>OZ043937.1:3411825-4856632 GCA_964056405.1 Acronicta alni | reverse complement strand
TTAATGTCGAATCACCGTCGCGATTGCTTTCGATATTTTTAAATTAGGAACGTTCGCCCGGCGCCCTTGTTCTAGCTCACTCGCTAATGAAGATTTCGTATGTGGCCGTCCTTTTTTGTCAGCCATATCTGTTTGTTTTGAACTCACCATCAATTTATTTTCGAGTTTTAAATTAGGTGTGTGTAGCACCGGGCTGTTGCTGTCTCGTTTGGCGTGGGCATGTAGCATTTCTCTATCTCGTTCTCGCGCGTCGCCTCAGTTTGTTTTATGCGTGACGCGCCCCGCCCCTACTTGGTCGGCAGCACGGGCGGCTGCTTTGACCGGTAGCAGTGCAACTCGTTATCTGTTTTTTCTTTCGGGCGGTGTGTGTCCGGCCTAATATTTGAGTAGGACGTTGAAAAAGTCGTTTTGTGTACAGTGGGAGGTGCACAATGTGCTGTTGTTCCGTTTATTGCCGCTCTGCCGCATGCCGCTGTCGCGTTAATCAGCCAATATACATAGGTATCGCTTGGTCGGTAACTTCTAAGAGGCCTTAAAAATAATAAATAAATATTATTGTTACCATTATGTAAAGTATTTTAGCATCTTTACCTATGTAGGTATATGCTTATTACTTTATATTACATTAAATACTTAGTTAACGAATTGAATTCCCATACCTTAATAAGACTAGGAATATTTGAGAAATTTTAAAAACATTATACATACGCCTTCACACTATTACAAAATTATAAAAAACAGAGAACATCATGAAAATATTCAAAGCAGTGATTGCTTTGTCATCAAGCTTGTAGGTAGGTACTGTAGGAGAATTGTAGTTTTTTATAAAGAATCAATTTGCTCCCTCAATTTCTCATGCACAGGTCGTCACAATATTTATGAGCCAACCATATAATACATTATTCTGATGTAAGGAACGCACGACAACCACTGCGCAGTTTGTCCTCGTTTCGTTGTTTTACTTTGAATTATAGCTGCTAATGAGGGCTAGTTCGTAATTCCAGTGATTTGTCGCGACTTCGTGTGGCCGCGCGGTTAGACGCGCGATCAGACGCTCGATACCGCGGCACGCGACACACTCGACGGTTAGACGGCACGTAACTAAGTACTTTGATTATGCATGGAACTAATTCTTATTTGATTTTCACAACGCTAAAGATGTTGAAATAATGCAAATATCTTAGTCGAGAAAGGGAGTTTTCAGTCATAGGTTTTAAATAAGACATAAAAATACACTACTAAACTTGAATAAATATGTTCAATAATAATTTTTATTAATTATATGTAATAATATTATCAGATTTATGTGTATTATACTTTATTGAAAACGTTCTAAAGATGCAAACATAAACTCATTCGAGTTTTACTTGACTGCATTAAGCAAACTTTATTACAATGAGCTTGTGACGAAAATACATAAATTTTTATTTTAATCGTGCTAATCATAAAGATGCAAAAAATACTAAATCACATAAACAGTGTGAATATTTAATTAACACCAATCCTTAACACTTGCGTCAATGCTTACATTGAGCAGAATTCAATTTTATGCACCACTGGACAAAGCTTCAAATTATTTCGTAATATCATTCACACTTTACGAGCTTTACGATTGCGAAGCTTCTCAATGCTGCTAATGCTTGAACAAACATGTAAAGATGTAAAAGGTGCTACGTAATATGAGGGGTGTTAGGCAAGAGCTCATTTAGTTAAAAACAACATCAGTAGGCTGTCCCTAATCTGTGCTAATGCTACTGACATTGGAAGGGTGATTTGGTACGCTTTAACACGATTGCACATTTTGTCATTTGAGATAGGGATTACTATTTTTTGTTGCTTTTCGGTTCATTTGAAAGACATATTGTTTTCTTGTAATTAAAAGTTTGTGTTTAATTTTTACAGATTCAAGTTAGAGATAAATAAATAATAAGTAATGCATTTTTTTAAAACCTTGTTTTACAAATCCGCCCCTTGCCATTTAACATTAGTAACATTTTTCAAAAGTCATGATTGTCATACATAAAAGTACATCATATCACAGTAATATAGCTTCATGTTACATAACTAATAATTATTTCTGAAAAGATAAAGCAAAATGAATCTAAAACATGCTCATTTAATTATCATACGGTATATGCTCAGCAATAGCAGCAATCAGTTATTACATCTGTTGCGTGTGTTAAAATGTCACTATATTCTACTCACAGATCTTATCTGTCATGCATGTAGGTATTCTTATTATGATTGTACGCATTGCAAGGTTGGTCCTATAGGTATAGGGCCAACCTTGCATTGTATTGTGATATATGTGTAAAGGAAAAGGGTGCAGTGAACAAGGAAAGTCCGTGTCTTTTGCATGTTAAAATAAAATATCTATATTTTTTATCTCTATGCTAGTAAATCACAAGTGTTATTATACTAATTATTACCTAATAAATTATAAAAGGTCGCCAGAAATAATCAATCAAGTCATTTGTGTCAGCTGCTGTAAACATTTCAAACAAAAACCCACAAAAACAACAAAAATAAACTTCCAAAAACAATTTATCTAAACCGACACCCCAAACAACTACTAAAACAAACATAAAACTATTACACCACAACAAAAGCGAAACGCAATCCAGTCTTACCGACAAAAGTGCGTATAAAAGCGGCCCTATAGCGTAGTGGTTCGGAAAATAACGAAATAACACAAGCCGCGGTATTGTGTCGACGCGATTGTATGCGCGCGTTCAGCCGGCAGGATACGGCGCCCGATGTACCCGCGGCTTTATGATCCTACAGGAATTCATTGCGAAAACTCGGTGAATAGGAAATTTATTATGCCTATAAAATATTTGGCTTCTTTTAGCCTTTATGGATAGTTTAGTTATCAAAAGCGGGAGCAATGGTGGGCATAATAGGTTTTCTTATTATGTTCAAATGTTTTATGGTATCGTACCATGTTTTCACACGATATGCTAAGTACCTAGTTGACAAGGATCTGGATACCTACCTATACTTTAAAACTTTACTGTTGAAGATTGGAATTCGTTTTTCATTTCGATCATTTTATCAATGTAGCTTAATTTTCTAGTAAAACTGAGCCTCTTAACTTTATTCGATTTACAATATTGTGGACTGTGATGTCACATACATCACAGTCCACAATATTGTAAATCAAGCAAATATTTTAAGTAATATTATTAATATTTATTATTATTATTATATAATATTTTAAGTTTTTGTAAGTATTATCAAGCAAATAATGTACAAATCTGAGTTTTCTCTGCCATCCATCTTTCGTTTTAAACATTTTAAGTCATCAACAATCAGTAGGTATTCCTAAAGAGACTATCATAAATTCTCATCAAACTCCATGAAATGTCGATGACCGCTAATAAAAAATGAGTTTTCGTCTGATTTGCTCTACAAGTGTGTAATGTACGCACACTTGTGTGAGTCAATGTATTGTAACAGATGATATTTGTCACACCCACATGGCAAAGGGGACAATTTATACAGCCAACATTCATACTCACCGTCTGACTATGGCTACAATAAAAATATGTTTTTTATAAAACATTGAAAAAACATTTGTAGGGCAATACATAATTAAAAAATCGACCTAGTGTCGCTGTCAGTAGGTAATTAAATAGTGTCAAATGTCAATGTTATGTAGTGTTAATGAGTTTATATCTGCTGATGACATTTGAATTACTATTTAACTGTTAAATGTCTATCCGTAGGTACATACGTAAGGAAAACAACGTGTAGCTCAGCGTAATAAATAATTGCTTTCAAAATGGCGTATCATCTCAAAATACTCCACGTTAACAAATTGTTGAGAACTGAATCTCACATCTTAATATTACAATCTTCGCAATCTTGCATCAAGCAGCATTCTAGGGTTGTCTCAAGTAACACATAGATACCTATAGGTACTATTTTACGCGTCGCAGGCGCGAGAGATAGTCACTTAGGAAATGCCGACGCCACTTAGTACTAAAAATCTAAAACAAAAACTTGTAAAAGGGAGTTTAAAAGATAATATTTTTTAGGGAAATAAAAATTACATTTACAAAAATCTAGACTTGGTTATTTTTTTATACAGCCAGTGTGACACGCTCGTGTGACTTGATGACGTCAAGACACTAGACCATAGGGTCTAGTGTCTCTAATGTCGGCCTATAGATCACGAGGTTCGACACCCACAAGGCACCATATTTATTTCTATAATAAAATATTATATTATCCTTTAAACACGATTTTACAAGATTTTGTTTGAGATTTTTACAAAATGACGTAAACGTTAATAAAAAAATAAAAAATGCCGCCATTAGAAGCACAGTGCAAGCTAGTGCTAGCACCATTCTGAATATATTAGCTGAGAAATATGACAATCCTTTTCTAAAACATTGGGTGAAATCGTGTAAAGGTGTTATAAATTATGAATATTAGATTGAAATACATCAAACAAACAAATGTGCCAGTATGATCGCCATTTACAAGCCGTCGCTTGCTTCAGTAATAACGAATGTCACTGCTCGGGACATTTTTCAGTGGCTGAAGCTGAAACGTAATTACAGGCTGACAGTTTCGTGTTATAAATAGAGGGCCGTTTGTTCCTTTTTTTAGTTTAGTTTGATGGCTATCGGCCATTTAACTGGTCCTGAAAAAGAGTTACTCTAACAGTTAACGGTATACAAATATTTATGCATGAATAATCCAATATTAAGATATAGGTATTAAGAGAGAGATAGGGCATAATAGAATTACTATGCCCTATCTCTCTCTTAATATCTATATCTTAACCTATATCTTCTTTGAGAGGAATCTCTCAAATTGGAGCTGCCCGACTGGGGAAATACCTCCGCTTTGCTGAAAATCGTAGTGAAATAACAATGCTTTCAGCTGTGTTGTGTTCCTTGTGATGAGCAATGTTGCCAGTGCTTCGCGAGGAAACGTTGTGTTGTCACTTGGCAATGGAGCTTGCCTACTGCCAACCGAACTATTCCTTTTTCCTTCTACAGGGTCGGCAACGCGCAAATGATACCCCTGTGTGTTGCAAGCGTCTATAGGCTACGGTAACCGCCTACCATCAGGTGGGCCGTATGCTTGTTTGCCACCTAAGTGGTATAAATAATATATGGGTAGGTATATACATATAATACCGCGTCCCGCTTATTTTTTATTTGTGATAAGATGAGAAACATGTAGTTATACAGGCCGCCTGATGGTAAGAGGCAACCACAGCCTACAGACGCCAGCAAGACCAGAGGTATACCCATAACTCGCGCGTTGTCATCTTGATTTTAAGTCTCATATGTCCAGTAATTTCACTGGCTACATGGCCCTTCAAACCGAAACACAAGAATATATTAGCACATTAGCTTAGCGGCAGAATATTTGGCATTATCAGACAAATTCCAAACCATATAATCTGTCAAAGCAAACAGGCAAAGTATTACTAAATCCACACAGTTCCACGAACTAATTTATATGCTCAGTACATAAATAAAGCTTGGAATCCAGATCATAGACTATAAAACACGAGCGTTTCAAATCACGTCAAATGACAAATGATTTTGTCGCGTTCCACGAGCGCAAGCGTCATTTTGAAGCACCTGTACCTACCGTCACAGGAGCACTCCCCGCCGTGTACCAGATCGAATATCGCTGTCAATGACGCACATAATAAAATACAAGGAGACCAGCCTCTGGAATGCGGTTTTACATAATACGGTGAAATAAGCGGAACGGTAGCAATTGTGCACCTGTTCCAAGAACGGAAAAACTCATTTGTTGATCAACGACATCTATGTATTATATAGACAAACTATTTAAAGGCAGTGTTGTGTTCCAAGAACGGAATGACGCTTCGAAATTCAATTTGATATGGTATGTAGGTAGATACTCTTTAACATTATGGATTGTTAATTATATAAGTCCGTTGGTTTACTAAGTATTTTTGAGAAAATCGCGGACATAACATACGTTGCTGCCTTAAACACAGAACCTCCTTTAAAGTTAATGAAATAATAACTTAGCGCTATCATAGAAAAAACGCTTTCTAGAATTTAAAAGTTAGAATATAGTGCTGCACTCACTGATCTTAATACGTGAGTCGTAAAAAGTCCAATAAATATTATTAGAATGATAAGATAACCTGTCCATATAGGTACTATCAGAAATTTACACATTTCAGTCCAATACAACATTATTATGGTGTCAAGTTACGACTAAGTATTTGCGCAGTTAATGCAAATAAAGTTGCAAGCAATCGCTTACGAGCAACTTTATGTTCCCGCTTGCAAGTTATTACTGGTCTTGTGGGATCAGGTGGAGCAAATTTTACGATTTTCACTCATTTTCTTATGGAAATTAAATGAAAATTTCAATTTGCATACAGCATTATGTAATGCCCTTTTTTATTATGAAGACCATACTACGTGTATACTTGCATAAATCGTTTTGACGATTATAAAGTAAAAAAACTATTTAAACTTAACTATGCAGCACATAAAATCATGTTAAAATTAACTACACACAAGCTCGCATCGTCGCATCGCACACAAGCATCGTCTAAACACCAAACGTTAATGAAGTACACGTTCACTTTAGTAATATTAGCAATAGTAAGGCATAAACTCATCTTGTTATAGCATTCCAACAACAGAACAAGTAGCAATGTATCTACGTTCATTACATTAGCACGAGATCTAAACAGCAGCACGCGCACGGTGCTACACATCGCGCTCAGGTGGACAAAAAGAAAAGTTTTTATCACAACCGGTTGCAAGGTGTCCGCACTTGTCACGAGCGACGCTTAACAATCGTGGAACACAAGAAAATACCGACGAGACGCAGTTACGGAACAATTGTAACAAATACCGACAACTGATGGCTGTTTTATTAAACATTCTTGTTATAACGATGCATTCTTTCATACGCGACTTTTTTAAAGAGATTTTATAATGGTTCTGTTTATGAAACTGGCAAGCAGTAAAATAGTTATAAAGACATACTAAAAATCGAATTAATAAATGTATAAATTCGTAAACCAATATATATAATTCCTTCGCGAGTAACTATTAGCTCATGTCAATTAAACAAATTAATAAAAACAACACATAACAATCAAATAACTGCCATATAAAATACGCGACGGCACGACTTGTAAATAAAATTAATTTCCTTTCTTTCGAATAATTACCCACGATTAGATAGCTGGTTCTTACGTTACAAAAACAGCTTAAGGCTAACAATTAAAAGCAGAAAGCGAAATAATTGTACGCTATTCTGCTTTAGGACAATGACAAAGCTTCTTAATAATACTTTCCTTTGTTAATCATTGAATCAACTAAATATTTAGATACAACCAATGGCTAACATGAATATATGTAGCGTATTTTGTACTGTTTCTACAAGTCAACATACACACTTAACTACATCCGTCGCCGTTAATTGAAGGGTGCTCGAGGCCATCTACAAGACAAGGGCAGAGTGTCCAAATCGAATCAATTTGTCAGTACAAAGACTTTCAGTAAAATCGGGAGCAAAGTCGCCCTTTAGCCGAAGTGACAGTTATGACGTGGCAGGGCGTGTCCGCGACTGCGCCCTCACTTCATTTGTCGAGCCATTTGCTCGCCGGAATGCGGTGTCATCAGCGGCGAACGGAGCGTGAAATGGAAAACGCCCCTCCAGTGACAACCCACCCCCTTGCTACCCCCTCTATTGCCCTTAACGCGTGCTAACGAAATTTCACTTTGCCGAGTGAATTTTACCCGCTTAAATCCGTCGGGCGAACCACTATGCGCTTGATATGTTCAAATAGGCGAATCAAAGTTTAGCGTTGATTGCTTTTGTTTTAATCACTGAAAATGGATTAGAATAATGAGTGAGATACTGAGTCCATCATTAACCAAGTGAGACCTACGTGGGTACCTAATACAGCAACGCCAACGTCATTATAATTTTTAATTAAAATTTTCCTACATCTATTTACAGAGTAAGCTAAATCATGGAAAAGTATCTCATCAAGTATCAACACTAGCAACGTTTTTCCAAGAATACCTAAATACTTAAGTACAGTATTATTTTAAGTTGCCATTGATATACAAAAACCAATTGAAAAGTCAATAAAAATCAAGTAAAAACCACCATATCAACAAAAGCTGCTAATCTTGAAGAAACATGGGTAAAACAAAAGCAATTTACAACAATTCTCTTCACGGGGCTGGCAAGTAATTGTAACAAATTACCAGCGTGGGTCGCGGCTCTCAAGTCGATCCCGAGTTATCCGCTCAAATTGTCACCCTAATCCCGGGATTCACACTATTTGTTTGCTAAAGGGAATCCCGGGCAGCGCCGACGCTACGTGACTTACATGTAATCATGTGGCCACGGAGGATCAAATAAAGATGGAGTTATTTCTTTTTATTGATTTGATTTGAGCTACTACTACAGTTTATTGATTTCTGACGCTTATGCGAATATTATATATTGAAATTAAACAACGTTTAATGGATTTTATCTATAACTTCTACATCTACTCGTAGAACCTCTATTGTAGATATTTTCTGTAAGCTTTGGATAAATTAGACCAGGGTTTGGTCAAATTCATTAACTATAAACAATAGTTAGGTAAGTCCTTTAAGATACTTGACAGTTTAGTTCTAATCTGAAATACCGCCATTTATCAAACAAATAAGACAGCCAATGCTACATGCATTGGCTAGCAATTCCAAAATGGTAAACCAAGACATTAGTAGTATTTCACAAACAAAACACACTCGCCTATTTTACACTGCTCCTACGTTGCTAAGGGACAATCGATTATCAATTTGTCAGCAACCGTTGACACAAATCGATTGGGACCCGATTGGAACAAGCCCAGTTACTGGACTTGGAATTGCTCGCTTGACAAATGATTCAGAGCGAGGGCTCGCGTGTGTTAGGTGTCCTGTCGCTTTAAATGCTAGTTTTAAAGCGAGAATAATGTTATGACTACGATTAATGTACCTACCTACTGGGACGACAGTGGGATTGTAGAAGTAGGTAGGTAGGTACCTCTCTGTTTTTATTCATTAAAATATTTATAACGAATTACTTACTTAATTTGTATTGTTATAAATGTAACTTCAACTTCAGTTTCTTCAGATCTATCAATATTATTAAACTTACCTTGAAATCAAAAACGTAAACAAGTAGTTGTGACATATTTCGAATTAAAACTAAGTAGGTATCTCAACTTTCTATGTTACCTACATTTTAGTAAGAGCTTAGAAGAAACAATGAATGAAAACTAAATGTCTGTTGAGGAGTCTCTAAGATATTCTTATGGTTAAACACAATAAAATAAGACAAAATATAGGTAAATTAACTGTCGGTCAATAAACATCGCTTATTTATACCAGATTCTAGAGAAAACTGACTTGTAACCATAGTGCTACCGGGACCCGGGACACGCAATAAATCCCGGGGGAAATAAATCTAATTCGGCGTCGACGTTTAAATTGTGGGGCAACGATTGTTCCAGCTGTTTTCCCGTACACAGCTTTGCGGGATCCGAATAGGCACCATTTGTTTTATTCGTAGACGCATTATTCCCGGGATTAATTGTTGCGAAATTTCGGCAAATTGAAATGTAGGAATCATGTGGGCACGATCAGTCAAATGATTTTAAATAGATACAAAATACCAGAAATTGTTTTCAGTGATTTTAAATAAACAAATAGCTAAAATAGAGCATTGTCGAGGTGGCCCCAGAAAGTGTTGGCGAAATAACATAGCAGAGGACTGATTCGAGGCGGCGGCGGCTTCAAAAAAGAGTACCCTGGAAGGACCTAGGGCCTGCTCTAGATCCCTCCACGCCTTTGCCCAACAGTTACTCTGTTCGCAAAATTCATCTAGTAAAGCCAAATTGTTTGTAATATTACAGCTACTTATTTAATAGTGTCTATTTGTATTTAATAAAGCTCGTTACAAATAATAGTTGTCTTTAAAAAAGTAATTGGTAATGTGTCCTTATTATCTTTACAAACATGACTTCAGCTATGTTTAATGTGGCGATACACAGCCACACGTCGCAATCTGTCTCAATTAGTGACGCACAGTGCGACAAATGCTTACAGGGGCAGGAACACAAATGATGGTTAGAAAAAACATGCATAAAATCAGATTTTAGATTTCCTAACCATTGAGTTGTATGGATACAGTAAAATACTTACTTAATTTTTTTTATTTGTTTTGATTTTCTTAACAAAACACATTATTGCAATCACACAACACATTTGCTAAATGTCAACCAAATGTCGATTCCAAGTAGATCTTGAATCGGACCACTTGAACATCCCTGATTCATCACAAAAAAGTTATGCCACATAAGATAATTGGTGAATACACCTTTTTCAATATTTAACCTATTTTGAGCACAGAAATGTCTTGGTTTTGACGGAAAGAAATGAGATTTACATAAATATGTCAAAGTTGAGTATTAAAGTGGGTATTTCGTATTTACACCCGATGAAATATCCAGTTTCTGCCTACCCTCTGGTGGATTTAGTGTTGTGAATTAAGATATATGACTGTTGCAGTTGTCAAAAAATAATTGTGACTGTAACACAAGGTTTTAGAGTTCAAAGTTGTGCTGCAAATGGTTTTAAAACGTGTAACTGTTTCGTGGTTTTTGTGTAAATGCATTGCCGCTAATATATCTGTCAGTGGGGTGTTTTGTTGTAGGTTTTAGTGTCGAACACATGGCAGTGATTTGTTTGGACCGCACACAAATATTCTGTTTCATTACTGTTATTGGCCGCCGAAATGTTTGTAATACATTTTTAAAGTATCACTTCATTTGAAACTCGTAAAACTATTAGGAGGAGATTTTATTGTCAACATTTGTATCTTTATGAATAACATTGAAGCGTCTCGGCCAAGAAATGTACTGGCTGTTAATAAACGATACTTATTTAGGCTCATCAAGAAGATTAATGATACTATGATCATTAAATTCTCTTTATTATAAATGTAGGAAACGCATCCACAATATATCTTTCAGATACTATTATTTAAAGGCGAAACATACTTTTTAATTTACTTAAGTATTTTCAATGTTCTCTTTGTCTTTAATGCAGTGACATTTTCATTGTTCTTTTGAACAATATAAATCATCGTCTAGCATCGTCATGGAACACTAGAGATACTCAAAGAAAAATTGACATACAACAGACTTAATGGCTTCAGATCACATCATTTATCAAAGTAGATCTCCCTTGCAACGCCCCAAAAATTATTACCAGCACCAAACAATTCATCCGTATCACACTATTAAAAGATCATCTCTTACAGTCTATAAATATCGTCCCGTTCGAGGCGAGTCCCACAGCAATATGTCTTTATTCCGTCTAATAACAATTTAGGCAATTATGTGACAAAAGGAAGTGTTTTCGTCGAACGCATTTCTCTCCGAGGGTGAAGTTCCCGGGGGGCACCACATTATTGCCTCACTGTGATTTATATGCAATCCGCTACCGGTTTTTGGTAACCTCTTCCTTTTATTCTTTGGATATGTTTTGTATCGTAGCGATTTGCGCTGTAAGTGTGGCGGCACTTAATTGAATTTGGTATGTTGAACGTTATTTTAATAAATATGTGATATCGTGGCTTGGCCTGTCTGCGGTTGTAGTTAATTTTGACGTAGGTACAATATTTTACTGAACTGCGGCTAGCAGGACTCTTTCTGAAAAGCAATATTGGATAACAAAAAATAAGGAACTCTAATACAATCAAATTACCCATTGCTACAAACCAATAGAAACTCAATTACACAAAGTTCCGGAACAGATTACTTTAGGTGATTGTGATCATTTTTCCGGTACGTAAGTCACCAACAGAGTGCTGCGAGTCTGCGACAAAGCCGAGAACAAAGCGGTGTCGCGTAACTCTTACAAATTGTTGTTAAACTCGATTTATGTCCGACTGCGACCGCGTTGCGCCCACTGTGCGCTGTGGGAAAGACAAATGTCTCCTAAGATTGTATCCAGTGAACCTAATGCAAACGTTTGCGGCGTAACGAAATTGTCGTTCTTTGAAATATCATAATGGCGTTAAAAGTATCGTGAAAGCGCATCTCCTTTGTCAGAAAAAGAAAAGTTATATTTATACCACATAAACTCTCGGATATACCTAGCTTGCTTCTTCATAAATTCAGCTTATTTTTTCCGTTCGCGTGTTCAAGCTTTTCCTATTAAACTCTAGATATATATGTGTTGTTTCAATTAGACGATAATAATAAAACACCAAGTCTCGACTTGGTGAGAGCAATTTGGTGCTCTATTTTAACGCATAAGAACTCCTTACCAAGAACATAATCGGTACTCCATGGAGGAATAGACATTAAAAAGGTTTTATTAAAAAATCGTGATTAAATATTAACTTTGAGTAGTAGGTGCGTTATATAACTTATATACAAACATAATTTACGGCCTAATCAACATAAATCCTGCTAATGATAATTAGCACGTAAAGACAATACCGCTATAATTGACATCTACAAAATCTAGAAACCGATAAACTAACAGAGTAACTAAACAATTAATATTGACAACTTACCGTTTCTGTGTTAATGTTGAAACCGTGAGTTACAAAGGAGCTGTAATTAATTGTGATAAATAACCACGTATTACAAAAGCAATTACTTAACTAATATTACCTAATGATGAACATATTGTTATTCAGTTATGGACTGATTAAAATTGATATACAACTTTTCTGTTATTTCCAATGAAAAAATGAGCCTCAACTTAGGTATATCTATTAGATTGAACTTAGGTCCCCAAGCTCAATAGCTGCGGTTGCACTATAGAGGAAATAAATTGGACGTCCCCGACATTATTGTCAATTATATAATGTCTGCCGACAAAGAGATGCTGCAAGCACTTGAAAAACCTTGGCGTATTAGTGTAACATTTTTATTAGGTTATACGTAACACCTTCAAATTACAATCAAGTTCAACTTTATTTTCTCCTTTATCTCAAAAATTCTAATTACTGTCACGTGTTCCTACTAAAACATTTCAAAATAATCTATGCCTGCACAGTGGATAGATACAAACATCTCCAAGGACAAAAAAGCAGTAAATATAAAATAAAACCAGGCAATAAACTGAAGTGGCTTCTCAATGGGACTCAAACGGTTTGTTTTGACTACCCTACGGTGAAGAGGTATTAAAAAACGTTATCAGTCTACTGAAACTTCAAAGAGGTTTTCAACCGAATCACTTAAGTAAACAGTACCGATTTTATTTTATATTAATTGAACGAGCACATTGATTGACAATGATATTTACTTTATCTTATATACATTATATCTGCGTATATTTGTAGTTGGTAAGGCAGCTCTTCGTCATCAATCAATGATTTCTAAATCAGTACCCTCTACAGCAGAGGGTGTGCTAAAAAGGCCAAATAAAGCATTTTTTAGAAATTATTTATTATTTAGAACCAGCAATAGCAGATTCTTAGCAATCTTGTAATATGGAGCATTTCATTATAATATATGATTCATCATAATGCGGGCTTTATAGTTAAGTTTCCCATCAGAAAGAAAAGGCTTAAGCCAATCCTTTCTCAAGCCTTTTTTTAATCATTTTTCAATGTTCTTTGCTTTAGAAAGCTTCAGACATTGTTGAAAAAATCTCAGACAAGCAGATTTCTTCGTGATGTTTATCAACATATAACCGAAATCTAATTAATAGTTAATATACGTTTTTATTTTGAACTTGAAACCTATAACTTGGCAGTCCTTAGGTACCTACATAGTGCGAAAAGAACGTGGTAGCTATTAAAAAAAAAAACTCAAGCAAACTTCATTGAAAATAACTATGTTGGTATGTGTTACGTATACCTACTAAGCTGGAATGTCTATGATCAATCTAACAACTTAGACCAACTTATAAATGTAATTTTAGCTTTGCAAAATACCTACACGACATTACTCAAGAGCACTCATAAAAACTGTTTTAATATTTCATGATTCAAATTACACAGCCCCTTAGATTTACACAAGCAATTCTTAGTAACTTCCAGGGTTTTGCTATAATTTCCATGCAAAATATAGTCAACAGCTTCAATTTAAATAATCTTATAAGTGCATATATTATCGTCTGTTGTACAAGATTCAAGGTATGGTAAATGCAACAGCGTGAAGATAGGCATCTTAATGGTGTACATAAACTGTAATATACATATTAAGTACGCATGTATTTATTTATATTTAATGAGGAACGCAAGATGGCCTCGAAAGCCCCCGCTCATGTCAAACGGTAAACGATTGTGCAGTACTGTCAATCACTGTAACAAGCAAATTTAAGTGACAAGGGCAAATGTGAATGCATTTCAAGTGTGCATGAGCACAATTGTTTATCCTCCTTTAACAACCTGAGGTTTTTGCAGTCTATTAATTAAACATGTCCTTGAATTTCATTATGTACCTAAACATTTTTCACAATGTTTCACAAATTCATTGACTTGTATTCATTAGATACCAATTATATAGATTACTATATTAAGCATGGTGTAAATATTTAACTCTACGGACACATGAATAACGAGAAAGTATTTAAATAAAGTATACATAGTTACATTTTACTAATGTCTGCCGGCAAGCCGACTCTTGAGTAAAGCCGCCGATCTTACGATAAACATCGGTCGTTATGCAGTCACGGCCTATGCCCTAACTGCCGGAATACACCACGCGTGCAACGTTTTTGTCCACCGCACCGCCTTTTTGTAGCACTGGGCTCTCTTTTAAATTCAAAGTTAGAATGTGAGCTGGTATGCGTAATACGGACAATTAGTAAGCGCCTATGATTTATGTGGCTGAAAAATTTGGTAATTGATTTTGTATCTGCACTGGCATTTTGGCGCCATCTTGAGACCGCTGACTAACGGTTTATAACCCTCTGACTGAGATGACGTATTTATTACATAATATTTATTTTTATTTATATTCTTGACTACATCTTTACATTAGGAATTCCAATAATTTGAAAGATTGTTTTGATTTTTTTCCTAATAATATCTGAAACTAATGTGATAATTGCTTTAATCCGATAAACTATAAAAATATTTCGTACCTATCTTATGACCATTTAATTAGCAGTTTGGACATTTCTTTAAAAATTATTTTTATATAAAAAAAACATAAAATACTATCTTTTTGTATTTTTTGGCATTTTCCATGCTAAGATTTTAAAGTTATCAAGCAAAGGAAAAATACGCCCGCGTTCGTATTTTTCCTTTGCTTAAACATCATAAAATACTACTAAATTTCATTAGTTAAATATTATTTTATGAGTATAAACTATCAGCGACCCATAGATTAATCTCCAAATACTTGAGTATCATAGACAATAATAACAGCGAATGCCGCCAACGCTCCAAAGACAATGTCTTGTAATTTATGCCATACTAATTGCCACTAATGAGACATTGTAGCGCTGTGGCGTGGGCCAGACAACCTTTATGTTCAATATGTTGCGTTTGTCACACATACTGTTATTAAACATTAATTAATTAAAGTAATTTAATGCTCGTAATGATCGAGTAGATGTATCGACTCAATTATAATCAATGCAAATGCGATCGTCTTTATGACTACCTAGTGATTTTGAATGACATAGAATAGAAATAAGTATATGGCAACTTTAATTTATATGCAAACTCAAACCTTATCCTCGTTTTTGTTTTTCATTTTAGCAGAATGTTTTTTCGTATTTGTAAAGAAGACATCTATCTACAAATGTTTAGCTATTTCATTAGGTACATTGCTTCAGTTAATATTCCAGATTTCTGAAGTTGGTGGTCTTGAATGGAATTGGCAACAATTTTTTCCAATTTTAAAAGCACCGTTGCCATAAAAAGTATTACTTACTTACTCAAAAGTGAGTGACTTCCATTGAACATTTCCCAGCGGTTTACCAATACTTACCGATATCTAACAAAATAAACTAAGACTGCAAACAGAGATGTAATTTGAACACGATTTTAGTTGTAAAAACAATTGGATTTTTTCCTCATAATCCGGTAGCCAACGGGCCGTGAAACCAGAAGGTCCTACGTGTTGCGGACAGCACCCGAATGTTCACTCCGTGTGAACAGCGCTGCCCGTGAGAATGTGGTCGAACTTCAATTGTTTTATTAGATCTTCTTCTTCAGTAATGTCACAACTCTTCTTTGATAAAATCTATCGGAATCTTGTTTTAAAATAGTGCTCAACCACTTTATAAGTAGAAAACTAGAAATTGGGGGATAAATCTACAAGAATAGTTTCTTGTAGGTAGATTAGTTAGTTATTGACCCTTCAAGGATGAATGAGCAGGCACAATAAAAAAATAATGATTTCGACCCGTTGGAGGGTCACGGTATTTTTAAGGAATTAAATTATAGCGTGACCCCTATTCAAGTGTACAGGTTTTAGAATTATTTTTGCAAATGCTTGTAAGAAAAAAATATAACTAATAATTTTTATATTAGATAGGTAGGTACGCACAAGATGGAATTATGGTATTATGATATAATAAACCATAATAATTCATAAAAGCTATACAAAACTCATTGAATTGTTATAAATATGATGCAAACTTGATTTCAATAAACATGCTATTCATTACATCAATTCGCGTATCAATATCATAATGCATGCACATTGAAATCGTGCCAGATTTACATTAACGCAGCAACTCACGAATCACGAATCATAACTGTCAATTATAAAATGAATGAAATCATCCAAAAAATAGTACTTTTTTTCTTTCACATTCAATTCCAGTCGCCAAGTGCGCAAAAAACTTAATCTTGGAAAGAATCCGAATATTATTTTGACTTGGATTCCGAGAACCAACCGCAACAAACCGAATCGTCTGTGATCGTTTCGATTCGATTCGACCGCAGCTCACTCGTTTGTCAAATTGGCAGTTGCCGCTTTTTTATTTTTACCATACAATTTTATTCTCGTCGCTTATCAGTTGTCTTTTTTTCATAATTTTACAAAATCACCCGTTTTCAGGAAAAATAACGATTTGCGCAAGTTGTTGAATTTTTCATATTTTCACTGCAGATTTCAAAGCATTATTATATGAATTGCACTAAAACGAGACACAGTAACTAATTATAAACTTACAAAAAACCATCTTAACCGGATACTTATCCCTAATTAAGAAGCAAAAACATCGTTATATGTCACGCACCATTTCGCGGCGGCACCACAAAGTACGAGCAGTCGGCTGAAATAGGCCGTGGTACGAACTCACCCGTTAAGAGGGAACCGCTTTGTGGTGTGTTTTGATAATGGCCGTGTTGTGACGTTTTTTGATACCGCGACTAAGATGTGACACATGTCGGTCACAAATAGAATTTCGACAGAGCCACCGGAGTCAATCGTAACAAAATGTTTGAAGTGAACAATTCAGTAGCTAGTATTTCTATCAAGAATCTCGCCGCAGAGTCAAGAGACACCTCAGCTAACAACACAAATGTTGACGTTGACATTTTATGTCATAATTTTAGTATCAAAACAGTTCTAACAACTTAAAATACTCTAAGCGCATAAAAACAGGAATAGTATAATAAATAAAATAACAAGGTAGTTATTTTTTAGAACCAAATTGAGGAAAACCACACGGTAGCAATTAATATAATAGTTTTTATACATCCATAACTAATAAGTTAAGTAACAACATTATTATTATATCACAATTTGTTAGCAAACACTAATCACGTCGAAGTCACAGCATTTTCAGATTAACATGATTGTCCAAAACAAAAACACAGTACATGAACGGTTTTTATAAAACAATAATATGAAATAACAGTCATTAAAGCGTGCACGTTCATTCGTATTCATGCAATCAAACAACTTGGTAATATATTTTTTTTCTATTTTTTGGTAGCTCGATACCCGGTTATTATGCATAGTTCCCGTAATTACGTTCGAATGCATTTTGCATATTAATCGAGTAAAAGGATATTATCAGGTAATCTATCTTTATATCATTCTACGGTTATATATGTAACTAGCAAAATTACTTTTATTTGTAAAAGTTTATGCCATTTATAAAGAATTATTTTTATTTCTGTGTTTATGATATCTTCCGTGTGGTTGCCATGTAATCATTCTTAGGGATCCGTGGAATAATTATTGTTCTAAGATTTTTTATTCATATTTTATAACTTTTATCAAGACACGAAACACGTAGGTACCTACTTATCTACTAAGATTGTGCCAAACTGTGAATTTCAAGTGGTAAGAGTTTGGTATCATAGATGTCCTGTATCTATTACCTAATAGTACTTTTTTTTTGTAAGTTTCCAATGTACAGAGGCCAGCACATCAAGCTACCACAATCTGTCAAATTTCTTTGATAGATTCTCAACTTTAATACAACCTAATAAGGTTCATTTTCAATTGGGAAAATTTGGCGTCTGTACTTAAAAATATAATTATAACATGTGGTCAAACTCAACTTGTTTTAATCGCATTATCACTAATCATCTTATATTCAATGCTACTGCTATCCAAAACTGTAAGATTTTCCCAATTGAACATTAACCTTATTTTTTTTGTCTTAACGTTGAAAATCTATCAAAGAAATTTGACAGATTGAGGTACCTAGCTTGATGATTGGCCTCTGTACATACTGAAATAGTGATTATATGTAAGTAACACAAAATACGTGGCACGATTGGATGAGTAATCCGCTTGTGTGCTACGGGCAGCGGGATAGATTCCTCGCGGTACAATATATTTGTATGGCCTACAATTCCGGGTCTGGATGTTTGTGTACCTGAGAGTTTATTTCGAAAGCAGAACATTCTAAGTGTGCAACAAAGTTAAAAAAAAACCTCATTAAGGATGCATTTAGTGATGCACAAAAACCCGAAACATATCGAAAAGCCGATTAGTTTAGTCGTTAGGATTAAGGTCAAACTAAATCCTAAAGACTACCGTATAAAAACTATAATCAATTTAATCCTTTAACACGAAAATTAACTCCAATCTGTTCAATTAAAATATGCTTTGTATTGTAAAGATTAAAACAATAAAATTTATCAAATCCAATCAAAACGTATCCCGGATATCGGTTAGGTATAATTAACAACACTTAATCGATATATCGACAATTGTTTCAATATAAAATCGAAGCATAGGGTCACCTCTACTCCAATCAATCAACACAAAAAAATCTCCGTAGCATACATAGAAATTATAGAACCCTATTTCGCTACGCTTTTTTCGCATATCAGATCAAATGAGCGTGCAATCTAAGAAAAAGAGCCTTTCTATTGTGTCGGGATCCGAATAACTAGGTGTCCGATGGAAAAAAAACTTTAACAGGACATTCAATTTGTGATCGTTAAGGATCTGTCCACCACTATTGTTCAAACATCACGAGTAGTGGAGCATAAAGACGCTGGTTGCTTTAAGCGAGCAAGTGAAACGAACGGAGAACAGTGATAGCCTAGTGATATGACTATTGGACTGCTGAAAGGTCTCGAGTTTGAATCTAAGGACTCTGACTGTTCGAAATCTTGGGCGTATTAATTATAATAATTATCACTCGCTTAAAAGGTGAAGGAAGGAAAACATCGTGAGGTAACCTGAATTAACACCTTGGGATATTAATCCCAAGATCTAAAAACAATAATATACCAAAAAGCTGCTCAAACATCACGAGTAGAGGAGCATAAAGACGCTGGTTGCTTTGAGCGAACAAGTGAAACGAACGGAGAACAGTGATAGCCTAGTGATATGACCATTGGACTGCCAAGTGCAAGGTCTCGAGTTTGAATCTAAGGCGTGCACCTCTGACTCTGACTGTTCGAAATCATGGGCGTATTTATTATAAGCATAAGCGGTGAAGGAAAACATCGTGAGGTAACCTGAATTAACACATTGGGATATTAATCCCAAGATCTAAAAATATTATTACAAAAAAACTGCCCAATTAGTCTAGTGATCCTATGCACGAGTATCTACTACTGCTAGAGGTCCTGGATTCGATTTCAAGGTAGAGCATTATTAATAGGTTTCTATCAGTTAGTCGCAGCTTGCAAAGTTTGGATTTGTGTCCGGTTAAAGGCTCGCCCCCATCACATGCGACCTAAACATACGGCATGTTGGTCGTTGTATACTTCTGACTAACCTTTCGGAGTATATAGACGTGATGGTATATTATATGTATGTATGTATGTACAGACGCCAGCAGGTCAAGCTATCCAAAACTGTCAAATTTTTCCAATTGAATATGAACCTTATTACTTTGTGTTAATGTTGAAAATAAATCGAAGAAATTTGACAGATTGTGGTAGCTTGATGTGCTGGCCTCTGTACCTATACAAAGATTAAAAGATCTCTCAAAGTATAAAAAATGAAATAAAAAATAGGTTATAATGTTAGATGTAGATATTATTTAACTTTTGCTCAAAGGCTCAAAACAAAAGAATATCATTAAAACAGCAGCGAATTGATCTCATTTGTAACGATTCGATAACTCCGTCATACGTCGGCTTGTTGCGCCCAACCAGTTTCCACTTAACCCTAGTTCGCTATAAAACAAGACCGAGCTTTAAAATGCATCATTACGTGCGTATCGATCCGTTCAGACTCGCAACTCCATTGATTACGATGGACAAACTAAACGATACGATCGATTAACTAGCATCGATGGCCCGTTCACCTAAAAACTTTTATTGACTCTTGCTTTTACAACGAGCAATGGACATTATAAAGTATAATTGAAACGGCTATTTTGGAATAAGGTGTTTTGAGAGGACAAAAGGGTCGGTCCGATGCCCCTCACACAAGGCCCTACGTGATGTTATTGAGGAATTAATTAAGTACCTACGTAAAGCATCATCCATGACAAAATAAAATAATGAAGGAAGTCTCGATTCTCTCCAGCTTTTGATAGTGGCATCAGAATTAAGAGTCAGCTTAATGCTGATAAATGATGCGGTCTGAATGATTGTCGTTCGACCTTTGCGATTTGAAGAACTTTATTTCGTTGCATGTTTTTGTTGGTATCGTTTTAGAGAAAAAAATGTAATTAATTAAACTTATTGTAGCAATCTTTTTTGGCTATAGTAGTATAGTATTTTTTCTTAAAACGATACTACTCAATTCTTACTTAATAGATTCTTGTTATGATTCCTGTGATAATTGATCACGTTACGTAAATAAATAATTAATAAGAGTAATATAAGCTTATTTATTGACACTTTCTTTAACCTTCAACTCCTGTAAGTCCGAACAGGATGTCATTGGGGAATTAATAAAGCTTTGTGTCTAAGATCAATGATACAACTATATTCGAACTTGCAACAAAATCTAAGTAATTTGAGGAATGGGGAATATTCCTTCAATTTGAGACAGAGAAATTGCACTTAACTCCTCCACCAAGAAATTCTGGACTTTACTAAGAGTAGCGTTCTTTAGCGATTATTAATTTTTAAATACTGATGCCTCATTTGCCAAGGACAGCCTCAGCAACCCAGTTGTCGTAAAGCCAACTACTACCCCTGAGCTCGATTCCCAAAGCTTGGTTAAATTTCCAGTTCGAGCAAAGTATTATTGTTTTTTTTTTAATTCTCAGTAGCAACTCGGTGTTTCGTTAGTGGCAATAGGCTCTCCCCATTACATAGGTCCAACATATACCTACCGGCTTACTGTGGATGTAGTATACCTCTGCCTAATCTTTCGAGGAATACAGGCGAGATGGTATAGTATGTTATTTATATTAAAAAATGATTTGTAGAAACCGTAATAATGTTCCAAAAAGCTTCCCAGCCACCTTTAGATACGCCATGTGACACAGTTGGTCAGGTGTTCCGAACACCGTGACTGATTCAGTGTTTTTTGTGAAGCCTTTAACGATGTCTTTGGGTCGGATCTTTTCGCACTTTGGCTGCTTGATTCACATGTAATTGAGGTTCGAATTCGCTAAGGATACGATTAGGCGATGATTAATACAGCCGGCGGTCTTTAGTGAGGTAACCTTTGCAGTTAGCGGTCGATTTGCCTGGGACTGTTGGAATGTAAAAGAAGTTCTTCAATCATGATCCAGCTAGTTGTCTCCGCAGCAACAACCTAAGCCGAGATCCGAGTCCCGTTATGGGATGCCCTTAGCTGCTGTTTCTAATTAGTATGTAAATGCTCCTGGCTGGATGCGTGGATGGTGGATAGCTACTGTGGTACCCGGGTTACTAATTCTTGGGTGGCGTATTTTAAGTAAAAGCGCAATAGTGGAATTAAGTATATGACTTCTATTTAGATTCCACAAGCAATTCTTAATTAATCTGACAATCATTAAATTCTTTTTTAAGACATCCTTCAAAATCTACTTACTTTTTTGTTCGCCACATTTTTAATTGATCAGAACGTGAACATTAAAAACTTATTGTTCCAAACTCGCTACTAATTCCGGTTAAGTAATTCCGGTCTTCCGGCAGCTTTAGCTTCCCAGTAGTTCATAATCTGTCATGTAGCAGTTACTAAAGAACATGCTTGTGTATGACAAGATATATGAATGTGAACAAAGCAAAATAAGTATACAAGAATCGTAGCAAGTGGCAAAATGACCTAAGTTTACGTATGTACAGAGAGAGGCCAGCACATCAAGCTACCACAATCTGTCAAATTTCTTCGATAGATTTTCAACTTCAACACAACACGATAAGGTTAATTTTCAATTGGGAAAGTTTGACAGTTTTGGATAGCTTGACCTGCTGGGGTTTGTACTTATGGTACAAAAAACAATTGCGCAGGCAACGATTTCATTTCACAGTTCCTTGAAAATCCTCAAAATGTTAAAACTAAACGTATAAATAGGTAACATGTTTCGTATTTAAAAAATACGTTCCTTTATGATTTTGCGTTAACTAATGAGACGTGACGGTGACCGAATGGAGCTGACGTCTGATAAATGTGAAGGGATTTATTTAATTACCACTCCATGAATTTCCATGTCCTGTTCATACTAATTGATTCCTTTGATGTATCGGAATCTTTCTATTTTTAAAAGTAATTTGGCGAACGCTGCTTGTTATAAAAAGTAATCAAGCTTTGCAGATTGAGAAAAAAGGTCATAATAAAGCAGAAGTAATATCACAGTAAATTAATTTCCTCGTTACCCATTATGCAACGATAAAAAGTTAAATGCCTCATTAAAATTGCTATCGTAAGTAGATTCCTTTAGATGCAATACCAAACGTGTGAAGGTTTTTTTTTTATTAAGGCAGAGGCGCTTGCTTGTCCCGCCTAATTCAATTTCGGTTTTCGCAAATTAAAGATCAATTACATATATTGTGAATTCATAGCAATAGCAATTATGACATCATTCTTATAATATAATGTTAACATAATATAAATCGTTTTTTATTCCATTAAGGTGGCAAACAATCATACGGTACACCTGATGGTAAGCGGTTACCGTAGCCTCTAGACGATTGCAACACCAGGGTATCACTTGCGCGTTGCCGATCCTGTAATACGAAAGATGAATAGTTGGGTCAAAAGTTAAAAGTCAAAACATTTATTGCAAACTAAGTGTACATAAAGATATTATTTTATGGTAAGGTACTTATGACTTAGTGCCTTTGTCAGACATTGCAATATTGAGGGCTAGAAAAAATTAATTATAATATTATCATCAATTATACGTTTATTTATTTTCAAAATTATTATGGCAGTATAAGGGTCAAAATCCTCCCACTGCCACCACAACATTTCCTCGTGGAGCACTTGCCACCTTGCTCACCGTTAAGAATACAACACAGCTCTTATCTTATCTTATCTTATCTTAGCAGTGGGGGCCAGCCACACTTCGACCAAATGTGATCTGTTGTGTTGTCCCCAGCATGGTACATTACTTACTCTTCAAAAACGTGGTTCATGAAGGCGGCCAGCCCACTAAGAGGAAGGAACCTGTAGTCCTCTGGCTTCGGGTATCCGTTGCCGAGATGACTCATCCGTTTCGTCGCTAGGACGTCACAATCACACAAAATGTTCACAACACAGCTCAAAGCTGTGTTATTTCACTACGATTTTCTACAAGGCGGATGCACTTCCTTAGTCGAGCAGCTCCAATTTAAGAGGAATTACTCCTACTGTGCCCTACCTCTCTGATTTTATATCATAGCTAGATATCATAGCAATATAGTACAAAATGTATCACTCAGAATTTCGAGATAAATAGCTATGATGATGTTTTTTAAGCAATGCTTTTAGTTGTGAGTATGATAAAGTAATTTCGTGCAATTACTATTGACATGAACCCATAATGTTATTGATCTACATATTTTATAAAACCAAATAAAATTTAAATTTAGAATAAAACGATCGCTTGGCCTTAATATACCACGAGTTTTGTGCTAAGTAGGTAGTCTTTAGTGTTCTAAAAATCAAGCAAAAAGCCAGTTCTCGTAAAAATAAAAGAGCATGGAAAAATAAATTGGACATAATTTAAATATTTTAACCGTAATAAATGATTCACGACAACAATCTTGAAGATTCATCATCAAATTGTGCAAAAATGACGAATGATTTTTACCACCAAACCAACTTTACTTAACATTAAAATTATACATAAAATTTTCTTTTAGCATGTGGTCAATATAATTGTGCATTAACTTCAATGTTGTGAATTCCAATAAATCTGACAATGCATAGGCAGTTTTTGCTTAACGACGGACAATTTAAAGGCTATGGGATATTTTTATTAATACCTGTGGTGAACCACGCAAAAGCCCGCGCGAAATATCTTCGAGGAGGTCGCATTTTACATTAATACTTTTGTAATGACAATCAAATGAATTTGTCTAAATGTTTATCGAAAAATGCGACTGGAAAATTCTTATAAGTATCTAGTACATTATGCAACTTCTGAACGTATAAATTGTCTAATAGGTAACCAAAAAGTACTTATACATTAGTAAACCTCTGCCTCAGCCTTCGGGAATACAGGTAGTATGGTATGATTTTTTTTATTTCCTTAGAGCTAACGTTGTTCGGTACAAGCACTACTATTACCGAAGCAAATCATTAACAAGTTAATTTCAAAAAATAATTACGCAGCCTGTGCAATTTCAAAACAGATAATACAAAATGTGCCGGATGTAAAGATAACGCCATTGTTGTGTCTTCATTTCCTTTACGTTTATTGCCAGAGCAATAAATAGAAAATTGAGTTTTAACAGGCGTGGAAAATGTTTACAAAACTTAAATATCTAAGCACTTAAGCCGTTTTTTCTTTGCTGTAATTATCGATTGTGATTACTTATAGTGATGGCTGGCATCGCGTCGCATCCTTAATTTTTATTTTTATTAATTTAATAGCTGTTGCCCGCGATTTTACTCGCATCCCATAGTACATTTTGAGAAAAAAGGTCTTTATGTCCATCTCCAAAGTCAAATCTTACTTAAACTTTATAGCAAAATACATCAAATTTAGTTTAGCGGTTTAGGCGTGAAAACGTAACAGACAAACAGATAAGAGTTACATTCTCATTTAAGTATATAATTACCTACCTAGTATGAAAGTATGGATTTGAATGTTTTTACGTAAGATAAGAAGTAAGAATCGACTGCTTTTAATATTATGATAGTGTATGTATCATAATATTAAAAGCAGTCGATTGCCTCTCGATGTAATGCGTGTATTTAATAATCTCTGTACTTGACTTTTTTTTTAACTTAAGGAAGCTTGTTTGACTTATTACTAGTTCCGATTATGCGATGTAAGAGAGGCGTGCAAATGCTAATTTTTGTTCTGATAATAGAATATATAGGTATGTTCTATATATATATATATATATATATATATATATATATATATATATATATATATATATAGAACATACCTATTCCTGAATCATCATTGAAAAAAAACTTCTTCTTAACACGAAATAGAAATATGGAGATATAATGTATGTATAGGTACCTTTTTTTTTGTTTACGGGGGGAAACCTTCAAAAGGTTACCGGTCTATGGGGGTTAGACCGTGGAGTGTGGGATTCTTACCCACTAAAACCACTCCGGTGGCCGCCATCAGCACATGGAGGGAGGCACTGGGTCCTCTTAATAGACCACCCCAGAACCCCCCTGTGCACCGCCTATTAAGGCACATCCCTGGGGAGACTGTAAACGGGTCTCCCCTGAATCAGTCCCTGTATGTACCTACTTATAAGTAGCTATGTACAATTGTACATATACGAGTAATTTTATCTTAACCAGCTAGGCTGACGATTAATTAGTGATACGCTGGTAACAAACTTCAATTAATTGCAGCTACTAAATCGATTCAGCATTAGCAATTTATTGAACACCATTCTAGCTTGAGCCCCGATTAAACATTAATTTAATTGAGCCTACACTTATAAGGACTAACAAAATAAGTACATAACTTAGTAATAGATGTGTAGAAAAGTTACATTGTTCGATTTGATTGTTTTTTCATCATTATAAAACTGTTTTACCGACGGCCCGTATATGATTGTCTGCTCGTTAAAATGTAACGATACCTGGGTGTGTTTTATAGTGCTTTTTACGAGGGACCAGTAACATTTTAGCGCTGCGGGCCTTTTATTGCACTGTCATAGACTGTGACGTTTTAGTGCCTGATAACAAGTGGAGGTTTATCTCTGCGCCTGCGCCACCATAACACAACTTTACTTCTAATCTTTTTATTTGGAACCTGATTTCTATGACACCTTTAAGCACTTATTTTGGATAATCATAGGATTTTCCTACATATTTAACGGTATAGACAGGATGGAATTTTTTTAATAAAAAAGTACTCCCACGTTAGGGATCTAAGCCCTGTGTTGCGGGCTATAAATATTTGTCTTGGGTAAGAATCGACGCGACAACGGTACTGGGAACCTTAAAGATTTAAAAAGATTTTATATCAATACAATTCTTCGGTGTGGAGGACCAAAATATTGTATTAATATAAAATATGTTATACAATGTAACACGCATTGCTAAGGTTTAAAGTTCGCACAGTATTATAGTCAGATAGTTACCAAATAATCTGTGGAAACTGCCAGCCGGTATCGTACCTATAGGATAGACACGAGAGAAAGGCACTTCGTTAGTAACAAAAAATATATGTAAATTCGACTAATCAACAAACGAGTTTGTTTCTATCGTTTAACGCAACATTTTTCCTTTTAATACCTTGTCAATTGGCCACTTACTAAATTCTTTTTTACACATAGTTAATAACTTAATAACCGTCACTAATTCGTTGATTTTTGTTCCAGATGGTCAGTCAAATCATCTAAACCTCTTCAACTCGAGGCCGCAGCCCAAGAAAAAACGGAAATCCCGAACAGCCTTCACCAATCACCAGATCTTTGAGCTAGAGAAACGGTTTCTCTACCAAAAGTACCTCTCACCCGCGGACAGAGACGAAATAGCGAGTTCCCTAGGACTCTCCAACGCTCAAGTCATCACATGGTTCCAAAACAGACGAGCAAAGTTGAAACGAGACATGGAAGAATTAAAAAAAGACGTAGAAAGTGCTAAAGTGTTGTCAGCTCACAAAAGTTTCTTAGAAAACGTGACTGATCTCGGCATTCTGAAGAAGAAAGCCATGAGTATAGGCGCTAGTGAAGAGGCGGCGACGAATCTTGTGGTGAACGCGTCCAAATGAAACGAGGCAACGCGCGCGATCGCGGGCGATGTCAGCTACAATCGACGCGTGCTCGACTATTGAATCGATTAGTCGAATCGACTAAAGTGACAATAGTGTTACAGAATTAAATTTCAATACGAACGTTTTAGTGACGTTAGATGTTTTTAAATCTTCACTATTTATAGTTTTCGTAAAGTACATCACTATTTAAATACGTCTGTAAATAGTAATAGCTACCCGTAGTGTATTATTGTTGTACAAAACTTATGAAGCTTCGTTCGAAATAAATGTGATAGTTGATTTTATTATTTAAGTACTTAATATTTTATAGAGATATTCCTAAATTATTTATTTTTGTTGGAATATTAAACTGGCTTTAGAACAACAATAAATTTTATTAATGAAGCAGTGAATAGTTTTTTTTTGGGTCATGTAGGTAGATACCGATATAAAGAGTTATCCATTTAATGTGCAATATTTATGATACATTTTCATCATCTATAAGCCAGTTTCAATGTCCAGCTTATGTTACTATTGTAAATATTAATGTAAAGGTAGTTTGTTTAGTAATTATACCTTAAATCGTAGTTTTGTAATTTTAATCGAGGTACGTAGTAAATGAAGTGCGTAGTACCTAATGTCTTATCTAATTTTTAATTAGTAAGCGTAATTACTAATTTCAAATTAGTTCAAATTGTGAATTTCTACTAATTAACTACCAGCAATATAGAGAACGAATATTAATGGTAATGACTAAGTAATTTCATGTGATTTTAACACCGTTACGTGCAAAATAATGAAGCAAGTCGTAAAAATTACAATGATTTTAAAGCGCAACCTACATAATTATTTTCCAGTTTTTACAATTTTGTATGCGCTGTGTAAATAACTCATTATTAGTCGGTTATATCACTAATTGAATGAATCGGCAACAAATATTGCAACTATTCAATAAATGTATACTTTTTATTAATTAACTATTTCATATGTTACGTGAATAAAAAATATCTACATTATGACTAGAAATCAGTCTGACTTTATCTATTCTTGCCTTCTTAATCATTACTTTTCAACTTCATAAAATAATGTATTGTGTAATTAAATGTTGTCAATATTTTAGTATACATTTATAATGTTCTTTAATTATTTGTTAATTATTACAACTATTGAGATCGCTTTCACAATATTTCAAGTAAACGTTGCAATAAATAAAAAAAGCACAACTATCTATTTGTTTTTAAATATTGAAAACAATTAAATAAAATCGAATAAATCGAGCTACATATTTCTCTGCTCTACATCCCCATGTTCTATTTTTGAATTCATTGATTCATCTTATCTGCACACATAGACAATATTCTTTAAACTTTACTTGAATGCAATGGAAATGATCTGAAATAGTGACTCTTGTTCCTATTACGGTTACTTACAGCTACTTAATCAACGTTTAATGTAACGTTATTACAATAGGCCCAGTCACGTGCTTCAACTATGTGAATATTACTTAGTGTAAATAAACATTATGTGTTCTAAAGTGCTTGTTTTTATATATTTAAACCCTTTAGATTAATTCTAAAAATGGCAATACTCAAAACCTTGAAACTGTTAAAAACTTCATAAGGGACATAAGGAAAAGAAATGGCAAAATCAACAGCAAATGCTCTAGATATCGTCTCTAGAGGTCGTATTAGATGGTATAACCTGAAGATATAAACACACAAACTTCTGAACACCATTCTTCTTGTTACCAACAACAAGTAGCCAAAAACAGTCATAGGCCGGACAACACTGTCAAAGATAAGATTCCATGGGAAAATCCCGACACTCAGCAACGATAAACACGACTTGAGGAGGTGGAATATTGGCAACAAAATTCTCCTTTTCTGCGGAGTATTGCCTGTAGAAAATATTTATTGTAACTTTCGATCAGAATCCTTCAGTGGAATTATAATCATACAGGCAATAGGTGTAAAGTGTTGCCATGTTTTAAACATGGCAACACTTTACACCTGTCATTTGCTGTGTCAACCTTTTCACTGTCACAAAAATAGGTATTGTAAAGCTTAGAATAAAGAGGCCGGCTAGTTAAATTAAAAAAGAAAAGAAGGTTTCGCTTGTAGGAACCCAAAAAGGAGGACGTATTCTCATTGCTCAGATATTGAAATGGAAAAATCCTTAAAATAAGGGTGCACTGTCAGGATCCAGGTCCATTTAATTAAACTATACAAGCTGATGCGGACTTTGCTCCGTCCAAATAATATCTAATAAATTTCATACGCCCTGACTTTTTCCTTTTTGCTCGGTTCCTAAGGGTCCGTGTATAGCGTGGTACTAAATTCATTTAACCTACCTCAAGAATTGAGCTATCAAATGCAAAAAGATTTTTTCAAATCCATCTGATGTTTTCAGAGATTAGAGCGTTCAAACAAACTATTATATTAAAAAGCTTTATTATATTTGTATAGATTATTGGGTTGAACGACATTTTCTAAAACAGAGGAGCTAATGGCTAAGTAATAACTACGCTGATCAACCAATCTACAAAGTTAAGCTGCGCTGGCCGCGATCTGTCTGTGGATGGGTGACAATCGTTACCGTTCATCTTCATGAATAGCGTAAGTATTTTATATGCCGCAAGAAAGTGGCCTAATCACCGTTGTGTGTTAAAATCGTACTTATAACTTTAAAAGAGGCCTTTCATAATTACTAAAGAAAGCAATAATAACATAATTTGGCCTGTAGGTATATTCCCCGAAGAGTTACGCAGAGGTGTAGGTACTAATGTACACCCACAATTCGCCGGTATGTTTAGGTCCCATGTACAGAGGCCAGCACATCAAGCTACCACAATCTGTCAAATTTCTTTGATTGATTTTCAACTTTAATACCATACGATAAGGTTCATATTCAATTGGGGAAATTTGACAGTTTTGGATAGCTTGACCTGCTGACGTCTGTAATAGGGGCCTATTGCCATTAATCGGACAGAAATTCGAACTCCGAGCTGCTACTGAGAATTTCATAGAAAAACCCAACAACACTACATATTCAATTATTTTTTGTGGGTACCTAGTACTTTACTTTCTTTTACACTTGGAGCGTGATATCCTAGGTTCCATCCCTGCACGGAACAAAGACTTGTAGACCTACAGATAGTTGTCCCAGGTCTGGTACATGAGGAATTTGTGAATTGTTTCTGAATTCTAATGGGTGCAACGTTTCAGTTTAAAACACACAATAAAAAAGTTTATTCTACACTTACCCTACCAAGTAGGGAAGGCAAAGTAGACTAGATTAAGTTGTACAATAAGGTTTCACCTGTCTATTATATAATTACATACAATTAAAGAAAGTTAGTTAGTGTGAAGTCTGCCAACCCACACTAGGCCAGCGTGGTGGACTATAGCCTAACCCCTCTCATTCTGTGAGAGGAGGCAGTGGAACAGTATATGGGTTGGTGATGATATAAAGTCAACAATAATTAAAGAAACCATAAAATAATCGTATTTACAAAACGTATCCTCAACTCACATCATCGTCTTATCAGCCAAATGAAAATAATATTTATTTCTGTAATAGATAGATAGATCTTTTAAAGACATTTTTACAAGTCAATATTGAATTACTAGATGGCGCCGACATTTCCTACCTGACGACCTCTGAAAAGAAAAGCCGAAACAAACTCAGAGAATCATAGTCTTTTTCATAGTTTTTTTAAGTCCGGACATTAACATGAATTGTTAATGTCCGGACTTAAAAAAACTTAGAAAAATGACTAACTAAAATGAGAAACTTAGAAAATGAAGACTTAAAAAAATGCTTATCATATACTTACCTATGTGTTTTACAATGTCGGCAACTCTGGCCTTTTGAAGAAAGAGTCATAAGTAGGTAGCAGCTTTGAGTTGACCATTCCTAACTGACGGCACGCATACATCAGCAGTCAAACGACGTGCAATACAGAACAAAGTCCTCCCCAAAGATTTCCACAAGGACCGGTTATATGCCTCAACTCACAAACTGGGACAATTTAACAATAACGTGTGTAGGCATTATAAAACAATTGACGACTAAAAAACACGGAGGTCATCAATTAATCATCATCAGTAATTTCTGTAGGTATACAAAATTGATAAAACAGGAAATGCCAAAGGCTCGATTTACCAAGAATTAATATTTTTTTCTTACGTTGGTACTTGATGTTGTAAAACTAAGTGTTTTGGTAATATTACCGGAACAGAGCACTGTTACCTAATCAGAAATATGCCGTGCAAGACATCGTTTCTAACACACATGCATTCTCATGCTGGTCGATGTAATCAATTCGGCACACATTGGACTTCAAATGAGAAGGTTTGTACTTCACTGGGAGATATAATATGTACACAGAACACTTACGAGGTCCGCTATATCATCGGATTTCGAAATCGATGATTCATAACATCAAGACGCCATAATATCTCAAGTAGCCCGCTGCAAACACAATATAATGTGCGAAATGGGGTATTGGCCCGATGTGTGGTGGCCCGGTAGACGTTGTCCTGCAACCCGATTGCAGCGCCACCTACCGGGTCCAACTGTGAATCTAAACCATCAAAGAAACCACTCAAATGTATATTGAAGTAGTGATTGCCTAGAGACCATATATTAATATTTTTAGAAAAGAATATTGGATGAAAATATGTACCTATCGATAATAATTTACTATCATCAATTACTCACAAAACGGTGAAGGAAAACATCGTGAGAAAATCTGCATGCCTAAGAGATTTTCTCGACGGTGACTCAGTTATATTCTCAGTATAATTAAGTCTTGGAAATTAGTATGGGGTATATACTGGGTGACTAGTTGAAGTTGAAGAATGATCATATTCTAGGGCAAAATTTTAAATTTGAAAAAAAAAGGAACGTTTTCCATAAACCAGAATAACTTTTGTTCAACGAGTTTGGGTTTTAAAAACATCATTTTATATATAAAGAAACATTAAAGAAGTTAGTACAGAAATTGTTCAAATATAAAGCCACATTTATAATATAAAGCTACAACTATTTAGAGCTTATCTTTCGTTGGATTGTTGGCTTGTTGTTTCAGTGTTTGTTTGAGCAAAGTGTTTGTTGTAGGCGTCGCGTGCCGGACATAGGTAAGTCGGGGATACAATAGCGGATTAACTGTCATTCACTATATATACATTTCATTGGCTAGTTTCAGCTAATTGTGACGATGTATACTTAGCGGTGTGGCATTGACGACTTCATGTGATTGTGGTGACCGCAGAAGGCTCTGATGAAAGATATATAAAAGGTGTATATAGCTGGGAAGATCTTCATATAAAAAACTTGATACCGATTTGATTTTTTTTTTTTGTTATTCTACTAAAGTGGCAAACCAGCATACAGCCCACCTGATGGTAAGCGGTTACCGTAGCCTATAGACACTTGCAACACCAGGAGTATCACTTGCGCGTTGCCGACCCTGTATTGAAAGAGGAATAGTTGGGTTGGCAGTATAAGGGTCAAAGTAACCCCACTGCCAACACAACGTTTCCTCGAGGAGCACTGGCAACCTTGTTCACCGTAAGAAACACAACACAGCTCAAAGCAGTGTTATTTTACTTCGATTTCCTGCAAGGCGGAGGTACTTCCCCAGTCGGGCAGCCCCAATTGAGTGGAATTACTCCCACTATGCCCTACCTCTCTTAAATTCGTTTATTTGCCGGGTTGCCATGAAGGAACTCGTGGCTAAGTTTTAACTACGCTAATCAACCGATTTGCAAGGTTAAGCTGCACTAGCCGCGGTCAGTCTGTGGATGGGTGATCATAATTATTAACACATCGAGTGATCCGTGCTTCGGAGAGCGCGTGTAAAGTAAGCCGTCGGTCCCGGTTGTCATGCGAAGAAGACGGTATTACGGTACGGATACAAAACTAGTAGGTATTTTTTTATATTTGGCATTAACGCATGCTAAACATTTTTAAGGATATAGGTACATTTTAGAGAAAAAAAAAACGATCTCAAGCAGGGCTTAAATTGCGTCCCTCCGGTTTATATGAAAACGAATCTTTCTTTCTATAAAATTTGTACCTATCCTAAGACAGTTGTTAGTGGTAGTCAGAAGCACAAAAAGCCTGAGAACCAGTCTATCCTCAGAGTATCGGTATTCCCCAGAAATTGAGTTGCGGAGGTCTCTAATTGTAGTCGCTTCGTGTAAAATACTGACATTCAGACGCATCTGTTTAGACTGGACGCCGACACCAACATAGTTGGGAAAAGACTCGGAAGATGATGAATTGCCGGGATGACTGATATTGATGAAATTTCATCAGTACAGAGATAGATTAAACTTTGGAAAAGGCCATAGGCTACCTTTTGTCTCAAAAATACTTTTAGGATGCGAGGGAAACTACGGGAAATAACAAGTTATTATATATCTTTTTGTATTTTCCATGCTAAGATTACAAAGCTATTTTAGCGAAGGAAAAATTCGACTGTTGATGATGATATTGATGTTCAATACACCAGACTACTAAGCCAGCCATAGCGAGTCCCACCCGCCCCAGGTCGAAATTCGCGTTCACATTCTGAATTTACGTACCTACGAATGACATCATCATAAATACGTAAATTATAATTAAAAAAAAAAGTTATTAGTTAAAAAAAGACCCAAGCAGTCGAAATCAAAAAGCGAATGTTCGTAAGTGTATACCGCGCCTAACAAAGCCGTTGTCAAATTACACCAACGTTCCAAACTCAAATTGTTAAAACTGTACGAGAATTTGTTACGGACAAAAGTTTGTTAAACGTTAATTGGTCGCCCACTAGCCGTAATCACCAAAATAAACTGACTCACCGATACTTTACACCTTCAAGATTTTAGAGATCTTCATAATTCGGTTTCCATGTTAGCACGCACGCTGGTTTCGGTCACATTTTAAATATTAATTCGTGGTTGTTAATACGTTAACTATGGTCACTATTCTTGCACAAGCGTGATGTGATGAACCGTAAACAATAAATAATTGCTTAAATACCGTCTAAGACCCACACCAAACGTTTTATAACTATAGTCAATTTCCTTCGCTATTCTTAAGGTTCCATTTACTTAAGGTGTGTATGTTTTCTTTTTTAATTATTTGGCTGTCTCTGAATTGTGGTCACAACATCATCACGAAATTAAAAGTAAAATTATAAAATTAAGCAGACCATACGATACATACATTAATTAACTCAAAAACACACTTTAAAGAAAGAAACCGGTAATAACATAGCCATGAGCTGTTAATTTATGTTGCCTATTGTGCCATAATTAATACTGGGCCGCCTTTTATTGATTTCGCGGGCTGCACTCAAAAACTGAAAACTGCGGCTTTCGGCCTCTTTGTTCGAAATTTAATACTGTAATTTTTGAGGTCAACGCGCGTGATGGCAGGGTGTAATGTTGCTTTGTAAAATGTGACCAATTTAAATACACCCTCAGGCGTCGTTGCTCCTCCTGAGTCATCTTTTCAAAGTCCAAATGCAAAAGGCGGGAGGGATCAACCTGAACTGGTAACCTTATTATAACAGTTGTTGATTTCGAATGATACAATTCGAAATTCAAAATAATTATTACGTACAATCATAGGATGTTATTACGCTGCATTTGTTTTGTTTTTGGAGTCATAATGAAAGGTGGGAGCTTTGTTTTGTTAATGTGTTGCTAGCATGAATATAATTTTAAGTGGCATGTAAAAATTCTTAAGTATAGATGTAAAAAATAGGGGATTTATTTTATTACTATTATAATAACAGTGTAAAGACGACAATTTTAAACGACTGTAATTTTTCTTTTCGCCACACCGTGTATTCATTTCTGTACCTACTATATAACATAAAAATAATAGTTTCTATAATGAAACCGTCATTTTAATTATAATTAAAGCGTCATTGTAATTAATTTGAACAGCACGCGCCGCCTAAGGCGTTGACAGTTGTAAGTTTTTTAATAGACCTCACCCACAACTAGTTTAATTTTTCGGAGTTGACAACACACAGTTTAAAAAATTAATACAAAATACTGTCTGATGTCACGTTTTAAAAACATCTGAAAAAGCTTTATAAATTACGAATAGAACACCGATGTGTTTCTGTTTATGATGACAAATGTCAATAATGAATGACAGGAGTTTATTTTTTATATTGTCTCTATTGTAATTAGCGATTTTACTCTTCATCACCTAACGTTTATGAGTTGATTACGAATAGAAGCAGCTTTTCTTTGACAGAGATGTATTGATTTAAATAGGTACCAAGTGAATGCAAAGATGATACAAATCCAAAAATTTTTTTGCTAACTGGAGTACCTACTTGTGACTGGATTCCTCTGAATTACAGATATATTTTCTTATAATAAGAACAACATAATTAGAAACTAACCGCAGTGCTTATAGGTATATATCTATATTTTCAATTAAATTTAACGAACTGGATAAAATATGATTTTACGAAATAATAGACAAGAAATCAAAAATGAGAAAGTACTATTTCTAATATGAAAACTTAGTTATAAATAACTACCGTTACGGAAATAAGCAATTACGAAACACCATATTGCAATGTTAATAAATAATATTCACAAATTCATCAAAACGACTATAATAAACCTTTTTTTTATCATATCAAACTCCCCCAAGGCAAAAGAATTGACCCACAATCCAGCCTTCAGTGTATCGAATTAACAAGAGAATTCGCTTGAATGATAAATTGTTTTGCACAGTTTCCCTATTATCTTTCAAAAGCGTCTGTGCCTACCGCTTGCTTGCCAGTAACGTCAGCAACATAATATCAAAAGCTCTCAATATAATTCACACTAATTTAATCTTTAAAGCAATTGCATACAGATTAAAATGGTTTCTAACTATTTAGTACGTCCTCAATTTCCATTGCCCTTATGATTATGTGTAATGTAAGTTCAAAAATGGAACAAGCGAATCCTAACTTTACTGTCCTTGGGAAAAAAATGATGCGCGGCAAAAGTAGTGCGAGGTACACAATAGCGATTGGAAGTGGAATGAAATCGCGACAATGGACCATAATGAAGTGATTTTGTCATGTTTTTAGGCGTTTCACCGCGTGTGGGTATATTAAAGCACAATTATGTTATAATGGGCGTTTATTGGACGATTAGTGAGCCGACAGACCGAGAGGAGGCGTACGCTCTTGTGAAACTAGCGTTTTGAAATCGTGTACAGTCGCTGTGAGAATATTTAGTGACTTTTGAATTATCATAGTAGTAGTGTTTTTTAAAGCACCTGAATTCGCACGTGTACTTCCAAAATCTGAACTTAAGATTTGAACTGTGAATTATTGTGAGTATAATAGCTATATTTGCGTGAATATGTGTATATGCTTAAACCCACTATAGTAAAATATTTTGAACCTATCTACAAACACCAAACTTCTTTAGGTGTGGGTTACAACCTCATGGACAATCTTCATCTCAAGAAGAAGAAGAAGATAGGCACTTACAGCTTATATTTGAACAAATGAAAAACGTCACAGCCCTGCCCTGTCCTTAAAAATACCGTCCTCTGGGATGTCTGGTAAGTCTGAGAACGCATTAAAGCAGGTTAGTTCTGAAAAGTTTTACGTACCAGTCATATGCTGTCCGCATATGACTGGTACACGCTGTCATTTTTCCCAACCAGGGCCACTTCAGGAATGCCTCGAAAGACCTATTTAGGTATTAGTTATTACCCATGTAATGCATCATTTATTGAATAACGACACCGTGGCAATCTCAAATCAGTTCCCATAACCTTACCGACGATGGTACAAACACATGAACCTACATAATTATAATTGCTAGAGTGCCTCCTAAAAAAAGATAAGCTTTTTATATCTCTTCACTATACAAAGTTACATAAACCATAATTTCCCCTTACATTAGAAATCTATTATGTTTGACTCCAAACATACTAAGATTGGCAATTTCAATGGAACCAACATTGGAAATCATGTCATTATTAAATGACCAATTAACTTGTGTGCCGGAAAGTACTGCCATATAAAAATAACATAATAGATTTGTGAAACACACGTCCACATTAACGACGTACTTTATTGTCCTCTGCAGCAATTACTTCTTAAAGGCTGGTCACATTTGGTGGCATGATTCACTGCTGCTTACGAAAACTGTAACCATATCAATGATGCGGCGTTAGCGAAGGTAGATATTTTGATCCAAATCGTTAGTTCTAATGGGAAGGCCAATTCTTGAATTGGCAAACCAGAATATTATATGACACCTCGTCTTTCGCCGACTAGGGCACTCCCTCCTGACCTTTTGAATTAATCGAGAATTGCTTTCAGTTTCAACAATTTTTTAAGCAACATATCGTTACCAGAGTACACTACACATAAGGGGACTTCATAAAGTTCGAAGTTGAGTAACGTATACTGGGGAGTATTAGTAGTAGTAAGACGATAATAGGGTGCTGTTTTTGACAGTACCTTAGTATTTTCGAATAGTACTAGAAGTAAAACTCACTCTGAACGCTTAATAAGGAATAGGATCAACAGCGTTCCTAAACTTAAATCGCTGATGAGTCATCCACAACGCTAGGCAGCTTAAATGGGACTAGGATGTCTGCATGCCAGATGATCTGTGGGCAAAAGTTACCACAAATAGGGTCCCTCGCGAAGTCACAGCATGGTCCGCCTAGATGTGACCCTGTCGGACACCCTGATGCGAAGAGCTCGCCTCTCACGAGAAAGATCGGGCCACTAAAACTAGACAGAGCTGCTTGGAACGAGGAGAAGCCTTTTTAAGAGGGGTAAACTGGGCTTAAATCTGGGGACACGGAAGTACAAAGTCGAGCAAAAGATACATCCGTACCATCTTTTCTGGAAGGTATTCGAGACATTCTCTTCGTAACTTCGTGTGGAGAAGCTTAGAAGCCTGATTTCAGCCAAGAAGGGCAAGTCATTCTATTTATTACAGATATAAAAATGTCTAATATTGATATGATCATTATAAAATGTAGGACGAAGAACTTGGTTTTACATTAGATCTCATAACTTTTTGCGGTAGAAAAACTGCATTGCAAGATTTGGCATTTTTGTACATGTTCAAGTTTTATTTCGTAATGTCCTTTATAAACGGTGACAAGTCTCATTGATCCTTTACCTTTCACGACAGTCGACACATACCGACATATTATTACATACAATGTAGGTAATATAATTACTACGTATTGTGCGCCTTGATGTCAGCACATGTCATTACAAGTGAATCGCGCGATCTTAAACCATGCCGTGCTACAATACCATTGCTTACATTTCAATGCGTTTTTAATTGTACATAGAGTTGATAATTTAACATACAATGTTTTCTATGATCATTAAAACACCTAAATGGTACATGATACTACTTAATTGCTTGTTTTAAAGTTGTTTGTCTTTGAGTAATCTGTGTAACTATGTAATCAAAATTGCATGTCCTTACGTTAATTGCGTATAGGTACTCTGGGTTGAATTTTACATGTAACATAAAATGCAATAGTATAATAACATAATTAGCTGGCAATTCCTGTAAAAAATACTTTGGCCCACCTACTCTATTCCACATCGATGGCACGTTGAGAGTAGTGGCTGAGGGATCGGCTTCTGTGCCACGAGTTGTGGTTACGTTCCCCGGACGGAACCCATATTTACATTATCATTGTTCCGGGCCTGAGTTACAATGATTTAAGTTTAGAAGGAAAATCTTTTTAGCAGTCAGCACTAGAACAACTTGGTGGACAGCTGCGAGCAAGCGGTATTCTTATTCCTACTACTTACATATCGAATACATCTCTCTCACTGATACCACCGATACCAAAGCTCATCAAATCCACCGCTTGTTTAACTCCGTCCGACCCAATGATAATCTGTTTAACATGAACAACGGCCGTCAAGTACAAACTAACAAGGATCCCGTCAATCGTATCAAAGACACCGGCGTATTGTTGGCGTGTCTCGTTTCGGCGATACGACGCGTGTGTGTTAATCCCTTCTTTGAGAGACTATGACGTTAGGGATGGGTACAACTGTGGGCGATTTTGCTGTAAAATCCGGGCAAATAAGATACCTGGTTAAACAGTTTTTGGAGCGTGTACTTTGGGAAAAAAATGTAGCGAGATCTATGGCGCTACTGGGTAACCACGCTTTGACACAATAGAACACACAGAAACAGAGCTAATCCTGAATCGCGCAAGTGATATAAATTGTCAGGCAATTCGTTTAAAGACGACTGACTTTTACCGCCATGTGGTCCACCAACTTATAATACCTTCCTGGTTTGAGGAACCTTGCTTTGGATACCGGGAAGATACAGCTCAATACTCTACAAACCATAATTATTCTCATAACCAGATTTAGTCTCCATAATGCGGAATACAAGTCTTAAGCAGACATTAGTTTATTTTATTGTAGATTCGTTTAATGTTATCCGTTTAGTTCAATTCAACTATCTATTTTGTATGGATCCAATACTAGTGCATCAATTTATATACATATTTAAATAAAAACAAACGAGTAGATTCGAAGCTCCAAAGTCTTATCTAAATAATCCTGAGTGGTTGTAAAATAGAAACCTACTTTGTTTATCTCCAAAACTTAATTTATATAGTACTATAACTCGCTAGATGTCGCACCTGTGCCTTAGGACTGGTCATAAATAGTTTCAATATCAATTGATTTGCTATAAGTACTAATGAGGCATGGTTCCTTCAGTCGGAAAGACCCAGTCTTTTGAGCGACACTTTTGTATTGCTTCCTGTTACCACACCACTTTTCAATTTAAAACCTTATCTCTTGAAAAATAAGATAGTTACTAAACTTTATGGTTGTAGTAGGAAGTTTGTAAAATTGTAAGCCGATAATAACATTATACGGTTCTAGTTAATGCCGGCTTTGATATAAGGATTAGAAGTGATTTGATGGTTTCGGCTTGTATATAGTTTGATTAAACAGCCGATATAGTCAGATAAAATGAATTTGATCATCACAGTTTGATAAATGTACGCAAAACATCACGTTGGGAAGTGAATTGTATAGGTAATTTAGATCGGACTATTAACCAAGAAACGCTATCGTTTTTAGGGGACTTTGTTTGCCTTCAAGTACATATTATGAAAACTTCATAAGCTTATGAGGGCTACCTATGTATTTATATATTTTTTATATTTTAGGAAGGCAAACGAGTAGACGAGCCACCTTTTGTGTTTTATTCAAAATAAGTAGTGTTTATCTCTCTCATCGGTGGAAGGTCAAAATCCAATAGGTACACTAAATTATATTTTTATATTAACTGTCAACAAAATTCACCAATGCTAACTAATAAACTTGAGGCTAGTCATTTTGAATGCTTCGTTGTATCAAAATCTTCATAAAACGGAAGATATTATTTTACTGGTCACCAGTAATCTCCTATCGAATTTACTTGTTAAACCAAATATCACATTAATTTACACCAAGACACTTGTCCACAAGACAAGCTCATAATAACACCAATACAGACAGTCGCCATGATCAATTACGTGTGACAACGGCCGGCAAAAACAACATAGAAAGTGCTCAATGAAAAACTGTATTAACTCGCCTTATTGGTCAATTTATTATAGCCATTACTGCCTGACTAACTTTCGATCGATGTAATTTTAGGTCTAGTTGATGGACATTGCGCAAGCAAAAAAATGGTATTGAAATTGGTTAGTTGCTTTGATAACGTAATGGGTGGCAGTTTTAAGTAGCTCATCAGTATTCTGGAGGATATGTTTTGTATTTTCCCTGTTGCATATAAACTTATTTAATATAACTAACTACTTAGTGGTCGTCAAAATGCGACCTTTTTAAGTTTGAAAGTTATAGGTGCACTTTTGTTTTTTTTGTTAGTCCAATCTAAAAATTAATTGACATTATGTATTTACATTATGTTTAACATTGACAGCATGAAGGTAACATTTTTATAACAAAAATTCTGTAGGTTTTAAAACAAATTTTAGCTTTCTGCACTCCTTTTCCATAATATAAAGTATAACTAAGTATGCCAAATACTTACACTTACACACTCATCTGTGCGAGTTATCGCTTTGTTTTGTCTTGTTAGCGGCATTTTTTTTCAATCATAGTATGTACATTCCACCCCGCTGCTTTGTTCAGTTAAATATTGAAATATTTTACTCACATTTTATTAATTGCTTCATTAATCCTTTATAAAAAAATAAAGACAGGAGTCGTTAAGAAACAAGATGTCATTATTTGATACCCTATGAGAAAATATTTCCTAGAAAGCGCACACTTTAATTACTTATAGCGTCGAGGTACCAGGATCACATAAAACTGCTATGATTTATATCTTATTTATCGAATCAAAGGCTGGAGCATCGTTCAAAGGAATATCATAATCCCGCGTTTGAAGCTAACAGTTGTTTGTTATCATTTAATAAACACATAATTGTGTCAAAAATAGCTCTGATATGAAGCAGGTATAGTGTTTTATGAGTAATGTCGGCTTTGAGCGTTGTTTAAACATCCTTTCGTGTTTAAACTGCGGTTATGAATTTGAAATGGATTATAATCACTGTGAAATGTTATTGACAACTAACAAAGAAATATCTTTGCGATTTGCATAGCGCTAAACAATGTTGTGTGTTGTGACTTTTGTCTCTACTTCAAAATAATTTCAGTGATTGATGTATACTTATGGAGCTGTTATTTCTAGTAAGTACTTACAGTTTTTTCACGATTTTTTCGTACGCTAATAATAATTGATCAATATATAATGAATAAATTTCGGATAACCAATTCTCTAAAAAGTATATCAAAAGAACAAACGTAAGTTTTATTTTAAAGCTATCTTTTCACAATATCACAATAATTATAATTCTCACGAAAAATTAAGAACAGATGCTAAAATTCGGTACAGAAGAACAGTTTAAAATGAATCCATCAAACCAATCAGATAAGACTTTAAACATTAGCAAAAAAAAGCACCCGTATTCTTCGGCTAAATTAAATTAAGCTAATCGATACCATCCAATAGGGAACGCTGGCCACCCTTAAATTCCATTAATATTAATACACACATAAAACATAAACAATTATATAACTCTGGGCCGTTTTAGGAGTGAATTGATCCTAATTATGTCGAAATAGGCGTTAATAGGACATCTTATGGCCTGTTTTATGACCACGCGGGCCGTCAAAGAACCTCCCGTACTATTTATTGGTCTCTTTTTTGTGTAGCGATCTAAGTTTTTGTGTAAACACTTCGGAACTTCGAAGTTAAAATTCAATCCGTCAATTTGAACATTTAAGCGTCTCTGTTTTTCAAAAAATTCTAAGGTGAGTTTTGTAAATTGAAAATCTTTGTAAATTTTAAGTAACACTTAAAATTTATTTGTTTTGTAAATATAATCAAGATGTCGGCGTCTTTTACGTAAAACAATTATTGGTTTCAAAAGCTTATCACGAGTTACCAGTGGGCATTGTTGCCACTACGTACTAAGATTAAAAAACAATAATTTAAACTCATATAAACAAGTAACTTTGCCGGCCTTTCATGTTGATAGAAAAAAGGATGTAGGTAAGTAGATTACCTATCTCTTATCTAGTATGATCTTAGATAGTTTTTTATAGCAAGATACATATACAATATTGATATTAAAATAACATTCATATACTCTATAACGCTTTTCATTTTATTCGAAGTAGTACCTACCTAGATATGGTCTATCAAAAATATTTAGTTCATGCGAGAAGACTACCTACGTCACTTTTGATCCTAAACTAAGGAGATCTTCTGTCATATCGTTTCGCTTGTAACCGAAGATATGACCAAAAGAATAGGCACTATTGCACCATAATTTATAGCGAAGCCCAGCCGAGCTATACGCTATAATAGCTTCTCAGACACCTTCGCGGGATGGAAAGGGACAGTACTATTAGTGAGAGCAGGACGCAAGACCAGAAGCGCCGCTCCACGTCAAAATACGTGCTCCGTTCGTTTTATTACCTTGCGGTGATGTGGCCAGCGAGAAGGAAGTCGATATCGATAGATTTTTTATTTATATTATTTTATATAAAATTGTTGACACAAGATTATAAAATGTATGTTCATAGGTTTAAAATTGAACAATACTAGAGGTGTAGACTGTAAAAAGAATAATTTTCTACGGTAAAATTTTGAAGGAATTTCTATTTTGTTTTCATTTTCCTAATAGGTGCACTTAAAATATTTGTTTAGTTTTCAGATAACAATCGTTATTATTATTAAGTAATCCCAAATTTAGTTAGTAATTTCCAATTAAAATATGTGATATAGGTAATAACACATTACCAACAATTATTGCAGTTATCAACGAGAGTTCGACTCATCAAAGACGACGACGTAATTTAAATGCGAAAAAATTGCAGTTAGATCTTTCAAGTTCATCGATCAATTTGAGAAGTAGGAACCGCAAATGTTGATTACATGAGTTATTTTTAATTAAAGAAAAATTCTACGTATGATGTTGCTATTGCTACAATATAAACTGAATTACTATAACTTACCATTTATTAGCTAATTCAATTGAATGAAAATCTATATTGATTATAATGAACTGGTACGCTTATATAAAAACCAAATTAATACATCAAATGCAAAAAGTATTTCAATAACTACACTGTAAAAACATCTTCGATAAAAAAAATATCGACAACAACAAAACCACTCACCACACGCGCATCTCTTGAGCCGGTGCGGCGGCAACATCAAAGGAGGCCACCTCTTTGATGTGGCCGATGGCGCGCGCCGCCAAACGCCGTAAGCGCCAAATCCATACGTCATCCTCCTGTCATTATAACGCCTCACAATCGAGCCACGGAATGTGAAATTACTTACGAGACAATATAAATTGACAAGTCGGTTTAATACCGATTACTTGCCTTTAGTGATGTCATTCTGTCGGTCGTTACTTCGATTGGCAAGGTGATCTGATGGCTTCAATTAGGTGAATTGATTTTGGTAATTTTGGTTAAAAAAAACTGACAGGCTCTGAGAAAGTGCTCTTTGTAGCTTTCTGTTTGTTGGTGACATTGACAGTTGCTTTATAAAGTGACTATTAAATTTTGATTATTAAATTTGACGGCTCTTAGGGTTAATTTCATTTGCCATAGAGAAAGAAAGAAGAAGGGTTGATTTCCTGATTTATTTAGTCTTGTAAAGAGAGTCATACTTAATGGATTTAGAATCAACTTAGCATAAAGGAGCTAAGGTACGATATATTAATAATTTATGTCGAAGATTTTTAAGTAAGGATTAAGCAATGGTCGTAAGTTGGATACGAATAAAGGTAGATAAGATTAAGAAAGACCCTGAATCACACTTTTTTTTTATGTCTGTGTCCAGTGGTAGATAAACTTAACACATTTTTACATACACAGTTTCGTTAGTCTAGTTATCCTAAGCACGACTGCTACGCTAAAGGTTTGGGTTCGATTCCCAGGTCGAGAACAGTGTTGTTGGGACAAACACAAATTTATCATTTACGGCCACCCAGACCTGGAACAACTTATCTGTAGGTATACAAATTGTTGTTCCGTGCAGGGATTGAAGCTACCAGGACATCACGTTCCACGTGTAAAAAAAGCTATGTTGCTAGGTAAGTAGGAACCGCAAAAACTCTTTACGTTGAATACGTAAAGTTTTGTTGGGTTTTTCTATGAAATTCTCTGTAGCAGCTTGGCTCGGCCCCTACTACAAGGGACCTGGACATACTGGTGAACTGTGAGTGTACATTGATACACCTCTGCCTAACCCTTCGGGGAATTATGTATATTAGTATGTATGTATCTATGTAATATAGTATGTATGTCATGTGTATACTTTAAGTATATAGTAGTGATAAAAATCTCTATCCTCGTTTTCACTAATTAAGTATTTTCACTTGTCTTTAGTTTGAATACCTTTAAAAGGTATTGAAAGTGTTATTTCTGATATAACAAAGATGCTATCGACTAGTTTTGTGTGGTGGATCTCTTGTAGTTTAGTTGTGTTTGATAGGCAATTCAATTAAAAACACTTAGTCATCCACATTTTATGAAACATTTAAATAAGTATTAATTTTGAGGTAGGTATTGAAATAAAACTACTTTGTAGTTTTACCCTTTATACCGTTCATGGTCACGGGTAGAATCTACCGGGTGACCATGGACCATATTTTTTTACAATATTACCTATATCACTCTGCAGCCAAAGATATCGACTGTCACTTAGGTCATTTCCACACCAGGACTCAAACAATAGGCGCGCTTGTGAAAGGGCACAAAAAGAAAATTACACGTTGCTCCAGTCAGGCATTGTGAGCAATAATTTGGGCAACCCTTTACATGTGTTTCACGTCTGGAATCCTTTAGGTTTTAGTTAATTTACGTCTACAAAAGATGTCTGCCCATTGATAAGGCAATGGAAATGATGGTTGATTATGTTTAATATTTTTCGCGGTTACTGTCCTGGTGGTCTGTTAGAAAGTAAGTTTTAGAGTCGAAACTATACGTAATTTTTATTTAAACAATAACAATAACTCGATATAATTATGTAATCCATTTACAAATATATTGTAACCACATTAATCTGGAGCAAGTAATTCTTTATCTAACACAGGACAAAAAATGAAACTAATTTGGGCGAGAAGTATGTATAGTTCAAAATATATTTAAATAAATTCTAATTCAACATAAGACAAAATATTACATAATTACCATGATTTAAAAACTAAATTTACTATTTACATAATGTACAAAAAGAAAAGGAAAATGAAAAGGACTAATAATGATCACGTCCAAGCGTCTTCCTCCACATCGCTGTCATCTGGTAACGTTCCCAGAAGACTAGCCGCATTGCCACGTTGAATGGCGTTGCTAATTCGTTGACCCAAGAATAAAATAAACCATCCCTCTGGTCGCGCGAAGCGTCGATAAGTTTTTTGGTAATTTCTTTAAAAAGCAGTCGCGCACTCGGGCCCCACGACCCAAGCGTTTCGACCCCAAACGGCTCTCAAAATTATAGCTCCCGTTGAGGTTACTTACTATATTTGCGCCGCTTAAGGGTCTCCGCGGCCGCAGCAGCAGCCTCGGCACAGCCAGCTGAGCTTGAAAGATGAGATGGAGCAAGGGTATCGATGCAATTTGCATCCCACACCAAAGGCCTACCCAACTTCCAAGGCACTAATGACATACCGTTTGGTCTCTTCCCATCGTCACGTGCCAAACCATTTGGCTCTAATACGGCTGGCACGACGAATAATATCATTTATATTGGCATGCCGTGCTATGCGCCCTGCACTCCTGCAGCAAGACAGGCCATGGTGCCCGAGGCTATCGACAGCTTCACCGCAGTGACACCGGTGCGGGGGAACACAAGGAGCGCCTAGACGTAAGCAAGTAGTACACCGAAAAGTAGTGTCATCCAACAAGCTACCAATATTAGGTGATGGAAGTGCCTGAAGCCAAAGACCCGACTTAAAGCTTAAGTTAATTATTGACATTTCTTACTCCATCTCGTCATCATCATCAGCCTATATTAGTCCACTGCTGGACGTAGGCATACCATAATGCGCCATTTCACAATGTTCTCGGTTTTTCGTATCCAGCTTCTACCAGCAACCTTTCGCTTTATGAGGGCGTCCTACACTACGTTTGCCGAGTGGCGGTCTCCACTCGACTATTTCATCTATACACTCCGAAAAGAGATATTTTGTCGGGATATTTCCGACATTCATTTCTTAATCTAAGTCGTCCAGAATTTTTAGAAAAAACAATATTTAGCCTTATCTAAATCTTAAATGACAGTTAAGCCAGACACAATACTTTTTCTTTTTCACAATTCACAAGAGTGATTAGTGGTTTAAGTGCCACAAGTTTAAGTTTTGCTTATAAATAAGGTATTATTCTTATCCATTCTTGCGTAAGTATGCATCAGCATCATGCAAGCAGAATCTTAATTAAGTGCACAAATATAACTTGTTATCCCGATGTTATACGTTTTAATTATAAATGATTGTAACCCACATACCGTGACCAACAATCTCAACAAAACTCAATTAGTATCATCACAAAAAATCTCCCGCCAAAACTCTAGTTGACCGCACACATCATAATATTTCAGCTAACAAGAACTTTTAATAAACCGACTACACAAAAGATTCGTACTTTACTCATCAATCAAACAAACAAAATATGTCCGGAACACACTATCAAGTGTATTATTAAATAAATTTTAACAGATAACCGTGAATAATTAGACAAAGCAACATTTTCCGTCCATCCGTCAACCTTTATCATGGAGAAAAATCGTCTAATTCACACCTTCAAACGGACCCGAGTTTGACGTATAAAGAACTTATTTTTAATAGTATTGCCAGTTAAATAAACTACCTACCTTTTATGGTGGGTGATTTTAGGGCACTGGTATTTTTAGACTTAGAGTAATGTTTCTCTTTGATGAATTAATATGAAGTAAGTAAATGGATTGGAGTCTTAAATTAAAGCGGTTAGTACCACTATGAATTTGATTTTGATCCCAACAGATCATGTTTCCAGAAGGTTCATAGATATTACGGCAGTATTTAACCTCCTTTCACTAGGCTAAACCCTGATGACAGCACACCTACTAAGGGGTTAGGTTACACATAGGCCATAGCAGAAATTCAAAAAGCCATCCGTTTTACCACAATATTTATCGAAAATAAATCCCACCTTCCTGCAAAATTAACATCAAACCTGGCAACACCGAATCCTGTGGTCGAATTAATCAAGTGGGTCCCTAATTATGGCATATTTTAAAATGTTTTCGTTGAACGACACAGTTTTGACAGAGGCGCAAAGATAAATGATCGCTAATTACCGCACCGTCCGCTGGGGGCGGGGCTCGAATCCGCACTGGATCTAATGCGGCGAACAACTGTTACGGCCATTAGCTTAGCACGCGAGTTTGCTTGAATTTAACGGAACTGGAAAAATCTCTGTCAATAAATTCGCAAAAAAGTAGGTGCTAAACGGTGGAGGGTGCTCCAAGAGGAAACGTTGTGTTGGCAGTGGGGGGACTTTGACCCTTATACTGCCTTGCCAACTATTCCTCTTTCGTTTTACAGGCAACGCGCATGTGATACCCCTGATATTTCAAGCGTCTATAGGCTACGGTGCAGTGATAGCCTAGTGGTATGACAATTGGACTGCCAAGTCGAAGGTCTTGAGTTAGAATCCAGGGCACGTACTCTCTGACTTTTGTATTCATGTGCATATTATACATATTTCAACAAAATATAGTAAAACAAACTATGTACAGTCAGCAACGAAAGTCGCTGAACATGTTGCAATCTTCAATATGATTTTTAACAAGTATGAAGTTACTGACCTACGAAGGTAATGCGAAATAATTGCATAGATGACCATTAAATATTTAGGTTACCTTATTAGAAAAGACCTGTTGCCAAGTTCTGGAGCTGTGACAATAAAAAAATTTTGCTGTGTTCAGCGACTTTCGTTGCTGACTGTACAAAGGCGAGCTAAATCAAATTTAAGATTTACATATTTTTTTTAAGATTTATGTTACCGATTGTTTCTACGGTTTTGGCCACATCGGGGCCATAGGATCCACTACAAATGTTCATAATAGTTTTCAGCACAGCTGATGAACGCTTTATTATATGATTCGATATCATCTAGTTTTTATTTTAGAAACACCAAATTCAGTCTCCCTTAAAGTTTCAACCATTTGGGTTACTTACTGTATGAACCTTCCTAATATTCAAACATTCATTGAACCTTGAAAAGCCTTGTAATAAAATTCTCAAATGAAATGAAACTTCTCGCCATACCGTCATACAAACAGACAAACCTATACAACATGCAACGGACGTTATAAACTTTGATAAAAACTTATTAAAAATTAAGTAGGTATGATAAAAAATCTTTAAACCAGTTTGCGTTTATGAAACGTATTTATATTGAAATCATTGAGACGGGATTATTATGGTGTTGTGGCTCCTGTATAATGACTTATATGGGGACACTCCACTGTGATTACACTATAGAATATGCTGTCGAACCAGATAGTTAATAAGAAATATCATTAGTAGGTACCTACCTACCTAGATACCTAATAAAAAGACTACACCAAGTTTTATTCCAACGATCTCAAAGGGGACGTTGTCTTTAACGATATATACTTTAGTGAAAGAAAAAATGGATCTCAGGCAGGATTCGAACCTGCGTTCATTTTTTATACCACTTTGCCAACCCAGTAAAACGAAAGAGAAATAGTTGGGTTGGTAGTATAAGGATCATCGTCCCCCCACTGCCAGCTCAACGTTTCTTTGCGGAGCACTGGCAACCTTGCTAACCGTGAACACAACATAGCTCAATGCAGTGTTATTTCACTTCGATTTTCTGCAAGGTGGATGTACTTCCTCAGTCGGGCAGCATCAATACGAGTGGAATTACTCCCACTATGCCTACCTCTCTTAAGATACCTCCGGTTAAGTTAAGTAAGTACACCGTTAAGTAGGTACACCGGACAATATAGAGACCACTACCTGTAAAATTTCTCTTCCTTATCAACATAAACTTCCAGGGCCTATCGTTGAAGTAGCCTAATAAGCATACTTCTATATACAAAAGCTTACCCTTGCTAGAATCTCACTTAGACTCTCATTCAGACTTCTGGACCTGAGAGCTGTGACTGCTATTTCCATATCAAATTAATACCAAAGTATTTTCTCCCCAAAACAACGTACTTGGGCACCGCTGACGCGTTCACTCCGCACTTTTAACCTCCTAACCAATTATGTAGACATATGCTGTTATGCTCTGAGTGAATTTACTAGGATCTCAAACTTTTTAAAACTTGTTATGCTCCTGACTGATTACTTACCTGTAAAAAAGTTTTTATGTTATGTATGCTACAATATCGCATTAGATCTTGCCTATATGGATGTTTGTATATAAATAAATAAATAATAATTATGTAATAGACTATCTGTCGGACAGTAAAGTTAAATAAAGATATCGACTTCACTGACTGAAATTAGGTCCTAAAAATGATAAATTGTCGCGTAATTAATTTAATAACACTAACCAAATGCCCACAGTGATTAATTATTTAGAGCAATTATATAATTAAAATGTGTTGGTTTACGGGTGTGACGCCATACGGGCCGCCATGTCCTCGCCACGCCCGTCTATTGTCAATATTTGAATATTTATAACACCTAGTCATGTTCGTGATGAATTTATTACAAGGTGAATTAATGTCCAATTTTGGTATTTTAGGTGTGACCAGAGATATGTATACCTAGGTGAGGCAGAATTGAATTAAGAAATCTGTGATTATTGCTTTCATGGTGACTAATAAAAAGTATCAGGTAATTAATAGGTACCTACGACGTTGAATGTGTTTGACATCAGGCACTGGCCTCGGAAGCTTAGTTGGCTAAGGCGTACAGTGCATCCTGTAATTCTGCCTGAGATATCATCAATCAATCAATAATCCTTTATCCTGAAACTCTTTTCTTATATCTTTTTGTAATTTTTTGCATAATCCTTTGGAAATTTTAAATTCTTAGCATGAAAAACAGACAACACACAACAGGTTGAAAAAATACGTGACTTAGGCATTATATTTGATAAAGATTTAAAATTTGATAGACATATTCTGAAAACTACTTCCAAGGGGTTCAAAGTTCTCGGATTTATCTTGCGTAATAGCAAAAAATTCTCTAAGTCCTCCACCAAGATCAAACTACGAGTATATAATACCTTAGTCCGCCCAGTACTTGAATATAACAGTTGTTTATATCAAACACTTGGAATCGGTACAAAAACGTTTTCTGTACCATCTTTGCTATAAAGATCATCTTATCAAAGAAAATTAGTGGCTACATCCTTAGGCTGGAACACTATAAAATGTCGTCCTTGGTAGACAGGAGAAATTTATTAGACCTTACATTTATGCATAAATTGTTCAATGGGGTTGTAGACTGTAGTGAACTTCTTGGTAAGCTGCAAATAAATGCACCATCCCGCTTGCCAAGGAAAAGCAGCTACAGCCTTTTTAACGTGTCGCGGTCCAAAACAAACTTATGACACTTTGCCGTTCTCCCAAGACTCTGTAGGCATTATAACGACATGTCTAAGCGCAACAATCTGGACATAACAGCGTCCATATCAATATACCAAAAAGAACTTAAATTAATATTGTCAAACCCACAGTACTCTTGTTCAAATGCATAATAATCTGACGCTATATCAACTCATTATTTCAATTGTGTCTATAGCTTTGTTTATTCATTTTTAAAATTTATATTTTGTTTTTAATTTTTGTAATTCAATTTTCATTATTTGTCCTTCTTTGTCGAACTAGTTAGTTACCTAGATATATATATAATATGTGAACGATGTGGTCTCCTGTAATTGGAAGAGCACACTCGTTATTGTCCCTGTATTGATTTCTTGTATGTGATTGTGTATTCTTCTGTTGGAGATCCAAACAAATATATAAATAAATAACACAACGTTTTCTCGCGGAGCACTGGGAATCTTGCTCACCGTTAGGAACACAACACAGCTCAAAGCAGTGTTATTTCACTTCGATTTTCTGCAATGCGGAGATAGGTACTTCCCCAGCTCCAATTTGATAGATTTTTATTAGTGTAAAGAGAGCATACTACTACCCAAGTATACTACCCAATTCCATATACATTGGATGTCATAGTTAATTCCTATATCCCAACTGACACCCAATATAAACCTATCACAATAAAATCTATACTTAGTGATAGCAAAAATTTGCTAAATCATATCCATCAAACAAAATGCACGTCTACACTTTACACACCAAAAATACCATTTTTATCGAATTCGCGATCGTGGGAATCTATTAGGAGCTTCACCGCTTTAAAACATCGAGCGCCGTGAGTCAGCATTCTTTCTATTAACGAAGCAACCACTTAAGATGACCTCCCTCTCTTCTTTTGTATCCTATATTCTTGTACACTGGAAGGGTAACGCGCCGTGTCTTCAGATGTCTTTAAAAGCTGGTCATATTAGATGTAATGAGTAGTTAGCTTTTCTCAAGTGATGTGAACATGTCATAGATAATTCGATTTAATAGCTCGGGACTTATAATTATCGAATTAGGGAGCTCTCTCACTTTGTGATTTAGAGCTGCAATTTCTTTTGTTCTATTATTTTTGTATGATTATGTTATTGATAAAATGGTGCAAGATGAATCTAAGTATCTACTGGGAATGAGAAGGCATCTGGTAGCTGATTCCAACACATTCGTGAAACAGTTGGGGAAATAATGACGTACTTAGTATGGACGATGTCACGTATTTTAACCGGCTTCCAAAAGGGGAGTTCGACTGTATTTTTTGTGTGTATGTTATGCGATATATTCGCCAATAGTGAACCGATTATGTTTAAAGTTCCTAGTTAGTCGTATAAATTTAGTTGGTGTCCAACCATCCCTTTTGGAGATACACCACAAAATGCTTAAAATCCATTAGGTACAGAGGCCAGCACATCAAGCAATATGTCAACTATTTTTGGTAGAATTTCAACTTTAATACAACATGATAAGGTTCATTTTTCAATTGGGAAAAATTGGCTACCTACGGTAATCCTCACGCCTGTAAACCCCGAAGAGTTAGGCTGAAGTGCAGTAAAGTACACCCGCAGATCGGCGTTATGTTTAGGTCCTAATTAATAGGCCGCAAGCCTATTTCCATTAGGGGCCTAAATCCAAACTCCGAGCTGCAACTACGAATTTCATAGAAAAACCCAATATCAGTTTGATCGACCTGGGAACCCAGGATCTCAAGCGTAGCAGTAATCCAACTTAACTAGTTACTATCCCTCAATAAATCCACCACAGAGTAAAAAACATAACAGCATCACGGAACACGATTTACTTAAATTAAATAACATAAATCCTTTTTTCCCCTACCTCTATCCGAACGACAAGAATTATCTTCTCTTCCCCTTTTTGATATTCAATGACACGTTAAAAGCATTAATTTGTATAACACTTACAAATTAACAACATCACTTAAAAGCTTTATCTTAATTTAAATTAAATTGGTAAGTACCTACTACTGACATTTAATTTCTTTGGAAACGATAACCCTGCGAATTTAAAAAGACACTCACTCCTTCTTTTGATAAGTCCGAGAAAAGGTAAGCTACTTCCCAATATCAGAACATAGCCAAACCAAAAGTCAGATAATAATATTTTGGATTAAGGGCTCCGAAATAGCACCCTCTGTTCCAAAACGCGCATAGTAGATGTGGGTGTCCAAACTGCAAGGTTGAAGTGGCGATGGGCTGGCCACGTCAGTCGCATGCAACCGGACAGGTGGGCAAGGGAGGGGTAGCTACAGACTGGGTCCCTTGCAAAGTTGCAATGCTATTCGTGGACGAGGTCGGCCGAGGAGACGTTGGTGAGATGATCTTGATCGCTTTTTGCCAACGTGGTATGAAGAAGGTCAGGATAGAGTCCTGGATAGATGAGGTTTTTGTCCTGCAGTGAGACACAAAACAGGCTAAATAAAAAATAGGGCTCGTAGCTAAGTAATAACTAAGCTGATCAACCGATCTGCAACGTTAAGCTGCGCTAGTCGCGGTCAGTCTGTGGATGAGTGATCATTCTTAACACATCCAGACTGTGATTTATTTAGTTTCAACTTCCATCCATAAAATGAGAAACGATCGGTTCGCGGAATATGGATATCTAACTAAATTTGCCGCTCGGCTATCTCTCAAAAACTCATGATCCTACAGTCATGGTTTCTTCCAGAGAGAATGTCCTGTAAGTAATTCTACAACTTAACTTGGACGGATAACCCTGTCGGACAGACTTCATCCGAGGCGGCGTTTGATTTATAAACAATACGTCAATGACGTAGGCTTCTTTAGCGGCACAGATTTATCGCTAGGGTTGGGACTTAGCTGATGCTGCAGATATCGATAATTCGATGTATTCATTCGTGGTTTTTATCGATTCCAGAATATAGGTATTTCCTTTTGCTTACTGAGGTTCATTGATCAGCACCGAATATTACCGACTAGGTAATAAAACATTGTAAGAAAAGCTCTCTTAAATTTTAAGTTTTGATTATCATCCAAACAAGTAAATAATAAATAATCTCATAGCCAGTCTGCCTAGCAGTCACTTTTAGATTATACACATCGTTCATGACTGAAAATTTTATGAAGATTCTTTAACTAATACAAAAAAATGTTATGTTTGACTATTTCATCAACAACAGTTTATAATAGGTACAATCAACTAACAAAAAACGAAGTTCTTTGAACCCAATATATGTCAATTGTCATTGATTAAATAAATATAAAATTAGCATGTTTTTGAGCACGCATCGTGTATTTGATAATTTGCAACTATATGACACTAAAAGTTCATATTGCATTGTCAAATACAGACTTTTGCAGATATCGGTTGTGACATGACCAATCTATTAGCATTTACCAGTAGGTATTAACACAATGTTGGATTTTTCCGTAGCTGAAATAATTAAATCATTCCATTCCATAAAATACTTGACTAATTTCTGCAATTTCTACTAAGCTTCTCTCTACAGAAGGTACAGTTTGAATATACATATAACTAGGTATATTTATCTAAATATAAGCAAAAAAATTCAGGTCTGTAATATAGTAATATTTTTGTGTCTATCAACGCATCACAGAAATCACATATATGAGGTAGCCCGGCGTGAAGAAAAATAACAACCATAGGTACCTAAACGCAAATTCTTAAGTTAATCTTAGACCGACACTGAAAAATATAATAATACTACCTATATATGTGATTCAACTTATATGTCTATATAAGTTGAATCACACATTTATCGTGTTACCGTGAGAGAGCCATGCTTCGGCACGAATGGGCCGGCTCGACCGGACTTGATACCACGGCCTCACAGAAAACCGGCGTGAAATAACGTTTTCGTTGTGTTTCGTCGAGTGAGTGAGGATACCGGACGCCCAAACCCCTTAAAAGGGTGGCAACGCACCTGAAACTCCTCTGGTGTTGCGGGTGTCCATGGGCGGCGGTAATCGCTTACCATCAGGTGATCCGTCTGCTCGATTGCCCACTCTATCACATAAAAAAAAAAACATTTATTCATATTGCTTCAGTAATATACCATTCAATAGCAGTAAACCTACCAGTTATAATAACTAATAACAACTCGGTCAGTGTTATTAAGCTGTAGACCGATATCACACTCCTTAACTCTGCAATACCTAATACAAACTCCACATGAACTACTGATACCTACTACGTTTATACTTTATCGATACCAATAGCAGTGCACCACTATCCGCCATTCTCACAATCTTGAATCAACCCGTTCATAAGGATTACTACTACAAACACACGCCTGTTTTATCTCTTTCTACCTCATATAGTTAATGTTCTCTCCTTCTCACACATCAATAAGCATTCCCTTTTGCGGCGTAGCGGCGGCTCCTTTGATGTAGCGAGACCACGCCCCCGTGCCCCGCCCCCCGTCCCTCCGACGTTGACTGTAGTTAATTCGTCACAGTTTAATCACAATGGTTTTAATTACGAGCGGAAACTAAATACAGCGAAATGTTGCAGTTTCTGGTTAGAATGGTTAAAGGATTAAGGATCGTCGGTTTCATTGAGATTACGTTGTTTTTATACTTCAACTTTTTGATGTTTTATAGTTTAACTAGAGGTTAACTGTTAACTGGTTAATGTTTTTTAGTTCATTGTTGTTTTGGGATCAAGAAGACAGGGTTAAAAATATCAAACTTTTATAAGAACCGTGAACCTCAAATACTTTTTTTATTAAAATGATCATGTTTATGATTTCCTAGATCCTTCTAAACCAATCCATTTTAGTTATTTCGAGTAGGTAATAAAAATAATTATAAGCAGAAAATATCTGGTTCTTAACCACTTACACAATGAAAAACAAGATTTACATAAATTTATTTTCCACCACCACTAGATAACATTAGATGAGATTTGTTTATAGTACTATTTGTTACTTGATAGATTAATGAGTAAGTAGAGACTCGATAAAACTAAAAAAAACTCGGTAAAATTATCGACATGATGATTAGACAGATTTTTTACCCTTAAATTCTATTTCTTATTGCCTGTTTTTGCCAGTTATTCAACCAAAAAATAAATGAAAACAGTCTTAAATTTTCAAAAGACAGCCTCCCAACGAGTTGTATTTATAAAAATATCTCAGAAACCAATTGTTTAGGCGGTAAAAAAATCAATTACCGTCCATTGTGAATGTAAATCCTAGGTGTCCTGAGTGCGCTGCATTCATACGGAGGCATCCATCGCGTCCGCTCTTACGTAATTACGCCGCCGCATCAAAGGCACCGCCGGCCCGGGCGGCGTCTTTGTAGTCTAATAAACGGGATAAACCGACCAACCAAACCTCAACTTTAAACTGACGAAATAAAGAAGGTTTTTCAACACGTAGGTTCAGTTTTCTTAACACCTTAACGTTATAAAGGGTCATATCAGTTAGGGGTTTTGCCACGGATATGTCAAAAAGAGGTTTTATAGCCAGTGTAAATGAGGACCGCACGGGTTGAGCCGAATTAGGTCATTCGTAATGTTGGTAACGTGTTAGTTCGCTGTTAATCTCCTCCGATTGGCTGATTGATGTCGGAAATCTTAACGAGCGATTAGCTTTTGATAAGAACGAAATTAGTTTTGGTTGGCTTGTTAAATATTTTGATGTAAAGCAACCGAATATGGGATTCTAACATAAAAACATGTTTGTGTTTTTTTACTATTTGATTATTTGTGACTTGTAGTATTTTTTGCGAGATATTATTTCAGTTCTAAACTTTTAAACAATCTTGAGTTTAACTGCAGAATAATATCACGACACTATAACGTTTCTGTTAATTATTATGAATTTAGAATAAACTAAAAAAATATTGTATCTTCTTCTAACATAACATACCATCACGCCTGTTAGTATTCCCCGAAAGGTTAGGCAGAGGTGTACCAATATAGACCCACAGTTCACCGATATGTTTAGTTTAGGCCTTATAAAATAGGAGAAGAGCCTATTGCCATTACATGTGACATAAACATGCCGGAGAATTGTGGGTGTACATTAGTACCTACACCTCTGCGAAGCACCTCTGAACTGAAGGGTTAGTCTTCAGGGAACACAGGCGTGATTGTGAGTAAAAGTTGTCCAATAATGTCATATAAGTTCGACCTGCTTTCTATAAAGGATGTCACCAAAATCTGCCCAAATGATGTAGGTATTGAGGGTACCTACACTTATTGGAAAAAATATCCTGTATTACGCTGGTTAAAACTCTAGTGTAATACTTTTTTTTTATGCTGACTAGGCGATGAGAAAAAATAACTTTGAATTTGATAGATAGGTATCTGCTGTCAGAGTCAGTTTTGGAATGTCAAATGCACGCCATTTTAGCACATTACTACATGTAACAGTTTCATAATGATTTCATAGTACAAAACTAAACTGTCAACTTGACAGCTGTCATGTACCTCAGCTACAAATTTGGGCTGAGTTGTATGGACTTTTGTTTACCTCCTTTTTGTGAACTCTTGACAATATTAGGTATAAATAATATCGCACGCTACGTGTGCAAGTTTCGAGCATCGCTTGCGCCTGCGCCACCATCGTGCGCCTCACACGACGCTTATTACCTACCCGTAGTGACGTGTGCGGAACAGTGCAACAATACACCATCAATAATAGGCTAATTATCCGATTAGATTGAGCACTCGTGGTATGTTACCTTACAATTCGGTATTAATTATCGTAATTAGAATACGGGTTTGATATTTACCTGTTTAAACTTTAAAGTTTTAACTAAGGTATTGAACTCAAACACAGAACCTATTTTTTTGAAGCTATATTCGGGAAGTCATGAGGGTGTGTATTTGAACTTTTTAAAACAGAGATTTTGAATTGTTAATTCTCTTCTGGTTTCATTATTACATACTGACTAAGGTAGAACTGAGCTAGAGAATTATCATTCCTTCGTCTACTTCCAGTTGCCAATATCAGTTGCTTATTATCTTTTTAAGGTAAGCGAGTTCAGAATATCGATTGCACCAGCATGCCCCACACGACGCTTATTATAAGCTGTAGTGATGAGCTTCTCTCAGATCCGAGATGGGAGTTAAAACCACACTATGATATGATTGCTACCAAAAGGAGTACCTAGAGGATAAATGAGAAATTTAAAACCAGTGTAGACATTTTATTGGTGATTTAAATCAAAATATCATAATTATAAGTTCATAAAATTATCGAAGTTTGAAATGGCACACATGTTGGTGTCGGCTTCTCTAGTCTAATCAGATGAGGCTGAATATCAGTAGTATAGTATTTTACACGAAGCGATTGCCATCAGACCTCCGCAGCCCAATTTCTGGGCAATACCTATATCCTGAGGATAGACTGGTTGTCAGGCTTACAGGCTTCTAACTACCACTAGCGATTGTCATAGGTGACCGTATGACAACCGGCACCGACAGCTGTACGTGTGTGCTCACCGAGGCACAGAGGGGACTCGTTATATTAGGAGTGGTCACCCATCCTGACACTGACCGCGTCTAACCTTGTAGATCGGTTGATCAGCTTATTTATTACTTAGCCACGAGCCCCCCGAAATGTCAAACATGAACAACACAACACAAATTTGCGTTAAGTAGAATGAAATTGCCAACATTTGCCGTCCGTCTCTGCGGCGCGCACGACATATAAGCTGGCTGCTGAACACAAAATCCGTTTCAAATTATTGATAATCTGTCTTAAACATTAATTGTTATTTTTTAGTAAATTAAATACTTACGTGTACGTGTTTATTAAATTTCGTTTAAGTATAAATATAAAAATTTATGCACTGGTTAAAAATGTTTCCTGTATCATTTTCCTCAAAAACTGGATCAAACATCCGTTATCATCTCACTGACCAATCATTAAACGGATAATTGATCTGCTTCATCTATCTAATGGATGCCAAAAAACTGGGTAGCTATGACAACTCAATCGTAAGTTCAATTCCTTTTTTGTGATAGACACTTAATGTTTATTTTTTCGTTGTAGCCAATCTTACAGCAATTAGTAAGCTAATTTATTTTACTTTTGTCACACTTCAGTTACAAACATTCTATTTCATGAAGGTCGTTAAATTATTCAAATTTTAACTTTATGTCAATTATATAGATCATATAATGACTAAAACAATTATTTAAGGCACCACTATAGTCAAATGGGCATAGCAGTGTTTATAAAATATTCAGATTTTATTGGGGCTTTTTTTTCTATAGTACCTACGGAAAATCCTAATGGACCACCCGAAGAGGCGACAGGGTATGTCGGACACGTACCGACTAAAAACCGCACTTTCCTTAACTTGCCCTATAGCCATAACAATTGGACCGGGCACATATCAGTCAATATTCTGAAATCGTTACAGTTAGGAACAAGCAGTTCCAAGTTACAGCTACCAACTTAAAGTATTTCGTAGAATAATCAAACACAGCAATTAAAATATCATATATCTTTAAAATAAAGAAAATATTAAACTATATTAAGTCTTAATTTAAGCCCAAAATAATATCACAAGTTTATATTGAAGATTATTTTTTCGTACCAACTTATACGGTACGAATATCGACATCCCACACAGTGTTTCCCTTCCCTACGCCACACCCGCACCACTCAATTACCAAGATGAAATTATTAACATACTTAAACGGGATTTTTTAAAAGAAACGACACGTCTTGACGGCTTAACTTCGTGCTTTTTATCTTGAGTAGTTTCGAGGTAACAATCATTCGCCATTTTTCTTTTCTCATGCAAATAAGGCGAGGATTACAACAGACGGATTGGTTTTAAATGTAAATTGTTAGTATCGGTTGGACCACCGGCCTTATGGCCACGCAATGTAAAATGCTAAGGAAATAAGTTTCAAGTATTCTACTAAAGAGGTTTATGTTTACTAGCTAGTTAGTTGGGGAAATATTTGTGTTTATTTTGTAAAGGAATGTGTAATGTAACACAGCTGCTTAGTTGGAACAAATGAAAAGGGCTTGCAGATAACCTACGTATCATACCTACGTTAGTATATTTTTACAAGCTCTTGTAAAAATATACTTACGTATGATACGTAGGTACATACCATAGACTCGCCCCGTATTACATGAGACCTAAACATACGGCGAACTATTATGGATTACAGAACTATAGAAGCCAGCACATCAAGCTACCACAATCTGTCAAAGTTCTTTGATTGATTTTCAACTTTCATCCAAAACGATAAGGTTCATATTCAATTGGGAAAATTTGACAGTTTTGGATAAGTTGACCTGCTGGCGTCTGTACAATTAGTAGGTACACCTCTGCCTAACCCTTCAGGCAGTACAGGCGTAATGGTATGTTATGTTATAACATCAATGTTATTAAGAACATCTGCATAACATTGCAGAACTGCTTAACATTGATTTCTGACACTTACGCGAATATTTATTTATACTTATTGTACACTTTTCTATACAATAAGTTAAGGTTGTCTGGTAGAAAATGCCTAAGGCTAAAGCCTTAACCTTAGGGTGATGCAGAGACGGTCATGGTAGATGCACCAAAGATTAGAGGTAAGATGCGAGACTACAAGCAACTATAAAATATTGCTCAAAAAGCATAAACTTACATAAACATTACACAAATATTTATATTCATTATATAAATACAGAATACCAATATATACAAATAAATATATACAATAAATAATGTTAAGCGAAAAAGAGAAATCAGTGTCAAGAAGAATCTAATAAAGTTTTGTCCAGCAAGTATTTGCGCACACAGGTTTTGAAGGATAGCCGACTGTTAAGCAGTCTGATTTCAGCAGGGAGAGCATTCCACAGTAGTATAGATTGAATGAAGAAGGTAGAATGTACAAAGTCAGAATGATGAGAGGGACATTGAAGAAGACGAATATTAGACATTTCTTATTATTACATAGTTTTATTTCAACGTAGGTATATAATATTTTTTATTGGATAGGATGACAACAGAAGGTAGGCCAATGTCACCACGCCTGTATTCCCCAAAAGGTCAGACAGAGAAGCATTGTACAATACAAGTAGGTACTTACTTACATCCCCTGTTCGTCAAGGATGTTATTTATGTTTCTAGTTCCCACGTAAATGGGAGGTTTGGCCATTAAACAGGGTATAAACTCAAGGCTGCTTCTGAAAATTTTCTTCCTTCCTATTCCTCAATTTTTAACATTTTTGTACTTATATTTTTTGCCTTTTCCATGCTAAAATGAAAAGAAAAGAATCTGGAGGCAAATTTCGACTTGGCGGGTGGGATGGTCATAGCGTCTGGTGTATTGAACCAGTGAGACGCAGGTTCTAATCCTGCCTGCTGTCAAATTTAACCTTCGCTAAAATAACCTTTTAACATTTGATGTTACCTGTAAATTAAACCTAGGACACGCTCTGCGTTATGTAGTCGGGCTTGCTTGGTAGAAGGTTGACCAGGTATAACCGAACTATGAATTTAACCCAAAAGGTTTTTAACCTATATTCAAGCCATGCTTTAGGCTTTATTTAACTTAAACAGTAGTATAATGATATTATCTCTATTTAGGTGCCATTGGTGGCATTACTGCCATTACAAGAAGTCTTACTTTAACAACAACATTCACAAGTGTTGCAAGCTTTTGACATTAAGCGTCGTGTTATTTCTTAATAGACAAACGACATTTCGTCATATAAGTATATAATACTACTTAGACGGTCATAATAATGTTTGATTATGAAGTAAATTGACTGGCTTTGATAATAATATACAAGATACGATTCGAGTATTTTAGAATAAAAATTTAATTTGGTTTTGGTCCAAGTCAACTTATAAAACGAAACATTTTGCATCGACTGTCCTCATTATTCCACTGCTAGGTCTCTTAGGGCTCTCTGGGCCTTCTTCATACATTCGGCCACTTCCAATAACCAATAAATTATAAATAAATAAACCAATCCTTATGTTTTTCCCTACTAGAAATAAGAATTTGACATAAGCTACCTATAAGTAGCCTATGTCAAATTTCTACATTCTGTATGCAAAATGTATCAGAATTCGGGTAAACCAGATATAGATCGGTTATTGAAAATGACGGTAAATAAAACAGCCCCAGAGGAATTGCTAAATGTGGGCTTTATTAGCCAACCTTAGTTTTTCACCAAACGGCGTTTTAAGCAAATGTTACCGATCAAGAAATCGTTGCATTGAAATGTAATTGAATTTAAAAATATTATTGTTGCTAATTTTGACCAATTGAGAGGGATCCTAAGCTACGAAAATAATAAGATAGCCTACTTTTTAAGAACATATTATATAAATATTATTGTTGCTAAGTTTAATCAAGGAGAACCCTAAACTTCCATGATAATATCCTAAACTAATTTACCCTTAGGAAAATATTAGCTTATTCGTAAATAAAACCCAACTCCAAGCTCATTAATGTTTCAGTGCTTACAGTGAAATCCTAATGAGTTTGGAGAACCAAACACCGTGGCTTTGTTTTAGGCAGCACCCAACTTATTTGATATGCAAAAACATGGTAATGACGGAATACATAAGTTCCCTTCGCTTTTCTTTACATATAGATACTAACGTATTAATGTGTAGCTAAAAAGTGTAGAAGTTTTTATATGCATACGGATGTAGCAGAGGTATACTGAGGTACACACAGTAGTTTTTAGGTCCCATGTAAGAGCCTAGCCTAGCCTATTGCCATTATCAGGGCACAGATACAAATACAGAGCTCTTCTTTCTCTTTCTCTGAGCCTTTTTACAACAACATAGGGGTCGGCTTCCAGTCTAACCAGATGCGGCTGAATATCAGTATTTTACACGAAGCGACTGCCATCAGACTTCCGCAATCCAATTTTTGGGTAATACCGATACCCTAAGGATAGACTGGTTGTCAGGCTTTTTGGGCTTCTAACCACCGCTAACGATTGTCGTAGGTGTTCGTATGACATCCTGGACCGACGGCTTTACGTACTCTCCGAGGCACGGAAGGGTCTCAGTCTGTTAAGAACGGTCACCCATCCACAGACTGACCGCGACTAGCGGAGCTTAACCTTACAGATCGGTTGATCAGCTTAGTTATTACTTTGCCACGAGCCCTCAAATTCAGACCTAATGCTAAGAATTTTATTGAAAAACACATTAACGCTGCCTGGGAATCCAACTACCCCTTCCTCGGAAACCGCACTTACGACCAGTCAAGATGTTTTCTTTCGCCGTTGTAATGTAATAGCATTCTTATCTTACTTTGGTGGCCAGCAACACTTCCACCAAATGTGATTATTTGTGCTGTCCCCAGTCTTGTGCATTCCTTACTCTTCAAATACGTGATTCATGAAGGCGGCTAGCCCACTAAGAGGAAGGAATCTATAGTCTTCTGGCTTCGGGTATCCGTTGCCAAGAAGGCTCAACCGTTTATTCACCAGGACGTCACAATCACACAAGTAAATGAATTTGAAAGGTTGGATTTCGTGCCCAATCACTCTAACCGCTAAACTAGGGAATACATGTTTTTCTAGAATCTTATCCAATGCAGTTCTAGATAGACTCGAGAATCGTGGCGCGCGCGCATGCACAGTACAATAATAGATCATTGTTTGGCGTTATTACTGAAGGGCCACCCAACGTGTGCGCATCTCGATCGCACGCGCGAATAACATGTCTATTAGAGGCAGGGCTGTTGCTGTTCGTATCAGAATCATAACTAAAAATTAGAATAATTATGAAAAACGGTATTTAAACAAAACTAATACAGGTATCTAGCATTAGTTTTTGGAACTAGCTTAGTTTTAGAACTGATATTCGGTCCTTCTTTTTTTTAAGAATATGTTGTGGACCGACCGCTGCCGGAAAAGGAGCATTGGATGTATGGGTACCTACCTATATTGAAAATGAAATCAAACTAACTGAAAACCGCACTGGTTAGGCTTCTCGTCTTATAGTGTTCGCGGTGTTTACGAAAATCCCATGGTGTTTCACGGGATTTGTAAACACTTACCCCTAGGCTGTAGTCCAGCACAATCCCCGACGAATATTTTTCTAATTACTAAATTCGTATTTAGAATTTAAAAAAACATATTCTTGACTGATCCATTATTCTAGCGTACAGCTTCTTCATTTCAAACTTCTTGTTTGGTAATTAATCAAAACTAATTATGTATTACAATCAGATTATTGGATGCATCAAAATCATTTCTTTGTTTTATTTTATTTATTTTTTTGAAATTGAAATATTATTCAGATTAATATTGTAAAAACATGAATTTATCGTAAAGTATGAGAGTCGTGCAGCCATTGATGTTGCATATATTGATAAGCAATAAAATGACTTAAAATTACATTGTGCCCTTCAGTTGCCTAGCGGTCTGAGCTTGTCATGCTCACTAAAATGTCCTGCTGATGGTGGCGTTTTATTCCCTACAACATGGTTGAGTCAAACGACGCCGATACACACGTCATACTCGTGAACGGGTGCCGTCTGTCGGGGCTGGTCAGCTCTTACTGTCAGTGGCAATCTCTTTATTTAAATTTTTCTGTTTAGTAGCCTATATTAATTTGAAAGTACACATCAAACTGCATTGTTCTCATGTAAGTCTGACAATTATTTATATTATTTTGATATTAGCAGACATTACTGCAATAATTACTGTGATTATATTTTTTCTTATTATTTAATAATGTTTAACTCAATACAATGTAAATGTGAGTACTTTGTAGGCTAAATATACATACTCAGCTTTGAACAGTCTGGTGGCTTTGAGCCTTTTTTATATGGCCTACGCAAATGTTTCTCTGATCTGGTATCGTCGTGCGACGGATTGTTGAGCTCCCTAAATTATGGTTGAGCTACACAATGACTGATGCATGCGTGCCGTCAGTTGGGACTGGTCTACTCAAAGCCGCTATGGCTCTTTCTTCAAAAGGCCATCTCAGACGTTGCCCTACATTGTAAGACACATATTTGTTACCACTACTCTATGTCTGGACTTTAAAAGAGACTATGATTCTCTGAGTTTGTTTCGGCGTTTCTTCTCAGAGGTCGTCAGCTAGGAAATGCCGGAGCCATCTAGCTTTAAAAATAAATGTTTATTATTGACTTGTAAAAGTGTCTTTAAAAGATCTATTTACAGAAGTAAATATCATTTATCATCATCATCATCATTTATCATTTATCATCATCTTTTTTCTAAACATCATCCATTTTGCACCATCCGGATGGTGCAAAAGACGGTAATGCGAAGTACATAGAAGAATAACATATTTTCTCGATAAGTCACATTATTTTCTCCTTATTAGGTACCTAAATTCAATACCTACAAAATTAGTTATCAGGGTTTATAGCAGATATTCGACAGCATTTATATTTCCGTGATTACTTTCGAGCAGTTCATTACTTGGGCTGTCAGATCGACTAATCAATGACGGCATTAATACTTCAACAAATTCATTATATTTGCAATCAAAAGCTGTTGCCAGTAATAAATAATTGGGAACCGCTAAGTAACAGTTACAAAGCGATCGTTCGGATGCTCCCCTGATTGGCGCACTGAAATTTCAATCAGTTTGTAAAAACTTACACGGTCCTATGCTATGCACATTACTCTTGTATTCCTTCGCTTTTTTTCGTAATATAATATATAAAATTTCCATGTCACAATGTTAGTTACCGTACTCCTCCGAAACGGCTTGACCGATTTTTACCAAATTTTATATGCGTACTCAGTAGGTCTGAGAATCGGCTAATATCTATTTTTCATACCCATAGGTGATAAGGGTGCCCCTGGAGGTTTTTTTTATGGCAAAACAACGTTTGCGGGGTCAGCTAGTATTTTTATAAAAATCGGTAGGGGCTTATGGACTTTTAGGTTGACCTCTAGAATGTCTTCCAAATGTCAATGATTTTGTTTACAGACAGAACCAAACTCTGCTACAGCTGTTGTTCAACCTGTAGTAACCGCTGGATACTTCTAACTGATCGATGCCTCCTGTTGTCGCCTAAGGCACCCTTTTTTTAATTCAGCCCTCTCTATCTTTCTCAAACAGCTCATTAAGTTAGATCAGAAAATTATGAATGTGTGACTATTACACAACAACCAATTAATCGAATTAATCATCAAAAAAGGCGATTTATTGCAAGCATCACGTATCTGTATTGCGTCACTTAATGATCGGCCATCATCGGGCCACGACGTCACCTTTCGCACGGCCGCCATCATTGGGGCTAATTCTTTTGTTTGATAAGTGTGTATAATGGCGCCGCGGTCACGTTGGGATGCGATCAATCATTTGGACATGTCGACGATGCCAACGATGGCACCGAGTGTCGCATCGCTATCAGGATTTGCTAGGATAGTTTCTTTCAGATTTATATTTGAAAGGAGATGGCCAAAAATTGTATGGACCTATTGCCCAGAATCTACACAAATAAAATGTATGTCATTTCATAGTACAGATCTTGTATAAAAATAACTAAAAAGGTACATATTGCTCAGCAGCAGTGAATAAAAGATAAACAGGTTTCAAAAGTATTTTTTTCAGTGTTTTGTTTTGAGTATCATTTCACTTTTGTGGTAGCAGCACTCGTAATAATTGCACTCAGATTATTGTGTAGTATTAATTCAATAATAGATACCATTTTTAAATAGAAAAACATAAAAAATAATAGTTTATTTACAGTTTAGGTTACGAATATATTACATTTTACGCCCGCTATGCGTAATAGTTACTTATTGTTTCCCCTTTTGTGGAATTTTTATGGCAACAATAAGGGTACTTGAAAGTGAAATAAATAAGAAAAAAACTTACTTACTCACGTAAATAGGTAGTTATTCAAAATTCTTAAGTTTTTTAATTAAATTAATTGCATTAATATAAATAAAAAAATCATTTATTTGTGTAGGTACACTTTGCACATTTTGTCCATCTCCTTTGTTTCTCAAAAATAACACTTAGGTATTGACTGATAGAAGCATCAAATATTATACCTTACACTGAAATTATTTATTATTAAACCACTTGACCGTTATTAGAAGCTTAATATATTGAGATAGGCACTTCCGGTTTCCGTCGTATTTTACCTCTCTTTCTACCTTATATATCGATCTCTTTCGCACATCCCCTCCTTTCACCAGGCAGGGCGCGCTGTTGAGCTAGGCGCACAGCGAGCCTTTGTTCGTCATTGGCTTGAAAGTTTCCGTCGTGATAACAACTGTGCTCCAAAGCACTTAAGTTACTAATTTAAACGTGCAGGTGTACCAAATTCACACATGTGTAATATTTTAAAGTGTACGTACACGTAAGTTGCACAAATATTCCTTTATTTTTCTAACGGTTTTACCGTTCGGTAATTATTTATTTAATATTTATAGAATATTTATAAATCTTTCTACCATTTATTATTCTGATGTTTAATTTGCGTTTGTTGGTTTATTTTTGTTTTTTCCTACCGTCAGCTTCGACTGCTTTTTTATTATTTTATCTGACAAGTATAATTCTTTTTACTAACTAGTTTTAACGTGTTACCCAAGTAAGACAAATTATAATGAAGTACTTGCTTTGGCAGTACTTATACTAAAATTGGAACGATAGGTACAAGATACCGGCTTAGTAGCGTTCCACATTTTTACGTATTTTTCTGATATTATTCGTAACTTTTGCGATGATGGTTGTGATGTAGATACCGGCTTAGTATCAAATTACCATCAGCTAATATTCTGCTGTTAAGCAATAACGCGCAATTGACAACGCGGTAGCATGCCTGCGACTGTCACTTACCATCGAAGTGATGGTAATATAATCATACCAGTACCTATGATCGTGTGTAATAAACTTTTTCAAATATGTCTGAGTGGTATAATTGAACTAGTAAGCTATAAATGCTTAATGTGCCAACGCATGGTACCTACAAGCTATAATAGGTAAGAATGCCTCCGAGGCACTGTGTTACTGCCACATTGGTAATGCTCCAGAGCAAAACCATTTAATATGCTACCTCCGCAGGGCGAGCACTTACAGAAAGCCTGCGCCGAGCACTTACGGAAATTGCACTCGAAACCAACCCTCGCAGGGTGGTCACGGACATTTGTGCCAGTAATCCAGAATAATTCTAACCATGAACAGTCTGTAAGCCTGCGCCGAGCACTTACGGAAATTGCACTCGAAACCAACCCTCGCAGGGTGGTCACGGACATTTTTGTGCCAGTAATCCAGAATAATTCTAACCATGAACAGTCTGTAAGCCTGCGCCGAGCACTTACGGAAATTGCACTCGAAACCAACCCTCGCAGGGTGGTCACGGACATTTGTGCCAGTAATCCAGAATAATTCTAACCATGAACAGTCTGTAAGCCTGCGCCCAGCACTTACAGAAATTGCTCTCGAAACCAACCCTCGCAGGGTGGTCACGAACATTTGTGCCAGTAATCCAGAATAATTCTAACTGCACGGCTACCCTCGCAGGGTAACCCTGGCAGGGATCTTGTCACAATGTACCACCGCATGGTACCCATACCTACTTACTGTAAGACTGCGCCGAGCACTTACGGGCATTACACTAGACGAACCCTCGCATGGTGGTCACGGTTAATTGTGCTAAAACTCCTCAATATTTCTAAACGTGAAGTTTTACCAGGTAAGAAATGCTTTGGCCTGTTAAGCAGTCCAGCAGTGATATGCTTTCCGAGAAAAACCAGCTAATACTGCACGGTTCCCCTCGTAGGGGTATGCCTGTAATTATCTAGCACCACATACCTCTTACTGTGGGTCTGCGCCAAGCTCTTGCGGGCATTGCAATCGATTCCTACCCTCGCGGGGTAGTCTGGGTCATAACGGTACAATTACCTATATTTAAAATATCATACATTTTAAATCAGAAGTCCATTCCATCTCATGGATCCTGGACAAAACCTAAAGGTCAAAAGCAACCCTAATCACCATCTAACAATGTGGTCAATATAAAAGTTATAGAAATCTCCGATGAAGGAGAATGGGAGTCCTAGATTTATTTTAAAAATAATATCAGGGTATCGCATACCCTCTCGACCAAGGCATCGTAAGAACACCAGACAATATAATCAATTCAAATGTCGTAAATAATATTGTGTCAAATGAAATTACCAAGGTTTTTGAAGGTAGTATACCTCTTAGCCTCATCCCCTCCCGTAAGCAACACTATATCCCAGATTTATCTTGCAGAGATTGTTCTCCTTGCACATCATTATAAAGTTTTTGACCTACATATTACAAATATCTGTCGGCTGAAGTGTCGAGCATTATCAGACAAGGCAAGTTAAATCGCAGGGCAACCCTCAACTATTTAAATTCTCTGTCGAAATTTACAGCCCTGCCCCCCCCCCTCGCCCCTCAACGTTCGGGTACAAATACCAAGGTGGCTTCAGAATTCTCTTTTTGAATTCTGATTCGCACACCACAATGAAGATGTTTCTCCTTGGAATATAGCTTCAACTACAATTCAGAGATACAGATTCGAAAGCTCATAGACCGACAACCGGTCTGCAGTAGCTTATCTTCGCAACGAAGGGGGAGGGGGGGAGGGGTGAGGGTCCAATATCAGGTTCCTCCTAAATTCAGAAACATAATTCTAAGCATGTTGGACCAACAACAAATTCTGTTCAAAATTTATCGTATTCTCACAAATATATTCTATATAAAGTCTATCCTCAGGATATCGGTATTACCAAGAAATTCTGAGCGGAGGTCTGATGGCAGTCGCTTCGTGTAAAATGCTTACGCTCGGCCGCATTTGGTTAGACTGGAAGCCAACCCCAACATAGTTGTGAAAAGGCTAGTAGGAAATGGAAGACTACCACTGGGGTCCTTCCGCCGAAAGTACAGGACATGGTTCTGGAGTTCTCGACATTTGAGGGTAAGTAAATTAGGTCATGGAACCCTAAACACATCTCTACACAAATCTTTCGTGTTACGTCCTACATGGAAGACTTCTTTATATACGTTGCAAGCGCTGAAAGTATTTGGCACAAGCAAAACAATAATAATAAATCCGATACGACTAGAAGGATCAGAATAGCCCAATTTTTATCTGAGCTTGCATCTTGAGTCTAGTAACGTAATACTAATTATACAGGGGTGCTAATTAAACATACCTACTTATGTTTAATAGCATTATTCGCCTCAAAAATCTACATTGTCTTCTAAATCAGTAAGTCGGCCACAATTAACGAGCGTCTGAATGATACTACCTTAGTCATTAGTTACCTATCCTCTTAGTCTCAAAACATTCTGATTTGGTTCTGGCACTCGCCGGCCGCTACCGCGGCACCGCTCGCTTCGCTCGCTCGGCTCGTGCGATGTGTGGTCACAGTTCTAACCTAACCTAACCGATATCTGTATGTAGAATTTTGCTGCTCAGTCAGTAATTTTGTCTATCAATAAGTATTGTTTGATGCCCGGTTTATTATATTATCCCATGATGTATTAATATACATCATGAAGAGGAAACCTGCATAGAGATTTTCTCGACAGCGTTTGAAGTCTCCCAACCCGCATTAGGCAAGCAGATTATAGCCTAATCTCTCTCATTCTGTGAGAGGTGACCCGTGCCCAGCAGTGGGACAGTTTAGGGGCTGATGATTATGTTAATTTTTAATACAAAGATGTATGTACATCTTTGCATAGTTATACATATGTATAACTATATCATTCCCCTTCCTAAGTCTGTTATTCTATACGTTAAATAAGTAAAGCTATCTAGCAAATTAAGGAAGAAGTTCGGTTATATACTTATGTTTATGTAAAACCCGAAGTCTCCAAATGCACCAGTTTGGCACATGAACTTGCCTACTACCTTATATTTATATACTTAACTAGCAACCTGCCCCCGCTTCTCACGGGTGCAATGTTACTGATAACATGCATGTGTATATTATACATAGTATAAACCTACCTCTTGAGTCACTCTTATCTATTGCTGAAAACCGCATTAAAATCCATGGCGTACCTTTAAAGGTCTAAGCGTACCTACAGACAGCGAGAGTGACTTTGTTTTTAAATTGAACTGTATTTAAAAAGTAAAGTAAGGTTCAGGTTACAGAATTGACGACCTTACGTTCTCAAAAGTATAATATCAACACTGATAATGTTATTATACATATTATGACCTCACTTTGGTTGAAAAACAGGTCTTATGGAATATAGACCATCACGTTGGAAACGGGTGTTAAACTCAGAAAATTTAAAATGAACCCTGTCTATTAGATTCAAAAGATTACAGCCCTTAATAAAAGGCGCTATAATGACGTATCCCGGTCAGTTCGGTGGATTAAATTCCTCATAAAAGCTGCTGGTATCCCATCAACGCTGGGAAGCGTATGTTCAGTGGTCTCCTAAGTTATATTTTTATAATATAAATTAAAAGACAAAAACATTTAAAAATATACATATATAAGAGATCCACCGGTATCAGGAACAGGGTCCAAGCTACTGGCAGTCGGGGCTCCAGAGAAAGGAATCACCAAACAATACGAGCCGTGTCCAGCAGTACTGCTTTCTGGATCAAGCCCTTGACCCAGCCGCCTAACGAGAACCTCCTAAGGCGTAGGTCGAGGCTCGTGGTTATTAAGCCATTGGCCGACACGACTATCGGTACAATGATCGCTGTGTCCACATCCCACATGTCGACAACCTCGCGAGCCAAGTCTAGTTATTATTGTTATTACTTTTTCTACATACGTATGTATTTGGAACCTTGTTTTTCGCTCATCTACCTTTTCAGTTTTCCTCCATACAAGTCACATTGGCTCAATTTTCCTTCACCAGGCGATAACAAACACGTCTCAATATATTAAGCTTCTAATAACGGTCAAGTGGTTTAATAGATGCGTTTTACCTGAAATAAAACGCGTATTAAACTACTTACCTTATTAGAAGCTTAGCTTTTATGCCTGCCTGGTGTATATTTCGTCGCAATGACGAACAAAGGCTCGCTGTGCGCCTAGCTCAACAGCGCGCCCTGCCTGGTGAAAGGAGGGGATGTGCGAAAGAGATCGATATATAAGGTAGAAAGAGAGGTAAAATACGACGGAAACCGGAAGTGCCTATCTCAATATATTAAGCTTCTAATAAGGTAAGTAGTTTAATACGCGTTTTATTTCAGGTAAAACGCATCTATTATTAGTTATTATGAAAGCACACTGAATTATTTAGTTATAAATTGGACGTAAACGAGGATCCATCTTACGTCTTGCTTACGTTAGTGTCTGGATTATTCATGTTTTTATATTTTATAATTATTTATGTGTTATAAGTTTAACCTTTAACGCCATAGATGGCGTTGTGCCATAGGTTTCGTTACACGAGTTTGTATACTATAAAGGCTGTTAAATTTTATTTTAACAATTGTATCGTGCGTGCATTGAGATTAAACCCGTGGTATCTAACTGTGGTATTATTTCTCCCCCAAGGATACCAAATTTCGGTTCAGTTAGAAAGAGTAGGATATGATACCAGTTGAACCAGTAATTTATATTTCATAATCATACTCCTACCGTTTCAACACACCTAAAATCGTGGTATTGAATTATTGATTTATATTTGATATTACCTAATTTAAAAAGGACCTGGTCGACCCTGCCGCTGTAGGAGCTGCCACCATCCTGCCACTGTGCGCGAACATGGAAGCAAATTCCTTTTGCAGTTTGCAAGAATGGTCGTCCTCGTTATTATGCATCTATTAGGGGAGAGGATGGACGTCACATTCGTAATGTGCTGGTAATGCTGGCGACTAAAAGACTGCAAGGCAAAATAATACATAGATAGGTACTTACACTTACATAGGTACACCCTTTTTATAGGCATACAATACAGACCGCCATTTGCTACGATTCTTGCATCTACTTCTTTCTCTTCTTCGTCGGTCATACATCTTGTTGTACAGACGCCAGCAGGTCAAGCTATCCAAAACTGTAAAATTTTCCCAATTGAATATGAACCTTAAATGTTTGCATTGAAGTTGAAAATCTATCTAAGCAATTTGACAGATTGTGGTAGCTTGATTGGTACTAACGCGCTGGTTCTACACACCAAGCACTTGGTTTGCAGGAGGCTAATTCAATTGGGAATTAGTAGTTTATTTATTTATTTATTTAATGCTTTATGCACAAATATAGTACAAAGGCGGACTTAATGCCTAAGGCATTTTCTACCAGTCGACCTTAGGATGATGCAGAGATAGAAGTTAGTAGGTGCAACACATTTGTTTATAAAGAAATGAAAAATATTAAGTTAAAAAATGTTTGTATCAATAACCAAAACAGAATGTATGTAGGTTTGTAAAGACGAATAAAAGTGATAGCATAAAATTATACTTAAATAAATATAAATTATCATAACTATACATATATAAATATATACTTAATACATATTATTATATGAATATATATATATATATTAATAAACAAAGAAGGAGAGGATAATACTAAGAATCTGCCAAAGAACTGAGGAGATGTTTCCGAACTTTACTTTTAAATGAGTAGCGACTAGTAGTTATGTTACATGGTAAGTTCTGCTTATGCTGCAGAGTCCGTCTGGGTCCGTCAGACTCCGGCCGTCTACCACCGTACCTGCCAAATATTCTGCGCTAAGCAATAATGTCAAAGTCAAACATTTTATTTCAATTAGACCATTACTGGGCTAGCCACGTCAGTCGCATGCAACCGGACAGGTGAAAGTGGGTCCCTTGCAATGCTATTCGTGGACGAGGTCGGCCGAGGAGACGTTGGCGAGATGATTTTGATCACTTTTTGCCAACGTGGTGTGAAGAAGCTCAGGATAAAGAGTGCTGGACTAAAATATGAGAGGCCTTTCCCCTGCAGTGGGAAACAAATGAGGCTACATAAAAAACAAACACCATTACGGCATTTTTTTAAAGTCAAAACTTGCATGGTTCCAAAAAGTGAGTCTTATGGAGAAGAACCGGCAAGAAACTCCATAGACACTCTTGTGCTAACTTTATTATGTTCCGGTATGAAGGGCAATGTAGCCAGTGACATTATTGGCCATATTGGACTTCACAACAGAGGTGTCAGAGAACACGCTAGTAATACCTAGGTACCTACTAGGTACTTACTGGTGTTGCCGATATCTATAGGCTACCGTTGCCGCTTACCATTTATATTTTTTCACTATTTTTCATATTATTTTTCTTTTAATAGAAGTTTAAATGATGATGACTAAGAATTACAATCGAAATTACAAAACTAGAAGTTTATTCATTCTCTCCGAAATAACCTACTCTCAGTCGCAAAGTTTGACTGAATAATTAAACAGTGTATGTAATCTTATTATTTTATCTCACTGCACAGTGGCGCCATCTAATGGATACGGTATCTCGAATCATAAGTGGGTAGGTACCCAAGACCCTTACTTAACAGTTTACACTCTTAGAAATGAAATAAGTTCGGCGTAAAATTGAACAATTAAAAATTTGAAGAATATCTATTCTTCATCACTCATCCAAAGACATTGGTACCGTGAACAAACAGTGTTATGAGTGGAAACCACCTTCAGTATTATGTGTTTTACTATGATAATACCGCCAAAGGCATGGAACAAAATTCTATAAAAATACCGAGGTTTAACCGCTAATTTTGTAATGTATGAAAGCCTCGAAAAGATTAAGGGTCATACTGACTAATAGTAAAACCACACACTAGCGGGGGGCTAGTGTGTGTATCTAACGTTAGGGCAATTGTCTTTGTTTATAACGTAGGCCATGAGAGAGGGATTTTTTTCCAAGACCTCAAGCGAAGTTGGAAATAGCTATCCTTCCCGAGTCATCTAGTATATACCCAGGTATTAGCTACGAAGTAGGCTAACTGCTCCCACGTTACGACTTAATAGGAGGTATCTAATCTAATTCTGACCGTTACGAGTGTAAGTATAACATTCGCAACAAATAATTTAAATAAATCAAATTTCGAACGACTCTCAGTTAGGTTAGATAGCTATATCTGATTAAAAATATTGAGCCGAATACCTACGCGTATTCTAAAGGGTATAAAGGAAGTTCAGTTAAAAATGTAATTATTGCTGAAAACAAAATTAATGACAGACGTAGGTGCCGCACGTTCCGCTACTTAGACAAGAATAAAATAACGCTTGAAGCCATAAACAAGAGAAGTACTCGGTGAGCCCACGAAGGCGCTTCCAATTAGAAAACTTAATGAAATTGCACCAAAAACGACCTCTAAGTAAACATACATTCCGGGTTTTATATTGCAACGTTAAGACGCATTGTTGGACTACTACACACAGCCTTAAGTAAGACTGAAATGCAAACAGCTCCGTTCTCTGTCGCGGGCGGAGCCTGGCGCGGTGTGGCCCACGCCACGTAGTTAGGGCACTCTATGTGAGGTCTCGATCGTAATTTATTAACCGGGCCCCACAAATACAGACTCGAAATATACCCGAGAAATGGCGATATGAATTATTATTAAGCTTTTTTCATCTTACACGCTTTTATAACGGTGTAAATTCATGCTAATTAAGATATCCGAATCTCCTATTATTCGTGTTGATGAGCGATCTCATTTTATTAATTTACGCGCGGGTTAAGTCCGACTTTCACCTATTAAGCGAGGTGTGTGATTACGGGGCATTTTCAGAATTTGTTTTTGTTTCGGCTACTAATTTTATTGCGTTATCGTGATATTCTAATGTTATTTTTAACGCAATACGTTGTTTGTATGTGAAAGCGTTTTATGTGTATGAGGCGTGTCAAAGTGCACTCGTACAATTTTGGAGTTCACGGTTTATTTGGAAACGGACATTACATCCAATAAGAACCTCCTCCATTTTTTCGTCGGTTTAAAATAGTTATAGGTATGACTCACGTAGAAAGCATTAAGTATAGGTAAGAGTAGCTATACGAGTACCTGAGACAGATTTAGGGGAGACCCTTTTACAGTCTCCCCAGGGATGTGCCTTAGGCATTGCACAGGGGGGTTCTAGAGTGGACTATTAAGATAACACAGTGCCACCTTCCATGTGCTGATGGTGGCCACCGGGGTGGTTTTAGTGGGTAAAAATCCCACACACCCCAGTCTAACCCCGTAGACCGGTAGCTTTTGAAGGTTTCCCCCCGTAAACACAAAAAATGGTATATGAGTACGTAGGTACCTACTTCTTTTATTTATTCAGTATACACTATACGTCACTATTCATTAAGTATGACTTGCTAAGACCTACTTGTGTGGTGTTGACTTGCTTTTGTTTCGTCAGTGTCAGTTATCAAGGTGGTAGGTACCTAGGTACTTTAACAATTTATTACATAGGTATTCCCCCACGCCCGTATTCCCTGAAAGATAAGACAGAGGTGTATATAGATACTGATATATGTACCCACAATATGGCATGGCATACATACATATTAGGGGCCGAGCAAGTATGTTACTGAATTGCCTCACAGAAGCTGCTGGATATTACAGATTAAGCCCTGGAGCTCAGCCGCGGGTTCGACCAATAAACGAATGAGGCAGTTTCCAAACAAATACCATAAAATATTTGGTAAGCTTCATGAATTTATTGATTATTGAATTAGAATTAGCCTGCAGTGCTCCTAAGTAAACTTGCAGGCATTACGCACATAATTTTATGCTCTTGCTGCCATCTAGTGTCTAATAGCTACACTAAAATTGGGCATTGAAACTAATTTGATGATTGACTACTAGATGGCAGAGCGAAATTTAAAGAAAAGATGAGTTCATATTATTTACCTATTATCTTGTTTTACAGAGGTCAGTGCCTACTATGCACATGCATGCAGTCTCTCTGTCCAGATATCAAAAGACAAAAAGCAAAAAGGTAATACCAGCGTTCGTTTCATAAATATTTACGGTAATCGAATGAGTTTCTTCATTCTTGAGTTTGGCAATGTCAAAATATCAAACTACGACTGTCAATGTCAAAACTAAAAATTTAAAAACAACAAAACAAATTCCTCAAAACTTTTCAGGGCGTTGATGAAGTTTATTAGTAGCAATAACATCAAATTGTAATCATCTCGGCTAACTTGTTTTGTGTGCAATACGGTGTTTTGCGTTTCTTACTTACAATATTATTGTTTTATTTATTTTTTGTTTTCATTTCAGGGTTCTAATCCTGTCAACAATTCCTTAATCTAAATTACGTCCTTTCCATTATTTTAAATATTTCCTTTTCACCACCTCCTTTTGTTTTCCTTTCCCATACACACGTTTTTCCTAACCACTTTGACATTGGCAGAATTGTCGACATCGGCATCAATTGCCATAGAGAAAGAAAGAAAGAAGAAAGAAACAAAACAAATTAAGTACGGTAGAAAACAAACTTTCCTACTTCTGAGTGATTACTGTTTTTATAAATTTATATTTCGGCTTAAGTGATCAGTCATGAATAATCAATTGATAGAGAAAATTATCACAGCGAATAATCTACCATGTCTCGATTTCACATACGAAAATCCGGTGTTAGACAGAAATGTAGCGAAGATACTTTCAAAAAGTTTCGTCAAAATCCTCAATTTGTCTCAACAAAACTCAAAAGTTAACAACAACTTGCGCCTATCTATACTCGAAAATATAAGAAAAATGTGTCAAGTGGAACCCGAAAATCACTTTAACATCGATGAAAATTTGACTAATTTGTTAGTAGATTTCTATGAACAGATTATTAAAGATTCAAGGCCAATAGAATGCGATTCATCAGCAATGTGTCTTGATGCTTTTCTAATTCGTAATTTTAAAGATATGAACATCAACAGCAGTCACATTCCACCACTAAATCCAGAAGTACTGCAAGCTTTAATTAATTTAAATCCTAATGGATTCTACCTTGACAACCTGTTAAAAGACACTATTCACTGGAACAGTTCACAGAATAAGACTATTCGGATACTAAAAGATATATGGACAACTGATGGGATTCATACAAATCATACATCAGAAGATATTTCAATAAAACTGAAACCTGAAATTGAAAAAACTATTCTGGACATATGCCACAGTATAATAAATGAAACAGACTCAAACATTGATGGACTATTTAGTTCTGATATATCTCTTAAAAATTTGATAGATAAATCTGCTAGTTCGGCCAACTGCTTTCAAATATGCTGTGGTGTGCTAAATTATATATTTATAATGACAAACTATAATACAAAGATACAAGCGTTTGTACAAACATTTATCAACCATGTAAAAGAAAGTTGTTCGGATATTACATTTTCTGTATTATATCCTACACATCTAAGTCATATTGTAGTTCTATTAGATATTGATATAGTAGAACTGTCACCATCATTACTGAATAGTTATGTTAAATCTACTAAAAAGTATTTGTCTGAGTTAGCATCAAAATCAAAGAATGATTTAATTATGTTATTATCTCATTTTCCTCAATGGTTTGATATTTACTTTGAATAATGTTAAAATATATTCAGGTCCATGATTTATGTAAAAATGACCCTTACCCTAATTGTTCACAAAGGAGAGAAAGTACTAACAAGTGTGCATTTTGAGAAAATGCAAACCACATGATTTTGTAGTGTACTTTCCCCCGAGTGAAGAATACTCTTTACTTCACCTATGAGGAAAATAAAAAGAAGTATTTAAACCTGTAAATAATTAATAAAAGATGCCTAGACCCACAACTTTAAGTTCATGAACCTAAAGTCATTCTACCATTTATTTCTGAATCATAATAATAAGTACCTACTTATTAATTATTATTAATATTATATTACATACTTGTCTTATTTAGATTTTTCAGTCATGTATTTATTATTTTTATTATAAATGATTTATGGAGATGTCACATATAACAATGTTTTACAAGTTACATAAAGTTCCGAAAACTAGCCCCGCCAAAGCGCGCGCGATTCCAAAATTCTATTTTTAAATTAGCAATATTCTACAATCTACTGCATAACCACAGGTTAGATATTATAATATAAACAAAATTGCATTTAAATGGTAAGGTTTGGTGAAATTCTATTTTTTTTTTAAATCTTTATATAACACATTTTATAGATTTTCATCACTGACTGACATCACTGACCTCTTATAAATACAGAGGTCAGGGATTTTCATACAACTTTACGGCCCTAGGGCTGTAAAGAGCTACTTTCTGCCCCAGTATTAGAGTAATAATGTGTGACTTACCAAGCAGATGAAGTAAAAAGTGTATTAAGTTTTATCTGAACTTAATAATTATATTGTTTCATTCTATGTACCTGATAGTGTAAGATACAAAATAAAGAAGAATTTATTCAAAACTGTTTATTTGTATTTTTTAACCAATAATCCTATAAACAGTCATCAGATATAACCACTCATTGAGACAATAACTGATAACATATTATACTTACAGTAAACATAAAAAAGGAAAGCTAATAGTAGACATAGTACTCAAAATAAGTGAGCAAACTGGTGAAGCACAGCCCTACTTAGGCACATCTAATAAAACAAAACTTATCTCATATGAACTTAAAAACTTTACTGCTAACTGGAGTAAACTGAACTAGGTAATTTATAAAGGATAATGAGGATCAAAATGCTTTGATGGAGAACACCGAAAGCAATGCGTTTAGAGATTATCTTTTATTTAAAAATATTTCCAAAACTGTAACGCAATAATTTTGTATAAATATCATCACTGTTGGTCTTTATTGGAATAGTGTTCCAAATAAATTCAGTTTTATTTTCCTTGGTAAACACATGTGTAAAGGAAATGAGATGTTTGCTCAACAGTTGCAAACATGGAAATGTTTGGTTGCAGAAACCACAATGGAAGAAATTTGGACGAATCTGTAACAAGATGAGCATTTAATTGATATCACCAAGTCATTTAATAAGACGATATTATCCCTAGAGTGCATGGCTGTCTAAGGTATGTGGCTGTGAAGGCAAATTTCTTTTACAAACATCTAGAATTGTATTAGGTACTAAGTAGTTTCGTTCATAAGGCTTGATCACGCAGTGCCCTATAGATATCGTTTAATATTGGGTGCTCGATTCTGTAGGTAATTAAATTTAGGTAATTATGTACCTACATAATTACCTAAATAATAATACAATAACAATAAAAACATGTATTATGATGGTTTGATCATGATGTAGAGAGAATGGATGAACAGAGATTGATAACTAAGTATAGTCCCGTACTTATTTATCGAGTCGCTGTGGTCTATTTAGCTCAGAGCAAGTGGCAACTAACACGTGCTAGCTCAATGCATGCTATTTTGAACTTAATGCAAGGTTACTAGAGATCAAATTAGTGTTTGGACTCGGAAAGTGTTACCCTGGTTGAAGGGATAACCCTTTCGGAACGGCTTACCGTTTAATAGTATAACCCGGTAAGAATTTAAACAGGTAGGTAACCCAAATGAAAGGGTTTTGAAGAGGTAACCCATTGCAGCGGCTTACCGTTAAAAAGTGTAACCCGTATGAATTGGGTTTTCTAACAACACTTTGTAAAAACCCTATCGAAAACCCTTTCAACGGGTAACCAAAATGGTCCCTGATTATAAAATTTTTAATGGTAAAACATGATTGTGTTTCTCCTTAAATATATTCTTGGACTATTTTACACATCACCATCTAGTTCCAAACTAAGCAGAACTTGTACATACTATGTGAACTTACTTATATACTTTTTTTTGTAAATACATAAGTACTTCGAATACATGAGAAACACCCACATAATAAAATACAAACACTTATATTCATCATATCAATATTTGTGATTAGTGGTAATCAATCCCACGACCTGATGATCAGCAGTCCAACACGTGAACCACTAGACCACAGAATGTTGTCAGATATCACTTAGGTGAATGAATTAAATACTGGTAAAACTTACCTCTCTGATAAATTCTGCTGGGCCAATTGACATTACAAATTTGGCTGCCATAAAGTTGTTTTTATGTTTTGTAGTCTCACAATGTTCCCGCTCCTGACCAAGCGGAAACAACTCAACGCATGTATAACATTTTGTTTTCTTAAAATGTGGATCGTTGATTTGGTAAAGTAGGAAAAAACTGTAAACATCAGTGCTACAGTCATTGTTCACCCAAAATTCATTCTCTTCAGCTGCATATGCAAGATTACATCTTAATACGCTTTTTGTTTTATAGTCGTATTTCTTTATGTTTTTAGAATTTTTAAGCTCTAAATTGCCTTTATGAAGCGCACCTTGGACGTGCTGTTTGAAATTATTCTCATGGGCAGATATGTATCTATCACATAACAGACACCAGCCCTTGCTGCCATTGTGGTTTAGTTTTACAGAATGTACCTTCCCATATTTCGCAAGTTCTGAGCGTCGTTTGCCATGATCAGTTATTGCCACATACATTACTTCATCTTCCGGAGTTTCGACTGAAACATGATCACCTATTCCTTCATCATGATCTACTGTCGGCACTTCATTATCATGCTCAGTTTTCATATGCGCAATCATAGAAACAAAATTGATAGGGACAACAATGCTACAGTGTTTGCAAGTCGCAAAGTTGTTTTGGTCTTCGATGTAGTAGAATTGTTGCAAAGTACCGATGAGCTGTTTTTCTAGGTCCGTCAGCTTAGTTGTATCTTTTGATACAGTTCCAACACTTCCAACATTCTTACCAGATGTTCTTTCTTTCAGTTTGTCCATTTCATCGATATTTTCGCAATTCGGCCAATGTTGATTAAAGATCTGAGCCGAGAATACTTTCTTACAAGTAAAACAGTGGTACTGGTCTTCATTAATCTGAAATACATATCAATAAGTTATTAGCTTTCTATTTCCGATCAAATTCATAGGGTAATAATTACCTTGCCTATACCTACCATACAAATTCATAATAAAACACATTTTCTTTTTCTCCTTTCCTTAAAGATTTATTATATTTGAATATTTTGAATTGATCAAATTTTAATGCATAAATGCAATGCAACAGCATAAGTACTCTACTCAACTCAAACTTGTACTAAAGAAGTCACCCCCACCCCCACCCTCTATACCCTACCCATCCGGATCCGGCCCATAATATCCCCATCACATAACATCATCCAATTAACCATCCATGAAATTAAAAATAATACACTAGCGCCACGCCCTATAGGTAAGTAAAACTTCACAGAATTTATGCACACTATTCAGCTTACTTAGTACTTCAAGTTCGGCTTGGCTCATCTTGGCCCCCGCCAAGGCGCCACCAACCAACGGCGCCAACTACCGTTCACACTTTCACAGATTAGTGATTAACTATAATAGGTATGCCTATGCACCATGTAGGATACCACTACACTGCACAGCTATTGCATAGCAGCCACAGCTACGTGCGTGAGCTAAGCTAACTTTATACTTTCTCATATATCGACAACTTTTCATACTTAGGTACTTTAGTACACGCGGTGTGATTTGCCCATGTACTACCTAATACCAAAGACGGATATACCTAAAGTAAAGAATAGCAATATGCCTCCCTCCTTGAGTCGTTCTCCTCACTGCTGAGGGTCGGGAAGTCGATGTTAAAGCTTCTAGCAATAAGCAACAACAGATAAATTTTAATGGTAGGTAGCTAACAGTGTTAAGCGCTAGCAAGCAATAGGGAACTTACTGGTTACTGGCTAAGTACAAAGGTTGTTTTTTTTTAGTCAAACTTACCTTTCTATAGCACCGCTCGCCCTCGTATATAGTTTCTGACTGGATCAACTTAATTACATGTTCTTCTAAGGTTCTGTGTTCCTCGACATTTCTTACTCCAATATTGCAAAGAAGGCATTTCTTATTCACAATAGAATTCCATTGTGCCATATTGAGTAAAACTTTGTTTATTACAACACAGTTAGAGTTATACTGGCCAATGGAACTCTTCATTTCAGTTTTTGGATTTATTTTGACAGCCTTGTGACTCTCCCTATTTATATGATCGGTTATAGCTGCTATATCTGAAGCTACTATATTGCATATTTCGCAATAATATTTGTTCGCGACCTGAAAGTAGCTAAAGATTTTAGATTTGAGCTACTTTTATATTTCCGTTTCACCTTCCAGACATTCATGGGCCTTAGACCTGTCGTTGTATCTTAAACAGTGGGTAAGTATCTGATAAGTAACATATGAAATAAAAATTATATCCTGACTCCTCCTTCTTTAGTCATATTCCTCAATGGATGGATCGATTAATGGTCGTAACGTGACCACCCCAAAGTATTACTTTCGGGGATGGTCATCATCATGCCAGGTGATCGATGTCACCTGCAATTTGAGCAACTCTGACTTCTTTTCTTTTCCTTTTATCTACTTACCTCTTTTAATTGCAATGTATCTACAGTACGCCTACTGTAGATTGTAATTAAAATAGGTACGTTTCTCTCGAGAGTACCTAAGTACCTACCTAGGTACTCTAGAAACGGAGGTATACGCGAGGCGGTACGTGCATTAAATATGTTGGTTCCTTTGATTCAAATAACAAGTATATAATCAAAGGTTGGTCCTTAGAGTAGGTACATCTAACGTCGCTTTCCGCTAACTTATATGCTTACTATACATACGGTAAGCATTTCCTACCAGCAACACAATAATCTCAAAAGTGGTAAAGATGACGTATTTAATACAATAGTGACCCCAGGCCCAAAGATATAGAAATATACAAACCTTGTAGATAAACTCTTTTCTGTATTTCGGGAAATAAACTTGACATTTTATAATTTTTCTGTGTTTTTCCCAACGGATATGCTTTTCAACATCTGGAATACTCTGAAATAATTCTTCACATAGTAAGCAATAATAGTCGACATCACCACATAGTATAAAGTTTTTGAAAAATTTACTCATCATGAATCTCATAAATGTTCTTCAAAGCATATAACAAAATATTCACCCGACTGACAAAAAATTATCTTTTATTTTTATTTGAGGGTAGGTTCAAAAATTGTTTGGCCAACAGTAGAGAAACCTTTCTCTTTTACCCACCTTGCCTCAAAGGCACACATTTTTTTAGGATCTTTATATTTTTCGATTCGATCCTAGTAATTTATTGTTTTATTTTTTTATTTTTTTATAAATATAATGGGCATTATTTTCGTATTATTATATTTATTTTATTTACACACGATTATTGATTGTTAGGCTAAAAAGTTGCGTAGAATGAAATGTTCCCGACGTGACAGTCAATGACCCTGATCTCGTTCCGTTAACCACAATTATTAAAAGCTTAACTTATTATCTATCTCTTTCTCAACCGTTACATTTTGAATGCTGTTGTCTCTTCTCTTTTCATGTCACTTCATGGTAAGATTATGATTTTTATAGAACTGTAGTATAACAGGTACTTAGCTGTTTGTGTTCAGAAAATTTAATACACATTGATTATTTAGTGCATCATAAATCCATCGTTTTCTACAAAACAATATTATTCCTGAGAAAGTAACAATAGCGTCACACTAGAATGTAACATCTCAAATAAAATTTTTACTGGGCTTCTTATTGTGAGCCAATAAAATAGAAAATGAGCAAGAGACGCCGTGCATCCTCCGGTGCTTCTCGTGGTGCTGATTTAGATGACAGTGACGACGGCATTGAGCTGAGTAACCCTGGGCCTCCACCATCTACTCGCAAGCGGAAGAAGTTAGATCCAGTAAGTTGACATTTTATTAACTATGCAAATTTGAAACCGGCAAAACTATACCGCGTCTATTGTGAACACAAAAACATAACACTATCCATGATACATAATACTCCTTGCCAAACTCCCTGCCAAACATAAACGCTTATATTTATGTGATGAACATAAACATATTATATGCATTAATGTACCCACAGTAGCACCATCTAGTCCCAAACTCTGCTTAGTTTGGGACCAGATGATGCTGTGTAAAATGTCACAAATATTTATTATAACTATTCTAACTAGTTTTTGTAAATAATACAATAAATTCCCACCAGCCATACATGTAAAGCTTCAATAATAAAGATATATAATATTTTTCATATGAGGGTGAAATCTGCCAGCAACTGTATGATACAATCAGGTCATACAAGAAAGAAGATGGCACATTGCTATGTGATTCCTTCATCAGGGCCCCTAAAAGACGCCAGGAACCCCAGTACTATGAAGTTGTCTCACAACCTATTGATTTGTTAAGAGTAAGTATTTTAAAATAAAACTACTTTTTATGGATTTTATCACATTATATTGATATTATTAATCCCAATGTTTCGGACCCTTTACAGCGTCCATGGTCATAAAACTACTTTGTTTAGTAGATATCCTTTACAGCAGTGGATCCGAATTATTTTTTCATGCATTCAAGAATGACATCACATCAAACTCATATACTCCATTATTTCAGGAATGATAAATAATAAATGAAATCAGTTTTTTGACATTAATTATTACCATCAAAAGGTAATGTGTGTTATATAGTACACTAATCAATAAAAAATATACTTTGGCAATTTTTTAGAATTCTATTGCAGTGATAGCCTAGTGGTATGACCATTGGACTGCCAAGTCGAAGGTCTCGAGTTTGAACCCAAGGCACGCACCTCTGAATTTTCGAATTCATGTGCGTATTAATAATTAATTATCACTCGCTTAAACGGTGAAGGAAAACATTGTGAGGAAACCTGCATGCCTTAGAGATTTTTCTCGACGGTGTGTGAAGTCTGCCAACCCGCATTAGGCTAGCGTGGTGGTCTATAGCCTAATCCCTCTCAATATGAGAGGAGACCTGTGCCCAGCAGTGGGACAGTATATGGGTTGATGATGATGATGAATTATTTTTTACTGATTAATTTAATCAAGAGATTGCTGCACATACCCCTTGATCCAACTTACATAGCCCTGGAGGTACTCATGCCACTAATTGGGAAACACTGCTTTACAGCATCCATTGCTACAGGTGGTAATATATTATGTACCATCAGTTACATTAGATTTTTGTTAATCATTCATTATTCACACAGAATGATCTCACCATGTTATTTGTTAAATGATATTGATATATTGTAAAATAGTATTTTATTGTCTTAAGTAATTATGTGTTAAAAATTAAATTAACTTTTCAAAGTGTGTATCAACTAAGAAAAAATTCCATCCTTTCTGCATCCGAACCTGCTACAACAACGATAACATGTTACAACATTAAACTATAATGAGGAGCAGAAGGTGGACTTAAAAACTATGTGGGCTAAATGTCCCTCAATTTTGAGATTCAATGTATATGCATTTCCTTCTAATCATTATTATTTACAGGTGCAACAGAAACTCAAAACAGATACTTATGAAGACATTGAGGAGCTGTCGGCAGACATTGAGCTGCTGGTGAATAATGCTAAGGCATTCTACAAGCCTGATACTGTTGAGTATAGGGATGCTATTGACCTGTGGAAGCTCTACATGCAGACTAAACACGCGCTTGAAAATGGTAAAAGATAATTTTATTGGAATACAAAATGTACTATTCATCATCAACCCATATACTGTCCCACTGCTCTGCACGGGTTTCCTGTCACAGAATGAGAGGGATTAGACTAAAGTCCACAATGCTGGCCTTTTTGTTGGGTTGGCAGACTTCACACACCGTCAAGAAAAATCTCTAAGGCGTGCAGTTTTCCTCACGATGTTTTCCTTCACTGTTTAAGCGAGTGATAATTAATTATTAATAAGAAAAAAGAAAGAAAAGTCAGGTGTGTGCCTTGGATTCGAACTCGAGACGTTTGACTTGGCAGTCCAAATACTTTATTGATTTTAAGGTGATGACATCAAACTCCCCAAGTTGTCTCGCAATGGCTCATCTAGTAGAAGATCAGATGTAGCCGAGGACCTGTCAGAGACTTCTACTAACAATGAAGAGGACAATGTATTTGAAGAATTATTCAATGCTGTAAGTGGTTTTACTTCTCAATTTCTAATTTTACCAGGTGACTTTTAATTCATTTGAAATATATTTATTTAACATTTTATTATGAAAAGAATTGGAATAATATTGATCTTTGAATAAAAATGTTATATATATTTTCTTAATATTATTAAAGTCTAAAGATAATGATATTCTTGAATAATTAATGACTTATTTTTTTGTATTTTACTGCGTTTTCCATGGCAAGATTATTTAAAAATTCGACACCGCCCACGGTCGAATTTTTCCTACGCCCAAATAACTTTAAAATTAATTACTTTCTTAAATCATAGTTAATTAGTCTGCAATCATTTGAAATGACACTAAAAGTGTCACATCAATGCTTGGATGTTGAGGTTGAAGTCAGTCACACTTGGTCATCAGTTCCCCTGCATACATTTTTTATACATATAAATTGGAATGCATTATTTGTATAAAAGGTAGGTTACATTATAGGGTGGATTGTTTTGCAGTCTGCACTATGTGTATTACGTAAATGTAATTTATCATCAGGTAATGACAGCAAACAGTGATGGTCGACCTCTGTACCCAGCCTTCCAATTCTTACCATCAAAACGCCGCTACCCAGAATATTTCAGCGTCATTGATTCCCCAATAGACCTTAAAACAATAGCCCAGAAGATTCAGGGTGGTGAATACACCAATTTGTCGGAACTGGAGAGGGATTTACTGTTGATGGTCAGAAATGCCTGCCATTTCAATGAGCCTGGCAGTCAGATTTATAAGGATGCTAAGACTTTAAAGAAGGTTTGTATGTTTATATTTCTTTACAATAATGAAAATAAATATTATTCTTGCTATCTAATACAAATATCCAAATAGTCATTGACTTAAACCTTTTGAGTATAATATTTGGATCTTATCCTATATTAAGTAATTTCTGATTTCTAATCTATGGAGTCAACACACTCTTGATCATGTTTTTTAAGAAATTGTGGGTCGCAGCCTCAATATCGGCGTGGACGACCATTGATGGTACAGTTTATTCTGCAGGTCATACAAATGCGTAAGCAGGATATAGATCAACACGGCCGCAGCGGTCCAGCGAAGACGTCCGAACGTATACGAAGCAAGCGTACGTCGCGAGTTGGGCCTGTTCCTAACAGCAAAGCGCTGGCGATCATGGAACCACCGGGATCAGAGAACGAACCTGATGTTAAGGTAATGTTGAAGTTGAATAAAATCGAGAATATTGTCGTTTGACTTATTTTCACAGTTATTACTGAAATAATACGATCTTCACCGTAAAAGCAATTGAGTAGAGGGAGGAGAAGATAGGTCCAAACAATAATGCTGAGAACAGAAACTACTCTTGAAATGAGATGGTGATTTTCCTAAAACTAAAGCGTCTTATTTAGAGTCCTTTGCTGCATGTCCTCTTCATAACCTTGGCGGGAAAATACCGGCTAACCTGTATTCTAATCCTAAAATGATAGTTTTCTTATCGTACTTATTTTTTTTACAAAAAAGCATTCAGAAGACAGTGCTGGCGAGAGTGATGATGAGAAGAATGAAAATGAAGATTCACCACAATGGAAGTTGTTAGAGACTATTAAAAATCACTTGGGGCCTAACGGTAATAAATTGTTCTGCATCGTAAAGCATCAGTCCTGCAAATAACTATTCTTGGATAATAAATGCGCTTCATTTATAGGGCCTATGTCAGAATCGTTCTGGAAACTTCCATCTCGTCGAGCGTATCCCGACTACTATAAAGAGATTAAGAATCCAGTATCTCTGAACCAAATTAAGAATAAAATCCGACGAGGTAACTACGGGACATTGTCAGAGGTGGCCGGAGACATGAATATAATGTTTGAAAACGCCAAACAATACAATGTGCCCTCATCCAGATTGTATAAGGATGCTGTTAAATTGCAAAGGTTGGTTTTTCATATTAATCTCTTTTTTGTACTAAGTACTAATGTATAATAATAATAAATATATTTGGGACATTTTACACAGTACCATCTAGTCCCAAACTAAGCAGAGCTTGTACTATGGGAACTAGACAATGGATATAATACTTAATATACTTTTTTTTAAATTCAATACTTATTTATTTATAATATAAAAGAAACACCCAGACAAACACAAACACTTATTTTCGTAACATAAATATTTGTGTCCTGTGGGAATCGAACCCACGACCTTATGATCAGCAGGCACTTGTACCACAGAGGACACAAATGCATGCAATACATGCATGCATTTGTGTCCTCTGTGGTTTAAGTAAAATCCAAAAGCTAATTTCTTCCTATTCTACTAATATTATAAATGTGAAAGTTTGTGAGGATGGATGGATGGATGGATATTTTGTTACTCTTTCACGCTAAAACTACTGAACAGACTTTGCTGAAAAAGTATTATTATTTATACATCAGAATAATTTATAACGATTTTGAGTTAATTAGCCAAATTACAACGATAATTAAAAGTAACTTTTCCATGCGGACGAAGTCGCGGGCAGAGACTAGTTTAAAATGACTGTTTTCATAACATTAATCATTAAAATGATTTCTACTGAACATTAATCAAACATAAATTCTGACTCAATGTTCTAACACAAGTGGTGTCGTGAACATAGCATGTTGTATCTGTGTGTGTGTAATATGAATTGGTCTAGCGGATCAAGGATGAGTAAATAAAGACTTTATATAAACTTTAACTTTTATTGAACATTAATCAAACATAAATTCTGACTCAATGTTCTAACACAAGTGGTGTCGTGAACATCGCATGTTGTATCTGTGTGTGTGTAATATGAATTGGTCTAGCGGATCAAGGATGAGTAAATAAAGACTTTATATAAACTTTAACTTTTATTGACAGCAAAATAATTTATACTAGTTACAAAGATAGTAAACTCAGACTGACAAAATGAGGATTAAAGGAGCGATCAAAAACGAGTCAAAATCTCCAACAAGTGTCCAATATCGGACACCTAATGTCAGTCAGGGTACTTTTAATTACAAGTGGTGTTAATTCTCGCTTGTGTTCTTGAATTTTTTATCAAAAAAACACAAAAACTATTTCAGTCGCTTTTTTCTCTTGCAGAGATTGTAGTACACTTACTAATATTAGCTTGTTGTGTTCTTGACTTTCTTCTGCATACAGATTACCACTATGTTCAGTGTAAATAGTATTTCAAGAGAAGTGTTGACTCTTGCATTGTGTTTTTGGATTTCTTGTTAATAAAACAAAATTTTCCAGTCATCTTTCTCACTTGCAGATTGTAGTATAATTTACTAATATAGCTTGTTGTGTTCTTGACTTTCTTCTGCATACAGATTACCACTATGTTCAGTGTTAATAGTATTTTAAGAGAAGTGTTGACTCTTGCATTGTGTTCTTGGAATTCTTGTTAATAAAACAAAGAATATTCCAGTCATCTTTCTCACTTGTAGAGATCGTGGTACACTTGCCAATATGTATAAACTTGTTGTGTTCTTGACTTTCTTCTGCATACAGATTACCACTTTCAATGTCAATAGTATTTCAAGAGAAGTGTTGGCTCTTGCATTGTGTTCTTAGGATTCTTGTTAATAAAACACAGGATATACCAGTCATCTTTCTCACTTGTAGAGATCGTGGTACACTTGTCAATATTAGCTTGTTGTGTTCTTGACTTTCTTCTGCATACAGATTACCACTTTCAGCGTCAATAGTATTTCAAGAGAAGTGTTGACTCTTGCATTGTGTTCTTGGAAATCTTGTTAATAAAACACAAAAATTATACTAGTCATCTTTATCACTTGCAGATATACAATATTAGCTACTAGGCAACATTAGCTTGTTGTGTTATGGTCACACGTTTTGTGTTGACTTTAGCTTGTTGTGTTCTTGACTTTCTTCTGAATATAGATGACCTTATGTTATCTTCAATATGGTGAGACGTTTGTGTTGGCTTTAGCTTGTTGTGTTCTTGACTTTCTTCTGAACAGAGATGACCTTATGTTATCTTCAATATGGTGAGACGTTTGTGTTGGCTTTAGCTTGTTGTGTTCTTGACTTTCTTCTGAACTTAGATGACCTTAAGTTATCTTCAATATGGTGAGACGTTTGTGTTGGCTTTAGCTTGTTGTGTTCTTGACTTTCTTCTGAACATAGATGACCACTATGTTATCTTCAATATGGTGAGACGTTTGTGTTGGCTTTAGCTTGTTGTGTTCTTGACTTTCTTCTGAACATAGATGACCTTATGTTATCTTCAATATGGTGAGACGTTTGTGTTGGCTTTAGCTTGTTGTGTTCTTGACTTTCTTCTGAACATAGATGACCACTATGTTATCTTCAATATGGTGACACGTTTGTGTTGACTTTAGCTTGTTGTGTTCTTGACTTTCTTCTGAACATAAATGACCACTATGTTATCTTCAATATGGTGACACGTTTGTGTTGACTTTAGCTTGTTGTGTTCTTGACTTTCTTTTGAACATAGATGACCACTATGTTATCTTCAATATGGTGACACGTTTGTGTTGACTTTAGCTTGTTGTGTTCTTGACTTTCTTCTGAACATAGATGACCTTATGTTATCTTCAATATGGTGAGACGTTTGTGTTGGCTTTAGCTTGTTGTGTTCTTGACTTTCTTCTGAACATAGATGACCTTATGTTATCTTCAATATGGTGAGACGTTTGTGTTGGCTTTAGCTTGTTGTGTTCTTGACTTTCTTCTGAACATAGATGACCTTATGTTATCTTCAATATGGTGAGACGTTTGTGTTGGCTTTAGCTTCTTGTGTTCTTGACTTTCTTCTGAACATAGATGACCACTATGTTATCTTCAATATGGTGAGACGTTTGTGTTGGCTTTAGCTTCTTGTGTTCTTGACTTTCTTCTGAACATAGATGACCACTATGTTATCTTCAATATGGTGACACGTTTGTGTTGACTTTAGCTTGTTGTGTTCTTGACTTTCTTCTGAACATAGATGACCACTATGTTATCTTCAATATGGTGACACGTTTGTGTTGACTTTAGCTTGTTGTGTTCTTGACTTTCTTCTGAACATAGATGACCTTATGTTATCTTCAATATGGTGAGACGTTTGTGTTGGCTTTAGCTTGTTGTGTTCTTGACTTTCTTCTGAACATAGATGACCACTATGTTATCTTCAATATGGTGACACGTTTGTGTTGACTTTAGCTTGTTGTGTTCTTGACTTTCTTCTGAACATAGATGACCACTATGTTATCTTCAATATGGTGACACTTTTGTGTTGTCTTTAGCTTGTTGTGTTCTTGACTTTCTTCTGAACATAGATGACCACTATGTTATCTCCAATATGGTGACACGTTTGTGTTGACTTTAGCTTGTTGTGTTCTTGACTTTCTTCTGAACATAGATGACCTTATGTTATCTTCAATATGGTGAGACGTTTGTGTTGGCTTTAGCTTGTTGTGTTCTTGACTTTCTTCTGAACATAGATGACCATTATGTTTTCTTCAATATGGTGAGACGTTTGTGTTGGCTTTAGCTTGTTGTGTTCTTGACTTTCTTCTGAACATAGATGACCTTATGTTATCTTCAAGATAGACACTCCGTGTTCTATCTGTCACAGTCTCTATAATTAAAATATCACAGATAGTTATTAATTTAATTTGTAGGAAACAGGCTGTAGACTTGTTGCCTCTTAGAAACTCCAAGGCGAACTAACTAAAATCGCAGATTTTCGCTCTCTTTATAGGTAACCTACTGAAAGTCAGGTAGGGAATCTATTGTCCTTTCCCCTACTCGTACTTCCGAGAATTAATTCCCATAATGGTAATGCTAGAACAATAGAATGCAGATTAGGCTTATCGGTTAACCGTTTCTCGGTATAGTTGTTAAACTTAAACTAATTCAGGTATTACACTAATGAGGGAACAATAGGGGTATTATTATTAATACCTTGAACTACTTAATTTTATTGTTTCCGAAATTAGTATTGACCTCTGTTATATGTTTTTGAAATATCCGAAATATCCGAATATCCCGTGTGTATTGTTGAAATATTTTAATTCTGCTAAGTAATAAATAGGATTGAATATTATAACAATTTGTAGATATGTTAGTTTCTTTGTTCCGCTTCAAATGTTGTGTTGCTCGGCCGTAGCTCTCATTTCGGTTATGTCCTTATTTCTTTTGATAACTGTATAACATAATCAACGAAGGGTTAGGCTAACGTGTAGATACTAATGTACACCCATAGTTCATCGGTATGTTTAGTTCCCATGTGAATTGATATTTTATATTTTCTCAAAGTCAAAATAATTTATTCAGATTAATAAAACCCTCGAAACGCCCGCCCTTCACCGCCTCCTAGTGTTTTAGCTGGAAAGAAGAAGCGGCGCAATAAACCTCAAGGAGAAGCTACCATCTTAAGCAGAGATAACCACCTGAAATAAATGTTACCATATATAAGGTGAACTGTTCGTATTGTCAGAGATCCCACACTTACAGATGGACTGGAATCACTGGAGCGGCGGAGAAACTTTGGTTCTCTCTGTGTGCTCTATCGTCTAATTCACGGGGAGTGCTCCGAGGAACTGTTTGACCTGGTGCCTTCTTCACCGTTCTACCACCGCACCACTCGACACCGCAGTAGTGTCCACCCGAATTACCTGGAATCGATCTCATCCAGCACAGTCCGCTTCCAAAGATCATTCCTACCACGCACCATCAGGCTCTGGAATGAACTACCTGCTGCGGTGTTTCCCTTGCGTTATGACATGTCCTTCTTTAAACGAGGCCTAAAAAGAGCTCTCTACCACACACGGCGGCGGTAAACACTTACCATCAGGTGGGCCGCCTGCTCGTCTGTCACTGTAGGCAATAAAAAAAATCATAAAAATATTTTTTATGGCCATGGTCTACAGCAGACAACGTGTTTGGCGTAGCAGCTGAGCTATCGGCTTCTGTGCCACAGGTTGTAGATTTGATCCCCACCCGCTTCAAATATTTGTATTACCTACAGGTAGTTTTTCCGGATCTGGGTGTGTGTGAAAGCCTGTTGGTGTTTTATAAAAATTTTGCTCACGTTTTTAAAAAATGTGTTAGGGAAATGCAACGGAAGTATCTCTATCTATCTTATTAATATTTATTTTATTAGGTATTTAATTTATTTTATTCTTGTTTGATATATCTATAACTACTGAGTACACCTCAACCGTTCGTTACCCGTTTTCTTACATGACTCTCAAATCAAATCAAATCATATTTATTTGTTAAACATGTGTGTACGAGAGCATGCAAGATATAATAACATTTGAGTTATAGTTCAGTCATGTTTAGCCATATCAGATGGCGTACAAATATTTTTGAGAACACACACTAAATATCTATTTTTATTTTTTCATATCCTAATGAATAGGAGTATGAAATCTGAGAAAAATCAATACGATAAGAGAATAGAATACGTCATTCAGATTAAATTAACAATTATAATTTTATAATACTAATACAATAACAATAAATTAATTAAATTTAGATATTACGTATGTCAATACATTCCAGTTACTATAAAACGATACCAACAATTACAATAATTTTTCGTCAATCATCATCAAGATCATCGTCCAATCGTCTTTTCAGCTAAGAAAGCTGTTAGACTATAATAAGCTTTGTGAATTAGAAATTGTTTTAACTGAGTCTTAAATATGTTGCTATTTAACTCCTTCCAACATTTAGGCAGTTTATTGTAAATAATTGGAGCCATGCAAAAGATACTCCTGCGCATTAGGGTAGTTTTAGCACTGTGTAAGCAAAGTCTGCTGTTTTCGCGTCTATTTCGAGAAATATTATCCTCCAAACGAAGAAAAAAATTGGGATTAGTCCTAACAAACACTGCAGTTTCAAAAATATACAGACAAGGAAGTGTAAGTATATTGTATTTTTGAAAATAGGGTTTACAAGGTTCTATAATTTTTAGCTTGAACATTGACCTGATGCATCTCTTTTGGGCCTTAAATGCCATTTCAAAGTCAGTTGAATATCCGCAAAAGATGATACCATACCTAAAATGTGAGTCAGCTAATCCATGATAAGCCACCATCAAAGTGTCTGTATTAACAATTGTTGACAGTGAATGCAGAGCATAGGCTGAATTACTCGTTTTTTTGCAGAGAGTTTCTATAGGTGACTTCCATTCAAGCTTCTTATCAATTGTTAAGCCGAGAAATTTAGTTGTAATCACATTTTCAATAGTTTTATTATTCATACTTAAGTTTAAATTATTTGCTGTCAAACGTTGGCTGAAATGCATAATTTTGGTCTTGTCTAAATTTATTTTTAAATTATTTATATCTAACCATTGTATTATAGATTTTAAAGAAATATGAATGTCATATTTATATTGGTTCATGTCATTATTATTGCAAGAAATTGTCACTGTACTATCATTTGCGAATAGTGTCATAGGATGTGGAGTTGATTTTGGCAAGTCATTAGAGTAGAGGTCCTAATACACTACCTTGTGGAACACCAAAGTTTACTTGAAGCTCCTCTGATAGGTAGATCTCTTCTCTTTTTGAAGCTGTATTAATTCTAAATATCTTGGTCTTTTGTTTTCTGTTATCTAGATATGATTTAATTAAATTCAAAACATTTCCTCGTACTCCGTAAGCATCAAATTTTTTAATTAAAATTTCATGTTTTACATAGTCAAATGCTGGGGTCATATCACAAAATATGGCACATACGGGTATTCTCTTATCAACTTTTGTTATTACTGTATGTAGAAAGTCAAAAATAGCCAAATTTATAGATTTATTTTCGCGGAATCCTTTTTGCTCTTTGTATAGTTCATTGCGTATGGATATATTTCTCAAAAATTTTTGAAATTGTTGGGATAAGCGAGATAGGTCTGTAATATTTCATGAGCTCTCTATCCTTTTTTTTTCTCTGTATCCTTTGGTGTACAATAAAGAATACTCTATCTATCTATCTCAGTGGCTGACGGTGATAATGTATTTATGTGCAGAATAATGCAGCAACGCGTCCAGGAGTTGTTGGACATCGTGCAAAGTTCGTCAAGCGATGATGAGAGTCTGTCGTCTGTGAAGAACCAGGCCCAAGTGCAGACACCGAGGCCAAGAGGTAATCAATTACAAATTGATCATAGCTTACCATCACGCCTGTATTCCATGAATGTTAAGACAACGGTGTCCTGTACACCTACAGTTCGCAGGCATCCGATCTCCGAGCTGCTAAGAAATTCATAGTATAACATTGCTAGACCTCGGAATCAAACTTCGTACCCAGAACATAAGGCAGTTAAAGTTACTAACCTTTGACTATTGTGATATTTCCGATACATAGTCGAAGAATAAGTAACATTTATTTAATACGACAAATATTGATGTGGAAAGCTATAAGCTATATTACATCACGCTACTACCGTTAGCAGCCGAGCAAATAGGAAAAAGTCAGGCTGGGTGAAATCGCGGGCACTAGTTTCATTAATATATTTGAAATCTTACAGGTCGTCCCCGTAATAACCCCGTACCTGCTGCCGCCGCCCCTCCTCCTGTCAGTACCCCTATAAAGTCGAATCTCCCACTTAAGAAGAAGCTGCATTACATATCTAAACAGCTGGTGGAATTCACCTGCTCCGACGGGCGACAACCTATGTTGTTGTTCATGGAAAAGCCGAGCAAGAAGCTATACCCGGAATATTACAATGTTATCGACAAACCCATCGACATGATTACTATTGAGGCCAATATAAAGGTATGTATCGTTTTATTTACGGTTTAAAAAACTTTAACAAAATACACCTTAATCTCTTTATTATGGTGTTTATTTCGCGGAAATGGCGGTTATTTTCAACATTTCGTATTTTTAGTTTTTTGAATGGTTCCCAGAACCGATTATGAGTGGTACAGTAATAACAATAAAACTGTGTCATTCAGAAGTTGTGCGCAATTGATTGTGCATTAGTCATTTTTACGATTAAACGGCTACAGCGGTCGTGTCCTCGCGTGCTATCTCACTCACTCTTACGTTCCGTCAATATATATATTTGTAAATACCTACACCATTTCCAAATAACCTTTAACTGACAACCAAATTTGAGTTCCAAAATAAATATAGGTTTAGAATTCTATACATAAATAACTCGTTCTTAATTTCGAAGTTGAAAAAAAATCAATAAACTTTTTATGTGGTTTTGAAATATTTAAGTACTAATTCTAAATTCTACGAAACGAGTAGTTCTGTTAATGTACTCCAATGTGGCAACATAAATTAAAATATTTAGTTGATAGTCCTTGAATAAATTTCAATTACTTACTAAAGTTTTATCAATAGTAAAGTACTATTATCTATATACCTAGTACGCTAATATAAATTGGCACGTTTGAAATTCATTAACTAACGTGTCCTTTTACATAAGCCGTATGTTTTCATTGCCTTTGTTTTCATTCATTTATTTTTTGGGATATTTCTATGAGAAAAATCTATCGTTATTATTTATCTTGCTCGCAGAATGATCGCTACAACTCAATAGAGGAGATGGTATCAGATTTCCGTCTCATGTTCTCAAACTGCCGCCAGTTCAACGAAGAAGGTTCTATGATATACGAAGACGCGAATCTTCTAGAAAGAGTCATGAACGAGAAGCTAAAAGAAGTGAACAACAGTCTCGATAGAAAAACTCCATTGAAAACTTTTAAGGCAGCCAAGGCAAGGCAGTTGTCACCTTTTGAACAGAAGCTGAGGACGTTGTATGATGCTATCAGGGATTATAGAGATCCTAAAGGTTTGTAATCTTTACAGTATTATTTATATTGTTACAATATTATTTTTATTGTTTGTTTTGCGACTATAATATGAGCTCCCCTGATGGTAATATCACTAAGGTGGCAATCAAGCATAAGGCCCACCTGATGGTAAGCGGCTACTGTAGCCTATAGACGCTTGCAATACCAGGGGTATCAGTTTGCCGACCCTTTAGAACGAAAGAGGAATAGTTGGGTTGGCAACTGTGTTGACAAAGTAGTATAAAAGTCACCCCCTCTGCCAACACACGTTTCCTCGTGTACTAGTAGGTCCATTGTGATCGTTAATGGAGTTAGAGTTCACTGTTAAACCCTGCGGCTATTATAAACTGCAAGATTTCGCCGCCCGGCCAGATAATGGCCCCCGTAGGCGGCTTGTTTGTTTAGGATATGATTATAGAGCCTCGCTGATGGATGGGGACCACAGTCGTTACGGATTTTACGAATTCTATGGCCATAACTACAGAACAAGTGCGGTGTTTTGTCGGTATGAGTCCGACATACCCTGCCGCCTCCACATGTGGGGAGGTGATCCATGAACATTATCCATAATAGAAAAAAAGAATTTGCATAAATTCACAATAATACTTATATTATTGTACTTTTTTTCTTAGCTAACCGTCAACTGGCCTTAATCTTCATGAAGCTCCCAAGCAAAATTGAATATCCCGATTACTATGAACTGATCAAAAACCCCATTGACATGGAGAAAATAGCTCATAAACTGAAGAATAATGTATACAATTCTGTGAACGAGCTCGCCTCTGACTTCATATTGATGTTCGACAACGCTTGCAAGTACAATGAGCCGGATTCGCAGATTTATAAAGATGCATTGATTTTACACCGTGTCTGCTTGCAGACTAAGCAGATGTTGAGGTAAGGTCAAGTAGATTAGAGAGAGATAAGGTCGTAATATTGTGTCGCTGAATACTTGCATTTTCGTTATTTGAAGCATTTTCATTTTCTTTTTATTTTAAGGTTTTTCTTTTTATTTTAAGTATTTTTAACTTTTCTAAAGGTAACCAATATCTTTAAGATACTATGACGTGTATACTATGTTTATATGGATAATGCTGTGTGTACCTGTAATAGGCATACATATCAGTACTTGTATCATAACTTTTTTTTTATAACTATTTAATATGTACTGCTGTTGGTATACCAATAAATAAATAAATAAATAGATTATTATCGTTAGATTACCTTTTCGCTAGGTTGCTTACTATTATTTATTTTGACTTTACTTTAGTATATGTGGTACGCGCCAAATAATAATAATAATATTCTTGGACAATATTGGCAAATGGCTTTACATCATCATCATCATCATCAAATGAGCCTATTGTCGTCCACTGCTGAACGTAGGCCTCCCCCAAAGAGCGCCAACCGTCCCGGTCTTGTGCAGCCCGCATCCATCCGCTGCCAGCCACCTTTTTCAAAACGTGTGTCCATCGTGTCGCATGATTGTGTAAAATCGTTTTGTTACTTTATTCTTCACTTATGAAATGCATATCTACACGCTCTTTAAGGAGACCACGAACTAAATCACGACAAATAGCAAGAAGATGCAAGCTCTTACTAACGCACCTTTCTTATAATTTGCCGTTCCTATTCTTTTTTCAATTTCTCCTGTTCCTCACCTGCAGTATTATTGACCGCGTAATGTAAAGTACTGAAAATATAAATGTGCCGCTCTCAAGTTGTACGGAGGAGGCTATGGCGCATGCGCGATTAGGGGAGCGCGGTTGTAGCGTGCTATCTCACTCACTCTTACGTTTTGCCATACATGTGTCTCTCTCACTCATTGTGACAGACAGTTGGGGTTGTATGTTATATTTTCAGTACCTAATGTCGATGATCGTAAGCAATGTGACATTATCAGATCATTTAATAATACTAATAATCAGATACTTAATGTATTGTTATATAACTTAACAATGCACATATAAATTGTCGCTTATTGAAATATATGTATTACACGCAACTTTTTTGCCGGATGAGCAGAGCTGCAGGCCGGGTCGTCATCAGGTGCGTCTGCTACCTTAAGAACAACTTCGCACAAAAATATGGAGTCGCATCTCTAAATATATTGTTATGACATAATTTTAAATTGTAAAGATAGAAAATTTAACTGAAGATCTCATTTGCCGCCCTAGTAATTAGCGATAGATTTCGGTGGTGTTTGTTCTCTTTATCGGCTACACTTTCTATGAAACTATTTGATAATTTGTAGGTTTTAAGAGTTACGACTCCATCTTTTGTCTTGTGTGACACGTAGAAACAAAAAAAACAACATGTAGATACTGAATTGTTATCAAAATATTTGAATATTCATTTATACAATACTGAATATTAGATATTTAAACATTTTTGCCTGGACTTCGCCTAAATTCATAGTCGTGGTCCAGAAAACACATTGAAGCACTGTGTGACAAGTTAAAATACAAACTTATTAAATTTACCTGAAGCTCCATCTGAAGATTATTTATAATGTACAGAGGCCATCAATCTACCCCAATCTGTCAAATTTCTTTAATAGATTTTTAACTTTAATACTCAATAAGGTTCATATTCAATTGGGAAAATTTTACAGTTTTGAATAGCTTGACCTGTTGGTACATCATAATTGAAAGGTCATATTGCTGATAACATAATAAATGTTAGTTCTTCTTTTTAAATTAAAGAATAAACTTATTTTATTAGTTCTAATAATTTGTCTGTATTCAGGGAAGACGACGATGCTGTGCCTGATGTTCCGGCAGCCGTTCAAGAGTTGCTACTGAATCTGTTCACCAGCGTTTACAACCATCAGGATGAAGAGGGCAGGTTAGTTATATGCTTGTGTAAATGTTTATTCTTTAAGAGTTGATACACACGTCGCTGCCGTCAAGAGACATGAAAATATTATGTACCAATAAAATTCTACTAAGTATTGATTAATTTTTTTTAGAGTAAAACTCTTAAACATGTAGGTACATGTTTGGGAGATTTTCTCTGCTGTGGGTGAACTTTGGCAAACCGTATTAGGACAGCGTAGTGGGGCCTAACTCCTGTCATTTTAAAATGAGCCCTGTCCCCAGCAGAGGGTTTGATAAAAAATTTATATCTGGCTCTTCTAGGATGTCAAAATCCTCTGGCAGTAATTCATGATAATATTGTTACCGTTGACTTAGTTGTACTCCACGGTCACAAATCAAAATATGCTACTGCATATTATGATTTTTATCTGTGAACCCTATTCACAGAATGAAAAAGATAATTTCTGACGAAATCACTTATACCACAAGAATATGTACAGACACCATCAGGTCAAGCTTGACTGATGGTGTCTGTTTGGGAAAATTTTACAGTTTTGGATAGCTATCCAAAACTGTCATATATTCCCAGTTGAAAATGAACCTTATAGGGGTGTATTAAAGTAGAAAATCTATCAAAGAAATTTGACAAATTGTGGTAGCTTGATGTGCTGGCCTCTATACTAACGTTTCAATGTTCGTTTTCAGACAGGCGTTGCGATGCCCTAAGACTACGACGCCCCTAACCACTTGCTTTTCTCAATACTCAATACATCATCAATACTAATTTTTTTTTTTTTTTTACTTGTATCCTCAGATGTTACTCGGACAGTATGGCTGAACTCCCCGAACATGACGAAGCGGCCAACGGCGAGAAGGTCCGGGCCATCTCCCTCGACTTGGTCAAGCGGAGACTTGACAAGGGCCTTTACAAGAGGCTCGATCACTTCCAACAAGATATGTTTGCCGTATTTGAGAGGTAAACACGATTTTGTTCTTAATTTAGATAACATCATCAACCCATACACTGTCCCACTGCTGGGCACGGGTCTCCCAGATTGAAAGGGATTAGGCTGTAGTCCACCTACTGGCCTACTGCGGTTGGCAGACGTCACACATCGTCGAGAAAAACCTCTAAGGCATGCAAGTTTTCCCACGATGTTTTCCTTCGCCTTTTAAGTAAGTGATAATTCATTATTAATACACATATGAATTGGAAAAGTCAGAGGTGCGTGCCTTGGATTCAAACTCGAGGCGCACTAGGCTATCAATGCTTTTTCATTTCATCATCATCATCATCATCATATCAGCCCCATTTTTTCATTTAGATTTACAAAATATAATATATTAATAGATAAGGCAACAAATATTCTATAAAGCCAGTTAATTTCTATAGTCTCGTCCCTTTTACATCCGTACACCTCTAACATTTCGGGATTTTACAAGTGTGAAGTTATTTTATGTGTCTTATTCTATATAATGCATTTTTTACTGTACTAAGATGATAATCGATCATATGGGCCGTCATGGTAGACCGCAACCATAGCCTATACTGTAGACACCTTAGTTGTTAGGCCTCATAAAAAAGTAAGTATTTATATCCATTGTCTAGTACTCACTCATAGTACAAACTCTGCTTAGTTTGGGACTAGTTGGTGCTGTATAAAAATGACCAAGAATTAATAATAATAATAAATAAATAATATCACTAACTTCAAACAGAAGCATATCCAGAAGAATTCGGCAGCAGTGTTCTACCACCTCAAAATGCACAAAAACTTCTCTGTAAACTGTTTTTGTTCTCAGGGCCCGTCGCCTCTCCCGTACCGACAGTCAGATCTTCGAAGACTCAGTGGAACTCCAATCGTACTATATCGATCAACGTGACCAGCTGTGTCGCGGCACCCTGCAGTCTCCGGCCTTATCCTTCACTAGAGACACGATGGCGACGAGCGTGGAACTAGTTAAGCAGTGCAAACTGCTGCAAGAGAATGAAGATGAGGACGAGACTAGGTGGGTGTTACCGTAAAATTTCCTCCTGTCCTTGTCCCAATTTATTTGTGGTCGGCGCAGTATGTCCTTTTCTTCCATTTATCCCTGTCAGCCGTCACATAAATGATAAATGATATTTATTTCTGTTAGTAAATCTTTTAAAGACACTTACATGATATTTTTTTACATTTTTGTAAGCAAGATGGCTCCGGGATTCCCTAACTGACGACCTCTGAGAAGAAACACTGAAACAAACTCAGAGAATCATAGTCTCTTTTGGCAATACCACGCTAAACGGTTCCCTTTTCTGTTACTGTCTCCACTTTACTGTTACTTCAAACTTCCTCTAATATACTCGTTCCCGTTGGCCGTATACCCAAAAGGGCGGGTCATATCTGATCATAAAATCTGAGACATTATAGAAAGTTAATTTCATTGAATCCTTATCTTCTTATTATTAATTTGAGTCACAATATCCGTTCCTCGACTTATATTTCTGAATAATTGTATCCACAATAAACTACTCATTCCCATTCTCACTATCATTACTCCTCCTATTTTGATCTTAAAGAATCTCGACTAGCTGAGCATGACAACTTTTCTTTATTTCTGTTTTCCTTTAAGAACCATCCTAAGTTCTTCAAATCCCAGGTCAAGTACAGACGACTCACTGCCATCGGGCGGGGCGCCGCTGCAACAGACGGCATACTGCAAGGGAGACTTCGTGTACATACACCCAGATAAAGGCAACAAGGAGCCGGCCATCGTGCAAGTGGAACGAGTGTGGACGAATAACGAGGGCGTGCCGTGCATGTCTTGTAATTCTTACTACAGGTAAGTTTGATAATTTCTCTAAAGAGCCATTTTGATTACATATAGTCGTATTTATAATGTCTATTGATTTATTCAACTTAATAGAGTTAAATTAAGATTTTCTATATTTTAAGGAAGTGAAATAACACTGCTTTGAGCTGTGTGGTGTTCCTTACGGTGAGCAAGGTTGCCAGTGCTCCATGAGGAATATGTGTGTTGGCAGTGCGGGACTTTGACCCTTATACTGCCAACCCAACTATTCCTCTTTCGTTTTACAGGGTCGGCAACGCGCAAGTGATATCCCTGGTGTTACAAGCGTCTATAGGCTACGGTAACCTCTTACCATCAGGTGGGCCGTATGCTTGTTTGCCACCTTAGTGGTAAAAATAAAAATATTATTGTGCCCGGTTAATGGCAGTTGGCTTGTCCCCTATTACATGGGACCTAAACATAACTGTGAAGTATGGGTGTACATTACAGTACACCTCTGCCTAACCCTTCGGGGAATAATGGCGTATATTCAAGAACAGTCTTAATTTGGAAACTATTCATGACGAAAACCGCATAGTGAAAAGACCATATTCTGGCCTACTATATAGTTGTTGAGTTAGTTCTGTTGTGTCAGATAGGGTTTAGAGAACCTAACATATTGCTAAAACTTGCTCTTCTCGCTGTTCTTTGATTCTATCAAAGAACAGCGAGAAGAGCAAGTTTTTTTTGAGATCACCGATCATCCTGTCCCAAAGGACTTTTTGAGACAAAACATAGCCTGTGTCTATCTCCTAGGTCCTATCTATTTCTAACCCAAAATTCATCAAAATTGGTTCAGCGGCTTAGTGATGAGAATTACTTTCGCAATTTTGGTATGGATTGTCTATGGAATACTTATGTATAATCGTTATATTGTGACAGGCCACAAGAAACGTTCCACGTGCGCACACGCAAGTTCTTACAGCAGGAGGTGTTCAAAACTGAGTCGCATCGTGTTGTCCCGCTCGATCAGATCGTGGGGCACTGTCATGTCATGAACGTTAAGGAGTACTTCAAGTTTAGACCTGAAGGTATGACATTTATCACTGAACTAACATGTTATCGATTTTTTTCCCATTGTTATCAACTCATTTATTGTCCCACTGCTGGGCACGGGTCTCCTCTCAGAATGAGAGGGATCAGGATATAATCCACCACGGCCTACTGCGGATTGACAAACTTCATACACCGTTGAGAAAATCTCTGAGGCATGTAGGTCTCCTCGCGACCTTTTACTTCAGCGTTTAAGCTAGTGATCATTATGAATACGCACATGATTGCCAATTCAGAGGTTGGATTCCAACTTGAGACCACTTGTCAATACCTACTTGACAATCTATATCACCAGGCTATCACTGCTCACCACTGCTCGGCTGGCTCTGCCCTAGCTTTGGGGAATTCCCAGTAATCCTCTCGAATAATTCTTCGTATGAGAAAGCTGTTTATATCTCTATTTCCCATTGTTCTTCTGATTTGGCATTAATAATTACGGCTTTATTGAGCCGGTTCCTGCTTAATCTCCCTTTAATAATAATAATAATTTTTTATTTATAACCCCAGTGCACAAAAAGGGACATAAAAATGAAGTGGCTAACTATAGGCCAATCTCCAAACTGTGCATCTTGGCTAAGGTTTTTGAAAGGGTGGTCTATGAACAAGTTTATGCAGCGCTCAGTCAATCCTTTAGTCCTGCACAACATGGTTTTCTGAAGGGTCGTTCAACGGTCTCTAACCTGATTTTGTTGAATGATTTCCTTACGGATAGAATGGATGATGGTGCACAGGTCGATGTCGTTTACACAGATTACAGTAAAGCTTTTGACAGAATTGATCACAACATTCTAAAAAGGAAGCTTTTTAACAATGGCATAAGAGGAGATCTTCTCCGCTGGTTTTCTTCATACTTAGAAAATAGATCTCAAGCTGTCGTTGTTAATAATTATATTTCTAGTTGGGTTCCGGTGCCCAGTGGTGTGCCTCAAGGCTCTTTGATGGGGCCTCTACTCTTTATTATTTACGTAAACGACATCGACTCTTGCTTCCATAATTCTAATCTACTCTGTTTTGCTGATGATATGAAAATTTTTTCATCGATTTCATCAATTCAGGACATGGATCTACTTCAATCAGACTTGGCCCGCCTAGATGAATATTGTCAGATCAATAAATTAGACCTTAACCCATTAAAGTGTACAGTTGTCTCTTTTAGTAGAAAACGTCTTCCACTGCCGACAACTTACAAATTGAAAGGGCAGCCATTGCCAAGATGTGACGGAGTGCGGGACTTAGGTGTATATCACGATTCCAAACTTTTGTTTGATACGCACGTTGAAGAATTAGTGGCTAAAGCTTCCAAATCACTAGGCTTTGTAATGCGACTCGCGTGTTGCTTTAAGAAAGCTAAGACCCTAAAAATTCTATACTGTTCATTTGTGAGAAGTCACCTTGAATATGCGTCTCAAATCTGGAACCCTTGCTATAATAAGTACATAGACCGAATTGAGAGTATTCAAAAACGCTTTGTAAGGTTTCTGTGTTTTCGTTTAAAAGTACCGTATAGCTCTAATAACTACATAAATTTATGTAAGAAGTTCCACCTTCAGCCACTTATAAATCGCCGTCGGCTAGCTGATTGCACTTTTCTATTGAAGATACTCTCTAATGAGATCGATTGTCCTGAAATCCTACAGAAATTACATTTTAACGTGCCCCAGAGATCGATTAGATTCAATCCGCCTATTTCTATCTCCCCTTGCTCATCTAATTATAGGCAAAACTCATATGTCGTGCGAGCGAGTAAAGATTTTAATAAATTATGTAAAGAGTTTTCATTCGACCCATTTATTACAAAAAGCTGTACGGCACGTAATAGACTGAACCTTAACTTTTTCCAATAGGTTATTTTGTTAAATTTTATGTTATTTGGGCTTATTAGTGATTGTTAAAAAACTTCAGTTATTTATTCTATCACTATCCGTGAGAACCTGTAATTGGCTTAGTGTAGCTTAACCTAGTTATTAACATTTTCTGTATAGCTGTTGGTTTTCCTATATTAAATAAATAAATAAATAAATAATAACTCACTATTATCAGGCTACTTTGGCCCATAGATGAAGATGCCCACCTTACAGACTAACATACATATTATAATATGTATTATTACAAAATGTACCTCATCTACATTATTAAAGCCCTATTTGCCTATCACTACTTAACATCCACAAATCAAATTTATAATGACACTAAACTCTTTAACACTAACCAAATTTATCAATACAACACTTGCATATTAATTAGAAAAATCCTGACAAAAGATATACACACACAAATATAATTCACAAAAAACAATGAAATACAAACACATCCATCATGACGAGCACATAACATAGTTCTACACAAACCTAGGACTAATCATGGCAAAAAAAACGTTGCATATGAAGGAGCACAACTTTATAACTCACTACCCAAAACCGTAAAAGTAATTTTTTTTATCGAAATTAAAAAATTGTTAAAAGCTCACATCTTTAACTGCTACAAGTAAAAATAAATTATACTATCATATTTAAAATGATACTGTACAGTGTAAACGGTGCCTTATAATAACAGCGGTAAGAAGAGCATGCTCTAAGCGTAGGCACAGAGCGGACGCGCGACTCCGTGCCTGAGTAATGTTGTAAATCTACCCACGAAATAAAAACGCTCCGCTTTGCAATATTTTATTGAAGTTAATGTATACTAATGTAATTACCCATATATACAATTATAAACCAATGTCTGTGCTATTCTAGGATTAATGATAATTATAATTGTTATTAGATATAAGTTGCTTTATTTCTCGATAAGTGATTTTGAAAATCTTAGAGAAATTAATAATTTAAACCGTACAACCCTCACATACAGTCCAATGACTCAACTTGGTGTCTAAACAGACAATTTACACAATTTGTGTAAGTATCGACTAGACATGTAATGAAATAGAAAAGAAGTCATATAGCTAAATAATGTATCTATAGATAGTTCAACTCAGTTGTGCGCGCGGCCCTATGTGTGCGTGGGCTTGTAAATATACAACTTTCACACGTGTTGCTCGGACTACGACTGCCGCGTCACTGCCACACGAATGAAAGTTGTATATTTACAAGCCCACGCACACATAGGGCCGCGCGCACAACTGAGTTGAACTATCTGTATTCTATTGTTAATAGGTTTTGCGGACAAGGACGTGTATGTGTGCGAAAGTCGGTATAACACCAAGCAACGCTGGTTCAAGAAGATCAAGGTGTGGGAGGGTGCTGAAAAAGAAGCCACGCTCATACCCAGAGAGGTAATAAATAAATATTTTGGAACATTTTTACACAGCACCATCTACTCCCAAACTAAGCAGAACTGGTACTATGGATATAATACTTATATACTTTTTTTTTGTAAATACATACATAAAGACCCAGAAAAAAACACAAAACATTTGTCTTTTTGTATATTTTTGGCATTTTCCATGCTAAGATTTTAAAGGATAAATTCGACCGCGGGCAGGATTCGAACCTACGTCTTCTGGTTAGGTACACCAGACGCTATGACCACTAAGCCACCGCGATACCTACCCGTCATGTCGAATTTTTCCTTCACATACTGAATTTACGTCTTAATGGTCTTTTTTCTAAATAACTTTAAAATCTTAGCATGGAAAATGCCAAAAATATACAAAAAGATAGTTAGAAGGTAAGGTGGCATCGTTCGACATTGAACTAACTGTAAAGTAAGTTGTGTCGGTTGAAAAGCAAAAACTTGCATTTCAATAGGTGTTACTGACGTCACCATAAAGACGTAAATTCAGTATGTGAAGGAAAAATTCGACATGACGGGTAGGTATCGCGGTGGCTTAGTGGTCATAGCGTCTGGTGTACCTAACCAGAAGACGTAGGTTCGAATCCTGCCCGCGGTCGAATTTTTCCTTTTCTAAATAACAAAACATTTGTTTATCACAAAAATATTTGTGTGCTAATAATTATGTTTTATTGAACCTTTTATTGTGAATCCATTTAAGGTACCTCTGGAGCCTAACAGGACCGTGTCGGTATTCCGCGAACGTGTCGAGAAACACAAAGATGAACTCGCTGAGCTCGAAGTGTTGGAGAACGTGCATGAAAAGGAACGTCCTGTAAGTTTGTACAAATATAGCTACAGCCAGCAGGTCAAGCTATCCAAAACTGTCCAATTTTTGTCAATTGAATATGAACCCTATTACTTTGTGTTAAAGTTGAAAATCTATCAAAGATATTTGACAAATGGGGGTAGCTTGATGTGCTGGCCTTTATACATTAAAAAAAATAACATTAATTCGAAGTGAATATTATAGTACGCTTTTTGAACACGAATTAATTCACTCTATTTGGTCTTGGTGTCTTACTTTCTGTTTCGGATTGGGCCAGAATACTAGGGTAAGTATTAAAATATATTACTGTTTAAAGAGCATTAAAAATCTTGTTAAAGAGCATAAGATGAAAAATGTGAAATTACACTTGTTTGTTCTATATATCCCGCGAGAACTTAGCTATTTAACGCCCTGTTCAATATAAATTTGACAGGGTGCCAATGGTTATGTCCCATCTCAGAATTGCATCTTTGACAGTTATGTCCACTAACACTAGACAGGGTTATTTAATTGTTACATGAGTTGATGACCAATTAACAAGTCTAAATCATGTTAGCTTGAGAACAACCAACTGCCGTCACTAAATGCTTTCTTTAAATAAATAAATATTCTTGGACAATTTGGCATAAGTTTCTTATTCGTTGTGAGTAGCCTTCGTAGCCTTTACTCAAGTGAGTAGGGAACTCGTACAATGGTACGAGTAGGAAAGACGGCATTCAGTAACTGTTGTTTTTTGTATTTTTTTATTTATAATATATATTATATTAGTCTGTCAAAAATCTCCTCATTTAAATAGCGCATATCTATCAGCCATGGATAGATATGCACTTGTGGAGAGGCGAGGTGTATTGCCCCTCCAACGAAAAGGGAGGATCATCCAACCAGGCGGGTGTTGTGCCTGGCGGGCCACGGTCCGACGGTTGATGTCGGGCGGTTGTATATATGCAATTTTCGTTGCGAATGTTGCTTGCGCGATTCAGGCCTTCGTGCGCGGTAGATGTCGCTACACACTATTTAAATCCTTAGGTTTTTTGGCAGAAAATGTCTAATGGCATTAAGACCGCCTTTTTACCATCAGTGCATAACGATAAAATAAATAAATCAATAAAAAACTAAAAGTTATTCCTACGTTATAAAATCGTAAAATCAATAATTGTTGTTCTTTGTATCAATGAAAAATTACATTTCTAGGACGTGGTTATGTACAATCCTCTCGGTACGGACGACGAGAACACTTACTATGAGCAATACAACACTGTGTGTTCCGGCGTCATCAAGACCGGAGATTATGTGTACGTGGTGACGGACGGCGGCAAGCAAATGATCGCACAAGTTGACACTATATGGGAGACCGGCGAGTGAGTATATTTTTTCGATATAATGAACCATAAAGCCGACCGTTTTGTTGCAGAAAATTTGAGAAAGGAGGTTCTTATTGTTGTAGCCAGTTAGGCTAGGAGATGTAAGTTTTTTTTTTAACCTATATGATCCCACTGCTGATAAAAGGCCCCATCCCCTTCCACTGGTCTTTGTTCAGTGCTATCTGAGGCCAGTCTGTCCGGTAACCGTCCAAATCGTCCCGCCAGCGTTTTCTGGGCCTTCCTCGGCGTCGACGGCCGTCTTATGGCAACCAATAGATTAAGATGTTGGCCCATCTCTCCGGGTGCATCCGGGATACATGACCCACCTAATCCCACTTCAATCCAGCTCTCTTTCTACCCACATCAGCGATGCCAGTTTTTGACCGCAGCTCGGTGTGTGTAAGAATAACATAAATGTCTTCATTCATTGTACATACATACATACATACATACAGTCACGCCTTTTTCAAATGGGGGTAGGCAAAAACTAAAGAACGCTACTGCTCTGCTGTTAATGCTACGACTCTTGCAAACTTCTTTCGTTTCGTCCACATTTATACATCAATGACATACACATACGCCTGTGGCGAGTACTACGCACCTGACCTTTTTGAATAACCCCACCAATAAGGTCGGTGTAAGTCTTTTTAAGGCTCCTGGCTATTCCACTGATATTCGCCATATAAATCCATGCCCTTTTGTTGGTCGCCTTTGATCCTCTCTTCGTTGTACTTTAAACCCAAATTATATTTAACGCTAAATAAAATACAGCTTTACGAAATTCTAAGAATGTTTGGGTCAAATAGAGCTAATAATATACTTACCACAAATATTCATTCTATGACAAAAAAAAAAAACTAAAACAACAAATGAAACCACTTCCATAAAAAAAAATAAGGCGTTGCTTGTAGTCGTAAAAACCGATTGGTACCGAGTCCAACGGTATGCATGGCTCTGGATGTACGATAGAACAATTTACCAAAACTTCGGCGCAGTCCAGGCTCTGGAGTCGAAGCCAGCTATACCACACAATGTCTATAGATAGCATACGCAGCATTATCTGCTCATATCTCTACAAATGGAGCTCCAATAAAGTATATGTATAATTTACCAAAGAATACTTTTCCCAGCTGCAGTATTAGAAAATATACCCAAACACTTTCGCAATAGGTACCGCTTTCGCTTGCACCTTCCAAATAGAAGCATTTGAAATATTCCTTTTTGTTACAGTAACAAGTGCTACTTCCGCGGCCCGTTCCTCATCTTCCCGTCTGAAGTCGCGAACATCATAAACAAGGTGTGTGAACGAAATATATAAAGCCCTTTTTAACTGCTTCGTAAATGTTCCGAATAAAATAATCATTAACTGAAGAGTATGTTTGACTTCCAGCCATTCTATAAACAAGAGGTGCTGCTGACGACGATGCACGACACCAGCCCACTTGTGGGCATCGTGGGGAAATGTTCAGTGTTGGACTATGATGATTATCTTAAGTGTAAGTATCTGTAAGATATTATATCTATTCTATTCTTCATAGCTTTTATTTACCTACCCGTTCGATTTGAATTTGAGAGAGTTGCCGAGGCTTGTTCAAAAAGTTTTTTTTTTCAACTAATATAAGTTAATATTTTGCAGAGAACATAATAAAGCTATAAATAACTAGACTACTTGACTATTATTATTTTTTTGAGACAAAAGGCAGCTTAAGTTCTTCCTCAGTATGCAATTTATCTCTTTGGTAGATTTTCTTGAAATTCAGTAGATGACAAACATATAGAGTTACCTTTTCGCATTTATAATATTACAGTAATGATAGCCTAGTGGTATGACCATTGGACTGGCAAGTCAAAGGTCTCGAGTTCAAATCCAAGGCACGCACGTCTGACTTTTAGAAATCATGTGCGTATTAATAATTAATTATCAATCGCTTTAACGGTGAAGGAAAACATCGTGAGGAGTGTGAAGTCTGCCAACCCGCACTAGGCCAGCGTGGTGGACTATAATAGCCTAATCCCTCTCACCCTGAGAGGAGACCCGTGCCCAGCAGTGGGACAGTATATGGGTTGATGATGATTTATAATATTAGTACTATGGATATTCATTTATAAATCCTCCACGGCGTTATAGTCTAGAAACTATGAATGGTTGAGAAATAAATCACAGTCTATCTTATCTCTCTCTCACTCTCTCTCAGGTCGTCCAACAGAGATAGCAGAGAACGACATATACGTTTGCGAGTCTGTATACGACGAGTCGAATCGTGTCGCTCGCAAGCTGAAGTCGGGCCTGCGCAAGTTTGAACACACCAAGGATGTCACTGTCGATGAGGTGCGTTTATTATAGTTGTAACGTAGAATTTAAAACTTATCTAATATATAAAATTCTCGTGTCACAGTTTTCGTTGCCATACTCCTCCGAAACGGCTTTTTGTGCTTATCGGGGAGGTCTGAGAATAGGCCAACATGTTTTTTTTTTTTTTTTATGGCAAAACAACGTTTGCGGGGGCAGCTAGTTTTATATAATAGTATAGTTAATAATAGTTTTTCATATAATTTTCTTCTGTCCTGCTGTAAAACTGCCTCATTAGTCTTAAGCGCGACTATTACGCTAGAGGTCCTGGTTTCAATTCTTTGAAATTGGTAGGGCAATTTGTTTTACGGCAACACTGATCGATACATTCGTGACGTCACCGTTTACCAACGTGGGAGGTAATTACCTGGCGTATGCTTATAATTCTACCGTCATACGCCTAACGTTTATGCTCTATGACAATATGTGTTAGTAAATAAACCGTCCAGGACAACTATAGATTTCCGTGAAAAATATTTCGACTCATTTGTGTAAAGATTTATAATTTTTTCTGATTATTAATTGTGTTTGTAGATCTACTTCTTCCCGAAGCCGCTGGGCCCGCCCGCGCTGGCAACGCCGCAAGAGGTTCAGTCCACATCCAGTGCATTCACACAGAAGCAGTTCCACACACACGCCAACTCCATGGACTCCATGGTAAGATATTAATATACTAAAATAAAATATAGAGTAACTATTAAAATTAAATAAATCAAATAATAGAATTATTATTGTTATACCCTCTTATCCTGCAAAAACTCCGCTTCTTAAGCTGACAAATATCAATACAGCCTGAACTAAGACATTCTAACTAAGAAGAACTTTCTTTCTTCTAAGAACGAAGAAGTTCTGAAACCTACGAGGTTTCTTATAGGTCTCAAAATTAAACGGTAGTTTTTTTCCAAAATCTTAAAAGTATGGTCTAATCTTTTATTTAATAATAAAACAATATTTTAAAGTTATTTAGCGAAGGAAAAATTCTTAGCTTTAGTGGTCATAGCGTCTGGTGTACCTAACCAGAAGACGCAGGTTCGAATCCTGCCCGCGGTCGAATTTTTCCTTCCCTAAATAACTTTAAAATCTTAGCATGGAAAATGCCAAAAAAATACAAAAAGATAATAAAACAATATTGGTAGATTTTTTTAATATTCCTAGTTTTCCGTATTGGTGTAACTGTGTCTAGTTTTCATTCAAGAGTGAATAAATATGAACGGAATAATTAAAATGAATATTTGTTGAGTACAGGACAGCAAGCCTCAGTTCACGAACCTGATCAACACCACTATAGGGAGTCAGGACGTTGAGATGCTTCTAGAAAACTCGCTCGACGACTCGTCACTTGCTTCGCCAGCAACGCCGCTGTCTGTTGGTAAGTATATATAGCTTTACTGTTACTGTGTAAAGGTCCGTCTCCACTTAAAAGTTGGGCCAATTTAATACTATCTACTTTAGGAATCGTTGCTTCTTTGGCATGTGATTCTCAGTAATACTTTGTGTTAACCTTTTGACCGACACGTCAATAACGAAAATCAAAATTCTAGTATCTAATAACAGTTAAAAAAAAACAACAAATTTTTGTATAGGTATTTATTTTGAACTAAAAAAAAGTTGTATTTTTGACGTGCCATGCCGTCGTTGGCGTCTTGAGCAAGTTTTAATTTGACGTCTATACACGTCTGTGGCGGTCAAAAGGTTAAAAGATTAACTAGTAGCAGCAGGAGGTTCCTATGACGCGCCTATAATCATAAACACATTTAAAAAAATCTATTAAGATACACCGCAGTTACTTTTTGTGGTGCAACAAAATGCAACACGATAATATTAGGTAACATTCTTCAAATTTTGCGACAGCTTGTTACTCTTTGTTGAATGATCGCATCCATGCCGCCAATAACATAAAGTAACAAATGGTAACCAAGGAGTAACCAAAGAGAGTAAATATGTTCACGAACTAACAAATGTTATTGATAGTTACCACAATGTTGACACAACTTTACCTAACACGATTATACTAACAACAAATTACTTTTTGTATAGGATGTTGCCCACTAACACTTGGAAACCTTACTCCACAAAAAGTAACTACAGTGTGGATGCATCTTTATACTTAATTCAGTAAATTACATTAGGGTCTCGGCGTCCAAAAACTGTAAATGCTCTATTGAGTCATTAATTTATTACTTGACAGGTAAAATACTAGAAGATTCGGTATTACTTTATCCTCGTAGTCTGTGGCACTCGTGGGGTGGGATTGTTCTTCTTTACGGTCCGTATTATAATATCAATGTACAACGTATGTCCCAGGTGGCAATAGCAACCCCTACAACCCGTCCTTGACGGCGACCCCAAGCCAGGAGCGGCCCAGCAGCGCCGCCACGCCCGTTAGCACCAAGAAGAAGAAAGACAACAAGCAGAAGATCGTCACCGGCTACATCCTCTACTCCAGCGAAGTGCGGAGGGCTATTGTTGCCAGCAACCCTGAGTCAAGCTTCGGTGAGTGCCTTTGTGCCATTTTTTGATAGGGTTTTGCAATACATAAATATATAAAAGACTAATTATGTACTCATTTAAAAAAACTTAAGTCAAGAAATGATAATATGGTTTTAAATCAGGTTTTAAGAAAAACGATTCTGACGTTTGATTTTTAAATGTCTTGCATTTCTACATTTTCTTGAAGATTGAATCACTTACTAAAGACACAACTAGAATATTGTTTCCAGTTATTTGTCGACAGGCTATGAGTGAATTTATATGCCGTGTGTGATCTAAATGTATTATAATATCCATGAATTAATGTCTCAAAACTTTCTACTGCTAACTTTCTCATCATAGCTTCTAACTACATAATTTCTTGTCATTCTGTGTATAATAAAAAACATTATCTTGCTTATCGAAAATGTAATTTACCATTGTTCAATTCGTATATACCAAAATAACTTAAGTGAAAACAGTTTTTAATATGTAACGGCGCAACCTCTCCTTGTCTTATAGAACACGCTGGTTTGGTGCAGAAAAAGACGACAGTAATATTTTGCATTCTTATTAACTTCTATAGTAAAATTTTGCATAATAAAACTTATGGGCTGATCATACCGACCCTGGTGATCAAAATGGCCCAACTAAGGTTGCAGTGCAAAAAAAATACTTACAGCAAGGAATGGTTGCTTTACTCCAACTGTACACTTTTGCATTTCCTAAATATTTTGAATTGAACAATGGTAACATTAACTAATTTCTATTTTAACTTATATTGTGTATGTACCACAGCTTACTATCATCCTAATGTAAATGATCCTAACGCCACCTATATGTAAATTTAGCTAGCAAGGACAAATCTTTGAAATTAGGTAGGTATCGTTTCCTCTATTCGTTTAGTTCGCTTTATCATTACTTGCACGCTTTACATATGCTGTCCAAAAGCAGTTATTATTGTGTATGAAATTCACTTTGATTTTCAGTTGTTTAAGAGTCAAATTTTAACATTAAAGGATTTGATTTCAAATATAACAGCACGATTCAACATGATAGCGTTTTAAGACTAATGTGCTATCTTGTTGCATTGTTTTTAGGGCTTGTGCTTGCTTGTGAACTCTCAAACTCTTTCTGGTTTTATTATATAGTTAAAATCGTACACAATTATAACCGTATTTCGCTCAGCTAGTACTGGTAACACAATCTCTTTCAATTCACGCACACATGGAACCAGAGAAAGAGTCACCTCGAAAGTTATCCCGGTGTAACTCGAAGGTACGTGTATAGAAGTAGTGTGTTTGCGTAGGCGAGATCTCGAGGATTGTGGGCAACGAGTGGCGGTCCCTCCCGGCGTCTACCAAGCAGAGCTGGGAGGAGAGGGCGGCCCGCTGCAATGAGGAGACCTCAGCCAGGCTCGCCGAGGAAATGAGAGAGCTTACACAACACGTTAGTTTGGGATCTTTAATGCAGTGTTGGTACATCAATCATACTCAAACGCCATTCATTTTGTAGTATCTCTTAGTAGAATCAAAGTTGGCGATGGAGACAAAAATACCAATATCATTTTTATTTTATTTTATTAGGGATAACAAGCAACAACAGCAGTGTAATAACAATTTTAACAAAATGTAGTAACAATATTAGCAATAGGTAGTATCGAATACACTACTCACGACATTATCCAGGTATTACAAAACAAAATAGCTAACTGTTAAAAAAAAATCATTCAGTCAGCAATAACATAAATAAACATTATAATAACAGCCGTAATAAGAATCCTATATTATCTTTTCTTAAATTCACGTATATAATAAGAAGTTTGAGTATCATTGAAGTGCCAACTCGAAGAAATAACTTCTCTTATTTAAATTTACTTCGAACAAATTGAATTCTGTACTCGAGTGTAAGTTTTGGAATGGAGCTTTTGTGATGTTTTTGATGAATTGAGAATAGATTTTAAACTTTCTTTAGAATTGCGTCTCAAACGCAAAAACCTACCTTCAATAATGGAGCACCATTCTAAAACACAGGTTAAAATGTGTTTTTTTTTAAACTTATTATTACTCTTTTATTAGTAAAGGGGATAGAACCTATCTGGCATATCGACCCGCCCGCCATTTTGATTTTTTGAAAGAAAATACCGAAATATTTCGCTAACGTGACATTTTGGGGTACCACGTTACTAACATTTTTTGTTCGTGTATGTGTCCTCTTCCCATACATATCACTTTCATATTGAGCCGTGATTTCAAAAACAAAAACAAAATGGCGGGCGGTTTTACGAATTCATTCAAGTACCATTAAAAAAAAGCAATAGCCAATTTAGCAAATGAGTTTAATAGACAAATTCTAATTTCAAATCTTTGGGCCGTTTAACCTTAACCATTTTCGTATATTTCAATAGACGCCCATGGAGATGACGTTCGAGTGTGCGTGGGACACTTGTGATTACCAGTTCGAGGACCTACAAGACTGTATGGAACACTGTATTGGCGACGGAGGGAACAGTAAGTATCTATGTTATAATATACATCACCAGCCAGACAAATTCATTGTACAACGCCATTAAATTAGAGTAGAATGTCTTAGGTTAATGCAGTCCCCTTAATTAACTATTGACTCAAAAAGTTCATTATGTCCTTTAGTGTGCTCACAGTGAATAATTTAATGTTTTAATGCAGATTAAACTAATGTCTAAAAGTATTTTATTGGTTTTTTATCGTTTTTGTTGGATATGTTATAATAGTGAACATTTAAAAACGCACCCAGTACTGTATAGGCCCGAATTACTTATAGGGATCCAATACATTGAATTTAGAAATTTTATTCACTGTTAAATACGAATATTCTGTATTCTTGTGTGGTAAATTTTTTTTAATTAACTTTTTCTAAACAACTGCTTTCGATTTTAGATGTAAAATTATAGATGTCTAGCTGTTGCTCGCGTTTTGCCTACATACGCAAGGGGTTTTTGAGACCAAAGATAGCCTATGTCATTAAGAAGAAGATCCAAGATCTAATCTATCTCTGCACCAAATTTCATCAAAATCGATTCAGCTGAGTAGGCTTGAAAGCGTAACAAACAGACAGAGTTACTTTCTCATTTATAATCATTTAGTAGGTATTATTTATACTTCAACCTGGCCAACTATACAGTAATGCCGCGTTTACAATACTTCACATCATGTAAAGTAACATTGCTAAGAGATATCTTTCCTATTCACTAAACGTTTGTATTTGTTTAATGCTGCTAGTGATCGGTACATACATTGAGACCAAGAAAGCCAAACTCGAACGTAAGTAACGTAGCATTGAATAGCTTAGTTTATCTTTAGTACATCCATCAGTACAGTAAAGTGGACGTCAGCTGAACAACAAGCAGGTTATTGTGGTACAATATTTAGCCGAAACTATGTCTCCTCATCGTGTCGTATGAAACGTTGCACCTCGTTGGGTAACGGAGTGTTGCAACATGAGCTTAGTACGGTCAGCAGCGAAATTTTCAAATCCAATTAAGGTAAAGTGTAATACAGGATGTTACAAAACTACCCGTAAAGCCGAAAGGAGGTTAAATGGGGCCTTATAACGAGTCCATTCACAATATTTAAGAACTAGTAACGCTGTATAACGTACCCCAAAAAAAGGAAAATAACAACATTTATGAATGAAAAATCGAAAAACTATTAAAGTAGACAATTATTAGGTAAAGTAGGTATGTAGGTCTTTTTGTTGAATAATCTGGTTCCCCGACATGACAGCTGACAAATTTTTTGTCTTTGATAATTAATTATATTTTTTACGGGGTATTTTGTAACACTTATGAGAACCCGTACTACCTTCTCAATTAAGTAACTGACTAATACCGTTGTTACCTACTGGACTCTATAAATATTTACAAATTAATTGACACGAAAAGAAGAAATTCCGTAAATTCTGAATAAGTTTTGAAGAAAGCATCGTGGTTTGCGATTTTTGTTGCTGACTGTACCTTAAGTTGAGTAGTTTTTCAGCTGACTACGACTATTACGGCTCACCCTTAGGTACAGCTTATGTGGCAGTTAGATAGCTTATGTCCAACGTATATTATTTCTCATCTACGATACTCGACTTCTTAAGTTTCTTTGACTACCCACAACATTTGTCCGAAAATATGTCTACACCTGTATTTATATAAATATGTGTTCAGCCTATATCTTGAATCTCGAGTGTCTGAAAAGTTTGTACAATTTAGCACTTATATTTATTTCATCAGCGTAATTATGTGTTTCGTTGTACGTAGTGTCAAATGTGCTACGGTAGTTGCCAGGATACTTAAATCGTTGAGTATCGTTTTTTTTTGAAAAATAAAAAATAATATAACCAGAAGACAGTGTCTGTCGAGTGTAAAGCTAGATATTGTTAATTTCTTAATTATCAACGTCACAAAACGACGTTAGATTCTATTCGTAATTTTTATCAGCCTAGCCTTTTCCCAACTATGTTGGGGCTGGCTTCCAGTCTAATCAGATGCGACTGAATACCAGTATTTTACACAGAGAGACTGTCTGACGGCAAACTGAGAAGAAATACAGAAAAGGAATCGGATCCGTGTCCCCTAAGTAAGTCGAGCATGCAGAATAAAATTTAACCATATTTTTTAAATACTGTAAAAAATTAAGAGGCATTGTACAGAGGCCATAACATCAATCTACCACAATCTGACAATTTTCTTTGATAGATTTTCAACTTTAATGCAAACCAATAAGGTTTATATTCAATTGAGAAAATTTTACAGTTTTGGATAGCTTGACCTGTTGGCGTCTGTACTTATTATTATGAACTATCAGAAATAAAAATCTGTTGTTCCATATACACATTTAAGTTCAATTAGCTCGACAAAATAGTATACATATTGATGAATACAATAACCCCTTAATTTTTTACTGTATATAAAAAATAAGATTGATAATCGCCCGATGAAAATGGGCTTCTATATTGAGTAAACAAATATTATTAGCCATATAACAACTTACTTACATAAATGGATTGATGGTCGCAGTGTTGTAGCGCACAGGATGATGCTGCTACACCTCTAACCTAAACTTTTACACAACTTTTTTGACAGTAACAACTTAGGGAATTATTCCAAAACGCTCAATAAACCTCTATTATATAGCTTAATACGTCAAGTAACAAATTACAGATATACCTGGCCTTGGAACCTGTTCTTGTTGTATCTATTATATTTTTATATAAGCCAGACTACCTAATTGTCGCCTCTCCGTTTCTCTTGAATCCATCCAAAGGTTGTCTGCAAGAGATCGCTTTTAGCGATAAGACCGCCCATTGTACTATCTATCATTTATAAACATGTACTTTGCATTTGTTTATGGTGTACAATAAAAAATATTCTATTCTATTGTTGTTCTTACGCGATTTGCTGAATTTATGACCAATATATTTAAAAACGGTGAAGCTGGGCTTAAACGGTGCAGGAAAAAAATCGTGAGGAAACCTGCAAGCCTTAGAAATTTTCTCGATGTGGTATGAAGTCTGCCAACCCGCACCAGCCCAGCGTGGTGAACGAGAGCCTAATCCCTCTTATTTTGTGAGAGGAGATCCGTGCTCACCAGCATTGGGAAAGTATATGGGTTGATGATGATAGTTTAATTGCGCACCTTCAATTTGTATTTCGTGGTTTGACATCTTTCGCAGACGGTTTGTGATACATTTAAGAAGATTAGCACCGCTTCACAGTTCTTCGGTTGCCGTACCTCGCTTACGCACATATAAAAAAGTACCGATACAATTATGTGCGTAATATAAAATTAATGGCCTGCAACTTTATATTAGACTGTCGTGTAGATGTCAATGAAGTGAGATACCACTAAAGTTAACTCCATTCTTAGATAAAATTCATCGAATGAGCGTTTTGGAATAATGGGGTTAATATAAAACTAAAACCTGTTTGCTAGATAAATGGGATCAGATATGCAAGATGTGATTATTGTTATGTATTTAGTTTTCGCATGCATTCATATATTTCGCGTAGTATGATCGCCTTAGTCAAGAACTAAGGCCAAAAACAAGGTGTCGCAAACGACACAATTTGTATAAAAATATCGACTGAGGAATCGACATAGCCCTTAGGTTATGTCGTCATGTGACAAATTATTTATAATTTAGCATGTTTGACTGTATTTCACCAGACCACACCAGAGGAAAGCTTTCGTCTTCCGAAAAGCGAATAGTACCTACTTACTTATGATTATGATAAATGATATTTATTTCTGTAAATGGATCTTTTAAAGACACTTTTTTACAAGTCAATATTTTACATATTTTTTTAAGCTAGATGGCTCCGGCGTTTCCTAACTGACGACCTCTGAGAAAAAACGCCGAAACAAACTCAGAGAATCATAGTCTCTTTTAAAGTCCAGACATAGAATAGTAACAAATATGTGTCTTACAATGTACGGTAGTCTGAAATGGTCTTCTGAAGAAAGAGCCATAACGGCTTTGAGTACACCAGTCCCAACCGACGGCACTCATGCATCAGTCATTGTGTAGCTCAACCATAATTTAGGGAGCTCACTTAAGCTCACAGTTGCATATCTAATCTTATTATTTTAGTAAACATAAGTTGCGCGTAAATTTCTTGTGTGGAGTCCGGTTACTCTTTATCTGATGGTTAATTGGGAGGGTGTTGGCTAGTTACAGTTCTACATCAATGTATCTAACGTTCCGTTTCCCTGTACATGCGTGTCGGCAGCGGGTCACGTGCAGCAGCACTACCGCGGCTCCTTGTCGGAGTACCCGTGCGTGTGGCGGAACTGCGCGCGCGTGCGCAAGGGCCAGGCGCCCTTCCCCAACCTGCCGCGACTGCTGCGCCACGTCCGGGACTTGCACGTCAATAAGGGGAACGGCCGGTTGATGGCCGTACATGAGAGATCCAGGTGCTTATCGATTTCACCCATTTCATAGGTTGTATTTATAACACGACGGTATCGATTTTAACGATATTATAGGTTTTACTGATTTTTCTGATTTAAACGATTTCGTATTTCAGGGAATACTCTGATTTCTATTGTTTTTTCTACTGAGATATACAAAATACTTGTTATTAGGTCTCTGTTAGAATGGTATCTTTTAGAAAATCTCAATTAATATACAAGTATTCGTTTTTTACTAATGACCCTCGAAATGCCTCGTAAGTCTTGTCCTAAGCACGACTGCTACGCTTGAGGTCCTGGGTTCGATTCCCAAGTCGAGCAGTGTTATTGGGTTTTTCAATAAAATTCTCAGTTCTCAGCTAGGGGAGTTTGGATATCTCCACGGTTAATGGCTTAAATAGGCTCGGCTAGGATATAAAACATACCGGCAAACTGTGGGTGTATAGACATCAGTAGGTCAAGCTATCCAAAACCATAAAATTTTCCCAATTTAATATGAACCTTATTGTTTTGCATTAAAGTTGAAAATCAATCAAAGAAATCTGACAGCTTGATGTGCTGGCCTCTGTACATTGGTGCAGCTCTGCCTAACCCTTCGGGGAATACTGGCGAAATGGTATCAAAATAGTTTTATTTTTATATAAACCATATACAGGCACTTATGAAATGTCGAGTCGAGTAAGTCGTTTCCTATGGAGAAGAACCGGCAAGAAACTCCATGGTTACTCTTTTAAAATATCGTTTTGTATTGTACAATGATGGATTATAAATTGGATTGGATACTTACATGAGAGAACAATTAGGATAGGAATGTTGTTAAGATTACAATTATGATTGTAAAATACAGCTAGGCATAAAAGAAAGTTTAGTAAGTTTATGCTTTTTGAGCAATATTTTATAGTTTCTTGTAGTTTCGCATCTTACCTCTCACCTCTAATCTTTGGTGCATCTACCATGATCGTCTCTGCATCACCCTAAGGTTGTCTGGTAGAAAATGCCTAAGGCATTAAGACCGCCTTTGTACACTTTTCTGTACAATAAGTATAAATAAATAAATAAAGTTCTAAACAGTTCTCCCATTTACAAACGGTATGTCACTAATGTCCCCAAATGATATGAACTATGGAATTTATATATTATTTAGTAACATAAATACTAAAAAAGGACCCAAACAGCTCATACCCGCTTGATTGACTCTGATTTGACACTAATAATGTTTTAGGAACTTCGTGCCGTCAACGAAGAAGCCGCCGAAGCAAGCTGTGCGAAGTGGTGTGATGTCGCCAGGAGGTAATAAGGAATTTATTTTAGAGAAAGACATTTTGTCCCTGTATTTAACCTTTTGACCGCCACGTCAATAACGAAAATCCGTGTTCTCTACGCCAAGCGACAAATTCTAGTAACTAATAATAGGTAAAAAAAACTTGTATACGTATATGTATATTTTGAACTAAAAAAAAGTGGTATTTTTGACGTCCCATGCCGTCGTTGGCTCGGTTGGCGTCGTGAGCAAGTTTTCATTTGAAGTCTATACATGTCCGTGGCGGTCAGAAGGTTAAACTTTCCTATTGATAAATATTAAGGCTAAACCCTCTCAATTTGAGAGGAGACCCGCACCCAGCAGTGAGACAGTATATGGGTTGATGATGATAATTCTAAATATTTATGCTAATAAATATTAGGAATTCCGAATAGGATAGGAAGCCCTGATATTTCAATAAAAAATTTTTTTGTAGGTACCGTGAAAATTAATCGTATTGTTGTACATAATATTACTTTAGGTTAGAATAGTAGCACTAGGGATTGCAATCCGGTATCATTTTCAATCCGACCGGATCTCACCGGATTCACGCCAAACCGGCCGGATCCGGCCGGATTTTAAAGTTGCTTGTTAATACACATAAAGATAAATAAAATACGTATTTATGCAAAATAAAATCACTTAATTTTTTTTTGGTATTAACTGTAATTTGTACTACTCTACTACTTTAATGAAATTAAGAAACTATTCTAAATAATAGTCTCAATAGTAATTAGAACATTTTATTAATCTACACAGACTTATCAGTCTTTTAAATTTGTGCATAAAAATCAACTTCAGTCATTCATAATCCTAACAATATTTATTGCAATGCATAAATTAAAATGAAATTATTTGTGTCTGAAAAACAATCTAAGGAAACATAATTATGTCTAGTGTTAATAGTACTGTCCCCTAATCTGCTTCTAATGCCACTACAAATATAACCTGCGGCTGAAAAGGCCCTTTCTGCCTCAAGACTGGTTGGCCTAATCGCCAATAAGTAACTGTAGATCAGCGACAAATGTTTTCCTTTTACTTCTACTTCATACGCAGTTATTTCTTTTTTTAGTATTTTCTCATAATCTGTTTCCTTTTTAGCTTGAACTTTCCTATATCCTTTTTTTTCCTTGCAGAATTTGATTTTCCAGTTCTTCGCTCACGTCTCAACAAAGAACTGGCACCGTAGCGCTCCGCGCGCGTTACGTTACATACCTACAGTACAGTTTTTCGCGCTTTTTTGCTTTACCGGATCCGGTAGGTCTATAAACACGCCGGATCCGCCGGATTACCGGATCCGCCGAACCGGATTGCAATCCCTAAGTAGCACGTAATATTTCAGTCTATTGATTTCTGACTACTATATAGTAGTCAGAAATCAATAGACTGAAATATATTGAACTTTGACTTGGCTATTAGATATTGAAAAAATACTATTTTTAACGGATTTTGTCGCGTTATATTGATATTATTAATCCCAAGTCTACCCGTGATCATGGACGCTGTAAAGGGTCGGAAACTTAGGGATTAATAATATCAATATAACGCGATAAAATCTGCAGAGTAGTTATTTCAATTCTATACTCTAGTCATAAAAAATATGACGTTGTATTTGCAGCATCACTCTCCGGCATGTCTCCCCTCGCTCGCAACACTCCGTCACCAGGGGCTGGCGAGGGCACCTCGACCACGCTGTCGGTGGCGCCGCCCGCCCTGGGCGCCCGACCTCTCGACCCTCTGTTCGTAGCCGCGCCGCCCCGGGCTCAGAGACTCACGCACTCTGAGGCTTATATAAGGTAACTCCTCACTTGAATAGTTTCCCTACATCGATGCACAAAATAACTAATAACACTATGCAAAGAACAGCTGCTCTCAGCTCTTCCCTAACTTGACATACTCCGTCGCTTCATTGTCTTCCTAAAACAATAGTGCGCGGAAGAACGAACCTGAAGCGAGATTACATCGGACCACACATGTACACATGGACACAGATACTGCTCTACCATACAGGTCAAAATTTCCCAATTGAATTTGAACCTTATTATAATGTGTTAAACTTGAAAATCTATCAAAGAAATTTGACAAATTGGGGTATCTTGATGTGTTGGCCTCTGTACAAACTTCATCCGATATTCCGGCTTTCTATGTGAAGGTGGAGTTTCCTGACTTTTTGAGTACCTATATTAATCCGTGACAATTGAAAAAGTGTGTTATGTGTCAAGTTTTTAAGGCACCTATTTGCAAATACACTTAGCATGAAAGCAACTTAATCAATTGTATAAGTTAAAATATTTCCATTCCATAACAAAAATTATATTACGTCACTAAAAGGTAAACTGAGCTGGCCACATCTGCCGCATGTAAGACATTCAATGAGCGAAACTAAAGACTCAATGGATCCCACATAACTCCAACGTACGGACGGTAGGCCCATACGGAGATGACGGGATGTACTTGACAGCAACAGAGAGAGAAGTGGAAGAAAACTGGAGGCCTTTGCCCTGCAGTGGGACATTACATGCTTTTAATAACATTTTTTTTTCTTCCCAGATATATCGAAGGCCTTCATTCTGAACAGAAATACATAACTCCATGGGAGAAATCATTGACTCCAATGCCGGCCAACCCAGACCCTGCTCAGTTCAACATGCACAAGGTCCCAGCCCACTGGATGACAGAGGAAGCCATCAACGGGTATTTAGCCCAGGACAAGAGTCTCTCTGAAAGCGACATACAGAAAATGGACCAAAACACCAAGATTTTGAAAGGAGTTTGCTGTTTGAGAGATTTTATGATGAAAGACGCGTTGTATCTTTCTAAAGTAGTTTACGGACATCAACTTTAAGCAGAGACATACGCAATAGAATAAGCTTGTATTGAATATTTACTTTTTATAGAAACCACCCTTTAACAATCGTGTAAAATTACAATCTTAATATGCATTTTGGATCTATGGGCTTGTCAATAATCAAATAATAACTACAAACTGGTTAAAGTAATATGTTTTCTATAACATTTTGTTTCGCGTTAGATGGTAAGGAACATGATTATTATTATTAGCTAGTAGGGAAGTTTATTTTCTAAATAAAGCCTCGTAGTAATATTAACTAACGAGATCTGTGACCTTGTGTCATAATAAAAGTATATAAATCACTTATTCGTTTTATTCCTTTCAAATGGTCACACACGTGAGAAATTTTTTGCATGTATCTCACAAAACCTCGGGAGTAAGTAGTACCCAAGTTATTGTGACAGTGTAATTATTTAGAAGGTCAAATCATCATTTTTGTATCAAATACACTTCGCATTAGCTTCCAAATGCACTTGAATTAAGTAATCCACATGAATTATTCATATCAATATCATTATTTTAAATTGCTCGCATGCTCATTTGTAGACTACATAAGTAGGTACATAAAAACGTTAAAAATAGTGAAACACCAAAATTGGGTAAAGCTTATGTTAAATATTTAATAATAAAAATATAAATATGTATGCAGCACATTGTATGGCATAAATATAATAGTCACAAGCGTGATAACGGATAAGCAAGTTTAGGCGGCCTCCACTTCCTCTTTGATAAGTCTCACTAGGTGATTGAATTTACTGCCGTCAAATATTAGGATCTGGAACAAACAGTTTATTGAGTTTAGCAAGAGATTTTGCCCACATTTGAGTCATCGTTTTCAACGCGTTTCGAGATTTCTGTGTCAACGAGATGTCGCTTTCCAAGTTTCCACAGAAATAGAGGCTACTTACTACCTTTAAAATAGATTTTACTAGATAATGAGATATTTTAATGTACCTTTCTGCAAGGTGTAAGCGCCCCACCCTCGTAGTCCCACTGCGAGAGTTCAGCTTGTTCTGTGACGTCAACGTCAAAGCTCGCCAGCGCCTCATCAGCTATCGGCTTCTCTTCCTGATTCGCGAACAATACTTCTGAAGATTCTTCTGTAATTAATGGAATCATTGGTTAAGTTGTTTATTAGATAAGCCAATATAAACAACTAAGTAACTTTTTTATTTGGAGCATCTTAGTAATTAATTGGGCGTGAATTATGAAGGCACTGGTTTATATTACATATTAGTAAAGATAGTAAAGAACAAATAATGTGTAATAAGAGTAATCTCTTCCTTTATAGTACCAGTTACCATTATTCAATATCTGTGGGAATTTGATGACATATATTGACAATAGATTGTTTTGAATTAATACAAAACAGAGGTTAGTGTGTATGGAAAGATACAGTGTTTACATTTTTCAATAATTCACCATTATAATCAGAATAAGTTCACTCGTTTGAGTGGTTAAACAATAGATCAGTCACACAAACAACTTTGTTATTTCAAACTAGTGTTTAATGTTTATAAATTGGTACAGTGAGCAACGGAAGTAGCTAAACATGTTGCAAGCTTCAAAGTGACTTTGAATAAGTACCTATGAAGTGACCTGTGAAGGTTACGCGAAATAATTGCACAGAGTGGTAACCTTTTTTGTCGCAGCCACGACGTGCAACATTTAAAAAACATGTTAATATTTAAGTAGTACCTATTAATTAAGTTTGTTTGCACATCTGTTGACACATAAATGTTTTTTCTTTCTTCTTTCTTTCAAATATTTAGGTTACCTTAATAGAAAAAACCTCTTGACATGTTTGGGAGCTGTAATTTATTCAAAATTTAGCTGTGTTCAGTGACTTGACTGATGACTTGACAGAACACAGCTAAATTTTGAATATATCACATCAGTCAGGTCAGCAATGAAAGTTCATTGCTGGCTATACATACCTCCAGTATTATAAGTCTTGCAGATCCATATGAGGTACTGGAATGTGTAGGGCATGTTCTTTTTTATAGCTTTGTCAAGTTCTCCCTGCAGGGATGAGAATAGAGGTACACTGATCGCTGCTGGAATGTTTAGGATCCTGCAAAAAGAGAATATTAAGTATTCATAGTCATTTTGTTAATGTTTCTTTTAATTATTACAATTACTATGAATTAATGTAATGTAATACATAATCTTTCAATTTAGTTACAGTGAAGCTGATATGTACAATTTGCCATTTTTAGATCAAAATGGGACCTTGTATGTATAACAAAAGCAATCCCATTGTTTTTCAATAGTTTACTGCAGTACTGATTGCACTGTAATAGTTTCTAATGTTAATAACACACAGTATAACTTCATAGACTTCGATATTTTCAATAGGTACTTCAAATGAAAAATTTAAATAACTATTATACTATTCTCCTCAGAATCTAAGTAGTGATTCGTTTCTGTTTACTTTTTTTTTTCTTTATTTCTTTAAATGTATCCATGGACAATGGTGTGGATTACATGTTTACCTACTTATCTATAAGAGTCTCATTGTATCATATTAACATGTAATTGTTTTTTTTACCTATTAAATAAAATAAGTTCATGCTTGTATGCTCAGTACTCAACTATGTAATACCTTTCATTAATAACTAGTCCAACATGCTCTGATTCACTTGCCAATATTTTCTTGACAAGTGCTTTAGTTCTGTCATCTGCATTATCTTCTGCTAATGTATTGAGTAGTGTCCGAATCTGTTGTATGGGTTGTTCATCCTGAAATAGCATAATAAAAACAGTAAATAAGCAAGAAAAACAATTTTTAAGAAATAAGCTAGTCTAAGAACTGAGTGTCAATTGTGTGAGGCTTGGTATGTGTCTAAATATATTTAATTTGTATAGTAAGGTAGGTATTAGGTAAGATACATGAGAGCTGAAAATATCTTACCTTTTTCTTTGTAATGTTTATGATTGTGGTGATGCCAAATACTCCATCGCTTCCATCATCATCTTCATCATCATCATCTAAGCCATCATCTAGGCACTGTTTCACAACACTGCCAACATAGTTTTGAGCTGGAATAAAGTAAAATCAATTTAAATAATAGTACATAAAAAATATGATAAACTGTAAGAGGTACAATATGCTCAATTGCTCACTAGCAAAGCAATTATGATTAAAAAATAAAAACCTATACTTGTGCAACAAAAACTGTTTTGCCCATAATTTCCACTTACAAATAATAATTTGTGCGAGACCACCTAACTCGACGTTGGATTTGAGGAACAGTTGCCGCAGCAGCTGCTTGATGCCATGGAAGTCACAGTCCTCAGGGTTTCGACCTTCGAAGTCAGCTTGTAACTCCTAAAATCATTACATATTAAACTTATCCAGAGCAAATAGAATGTATGACTAATTTCAAGTGCTAGTTAATTAATGATAAGAAAGAAAAGTCTGAATTTAGTTAGGTACATGAAATGCCAATCAGTTATTCCGATGAAAACTACATTAAATAAAAAAACTATCATTAAAACAATCTACATTATAGAGAATTTAAATAAATATTTCCATGTTGGAATTTAAACAACAAATAAAACGCGGCATGCCATGTGATTTTTAGGTTATGTTTTAATATTTAAATCTACCTTGTCACCAACGTAATTGCCGTCGGAATCGAAGTCGGAGTCCTTTTCACTTCCAGAATCCTGTTCTTCTTCACTTTCGCTATCATGGATTTCTATTTCTTTATTTTTTTTATTAGACATTTTGAACGCAGACGACACAGCCGCACGTCGTAAATAAAACACAACAATAACCACAGACAAAAGAAAAAGATAGAATGAAATTATCTATAGACGTATGTCGTTCAGGAATGACCAATGAATGCTTCAAATGGACTCACTGACCAACTAAAGTAGTCCATTGTGTAATAAAATATTACACAATGGATGGACTACTTCAGTTGGCCAAGTCCTTCCCTTCCTTCTCTAGTTCAGATAATATTTCAAATAGTTCTTAGTTCAGTGTATAGTCCACCGGCCGTGAACGACTCGAACGAAACACCAAGATGCACTGCATGCATCTTATTGATTGATAATAAAAATAATTTGCTGTCACGCTATATTGTAGGTACCGAAACGATCGTCTACTTTACTCACTCACACTTCAGCATGGTTAGGTGTATTGTGGCACAATCTTACCTGATTCAGTGGATTATGAGAATTTAAACTTTATTCCAAGAGCATAGCGATGTTGTCATCGGGTCAGTAAAGTAGCAGTGTACGATCCTGCGAGAATGACCTACCAAGTAACCAAATTAATTGTGCGCTAATTGCCTCAAATATAATATACAACAAGTTGGAAATTCTCTAGATTGTCAGCCCTATGCCTAATCAAGTATGAAGGGAAATCTGTGGTATAATAAAATTTTAATTATTATTAATGTGTGCGTCGTATCTCAGTCTGTTCGTCTAATTAATCTAAGCTTGTGGCAATAATGATTCAATGAACTCTTATTTATATCCTATTCGATATTTATAAATGAAATAGTGAAAGAAAACCGAACCTTACTCAATAACGATAATCAAAGTTTGATGAGCATCTGACTGAACTATTTAGTAGTTCACTTTACTGTAATGAAAAGACACATAAAAAATACCTATAAATCTTTTCATTTCAGTGACACACTTTGAGCAAGAAGCAAGACTAAGGAAATATAGTCGAGAAAGTCGAGAGCAGGCCACTTCTGGCCTGCTCTCGACTTTTCTCTTTTCATTCAGTCGTTCGATTTCTTCCTCATTCCTTCGAATAAGGAAGAAATCGAACGACTGAATGAAAAGAAGCAGCGACAATGTAGACTGTATAGGGTTGTATATTTTTTTCTTAATTGAGCTATACTTTATGGCGGGATGTTTGAAATTGAAACTACTGCAGCATTCTGCGCGAAGTTTGGACTGGCCTGGCCAAGTTAAAATAAATGAACTGCACTGTCGATTAAGGTAGGTCATGTATGTATTATAAGCTTGTAGATTATAAAACCAAGCGATCATTAATTTATTTTATAAAAAAAATACGTTTATGAACGATTTTATCAAATTTATTACCAATTCTAAGCATGACACAACGCTATTTGATATGTAGATTAACTACTTTGTATTGCCTAGGTTAACAATAACACAATACTTATATACCTACCATTTTCTGCTGCGCAACTACTGACTTACTACGTCCTCTGTTTCAGTGCATTGGATATTTAAATTTATCATGGTGTTCATTACGTTTCGAGTAACTACATCCATAGGACGCCCTCCAGTGGATGATGACTTGTGGAAGGCAGCTAGCAGTGACTAGATAAGGCAGACCGGGCTCTGTGGCGTTCACTAGGAGTCTAGGACAGGCCTACGTACAGCAGTGGATGAATATAGGCTGCTGATTACAACGATGAAGTACAATCCATATTGCTGTGTCGTTGATGGTTGCATGGCCTTTCATTTTTTATAAATATTAAGTAGCAAAGTAAAATACGACCAAGAAGTCTTGATTATCTGAAAAAATAAGTTACGTTTAGAATAATTGAACAAGAAGCCTTCGAAGCTGTTTTGAGCTTGCATAAATTACGTTTTTGAAGAACACGGCTAGACGAGTACTTAAACCTAGGTGTAAATCATGTTTATAATGTGATGATAAAATATCATAGGTCGCTGTGTATATCGTCGCCCAACGTAGTTATACAGAATTTAGGTTAAATTTGCAGAAAACAAACTGATCTAGATTAGGTATAAAGATTTGATTTGTAGTTAATGATCCGTTTAGGCAGCGCCGGCCCTAGCCCTTGATGAGTTTATGTAGTACGGCATTGTCTTTCAGCGCCCTTTGGTTGACGTTTTCACTTCACGAACATTATTTTACTTCGTTATAATTCACAAAACTGCCCACGCCTCTCAAGGCGCTATCAACATTTTATATTTTGTGCTGGAAATTGTTTTTTCCTTTTAGTTTTTTTACACCCCTTGCCACCAGGCGGATAGAGTGACCGATCCTCTCGTTCAACCCCAGGACTGGCGCTGCAAATAGATACCTCTAAGCAGTTCTTTTATTTTATGAATGCGCGTGATTCATTTGAATTTGAATCTTATGCTAGTGTCCTTGGAAGTCATCTACCTTAAACCATTACCTACTATAAATTATGTAGATACTTACCGTTGTGTAGCTCGCCAAGGAAATAATAGAAAATCCATAGGTAGTCACGTGCACGTTCTTTTGTGTTCTGAGAAATAAAACAGATTAAAATATGATGGCAAGGATACTTAACAAATGATTGGGGAAAAGACTGAATGATAATTGATGATAGATCAGATATTATTGTAGGTACCTCCCTATGTACTTTTTTTATTGTAGGGGGTAATTATGGCAATCCAGTCACCACTTTCTGTTAATATCAAACCCCTATTTCATACCACCAAGCCTGTAACCTCGAAAGGTAAGGCAGACGTGAGTTCTTATGTAATAGAGGCGAGCTTATTGCCATTAACTGGGTACAAATCAAAAGTTGCTACTGAGAATTTCATAGAAAATCTCAATTACACTGCTCGACCTGGGAATCGAGCCTGGGTCCTCATGCTCAGCAGCTGCGAATGCGACAGACAATGAAGCAGTTTACACATTTACAGGAAATTATCGTAGAGTAGGATACAATAATTATGTGTTTTTAGGACCTACCTGTGTAGCATAATGAGAACTGAACTCTTGACCTTCTTGGACGCTCTGTACCAACCGCTATCGTAGAGAGCATCCGAAACACCTTCACTCTGCGGTTAGATATAATAAATAATATTATCCAGCAGGTAAAGCTATCCTATCCGAAACTATCAAATTTTCAAAAGTTTTTTTTTGTAAAAGATTATCAGCTATACTTACTTAGATAAATGTACCTAACCCTTGCCTATCCAAATTCATGATCTATAAAAACACCTCCCAATATTTACTGAGTTCCTTCAAAAGGACTAACATAAACAACAGGAGTTTTATGGATTTCCAATCGAGGACGCTTCCCGGTTCCCGCTAAATTGTTTTTTCAGTGGGCTTGGAATTTCGCAAGTCAGGGTAAGACTAATGACTTCCAGCTCTAGTTTTTTCCATGGTGACTGTAAATTTTCATGGATCACTTCATTTGGGACACGTAAAAGCTTAGATTTTTTCTTTTGATGAGCGACATTTTCGACGCTTTGCTGTGTATTGTTTTCCTGTTCTACTGTTGTACATTTTTTCCGATTTCCGTAATAAATCCATTTACTTTACTTATGTATGTACTATAAGTACCTACATAATTATATTAAATAAGTAAAGTCTCTTCCTCCTATTCTGAGTCTAGTTTTATCTCCAAACACACAATCCCTCTTACAGGTGGAATTAAACCTGTCCGTACGGACTGGCCTCTATCAAACCATAGCTTAAAGATGGAAGATGGATATAAGATCTAAAAAAAACTGTTTTACTAGTGAATATAATGATTAGGAACACCTTAGGTACAGACCAATTCACGTTGTGAATTGTTTGGTCCTTGCAAGCCCTGTAAGAAGTTCAAACAAAGTTGTTTCACTTACAGATTCAAGTAACCTCTGTCCATACCAGCACAGTAGCCACGTTTGCGACAATGCAGTCGTGAGGAACGACTTGTAAATCATCTCGTTCCATTTCTCTACGATCTGAAATACGTAATTATTATTCTCTAAAGACAAATTGACGACGAAAAAAAAAACTAATTGACGACGAAAAAAAAAACTAATTGACGACACGTTTAGCGTAGCAGCTGAGCGATCGGCATCTGCGCCACGGGTTGCGGGTTCGATCCCCGCACGGAACAAATATTTGTATGACCTACATGTAGTTGTTCCGGGTCTGGGTGTTTTTGTATGTGAAAGTTTGTGTTTGTAAACGAACCTACGATACAGGAGAAAATCCTAGTGTGGGCCAACTTTTTTATTTAAAAAAAAGTGCAATAGAAAAAAAATTGAACAGAAAGAAAACAAACCAATAAATGTTAATGGTTGCATTATTCCGAGGGCCGATATGCAAACTCGTAGATCGTATAGGTAATCCAAGGTTATCCCTGTTCCAAATAATAGGCAACCCATCTTGTAGAAAATGTCAAGTTACTTAGGTTTATGGATGGGACACAACATCCACAACATATTGTATAGGTAGGTAATTTATATAAATATTAAATTACCTAGGTATACAATTATGTCGTGAATGTTGGGAAAAGTTTAGAAAAGTAGTATTATGTACATACCTACCTATACAATACTTAATATACTAAAATGAAAATTATATTGCTTTTTTGACAGTTTCAAACACCACAATATTAAAAATGTTTTTTAACTCCCCATAAGTATGAGCGTAGATACCTAATAGATAGATTAATTTTATTAATATGACATTAAACAAATCAATATTTTTATTAAATAAATTTAAAATCATTATACTTATTTTCAAATCATTAAATATTAAAGAAGAATATTTACATAATAATGAATATTAAAAAAATAATTTACGACACGATTATCATAGTACGAAAGATACCTAAATGAGAGATGTGAAAGGTCATTAGTTCTTTACAATTATGAGATGTTTGAAAAGGTAACTAACAATTAAAATAAGCAGGGAAAAATATACTAACCACACAGCAGAAGCCACAGAAGCAGATTATGATGGAGCTGTTGAAGAAATTGACGAGCAAAGCGAAACTAAACATGTTCTCTACATCACCGGAGAGTCTGTAAATGTATAGCTTTATTATAATTATTATGTAGATGCCAGCACATCAAGCTACCACAATCTGTCCAATTTCTTTGATTGATTATCAACTTAAATGCAAAGTCATACGTCTCATATTCAATTGGGAAAATTTGACAGTTTTGGATAGTTTGACCTATTGGCGTCTGTACTTAGCTTCTTCCGATAAACAAGAAGTGTAAAGAAAAAGGTATAGTTCGATTTGTTTCGACATGGCCAGCATCAAAATTTTAATTTACGATAGATTTTAACTCTCCAAACCCATATTTTCGATCCACAGCAGCTGCCCGCTAGAAACACCCTTTTACTTACACATTTGTATGTAAACGACGACAATACGGATGAATCGGTATCGCTTAGAATCGATTCGACGTCAAACGAGATTTGTATCGTTTGACCCGAATCAGGACATTCAGGACTGACACGATAAGGTAAGCTGCCGATGCAATGTACACTCGCCGGCGGGCGGTACATTGTAAGGTACCTATACTTTGATACGGAATAGGTACATCGGTACATATTATGACAGATTTAAATAAAATTGATATTTTTTAAGACAATAAACTCAAACTTTTGTTTGCCAAATATGGACATGTAAACAAAAAGGTTTTACACTTACCTACCTTATTTACCTAATTCGATTTGAAATAATTTCTGCTGTTTTGTGATATTTAGGTAGATTTATTAATTTTAATTATTAATGTAGATGGAACATATTTCTATTAACTATTATTACTTAATTATTTTTTAAACCCAAATCTAACCTTATTAGGTATATACATATACTGTTCTAACAAGAACGATTTTAGTACCTAAAGTACTTAGGTGCATCAATAAGTTATTGAAAACTGTTTTGTCTTATCTTCCGTGCAGCTATATTTTTTTATTATCTTACAATAATGATTGCTGAATTACCTACCTGACAAGAGCTCGATGTCTTACAATAATTTCCGAAAGATCTGTTTGATGTATCTCCTCCCAATCCTTGTCATGTAAAGTGTCTGTAATTTCTTTATTGTTGCGTGCACAGCTTTTGCAGTATTCCCCTAAAATAAAATCTAGGGTTAAAATCGTATAGTCGAGACTTAAAATCACAATCCAAAAGAAACATTTCAAAGTGAAGCTGTCTGTGAAATTAAATTGTAGCTACTACTAAGGTGTTATATTTTTTTTTTAATTTATATATATTTGAGAACTACCTATTACTTAATAGGTTGTCTCGTTTTGGACATGAAACCCTCGAATACTTATTATTGCTTACATTTCAATATTTAAATTAATAAATTTAATAATTTTTGATGCAGAGTGACTTACGTTAGGTACTAAAATGATTTAATAAAGAAGAAGAAAAAAAAACGATGTGGGGTAGGTACCTTGAGAAACATAGCTAAAAATAAAACTCGCAATTGGTTCGATGGAATTTAACATACAAGTTGGTTGCTATGCGTGTAACGGTAGGTGTCAACATGGTAGCTAAACCTAGTTTTGTTTGTATTAGATATTTCAATATATTTTTTAATATAGATCGAATACTTAAGTCTCAAATATAAAACTTGTAAGGTGATATTGCTCAATCCAGAAAAAATACATCTCGTTATTTTGGTAGAAGAGAGCTTTGCCTCAAACTATTTATACAATTTTTTGCCCCAAAACTACTTTACCTACTTACACAAAATTGCTAGATACAGGCCAGAATGTTTCACAGCTGAAAAAGGGCCCATCCTTATTCCAGCCACCCCTCATTAGATGTAACGAGAAATCCCTTTCCACTTTCCGTAGGTATTCTAAGACTTTTAAGGTACCTAGGTAATTCTAAAGATCCTCAACTAGACTAGAAACAAAGGAAAAAGTAAAACTATTTTATATACACGTGCCTACCGTCTATCCAATTACTAAAAAATGGAGAACGAACTTCTATGTACAGACGCCAGCAGGTCAAACTACCCAAATCTGTCAAATTTTCCCGATTGAATATGAACCTTATCACTTTGTATTAAACTTGAAAATCAATCAAAGATATTTGACAGATTGTGGTAGCTTGATGTACTGCCCTCTGTACATATACTATACTTCTTTATAGCTCAAGTATGTACAGCGGCCAGCACATCAAGCTTCTACAATCTGTCAAATTTCTTTGATTAATTTTCAACTGTAAGACAACAGATTAAGGTTAATTTACAATTGGGAATGGGAATTTACAATTTTGGATAGCTTGACCTGCTGGCGGCTGTACTTAGCTTCTTCCGATAAACAAGAAATGTAAAGAAAAAGGTAAGGTTTGATTTGTTTCGACATGGCCAGCATAACAATTTTATATTGTGTATTATTTGATTCGTTATCCCTGTCCCAAAAGCTAACTATCGGGACCCTGAAGCTACTCTCTAATGGAAATGTAAGCGTTGAGACGGTTGATTATTTGGAAACGTCAGCATGGGAGACTGGTTGTAAATCAAATTGCTACTGTTCACACAATTCTTTTACTTATATTGTTTTGGAGTGTGTATTTTGTTATTCCACGGGACCGAAACTGGAATTAGATATTGTTTGGAGTTTTTTTTTATCCTACTAAGGTGACAAACAAGCATACGGCCCACCTGATGGTAATCGGTTACCGTAGCCTATAGACGTTTGTAACACCAACGCTTGCGCGTTGCCGACTCTGTATTGAAAGAGGAATAGTTGGGTTGGCAGTATAAGGGTCAAAGTCCCCCCACTGCCAACACAACGTTTCCTCGTGGAGTAGGTAAGTACTTTTTCAAAAGGAAAGAAATAAGATAATATGTATGTAGATACGTATTTATATTTATTCTTATATGGAATGATGAATATTCAAAACCTATCTAAGTGTTAGCACATAGATAAACATAAATACAGATTGGACCATACTGCGATATCTGCTGTGTCCTCCACTTCCATAGATGTGTCCAAATCGTAGGCGCAACCAATTTTACTCTAGAAATATTAACATTTCATGGTGATATTTTCGTATCTCTAATAAGGCATTTCTTCTTTCTCCGAGCCTTTTCCTAACTAAGTTGGGGTCGGCTTCCAGTCTAACCAGATGCAGCTGAATATTAGTATTTTACACGAAGCGCCTGCCATCAGACCTCCGCAACCCAATTTCTGGGCAATACCAATATCCTGAGGATAGACTGGTTGTCAGGCTTTTGGGCTTCTGACTTCTACTAACGATTGTCATAGATTTTCGCATAACAACCGGGACCGACGGCTTTAGGTAGGTACGTGCTCTCCGAGACACGGAGGGGTCTCGATATGTTAAGAATGGTCACCCATCTACAGATTGACCGCGGCTAGCGCAGCTTAACCTTGCAGATCGGTTAATCAGCATAGTTACAACAGCCACGAGCCCCTTTTAATAAGGCGTTTAAAGTATACAATAGTGAAACAAGTTCATTAACAGATGGCGTGGCTTGAGTTACAAAATATTCGCGCTTTTACCGACACTGACTTTTAATCAAGCTAAGGGTGTACTCACATCAAACGGTTAACTTTGTTTACGCATTGTAATGAAGAAAGTTTCATGTACGAAGTTTTGTTAACTACAACACTTTGATCCCCCATGCATTTTGTATTCTCTTCATTTCCATGTAAAGCGGTACGGATGGTTATCATTTTAGTGTGAATGGACCACTAGGAAGATGGTTGTGCTCAGAGACCGAGGAACAGGTGCATGTAGGTACTTCTTTAAACAAACCGGAAAATCGTAATTGGTCGTCTACCGCAATGGGTTGCAGTAAATGTTAAATATAAGAGAGGTAAGGTATGCCTTACGTCTCTCCTTATGTACTCCTTATGTACTCCTTATGTACTCCTTATGTACTCCTTATGTACTCCTTATGTACTCCTTATGTACTCCTTATGTACTCCTTATGTACTCCTTATGTACTCCTTATGTACTCCTTATGTACTCCTTATGTACTCCTTATGTACTCCTTATGTACTCCTTATGTACTCCTTATGTACTCCTTATGTACTCCTTATGTACTCCTTATGTACTCCTTATGTACTCCTTATGTACTCCTTATGTACTCCTTATGTACTCCTTATGTACTCCTTATGTACTCCTTATGTACTCCTTATGTACTCCTTATGTACTCCTTATGTACTCCTTATGTACTCCTTATGTACTCCTTATGTACTCCTTATGTACTCCTTATGTACTCCTTATGTACTCCTTATGTACTCCTTATGTACTCCTTATGTACTCCTTATGTACTCCTTATGTACTCCTTATGTACTCCTTATGTACTCCTTATGTACTCCTTATGTACTCCTTATGTACTCCTTATGTACTCCTTATGTACTCCTTATGTACTCCTTATGTACTCCTTATGTACTCCTTATGTGGGATAATTCCACTCAAATTGGAGCTGCCCGACTGAGGAAGTACCTCCGCCTTGCAGAAAATAGAAGTGAAATTACATTGGTTTGAGCTGGTTGTGTTTCTTACGATGAGCAAGGTTGCCAGTGCTCCAGGAGGAAAAGTTGTTTTGGCAGTGGGGGGACTTTGACCCTTATACTGCCAACCTAACTATTTCTCTTTCGTTTGACAGGGTCGGAATCGCGCAAGTGATACTTCTGGTGTTGCAAGCGTCTATAGGCTACGGTAAACAACCGCTTACCATCAAGTGGGCCGTATGCTTGTTTGCCACCTAATACTATAACAAAAAATTTACCGACTGAAAAAAGTGTACAAAGGCGGTCTTAATGCCTTAGGCATTCTCTACCAGACAACCTTTAGGTGGTGCTGAGACGATCACGGTAGATGCACTAGAAAGGTGGAAGTGAGAGATATAAAACGAGTATTTTTGCTTAATAACCTAAAAACGTATAAACTTACTTAAAGGTACTTTACAAATATATACATATATATATGCGATACATATATATCACCAAACATATTTATATATAATATATATTTATATGATACAATACATAAATAATATATACAATAATAAAAATAAATCAGTGTCGAGATGAATCTAACAATGTCTTGTCCAGCAAGTATTTGCGCACATAAGTTTTAAAAGATTGCCGACTGTTGAGCATCCTCATTTCAAGAGGTAGAGCATTCCACAACAGTATTGATTGGACGAAAAAGGTAGAATGTACAAAGTCAGAGTGGTGAGAGGGACATTGAAGAAGACGATTATAAGATGATCGAAGACGTTTATTGTGGGAGGATGAAATATACTGGAAATGAGAAGACAAGTAAGATGGAGAATTGGGAGCAAAAAGTATAGAGTACAAAGTAGTCAGCGCCCTTAAGTTTCTGCGTTGGCGAATAGGCAGCCATTTCAGACTTATTCGATATTCTGAGACATGATCATATTTACGTAGGTTAAATACGAATCGAATGCAATTGTTGAGAAGGCGGTCCAATTTGTTGAGTAGATCTGCATCCAGGTCAAAGTAGCACACATCGCCATAGTCAATTATGGGGAAAATTAAGGTCTCGACAAGCATTGCCTTTGTACGCGCTGGAAGAAAATTTTTCAGACGGTACAGAGACCGCAGAGTTCCTGTCACTTTTTGGCTAACACTTGAGACTTCCGATTGCCAATTAAGAGTGGAATCAAGGTTTAGTCCAAGATCTTTGACGCCGCTGGGCGTGATAGGAATGGTTATGCCATTGAAGATTATTATCGGTGGAACGTGAGAACTGCTCACCTTGCTGATATTATGGTGGCTGCCTAAAATAATGGCTTGACATTTATTTGGGTTCACCGCCAAACCAAACCTATCAGCCCAGTCCCTGATTGAGTTAAGATCGCGGTTTACATTTTCGATCGCGTCGGATATATCTCCTACTTTAGCTTGAGAGTAGGTCATCGGCATAAAGATGATACGCACACTGAAGCTTTTGGGTGATGAGATTTATAAAAATAGAAAAAAGTAGAGAAGATAATATACCGCCTTGGGGAACACCAGTTTCGAGATTGCACCAGGTTGAGAAAGACTCCTCTACGTGGACTGATTGCTGGCGTTTCCGAAGATAAAAGGAAAACCATTCCAGTACTTCGGGAGACTTGTGACTTGTGGCTTCTCTTTTCCTTTGCTCGGAGCATTTGTACTTGTGATCATTTCGCCACGACCCAAAAACATTCGCTACAACCTCTACGGATGCACTAAACCTTACCTAGTGGATATGTGTCAACCAGTTGTTTGTCCACGGGTACGTAAACGAGTCTCCTTATCCGGACCGCAAGCAGATCAAACTGGGTTGTGATGTGGCACAGGAATATGCAGAACAGCAGGTCACCACACAACATGAACCATATTGTTATTAATCCTGCAGACAGTAATACAAATTACAATGATGTTGAATAAAATAAATAAATCTTTTTTGGGTGAGTTTTACTCAGCACCTAATTGTAATAAATTTATTTATTTGACCCACTAACACATCATTATAGTCGCAATATAAACGCCTTATACCTAAACGATTTGATCTAGATTGTAACTTAACACTATGTGCATACTACGAAATCACAATTACAAAATAATAAAAAGCTCATGTACCTAATTCAGAACGAATATAAAGAAAAGAACTATATCCTGTAACTGTATCCCGTGGGAATCCAACTCCTCAAACCACTAGACAACAGAGGTCATTAATAATTTTAATATGGATGTCCATGGCAAAGCAAGGTCTGGATGCGCTTGTTCTCAGCTGTAGCCTTGTAGTTAATTGAGTGATACTCATTATCGAATATTGAATCTGTCAAATATTTTGTTTAGAAACCCTAGCTCTCCACGTGACCCCTAAGGTCTCTACTAAACTCCCTGGTGAGGCTACTAAAGTTTAAGGACCTATGAAGGTCATTGTTGTGTAAATTACTTGTTTTGCGGCTTTATAGTTCTTCGGTAAATCTAACCGACTTTAGAAAAGAAGAAGGTGGTTCTCATATGGCTGTTTTTGTGTGTGTGTAGGTGTAGGAATTATCGTATTTAGTCTTAGTTGATTGTGAAGCATTGAAGTCTTATCCGTACGACCGATTCTCTGGATCCGGATAAGACTTTTAAAATATTCAAAAGTATATAAATATGATTATGAATCAATACAAGTCTTTGAAATTTAATGAACATGATAAAATATGAAAGTATAAAATTATTTATTTACTAGAATGAAGCATATTTGAGTTCTCACAAAATTTAAAGAAATAGGAATGTTCTTTATATAACTATGTATAAATTTTATTGAATTCTAATTTAGATTATGATCTATCTCACTCCTACATTATGCTTACCAACCTTCCGCATCGAACCAAATTGGCGCGTGTGAACGCATAGATTGCACTGACACTGACACTGAGTTAGTCAGTAACGACCGAAACGTGGTCGGCTGACTATCACTGCCCGAGTGCCCACGCGCGCATTTGCATTTGTAACAATGGACGCTGATTTAATGGTTGTTACAGAACGCGAGGTTCTAATTGAGCTTTTAGAACTTTATCGAGATTTACCAGGCTTATGGGATACGTCCCATGAACTCTATAATAGTCGTGAAGCTCGACATCAAGCATACGAAACACTCTTCGAGTGCTACGCTAAATATGACAAGAATGCAACCTTGAGTGACATGAAAAGGAAACTAGAGAATATGCGAGCTGCATACAAGCGGGAGAAAAAAAAGGTACGTGAATTAAATAAAATAAACAAGGTCAGGAATTTGTTGTTCACTTTTTATCAATATCGGACATAGCCACACTTAATTTTAACATCTTTCATGTTCATTGTTTTGACAGTTGATTTTGTCTGTCATTCATTCATCGAATGTCCAATGAACAATATTTGACGTTGCCATTAAGTGAGTGTTGCTCGCTCCAAAATTAGATATAACCAAAATAATAAAAATTACTGTCACTAAAATAAAATATTAGGTATGTTACCATGAAGAGAAAAAAAAAAGGTATTTATGATAATTGTGTGTTTTTTAGTGAATTGAGGACATTGTTTTTTTTTAGTTTTATTAATTTCAGATATCTGTATTATGTAGGCTATGTGTCGTATACATATATTATCTATCTATTTCAGACACAGACATCATTAGACAGAACATAATTATTTAATGTATTTAGCATTAACGTATGCTAAACATTTTCAAAGATAACATTTAACAGCGAAAGAAAGCGGTTCCGGTAGTTTAAGTGGCTAATGCGTCCGGTATATTTAACTGGAAGGATGCAGGTTCGAATTCTGCCTGAGATTGATCTTTTCTTTCGCTAATATCCTTAGAAAAGTTTTATTAATAAATATTTCAAGTTCAAAATTTTATCAGGAATTTTATACTTTATATGTATATATGCACGAAATATAGTGCCACCCGTGATTTCACAAGCCAAACAATTACACCACGTCAAGCTAGTTGTACAGAGGTCAGCACATCAAACTACCACAATCTGTCAAATTTCTTTGATAGATTTTCAACTTTAATGCGAGACAATAAGATTCATATTCAATTGGGAAAATTTGTCAGTTTTGGATAGTTTGACCTGCTGGGGTCTGTAAAGAAGCCAGCACATCCAGCTACCCCAATCTGTCAAATTTCTTTGATAGATTTTCAACTTTAACAGCTAACAATAAGGTTCATATTCAATTGGGAAAATTTTACATTTTGTATAGCTTGACCTGCTTGCATCTGTATCTACGGCAAAAAAATCACCAATACTGCGATTGAATACGGGCAGTCCAAAGGGCAAACCGTTTAAGTATGTAACCAAAATCTGCCCAAATGATGCACTGAGAGTACACTTATTGGAAAAAATACCCTGTATTACGCTGGTTAAAACTCATTTGGTTAGGTACTTAACTAAAGGTAAACAAATTATAACAAAAGTACTTTTATAGCGCCATTTTTCGTTTCGAAATAAAACGTAACCAAAATAAATTATACATATAATCATTTAAAATCACTTTGCCTTTTATGTACTAGTATATTTAACTCGTTTGTTTAATATTAAATCGTAATTATTAATTCTTAAGCTTGCGAACAATTAATTACATTAAAATTTATAATTATTATATCTTAAAAGACGATGTAGTGACGAGAATTGAAAAGAATAAGCTGAGATGGTTTGGGCATGTCGAGAGAATGGATGAAAGGCGATTAACAAAAAGGATTTATATGGCGAATGTCAGTGGAACCGCCGAGAGGGGACGCCCTAGAAAAACTTATACCGACCTTATTAGTGAGGTTCTTCAAAAAGGTCAGGTGCGTAGTACTCGCAACCGGCGTGTATGTATGACAAGATGTATGAATGTGGTCGAAGCGAAAGAAGTATGCAAGAATCGTAGCATCGTGGCGTTCTTTAGTTTCTGCCTACCCCTATGGGAAAAAGGCGTGAGTGTATGTATGTATGTATTTATAATTATGTCATAAAGTTTTGCAATGTGCCTGCTATAAAGAATCTAAAAAGACAGATATTCAAAACATTGTTCCACGTAGTAGACTTTTGATAACTCTGAAAAACCTGAGAAGTAGTATTGCGAGGAAGTGCTGCAAAATATATAACCGATATTACACCTAAGTCGGGTAACCAGACGCCATTCGTGATAGTTTGTGTTTACTTTATTTTCGTTCCTTTTTTGTGTTTCTTTTGCTGTAAATTGTGTTAATTAGTTATTGTTCCGTTTGTTCATTGTTTTTATTGATTGTTAGTTGTATTGTTATTAATTTTAATTGTTAAAATGAGTGATCCCGAGCCAGGTACTAGCCTTGCTTACTACTTCGATCACCAAAGCAAAAACGTTCCAGAAAGGCCTCTTTCGTCATTGGAGAAATGTACAATTATAAACATATATAAATATGTCGAGAAATCATGGCCCAAAGATTGTTACAGAGAGAATTAAAAGGTATATTTATTTCACTCCCAATTCATAAGATACAATTGTAATAAAAGGTTGAACAGCCCTGAACGCCGCCATTTTTATTGTTTACCTTTAGTTAAGTACCTAACCAAAAGGAGTACAGTCATACTTTTTTTTATGATCACTAGGGGATAAGAAAAAATTACTTTAAATTTGAAAAAACGCCATTTTATCGCACTATTATCAGTTTCATAGTGTTTTTATAGAAAAAACTGTCAACTTGATAGCTATTTCCTGTCAGTGTCAGTTTTGCAATGTCAAACGCACGCCATTTTGGAACACTACTAATACTCTATCAGTTTCATAGTGATTTCATAGTAAAAACTGACAACTTGACAGCTGTCATGTATCTCGCGTGCAAATTTGGGCTGAGTTGTATAGACTTTTGATGACCTCCTTTGATGTGTTATCGTGTATACGACTGAGAGATAGGGAGTAACAGCTAAGATTGCCTTGTATCATACTTTGCTCTTTATTTTCAGGTTGAAAAAAGCATGTTCGATGATTCTCAGGATATTCATGTACCAAGCCTGTGGTATTACCGGTACATGAGTTTCTTAGATGAGGATCCGATTACTTTTGTAGACAATGGCAACGATAGCGATGCCAGAAGTGAAGTAAGTATTGGTACAGATGCCACCACATGCTACCACAATCTGTCAAATTTCTTTAATTGAAACTCAACTTTAACACAAAGAAATAAGGTTCATATTCAATTGGGAAAATTTGACAGTTTTGGATAGCTTGACCTACTGGCGTCTGTACAGTATGTTAATTATCAAAATACGTAAAATAATTAAACTTTGAATAATAATCTGCAATATTAATGGCATTCTTTTACAGTGAAAGTGAACCTATACATTTAAATAGTGTTTCTTTTTAACCCATTATCATTTAAAATTATAATTTAGAAATTAAAACATTTAGTTTTTCGTTAGTAAAGCAAATATATCTAGTCACTTTGTCTTTTTTCAGGAGCCCGCACGAAAAAAAACTAAACTGTCATCAAAAAATCAAGTGGATCAACTAGTTCATAAACAGATCGACTTGATTGAAACGGCAAAGGCATTTCTTAGTTCCTCAGCTGGAGAATGTCCGGCTGATGCATTTGGACGAACAATCAGTTGTCAACTCAAAGAGCTTCCAAAAGTGCAACGATGTTTGGCAGAGAAACTAATAGGAGAAGTGATGTATTATGCCAAAATGGATCAACTCAATGTTGATACTGTTGTGTATTTGAATGATGATACCGAGTCACATTAATAACATAAGGATAATAAGTAACTGAACACTGATGAGCACTGATCTTATAATGGAACATGGTTTACAAATATTATTAATATACAGACGGCAACAGATCAAGCTATCCAAAACTGTCAAAGTTTCCCAATTGAATGTGAACCTTATCGTTTTGTATTAAAGTTGAAAATCAATCAAAGAAATTTGACAGATTGTGATAGCTTGATGTGCTGGCCTGTACCTACGTAAACTAATTTTACAGTGTTTGGATATATCTATCGATAATAAGCAAATAAGGTTGTGTGATTTTACCTATTTACTAAAGTAGATACACTTATAATTTGTTATTTGGTAGGTACTCTTGGTGTCCAAGAAAACGGTGAAGTAGACAAAACAATCGGTCCACGAGTAGAAACAAAAATGTCGAATGCAAATACATTAGTTAGGTGTCACCGATAAATCAAACGGATATTACATCATTTCTACACAGTTTGTTGTCAATTTGTCGTTCATTCATTGAATGAGTGATATTGAACGGTATCACTTAGAGTGTTGATAGCTCAAAAAATAATAAATACGATGTGCTGGCCTCTGTATGTACATTAGTGCACCTCTGACTAACCCTTTGGAAAATACAGGTATGATGGTATGTAAATAATTGTTATGTGGAATTTGTCCCAACAGATGTGATAATGTTTAAAAAGCCCACTTTAATCAAACGAAAAAGTAATTTATGGTGTACTTGTTGTAATCTAAAAGTTCTTCACAATAACTTTTCTCTTATCGTCTAAAGTTAAATCATTGTTTAAGCTAAATGACTCACTGCTTTGTTTTGAATACCGACGGTGATTAATCTAGTTAGTACTTAGTTTGCACTCGATTCAGTGATTTCAGACTGGTAATTATAGTTCCTGAAACAATAGGTCATAAACAAACATAGCTTAACATAGAGGAAAGTAACCAATTAATATGGAATAGTATCCCTAAAATGGAATACCGCCTTATCTCGGAAACGAATACTCCTAGTCGCAAAAGACAGCGTACTCCTATCTCTTCCCATCATTATACGAATGGTTCCCTTTCCAGAATGGTTTTTAATGGTTGTCTGTAGGTACTCCCCGAAAGGTTAGGCACAAGTTTTATATAGTATTTAAATACATAAGTACATATACTCACGCCTTTTTCCTATGGGGGTAAGCATTATACCTATAATATACTAGCGACCCGCCTTCGGCTTCGCACATTATTATACATAAATAAATATACCCTATCATCATCCTCATCATCATCAACCCTTATACTGTCCCACAGCTGGGCACGGGTCTCCTCTCAAATTGAGAGGGATTAGGCTATAGTCCACCACGCTGGCCCAGTGCGCTTACGATAGCACTAGACCAGGGATCGGCAACCTGCGACTCGCGAGTCACATGTTGCTCTTTGGATGTGAAGCTGCGGCTGTTTAGTTCCATACGCAAATATTATTTTATTATGCAAAAACTATTTATTGTTGGCAAGAAAAAAAAAAAATGTGGCTCCTTAAAAACTGAAATTTTGTAGTAGTTTTTGACTCTTCCGACTCAAAAGGTTGCCGACCCCTGCACTAGACCAATTGGCAGATATGCTGGTATTTATATTTTATGTGTAGTTTGTGTGTTTTGTGTTATTATTAAGTATTATGTAATTTAGATACTATGGGTTAATTGCCTGAAATAAACATATATTATTATTATTATAAAAGAAAGGAGGTTTATACCTAGCAGTGTGATAATGCAAGCTGTGAATTATGACGATGCATTTTTTATAGTGCCGAAAGCGTTAAAGTATGTCCAAAGAGATTATAGTTAAATCTTGTGCCATCTCTCTGTTCACAGTATATTATTACTGTACGAGAGAGATGGCGTTACACGAGTATTTAGTGCTTAAAACCATTATTTTTGAGCACTACGCGATATACAAATGAGTAATTATAAAGTGGTCAGTTTCCACTTACCGTGCCACGTCTGCGCAATCAAAATGACCTCATAGTATCCTCGCTGGAACGGGTCGAAGGGGAACCAGTAGAAGAACGGCAGGATAAGAGGCACCTCCTGCCCCACAGCTATCTTGAGGATCTCCACGAGCGGTGGGGACAGGAAGATCACCAGGAGGGCGTTGTTGCACCAGTAGTAACCTGAGAATTGAGTTTTTATCTAATATGTAATAATAATAAGTAATCTTTATTTACGAGAAACATGGTACATAATATCCTTATTTAAAACATTTAGTTAAAAATTACTAACCGGAACAATCAATTCATGAACACAATACAAATCACATTAAACATAATTATATCAATAACAGTAGATTAGTGTCTATACCTTGATGCAAGGTCATTAGGTATGTATAAAATTTACATGGATTTTAGGTATTTCTTATTGAGTATTAATTTTTTTTGCAGCTTTTTTTTTTCTAGTTTCACTACAAGAATAGTCGTCTATTGCCAGGACGGTGGTGTAATCGTCCTAGGACTATTATGATCGCCACTCGTTGAGTTAGAGTTCACCGCTAAACCCTACGGCCACTATAAGCTGCAGGATTTGCTTAGGGGTGAGCTCCTTTATTTCATTCATGTTTCCCTGACTTTCCCTAGATGAGCACTGCGCTTATGTAGGTATTAGCGATCCGTAGTCCACCAGAACGCCTTTGTTTGCGTATTCGTGAACGTAATTATAGTTTTAATTGCTTATCGATTAAAATTGGTGTTATTTAATTTATCCTGAACCCCAGCTCCTAACAATACTTAGTTCGCTTATGATAAAACTAAAATAAGCTCATTTTTTATTAGGACAAGCCTATCACACTTTCCTAGCTGCGACTTCTCTCAGCCAGAAATCAGAAGTTCGCATTGTCCCAGGGAAAATAGACAACCTTCGTTTATTAATCGTATATAATGTCTTTGGCGACGAATAGCTCGCAATAAAATCGATTGCAAAAAACAGTTGGTAAAGTAAAAAAATAATTACGTCAAGTGTTTGCTTGTCAATTGTTTGTACGTATATAAGTAGTACAAATATATATATCGTTGACAATTTATTTCATAAATGTATGACGGGTCCAATTCCCAAATAGCTATAAATATTTGTATGGCTAACAGGTATTTGTTCTGAGTCAAGTTTGTGTCCGAGATTGGTGTAAATACACACTGCGAATTGCGACAGTTGTGAACTGATGTTTGTCCTCTATTTTAGTTTTTGCGTTTATTCGACGTAGGTACTTCTACTTTTAGCGGATTTACACAGATGAGTAGATAATTGTAAATTTCATATTTATTTATTGCATTCTATAATGGTATAGGTGGTAAATATAATAAAAAGAAACAACCATAATTGTTTATTTTTATTATATTTACCCTTTAGGGCGCAGCAAAGAAATTTTTAGATGAAACATTTTGGAGAGAGGAAGAGTTCTTCATATTTAATATTTATTAGAGAGAGAGAGAGGACCAGTTCTTTATATTTTATATGTAATACCTATATATTTGTTCGCTGTTTTGGGATTTCAAGTTGAGAGAAGATTTAAAACCTTGCCTTTAAAAAAATCAGGGACTAAAATGGCTACATTAGATATGTTAATCCTGTGAATAGTTATATTTTATTATATTTGATATTAACGCAATCATTTTCAGGGATGTAAATTTTAGCGAAAGAAAAATTAGATTACAGGCAGGATTTTAAACCGTCCTTCCAGTTAACTAAAAAGGGTATTAAACACCGGACGCTTTAGCCAACTACGCTACCTGTCATGTCAGCCAAAGATCGAATTATTCTTTCGAAAAAAATTCTCTGAAATTAATTAATTCAAAATTAATAAAAAAATATTCCACATTAATACGAAAATAATTAATTGAAATGGATTTTTTAGGCCAGTGAAAAGTGGGCCTCTCTCTGGCTCTGTGTAATCGGCATGGATCCTCCGTTATTGCTTAGATAAGTACTTACCAATATTTGAAACATTTTGAATTTAAATTTCAACTTCATAATTATTTATTTTAGGGAACTTCAGCTAAGTGGAAATACTTAGTATTGCCCATCTTGCATACAAATGATTTCTCCGGGAATAAAATACAGACCTTACAGATATACCCTAATGGGTAGCTTCCGTGAACACTCGGAATTCGAATTGGGAAATAGCTACAATAATAATATCAATTATTGGACGTTAATGTAGGCAACTAAGTAATAATTGTCCAGATACTACCTATAGCTTATTTGATGAGTATTCAAGTTAAAAAGGTTATTCACGACAACACTAGATAGAGTAGTGGAAGACCAATTTCATTAGAATCTATATGACTTTAATTTATATGCTATGTGAAGACAGATAATTGAACTAATAATAATAAATAATTATTTCAGATACCTATAGGTACGTACTTACTCCATTGGTAACATTATTCGTAATATCGTTTGTTAATTAATTGCAACGGCACGGTTGCAAAACGGCATTCAAAGTCAAGTCAAACGTTAATAGGTAGGTACCTACTTTTGAAAAGTTAAACTAGTTGTTATTTTCATACCGGATAACTTCAACACAACCGTAAACCGTAGGTTTTTACAGCGAATAAACTTATTATTCAAATACCTTGTACGACATAATTGAGGTGTGTCAGTGCGGTGTTGACGATCCTATGCTCTTCATCGGAGATCTCTCCCCTCGGCCACATGCTACGCAGTTCACTGATCAGGTTCTCGTATACCGGACGCTGGTACACAATCTTGTAGGATTTAGCCATTGCTAGAAAATTTTAATAGATTCATCATCATCAACCCATATACTGTCCCATTGCTGAGAACGGGTTTCCTCTCAGAATGAGAAGCATTCGGCTATAGTCCACCACACTGGCCTAGTGCGGGTTGGCAGACTTCACACACCGTCGAGAAAAATCTCTAAGGAATGCTGGTACCTCACGATATTTTCCTTCACCGTTTAAGCGAGTGATAATTAATTATTATTACGCACATGAATTCGAAAAGTCAGAGGTGCGTGCCTTGGTTTCGAACTCGAAACCTTTGACTTGACAGTTCAATGATCACACTGGCACTGCTTTTCTGTTGTTGATAGATTAAACTGTTTTATTTTATAGTAGCTTGTCTAACAGATCCTCCGTGGTTCAGAATGAGGGATTATCTATCTTATGAATTTGTTTAACAAAATGTGCTGCAGGGCTAACTGCCCAGGGTCGGTCGTGGCGAATGTCGCGTACCTATCCCATGGTCGTGATTATAGAGCAAGGGATATCAAGTGCGGTTTGTATTCAGTTATATACTGACATACCATAACACTTCCACAATGTGCAGATCCATGAGGATTCTCCGCAATCAAAAAGGGTGCGCCGGACCAACATTTATCATCAAGTAACAAATTACAGACACATTGCAAAATCTATAGTTCCTGAACACCGGAGACCTTACAACATTTACTAAATTAATGGCGTAGGTAATCAATAGGTACTTAATATTTTATTGCATTCGATACATAGTGATGTATAGGTGGACTATAATAAATTTGATCATAATGGGCCCCGTTTGGTAATTAGGGGCGTCCTTACGTATTTTGCTTATTACAGCCGTAGATTTAGATGACGTATTTACTGTCTATACTACTGTTATGTCAAGATTTATTGCTTGATGATGATGATGACGATGAAGATGATGATGATGATGATGATGACGATGACGATCATATTAATAACGATAATGGTGATGATGATGATGATAGTGACAACGATGATGATGATAAGTGTAAATTGTAAGGAAATTAATTATTTTTGTTTCTTTTCATTTAACTAACCGAGCAGGAGGTATCCGACGCAGGGCATCATGCGGAATATCTCGACGGCATCCTGGAACGAGCCGCCCCTCGCCGTCTCCGCCATGTTGATCAGCTCCAGCCACGTGACCACGAACAAGTTCGCAAACTCGAACCAGTAGAATATGTTCCACAGTAACCTGGTAATGGTCTCTATTTTAAAGGAATACTGAGAGCTCGCTGGTAAGTATAGATAAAAGCTGAATTTAGTAATTATGTGAAAGCGTTGGTGTTGACACCGATTATTCTAGTCTTTATGATATTCAGATTATTCTAGCTTTTCACTTAAAATATCAAAATTTACATTTTTATATTTGAGAGGTAGGGCATAGTGGGAGTAATTCCACTCAAATTGGAGCTGTCCTACTGGGTTAGTACCCGGGCCTTGCAGAAGATCGAAGTGAAATAACTGTGTTCCTTACGGTGAGTAAGGTTATCAGTGCTCCACGCGTAGTGGGGGAACTTGGACCCTCATACTGACAATTCAACTACCGTCCTGCATCCCCGAGTGGGGCGGCATATGCATAAGGAGCATTTCCCCAACCGAAAATAAAAAATAAAAAAGGCCGTCCATGGCGTTTGCGGCCGTTTTCAGGACACACTGGATTACAAAGTTGGCCCATCTTTCCGGGTCCATTCTGACGCATGATCCGAATAATTTATCTTACAACAAATAAAAATAATATATTGAACGTGTAGTGTACCTGATAAAATTGGAATCGTCCCTGGTGATACGCAGACCGACCAATCTGAGGATTGCTCTTGGAATGGCAAACGTTGCATCGTAAGATTCAACATTATATACCTGTAATATGAAATAACCGTAAAGGGTCCGCATAGACTGCTATAATGGATGCTGAGTATTGGAAAAGCTATTGAGATTGGCAAACAGGTTGGTAAGAGCGGTATATTACGTAGGGATATGTTATGGCTAGGGCTATCCGTATATCTTGACTTGATCCTCATCCGTATGTTACAATAAACGGAGATATATAAAATACTACCTCTGCACTTAATTATTTTAAGAATTCATCCAAAATTGATACTAATATTTTAATGCTAAAGTGTTCTCTGTTACCTCTTCACGTTTAAACCGCTGAACCGATTTGGATGAAATTGTGTGTTTGAGTCCCGGGAAAGGATGTAGGATAGTGTTTATCCCAGAAATCATCCTGAGGAGGTGGAAGTTTGTATGGGGAATCAATCAAAAGGACCATAAGATGCCATACATTATTGCTTCCAAGAAAATATCATATACAAACCTTAGATACTTGCTCTTGTTCAGATTTATTTTTTCTAGAGAAACACTTTTTTAAGAATCTCGCCATCTTGTCAATTTACTTCTGAAAAACTAAATGATATGCCTCGATCAACACTTTTTATCCACAATCCCTGTGTAATAAAACACATGGGTTATAAATTATTTCCATTGTTTGTTCGAGTTTGGGAAACATTGAAGTTTTTAAGCACTTTTTCTAAGATTCAATCAAAAGTTTCTGTAACAAACTATTGTGTAACTGTAAGTGAACATTGTAACTGATACATAAGTTAGTAGGATAGTCATACTTTCGATGATTCACGCCTACAAAGTTTTTTGTAATAAAAATGTATAGGTAAAACTTTCAGTTATTTCGGCGACGCGGTCCTGGTTATCATGCTCTTCAAACACAAGGCTCACGAGGCAGTAATAGTGTGTTACCCATAACCATCCCGTTTCACATGTCAACCATACCATATCAACTACATCCTACGTCTGTTGGTCTCTGACTCTCTGTAATTTATCGCTTTTAATCTCCTGGGAGTCACCCAGGTCATAAACACGACGGAGTCCATTGGGAACGTGGTCACGTCACGCGTCACTCAGTGAGATGGACTTCTCTTGTCGCGCGCAGATTTGCATCCCTAGACGATACTGCGGCTATTAAGCATTGGAACTTAGGGTAATTTTATAACAAAGAAATTAAAATTTTACAAGGGTGGAGACACCAGGAAAAAAATGTAAAAGAGGTGCATAGTAGGATTAATTCCACTCAAATTGGAGTTGCCCGATTAGGGAAGTACTTCCACCTTGCAGAAAATCGATTTGAAATAACACTGCTTGAGCTGTGTTGTTTTCCTAACAGTGAGCAAGGTTGCCAGTGCTCCGCGAGGAAACGTTGTGTTGGCAGTGGGGGTACTTTGGCCCTATTGTTAGCAGTAGGAAATGTATATTAAAAGAAATAAACTGTGTGTGCCCGACAATATTATGTATTGCGAAGGCGACGGCCACGTCTATTGGCGGTGCCCAGTAGTAGGACCAATTTACTGAGTAAAGCCCCTATAACGCGTACCTTGAGTGTACTTAATGACGTAGCAGACAGCATGGATATTTTTACTTGTTCTCTGAGTGAGTTCACAAAAACCACTATGTTCAGAATATGTTATAGTCAATAATAAAACTGTAATTATGGCCGCACTAATTAGGAAATTCCTGTAGTGATAGTGATGATGAGTTAATAAATAAATAAAAATGTGTGTGTTTGTTTGTCCCAAATAAATAAAAAAATATTATTAGTGACAGAAGGTTCCGCTAGAGGGCAGTATATTCCACGAGTTACTATAGAAACCTCTAGATCATCCCTACTTGTTCCACTAAATTAAAGTTGTTGTGCCTAATATGGAACGACGTGGCGCCTCACGCTTATTGATTTCGCATAACTCATACCTAATAATTTTGTATCTAGTAATAGCCTCACATTAGTATTCCAAAGGTTGATGTTATTACAAATACATACCATATTGCACATCTAGATGTCCAGATAAGGTGTCGACAGGTTTTACACGTAGAAACTGTTAGGTAATCTATAGCTATACGACTATATAATTTCCTATTTGTAAATCAAAGAAAGTTCAAAATGATTGACCAAATTTGTGTACAATGTACTATACCTATGTATATAAAAAAAACTGTCATTGTAATGCTCATTATGCGAACCTCGATAGTCACTTCACTCACTTCAGTTCACTTAGAAAAGAAAAACTTATCTATAGGTACCTACTAATATTATAAAGCAGTTTGTTTATTTGTTTGGTTGAACACGCTAATCTCAAGAATAACTGGTTCAAATTGAAAAATTCTTTCTGTGTTGGATAGTCCATTTATCGAGGAAGGTTATAGGCTATATAACATCAAGCTACGACCAATAGAAGTCGAGCAAATAGGAAAAAAGGCGGGTGACACCGCGGGGTTAGATAGATATGTCATAATTTCAAAGTTGTCAACTAATTTAGCTAATCCTTTAAAAAAATGGATGAGGAAATTTGGAGATAAAATGAAACGATAACAAAATAATACGTACGAATTACTCTTTAATCGTTACTGGTGATTAAGTTTTTCGTCTGTTACCTGTGTTATAAAATTGGTCAATACACTAGTTTTCGTGGTCTCTGTGGTCGAAGTCACCAGCTATTAAGTTGAAACGCATAAATTATGTTAATAGCTGTTTTTCACTCGTGCTTGTCTCACTTAAAAACGTAAAAGGCTGCGAAATGTTCGCCAAAGCTTTTAAATGTAACCTTCTTTTGTTTTTTTGATTACCTTCTTTTAATTTTAAGTGACCCTAATTATATTAAGTTTTCAATGTGTTATTTATTATTTTTCCCTTTATTAATATTAACTCATTTTTTTTATTATTTTATCGATAGAAAAAAACATATAAGAACATTTACAAATACAAAAAATAGAAAAACCCACCGGTGGTTTAAAGACACAGGGAAAGAAAAGTGAAGAAATCTTCAATAAAAAAAAAAATGATATTATTAAAAGTTATTACTTTTATAGTTTTATATTATTTTTTAGTATTTTAGTTTAAGTCTAGAAATAGACAAAAACTTTTTCCCTTTTTCCCCTTTTTTTACATAGAGTATGTTCTTGTAACTTATATAAATGTTATTGTGAATGCTGTTTGTTTTCTTATGAATAAATAAATAAAAGAAAATGGCTCGTGGCTAAGCAACAACTACGCTGAACAAGCGATCCTTGTCGCGTTCAGTCTGGGTGACCATTCTTAACTTCAAGACATCAGGCACGTAAAAACGGACCACGTACGACCCGGTGGTCGAACGAACATCATTCTATAACTTCTATGAAAATCGTTTGTAGTAATCAGAAGCCCAAAAAGTCAGCCTAGTCTTAGAAAACGGTGGTATAACCTAGGAATGTACTGCGTAGGTCTGATGGCAGTCGCTTCGTGTACAATACTGATATTCCTCCGCATCTAGCTAGACTGGAAGCAGACCCCAATTATATCGGAAAAAGTTAATTCGGTGAATCATTTTATTTCTTTTGTTTTGCGGCTATAAGTAGTATCAACGCGACTAGTCGGTCTATTGTGACCTTACACATTTATTTTCTCATCTGATGGTATGCCGTTACCGTAGCCTGTAGACGCTTGCAACACCAGGGGTATCTTGCGCGTTTTTGACCCTGTAAAACGAAATAGGAATATATTGATTTCTGACATTTACGCGAATATTATACATTGAAATTTTAATAATATATTTTAATATTTAATAATTAGTAATAAATGTCATTGATCATGTAACAATAAAAAATGTAGGGTAGCTGTCAGTAATTATATCATCAAGACGCCCACCACCTCAGTCTACCCGTGACCATGGACGCTGTAAAGGGTCCGAAACGTCGGGATTAATAATATCAACATACGCGATAAAATCCGTAAAAAGTAGTTTTATTTCAATGAAATAGGAATAGTTGGGTCGCACATATAAGGGTCAAAGTCCCTCACTGCCAACACAACTTTTCCTCGTGGAGCACTGGCAACCTTACTCGTCGTAAGGAACACAATACTGTGTTATTTCACTTCAATTTTCTACAAGGCGGAGGTACTTCATCAGTCGGGCAGCTCTGTCCATCTCGGCGTGTCTAATGCTACATTTTCCGATGTGTGATCACCCTTTGTGTGCCCTATTGCTGGGGCAATAAGGCAGCCGTCAGTTAAACCTAACTATTTTAAACTATGGATCTACGAGCTATTTGTAGTGTCCCACTCACTGTCGCTTAATTCACTTAACTTTAACTTATTTGGAAGGGTATAGCTGTCCTAGAATTCACAATGAAAGTTTAGTTGGTCACAATAATTAATCAAATAACCTGTAGGTAATAATCATTAGCCTTGACAACCTGTTCTACCTATATTTTCTGGCAAAACCAATATTGTTTTAAGTTCTAATATAATATAATTTGGCTACAAAGGGCAAAACGAGTTATTTGTTGTTCCAATACCTACTAATAACTTTACAAAGCATACTGCCACATTTATTGTTATTGAATAAGGCAACGATTCTCAAAGTTTTCAAAGACTATTTTTCCTTGTAATCCGGTACCTGTTTAACCGATTTCAAAAAACAAGAAGGTTCTCACATCGGCCGTATTTTTTAATGTTCGCGATAATTATTTTAGGCGAATGTGAATCAATTTCGATTGATTTAGATTCGATCTTTTTATATGATAGAAAACCTATATGTAGGTACTTCTTAGTTATCTACTGTTGGTAGTGTTTTGTTTAGTGTCTGACAATTGGATCTCAAGATACACCACAAAATGATTGGGTTTTCATCATCTAAAATAATGATTATTTAAATAAATATTAAATATTAGGTACAGCGGCCAGCATCAAGCTACCACAATCTGTCAAATTTCTTTGATTGATTTTCAACTTTAACACAAAACTAATAAGGTTAAAAATTTTACAGTTTTGGTTAGCTTAACCTGCTTGCGTCTGTACAGTTATAGAGTAGCTCTGTTATTATTCAGGATCCCCAATGACCCGTCGGACGACGATAACAGAGATCTAAATATCTAAAAAGGTCATATTTAGCAATACCTCTGACATTAATTCATATTTAGCAAGTGTTCTGGAATTAATTCATATTTACCTACCCTACCTCTCTTAAAACTACTTATATATTTACTGATATTCTTATATATTTACTGATATATTATACTTATATATCTATTTTATAGATAAAGATAAAAGATAAAGATATTTATTCGCCAAGGATATGGTACAAAAGTTATTATATTACAATTAGTTTTCCGACACACCGCCTCTGCAAGAGGCATACGAATATTCTTAGGCTGGGATATCATTCATCAACGTACATTATAATAAAATATGGGTATGTTGGGTATACCACCTGACCAGACTTAAAAACATTTACAATATTGCTACATAAACACTAAATAAAAATATTGAATAAATACATTATTGGTTAAAACTAAAAAACTATTATGTATATCGGTTACACTTACAAGCTCTGAATTCCTTAACTGTGTAAAAATTTTTTTCAAGCAACCAATTACATAATGCTTTTTTAAACAAACGTAAAGGTAGTTCTCTAGTAGATTGTATCTAAAAGATAGCTATGTAAATTTCCAAAGGGTTAAAAGCTATGCATGATAATAAGAAAGCTCACTACTCGGCAGTTAATGTTGCAGTTTCAGAACCGCAAGCCTAATGTCTAGGCTCTAGGGAGTAAAATGGAATAACCGTATAATATTTCTCGTTTATTTGCGACTGGCCATTGTGAGTATTGTCTTGTGCGCCCGCCAATAATGACTTCCTTCATCAACGCGACTACGTAGATATAGCAAGATTGGCCGCATATTTGCGTTTAGTAGGATTATAACAATTTGTTCTTAAAAATATTTTTTGGCTGTTTCCTGCGTTTTCACTCGCATCGTTCGGGTTTTTTGAGACAAAAGGACTAGGTATGTTCTTTACCAAGGTCTAATCTGTCTCTTTACCAAATTTTATCAAAATCGGAAAATCGATTCATTTTTTAATTTATTAAATTACACACTGTGAATGCAGCACCTCACCACCATTACATTTGTCGTTTTAGTACACTAAATTTGTTAACCCTGTAAATTACCATGTACAGTCAACAAAAGAGTTAAGTATACAGATAGCAAACGAAATATGCATTTTTATACAGATTTTGACATAAATAATTACGCGCCAAAGGGTAAGGTATGTAGCTGCTTATAATACCTACGTTTTGACACATATTGCGTGATACATTATTACTTTATCTTTATCAAAACAAAGATTATTAATTAGCTGCCTGTATACCTAACTCTTTTGTTGACCGTACTACAATGCTGTTATGAAAACAAAAAAAATATATAAACCTAACCTGTCTATTAAAAACACGGGTAGAACTATTCATCATCAATACTGTCGTCCGTGTGCGTGCAGAGAAGTCTGGCAGCATTACTAGGTTGAGTGGTATTCGTTCATCTAAGGACAAGCCAGCCGAGGGCACTTGCACTTTCGACTAGTTTCCTTGAAGTCTCATTGAAATTTCCTCCAAAAGGATACATACATTCCTTACACAATTTAATATAAAATAAAATAAACATAAAATTTAAAATACCATTCTGATAATACTACTTTATACTATTTTTATTTTTTTATTTTTATTAGGAATAAAAAACAGATCTACAATTTCTATTATATAGGCAGTTACATTTAGAGGATTTTACGATGTACATCCAACTACGTTATTCACAAAATATATAAGACATGTTAAAACTTAAAACTACGTCATGCAAAAGGAACGGTATATCTAATACTCACAAAATATTACATCATAACCTGAAAAATGAAACTACAAACAAAATTACTACAAACAAAAAAACATTCAATTGTATTACTTATTATTTTATTAAGGGTTTACAAATATGATTAATTTAATAATATTTCATACATACAGATTTGGTTTCGTAACTTCTATCGGTTAATAAGAAACCGTTTATGAAATTGCTACATTTCAAAAGTTAAGGTCAAAGGTCAGACGTGCCTATGCAACTTACTAAACTGACCCCCATTTAGTCAATTGACCAAGCCAAGTATCTTTTAACAAGAGTATACTTATTCGAGATACAGTTAAACCCAGTCGACATTTTCTCTTATATTCGCTAATGAGTATTTCAAGCGGTAGTCAGCTGTTTTCAGTTCAAAGAGTTGCCTGAAAAGGAAATTTTATGTCTCTATTCAAATGTTGATTTACCATCATCAAATTTTAACGACTAAGGATGGGTAGTTAGACAAGTTAACGAATATTGTAATAAATATTTTGAAATGGAGGAGTTGAAAGGGGCCTTTTTTTATTTTCGTGGATGGGTTTGGAAATGCTTTATGCATTATTCACCGCTCCGGGGAGAGCAGTGAGGTGTCGGATTTCGCTCAAAAAAAGAGCGAGCTACAGTTACTGCTTAAAACCAACCTCGGCGTTTCGCGTCACCACTTTAGTGCCGGGACTACGGGAGCGCTGCAGCTTTCGTCTGTAGACCCGGCAGTGGCGGGCCTCCTATGCGGCCCCTTACGCGTAAGGGGAGAGAGACGTAGACGTTCTCCCTCACCCTGGAAATGTGAGCGAACTTAGTTATTAGTAGGTAGTAGTCATTGTCCAGCAGATCAAAAATAAATGTGAGTTCTTTTCACATGCACCATAGTTCTACAGTTACTGATACTTTCCAAGAATACTACTCCTTATGTACTCCTTATGTACATCCTTATGTACTCCTTATGTACGACTTATGTAATCCTTAAATACTCCCTATGTACTCCTTATGTACTCCTTATGTACTCCTTATGTACTCCTTATGTACTCCTTATGTACTCCTTATGTACTCCTTATGTACTCCTTATGTACTCCTTATGTACTCCTTATGTACTCCTTATGTACTCCTTATGTACTCCTTATGTACTCCTTATGTACTCCTTATGTACTCCTTATGTACTCCTTATGTACTCCTTATGTACTCCTTATGTACTCCTTATGTACTCCTTATGTACTCCTTATGTACTCCTTATGTACTCCTTATGTACTCCTTATGTACTCCTTATGTACTCCTTATGTACTCCTTATGTACTCCTTATGTACTCCTTATGTACTCCTTATGTACTCCTTATGTACTCCTTATGTACTCCTTATGTACTCCTTATGTACTCCTTATGTACTCCTTATGTACTCCTTATGTACTCCTTATGTACTCCTTATGTACTCCTTATGTACTCCTTATGTACTCCTTATGTACTCCTTATGTACTCCTTATGTACTCCTTATGTACTCCTTATGTACTCCTTATGTACTTCTTATGTACTCCTTATGTACTCCTTATGTACTCCTTATGTACTCCTTATGTACTCCTTATGTACTCCTTATGTACTCCTTATGTACTCCTTATGTACTCCTTATGTACTCCTTATGTACTCCTTATGTACTCCTTATGTACTCCTTATGTACTCCTTATGTACTCCTTATGTACTCCTTCTGTACTCCTTAGGTACTCCTTATGTACTCCTTATGTGTAAATCGGTCGGTCAATACTTATGCTAATTACGTTTTTTATATTACTTAAGTCAACGTCTTTTAATAGCGTCAAACCTCTTTTTAATTTATTTATGTCATCATCATATTATATTTTGTCGCCAAAACATCTGTCGTAAGTCGCAATCAATTGCAAGTGTACGGCCAAACTAAGGGCCGTGTGTAGTCGGCAGTCGCGTGCGAGCCATTGTCAATTAATATCCCTCCAAAAACGACACAATCGTACCACGACCATATACACCTGACTAACGACTTACCTAAGCGCTATACCTATCTATCTACATATTTATAATATCTATTTATTTATACACATTGTATTGTACATCTTATAGTATATTGACAGGCTCACAGCCGCGGTCAATCTGAGGTTGGATGATCATTCTGATGTAGAGTACGAAAGGTTCCGTACCATTATCTATAAGAACGGCTAAAAAATCATGTCTGTTATATTGAACCACTTAAAGATTTATTTTATTCTGTTTTTAGTATTGGTTGTTATAGCGGCAACAGAAATGCATAATCTGTAAAAATTTCAACTGTCTAAGTATGGCGGTTCATGAGATACAGCCTGGTGACAGACGGACGGACGGACAGCGGAGCCTTAGTAATAGGGTCCCGTTTTACCCTTTGGGTACGGAATCCTAATAAGGAAAAGACAAACCAAGAATATTTCTAAGGTAAATCCTACATGAGCAATGGGTCAGGTTACGTTAAAAATCAAAAACGAATTCAACCTTAATAACAATAAGTTCGCTAAACAGTTTTATTTTTAATAAGGTAGATTTAAAGTTATTTTAGCGATGGAAAAATTCGACCGCGGGCAGGATTCGAAAAGTGATCGGCTGAGCGATCGGCTTGTGCGCCACGGGTTGTGTGTTCGATCCCCACACGGAACAAATATTTGTATGAGCTACATTTAGTTGTTCTAGGTCTGGGTGTTTGTGTATCATGTGAAAGTTTGTGTTTGTAAACGCCTCCACGATACAGGAGAAAATCCTAGGGTGGGGATACGTATTAAAAAAAAAAAGAAAAGAATAACGTCACCATAAATACGAAAATTCAGAATAGAAGTTAGTCAGAAGATGCAGATTCGAATTCTGGGTCGAATTTTTTCTTAAATATAAAACTTTTTGGCTAGTGAACTTATTGGATTTTGAAGTATTTGATTGTAGTCGTCAAGGATTCAATAAAGCATTATCCTGAAATGTAACGTACAAAGATGACCGGCGAATTTTCCAAGTATGTACTAAATTAAATTGTGATAAAATCTATTAAACAGTTCTAGATGGTTAACTGAGTTTCGGTTTTCTTTGATCCCCTCTATACAATTGTACAGACGCCAGGACATCAAGCTACCACAATCTGTATAAATTTCTTTGATAGATTTCGAACTTTAATACAAAGTCATAAGGTTCATTTTCAATTGTGAAAATTTGACAGTTTTGGATAGCTTGATCTGCTGGCGTCAAAAGTTATTTAGAAAAGATACAAAAAGATAGTTACAAGGTAAGGTGGCATCGTTCGACATTTAACTAACTGTAAAGTAAGTTGTGTCGGTTGAAAAGCAAAAACTTGCATTTCACTAGGTGTTACTGACGTCACCATAAAGACGTAAATTCAGTATGTGAAGGAAAAATTCGACATGACGGGTTGGTATCGCGGTGGCTTAGTGGTCATAGCGTCTGGTGTACCTAACCAGAAGACGCTGGTTCGAATCCTGCCCGCGGTCCAATTTTTCCTTTTCTAAATAACTTTACTGATAATAAATTTTATTCATATGTTAATATACTAGGTATATGTAAGGTATTAGAGGAGCGGTCTACTCGGAAACGTCACAGCGCCGATTTTATTTCTGTGTGTTATTATTGGCATCGGTATTGAAGACGTATTATTAAATTTGGAAGTTGAATATTTTGTGGCAATCTGAAGCAATAAAAGCTTATGATAATTATGCTTCCGTGCGTGAGTTCGAATTCTGGGTTCTGTTCCCAGGTTGAGCAGTGTTATTGAGTTTTTCTATGAACTGCCAACTCAACTATACCTCTTTCAGTACAGGGTCGGCAACGCGCAAGTGATACTCCTGGTGTTGCAAGCGTTTATAGGCTACGGTAACCGCTTACCATCAGGTGGGCCGTATGCTTGTTTGCCACCTTAGTAGAATATAAAAAAATGAAATTCTCCGTAGAAGCAGTTTACATTTGTGGTCGGTTTACGTTTAATGGCGGAGCCATCTACATAGTATTATTAATTAAATATTGAATTGTAAGTCTTTAAAAGATCTATTTTCAAAAATAAATATCATTTATCATTTAATGTTTTTGGTCAAAAACCATTCTTAGAGTTCTTCGAAATAAAACTTACCTAAGTAAAACTTATTGGGTAAAGCTCTTAGCACGAACTAGCTTAACCACAAAATACTGCTCTAAGTTAGATTGGTAGACAAAGATATTACTCAAAGCGAACCCGTGTAATGTCCTTGTCTCCTAATAAACAGGTTTTTTTACTAACAATCTACGTTTACACGCTAGCATATAATCTACTATTATCATCAACCCATATACTGTTACACTGCTGGGCACGGGTCTCCTCTCACAGAATGAGAGGGATTAGGCTAATAGTTCACCACGCAGGCCTAGTGCGGGTTTGGCAGACTTCACACGCCGTTGAGATTATCTCAAAGGTATGCAGGTTTCCTTTTTCCTTTACCGTTTAAGCATGTGATACTTAATTATTAATACGCACAAGATTTCGAAAAGTCAGAAGTGCGTGCCTTGGATTCGAACTCGAGACCTTCGACTTTGCAATCCAATGGTCATACCACTAGGCTATCACAGCGTAACCTTCTATAGATAGACATAAACATTCATTTGAAAAATCTAGTGCAATAATTCTCCGATCCTTTTTTCCAACTACTATGTAGTAGTGGACTTCCAGGCTAACCAGATGCGGCTAAATATCAGTATTTTACGAAGCGACTGCCATCAGTAAGCGACTGCCAAGCAGTGCCTAGTGCTAAGACCATTGGACTGCCGAATCAAATGTTTCGAGTTAGAATCCAAGTCCTCTGACTTTTCGAGTTCATGTACGTATTAATTATTATCGGAAAACTTCGCGAGGAAACCTGCATACCTTAGAGATTTTTCTCAACGTTGTGTCAAATCTGTCAACCCGCACTAGGCCAGCGTGGTGGACTGTAGCTTAATCTCTATCAATCTGAGAGGAGAACCGTGCCCAGTGGGCATAAATAAGTGGGCAAATATAATATACCTAGTTCAAAAAACGAATAGAACTATTTTTTATCTCCCATACAAAATTGTCTACCTACCTATAAATTTAACTACCTCAATTTTACTTTTTTACTTCCAAGTAGGTTCCTTATACGACATAAGCAACTAAGCCTGCTTAGACGGAATTACGAGATTAGAAAATCACAATCCGTGCACACGATTTAAAAAATCGAAAAAGTTTGAAAATTCACACAAAATTCATAAGAATAAAGTGAAACACGTCCTTAAACTCATAAACCTATATAAAATCTTTCCAATACGAAATTCACGTTAAGAATGACGTCACATAAATCGTTTATATTGGCGCGTTAATTACGTTTAAGCGCGCTAACTACGCGAGCATGGCGCATCTCATCTCGGCTGCACCGCGCCTGCGATATAGGTACGCGTCCAGATACCGCGCGAACTTTGCAAGGATCCCGTTTGGCAGTCGAACGGTAGCCGCGAAACGCGGTAGACGGTAGTCTAGTCCCACCTTTATTTGCTATTCGGCTAACATTCTCGAATGCGCGGGAAGTTTTAAATTTAGAATGAGTTTGTTGTGTTTCCAGTGTACCGAATGAAAATAAATAAATAAATTACTCTATGATTATTTAATGTAACAAGGAGTTTTGATTATGCACAAATTTTTGTTTTTAGTGTTGTGAGTGTGAGTTTACAGTATTAGTAAATTATTTTATAGTTAAAAACTGTTACTGTTTTGGAAGGAGCAGGAGATACGGTAAGTACATAGTACATTTAGAGCCTATAAAATTACTTGTAGTTTAACTGTGTGTTGCTAGGTATCTACAAAAAAAAAGGTAGGTATTACAAAAGGAACTTCAACAGAAAATCTCTACAATTATTTATTTTTAATCTTATATCATGAAGTCTGCCTCGCATACGCGGCTGGTGCGGTTCGGGTAGTGCTATGCAGTTTCTCTGTTTGGAAATTTTCAGTAGCAGTCCGGGCTTTGGATTTGTGTTTGGTAAATGGTATTAGAACACTGGATCCTATATGTGAGAGCCAAAAACATACATCATTGGATTATGTGGGTATACAATATTGTTCCTCGGCGTTTTTATATGTATAATATAAAATCTATAATAGGTAATGTCATGATGTTGTATATTTTTATAATTATCTATTTATATTTATTTTTCGGTAATAAATCTAACTACGTAACACGATGCAGGTACCTACACAAACTCCGATTCTTCTCGATTATTATTGCTGAGGAATATATACGTACATATTTTTTCTTTGCAATTCTTAGGGATACCCACGTCGGTGATTTGAGGGGCTCGTGGGTAGGATAACTACACTGATCCACCGATCCGCAAGGTTAAGCTGCGCTCAACGTGGTCAGTCTGTGGATAGGTGATCATTTTTACCTTATCGAGAGCCCTCCGTGCCTCGGAAAGCACGTAAAGCCGGCGGATCCGGTTGTCATGCGAACACATATGACAATCGTTAGTGGTTATCCGAAGCTCAAAAAGCCTGACAACCGATATCCTGAGGATAGACTTATCTTCAGGCTATTGGTATTGCCTATAAATTGGGTTGCGCAGACCTCCGCAACCCATTTAATAGATAATTTTATTTTATTTTATTTTATTTTATTTTCACATTTAGAAAACTTACAGCTAGTTAACACTTATAAAAATATTCTATGATTAAGTAACGGCCAATTACAAGCTTTCACATTTAAAAATTATGCATAAAATACACGACTAATATAAAACACACACACGATTAATATAAAATAAAATAGTATGAAATAACGATAAATAGGATAACAATCAACATGCAACCAGTGATGTAAATTAATACACTCATATATTCGCCACTCCTCAATTAAAATGTCTAGCTTCTATGTGAGAAAAAGTCATTACACATCACCATTTTTAGTTTTGCCACACTCATGTTAAAGAGATCAACATCGACTCTCCGGCACGCTGTATTGAACATACGACAAGCCCTGATCATAAACGAATTCTGCCTGTAGATGCTAAGGATGGCAGGAGTATGAAGAAGGTCATGCCTTCGTAACAACGCAGATGGTACGCGCAGGCCAATTTTGTTCACCAGCTCGGTTATATCCATCGAACCATTTACAATTTTAAATAAAAATGAAATATCCGCTATTTTCCTTCGCTGTTGCAGAGGAAGTAAGTGAAACTTTCGGCATCGGCTGAAATAATCCGGCAAATAATTTCGGGAATGATATTGAATATACCTCAGGAACTTCTTTTGTACGTTTTCTAAACGCGTTATGTAAGTATCGTAATTTGGGTTCCACACCTGGGAAGCATATTCCAGGTGACTACGGACATAGGCACAATACAAAATTTTGATTGTTTTAATGTTTTTGAAATCTTTAGATATCCTAAAAATGAAGCCTAACGCCTTATTAGCCTTATTAACTACGTTTGCAATGTGTGCATCAAATAATAGCTTTGAGTCGAACGTCACCCCCAGATCCCTGACAATGTTGACTCTAGTTACTTTGGTACCCAACAGTGTGTATTGGAAAGTTATTGGGTTAGGCTTGCGTGTAAAAGTACAAACATAGCATTTGGAGACGTTTAGATCTAACTTGTTTTTTGTGCAATATATTTGAAACCGATCTAGATCACTCTGCAGGCGAATAGTGTCTTCATATGAACATATTTTACTGAGTATTTTCATATCATCTGCGTATAACAGTATTTTCGACGTATGAAAACAGGATATGATATCATTTATAAATATATTAAACAACAGAGGTCCCAATAAGGACCCCTGTGGAACTCCTGAGGGAATGCCCGTTGCTCTCATTGAAGAGTAACCATTAAGTACAACGACTTGGCTCCTGTTCTCGACATATGATGTGAACCACCTATACAAGTTACCGCGTATACCCATCTGTAAAAGTTTATGTTTAAGAATAAAATGATCTATTCGATCGAAACACTTGCAGTAGTCAGTGTATATAACGTCCACCTGGAATCGCTGTGACATGTGTTCTGATATAAAATCACTACAAACGATAAGGTTTGATGTGGTGGAGCGACCGCTAAGGAAACCATGCTGGTGCTCGCCAAAGTTAAGCTTAATAGCTGAGTACAGTTGCCTGTAAACAAGTTTTTCAAGTATTTTAGCGAACACGCATAGCTTGGAGATTGGTCTATAGTTCTCCACCACATCCCTTGGACCTTTTTTATGAATTGGAGTTATATACGCTGACTTCCAGACCGCAGGCATATCGCCCTCCACAAGAGACCGCTTGTATAAGATCGAGATAGGGATAGTTAAACATTTTGAGCAGTTAGATATAAAAATTGGTGGAATATTGTCGGGTCCTGCAGATTTATTGAGGTCCACCTGTTTTAATAGCTTATACACTTCGGCTTCTTGTATTTCTATTGAGCTGATATCTGACTTCTCCCCACAATCATTTCGAGACGGCCAGTTCTCTTGCATACTAACGATCTCGCTATACGTAGCATCTTGTGGAGCGGGGGGCAAGAAATTAGAATAGAAGTATTCCGAGAACATATTGCATATGTCTTCCCCATTCCTAGATAACTGGTCCTTGTACTTTAGTACAGAGGGATAAGAATGCGATTGATTTTTAGTTTTAATATAGCGCCAAAAAGCTCGCGGGTCTTTAGAAATATCCGATTCAATTTTTGCCATATAGGTGTCAAACATGTCCTTCTCTAGGTCCCTGGCACGCTGTCGCAGTGTAATGAAAGAAAGTTGATCAGATAAGTTACCATATTTTTTGAACCTTTTGTGTATTTTGGCTTTTTCTTTAAGTATCCTCATTAACGGCTTTTTATACCAGGGGGGATATCTACCGGTTGCCACAACGGATCTGGTTGGAACGTAGGTGTTCTTTAGTCGGTTAATAATGTCGTAAAAAAACACCGAATTTTAAATAATACCGAATTACAATTACAGTCGCTTCGGGTTAGACTGGAAGCCGACCCCGACATACTTAGTTAGAAAAAGGTTGAGCGGATGATGACCCACGTTACTGATTGTTACGTTAGATAAAAAAAAAACTTTTCTATGCCATAACCTGAGGTTCATGAAACCGGACCTTCGGCTTGTAATTTTTTCTTTATTCTGCTAAGGTGGCAAGCAAGCATACGGCTCCCTGATGGTAAGTGGTTACCGTAACCTATAGACGCTTGCAACACCAGGAGTATCACTTGTGCGTTGCCGACCCTGTATTGAAAGAGGAATAGTTGGGTTGGCAGTATAAGGGTCAAAGTCCCCCCCATTGCCAACACAACGTTTCCTCGTGGAGCACTTGCAATCTTGCTAACCGTAAGAAACACAATACAGCTCAAAGCAGTGTTATTTTACTTCTATTTTCTGCAAGGCGGAGGTACTTCCCCAGTCAGGCAGCTCCTATTTGAGTGGAATGATTCCCACTATGCCCTACCTCTCTTGTATATACGGTTTAGTTAATTAAATAGAAGGTTGAACAACCAGGCAAACTGAAAAGCGACATCGTTTCATGGTAGACATTCCCGAAACCCGTACTAAGCGTTTGCCTCAACATTTCTTACCCGTACAGCGAGGGAATGGAGTCAGCAGCCTGAGTCTGTATTTCCTGACGTGTACAATTTGGGGGTCTTCAAGTCACGAATGAATAGGTAGTACTATTCTAGGTAAGCGTGTAATTTAATAAATAAATACATACTTGTTATTACAGTTAATACCTTATGTAAATAAATAAATACAACATATTAATTTAATATGTATAGCCATCCATATTGCAATGCTTGTAAATGGCCGCTAAGCTATAAGTTTTTTTATTTTTTTTTTATACCACTAAGGTGGCAAACAAGCATACGGCCTACCTGATGGTAAGCGGTTACCGTAGCCTATAGACGCTTGCAACACCAGAGGTATCACTTGCGCGTTGCCGACCCTGTAAAAATCTTTTCACACCCTTCTTGAAGAACCCCATGCTATAGTCTCTGGGGAAAACCTGGACCGGGAGCTGATTCCACAACCTAAGCGTGCGTGGGAGAAAGAAGTTCACTAAAATGTAATGTAACACCATTAAGTACACTTAGTAAGCAATACATCTTTGAAACTATATATCTTACTCCACATCGTCACTTGCCATTAGGTGAGATTGTGGTCAAACGCTAACCTATCTCTTATATGTATAAAAAAAGGTAAAATTGGATAATTGAATATTTTTGATGTTTTGTTACCATCCATCAACTGAACGCGCTATCAATCCAAAATTATAATTATCTAATGGCAATCAATCTGCTAATAAAAAGGTGGGAGGTAGTTACGTCGTGACGTCACGTCGTAAAGGATAATGGACGGTTGTCCGTCACTTCCGGTGGCATCAAGGTCAAGTTCCACCAAACAGATTACATAGGACGTGATGATTTGTATCTTATTTGGTTTTGGTCATCGGAGGCCTTAATTTGATAACTATTTTATGATATAATACGGATAATGCGATAATTGAGCTTCTCTTGATGTTAAAATGAATTTTCTCTTTGAATCGAGAAGCTTGCCCAATATTTTTTTGAGTTTTTTTTATTTTAGGGGTGTGTATGTGTTTAATTATTGTTAGGGGTGTTTGTTAAGTTTTGTAAAACATTAAGTTAAATCGAATGTCATGTTGAAAAGAGAAGCCAGCACATCAAGCTACCACAATCTGTCAATTGCAACATTTTGATACGGTTCATTCAATTAGGAAAATTTGACAGTTTTGGATAGCTTAACTTTACAATACTTCATTTAAGGGTCCCATATCAATTTAATTAGTGTCTGACCGGATTGTTTCTCTTTCACCACAAACTTTGGTTTTCTTTTTCTAAATTAACTAAGACTTATTGGTACGAATTGAAACTTTTTGGTGACAGTTGGAGGTATTTGGTATTTTTTTTTAAATTAGATGAGCACAAGGCCGGTGAATAGAGGTAGCCGCTATACGGTATAATTGATTGCTATTGATACAACTAAAGTTGTAATAGTGTAGTGTGTGTTGTGTTAGTACTAAGTATCACTTGCGCGTTGCCATCTTGAGACCTTAGTCTACTTTGCCCAGTAAATTCACTTCACACACACATTACCCTTCAATCCGGAACATATTAATGTTGCACATTACTGCTTAGAGGCAGAATTTGGTAACAACGTGGTGCCACATTAGACAAATTCCAGCTTCGCCTACCTAGCACCTTAAAAAGAGGTTGTGCATTCGTTATTATTGCCCTTAATATACATAATTATAACATAACATCACGTATGCATTCCCCGCAGGGTTAGGCAGAGGTATACCAATGTACACCCACCGTTCGTTGGTATGTTTATTGCTATTAACCGGGCACAAATCCAAGCTGCTACTGAGAATTTCATAGAAAATCCCAATAACACTTTGCTCGACCTGGGAATCGAACCCAGGCCCTCTAGCGTAGCAGTCGCGAAACGACTAGACAATCAACCCTAATGATTTAGAAAATTATGCTCAGCGACTTTTCCTGGCTAGCATTCGGAAAGGTTAATTTCAGATACACACAATTATATTGCGTACCGTCATAGAAATATCTGTATGCTACTTTTTATATTGGTCAAGCAGGTCGGTGACCTTCAGAACTTTCACACTACAATCTTATGTGATCCTACGACTTCCAGCCAACCCAAGCTGAGTAAATTCCACCTGTGTACTGTAATTGGAAAATCTTCATGCAATAATTTCCATAGGTTTATTTCTTTCGCTTGTATAACAAAATTCTGGTGAAATTACTGGAGTAGAACAATTTTCTTTTGTCCGATTGTTACCTGCTTCCCTTACACCGAGTAAAGAGACAGAGAGATAATCTAGGGTTGCCATCTATCGGAATTTTCCAAGATTTATTTAGATTGTCGTCGAGATTGATTTTTATTAGGAGTTCTATCTTTTTACTCTCCCGTGTTCCTGTATTCTTCGAATGGTCCAATGAAACTTTTCCCAAATGATAGAATGCTGGCATAGAAATTAGCTTAGCTGTATTAAGTTCGTATTGACAGTTATTTCGACAGTTACAATTACGATAATTTTCATTAAAAAAAATGCGCTACAAAAGGCTATAGCTAGAACTTATTTGTTTGTTCATTTATTTCAATTATTTTTAATCATTTATTTTGACCTACAATTTGTGAAAAATATAAGGAAACTGTAGTATGCTAAGCCACCTGAGCGCAATCACCTTAAATGATTTTATCACTGGCAACCCTAGCTTACCTTACCTTTAAGTATTGCTAATAACTTTCTTCACGGCGTTTATTAACTTATGAATCTCAATAGGATTAGTCAGCTAAAACTTTTTCATTAGCTGCGTCCTAAAGAACTTTTACGTTTTATTAAAAGAGTTTTTACTAACGTTTCTTATTAAACATTTTCTGGGAATAATGCACCACTATTTTTTAATTAAGTACCTACCTCCTTACAGCTATCATAATATAATTATAGCTATCGGTTACAGGAGGTCCCCTGCTGAACAAAGGACTTCCATAAGGTGATAAGTCGCTTCATCCGTCCATCTCGTTGGAGGCTGTCTTTTTCTGCGCTTTCCGGTGCGTGGTCTCCACTCGAGAATCTTCTTGCCCCAGTAGTTATCAGTCCTACGAGCTCTGTGCCCCGCTCATTGCCACTTCAGCTTGCTAATCCTTTCAGCTGCCGGTGATGACATACGGCACAGAGACGTGGTCACTCACTATGACACTCATAATAAAGCTCAAGGTCACCCAGCGAGCTACGGAGAGAGTAATGCTTGGTATTTTATATATTTATTTATTTTAATAATATTAGGAAAACTTACAGGTAGGTGAACAAACTTAATTTTACAAAATATGAGAAGTCCAATTATAAGTTTTCACGGATAGAGAGATATAAAATAGATAAATAAGACAAGTACAATAATACATAGTAGTTTAAAACAAAAATTGTAATAGAAAACCACAACAATACACACAAAAACACGCACATAGATACACCGTGATTAGGTACTTAATTGAGATAAGTTAAAAAGATAAAAACTACCAATCAGTAAGCGTTTCAGCTTACTTACTGATGTGTGAAATAAGTCCAGCTCTTGTGATAAAGGAGTTTTGCCTGTAATTAGTTCTGCAGTTGTAGTTAGTAGTGCAGCGCTGCAATTCATTATTAATATTGGTAACATACGAGTATTTGCAACACCAAATCATCTCAGAGAGGTATCCAGTCGTAATGAGTACTATCTACTTATTTATAACAGTTCCTTAACATGATAGTATAGAGCAGGCACGTTGAAGATAGGTAGGGCATAGTGGGAGTAATGCCATTCAAATTGGAGCTGCTTGATTGGGAAAGTACCTCCGCCTTGCAGAAAATCGAAGTGAAGTAATACTGCTTTGAGCTGTGTTGTGTTCCTAACGGTGTGCAAGGTTGCAAGTGCTCCGAGAGGAAACATTGTGTTGGCAGTTTGGGGGGACTTTGACCCTTATAATGCTAACCCAACTATTTCTCTTGTAAGGGATGCAAAGTGTTGCAAGTCTTTATAGGATATGGTAACCGCTTGTTTGCCATCTTAGCGGTATAAAAAAAAACATCATCTCAGTAACCCTCTGTCTAGGTGTCACTGTCCTATAACTTAGAGATCGTGCTGCGCATAAAACGATACATAGGTCCAGACACACGATTATGTTTGTAGTTTAAAGATTCTATCAAATGTACATTACCACTGCTCCGTGACTTTAAAAGGACTTGGAATTACTTTTCTCACAACGATAATTTTCAGCTGTCCATTCGTTCACAATATAGTAAAGTTTATAACCGAAAATACTATCATCAGTAACCCATATACTGTCCCATCGTTGGGCACGGTTTCCTCACAGGAAGAGGGATTAGGCTATAGTCCATCACGCCCGCCGGCCTAGTGTACGTTGACAGACTTCACACACCGTTGAGAAAAAACTCTAATGACCCCTCATTAGAGTTACACCTCATTAGTTTACACGGGTCGATTTTTGTCGTGCGGCTAGTCGCTTCACAAGTTGCCTCAGCGGCTTTAGCCACTTGCGACCTAGCCGAATTGCCATTTAGACGGGCGATTTACGCCGCGCGGCAAAAATCGAGCGGCTTTAGTCACCTGTGTAAACCCCGCATAAGGCATGCAGGTTTCCTCACGATGTTTTCCTTCACCGTTTAAGCGATATAATATTAAATGATAATTAATTAATTATACGCACATACTAAAGTAGGTACTATATGTATTTGCTAAAATAATGAATAAAAAAACTGCTATAATACTGCTTTAATAATTAATTTAGATTAGATCCGGGCCGACTCTAAATATAAAAAATGACTGTCAGATATGGACATACCTAGTATAGAAAGTCTGTAAAGCGCCTTGTAATATCTAAATAAACAGGAAAAAACATGTTGAAGATACCATTGTATAATTAGGAAACTCGCCTGAAGCTTGCGACGTAACTTTATATTCAACTTGATCCTGAAATGCTCTGAAAATCAAGTTCAACGTAGATCGTTCGTAAATGACGAAAGTACGAGATTCGTAAGTAAATGACGAAAGAAAATTGTCTTTTAGTAGGTATATTTTTGTGACAGATATCGAAAGCCCCAAAGGGAAAAATGAAATGGAATTTCTATTTTCTGAAAATCTGTTCAAAGGAACTTTTATGAGGGAGTATTTTGAAGGATTAGTGATATCACTAGAGGCTTGTTATTTTTTTTTTTTATAGACTACCTCATAAGCTGGTTGTATGCGCGATGACTTCAGGTCTTGGGTTCGATTTCCAGGCAAAATGATATTGGGTTTTTCTTTTTCTCATTAGAGGCAGAGTTTGGATTTGTGCCCAGTTAACGGTTATAGGCTTTTGATGACATCCGTGGTCTAGTGGTTCTAACACCTACGATTTTTTCAGATTAATTTGTGAACTGTTTGATGTAAATACTTAGTATGGTTTCTGCTGTTGCTGTTGTATGTGTATAATGAATATACATTATTATTAATTACATACATACATACTACAGGCCGATATTAATTCGGTGCTTCAGTGGAGCATTGATTATAAACTCTTTTTCAATATTTCTAAAAAACTGTAAACCCATACTTCGCTGGTATGTTTAAGTCCCATATAATAGAGAGCGAGTCTAATAAAATAGGTACAATGGAGCGGCAACAATCGGACGATTTCTTCCAGGAAAGGAATCCCACCGTCGGACCTGCGTCAAATGGTTTTCGCGGCGCAATTAGCAGTAAATACTTCGAATTGTGTTTTCTCTGTTTCAATGGTCGTGAAAGTAATACACTGCTGTATTAATACTGGAAGAGACCTTGGCCCCTGAAGAAATTATGGCATTTCTTCGCAGAAATCATAATCCCCGTTGTAATTTAGAACTACTAAATAAATTAATAATACGAAGGCTTGTTGGACTGTTATGTTAATTGACCCCTTGATCATTTATGTTCTCGGCATAAGTGCAGGTAGTGTTAGATGCAATTAAAAAAAAAACTTTAAAAAATGTAATTATTACTTCTTTTTACGGATTTTATCGTGTTATATTGATATTTTTAATACCGACGTTTCGGATCCTACAGCGTCCATGGTCACGGGTAGACTGAGATGGTGGGCGTTTTGAGGTTATAATTACTGACAGCTACTCTACATTTTTGTTAATTATTGGCAATTTGATTCAACAACGAGCTCACTTTGTTGTTACAGTTGCAGTTGTAGGCCTGGATTTTGATTTAATACCTATAATCTATAACAGGATTCCAAGCAGGTGGTCAGACTCAGCCATCTTCGCTATTGAAATTTGGATGTTTTTTCAATTTCAATAGTCTCACGAATCATCCTGGGTAAGTATCGATTGTCTTTCGCAAGGATTTGTGATTAATATCAAATGTGATGTAATGCTGGGCCTTGTCAAGTGTATGTTCACATATTGCTGACTTCTTGAAACGTCGAGATTAATAATACCAATATAACGCAATGAAATCCGTAAAAAGTTGTTTTACTTAAATGTCCAATATTGGCCCAAGTGACAGAAACCAATGAACTTAAAAAAAATACGTTTGAAAATTGAAACCACCGTAGGGTATAGGGTAAAACTAGTTATTTTATTGGTGCAGTGAACTAGCTGGAACTATCGTCAAAGGTTTTTAATGAAAAACCCGGTTCTAGTTGATGAAGTTTTTCTCAGAAATTGTCTTGTAGTTATTATTTTCATTCTAAGAGAAATATGATGAAAAATAATTTTCTTTAACAAGAAATGTGCTAAATATTAAAAGTAAAGAAGAAAATGAGAGATTTTTCTTTGTTATTTGTTTCCTTTGCCTTTCAGCTACAAACTTTAGCGAGATTTCTCTTGTTTTTCACGAATTACGATGGATATTACGCCTCCATCCGAAATTAAAAAGACAGATGGATACGCAAATTATTATTTATTAATTAATTCTCTAAAGTTTGCACATTTTGAAATATTTTAATTAAAACCTAGTCGACTAGTTTTATTTGAATTTTAGGCCACCTGTATGTTACCTTAATTAATTTAATTATTAATTAAGGTAGGTTAGAGATGTCAGCACACAATTAAAACTCTTTAGTATATAATACATATAATAGTTCTCAATGCCAGACCAATCTGTTTATTTTACATGTAGGAAGAAATGATACTGATGAATGTCAGTTGGTTCAGCACAGCATCAAATAATATTGAATGCTTTGATTTGTGAATTGACTCCACACTCAAAGACACTATAGTCCTCGATCTAGTTTGACCATCTTCTATTCTTGACAGTGAACCATGTGGGTCCTTCTCCAGGGTCCAACCTATCTCTGTACCAAATTTCATCAAAATCGGTTCAGCGGTTTAGGCGTGAAAGCGTAACAGACAGGGTTACTTTCGCATATAATGTAACTGTAGTCAGTGTATTGTTATGGCCACTTGATGATGTTCACTGGTAAACTGTGGCTAATATTATAATAATAAACATATTGATTTCTTACATTTACGCGAACATTATACATTGAAATAAAATACGGATACATTTTACGGATTTTATCGCGATAAATTGATATTATTATTTCCTTTATTTATCAGTTTTCTTATTATTTACATTTTTAAATATTTTTATAAAATAAATTATAAAACAAAAACATTTAAAAATATAAAAATAGAGGCCCACCGGTATCGGGAACAGGGTCCAAGCTACCGGCGGTCAGGGCTCCAGAGAGAGGAACCTCCTAACAATGCGAGCCGTGTCCAGCAGTACTGCTTTCTGGATCAAGCCCTTGACCCAGCCGCCTAACGAGAGCCTCCTAAGATGAAGATCGAGGCTCGTGGCTATTAAGCCATTGGCTGACACGACTATCGGTACAATGATCGCTGTGTCCACATCCCACATGTCGACAACCTCGCGAGCCAAGTCAAGATACTTGATTTGCTTATCTTTCTCGGCTTTCACGAGGTTCCCGTCATGCGGGACGGTAATGTCAACAATCATTGCACGCCTCTCGATTCGGTCCACCACCACAATATCAGGCTTATTGGCTACAATAGTCCTGTCAGTGATGATGGACCGATCCCAGTACAATGTGATACTGCCATTTTCGAGAACTGGGTCGGGCACATACCTGTAGTACGGTACCTCCGATGCCACAAGAGTGTATTTTAGAGCAAGTTGCTGATGGATAATTCTGGCTACAAGGTTGTGCCTATGCAAGTACTCTTCGTTAGCTAGACGAGAACAACCAGAGATAATGTGGCGGATCGATTCACCCGGGCGGTGACATGCCCGACAGATGTCAACCGTGCCATCCTTCACAATAAATCTCCGGTAGTTATTCGTCATGATAACTTCGTCCATAATTGCACAGACAAAACCTTCGGTTTCTCCAAAGAGGTCACCGAAACGTAGCCAGGCTACGGACGCTGCTTGGTCTACATCGGGCCCATGAAGGGCCCGGAAAAAGCGTCCGTGGAGCTCCTTACTCTCCTTGCTCTCTCTCTCTCTCCTTACATATTATTATTATTATTATAAAATGTAGGATAGCTGTCAGTAATTATATCATCAAGACGCCCACCACCTCAGTCTACCCGTGACCATGGACGCTGTAAAGGGTCTGAAACTTCCGGATTATTAATATCAATATAACGCGATAAAATCCGTAAAAATAGTTTTATTTCAATAATAATCACTTTATAGTAGCTGATGTTCTCATTCTTTACTGATTTAAGATCGACGACTGTAATAAATATAAATACTAATAATATTAAGTAAATAACTTTCTAAATAACTTTAAAATATTAAGTAGGTATTCAATCTTGGGTATTTGCGGGCTAAAAAAAATAATTTGATGTTAATACTTTTTTTTTATCTATTGTTTTAAACCAAATAAAGAAATTGAAATTTGATTAAAAAAAACCACCCTTAACTTTAGGCGCTAAAAGAAAAATGTAAGGCGTTACAAAAAATAACATATAAACAAACATATAAAAAGAGAGTAATAAAATATAATATTATTAGAGTGAAGCATCGGAGGGTTTACGTCGGTTTTATATGTACCCTCGCGGTGGAAACACATCCTCGGTGCGGGCAGATGTGCTGGATATTCATATCGTAAGTAAATTGTGTTTGTAAAGTGATAAGGCTCTACACCGTGTTTTTTTTTGTCTTACAGCCTAAAGGAAACCATTATTTCAATATTATTTCTACTAGATATAGGATCGAAACTGAAATATTGTAAAAAAAGAGAGCTATTTCGTAGAAAAGTTCAAGTTTCAGGTCTCTCGACAAAATGTAGGATGTTGCTGTTTTTTTTTTTGCACTTCATGGTTGATCCCATACAAGAAATTGTTGAACATGATGAGTAGAAGTACATATATATCCTTTCGGCTGTAAGACGACAAAAAACACGGTGTATATTATAGTTTTTTTAAGATGCTAGAACTTTTCAAGGATTTTTACTTAAATAAAATGAAATTTATCTTCTTGTATTTTTTTTCTTCTTGCATTTTCTATGCTAAGATTTTAAATTTATTTTAGCGAAGGACGTCATGATAATGACGTGAATTTATGTTGCAGTCAATGTAATGGTGTTGCAAGCGTCTATAGGCTACGGTAACTTTGAACCGTGCACCTAGACGATATTACATAAGTGCCTGTATATGGTTTATATGAAAACTAGCGTCCGCCCCCGCTTCGCACGGGTGCAATATACATGTATTATACATATAAAATAAACCTTCCTCTTCAATCACTCTATCTATTAAAAAAAACCGCATCAAAATTCGTTGCGTAGTTTTAAAGATTTAAGCATACATAGGGATATAGGGACAGAGAAAGCGACTTTGTTTTATACTATGTAGTGATAGTGATAAAACTATTTTGATTGATTGATTGACATCAGGTGGGCAGTATGCTTGTTTGCCACCTTAGTACCTAGTATAAAAAAAATATACAACCATTATAACCATTGCTAAATACTTGGCATACCTATATCAAACCATTGCGGGATCCTCTCCGCATTAGAGTGGCCCGAAGCCTATTATTTTACCGGGATTATAGAGGAGCGCACACATTCCCATGTGAATCGATGTAATAATTTATAAGGGATTATATCTCTGCCTACTAAAAACATCTAATTAATCAATAATTATTGTTTTACTAATAATTGTTCCTGTTCAGTTTAATTATATCGGTATTTTCTCGTGTTATTGCAATGGACTGTGAAATGTAGATAATAGCTAATTTAGCATGGAAAATGCACAAAATACAAAATGATATATTATGAACGTTTTGGAAAATTTTGAAAATTAAGTGTCTCGTTAGTCTTGTGGTTCTAAGCGCGACCGTTATGCTGATTTTTGGGTCCGAATACCAGGTCGAGCAGTATCATTGGTTTTTGTATAAAATTCTCATTAGCAGCTCGGAGTTTAGATTTTTGCCCGGTTAATGGCAATAGGCTCGCTCTCTGGGACCTAAACATACCGACGAACTATTAGAGAGGATACAGGCGTGATCGTATGTGGAAAATTTTGCAAAATGTTGATTATTCCATTCGGGCAAAATTAATCATTTAGACATTTATAGTCCCACTGCTGGGCACAGATCTTAAGCCTAGAGGAGTTAGATAGTAGTCTTCCACGCTGGCTTAGTGCGTGTAGGTAGGCAGCTCTCAAGCATCTGCTGTCAGAGGAGAACTACCTCAGCAGCAAAATAAATTAAATAATATCTCTCCTTTCTTTATAAATCAGAAATGAGGAGATCCGTAGAAGAACAAAAGTTGCCGACATAGTTGAATGACTTAGAAAGCTTAAGTGGCAATGGGCGGGGCACATAGCTCGTAGAACTGATGGCCGCTGGGGCAAAAAGGTTCTCGAGTGGAGACCACGTACCGGAAAGCGCAGCGTGGGACGGCCTCCAACGAGATGGACAGACCACCTGGTAAAGGTCGCTGGGAGTCTTTGTATGCAGGCGGTTTTTTGAATGATAACGATATTTATTTTTGTAAATAGCTCTTTTTTGAGAAGAAAAGGCTGAGATGGTTTGGGCATGTCGAGAGAATGGATGAAAGGCGACTAACTAAAGGGATTTATATGGCGAATGTCAGTGGAACTGCCGGGAGAGGACGCCCTAGAGAAACTTACATCGACCTTATAGTTGGCGTTCTTCAAAAAGATCAGGTGCGTAGTACTCGCAACCAGCGTATGTGTATGACAAGATGTATGAATGTGGACGAAGCGAAAGAAGTAAGTATGCAAGAATCGCAGCAAGTAGCGTTCTTTAGTTTCTGCCTGCCGCCATGGGAAAAAGACGTGAGTGTATGTATTTCATACACATACTCACGTATATGTATCTATGTTTAGATATTTTAAAGACACTATTTAATCAAAGATACACAAGTCAATTGACTTGTGTATCTTTCATTGATCAACACAGTTGACGACCTCTGAGAAGATAAGTTGAGACAAACTCTGAGAATTAAGTCCAGACTGTAACAGTATTCATGCCTATAAGATATGTATTTTACAATGTATGCAAATCTGAATTGATCTTTTGAAGAAAGAGCCATAGCAGGTATGAACAGTCCTAACTGACTGATGTATGCGTGTAGCATACATCAGTGATCGTGTAGCTCAATCAATTATTTAGGGAGCTCAGCGAACTCTCATTGGGATTCCTCAGGAATTCTTTTCATATAAAATATGTTTGGGTAAACTTCAGGTTAAAAAGACATCTGACTGCAGACTAATAAAATTCCACTTTATACAGGGATGGATGCATAAACCTAGGTATTGGGGAATTATATTTTATTACGCAGCTTTTAGGATATAAAATAAAGTTATTGTGTTTTAAAATTGGATAGTTTGAGTGTTCTTTCCTAAGAATAGCTATTGGTCCTTAGAGTCTTATTAAAAAGTGTATTATTTATATAGTTTGTAGATCGATTTTTGTTGGCGTAGGTAAAGTTATTTTTAGGAAAGGTTGAATTCACTCCTTCTTCACACCTCATTGGCTTATGTGGTGCGGTTAGATGATAAGATAAGATAAGATTTATTATATATTAGATAGAATATGGTACAAAAGCTGTTGGTACATAAAAGGTTCAACATATTCGCCTTTGGAAGGCATGTGAATTATTATGACACGTTACAAATTTACATCACAAATATAAGTAAGGTACATTATATTTTAGAACGTCACGTGTTAATGAGTACGCGCCTTTCTGGGTCTTATCTTCGTATAGTACCTTTTTTTCTTTTTTTTTTACCACTTAGGTGGCAAACAAGCATTCGGCCCATCTGCTGGTAATCGGTCACAGTAGCCTAGAGACGCTTGTAAAACCAGGGGTATCACTTGCGTGTTGCCGACCCTGTAAAACGAAAGAGCAATAGTTTGGTTGGCTGTATAAGGATCAAAGTCCTCCTACAGCCAACACAACGTTTCCTCGCGGAGAACTGGCAATCTTGCTCACCGTAAGGAATACAACACTCCTAAAATCAGTGTTATTTCACTTTGATTTTCTGCAAGGCGGGGCGGAAGTACTTCCTCAGTCGGGCAGCTACAATTTGAGTGGAACTCCCACTATGCCCTACTTCTCTTGTGTACCTAATTAAAAGCAATCCTTGAAATGAAATAGTAACTTATCAACTTAAATAATTTTTCATATTAATTAAATACCCAGACTTAAACAATGATTAGTCAATATCAGCGTTCACATCTCGGAATTTAATCAATTCTCATTCGCAATAATCCACCAAAGAAAATGGAACCAATACGACCTAAATACAACCCTGTGTAAGTGGAAGCAGATATAAAAATGGAAATTCCCTCCATGAAACGCTCATTAGGACGGATTCCCGCCAAAACGTGCGTATTACGATCATTATGTAGCCTCGACATAGATAGGACTTTACAATGACAACTCTGGTTTGTTTTCTTATGATTGAAAAACGTGACAGAAAACCCAAATAACTTTTAAATGATATTACTTTTACTTTGTTTGGGATAAGTTTCACCGATGCCTATGGAAGTAGCATTGGGCTGGCGAAGCTAGTAGAGGCACTCTGCTGCGAATCACGGGATCAAATTCGACTCGGAAAAAATATGTTCCTATAGACTACAATTTACATAGGTAACCTAACCTATATTGTATAGTTTGTAGCCAGTGGAGGTCATCATCTACCCACTGTAATACTATATACAGTCCCACTGCTGGGGGTGGGTCTCCTTTCAGAATGAAAGGAATTAAACTATATATAAAAAATATAATTATAATTAACAAACTATGTAGTCCCATCAAATATACAGGAGAGTATAATTATGTCTGAACGAACACCTATATAACCCAACCTTTCACTAGTTTTCAAATAAATTTAAATTACGTGGTTCGGTAATTTTCGGGAAAGTTCGGGGGTAATCGTGGTACGCCCGACGTGCGGTCGAGAGAAACCGCGACGGGAGCTTCCAATTTCTACTTTAAACTGCCTATTTTTAGATCTATAATGCTAAAATGTGAATCCAATATGTTATGTCTTAGGCTTGGTTCACACGGCGATACACCGAACGTTTTTTGATTTAAATGGTACCGTATGCGTACAGTGGGCTGTTCACGTGATACAATAAAAAAACGAATAAAATTAAACTTTGAATTTTTATTACAATAAATAATATTCTAATATATGAATAGGTGTGGTTAGATGTGAATAGGCAACAACAATTTCAATTTAATTTGAAACAAAATTAAGTGAATGATAATTGTAATTTGAGCATGATATAATTGTATTCTTAAGCATACTGTGCATTTCCTGTAAATGAAGAAACACAAAGTATTACTTGTATTTGAATTATATTTATTTAGTGTATGTAATTTCTTTTCGTCATTTTTTTCCGTGTAAAATTAAAAAGCCACAGTTTTCATAAATATCGTGATTACATTGTGTAGACGTGTCTGATACGTCAAAAATTCATTCGGTTTGTTTGACAAACTCCAGTGGGTATTTGATAAACGTATTTGGCTATTTATTTTTCTTTACAGTACAAACGACTGCCTCCTTAGCCTAGTGGTCTTAAGCGCAACTGCTACGTTAGAGGTCCTAGGTGCGATTCCCAGGTCGAGCTAAGTGTTATTGGGGTTTTTTTATGAAATTATTTTTCCTTTGAACGTTTGGATTCGTGCTCGGCTCGCCCCCTATTACATGAGACCTAAACATACCGGCGAACTGTTACATTACTACACTGACTAATCCTTCGGGGAATACAGGCGTAATGTATGTCAAAGTCAAATATTGTATTTAAATTAGACCATTAAAATAGCACTTTTGAAAAGTCAAAACTAGTTGCACGGTTCCAAAAAGTGGGTGTTAAGAAGAAGAACCGGCAAGAAACTCCATAGACACTCGTTTTAAAAAAGACATGTTAACAGTTACAATCTTAGTTTACAATTTTGTTGAGAGTTGTGAAAGGGGATTAAGCTATAGTTGGCAGACTTCATACACCGTCAAGTTCAATCTCTAAGGCATGCAGGTTTCTTTACGATGCTTATTCGGTAAAATTGATCCCGAAAAAAAAACGCGCAGTACAGTACCGTGTGAACCCAGCCTTAGACGGATTATTATCGTTTGAAACTGGATATAAATAAATTGCTGTAGATATCGACATTGGGTTCAAATGGAGAAGGTCGTTGTTGATGATGAATTTCTAGAATGTCAAATTTTGGCTTTATTTTGTAGACTTTCTTCTAAGTATATAGTTTGTGTTGTGTTGGCTGTGTTGTAGGTAATTAGGAAAATATTTTCATGATTTTTTGAATGAAATGTTCGAGTTTAAAGACATCATATACAGGGTGGAAGGGACATCGACACGCAACGGCTTACCATGACTTTTCAGTACATGATTCTGGACACCCCTGCGTTGGAATTTTTCGACGGCTTTTTCTTAAATTTTACTTTTTCTTTTGCAGTTTTTTCAACTTTAAACTGTATAAAATCATTATTTCTATCTAACCCAATAAGAATTTTAATTAAAAAGTCACTTTTTTCACTAAAAACAGCATTGTAAATTAAACTCGAAAGATCTTCTGGTCAGCTGTTTCCTTAGAGTGCACTTGCGAGTTGTAAAATTTAAGAAAAAGCCGACGAAAACTTCCAACGCAGGGGGGTCCAGAATCATGTACTGAAGTCATGGTAAGCCGTTGCGCGTCGATGTCCCTTCCACCCTGTATAGTTACTGGTTCAAGTTGTTGTCAAAACATTCAGTTGCAAGAACTGCAACTCTTTCTCTGAGTCTTTACCCCACAATATTGGGGTCGTCTTCCAGTCTAACCAGATATGCGGCTGAATATCAGTATTTTACACTAAGCGACTGCCATCAGACCTCCGCAACCCAATTTTATAAACTGGATTTAGGCTTTTTGGGCTTCTGACCACCACTAACGATTGTCATAGGCGTTCGTATGGCAACCGGGACCGACGGTTTTACGTGCTCTCCGAAGCACCGAGGGGCTTTGATGTGTTTAGAATGGTTACCAATCCACAGGCTGACCGTGACTAGCGCAGCTTACCCTAGCAGATCGGTTGATCGGCTTAGTTATTACTTAGCCATGAGCCCCTCCTGCAAGAACTGCAACTGTGACTTTCAAATCTCATCATTGTCCTAGCCATTTCCTAACTATATTGGGGTCGGTTTCAATGTCTAATCAAAAGCAACTGAATCTCAGTATTTTACACGAAGCGACTGCCATCATTCCTCCGCAACCCAATTTCTGGGTACTACGATATGGTAAGCACGAAGGGGTCTCGTTGTGGTAAGAATAGCCACCCATCCACAGACTGACCGAGGCTAGCGTAGTTTAACCTTGAAATAATAAAAAATGGAACAGTAAGGTTCTCGACATTGGTAATCTCGATATTTTGACAATGTCCTCTCTGTATATCGTAAGCCGTAATTAGGATTTGGGCTATCACAATCCTAAAATCGGTTTTCTATCTCCAATAAGATAAATCTCGAATGGAATTAATGAAAGGAATAATAATTAATCAGTGTCCATAAAAGTATTCTAACGACCCCCAATTGTCCATGATAAATTACTTTAATTTATTTTGGAAATTAAAAAAAAACATCGTTCCTTAGAAGCTCGACGAGTGATGTTTTTTTTTTTTTTATAAGTATCATAGTAGAATAGAATAGAGGTATATTAGACACTATATAGCGCTTAAAAAAAGCAGTAATAGCCTAGTGATATGACCATCGAACTGCCAAGTCAAAGGTGTCGAGTTCGAATCCAAGGCACGCACCTCTGACTTTTCGAATTCATGTGCTTGTTAATAATTGATTACTATCAGTGCGCTTAAACGGCGAAAGAAAACATCGTGAGGAAACCTGCATGCCTTAGAGATTTTTCTCGACGGTGTGTGAAGGCTGCCAACCCGCACTAGGCCAGCGTGGTGGACTATAGCCTAATCCCTCTCAATATGAGAGGAGATCCGTGCCCAGCAGTGGGACAGTAAATAGGTTGATGATGATGATTATAGCGTTTCAGTAAAGATATCTTCGAGACGGGACGAATCTATCTATTCAGCCGGTAACACCCATTGTTGAGTGAAGTCATATTCTCTACCACACCACTGTTGCCAATCTTGAGCAAATCGCACCCACTGATTCCCCACTGCCCCCACAATATCATCCGACCATCGGGCTGGTGGTCTGCCCTGCGATCGTTTTATATCCCTTGGCCACCATTCGGTTACTGCTTTGGTCCACTTAAGATCTTCCCGTCTTGCTAAGTGTCCTGCCCAGCTCCACTTAAGTCTTGCGATTCTTATACCTACATCTTCGAATGTTTTCTTTTGATTGTTTTTATAAAGTTGTCCCACGCTAGGTTTTTCTCTTATATTGTAGGTACGTATGTATATAAACACAAGCACAAAGACCCGAAACAACTACCCTGTACCATCTTTAAGTCATGGGTATTTGTACCATACCTACAACCCGTCGCATAGAAGCCGTTCGCTCAACCACTACATCAAACGTGATGACAAAATTTCACTTATTCTTCTTAAAAAAATGTTTGGTGACCAATGACCATTGCACACTACATAAATCCTAGACCTTTTTACTTCAATTTAGGTACCTACAATGTCCTTTCATAAACTAAAAGTTGATTCAGGGAACCCAGTAGTTCAGTGTTCACTGGTGACAGTGATTTCCAACTTTCGCACCTAAATTTACTTATAGTCCGGAAATTTAGTTTCAGGTACTGTAATATTGCTGCCGAGTACCTAATCTAAAACTTTCTAGAACAAATTACTACGGTCTTGACACTGAAGGTAGATATGTGGGGTTGTGATACCGGGACCATACCATAGCGGGACTAACCCGTGAAATAGTTAGTAAACAGTAGATTCTCTTAGAATTTCTACGTATTTTTGTGACTATACTACGGTGAAGCTGTGGAATTCTTTTAAGGCTGTTGAACTGTTTTCCTGACATTTACAATATGGGTATTTTTAAGGCCAGAGTGAATAGGCATCTTGGGGGTTAGTCGGGTCCATCTTAGACTACATCTACACTTCCTATCCTAAAAGACCTGATGGTACTTATGTTTTAAGTGTCATGGATTAGGGGCCTGAAAAATAATATCTAAAAGTAAATTATCCATTATTTACAGCGTCTTACTATCATTTAGACGTATCACGTAACCATAAGCCATTCAATTTGCATCGAAGTAATGCTTATACATTGTGCTCAGGCAGTAAAACGTGTATAAATTCATTTTATAGTGACAGTTGTCTCGTTCTAGAGGTAGACAGTCCAATAAAATAATGCCGTTACTACTATTATTGTAAGTAATTTTAAAAAGAAAATAGAGTTTTAATTCACGCCTTTTGTATGTCACTACGGTGACTCTTCACTACACGCAAATCAGTTTACAGTGAAAGATCACTTGCCATCAGGTGACCTGGTGGATCAAAATGGGTCTAAAATTTAAGGTGGCAGGTTCTGCCAATGCTGCATAGTTCGTCTGAGGGATGGGGTCCATCGCCTTGCTAAAATATTCTGCTGCAAAGCTGCTTTGAGTTTTACATATTGGCTCCGGCATTTCCTAACTGACGACCTCTGAGAAGAAACACCGAAACAAACTCAGGTGTTTTGAAATTACGACCATCTTGTTCCGCCACAAAAAACAAAGAAGAACACAAAGAAAAAGGTTCATATTCTATGTGCCAGACTTGTACTTTAAACAAAATAACAAAAAATGGTGGAGAAATCAGTGAACAGACATACTAGTACAGTCGAACATAGAACCTCCTCCTTTTTTGAAGTCGGTTAAGAATACTTTTTCTCTTTCAATTTTCCCGGCTTTTTTTGCTAAATCACTTAGCTTAACTGCTCATGAGTTCATTAGCGGGGCACATCTGATTCTTCATCCATGATAAGCCAACTTATTCCTCACGAAGTTCCCCAACAAAGCGTTTAGCAAAGTAATTCAATATTACCAGTTGTTCTACCCTCGTTTGACCGGAAGGCTTTCAAGGGCATTGCTTCCTTTATTTGTTCGTGTGGCTTTCGAAAAAATTCTGTCAGCAGAGTTAATTTCAGGTTCCTGCTTTATGAACAGAGTTTTTTTAGGAATAATAATATTTTTTATTAATCAGCTTTTACAATACATGATTAGTACATAAATGTTCAAAAGTAAAATCTTAAAATAATGATGAGGAGATGAGGAGGCACAATGCAAAAAGTTTTGTCAACTTGACTTAAAATACCTATAGGCAGCCTTTTTTTTTTTTTAACGTATGGAAATCCTCATGGACTATCCACCGCCCGGGGAAGGCGGTGGGGTGTGTCGGACTCCACCCATAGGGGGTGACCTACCGACTAAAACCATACGGGTGTTTCGCCTCACCACTTTTTGCTGGGGTTACGGGAGCGAGAACATTCCTCCGCGACCCCAGCAGACCCTATAGGCAGCCTGCCTGAACTATAGTCGGTAGTTGTTTCATACAGGTGGCATACACTACCGGTCCTTGTAGAAATTTATGGGGAAGCCTTTATTCAGCAGTGGATGTGTCTTAGATGATAAGGATGATGATTAAAAAGAGTGCGGTAGTGGACAGCACGGTTAAAAAGGCCACTTTTGTATAATCAGTAGTGTTTATTATAGAAAAAAATGCTAAGGATTTGCTACTAATTCTGAATATGAATTTGATTTCTGTGCAATTGCTCATTGTGGTCTTTTATAGGTCATACTTTAAGTAAGTTAACAGAAAATTGGTATGAAATGAATGTACTTACGCTAAGAAATGAATTACGCTCAGAAATGAATTAAGCTCGGAAATAAATTACGCTCAGAAATGAATTTCGCTCGGAAATGAATTACGCTCAGAAATGAATTACGCTCGGAAATGAATTACGCTCAGAAATGAATTACGCTAGGAAATAAATTACGCTCAGAATATGTACTAACAGACACTAGGGCTTAATAAATATTTTTTGATTACATTGTAAATAAAGTTTATTTATCGATGATGAGTGAACTGCGTATCTGGTCTGTCCACCTTGTGGGACTGCGGCCTCGTTGTCTTCTAGTTGACTTTGCTAGTGACAATCAGTTTTTCTAGATTGTCACCTGTTTTCCTTGCTAGATGGCCAAAGTACTCTAGAATGAGTTTATTACATACTCTAGAAGTAATTTATATAGAAAAAGTTTATTGGATAGGTACATCGCAATACACACTTACCTAGTATTTATGTCATCTAGTACCGTATAACAGTAGAATAACAAAAAATGGATTGTTAGAGCGCTTTGTCTTATTAATTATTTCATTAAGTTTTTGTTCCTTCGCGTGTAACTATATACGCTATCTTCTATTTTTTGTGTACCGATTCGTTCCTCATGCGACCGCTTTTTATATACATCTAAGATGGCAAACAAGCATACGGCCCACCTGATGGTAAGCGGTTACCGTAGCCTATACACACTTGGAACACCAGGGGTATTACTTGCCCGTTGCCAACCCTGTAAAACGAAAGAGGAATAGTTTAGGAATCTCTTGGTAAATGTTTAATTCAATATGTTATTTGTAAAATTTAACGAATCTTATTATCCCATACCTACCAAGTAAATAAATGAATACTTGAAACATTTTACACAGCACCATCTAGTCCCAACCTAAGCAGAGCTTGTGCTATGGGTACTAGACAATGGATATAATACTTATATATTCTTTATTGTAAATACATTACATTACATTTGTGAAACGTCCAGACCAACACAAACTCATCACATAAATATTTTTATCATGTGGGAATCGAACCCGCGACCACCTGTTCAGCAGTCCGGTACTCCAACCACTAGATCACAGAGGTCGTCATAGTAAGATAATACCTTCTTTATCTCCCAAAATTCGTGATTGGAGCGCAAGTCCTCCACTGGATAAACATTATTGTGACCAATAAATTGGGAAAACTACTGAATGGAATGTTTGCGTACGTGATTTGTGTCAGGAATCCTCGTGTATTCCTGAACGGAATCAATTTGATCCGAAATTGCTTCTATTTGCTTAGAATATTTTCCGGTTTCAAAATAGGGTGACAATCTGGGTGGATAAAATCGCCATTTAGAACAACTTATCTGCAATCAATTTATATTTAGAACACATTAGGCGAGCAATATTAAATCAATTCATATTTAGAACACATTCATTCATACACAGTAGGCGGCGGCACAGCTCTGTCCCCGACGTTGCTGATATCCATGGGCGGCGGTAAGCACTTACCATCAGGTGGGCCGCCTGCTCGTCTGCCACTGTAGGCAATAAAAAAAAATCATTCCTTAGCAATTTTCTCTCATGAATCATAATAAGGCGGCCTATTTTAACCAACGGATTATTGGTGGCCTCATTATAGTGCGATATCGATTTCGGTCGAGCAAAGTGTTTTTGGGTTTTTCTATGAAAATCTCAGTAGCAGCTCGGAGTCTGAACTGTGGGTGTATAAGTATTGGTTTATTTCTGTCTAAGCCTTCGCGGAATCCGCCTCGCAGAAAATCGAAGAAAAATAACACTGTTTTGAGCTGTCTTGTGTTTCTTAAGGTGAGAAAGGTTGCCAGTGCTCCACGAGGAAACGTTGTGTTAGCAGTGGGGGACTTTGACCCTTATACTGCCAACCCAAGTATTCGTCTTTCAATACAGGGTCGGCAACGCGCAAGTGATACTTCTGGTGTTGCAAGCGTCTATAGGCTACGGTAACCGCTCCCCGTAGGTGGGCCGTATGCTTGTTTGCCACCGTAGTAAAATAAAATTAAAAAAAAGTATACAGGCTTGATGGTATGTTGTTACACTATAATAATTTAAATACTATCTCCCTCTCAAGTGAAGAGAGATGGAAAAAACTCATTACAAACTAAGTTGGTGCAAGTGGTGCGCTTCTAAAGCTACCAATAAACGAGCTCTGCACTTGGCGTTTACTTTTTAATCATCTGTTCATCTCTGTAGAGTTTAATAAATTAAATTCAACATGTGTTTTGCATCTGATGGTCCTGTTCTTGAGGACTTTGTTTGATAAATATTATACTATGTAATATAATTCTATACTAAACTTTATAAATTCGATTTTTCCATACTTAACTTTGTAACTCTCTCTCTGTTCCTCTGTCTATCAGTATCAATTTTGGTATACAGATACAAATACAAAATACAAAAAATACAAAAATATTTATTTCATTTCTAAAACATTGTTATTTTTACATTGGTTGAGGCAGCCCCTTTAAGTTACATATGCACTTGTGTTGGAGCTGTCTCGCTACTTCCCATTTATGGTAGCTAAACAATGATGAGACTAGTTTTGTTACAATAAAATTAAAATTAAGAAATCAAAATCAAAAATTATAAAATCAAGATAGGAAAATAAAAATGGAAAAATGAAAAATGGTTTAGCAGCTCTAGTGTGGTTTGTGAGAGTTTGTGTGTGTTTGAAGTATTATGTATAATTATGTATGTAGGATTGTTGGTGACGCCTGTGTAAGGATGTAGATAACAAGGGAGGTGTGTGTGAGTATATGTATACGTGAGCTTGTGTTCGTGAGAATGTAGGTAGAGTAGGTGTAGTGTGTTTTAGCATATTCTGACCAAGATATTTTCTGTCTCTTCGTAACTTAGAGCTTTTATCCAATTGGTAATTGTTTTTTTACATTCATACAACAGAAGGGAATATATATATAGTCTTCTGTTCAATTTGTTGTATATGTAGGTGGATTGCGTGTCATATTGTCGTCTAGCAAAGTCTGTTCGAATCCTAGGGGTGTGTGCTACTATGTCTACGCGCCTTCTGTTCTGAGTGGTTGGGTGGAAAGGAAGAGACTTATGGAGGGATAGTACCACGAAAAGGATATAAAGCTTCCTAATTGAAAGCAAATTGCTTACACTATAGAGTTCGGTTGTAGGGAACCTAAATGGTTTGAAGTACATAACCTTGACTAGAGATCGCTGAGCTCTTTCTAGGTCAAGGAATTTAATTTTTGTGGCTCCACCCCATATGGGAATACAATACGTTATTAAGGATTGTACCAGAGCAATATAGATTTTATTAATTAGTTGCGCGGTCATAAAATGGCGTAAGGTTTTAAATATCCAAATAAACTTTCTGATTCTTTTCATGAGAGTCTCAATGTGGGGGTGCCATGACAGTCTTTGGTCTACAATAACGCCCAAATACTTTGTAGAGAAAACTTTCTGTATGGTTTGGCAGTCACAGTTACAGTTTTGGATGGTGCTGTTTTCACAGACGTGGATAAGTATTTCAAAATCTGCCCCAGGTTGAGACCTTTGGTTAGGAGAAAAGCAAATATAATTAGATTTAGTGGTATTAAGGGTTAAAAGGTTCTCCCTAAGCCAGCCAGCCATCCTTGCCAAGCCTCTCTCAGCAGCAGTCTTCACATCATCCCATGATGTTCCTGAGAATACAACCGCAGTGTCATCTGCGTAGGAGATAATTTGCCCATCGTTAATCTGCATGTTACAGAGATTGTTTATGTATATTAAGAAGAGGGTTGGGCCCAAAACACTGCCTTGTGGGACTCCGTAAGTTACATATTCCTCAGTACTTAATATGTTATTGATTTTAACCATCTGTTTTCTATCTTTGAGATAGCTTTCAAAAAGAGACAGAGCTTTACCTCTTATACCTATGCTTTCCAGACGTTTAAGAAGGATTGGGACGGAAACGGTGTCAAAAGCTTTCTTGACATCTAAGAATACTGTTAAGCATTTATGACCCTTATCCACTCGGTTGACGATCTTAGATGTCAGTGCTGTAATTGCGTCTTGCGTTGAACGTCCTCTCCTAAATCCATATTGTGCATCAGATAAAATGTTGTATCTATCTAGGTAGTTTTTCAGCCTCTTATTGATCAACTTTTCTAATATTTTTGAAATAGACGTCAACACAGATATAGGTCGATAATTATTGACATCGTTTACGTCCCCACCCTTGTGTACTGGAGTAACTACGGATCGCTTCAAGTCTTTTGGGAATGTTCCGGTATTAAGACATAAGTTAGCTAACTGGCTTATCAGGGGAACTACAAAATCCCTGGCCATTTTCAAGTATTTAGTAGGTATATCGTCCCATCCAGGTGCACTATCAGAGTCAAGACTCATTAGGATACCATCCACTTCTTGTGGATCGGTGTCCAATAAGACAAACGAAGAAGCCCAAGAATTACTACAGCCACTGGTCACAGCTTGCAATCCAGTTTGAGTTAAAATATTTTCAGCTAGACATTTACCGATGGTGATAAAGAATAGGTTGACACGATTTAGCGAATTAAGAGGGTGAGGAGTAATATTGAGAAGATGGGTGTTAGAAGCTTTGGGTGTTTTAAACTGTGTAAGTTCGTTAATTGTCGACCAAAGATGTCTCGGATTTTTTGCAGAGTCTTCTATTTGTTTCCTGTAATACTGTTTCTTAAGCTTTCTAATCAAATTTGAGCAAAAGTTACGGAAGCGCTTATATGTAATAACTAAAATTACATTGAAAGGATCTACTCTTGTCCGACGTTGCATTTTATTTCTTAGTCTTATACAACGCAGCGCACCTGTAGTAATCCAGGGCCTTAGTGTTTTTTTGCAGCAAGAAACGGATTTACTTTTAGAGTTGGAAAGAAGAGAGGCCCTGATCACTTCCACCAATTTACCAGCAAAGCTATCAGGCAGTGTATATGTATCGAAAATAGATATATCTATACTAATAAGACATTTATAAGCCTTTTCAAAGTCTGTGATGCTGACGTTCCTGAATAACTGTTTCTGTGATTTGTTTGAGCTAGTTATGCTTAAGAGGACCATAGCATGATCTGTGATTGTTGTATTTAGTACCGCCACAGATGCAGAGTTTTTGATTTTGTCAAGTTTTAGAAACATATGATCAAGGCAGTTCTGCTCTCTAGTGGGTAGAGAATGTCCTGGAAGTAGGCCATGAACCGACAGCATATTCAAGTATGTTAACCTATTACGTCTTTGTTGTGCCATTTCAGTGGATTTTTCCACTATATTAATGTTGATATCGCCTGTGACAATCATATTTTTGAGGAAACTACAAGATTCAAGATGGTTATTTAATGAGTTAATGAAGTTTTCAGCACAGAGTCTAGATGGAGACCGGTAAATTCCGATTATAGTAAAATTAGAAACCGTGATTTGAAGTGCAGAAGCATGGGTTATATTTAGTTCTGTCACCACGGGCATATGATTGTTTCTTACGTAAGCCACAACGCCATCATTTTGATTAAGCTGATGTGAAGTGAAATATGAGGTGTAATTAATTAGTTGAGGTATATGTTTGTTTTTATTTAATCTACACTCAGTCAGAATCAGTACATCTACATTGAATTTCATTAATGCTATGTTTATCTGTAAGTCGTCGAAATTACTATAGATGCTCCTTATGTTTTGCGTCAGAACTGTCAAGTACGAATTTTCAAGTTTTAAAGTCATGGATATCTGTTCAATGTCACCCAAAGTGGAATTTGCAATTTCAGTATCATCCAATTCATATAGTGTATTCAAATTACTATCCATTGTCACTTGAAAGGTCTGATAGAAGAATCCCAAAGTGTATAATTAATAATAGCCACTGAGGAGGTTCACCATTTACCTGCAAACTTACACATAGTAATATTTCATAGACAACTGTGGTGAGTATACGAGTGAATGTGTTGTGTAAGCAAGATATGTAAGTGTTTTTTGTGTGCGGTATAAGAAGTGAGTGTCGTGTGTAGTATCCGTATGGAGTGGGTTCTCTCTGTATTGGTTTTTGATGAGCATGCCTAACAATAAGTATGTAATTTAAAAATATATCATATGTAGAAAATTTCAATAAATAGTGCCAATAATAACTTATAGTAATAATAGTATGTAACAAAAATCCCAAAATTAAACAAAAATATGAATTAACTAAAATTAGTCATGCGCTTTGAAGCAGCAAGCTGTGCACCTGTGACTCGCTCCTAACAAGGACTACCCTGGCATCCTCGTCCTTTCTTAAAAGTACTCTGCCAAACGCAGTCCAACAGAATTTAAACTGTTTAGACTTCACCAGGTCCCGAGCTAAGAAAAATAGTCGAGCGTTCTTGGGAGTGAGTTGCTCTGAAATAAATACAGGAGAGTCCCCGTTAACAGTTATCCCCAGGTGCTTAGCTTGAAGTTTAGACTTGTTTTTTATATTATATGACTTAGTCTTTTTCAGTAAATCTTGTTTTAGTAAAACAGAGTCCAATTCCACTAGGATAGGTGGGCAATTTACCCCTTCTTTCTTCCCTTGTGATCTAAAGATGTCTTTAATATCTCGCGTACTCATCTCAAGATTTATGTTCTTAGCCAGACTAAGTACCACATTTATTAGATCTTCCCTGGTTTCCTGTTTCTTTCTAGGAACATTCTTTATTTCGATGTTATTTTTGCGCGTGCAACGTTGTAAGTCCTCAACTCGATCCTCCAACACAGTAATATACTCTTTGTCTTGTTTAGCCTGTAATTCTAACTGATTTATCTTGTTTTTATACTCTTCTATTTGTTTATTCAAAGACACGACGGATGACTCTATGCTGCTATTAGTCAAGTGAATATCCTTAAGGTTGGCAGTAATATTACTTAGTTCGAGTTTTTGTGCATTTATGAAAGACGTAAAAAGCTCCTTCATTTCCTCCTTAAATTTGCAGAATTCCGAGGGCAAATCCTCTTCTCTCATCCTTTTATTACGTACGGAAATGTAGTTTGGAGGAGTAACATCGACGCCCGTATCAATAATGTTTCCGTCGGAAATAGTTTCAGCCATCTTTATATTAAAGTTACCAGGATGATATGAGTGCAAACAATTATAAAAGCTTAATGAGCTGAGGATGCGCCGGAGCCGATAGGAGGGGCCGTTTGCTATATGTGTTCAATGGCAGCCGAGTGGGCGTATCTTCAGGATAGCTCGGGGGCGCGGTCACAGGTCAGCTTGCAAATAGCACAGGTGAAAGGTGGAGCACCGTGGCGATGGGGTTGTCCTTTTCTGTGCGCGTGCGCTGATTTGTAGCGCCGTGTCAGGTACCAGGGCGGCAGATTTACTAGGAGTATGTTAACTCCACGTTTAGAAAAGTGATAATGTGTGAATTGTACTCACGTACAGACACCTCCTCGGCTCTTATGTTATCCTATTTTTGCACTTTCATTTAATTGACACAAAATTGACTTTTACAATAATTAATTTAGTTTGCAAAGTAGTACGGATCTCCTGCACGTCTACACCTTGCGGTGGTCCGGGGGAAGAGGATAATAATAATAAAATTATTCAACAATAATCAATTTACGAACTTATTTTATAGATTGGGATTAAAATTTATTGAGGTGACATGAATGTGATAATACTAATATAAGCAAGTTTCTTGCAAGTCTGTATGTGTGTAGTGTGTACACCATCATGTGTATGGTTTGTTGTGTGTGAAATTACCTCCTTTGGAAAACATACATTACATTGAAGAAGGATAATGGCTACTGTTGGTAACATCACTACGGCCGGGCGACCTCGGCGGATGCTGCGGGGTGCCGGGCGCCGGGGAGTGGAGCGGCGCGCGTGCGCCGTGCACCGGCTGACAAATCACTGCGTCATCGTCCGCCGTACTAAGCGCACAAGCACATCCTTCTGTTTTTCATCATTGTTTTACCCGCATAATTTTGTAATTCTCGAAATACAGTTCACTATAATTGTTACCGGTGTTTCATCCTAGTACCACCCTTAGGATTTAGATAATAACCCTCCTTTCTATTTTTTAATCATGCATAGTTTTCATCATTGCTTGTGTGCGCCATGTCTCCAATATAATTAAATTCAAGAGAAAGCTTGCTAAGTACTACTGAATGAAATAATGATGCTTGAGTATTAACTTCGATGCAAAAACATGTTGCACTGGCTGACATATAACAACGAAAAAGTAAATCTAAGCAACATAAAAAATTCGTTTTATTTAACTTAACCGTTACATAAATTACAAGATCTCGATGTATTGATAAATCGGACATGAAATTAAACGGAAATAAAATAGAATTTGTAAATTCAGTTAAGTTTTTGGGTGTTCATATAGATTCTTTACTAGACTGGAAAGACAAATTAAAAGCTATTGATGGCTCTGTATCTTCGGCATGTTAGCAGCTTACGTGACGAAGTTAGACAGAAATGTTTTGCTGGGGAGTTTGCTGCGCCGTTTCTTCTTCGCTAAAACACTGGGAGGCGGTGAAGCGCGTTTTGGGGGCTGTCTTAAATGTAAAAATTACAATTTCAAAAAATACTACCTAGTATCTTTAGTAAATTATTTTGACTTTGACGTTTGTCTCAAAAAGTCCTGAGTGGAACCGCGGGCAATAGCTAGTATGCATTATATGAAAGTTCAAATCGACATCATCATCTTTGCTTTATCTTAGCTATGTTGGGGTCAGCGTCCAGTCAAAACAGATGCAATTGAGTATGATTTTATCTGCAGAAACGTACATTCTCTGAAGGGTTTAGGAGATTGCCTTATTGATCTCGTAGTCTCAAGTGCGTCTGGTGATCGTGAGGTTCTGGTTTCGGTTACCATGTCGGGCGATGCATAGTCGTAGTCTGGATTAATCTGTGCCCGGTTATTGGCAATTCGTTCGCCTAAAACTTTTCGGCGAACTATGGGTACTGTACATCTCTGCCTAAATAATAAATTCTTAATAAAAAAGCGAACCCATGAAAACAATTACTGAAAAGCGAAAAATTAAATAACCTAGTTTAGTCTTATTAAATAATATTGAGTCGACACCAGACAAACACTCAACGAAGATCGTACTTTGAAGTTTAGTTTGTAAAGCAAAATAAAAAAAAAGCAAGGAATTTTTAAAATCAGTTTATAATTTGACGACGTCTGTGGTTTAGTGGTTCGAGTGTCGGACTGCTGATTACGAGTTCGTGGGTTCGATTGGAAGACACAAATATTTATGTGTTGAAAATATTTTTTTTATTTCTTTATTTATTTATTCAATAACCAACTTATACTTACAGACTATTCTACACGTACAAGTTATAGGTCAGAGAGAAATGTTTGTTTGTCTGGATGTTTCTTATGTATAATACATACTTATGTTTTATTTGGAACTAGACCGTGCTGTATAAAATGTCCCATACATATTATTATTTAGTGGAGTATTATTAATGTATTATTATTTAGTAGAGTAATCGCGTAACAAACATATGAACTGAGAACCTTCTCCATTATTTCGTCGGTTGAAATATATCATGTATTCCTGTATTCCTTGAGTAAACATACCAAGCCAAGCATTTTTACTATACCTACTTACACATTTCTCTTAACATAATATAAATAACCTTTAGTGCAACGAAATAAATTCCACAATCCAACCAACCAACGGGTGCAAACTAACAGTAAATTTACATGAAGCCAGCATACGATTTAATACAATTTCAACCCAGTTCCAACTGTGATTTCAAGTCTAGAATACCCTCCTTTCTTTTAACGGCTTTCGTAAGAGGAAACTAAGAAAATGGCTAGCTGGAAGTAACAAAGCATCTGGCCTATGGCTGTATTTAAAAAACTCTAACTAAGGTATTGTTTAAGTCAAAGATTCTCAAAGTTCAAAGATATTTATTGTTTTTTTTTATCAAAACCATTGTCCCACACTAGGATTTTCTCCTGTATCGTGGGTACGTTTACAAATACAAATTATCACATACACAAGCACCCCGACTCAAGACAACTATCTGTAGGTCATACTAATATTTTATTCTGTGCGGGGATCTGAACCCTGACACATGGCAAAGAAGCCGGTAGCTCAGTTCAACCCTGCTTTGAGCTGTGTCCTTACTGTGAGCTAGGTTGCGCTCACCGTAAGCTAGCATAATCTAGCTTTAATTTTTAGCACTCTTGCAGCATTTTATACCACACTAGCGCTTTATAACTCTACAGTACTCTAAGAATAGGTATAGCTTTTGATCTAAAGCCAGTCATTCGGTGGCTGCAAAGGCGATGTGTGTAGGTATATCCGATCGATAATGCGGCAAGCATCCCACACTGGATATTTGTTGAAAATTTGGGAATGTACCAATGAATGAAGTATGAACGGTTATGTTGAGCACGATAACATGAGTTTATTATGATCCATCCCACGCAATTTAGATTTATTTCGTGCTAGTTTCTGCCCGCGACTTCGCTCGCGTGGAAAAGTTACTTCTTATTATCGCTGTAATTTGGCTAATTTACTCAAAATCGTTATAAATTATAGCCTATATGTTATTCTGATGTATAAATTATAATACTGTAAAGTTTCATCAACATTCGTGTAGTAGTATTAACCTGAAAGAGTAACAAACATCCATCCATCCATCCTCACAAACTTTCACATTTATTATATTAGTAGGATAGGATTAGAAGGATTGATAAATAATAAATAATAATAATAAATTGTTTATTTAGAAAAAAGGTGCAATACACTGTCTTATAATATTTAAAAATTATGGCTAATTACATTTATGTATGCTTGAACTAGGTTGAACCTGTGTTTCAGGCAAGGAAGTGCATAGATAACATAAATTATAAATTAACAACTTAAATACACTTAATTATAATTATCTATAAAGTATCTAATGTTTATGAACTAATATATATATTGAAAAATGCTAAGTACGTTATTTATTTGCATACTACGAGTAACTCTTCTGTTTGTTCGTAAGAGATGCTTTGCAAATATTGACTAAGACATTTTTTACAGCTAAAATAATTTAAGTTATAAATATTTAATTCTTTATTTATCCTGTTGTACAAAAATAGGCCTAGGAATGTAAAGAATCTGGTTATAAAAGTATGTTTTGATGTTGAACTTGAAGTGCAAACTATATCATTCCGTCTCTTTTTAGTTACGTCAGCATTATAAGTAAGCATGGTGTGTTGTTTTAATATTAAATGCACTATGAAAAGTTGAAGAACAGTCAGCATGTTGCATGATTTGTATAGCAGATGAGTGTGAAAGAAAACCGGGTGAAAGTTGGCTACTTTTAGGATAACTCTCTGAGCTCGTTCCTGAGGAAGTAAATTAGTTTTTAGTAAATGTCCTTATAAAAAAAATAATGTATCATATTGTCTTCTCTAAGTTAAAATTGATGACATCATATAGCCGTTATACAGCCACTGCTAGCCGTAGGCCTGGTGTAGTGAACGCCATCCATCCGGTTTCCTTATCCAGACACTACCAGTTACCTTCCAAGTCGTCAGTTGTCAGTCCACCTCGCGGCGGGCATCCTACACTACGGTTGCCTTGCTTATTGTAAATAGTGATGGTTAATATCGCACAATAAAGCACTTTATGCTATAATGCTATAAAGCTATTTTGCTTTATATCGCTTAGCACCCTCTCTCTCTATCAACCAACAGTTCGTCGGGTGTCGCGTATCGCGTTAACATAACAAGTAGGTAAATAAAATAAGCCGGCTATAATAAAGCACGTAAAATCGCTTGCTTTAAAAAATTAAAGTTATTGTTTTATAGCAACCTTGAAGACCTCTAATTGTGAAGACTGTGTCTAGATAAATGATGACATTTTTACAAGTCAATATTTTACATATTTTTTTAAGCTAGATGGCTCTCGAGAAACTCGATAACTCGTCTAATCTCTCGTCATCTCTTCTCTTACGTTTCCTCTACATATACCGCGTATCATAAACCAACTTCTTTTTAATTCGCCCAGTATTCAGGACGAATTTTTCAATAAAAAATCATCTCAAAACTATGAATATTTTGTCAGAAAAATTGGGTCTGGCCTTTGACCAGGACAGTGTTCATACAGCAAAATTAAATACTTCAACAAACTGTGCCAACCTAAATTGCGCTCCACAACCGCATTCGCCCGCTCCCTGGTGACATCACTATGCAAATATTTTGAAATAACTTCTGCAGAAGCTACTTTAATATATTTTCATGTCGTAAAATCGTGAAAAGGCGGATTTGGACATAGAGAAAAATTGATACAGAAGGTTCACTACAGAAGATTTGGATAAAGAATATGCAAAAATAAAACTTTGACAAATGATGTTTTGTTTTGCTTTTCTATGACCTAAATGGTAATTAAAATGTAACGAACTTTAGAGAGGAAAGATTTTGTGGCTTCCTTTTGTTATGATATTATTACACTTGAATTATTTTTACAGACCTTCAAGTTTCAAGAGTCTTTTAAGAAGGTGTAAACGCTAAAGGATTATATAAATTTGGCATAACTGGATTTAGCGGGAGGCGTGGACTAATATGCAAATGCTTTTTATGTACTCAACTTAAATATTATGCGTTTAATTGAAAAGATTTGGAGCGAATAAAAAGTTGAAAGAAAAACAAGCATACTTAGTACATAGTATCACTCGCGTCTTACTACTTGTACTGGCCACATTGCCCTCCAAACCGAAACACCAAAATGTTAGAACATTATTACTTACATACATATACAACAAACAAGAGGCTTAAGTATCATAGTTTTAAATTTGGAACTAATAATGTGTATATACGTTTAGTGTCTGTGTTGTGTAACTCGGAATGTGTGTCCAAATAAATCATTTTTCATTCTTTCTTTCTTTGTATATAATACTAAGACTTTTTTCTTAACGATTCTTGAATACTTCTTACATCTTGTAATACACGCGCGGCGGTTGCGAGTACTATACATCTGTCATTTTTGAAGAACCTTACCAATAAGGTCGGTATACATCTTTCTAGGGCCGTCCCCTGTTGGCGTTAGGTACGTTAGTGACAGAATATTATGCGATGGTAGATATATACCAACCCAGACGAACTTCGCAACAGAGTTTTACCACCTCACACATATTGATTTGAATCCAATTTTCTTTCATTGCAATCTCGCTCAAAGTTTGAATTTGGAACTTCTAGATCGCCAGTTAGGGGTGTGAGTTTAGCGGTCACCGCTTCACGCGTCGATTGTAATAAAGATACTGTGTTTCATAGATCATGCTCTGTAGTATTATACAACCTACGTAGAGCCTTTTCTATTTGACTGAACATCATCTTTGTGTGGCTGTAGGGCTGACACGAATTCTCTTAAGAACTTTGGAATGCTTTCGCTTGGAAAATCTTTTGTAGTCCCTTTGAAGATGAAATGTAGAAGGTGCTGTTTAATTAATAGGTACACAGACTATTATTATATATGGTAGTTACATGTACGTTTTTTTTATATCACTACGGCCCACCTGATGCAACGACACTTGCAACACCAGGGGTATCACTTGCGCGTTGAAGAATAGTCGGGTTGGCAGTATAAGGGTCAAAGTCCCCCCACTGCCAACACCCTGTTTCTTCGCGGAGCTCTGGCAACCTTGCTCACTGTTAGGAACACAACACTGCTTAAAGCTGTGTTATTTCACTTCGATTTTCTGCAAGGCGGAGGTACTTCCCCAGTCGGGCGGCTCCAATTTGAGTGGAATTACCTCTCACTATGCCCTATCTCTCTTAAAAGAGGTACAAACAAAGAGGACATGAAGAGTGTTGGTTACATACAGGGATGACAGGAATAAAGCCTTTATTATTCTCGCTCGGTTGTCACTCCATGCCTGTCAACCCTATTTTACGCTGATGATTAATACGACATTACGTAATCATTTTCACGGAGCTGCCCAGCTCCAATTTGAGTAGAATTACTCCCACTGTGCCCTACCTTTCTTAAAACATACCGGTAAACTGTGGGTATACGTATACATTAGTACACATCCCCTTTTTATCGTACGGAATATCTTCATGGGTCGTCCACTACCCGGGGTGGTGGTATGTCGGACTCCTACCGACTAAAAACTGCACTTGCCTACTCTAGCCCTATATGTCACGGTCATGGGATTCTTGACATTCGCCACGACCGTGACAGGAGTACGGTCAGCAACGAAAGTCGTTGAACACAGCTGAATTTTAAAAACATGACAGCTCCAAAACTTGTCAAGATATTTTTTTTATTACGAATGTAAGGTAAATATTTAATAATGGTCATCTATACAATGATTTCGTACAACATTCACAGGTCAGTAACTTCATATTAAAAATAGTATTGAAGATTGCAACATGTTCAGCGAATTTCGTTGCTGACTGTATATACGCCAACAGTACACAACAAAAATTTTACAGTGTCAAATTTTCTCAATTGAACATGAACCTTAACACTTTGTATTAGAGTTAAAAATCAATTAAAGAAACTTGACAGATTATGGTAACTTGATATGCTGGCCTCTATACATATCCCCCTAACCTTTCGAAGATACGTGCGGTTTTTTACTCGAGAGTAGTCCGAAATACCCTACCACGTCGCCAGGTGGTAGGTGATTCTTGAGGATTTTCAATACGATAAAAAAAGGTGTATTGGTATGTTATAGCATAGTAACCTATGGCATTATAGAATAAAAAAAATGTGAATGTGTTTCTGATAAATAAAAAAAAACCGACATAACACACCGGATAAGCAAGCTGAAGTGGCAGTGGAACGAATGAAGTGGAATGAACGAACGAATGAATGAAGTGTCTGCAGAATAACCGACAACCACTGAGGTAGACGTGTTCTCGTGTGGAGACCGCGACTCGGCAAACGTAGTGTAGGACGCCCTCCGGCAAGATGGAGTGATGATTTGCGAAAGGCTGCTGGTAGAAACTGGATGCGAAAAGCCGAGGACAGGGTGAAATGGCGCACATTAGGGGAGGCCTACACCCAGCAGAGGACTAATGTAGGCTGATGATGATGGTATGTTATATCTGTGTGGGAAGATACAGGTGTGTATCTGTTTAGATATTCAAAATTATATTATACCGCAAAGTTCATGCATTGTAATAATAGTTTAAACCTTACACAAACATCATGAAACATAAACACTAATACACAATTTTGTTTAGCATATACAAACAGGAAGCGAATATTATTATATAAATGTTATCTATTAAGTAAGGTATTTATAATCTATCTCTTAAAGTTTGTACTAACATTATCGTGTTTAACTTCAATCAAATTACAGTCTTTTCTAGTCACATAATTTTTTTTAAGCTAGATTATCTTATCTAGCTAGCTACCCCAATCCGTCAAACTTCTTTGAATAAGGTTAATTTTCAATTGGGAGAATTTGACAGCTTGACCTGCTAGCGTCTGTACTAGCGCTATAAGAATAAGATATTATGTTTTCTTATGTAGGTATGTATGATGTTTTTTCTAATTAATTATGTATACGGTTTCTATATGCCAGAGATCAATTTACTCTCTGTTAAATGTATCCTACATTTAACAGCTGAAGATTGTTTGGGGTGGTACCACCGATTTCCTCATGTCTGATTTGGTCGTGTAGAGAAATACCAAGCATAGCTCTCTCTAGCTCGCTGTGACCATTCATTTGATTACCAAGAGTAAAACAAGAGTGCAACAGAAACAAATGAATCTATAATTTACTTTAAGCCATAGTAATAATAATGTTTCATACAACAACCCAATTTCACGAATGTGTAGACAATACAATTCTATTTGCTCTGAAACAGATATCTGTGACGATCGTTATAATGTATTTAAACACGCCCTTCTAAAGAAAATTGATCGAAACAATGAGACTAATTAGGTTTCTTTTTTCTTTAAAAAAAAATATGTTTCCCATTTTCTTTCCCCAGCTCACTGAAGTTTAAATTATCATGTGAATGATGTGTATAGTTTTAATTGGACTTCAGGTTGAATACTATGATGTTTCATTGAATATTGTGTAAAACTTAATCTGTTGTCTGTTACTGTACCTAAAAAAAATAAAAATAATTGAAGTCCTAGTACGAGAGCTCAGCATCTGAAATGAGCTGCCGTAAAAGTACACAAATGTTATGCTTGAGTATATATTTTCATCAGACTTTCCATGTCCTCGGTAACAATAGCATTGCGATCTTTACGAGCACGTGTTTTTTTTAAATATTTAACACCGTATTTGTTATTCTGGTACAAATTAGAATTTTTTTTTTATATACTGTCAAACGGGGTGAATCGAGACAAAACTTTGAAAGGGATTTTTAGCTAGATGCCAACATGGTCTTCTAATGCTTTATTATAATTTACGAACAATATTAGTCCCTTTTTCCAATAAACTATATTACTATTCACCCCTATATCCACATTCACCCCGTTTGACTGTAAGTAAAAATAAAAAATAATTTTATTGATATGAAAATGTAAAAATTATTATAGTAGTTTTTGCATAACAATATAACATACAAACATGCATGTATTCCCCGAAGGGTTAGGCAGAGGTGTACCAATGTACTCGACCCTATTGCCATTAACTGCACTAATCCAAACTCCGAACTGCTACTGAAAGTTTCATAGAAAAACCCAATAACACTGCCTGACCTGGGCATCGAATCCATGACCTCACCTGAAATGTAGCAGTCGCGCGTAGAACCCCTAAACTAGGGACTTGATATTATTTTTTAATGTCATTAAAATACTATTTCAGAATACTCCCAGTTTTAATATCAACAAATAGATAGCATAAGTTTTCTTGTTTAATGCTTAAAGGAAATTTGCGGATGAAATTTACATTACAGACATACATTTCTCCTTTAAATGGCCGTTCTAGAACTTTAAATTTCCTTAACAAAAGTTCAACAACTTACCAGTGGTGCATAAAAGCACACAGTACTACTATAAATACGACCAAGTTTCAGTTGTAAACAAACAACAGAATAGCATTCCATTCTACGATTGGATGTCCGTAGCATACGAGATTCGTAGAAGCAGCGGCGCGGAACGCTACGTGCGCGTAGCAATGCGATGTAGCACCGAGCTACGCCGCTACGGAGTTATGTTCAATCTTGCACATTGCACAATTATTATGAGACTATACCCCAGTTCAAACATTTATTCACATCTTTGATTACTTACTAAATCGGCAGTAGAATAAAATAGAAAGGTATAAACACTTTTTGGTAAAAAAAAACAGTGGGAATAGTTGCTAAGCAACTTACACTGAAATCGTTAAAGATCCTGAATGGTGATTCGAAATTAAAAAAGATAAGAGAAATCTAAAGATATTTTTTCAATACCTATCTAATGATATACACATGGTTTGTAAACTTTTTTCATTTTTTCTTGTCGCCATGTTGAATTTTGATTATTGTCATGTTTTTAGTGACACAAGATTAAGACAAATCGATTGAAGTAAGAAAAATGAAAATCGGAATAAAACTACATCCACGATCGAATGGTCATAGGCGCGGCTGCTGAGAGTAAGTTTCTGTGTTCGAATTCCGGGTTGAGCATTATCGTTGAGTTTTTACCATGAAATTCTTTGGCTTGGCCGATTTTGATGACATTTGTGTGTGTATGTTTGAGTGGGTGCCTTGATAGTAGCAGCTCGAAGTTTAACCGCTTACCATCAGGTGTGCCGTATGCTTGTTTGTCCTTTTAGTGGTATATAAAAAAAAGTTACGTTATTGGAATAAAATACAAATAAGTATTCAATAACATCATTGATATTCGGCTGTATTTTGAAATGAAAGAGATTTAAAATCATCAATTTAGGTACAGGTCATTAGGTAGCTTATCGTGTGGCATTTTATCCTATATTCACACATACGTATAGTTTATACGTAGATGTTATATGAGTATGTACCACAAGTTACGATTTGTGACCAAATTTCAAAGGAATAAATGACAGGACCAAACCTTTTTGAATGTGAGATAACATTTTCTTTTTTTTATAGAAACGAACTTGATTTGTTTAGATTGAATGATGTATGATTGAAGCACTGACCTCTATAATACATGGATTGAAGGATGTATTTTCGATGACATCATGACTGAATGACATGAAATATTAACTGTCTGGTTAGTCTGTCGGTTATAAGTCGATTACAAAGCTTATAAGGTCTTAAATTGTTTTCCAGGTTTTACAAAACCCAATACAAATAATTTGTTCAAACTTGTATTGCTGTATTGGAGTTGCGAGTTTCTTGCCAGATTTTTCTCCATTCGAAACCTGTGTCCTAAATTGCTAAAGTTTCATAAACGCTTGTAAACGCTTATCTTTTATGTATATATGTATGTATGTTTGTGTTTATGTATGTAAGTGTCATCGAATCAATAGATATACACCGTGTTTTTCGTCGTCGTACAGCCGAAAGGATATACTTCTACTCATCATGATCATCAATTTCTTGTATGGGATCAACCATGAAGTGCAAGGTTCAGCGGTTATTGGTTCTCCGTACAACTTTCACCCCCCTTTTCACTCTCTTAGAAGGATGATTTGTAGGATAAAAACTATCATTATGTCCTTTTCCGGGACTCAAACTATGAAGTAATTTAACCGTGAAGGGGTAACAGACCGACACACTTTCGCATAAATAATATTAATACAGAGCCCAGCAGGTCAAGCTATCCAAAACTGAAAATTTTTCCCAATTGAATATGACTCTTACCGTTTTGTATTAAAAATTAAAATCCAGCAATTGACAGATTGTGGTAGCTTGATGTGCTGGCCTCTGTACGTATAGATTCTTTTTTTTTTAATAAGAGATACGTTGACCACAATCTCACCTGATGGAGAGTAAGGATGTGGTCTAAGATGTAGCACGCTTACCTAGAAGATACCTATTCACTCGTGACTTGAAGACCCCCAAATTGTACACGTCAGGAAATACAGACTCAGGCAGCTGATTCTATTCCCTCGCTGTACGGATAGGGAATGTCGAGGCAAAACGCTTAGTGCGAGTTTCGGAAATTTCCACCGTGAAACGGTGTCGCTTTTCAGTTTGCCTGGTTGTGCGATGGTAAAAGGGAGATGGCAGAATTAGATTGTGCAATTCTGATGCACACTCTCCGAAATGTATCCACTAAAACATATTCACTTGTGACTTGAAGACCTCTAAATTGTACACGTCAGGAAATATAGACTCAGGCAGCTGATTCCATTTACTAATAACGGCTGTGTAAATTCAGGATTATTCGCAAGTTCTATTTGCTTTATACAAATATTGCTTCCATCTCCAGAGAATCTAGTTCATAATAAAATGGCAAACATGCGATATTTATTTGTGATCCGGACAATATTACATGATTTTAATATCGTATTCTTGTTTCAAGGAGTCTGTCGAAGTGGTAAAAATTATATAACTAAACTTGTTGACTGCACGTATAAATGATTTTGAGGGTCGCATTGTACCCCCGGATTCGCTTCCCGGGCTAAACATTAGCAAGCAAGCATACGGCCCACCTGATGGTATGCGGTTACTGCCTATAAATGCTTGCAACACCAGGGGTAGGTATCGCTTGTGCGTTGCCGACCCTGTAAAACGAAAGAGGAATATTTGGGTTTGCAGTATAAGGGACAAAGTCCCCGCACTGGCTACACAACGTTTCCTTACGGAGCACTGGCACCCTTGCTCACCACAGCTCAAAGCAGTGTTATTTCACTTCGATTTTCTGCAGGGCGGAGGTACTTCCCCAGTCGAGCTCCAATTTGAGTGGCATTACTCCCACTATGCCCTACCTGTCTCTTTAAATAATATTATTATTGGGTTAACTAGTAATATTATCGGTACTTTTACTATATGACAGGAGTCTTCTTCATCGTCAAAATAATCTTCTGCATACACCCAGTCGAGTCAGTGGGACAGTATACGGGTCGATTATTATGGTGATACCTACATTTTTTTTATCATCATCCACTTCTATACTGGCGAGCGATGGTGAATGGAGCCCACAGTCGTCACGTCCCTCAGCCATGAGGATACGACGAAGAAGAACAAGAAGACTTCTATACTGTCCCATTGTTGGGCACGGGTCTCTTCTTAGATTTAGAGGGATTAGGTTATAATTGCGTTTAAGTTAGTGATAATTAATTATTAATAAGCACATGAAAAGTCAAAGGTGCGTGCTTTGGATTCGAACTTGAAAACTTTGACTTGGCAGTTCAATGGTAATATCACTAGGCTATCACTGTGTCATTTTTTTGTAGTCGTGTTTAATTGTTCCCTTAAGGTACATGAATACAGAAATTACCATGAGCTTTATTAAAGTAATACTTAATTAAAAGCAATCGAGTATTTTTTGTTTAACAATGTCGGCTTATATCCGTCTATACAGAGAACCGCGCCGTGTTTATGTGCCATCGTAAAATAAACTTTATTGCATTTAATTGTGGTTTCCTCTTCAACAGCTGGCGCCATGCCCGGTAGCCGAATAGCCGTATTACTTATATTACCTTGATTCGTTACAAAACAAAGCATAACATACCATTACACCTGTATTCCCTGAAGTATTAAGTAGATGTCTATCAATATACACCCACAGTTCGCCGGTATGTTTAGGTCCCATATAGGGGGAGAGCCTATTGCAATTAACCGGATGAACTCCGAGCTGAGAGAGGAGAATGAGAATTTTATAGAAAAACCCTATAACACTTTGCTCGACATGGGTATCAAACCAAGACCGCTAGCGTAGCAGTCGCGCTTAGAACTAGACTAACGAGGTACTTACTAAACATAATTTCTGTAAATTTTTATACGAATTAGATAATAACATGAACCAAATATAGTTCATCTGGGAAATATGGTGCTGTGTGAAATATCCCAAGTATTCATTTATACTTGGGATATTTCACACAGCACCATCTAGTCCCAAACTAAGCAGAGCTTGTGCTATGGGTGACAACGGATACGAAACTTGTATACTTTTTTTTGTAAATGTATACTTAATATACATAAGAAACGCCCAAACAAACACTTATACTCCAACCCAACTATTGCTCTTTCGTTTTACAGGTCGGCAACGCGCACCTTCCATTACCATCTTACCATCACGTGGGCCGTATGCTTGTTTACCACCTTAGTGGCATATAAAAAAGCATAAAACGCTTAATAGCTCGACGAGCAACTCTCAAACTGTTCCTACGTAAGCACGCAATTTCGTGTTTATAAAAACAAAATGGGAATTAAAATAATTAAGAAGTCACGCTGTAATATCGGTATTATAATCTTGGAGTGAGTATTTTTTCATGAACTTAAAACGTAAAAGTCATGGTCATTTCTGTATTTATGTACCTTAAGGGAACAATATATTTACTTACCTTTGTCCGTGATATTAACTATTATTCCAATGAGAGTCATTATATCTTATTACGTAGAGCTTCAGAGCGGGACAATGTTAACAAAAAAAAAACATTTAATAAATATTCTATGTACTTAGTTAGCTTCTTCCGGATTCAGGTTCCAGCAAGAAACTTTAGCATACACAAAATGGTTAAAATTAACAGACATTAATATCGTGTGGTGCAATTTTAACAATTAAGTATTGCATTCGAAGTCTCTATTCGCATATTAACTATTTTTTTAAAATCCTCAGAGGATAATCTTTATCTACCGATTTAGCTCAAAGCGAAGGAAGCAACAAAAGTGCTAACTCCTTTAAACTATCGGGAAAGTGGAATACAAAAAGCCAGCTTTTAAAACTGTAAAATCGTATTTTAACTTCCTATTGGAGAGATTCTGAACTATTGAAAATTTATTTATTGATAAAGGAGTAGGTATCTATAGTTTCTTGCCGGTTCTTCTCCATAAAATCCACTTTTTGGAACTATGCAACTAGTTTTGACGTTTCAAAAGTACCTAATTTATTAGTCGAATTGAAATAAAACATTGACTTTGACTTGACTATTTATCAGATCCTCTGAGCAAAAATTAGAGGTTTTAAAACAAAAAGTGGATCCGTTCTCCGTCCGTTCCGAGAGATATTCCCTGTTTTGCATTATATTTTTAAGAAATGTAACGCTATATTTTTCCCACTGTACTTTTGGGAGGAAAGTGCAAAATGCTGTCAACTAAGTGTGAGGATTTGTAATTTTCCCTACAGCGCGGTATTTTTGACGTGGCCCGTGTATTTAATTAGCTGGGTATTATGTATGGAGTTGATAAGGGTGTGTGCCAATTTTGGGACGTGTCAATTCATAAATATGCTTACGTACCGTTAATAATATGCAAAGTAATCCTATTATGGTATTTCTTGTAAGCTTCTTGGTATCTCTTTCTTCCTATACCACTTTATTACACTTTCTACATTTCACACGACACCAATTAGTATTAAACTAAGCAGAGCTTGAACTATAGATACTAGGTAATAGAAAAAATACTTAATTACCTTTTTATAAATAAATATACTTATTATACCTACATAAAAACACCTCGACAAAACACACATTAATATTTGTGTCCTATGGGAATCGAATCCATGACCTCGTGATTAGCAGTCTTATTAAAATCAGTCTAATCATCAATCAATAGCTAATATCTCCTCAATTTAATTTAAAACGGAATTTGTTTTATTGTTTTGGTTATAATTACTATATAAATTTAAAATGCTTCTTTATCGTGGGTTCCCACATGACATCATAAAATTCATAATTATATATTTTTGTGATGAACATACGAGTAGGTGTTTGTGTATGTCTGGGCGTTTCTCATGTATTATGTATATTGTATTATATCCATTGTCTAGCATCCATAGTACCAGCTATGCTTAGTTTGGGACTAGATAGTGCTGTGAAAAATGTCCCAGTATTTATTATTTTTTTATAGGCAAGAAAACGCGTCGCTCCAAAACTTTAATCGCTAATGTCACGCGCAAAGCTAGACAGCTTAAGTGGAATTGTGTGGGACATCTGTCACGTGCCAGACGAATTGTGGTTATACTGTTATAACCTTTAAATGTATATGGGTATGTAACGATACCTTAGAAATCTCGAGTGAATACGTTTATATCTTTGATTGCACTCTTCAATTACTAAGAGAGCAATTCGTGATTATTTGTGGAGCAATAAATTCACTCAATAGCTTCAATTTCCAATGAATCGTGTGGTTGGAGCTATTTACGTAAAATGTGGCTTAATTAGGTAATAAGGCCGAGCAATGTGCGGTATATTATGATATTGTATTTTGATAATGCCTCATTAGTCTCGTGGTCCTAAGCGCGACTGCTACGCTAGAGGTCCTGGGTTCAATCCCCAGGTCGAGCAAAGTGTTATTGGGTTTTTCTATGAAATTCTCCGGTTTTGCCCGGTTAATGGCTATAGGCTCGCCCCCTATTACATGGGACCAAAACATACTGGCGAAATGTGGGTGTACATTAGTACACCTCTGCCTAACCCTTCGGGGAATACAGGCGTGATGGTAGGTATGTATTTTGATAATACATACCTACTTAACCTGAACATTAGTTCAGAGCTAATATTTGCTGAAAGTCTGCAGAGAAATCCTTTTCAGTTTTCAGTATCATTTAACCGAATTTAAAATAAGCTGTTCAATTCTCTCTATTATCTACTGCCTCATTAGTTCTAAGTAATGCACGCCTCTGCCTGCTGTGACAAGAAACCTCTGCCTAATCCTTTTTGGAACACAAGCGTGATGGTATAGCATACGGGCCGCAGACTATAGACGTCAGTATCACTAGCACGTCTTGAGATTTTGGGTTTACACTATATTTCATCCATTTCACCTGGATCATTGGGTGTCAACCACCGTGCGTTCCTCAAGAAACTTTTTACCGCGAACGACTGCTCTGTGGAATCAATTACCAGCGGACATATTTCCGATCCAGTACGACATGGCAACCTTCAAGAAGCGAGCCTATTCTTATCTCAAAGGCTGGCAACGCACTTGCAACCCCTCTGGTATTGTGGGTGTCAATGGGCGGCGGTGATCACTTACCATCAGGTGACCCGCTTGTTCGCTTGCAGGGAGGCAAGCGAACAAGTGGCAAGCGAACAAGCTTCCATAAGAAATGTACAAATATATATTCAATAAATAAATATACATACACAAAAAGGAAAAATCAGTGTCTAGAAGTATCTTGATGCTGGACCAAACCCTATTATGTTTGGTCCTTTGCGCACACTGGATTTGAAGGATTGCCGACTGTTAAGCAATCTGATTTCAACAGGGAGAGCGTTCCACATTTGAATAGATTATATTATAGATTGATATGCGGCATAGATTTTTTTTTCTATACCACTAAAGCCTACTGTGACAAACAAGCCTTCGGCCCACTTGATGGTAAGTGGTTACCGTAGCTTGACACTTGCAACATCAGGAGTATCATTTGCACGTTGCCGACCCTGTAAAACAAAAGAGGAATAGTTGGGATGGCAGTATAAGGGTCGAAGTCCCCCCACTTCCAACACGACGTTTCCTCGCGAAGCACTGGCAACCTTGCTCACCGTAAGGAACACAACATCTCAAAGCATTGTTATTTCACTTCGATTTTCTGCAAGGCGGAGGTACTTCCCCAGTCGGGCAGCGCCAATTTGAGTCGAATCACTCCCACTATGCTCTACCTCTCTTAAAAGAGGTACAAACAAAGAGAACATGAAGAGTGTTGGTTACATACAGGGATGGCAGGAATAAAGCCTTTATTGTTCTCGCTCGGCTGTCAACCCTATTTTACGCTGAAGATTAATACGACATTACGTAATCGTTTTCACGGCATAATGTTAACCCAAGAAGCCGAATTAATGAGATAAGGAGCTTTATTACGTAAATAGAATCTAATAAATCTGGGTAATTGGTGATATTATACACATATCTACTGGAGAGGCTCGTCACAGATAGTACCACACTGATCAATAGATGTGTAAGGTTAAGCTACGATTGCCATGGCAATCTAATTTAGTAATTTTAAGAGAGGTAGGTCATATTGGGAGTAATTCCACTCAAATTGGAGCTGCCCGTCTGGGGAAGTACCTTCATTGCCGAGCTGTGTTGTATTCCTTACGGTGAAAAAAGTTGCCAGTGCTCCGTGAGCAAACGTTGTGTTGGCAGTGGGGGGACTTTTCCTCTAACGTTTTACAGGATCGGCAAAGTGTTGCAAGGGTCTATATGCTAGGGTAACCGCTTACCATTAATGCCATTAATACCGTATGCTTGATTGCCAATTAACTTTTAAGAAAAAACAATCTAACTAAAATTTTTAACACATCGATTTTTTTCATATTTGGAATCGATTCATATTTAGAATTCGTCGTATATCCTTCGGAATTTTTTGATTAGAATTATCAAAAGCAGCCATTTTAACCCTGCTCAGTTTACCGTTATTAATTCTTTAGCAAGTACTTAATTACAAACATAATATAACATGGAAAACAAAACATACCATCTCGCCTGTTTTCCCGAAGGGCTAAATATTTTCATTATAAAGTGGTTATTTATTTAAAACTTTGCGAAGGTTTTGGTTACCTATAAACAGACTTTTCCACTCGTATGTACTTCGTTCATGAATAAATAGGGTTTGGTAAAACTCGGAATATTCAAAAGTGTTGAACAAAAAACTTATAATGAGGCTGCGAATACATGATTTATTAATAAACAGCGCAAAGTTATACGTCTTATAATTATACTGGTTTATGTACGTACATTTCTTATTGTATTACAATATATAGGCTGATATACATATTTCCTGATTTATTTAGATAGGTACTAGCCGGTATATGATATATTTAAATAAAAACGTTACCTCAAACGATAGTTGTATCCCGTATCCTGGATGCGTTTATTAACACAAACACCTAGACCCGGAACCATACATACACACCAGCTCGTCGGCTTTTTCTTAAATTTTACGTTTTTTTTTGCAGTTTTTTCAACTTTAAACTGTATAAATCATTATTTCTATCTAACCCCAATAAGAATTTTAATTAAAAAGTCATTAATTCACTTTTTCACTAAAAACAGCATTGTAAATTAAACTCGAAAGATCTTCTGGTCAGCTGCTTCCTTAGAGTTCACTTGCGAGTTGTAAAATTTAAGAAAAAGCCGACGAAAAATTCCAACGCAGGGGGTCCAGAATCATGTACTGAAGTCATGGTAAGCCGTTGCGCGTTGATGTCCCTTCCACCCTGTATATTATGTTATTTTGTCTTGTATTATAACTTTCGGAATAACCTTCTTTTTTATTTTACTTTCTAGATAGTAGATAACAAGATCTACCTTTTTCACAATCATGTCATTTCATTCACTCCAGAGCTTACGTTTCCTTTTTTAAATTTTGTCATCATCATCGACCCATATACCTACTACTACTGGGTACGGATCTTCTTTTAAAATGAGAGCGATTCGTAATAGTAAATTAGTAATTTCTTGGCATGCAGGTTTCCTTCAACGTTCAAGCGAGTGATAATTCATTATATATATAATAATATTATAATATAATAATATTTTTGGGACATTTTACACAACACCATCTAGTCCTAAACTAAGCAGAGCTTGTACTATGGGTACTAGACAATGGATATAATACTTATATACTTTTTTTTTTTTTGTAAATACATACTTATAATACATAAGAAACACCCAGACAAACACAAATACTCATGTTTTATCCACACAAATATTTGTGTCCCGTGGGAATCGAACCCACGACCTCATGATCAGCAGTCCGGCACTACAACCGCTAGACCACAGAGGTCGTCGCTAGACCACAGAGGTCGTCAATTTATTATATACATACATGATTTCGAGTCAGACCTTTGAGTTGACAGTCCAATGGTCAAAACACTTGGCTATTGCTTTTAAAAATTGTTATTCCATATTATTTTCCTTTACGACTATAAAACTGATCATAATAATTTTGCAAAGGATTTACTAATTCCAATTAACATGAATCATAATTAATTAGCCACCACGTCAAAAGTTTAAACTAATTTCGTATTATGAATGAAAATAGTGAAGCTGAAGTTAAGACAGAAAGCTCATTATAACTAGGTGACTCGGTTTGTAGTAATAGTTAATTAAGATTCTCATTAAGTTAGTTACTTTTGTAGATTAGAATGTTTGTTAGATTAATATTTAATTTTAAATGTAAAAATCATAAACTAAGAAACTAATTCGTAATATACAGGGTGGAAGGGACATCGACGCGCAATGGCTTACCATGACTTCAGTAGGTACATGATTCTGGACACCCCTGCATTGGAATTTTTCGTCGGCTTTTTCTTAAATTTTACAACTCGCAAGTGAACTCTAAGGAAACAGCTGACCAGAAAATATTTCGAGTTTAATTTACAATGCTGTTTTTAGTGAAAAAGTGAATTAATGACTTTTTAATTAAAAGTCCTCCCCATCGTTTTTGATAACGGCGACGCTAACTGAAGCACTTGGCAGAATTCACACGTGAGAAAATCTCTCAAGCCTGCAAGTAATAGGTTTTACCTACTTCAACAAAATAGTCTCCCAAAGGAAGAATTGTTTGTAAACGTCAAAATCCGGATTGATTGTTGAAAAACAGGTGGTGACGTCATAGTCTAGACAAACATGGGACAAAATAGGCCAAGATCTCTTTAGTTTTGCGATATTATAACTAAAATAAAACCTATTTTTTACGTAAATGACATACATACAATACATTTATAAACTAAGATACTTATAATTTTTCATTTTGAATATGTTGTACGTTCCATTTCCTTCTAGTAATAATCGCTACCATATATTCAGCAAGGAGGATAAAGGTTGAATAGATGGATGAATAAAGTTCGACGTAAGACGAAAAAAAAAATCATAAAATAAGACTGTTGCAGAAAATCGTGGAGCAGGAAAAGGATATATAAGTTCCTTACAATCTCAGCAAAGCCATCGTAAACCTTTCCGCAGTAAATTAACCGCCAGCAAATTGTATCTAATAAGGGCCCGCACAGACGATCGACATCGTAATAATATCAGCATCTAAACGCCTTATATTTTGTCGAGATGAGATTTTCGTTATATTGGTAAAAGTGGGCTGCTAAGAAAATCACTACAATGAACTATATTTGTTTTAAATATATATATATAAATGGGATATTATTGCAGTGATAGCCTAGTGGTATGACCATTGGACTGCCAAGTTGAAGGTCTCGAGTTCGAACCCAGGGCACGCACCTCTGACTTTCCGAAAACAAGTGCGTATTAATAATTAATTATCACTCGCATAAACGGTGAAAGAAAACATCGTGTGGAAACCTCGATGCTTTAGAGATTTTCTCGACGGCGTGTGAGGTCTGCCAACCCGCATTAGGCCAGCGTGGTGGACTAGCCTGATCCCTCTCATCCTGTGAGAGGAGACCCGTGCCCAGCAGTTTGACAGTATCCCATATACTGTCAAGCTACTGCTTGATGATGATTTGGGATATTTAACACAGGACGATTTAGTTCCAAACTAAGCAGAGCTTCTGCTATGGATACTAAACAATCAATGTAATACTTACCTATATAGGTACTTTTTTTTGTAAATACATACTTATACAAATACATATAAGAAACACCCAGACAAACACAAACGCTTATGTTCATCACATAAATATATGTAGGTATCCCATGTGAATCGAACCCACGACCTCGTAATAGACAGTCCGACTCTCGAACCACTAGGTCACAGACGTTGTCCAAATGGTCGTCGTTATGATGATTGTAATCACTTGACGAACAGAAATTAGAATTTTAATTAGGTACTTTTTTTTTCAGCCATTATCATCCCACTGCTGCACTGCAGGGCAAAGATCTCCCAACTCAACCGAGAGGAGTGGAAGGTACGCATTAATATTAAATCTAGATTTGGAAATAATATACCAACTTTAGTTCTTTTATACCACTAAGGTGGTAAACAAGCCTACGGCCCACCTGATGGTAAACGGTTACCGTAGGCTATAGATGCTTTCGGGGGCTACGGAAGAATGTGTTGTACCCGCGGCCCCCGGCGTACGTGTGTGACGGCACACCGGTGTGGTTTTAATCAGTAAGAGTCTGACAGACCCATCCGCCCTCGGGCGGAGGACATCCATGAGGATTTCCACCCCGTGAACAAAAAAAAAAAGGCTATAGATGCTTGCAACCCCAGTGCACCGTGTATAACGTAAGAGGAATAGTTGGGTTGGCAGTGTAACAGTCAAAGTCATTGCCAACACAACGGTTTCCCCGGGATGCACTGGCCACCTTGCTCACCGTAAGTAATACAACACAGCTCAAAGCAGTGTTATTTCACTTCAGTTTTTTGCAAGGCGGAGTTACTTCTCCAGGGGTATCACTTGCGTGTTGCCGACTCTGTAAAACAAGAGAGGAATAGTTGGGTTGGCAGTATAAGGGTGAAAGTCCCCCCCACTGCCAACACAACGTTTCCTAACGGAGCACTGGCACCTTGCTCACCGTAAGGAACACAACAGCTCAAAGCAGTGTTATTTTGCTTTGATTTTCTGCAAGGCGGAGGTACCTACTTCCCCAAATGATCGTTCGTTAAATGACCGCTTCTTATAAGTAATACTTTCATTTAAAAAGACAATGACACGTGTCATGGGGGACTTTAAAAACATATATTTAATTAACGGACACAGTATACTCAGATTCGAAACAAATATCTATGGATCACACAAAGACGACCTGTTATCTGTTTATCTATTCGATTCATTGAGTGGGAATGAAACCCACAAACAAAATGCACACGGAATCAAACGAACACGGCGACAGGTGGCGACGTGACCTTCGCTTCGCTACCGCGACCGGGGTGATTTTAGTGGGTAAGAATCCCCCACTCTCCGGCCGAATCCCCGTAGAAAAAAAAGTACATAACAAACCTATTTGCAAAGTGCGTGATCATCAAAAAATGTCACAATGTTTTTCGAGAACCTTTTACAGAGTCTGCAAGATTTGTAGGGAAGAATTTATCAATACGTACATTTTTACGTCGGAATCTATTCCAATCTATCGGCTAATACGTGCGTATGTATGTGTTTATCCGTCGAGAAGGTCGGGAAGTGGGTTTGAATATAAATGGTAACGAAAGCTACTTAGCTGTTTTTATGTTTTGATGTATACCTACTTGTATTTCAATGAAAATGTCTATTTCGATCGATATAAATATATCACATAAACTTACGCCTGTGAAAACACAAATTGTTCAAACTATTGTGTGCCTTACATGGTGGAGCAGTGCAAAAGCACACCAAAATAACTCAATAAAAACTGTGTAACCACTGTCATACAATAAAGATCTTTGACTTTGATAATAGTACAATAGGTACCTACCTACCTACTATACATAAGTACATCATCTCTTAGGTTGGATGAAAGAGTTGGGCCTCGGTGAATACCACAACGAAATTGCGGAAGTTCACAAAGACTTTGACCCTTATACTCGTACTGCCAACCCAAGTAAGTTTGACAGGGTCGGCAACGCGCAAGTGAAACCCCTGGTGTTGAGAGCGTCTATAGACTACGGTAACCTTACGATAGGCTTAAGATCAGGTGGACCGTATGCTAGTTTGCCACCTTAGTGGTATAAAAAAAAAGAAAATTCTTGAAGTTATACGTCTGTAAGTTGCTAGCCTAATGGATCATTAAATCTTATCACCAACGACACTGTGTTTTTCACTTTTGACAATGTTTCTCGTAACATTTGAAGAAAAACTTTCATACTTTCCTCTATTATTATTCCACTTTTCTACAGCATGCAAATAGTTTTAGAATATCGTTAGCCATTTCATCCCAATCTCCTTACGGTTAGCCGAGGACGTTGCGACATGTAATTGAATCCACTAGAAATATGGGCCACTAGCTTTTACGACGAGAGGTATAATATAATTCTACACCATCTAACTAGACATATGGAATGTAATAAATAATGCTTACCTGGTTTTATTACGTATGCAACGGCTTAAGATATTAATGATTGACTTTTAAAACACTAGAAAATTTTAAGTAGGTAATAATTATTAATTGGTTCTCTAACAAGGAATACACTAATTACATATATAATTATTATTGTCTTCTACTTAAGATGATCCATCATGCAAAAAGAGGGTGGGTCTTTCTGATATTTATAGCGTGGCCTCCGATTACAACTCCACCAATGCGGATCGCCAATACACTAGTGCAGCACTCATCTAGGGAAACATATCTGAAATAAAGGAGTTTACCCCTAAGCAAATCATGCAGTATACAGTAGCCGCAGGGTTTAGCGGTGAGCTCTAACTAAACGTGTGGCGATCACAATAGACCCGCTACGGTCGCAGTGATACTATAGCCGCAAATCCACAATATAAAACTCCACGCACCTCTCGAACTTGACGTGTCCCTCCTCGATTGCTCTTGTGAGCCCAACCCTAGTCGTCAGAACGGGAACACTCACTCTCACTCAGTTGACTGTACAGACGCCAGCAGGTCAAGCTATCCAAAACTGTCAAACTTTCCCAATTGAATATGAACCATATGATTTTATTTTAAAGTTGAAAATCAATCAAAGAAATTTGACAGATTGTGGTAGCTTGATGTGCACTCTGTACACACGCACGGCGAATACACGTCGCTACAGATTAATAGATTATTTTCTCAATCAGAATAAACAGTGCTTATCATGTACTTTTTGAAAATTAAAACCTCTGTGGTCTAGCGGTTCGAGTGCCAGACTACTGATCATGGGGTCGTGGGTTCGATTCCCACAGGACACAAATATTTGTGTGGATATAACATGAATATTTGTGTTAGTCTGGGTGTTTCTTATGTATTATAAGTATGTATTTACAAAAAAAAAGTATATAAGTATTATATCCATTGTCTAGTAACCATAGTACAAGCTCTGCTTAGTTTGGGACTAGATGGTGTTGTGAAAAAAATTCCCAGTATACCTTATTATTATTATTAAACATTTTCAACATTAACTGTGTACCTACCTACCTTTGATATTTCAATATAATATAAGCCGTTGCTTATAATATTGAAACAATGTAGTTATCAAGTATTCGTTTGTAAGATTAAACCCGATCAATACTCCGTATCATAATGGTGATGTTAGCCTATGTCAATTCATCTATGATCTTTAACTAAAACAAATGACTCCACAGAATAGTTAAACATGGAGTGCTAAGGTGCCAGTGAACACATTATTATCATCACAATAGTTATTACTTAGTATAGGTTAAGGCTAGGAGTGGTCCTAGCCACTTACTGACTACACCACACTACTGAGAGCCTCGTTTAGTACTAAGAGCCAGTACGTGTGATTGATCAACGTATTGGCAACTATAGCAGTTCGCCATACTGCTACACGCGCTGCTCTTAATTCCTACTAGTAGATATGCATTGCTCCTAGCGTAGCTATTACCTGGACGCGTATAGTGTCGCCTCAGCTTAATAATACAAATTCAACTCCCTGGCCTTGCTAGTTTAGACTGGAATACTGGACTGGATATGAACTACCGCACGTTGTAGGGATATATAGCTAACAACAAGATGTCCATACAACGAGCGGTAGTTCAATATCTAAATCTAACAAAAATGCAAAAAAAATGTATTCTGACTGCGGTAACCATTTTGTGGTGGTGTGTTTCTTCTACCTTTCCCAGATATTCGATCGCCAAGCAGTAGTGCACATGCATTACTGTATTACGGTCGAAGGGCAAATATTTCCAGCGAAATTAAGCGCAATAAAGACTGAATATCTTATCGTCTAAGGCCTTTGATATATTCAAACTCCTGGGTGACTCTGCAATTGTTATGGGCAGGCGTTAACACCAGGTGTACACTGCTCGTCACGACATAACCTCACAAAATTTTTTTTTAACAAAAACATTATTGGTGAACTGGATTCTACCAAACTCGAAATAAATAAGTAAATCGCTTTTATTAAGAACAGTTTCGATACATTTTGTTTGACCTTTGCTTCCAATTTCAAATAAAAAAAAACAATTGTTGAATTCTTAGTGTTGAAATAATGTGCTTTACGCGAAAAGTCACTGGAACATGCATAGCAGAATGTAATACACATTATTAAAGCTCCATTCATGCATACTCCGTGGTATCTAGGTAGCGGCGTCCTCATTCCTAAGTAGATTGTCTGGAAAGTGTAACTGTTATTAGTCTATGTATACGAGATCGTGAGAAGGTTGCTGTAATAGAAACCTCGGGGTGCGAAAGCGATTTTCGAGTGGCAGTTAAGGGTTATTGCGTGTAAAGTGAGACGCGTCTGGATTATTGACAAATAATCGGTCTTTGACAAATATACCTACCAATATAGGTACCTACCAATCTGTCAACCAAGGGTTATTGGGAAAATTTCCAAAGAAACGTTAGTGGCGGCCATTTTCAACACTGATTTAATTAAAATTGTATTTTTTTTGATCCTTTGAATGTTTATGAAATAATTCGGAACATAACGATAACATCTTTTCATGGCTCTAATTCGATGACAGAACGTAGCTCTGTCTGTCTGTTACGCTTACACGCCTAAACCGCTGAACCGATTTTGATGAAATTTTGGTACAGTGATAGATTAGACCTTGTAAAAGGACATAAGCTCACCTTAAAAGCCCTTTGGGACGCGGGTGTCAAAATAAAAAAAAAAAAACAAAGCAACCGAAATTTAAAATAATTGAAACCTAATGAAAAAAGAAATATTAGAAAGTATGTTCAGGTAAAATATGAAACTTAAATAAATATCTTGGGACATTTTAACACAACACCATCTAGTCCTAAACTAAACAGAGCTTGTACTTACTTACTTTACATACTTTTTTTATAAATAAATACTTATAATACAGAAAGAAACACTAAGAAACATCCAGACAAACACAAACACTTATGTTTATCACATAAATATTTGTGTCCTGTGGGAATCGAACTCACGACCTCATGATTAGCAGTCCGATACCTATTCGAACCACTAGACCACAGACGTCGTTATACTTACATAAAATCATCAAACGTTTAAATGAAAATATTGGGAAAAAAAGGAACAAAAATATATTTAAATATTACGAGCGATATATGGCTACATCACGAACGAAGTTGTAATACTACTTGTTGCCATAGGATTGTTTCCTATGGAATCAATCTGTCATTTGTATGCCTTTTCTTATGGTACGGAAAAGTCTCATGGATCTTCTACCATGGAAGTGGCAGGGTATGTCGAGGATTATAATAATCTAATCCAAAATTGCTACTACTCAATTACAGAATACCTAGAAAGAAAGTAAATATTTCAAATAAAAATAATAAGGATAATAAATAAATAAATATATGCTTTAAATAAATACATAATATATAAATAAAATAATGAATAAACTACTTACTTAAAAAAATACTTTATTATTATATTTTAATTAATCATTACAACATTCCACCTATCCATAAAATTTGAAATTCTAATTAATTAATGTAATTATAACAGCAATAATAATAACGCATTAATATTATATAAAAAAAAATCTACTGCCTCATTAGTCTAGTCCTAGGCGCGACTGCTACGCTAGAGGTCCTGGGTTCGATCCCCAGGTCGAGCAAAGTGTTATTGGGTTTTTCTATGAAATTCTCAGTAGCAGCTCGGAGTCTGGATTTGTGCCCAGTTAATGGCAATAGGCTCGCCCCCTATTACATGGGACCTAAACATACCGGCGAAATGTGGGTGTACATTAGTACACCTCTGCCTAACCCTTCGGGGAATACAGGCGTGATGGTATGTATGTAAAAATTCTACTATCAGTATTATCACTATAAATTGTGCTGTAATCATTTAATAATTAAATAATTGAGTATTGTTATCATTATTTGTTTTTATTGATCATCCTCTATCATTGTTATCAATTGCACGTTTAGCTATTTTGTAATAATGTTGCAATGCTTGGAAAGGCACTAACTCATAAATACCTCCTCATTAACACGTTCGCAATAAATATGTACTTTGAATTTGACTCCTACTTACCGACTGAAAACCGCACTTGCATTTCCTTGACCATAAGTCACGACCATGAGAATCGTGACATCGCCACGACCGTGACAGGGTTATTTATCTGCCTGACAAATACAGAAAACAAATGAAATCAGGATCAAGGAGGACTTTTTGTGAAAATGTTACCAATTAGGTAGGTACGCAATCAGTGTTCCTTTTACGCTCTCAACGTTCTGTTGATAATATAAAGCTACTTATACAACGTAATAATCTACTAAGAACATTATATACATTCCGGTTGAGAAAATCTGTTCCCAAACGGCCAATAATCGGATCAAGCTCCCTATGTAGGCCAATTGTGTTCTGACCGAAATCTTAGCTCTTGAACGTTCTGCCAATATTTTGTTGACTTAACCAATAAACGAAGTTTGCAATTTCCGCAATTTCAGTCCAATATATGAACTAACTTTTTCGGTATATTGCTAGAATTTATTTATGACTTTAGCTAAGGGCAAGAATGAAGTGTGATTCATTATTATACTCCTAGCTTTTTACCAAACATATCGGCCTAGCGATATGACCATTGGACTCCCAAGTCAAAGGTCTCGAGTTCGAATCGAAGGCACGCACCTCTGACTTTTCGAATTAAAGTGCGTATTAATAATTAATTATCACTCGCTTAAACGGTAAAGGAAAAATATCGTGAGGAAACCTGCATGCCTTAGAGATTTCTCAACGGTGAGTGACGTCTGCCACCCCGCACTAGGCCAGCGTGGTGGACTATAGCCTAATCCCTGTCAATCTGAGAGGAGACCCGTGCCCAGCAGTGGGACAGTATAAGGGTCGATGATATCGGCTTATAACTAGATGCATCAGAATATGAATATGAATTTAACGAGAAACGACTGCCGTCAATCCTCTGAAACCTTGGGTATTACCGATACTCTAACAATGAACTGGTTGTCAGGCTTTTGTAATTCTGACTAACATCCTCCGAACCTTTTCCCAACTATGTTGGGGTCGGCTACCAGTCTAACCGAGATGCGGCTGAATATTAGTATTTTACATGAAGCGTCTGCCATCGGACCTCCGCAACGCAATCCAATTTCTGGACAACATCGATATTCTAAGGATAGAATGGTTATCAGGCTTTTTGGGCTTCTGACCACAACTAATGATTGTCATAGGTGTTCGTATGACAACCGGGACTGACGGTTTTATGTGATCTCCGAGTAAGCTATTACTCAAAAGTCATTTATTATATATACAGGCATTTTTTAAATAGGATTCATAAATAGTCATATACAATAGAAACGATGTTTTTTTTATTCGACTAAGGTGGCAAACAAGCATACGGCCCACCTGATGGTAAGCGGTTACCGTAGCCTATAGACGCTTGCAACACCAGGAGTATAACTTGCGCGTTGCCGACTCTGTATTGAAAGAGGAATAGTTGGGTTGGCAGTATAAGGGTCAAAGTCCCCCCACTGCCAACACGTTTCCTCGTGGAGCACTGCAACCTTGCTCACCGTAAGAAACACAACACAGCTCAAAGCAGTGTTATTTTACTTCGATTTTCTGCAAGGAGGTACTTCCCCAGTCGGGCAGCTCCAATTTTAGTGGAATTACTCCCACTATGCCCCACCTCTCTTAAATATCTCAAAGTACCTACATGGGTAGAAATGGATATCATTTGAACAAGATAATTCTGTCTAAACACCGTTGTAGAAAACTTTAATCTCAAACTGTCAAAATCAGTAAAATATGTTATGTAACCTGGGTAACATAACATAAGACTGGAACACATAAGGTGTAAAGGAACGCAATCATTTTATCCAATGGTCCCAACATAGGTAGTATCTATTGAAATCAATTTTCCCCATACATTGCGAATAACACATACATACTCGTATAAGTAAGCTTGTCAAGACTTTATTTTTGTGTATTTTTTTCCTTATGTATCGTCGAGAGGTATTAGCTGTTAAATTTAAATAATCAAAACAAACTCCTTTTTTGTTACAAATAAGGTCGGTATGTGGGTGGTGATTTCCGGGTCTGCGGACGAATGCTACAGCGCTCCCGTAGACCCGGCACTAAAGTGTTGACGCGAAACGCCGAGGTTGGTTTTATTCGGTAGCTCGCTCTTTTCAGAGCAGAGTCCGACACACCCCACCGCTCTCCCCGGAGCGGTGGGTAGTGCATAAAGCATTTTCAACGCCGTCAACAAAAAAAACAATAAAAAAGTTGAGTGGTGATTTATCGCTTCTGGCCGTAATTCGGTCTACGGTCGACGGTCGAGGGCGAAAGCATGTGGGAAGCTCCCGCCTTTTACTGCGAGCAAGTCATGCTTGTAAAGGTGGAGAAAAGGAAGAGAGAATCGCCCATCTCTCTCCCGATCTAGCCGATAATAGCCGCACTGGGTGCCGGAAGGCACACACAGACCACCTGCCCCCATGAGTTGTGGCATGCGGGCGCCTGAATTGGGGACTCCGCTGCCCGACCATATAATGGCCTAGTAGGCGGCAAGCGTGCCTTCGATTAGAATACGAGAAGGAGTTCAGCAATAGCTGTACCGCAGCGAATTTCACGGATCCCATGGCCATGACTAGGGTAAGTTTTTTTTTTTATTCACGATAGGCCTACGCTTAACCACTAGTTCGCCTGATGTTAAACGACGCTGCGATCTACGGTGGAGCGCGCTTGCCTAGAAGAAACCGATTCACTCGAGATTTAAAGACACACAGATTATAGTTATTGGGGAAGACCCACTTAGGAAGCTCATTCCACATTTCAGCGGTACGCATGATGAAACTTGATTTAAAGCGTTTCGTTCGGGTTTTTGGGATGTCCACCATGAATCGATGACGCTTTTTCGTGCTTCTGGTCGTCCGATAGTAGAAAGGGCAAGGGGGTATAAGATCGTGGAGATCTGATGCACACTCTCCGAAATGCATCCGATAAAAAACTGACAAGCTAAAAAAAGTTAAAAAGTAAGTTAAAAGAAATAGATATAGGGCGTGTGGTTTTTAGTCGGGACGAGACCGACATACCCTGCCGCCTGCCCGGTGGCGGATGTCCAAGAGAATTTTCCTTACTATAAAAAAGGTATCATTACCCGTATAGATTACGCGAAATCTTATTCACCAATACCAAACCTGTACCTACATTATTTTTCAGTGCCTTTGTAACATTGTTTATAAATCATTTTTACAGTAGCAAATTTTAATAATATACATCCAACAACATTATATTAACTACATAATGTATCAAAATAATGATCAATAACATACAATTCTATTTCAAGCGACGTGGAACTACTTACCGTTTCGACGGAGTAGGAAATTGGAATCCCTCGATATTCTACAAGTGCTCTCTGTAGACGTTGAAATGGTATGCTTGTGACGTCAATAGGGGAATTTGTCACATACTTTAGGACACATCATTATGAGTATGTGCGATGAAATTGATTCTTTAGGAAGCAGTTATACCATTTTTTATGATTTTTAATTGGAGAACACGTGTAAATGATTCGAAAAAATATATATATTAAACTTAAGTAGTGTGGAGAGGCGAGGTGTATTGCCCCTCCGACGAAAAGGGAGGATCCTCCAACCAGGCGGGTGTTGTGCCTGGCGGGCCACGGCCCGACGGTTGATGTCGGGCGGTTGTATATATGCAACTTTTCGTTGCGAATGTTGCTTGCGCGATTCAGGCCTTCGTAGTTCTATGTAGCGCGGTAGATGTCGCTACATCACTCCCCCCCGAGACCGGAGGTCGATGATCCAGATGAGTCAGCGGTCAGTGCGTCTGAAGAGCTTGCCAGTGCCAGGAGTGCGAGTTCCAGTGAGTCGGAACGGATGCCGCGTAATCCGCAGTGAGTCGGGACTGTGAGCGGTGAGTGCGATGAGTCCCCAGTGAGTCGGGGCGATGCTGCGTAGACCTCAGTGAGTCGAGGTAGTGCAGTGGAGCGTAGTGGCTGGCCGCTGCGTCGACCAGGAGAGACGGCCTCTGCTTGTTGACCGGCCGAAGTGCAAGTGTGCTGTGCCAAGTCGCTGATGTCGGCTGAGGGTTCTGACCAGGCTGCATATTCGCTGCAGGCGTGTGGTCAGGCTGCCCGTTGAAGCCGGTAGAGTGCTGGCTGGCTGTGTGACTCGCTGCTCGATGCTGTTGAAGGCTGCTGTGAGGGGAAGGTGATGACGAAGGTGCTGGTCTCCGGAAGGCTGCGCTGATGTTCTGCTCGGGGGTCACCAGTGTGTAAACACTGGCATCACGTCGGGGTCACCAATGTGGAGAGGCGAGGTGTATTGCCCCTCCGACGAAAAGGGAGGATCCTCCAACCAGGCGGGTGTTGTGCCTGGCGGGCCACGGCCCGACGGTTGATGTCGGGCGGTTGTATATATGCAACTTTTCGTTGCGAATGTTGCTTGCGCGATTCAGGCCTTCGTAGTTCTATGTAGCGCGGTAGATGTCGCTACAGTAGGTATTTCCTTAGAAATGAATATGAGCAGCTCGTGTTCTGCAGCTAAGCTATGCTAGCCGCGGTCAGTCTGTGGATGGGTTAAACCATTCTTAACACATAGAGACGTCTCCGTGAGCCGTGTCCTCCCCTCGGAGAGCATGTATATCCGTTGTATCCTAAAAAAATCCTTACCACGCCACCCGACCAGATAATGGCTCCACTAGGCGACAAGCGTGTGGCGAACATGCGTGCCGTCAATTATTGAAGGGTTCCAGCAACTGCTGGACCTCAGCCTGTCATGGTCGTGGCGAATTTTACGGATTCCATGGCCATGGCTATAGGACGAGTGTGGTTTTTAGGCGGTACGACTCCGACAAACCCTGCCGGGATCGTCCGCTACTTGGGGAAGTAGCGGACGATCCATGAGAATTTTCCGTACTATAAAAAAAGGTATGTTTGCAAACAAGTGGATGGAAAGAAGAAAGAAAGAAAAAGTATTTATTTTCGCACAAATAACGACGCATGACACTTGGACCAAAAGTCAATGTGTCAAAAATAAAACAATAAATATATACATATGAAAAAAAAAACAATGAAATGACAATGATGGCTGGCTTGGTTGGATGGCTTCGCAGCAATACTATAATGTCCCTGATATGCCGCTAACGTTGCAGCCCTTATATTATTCCTGCAACTAATTGCGGGGAGAATGGAGACTGGATGATCTTTCATGGCCTACTGAACAAAAATGCTTGTGGGTAATGCGTTCTTGATTGTATCCAACTTCTTCTTTTCGTGTCGTTAGTAAATACATTATTTATATTACTTGAGCCCATTAGGTGGCCACGGCCCAGTAAGTAAATCTAGAACAATCTTGTGTCCACCTGTAAATTGCCTGAAATATGCCGCCGAACTCTTCGCTCAAGGTCTATGCTTTGGCTCGGCTCTATCGTGTGCAGCACTATAAAATGTTTTTCGTACCGGACTAAAAAGATAACATGGCGTAGTTGCGGAGCGATCGCCTACTACATCACTGGATGTGTGTCCGATCCACGCAAGGAACAAATATAATTATGTAGAAAAATAAAATGTCTAAAGCTAGTTATATTACTACAATAAATAGAAAATTTCAAACAAATAACATAACGAGTCGTATTGGTATCGATTTTTTTATCCTCTTAGTTGAGAGAACGAGGGAAATATTACTCTCAAAAGGCTGCCTAATGAGTACTCCAGTGTATTGGAAACGGTCTCTACTGAGGCGGGAAGAGTTCATAATATAAAACGACTTAGTTTAAGAAAGAATTGCGAGTTCTTTATACTGTTTCCAGAAATAAATAACAGATTTCAAGAAATTGAAATCTATTAATTTTAGTGTTATTTAGCGAAGGAAAAATTCGACCGCGGGCAGGTTTCGAACCTGCGTCTTCTGGTTAGGTACACCAGACGCTATGACCGCTAAGCCGCCGCGAATCCCACCCGCCATGACGAATTTTGCCTTCACATTCAGAATTTACGTCTTTATGGTGACGTCAGTAACATACGTAAATACGCAGGTTCGAATCCTGCCCGCGGTCGAATTTTTCCTTCGCTAAATAACTTTAAAATCTTAGCATGGAAAATGCCAAAAAAAAAATACAAAAGATAGTTAGTAGGTAAGGTAGCATCGTTCGACATTGAACTAACCGTAAAGTAAGTTATGTCGGTTGAAAAGCAAGCTTTTCAATAGGTGTTACTGACGTCACCATAAAGACGTAAATTCTGAATGTGAAGGCAAAATTCGTCATGGCGGGTGGGACTCGCGGTGGCTTAGCGGTCATAGCGTCTGGTGTACCTAACCAGAAGACGCAGGTTCGAATCCTGCCCGCGGTCGAATTTTTCCTTCGCTAAATAACTTTAAATTAGCATGGAAAAGGCCAAAAAAATACAAAAAGATCTATTAATATTATTTCTAAAGGAAAAACAGTTCTGCTTCTATAGTCTATAGTAGTCGTAAGAGCGACTATGCTAGATGTTCCGATTACGATCCTCAGGTCGAGCGAAGTGTTATTGGGTTTTGCTATTAAAATTCTCCATAGCAGCTCGAAGTTTGGATTTGTATCCCGTTAAATCGCAATAGGCTCGCTCTCGATTACATGGGTCATAAATATATCGAACTGTGGTTGTACACTAGCACAATTCTGCCTAACCCTTAGGGGAATACAGGCGTGATGGTATATCATGTTAATGTTTTATGAATTCTTCAAATAACCTGAACTTTTATCGTAAATATTAAGGGTACAATGGACCTTTAATTAAAATAAACGTGTTATTGCCTTGGCCATTCAATTAGCAAAAGAAATAGAGTGACACAACGAGCTAATAAAATGTAGTTTCTTTGTGAATGTACCTTGTTAACATTCCTTGAATATTTGAGTTAATAAACGCCCCTACTAGATAGTAGATGAGTATTTTTATGGGGGTATTATGAATTCATTTAGCACAACAAGGACATTTTGTCACCTTCAATAACTTCAAGAGTTCACACAAGTTATGTACAAAGGCCAGCACATCAAGCTACCCCAATCTGTCTAATGTATTTGATAGATTTTCAACTTACCAATTATACTTAATAAGGTTCATATTCAATTGGGAAAATTTGATAGTTTTGGATAGCTTGACTTGCTGGCTTCTGTACCTATTGACTGTGCTCGTCTCAATTACTGTTATGTGTTTAAATAATTCGAGAACGCTGGTACCCTAAACACAAGTTTAATCTTATATTGAGTACCAGAGTTCATCGTAAACACGCCTTTCTTGTTGTTGTAACGATGCAGTGTCCAAATAATTGTTTATATGTATCCCTCGAAGGGTTAGGCAGAGGTGTACCAAATGTACATCTTTTTTATGCAAAAAGCCAGAATAATTGATAACTCTTTTTCATTTTCATAAAGAATTTGTAAGTTCAATCTTTTCCAAGCAAACCCAGGTACACCTATACGTAAGGGACTCGAACCGTTGAATCATACATTATGTATGAATTTCATACATTTTGTTATTTTCTGTTTTACATAACATACCATCACGCCTGTATTTTTCGAAGGGTTAGGCACAGGTGTACAGAATGTACACACACAGTTTATTTTTTAGTTTTTTTATTCTACTAAGGTGGCAAACAAGCATACGGCCCACCTGATGGTAAGCGGTTACCGTACCCTATAGACGCTTGCAACACCAGGAGTATCACTTGCGCGTTGCCGACCCTGTACCTATTGAATGAGGAATAGTTAGGTAGGCAGTATAAGGGTCAAAGTCCCCCCACTGCCAACACAACGTTTCTTCGCGAAGCACTGTTTGCCGGTATGATAATTATTATTCTGCCCGGCATTAACTGGGCAGAAATCCTAACTCCGAGCTGCTACTAAGAATTTTATAGAAAAAAACTATAACTCCGCGTGACCTGAGAATTGAAACCAGGACCTTTACCATAACAGTCGCACTTAAGACCACTATTTTGTTCTTGGGTGCCAATGATCTTACGTCATTTGGTGACTTCAATAATTTCCCATTTTTAACGGACTTCAGAAGAGGAGGTTCTCAATTCGGGTGTATGTTTTTTTTTTCAACTTATGGTATTTTATTCGGCGATTAAGTCATCATCAGTAGATATATCTTTTGAGTGTAAATCATACATTATTGTTGTTGTTCGTTCGCATTCTTTATATTAAACTAATCCTAGTTATACAGGGAAACCTATTATTAGCCATATTATATATTTTAATACTTTTTTGTAATATGTTATATGTGTCACTGTTGGTTTTTTAAATAAATGAAAATAAAAAATAAAAAACATTTTTGGTAAGGACCAATTTTGTCTTCTTACTCTTCTTACATCCTTGTGTAAGAAGACATTTTATTATGTAAGAAGAGTAAGGCAAAAATAAAATAAAACACTTACAAACAATTTCTTCAGTCCCGAATATAATAAATAAATTGTCTTAAAGCCTTATCGTTATCGCTCCTCAATCACCGCAGAGGACGAAAAATCGGTCAATTAATCATTTTTAGCGATCAATCATTGCGTACCAACAATATTATGCGGTTTAATAAGCCAGTTACTTGGATTGACAGGTTTTGACAGGAGATTTATCGGAGATTTAAAATCTATATTATTCATTTTATTTACTTTTATTTTAAACCATAGCCCCCACACTAGGATATTTTTTAGTACTATGGGTGCGTTCACAAACATGAATTATGAAATACATAAACACCCAGACCCGGAACAGCTCTCTGTAGCTAGGTCATACAAATATTTATTCCGTGCGGGGATCGAATTCAAATTAAAATTGTTTATTGCGAACTAAGTGTACAGTTTGCAGATGTTAACAATAGGTAGGTTCTTAGAACTTATTTGCCTGAGAGGGCATTGCAATCTAAATGTTTACCTATAATTATTAATAATAACAATTTACATACTTAATAGATAATATAGTTATACGCTTTACATTTATTATATTATGTCGAATCCGCGACATGACACAGAAGCCGATAGCTCAGCCACTTCACCAAACATATCGTCAATGTTGTGGAGTTAATTAATCTAAGTGTTTTTCCTCAGTGGGCAGTGCGCCTGGCTAAAGACGCGTAGAGATATGGCCTCGCTATGCATCTTCTCTCGCATATACTATGGGGAATGCTTCGAGGAATTGTTCGGATTGATCCTTGTGTCTCAATCCCATCGTTCCACGCGACAGCAGTTCCATCCCCATCATCTAGATGGTTGGCAGTCCACTACTGTGCGTTTCTCAAGAAATTTTCTGCCTCGCACTACTAACTGTGGCCGCAGTATTTCCCGACCAATATGACCTTCAAACCTTCAAGAAAAGCGTACTCTCTTTTAAAGGCCGGCAACGCGCTTGTTACTCCTCTGGTGTTGCGGTCGTCCATGGGGCGGTGGAAATCGCTTACCATCAGGCGAACCGTCTGCTCGTTTGCAAAGAAAGACTGCAAAGCGTGGATTACTTGGTCCAGTGTCTGTCATGTCCACTGCCGAATAAATAGAATAGAATAGAAGCCCCCTCTCATAAATGTCTACAAGAAATTAAGTACCTTTGTAGAAAATTATGGCGGGCTTTAGTTCAGCAGTGGAATTTTTGGATAGATATATCTGAACATTGTTTACACATCACTGTCTAGTCCCAAATTGAGCAGATCTTTTACTATTGTACATTCTGCATTAAATTTTAATGACAAATGATGATTGTATAAACTATAATTATAGTATATTATAAGGTCTTATATTTTTTTTAGATCTAAGTATTAGATGGCGCCACCAGTCATTATTTTAGTACCTACCCATATGATAGTTTTGTAGACAAAGTCGATTCAAAGTCAGACGTGCCTATTACATTTGAAAAGGCTGTAAATAGGATCACTTTCAAACATTCTCTAGTTATTAGTTAAACTTACTTTTATTAAAGGACTATAAAATACCACTAAAGGTCTAAAACGGATCGATTTTGTACAACTTTTTACATAAGTCACGGGAACGTTACTATTGTTTATCGAAATAGAGTTATTTTACAACATGGAGATAAATGCGTTCTATCAGAAATACTGGATCACATATCAGTCACTTTTTAGACAGCTTAATTAAAAAAGTTCTTTTCTTTTTTTACAAAGGTTTAATTTTTAAAGCCTATTAGTATCTTCAATTCATTTATTGCACTCCACAATGTTAACAGTTGTTTTACAGTTAATGGTATCAATCATGGACCCTATAGGACACGGCAACGTATGGTTGAAAGGAAGAATGACGTTTTGTATATCTTAACATACAGAATATCTTTCAAATGGTGTCCGAAAACGTTATTCTATCATTGAGAATCATTCTTTGCGATTGTATTAGTATGAGCATCGCCAGCATCCAGAAAGTGTTACAAAGTTCAAGAAACTTCACAAAAAAAGAAATTAAAATACCAGAATATTCGTTCAGTGCGGTTAAAACAAATCTCACTATTACTCATAATACACTCATACAGCCAGTACTCGCTTCCTATTCGCCCACTCGATTTTATATCGAGAGTTGAATCGAATAATGTTTATTTACACAAGCTGGAAACATCGGAACACTTCAAAGCCGGTAAATATTGACGGCGTCGGTGGTGACGACAAACGTTCGTAATTAGTCAAACGATCCGGTTAATTTCGAAATCACGGTGGCATCAGTAGGTAAACCAGAATAATTTGAAATTTAAGTCATCGAACTTGCGAATACCATTTGACATAGCAAAGCGCAATTGTTTTTTACTGTCAAACGTAACACCTCAGTGCCTCGGGTGTCATTATAATTGTTCAGCCGACATCGCCCATTTTACCAGTTATAAACGCGTTCTGGGTTCGATTTATATAATCTTGGTACAGGTATTTGTTCCGGGTCTGGGTGTTAGTATATGTGAAGGGTTGTGTTTGTAAATTCACCCACCATAAAGGAAAAATTCTTAGTGTGGGCAACACACCTGACGGTAAGTGGCAACCGCAGTCTGTAGACGCCAACAATACTTCAAATCAAGTCAAATAAAATTCTTTATTTGCAGAATATGAATGGGTAGACAGATGTTACAATTAAGAAACATATGTCGTCATACTCAGGCTCACACCATGCAAATTTTGAAGCATAGAACACCGCGGAGCATTGTTGACACATTGGCTGGTGTTGCCAGTCCCAATGTCTTAAGTTGCCCAATAATGTCACTAGCTACATTATCTATGGGAATACGTAGGTACATAACAACCCAAACGATCAGCAGCAGAGCCTGCAGAGATCGCCAGTAGAGTTCTACCACATCATAAAAAGTATATTTATCTACCTATGAAAAGCAACATTCGAGAAATAAAAATAGTGTGACAATCAAATTCTTCAAATACAAAGCCACACGAGCTCCGAATTAGAGTCCTCCGAAGAAGAGAGAATATTTGGCCCCTCGTCTTCCATTCGAGACATATATTATTAGATATATAAAAAAATACGGTAGCTATTTCAGTCTTGAAATCGGTTTGCCGCCCACGTATAATCATAAAAAAGGATCGCTCTTTTCTAGTTCGTTTTTTAAGTTAGTAATTCAATTTTAGTAAGTATCAAGAGGATTTGTCGAAATTTTCTTTTGCCTCTTTCTTAATAAAAATATCTAATAGGCTGATGATGTCGATGTCTTGTCCCAAGGCGAACGACAGATTTCGTACCGCATACTTTTTTTGTTGTTCTGTCATACCACTTAATAAGGCAACTAAGCCATTTATTTTCATGTAATTATATTATTTTTAGAACTTCGGATTAATTAATAATATCAATAGAAACATTTTCATAAATAAACGTAATAAAATCGTAAACTAAATGCAGTTATGTTTTTAGAAGTTGCTTTAAGTAAAATAACACAAATATCGAAATGATAATTAATTATTCAGAAATAGAAATAACATTAAATATGATCGTGAATCGGGAATAAGATCATGGAGATCTGATGCACATTCTCCGAAATGTATCCGATAAAAACCGATAAGCTAACAACACTTTGTGGCCATGTTCCAGACTTCATCTTTATCAACCTGTGCACTACAAAGTCCACTGCTGGAAATAGGTATCTCCTAATGCACCCCACTGAGTAGGTACGATCCTTCATCTCAATCTACCTACTTAATGGTAAGTAAAACACTATAAAGATAGCAACAAGCAATTTAGAACATTTACTTGTATCACAAAAACAATGTTTATGTACCTATTCTATCTTTATTGGTACACTAGTACATAACTTTAAAAAATTAAACTGGTTATAACTTTTATGTCCCAAGTTCTAAAAATCTAAGAATTTAAAAAGAGCTTGTCAATAATATTAACTACCAATTGAAACAAATAATATCTCAAAACACGAAATTTTATTACCGGTACGAAATTCCCATACAAGCCTGCCATTCTCCTTTAAGACATTGCCAACGAGTTCTTACTTCCAGATTTGGAGAGCCAATGCTCACACAGTGTATCACAAATATCAAATATCGAAGTATGACACTGCTTTGAGCTGTGTTGTGTTCCTTATGGTGAGCAAGGCTGCCAGTGCTCCGCGAGGAAACGTTATTGGCAGTGGGGGGACTTTGACCCTTATACTGTCAACCCAACTATTCCTCTTTTGTTTTATAAGTTCGGCAACGCGCAAGTGATACACCTAGTGTTACAAACGTCATAGGCTACGGTAACTGCTTACCATCAGGTGGGCCGTATCCTTGTTTGCCATCTGACTTAGTGGTATAAAAAAAGTTCAATAAGGTGTCTTGTCATGATAAAATTACAAGTATAACGAAGACTTAGGTATGTTTTTCAATATTTTCGTCTTTTATCGGACAATTTTAGGCGTAGTTCAGGTTGTAAATTGTACGATACAAAGAGTTCTTAGCTTCAAAGGTTTTTCTCTACAGCAATAAAATTTATTGCTTTCAATAAAACATATTTTTAGCCTGTTGTCAGCGCCGTAACCTTTAGTTTACTAACAATAAATCGAGCATCCCGATTCTAACGAACGTTTCGCGGATACCATACTAACAAGCGGCTAACGAGGTGCCAACCCTAGCTGGTAAGATTATTGTAGAAGATATAAAAATCTTTTTAAAAAGAAGAACGTACCTCCACACTAGGAATTTTTCTATATCGTGGATGCGTTTACAAACACAAACTTTCACATACATAAAACATCCAGACCCGGAAAACTACATGTAGGTTAAACAAATATTTGTTCCGTGCGCGAATCGAACCCACAACCCGTGGCGCAGAAGCCGATCGCTTAGCTGCTGAGCCAAACGTGTCGTAAAAAGTATAAAATAGTTCAACTTGATGTTACACTGATATCAATTTCTTTAAGAATCTTAGGGTGCCCTAAGTAGTTTAAGTTAAATAGGTAGAAACTTTCATGCTTTTGTTGGTTATATTACATGACTGATTTAAATGACCTTTGAACAGTTTTTCGTGGCTAATAAGTAAGCTGATCAACCAATCAGCAAGGCTGCCTTAGTCGCGGTTAGTCTGTAGATGGGTAACCATTCTTAACACATCGAGACGCCTCCGTTCCTCGGAGAGCACGTAAAGCCGTGGGTCCCCGTTGTCATACGATGAACAGCTATGACAATCGTTAATGGTAGTGAGAAGCCCAAAAAGCCGAACAGCCAGTCTATCCTCAGGGTATCGGTGTTACCCAGAAATTGGATTGCGGAGGTCTGTTGGCAGTCACTTCGTGTAACTGTAAAATACTGATATTCAACCGCATCTGTTTAGATTGAAAGCCGACCCCTACCTAATTAGTTGGGAAAAGGGTAGTACAGTAGGGCGATTATTTATTCTACATAAAAGCTCCTAAAAAAAGCCATCCATTGAAATAATATATTTATTCTACAAAAGCAATACGGTTTTTATGAGTTCATGAAAATAAAAAATTTTGCAAGGTATCTTTTTTATGCAAATGCGACGGTTTAGCTGAAATGTATTACTGTGCCTACAATATTTATCTCTAAAACTCTACTCAAGCAGAATCCCTATCAAAATTTACTTGACGTTAAGCTGGCACCTTCATAATTAACGCAAAGATATACTCAGTTTTAGGTAAAAATATTAGTAACTAGCTGTTAACCGCGGCCTGAGAAAGACAAAGGATTTATGCATTCGAGATGTGGTGCTGGAGACGTATGTTAAGGATACCTTGGACTGCGAAACGCATCAATGTATCGATCCTGACCCAGCTCCGAATAAAAACTCGATTGTCCACCATATGCCAACAACGCGTTCGTTCATATTTCGGCCACACATTGCGCAGAGGCGACGGAAGTTTGGAAAAACTGATTGTGGTTGGGAACACCGAAGGCAAACGATCGCGCGGTCGTTCACCAACAAGATGGACCGATCAAGTGAAAGACTCGTCAGCCTCCAAATTTTATACGGTTATGCAAGACGCGCTGGACAGAAACCGATAGAGGCAGATTAATCTAGATGCAACCCAGATGCTGACCATGATCCTCAGACATGAGGGACCGACCCCAGAGGGAGAGAAAGAGTTGTCCGCGGATATATATTTTTTATGCCACTAAGGTGGCAAACTGGCATACGGCCCACCTGATGGTAAGCTGTTACCGTAGATTAGATCCTTGTAACACATAGGGTGTCACTCGCGCGTTGCCGACCCTGTAGTAAAACAAAAGAGTAATGAAAATGAAAAATGTTTATTTATCACAAAAATAATTTTACAAAATGTTTTCTATGCGTTAATACAATACATACTGGAACTGATTCCCAAACTAGGCTAGTGCCTGTATTTTGGGAGACAGAGCACGGTCAAAAATATACAGCTGTAGACGCAGTAAACAGACGTGGTTATTCAATAAGATAAGCTTATAATAAGAGTAATAGTGGGTTGCCAGTATAAGGGTCAAAGTCCCCCCCACCACCAACATAACGTTTCCTAGCAGAGCACTGGCAACCTTGCTCACCGTAAGGAACAAAACATAGCTCAAAGCAATAACGTCTTATTTCACTTCGATTTTCTGCAAGGCGGAGGTACTTCCCTAGTCGAGCAGTTTCAATTTGAGTGGAATTATTCATCCGCATTCGAAAGGCTTTTTGAGACAAAAGCCTAGTCCTTAGGTCATACCATCACGCCTGTATTCCCCGAAGGTTTAGACCAGAGGTGTACTAATGTACACCCACATTTCACCGGTATGTTTTAGGTCCCATGTAATAGGGGGCGAGCCTATTGCCATTAACCGGGCACAAATCCAGACTTCGAGCTGCTACTGAGAATTTCATAGAAAAACCCAATAACACTTTGCTCGACCTAGGGATCGAACCCAGGACCTCTCGCGCTTAGGACCACTAGACTAATAAGGCAATCCTTAGGCCCTAAGGTCTAATCTATCTCTGTACTAATTTTCATTAAAATCGGTTAAGCTATTTAGGCGTAAAAGCGTAACTGACAGATATAGTTTCGCATTTATAATATTCATCATCAAGCCATATACTGTCCCACTGCTGGGCACGGGTCTCTCCAGTAGCTTAAACTTGCATATCGGTTCATCAGCATTGTTATTACTGAGCCCCTCCTCTCCTCTGCTCGTAAAATGTTCATTATCTTATATAACTTTGTGGGTCAAAGCCTTGATCATCAACGTAGGGTAGCAGGCTTGTCGGTCTTCTACCGGATACATTTCGGAGACTGTGCATCAGAACTGCACAATCTAATTCTGCCATCTCCCTTTTACAATCGAACAACCAGGCAAACTGTAAAGCGTCATCGTTTTATGGTGGAAATTTCCGAAACCCGCACTAAGCGTTTTGCTTCGACATTCCTTATCCGTACAGCGAGGGAATGGAATCAGCTGCCTGAGTCTGTATTTCCTGACGTGTACAATTTGGAGGTCTTCAAGTCACGAGTGAATAGGTAATCTTCTAGGTAAGCGTGCTACATCTTAGACCACATCGTCACTTACCATCAGGTGACATTGTGGTCAAACGCTATCCTATCTCTTATAAAAAAAAGGTAATTATGTTTCGCATTATCTACACAGTAGCCGAGGATTATCGTCGTGAATAACTCACTTGGCTTGGCTTTACCACAGATTATATTATAAGTAATAGTTACTCAGTAATAGTAGTACTCAACAAGTTAATGTTTTTATAGATATCAAATTTATCAGAAGACTAATAATAATTTTTTTTTGTTGTTTACGGGGGGAAACGTTCAATAGACTACCGGTCTACGGGGGTTCGACCGGGGAGTGTGGGATTCTTACCCACTAAAACCACCCCGGTGGCCACCATCAGCACATGGAGGAGGGCACTGTGTCCTCTTAATAGATCAGAACCCCACTGTGCACCGCCTATTACGCCTATTACATCCCTCGGATGTGCCTTGAGGAGACTTGGGCTTGATTAAGGGGAGACCCGTTTACAGTTGTAAACGGGTCTCCCTGACCTACACTGGATCCTTTAGCTTTTTAGTGTGATGTGTAATTTTAAAGAAAAATTTAACGTCACAGGCATGAGTGGTCTGAGTAACTTAGTTGGTTTACAATCTCGCGACATCTATTATAATCTAATGCCTACCTATTTACAATTACACGATGACATATACACATCATCAACCATTATACTGTCCCACTGCTGGGCACGGGTCTCCTCTCAGATTGATATAGTGCTTCAATATTTGTTTCCTCAAAGTATATTACCTACTTTATTCTCCGAGCTTTGTTAATATCAACAAAATGAGTTTCCTTATGTACCCAAAATCGCAACAATTTATTAGGAGGAAAAAGTATAGAAAAGAAAATATATTTTGCATTTCCGCATGTAAACAATTTCTTTAGACCTTGAAAACTCTTTCCTAAAGACGTTGAAAACTCTTTCGTTTCTATTTTCAAATTACAGAAGAAAAATAAATCAGGAACATTGTAGATTAAAATAAATCTTTACCGAGCAAGTATAAATATTAATCAGGTCATTAAAATGCAAACTAGGGTATAAGTTCATTCCAACAGTTTCTTCTGTGTAGGTTTCGTTAAAGATTTTCATTTTTTTTTATAAAATCGTTTTTTAATTTTTAAACAGCCTGTCTACACAAAATAGGTTGGAGACAATTATTGGCCTCCGCCGCCAGGGATAGTGGCGTGTTATGTCAGACACATCGACTTAAAACCGCACTTGCCTTTCCTTACCCTATGGTTGGAGCCATGGAACTGACGACATTGAGCTACTTATACCTACTAAACTAAATTACCAAGAGGAAGCATTCCCAATAGTTCTAGATACAACGTTGTGAAAAATGAAAAAATATTTATTAGTTTAACAGGTTTTTCTTATCAACTAGTGATTGGAGCCTCCTTTTAAGCTAAAAAAGCCTGTCTTGGGTGACTCCGCTCTTCCAAATCATTATACATATTTAAGAACCTGTTACTGAACCCTACTATTTTTTTTTCTTTTATACGTTGTCACTAAATACTTTTTTTCCTTAGCTTACCAACCAATACTTAGTTGGCAGAACTGGCTTGCGGAAGTCTGACGGACTGCCATCAGACTCTGCTTCATGTAAAATACTGATATTCAGCCACATCTAATGTAATTTAAGAGAGGTAGGGCATAGTGGGAGTAATTCCACTCAAATTGGAGCTGCCCGACTGGGGAAGTACGTCCGCCTTGCAAAAAATCGAAGTAAAATTACACTATTTGAGCTGTATTGTGTTCCTTACGGTGAGCAAGGTTGCCAGTCCTCTGCGAGGAAACGTTATGATGGCATTGGGGAGACTTTGACCCCTAGACTGCAAACCCAACTATTCCTCCTGCGTTTTACAGGTTCGCCAACGCGCAAGTGAAACCCCTAATCCTAAAACCCCTTTCAAGCGCCTAAAGGCTACGGTAACCGCTTACCGCCGTATGCTTGTTTGCCATCTTTGTGATAAAAAACATCTGGTTAGATCGAAAACCGACCCTAACTTGGGAAAAAGTAATTACCTACTACCTAAACTATGATTGCTGTTGATCCATTCTACACAATTGATATTGATTTTTAATTCAACTAATGGAACCGTGTCTTCGATGCTGTGTTTATCACTTTTTTATTACTTCGTGTGTTAGTTGACATGGTGACCTGAATTAGTTATTATATATATTACGTTAGTTATAAAATAGCAATGATAGGCTAGTAAAATGACCTGCCAAGTCGAAGGTCTCGAATTCAAATCCAGGGCAAGCTGACGCGCACCTCTGACGTTTCAAAATCGTAATCGTAATGTGCGTATTAATATTATAACTAATTATCACTCACTTAAACGGTGAAGGAAAACATCGTGAGGCAACCAGCATACCTTAGAGATTCTTCTCGACGGTGTGTGAAGACTGCCAACCCGCACTAGGTCAGCGTGGTGAACAATACCCTAATCCCTCTCAATCGGAGAGGACACCGGTATATGGGTATATGGGTTGATGATGAACTTGATGACATTAACTATGCTTTTTTATAATGCTCGCTTGCTTTGCCTATGCATGCCACCACCGTATCTCTGACTTCTTGTTCTATGTTCGTCTTTATTTGTTCGTTCACAGTACGTTCAATCGTCTTTATTTGTTCGTTCACAGTACGTTCAATCGTCTTTATTTGTTCGTTCACAGTACGTTCAATCGTGAAACAAACAACCAACAAAGATCATTACTTTGAAGTTGAAAATGTTTGACGCAGTTTATTGTTTTTTTCTTCTTATCGTATCTTTTCCAATTCTAAATTCAAACTGAATTCGAACAAAAAAGTCATATCCCCGATATTACGACGATCTATCAAGGTCAGCTCGAGATAGAAATCCGTTTTCTATTCAATCCATCAACGTTTTTACGCCTGTGCTATCCCATGTGTAAATAGGAATACTTGGATTTAATATCATGCCACGGAGAAGAAAATGGAGAAAAAACGCCACATTGAGCGAGTTCTCTGGAAGATATTCGTATTTTGAATTCTTAGCAAAAAAGCAACTTTTTAACCACATTGTCATTAATTATAGGCCTTTTTAGCTTTTTTGCAGACCAAACAAGCTAATACAATAAAAAACGACTGTCAAATTGTGATATTTATTTTTCTTTCTATTGTCAGTCCAGTAATAATGATATAATTGCCAAGGACCCGACTTACATCTGAGGAGGCTTTCGTTATGCGGCTAGGTCAAGGGTTTGATGCAGAAAGCGGTACTCCGGTACGGTACAGGAGGTTCCTCTCGCTGAGGCCCTAACCACCGTAGCTTGGATACTGTTACCGGTACCGGTGGGCGACTATTTTTTATATTTTTGAATTATTTATTATCTTTTTACACTATTTGTTAATTAAATAATAAGATAGATATAATAATATATGTATGTGTATACATGAATAAGTATAAAAAATACTAATAGTAGTAAACTAATTGTTGGTACTTGTGGCAACTCCATTTACTATAGCTTTCAACAAATCACGATAGTGTTATATTGTTAGAATGACTGTATTTTAGATAATGAATTAATTTGTCAACGGTAACAGAAACCTTTGTATTTATCGTAACATACCGGTGCTTATTAGACGCTTTCATAGAAATAACGATGTTTTTATAAACTTAAACTGCTATAATTAATGGATTAAAGGCAGATGTGAAATACATCAATTTTATACAGTCAATTGGTGCGACCTCGGAAACTATGCGACCAGAACTAGACAAATAAATAATCCCATATCAGAAAAATAAATAATGGTCCTCAGCAAAACAATTTTAGAAGGATTATTAAAAAAAATAACACATAAACTAATTCATATAAAAGTGAGTTACCTATACCAAAAACAATTGAACGCTCCATAAAGACAAAAATCAAATGATCAATCTTCACTAGCAATGGATGAACCAGACGAACAAGACTAGCAATTTATTTTAATATGGAATGCTGCAAGTACCTACTCGGAACAAAAATGTGACAGTATCAAAAAGCCCGTTGAGCCGTGAACGCGTATATCGCTGTCAAAATGCACAGTTATTTAAAAAGTTTCGCTCCAAAGCGTTTACTAATTACATTCCATTTAAAAAAAAGTACCTACCTACATTTTTTTGTAATATTTTTGGCATGGAATAACTATGGTACTGTAGAGGGGACATAAGGAACACACATTATTACTTATCTTTATTAAATTCACCTCGGATAGAGATTCAAAGATTTATTGCTTACTAAGTGTACATAATTATGGTGTTACATTACATTTTAGTGAACTTATAACTTAGCGGCCTTTTGCAGCATTGCAATATAGAGGGCTATACATATTAATTCATATTTCGTATTTATTTAAACTATTAACTCTAATAACAAGTACGTATTTATTTTTGGATTTAGAGCTGGAATGTCGACAAACGATGCGGTTCATGATCTGACTGATCACATCGTTAGCAAACTAGACGACAAAAAGAAAGTAATAGCGATATTCTTGGACTTGGCAAAGGCTTTTGACACAGTCTCTGTCCCACTTCTAATAAATAATCTACAAAACATGGGAATCCGGGACAAGCAACTGAGATTATTTAAAGATTATCTCTCTGATAGGCAACAGAGAGTAAGAGTTGGAGAGATCACTGGTGATGACTTACCAATAGCCCACGGTGTCCCGCAGGGTAGCGTAATGGGCCCCACTATTTTCCTCACCTTCATAAATAATCTGTGTAATCTCCAACTACCGAATGGCAAAATCGTGACATTCGCGGATGACACAGCATTGATTTTCCATGGTGATACTTGGGATGATGCTTACGGCTTTGCACAAACGGGATTCAATACAGTAAACTCATGGCTTATTGATAATGGTCTCACACTTAATGTTAGTAAAACTAAATTCATACCGTTTTCTATCAAAACCACTACGACGGCAATACACGAAAATCACTCTATTGTAGCTCACTCCTGTTCATCCGGCTATTCCTGTTCCTGTAGCCATCTAGAATTAGGTTCCAGTATAAAATATCTTGGTGTCATGATTGATAACAAATTAAACTTCAATCATCACTTGGACCTACTGTCATCCAGAACACGGAAGCTGATCTACATTTTTAAAAATCTACGCCACATTGCGGACAAAAATGTCATTAAAATGGTATATATGGCCCTCTGCCAATCCATACTATGTTACTGTATCACAGTATGGGGTGGCGCTTGTAAGACTAACATGATAAAGCTCGAAAGAGCCGAAAGAGCAGTTCTAAAAGTAAGTTTGTCGTTACCATTTTTCTTTCCTACCAAAGATCTCTACTTGCTCTCTGATGTCCTGACTGTACGTCAACTTTATATCTTGTACGCAGCCCTAAAACAGCATTCGCTGATAGGTTATGATCCATCACTTAATATTAACAGGCGTGTCAAACACAGGGTTTGTGAAGTCAACAAGCAATGTAAAACAGCCTTCTCACGTAAATTCTTTGGTTTTCTAGGAGGATACTTATATAATAAAATTAATGAGAAGACAACAGTTTACCATCTTACGAGAATCAAATGTAAAAAGGCTATAACTACCTGGCTTAAGTCCCTTGATTATGAGGCGACAGAAACTATACTGAAACTCCCATCCTAAACTAGAACCAAATGTTCTATCACTAATACCCCTGTAGAATACTAAACACACACATGCACACCGACCCACACGCATCCACACACACATACATACACACAAACATCCACACACACATCCACATACACCAACGCAGACTTACCTCATACATATAACACATTCACACACCCTCACACTACCACATTTTGTTATATTAGATACTAACACACTCACTCCATATATTTACACCTACTTAACTAAATAATACTCTTGTACTTTAAGCATGTACTTACCTATCATCCACCTGTTCAGAGTCTGGAGAGGCTGGTAATCTGTCATACAGGTCCCCTAGTACAGAAACCAGTCTCTCACATAGATTATAATTAAATGTAATGTACACTAGAAAAATGACCTAATAATATAAAATCTTGTAACCTTTTCTATGTGAGAGAACAATAATAAAGTTATTATTATATTATTATTATTATTATTTCCTTTATTTATCAGTTTTCTTATTATTTACATTTTTAAATATTTTTATAAAATAAATTATAAAACAAAAACATTTAAAAATATAAAAATAGAGGCCCACCGGTATCGGGAACAGGGTCCAAGCTACCGGCGGTCAGGGCTCCAGAGAGAGGAACCTCCTAACAATACGAGCCGTGTCCAGCAGTACTGCTTTCTGGATCAAGCCCTTGACCCAGCCGCCTAACGAGAGCCTCCTAAGATGTAGATCGAGGCTCGTGGCTATTAAGCCATTGGCTGACACGACTATCGGTACAATGATCGCTGTGTCCACATCCCACATGTCGACAACCTCGCGAGCCAAGTCAAGATACTTGATTTGCTTATCTTTCTCGGCTTTCACGAGGTTCCCGTCATGCGGGACGGTAATGTCAACAATCATTGCACGCCTCTCGATTCGGTCCACCACCACAATATCAGGCTTATTGGCTACAATAGTCCTGTCAGTGATGATGGACCGATCCCAGTACAATGTGATACTGCCATTTTCGAGAACTGGGTCGGGCACATACCTGTAGTATGGTACCTCCGATGCCACAAGAGTGTATTTTAGAGCAAGTTGCTGATGGATAATTCTGGCTACAAGGTTGTGCCTAAGCAAGTACTCTTCGTTAGCTAGACGAGAACAACCAGAGATAATGTGGCGGATCGATTCACCCGGGCGGTGACATGCCCGACAGATGTCAACCGTGCCATCCTTCACAATAAATCTCCGGTAGTTATTCGTCATGATAACTTCGTCCATAATTGCACAGACAAAACCTTCGGTTTCTCCAAAGAGGTCACCGAAACGTAGCCAGGCTACGGACGCTGCTTGGTCTACATCGGGCCCATGAAGGGCCCGGAAAAAGCGTCCGTGAAGCTCCTTACTCTGCCATACCTTCCTGCGGTCGTTAGTATCAAGCACTACAGGCTTGCGCCAGTTCTCATTCGCCAAGGAGAGCGGGGTGAGTCCCTTGTCCACTGCTACTACATCTCGATGCATTCCCACGTCGGCGTGTAGAAAATATTCCCTGAGATTGCATATCTCGCGGTTGTGAAGGTTTTTGGCATTTAAAAAGCCTCGGCCTCCACACTTCCGCGGGATATACAATCTCATGACAGACGATCGTGGGTGATGCATTCGATATGCAGTCAGCAGTGTACGGACCCGCCTATCCAGGGCGTCAAGTTCCGTTTGAGTCCATTTGAGTATGCCAAAAGAGTACATCAATACCGGCATGACCCAACCGTTGAAGGCGCGCACCTTGTTTCCGCCCGAAAGAAGGCTATTGAATACCTTCTTCAGGCGGCCAAAGAAACGTTCCCTCAACGATTGCTTCATGTCAGTTGTGCTGATACCTAACGCTTCTGACATACCCAAGTACTTGTAGGTTTCGTTTGAAGAGAGAGATCTCAGGTTTATGGAATCCGCGAGTTGAACTCCTACGGATTCCACAATCTCCCCTCGCTTTACATGCATGACCGCACATTTGTCCACACCAAACTCCATCCTGATGGCGCTACTAAAAGTTTCAGTAACCTTCAATAGCTCCATCAGCCGAAGACTGCTGGGGGCAAAGAGCTTCAGGTCATCCATGTAAAGGAGGTGAGATATAACCTGACCCCCTCTCTTCAACCGATAGCCCAGCCCTGAATTCTCCAGCAGCATGCTTAGAGGATTCAAGGCTAGGCAAAACCAAAGCGGACTCAAACTATCGCCCTGAAATATACCTCGCTCGATCCTTACAGGTTCGCTATTCCTCTGGGTATTTCGACATCCTGGATAGCGAAGGACTGTGCTCCATTGCCTCATACACGACATCAGGAAGGTGCGTAGAGTTATATCTATTTTATACAATTCTAGCACCCTCATGAGCCATGTATGTGGCACCGAGTCATAGGCCTTCTTATAATCTATCCAACATGTCGACAGATCCTTTCGGGAACGCCGAACCTGTTGGCTAATGGCCATATCTATAAGGAGTAGCTCCTTAGTACCGCGGGACCCGTTCCTACATCCATTCTGAGAGACCGACATGATGGAGTTATTGTCGATGTGTTTATTAATTTTAACTCTCAAGATGGATGTAAGAACCTTATAGACCGTTGGTAAACATGTAATAGGTCTATAATTTTTGGGATCCGCGGTGCTACCAGACTTGTGGAGCAGGTGGGTTATTCCTGTTGTAAGGAACTTGGGTAGCAAACCAGACTCCAAAGCTGCCTGGTACTGAGATGCCAAACGAGCGTGCGACCTTTGTAGCCACTTAATCCAGAAGTTGTGAAGCCCGTCCGGCCCTGGAGATTTCCAGTTTGGCAACGGACGGACTGCACGGGCTACATCTTGGGGGCTGATCATGATAGCCCCCATTTCTTGTATTGGATCGCACGCTCGTTCGACCTCCCGAGTCCATTCACCTTCGGTGTGACTGACAGGCACCGACCAGATGCTGCGCCAGAATGAATACATAGCGTCATCATCCGGCAGGCACGTATCAGTCACACCTTGGTGGGGTCGCTCCCAAGCCCGATAAACCCACCTTTCATTACCTTGGAATGTACGATTCTGGGTGTATCGCTCCACTCTCCGCCTGTACCTACGAATACGATTTGCCCATGCAAACACTTTTTGTTTCAGGAAGTCGATGCGCTCTGTGACATGGGATATATAGTCTCGGGGGCTGACATCAGTCCCCGAAAATGCCCGTCTCACAAAGCGCATCACTCTTGGACGAGTATTTCCCTCCCTGAAACAAATTAGTTTGCCGATGAGTGCTCTGGCCCCACCAATACGACGCTCGATCCTGCACTGCCAAGCCGGTACGGCTGGTTTCGGTCGTGTAGCTCTGTCATCTGCAAATTTGACGTGGGCTACACGACATGCCGCTACAGCCGCGCAGTACATGATCGAATGTGTATCAGTGAGGTCTTCGCATTTATCAAAATAGTTTGACAACTGCGAATCCAAAACAGCCACCAGCGCCCTATTTTTGTTATGCATGGGCAAACGAGGTAATCGTGGCCTAAGTTCGGGCGGCATGTAGCGATATTCCCGAATAGCACACTCCAAAGCACTGCTTAATTCCTCACTGCACTGGGTACTTACGTTTGTAACCCTGTCACTACTCTCCTCGTCAGCGTGGCTAGAGGTATGGTTGGGCTGTGGTTGGGCCACAGCCTGCGACGATGGGGCAGTGACAGGGTTACACATTTCTGTTCGGAGGCGATCAAGCGCAGTATCATCCAACATACGATTACGCTGAATGACCCGCACCTGATCCGAAAGTCGTTGGGCCGAAACGTTGACGGCTGGCTCAAGCACCTGAAACAAAGAGAGCATCCGGACACGGTACGCGGTCAGGTTGTTTCCTCCCTCTGTAGCCCCAAAGTATGCGCGCATGACATTTTCATTGATGGATTGTGTCCATCTCATGCGCTGCACACTTCCGCCGGGTGCTGGGACCCTATCAGAGACCGGTGGGCCTCGAGGTCCTAAGCGGTCCGGCGGCCGGCGCCCTCCCCGTCGACGCGCAGGTGGTGGTGTCGTCGGCGGCGAGAAGTACTCGTCGCTCGAGCTCGACGCAACTGCCACGGCCGGTGTCACAGCACTCACGATGGGGCTGGGTTCCGACGGCGGCGAGGCGGAGCTGGGCGACGAGGCCGGAGATGGTAGGCGTGCATTTTGTCTTCTGGCCTGGCTTCTTGTCAACATGGTGTGATCATTCCGTAAAAATTTGGTTTCTTTTTTTTTCTTTTATGCAACGATGGACAGAACATTATTTGTGAATATATATATATGAATTTGCTTTTATTTTGATTTTATATGTTATTTAAAATGGTTTGTATTCATTTAATTTCTTTAAATTATTGGTGAAAAATTTTTTCATGTCAACCTTGACAAGTCAGACCACAGATATTATTATTATTATTATTATTAAATTATGTTAAGTATGAATAATATTATGAATTATGTAGAAATTATTATTTCAGCATTAAAATATCAATTATTAAAAGTTAGGGGGTAATGCATATTGTCACTCATTATTTATTGTACTTAATTATGATCATACTTATAATCAATCATCTTATGATATTCACATAACGTTTAAATCTTTATCGTAAGAAAATTTTGAAATAAGAATTGCGTATTTTGCGCCATTTCTTTTTTGTTATTTTTTTTAAAACAATACCATGCGATACATATTCATAATAAAGGTAGGTATCTAATTAAAATTTGTATTTTTGTGTTACAAGACTTTGTTGCGTTTAATTAAAAATGCACTTATATTACGGATACGCTACGTTACAACAATTCGTGCTAGTCACAGACCGTCCATTCACCAAAAGAAAAATACTGCTTCGAATTTCAATTTCGTTTAAAAAGCAGACACATTCCACCCGTCTCTACGGTTTGTTCTTCATTCAAACCCCATCGCATTATTATTTGCTAACTTGCATTTTGATTTCTCAACTACTTACTCAGAATCTCAACTAAGCATCCCATAACGCGAATTGTAAACCATTTACTCGGAAATTCAGTTAGCGAGAGAAATATGTGATACGGGTATCCTTTGTCGGAAGTCAGAAAGGCATTTGAAAGGTTATTAAACGGAAAGTCTATTTCCAGCGAAAGACTTTCCAACAAGGAAATGTAATACAAAACTTAATAATGCCCAATAGGAAAAGATTATTATCATTCGTATTAAGTAAACTATTCATGATTTCCTTCATATTAACTTGAAGTAAGTGATAAACCAATATCTGATTTACACCTTATTCAAAATATCGAGATTACTATTGATATAACTGCCTCATTAGCTTAGTAGTCGAATTTTTTATTTTGCCACTAAGGTGGCAAACAAGCACAGCAGCCAACCTGATGGCAAGCGGTTACCGTAGCCTATAGACGCTTGTAACGCCAGGGGTATAATTTGCGCGTTGCCGACCCTGTAAAACGAAAGAGGAATAGTTGGGTTGGCAATATAAGGGTCAAAGTCCCCCCACTGCCAACACAACGTTTCCTCGGGGATCACTGGTAACCTTGCTCACCATAAGGAACACAAAACAGCTCAAAGCAGTGTTATTCCACTTCGATTTTCTGCAAGGCGGAGGTACTTCCCCAGTCAGGCAGCTCCAATTTGAGTGGAATTACTCCCACTATGCCCTACCTTTCTAAAGTCGTATGCGCAACTGGAACGCGATCCTGGGTTCGATTCCTAGGTTAACCAAAGTGTTTTTCTATGAAATTTCTATTGACAATAGGCTCGCCTCTAACATCGAGCCTAAACATACCATTGAACTGTGGGTTACATAAATAAACCTCTGCTTAACCCTTCGGAGAATACAAGCGTAATGAGTTGAATATTTTTATTATTCTATTTGAGGAGTGGCTGTTCAAAAGGGCCTATTGGACATATTGTATTTTTTTTGGTGGTCTCTACTTTAGTATGTTGAATACTACCATTTCCCCAAATAAAAACAGGCTAAAAGACCTATTTTTTATGCTAATCGTAAGGTGAAAATTGCGATTCGGACAAAATTTATTCGGCCAAAACGGACTAAATTTAGGCTAAAATGATTAAAAAAAAATAACTGTCAAAATTATAAGTTATTTGTTGTTTTCCGAAAATTGCTTATGATTTATCTAGTCCCTTTTGAACAGTCACTCCTCATTTAGGTAGTAATATAGTTTATTCTTAGTTTTAATTAAAGTTAATAAGCACACATAGATTACGAAAATCATTTTATATATATATATATATAAAATAAATAATAACAATTAATACATAATCTAGAATATAACTATTAATAATAAATAAATATATGAATATTAATAAATAAAATGAATATAAATCTACACTTATTTACCTACTAAAATATCTAAATACCAGATCTTCCTTTATTTCAATATATTATGTTTTAAAAAGCGCTCTTCATCCTCTCCTCTAAAAAAACTAACTTGCTGTGCCCGACAGGGTCCATAATTGTTTCTCTTTAATTTTACCCACCAGCTTTTGTATACATTATGGGATGCAATAAAGTTTTTTTTTTTTTTTTTTTTTTATTTGTTCTTAAGAAGGCTTACAGACTAATAACATCAATACATGAGCAATATGGAAAAAAAAAAGTTGCTAATAACAAGCCTCCACCGATAAATTAAAATAAGAAATCGATTAAATATCGCAAGACGAGAAGAGTATACCTCGGTTTAACATTAGTTGCGTACTTACAATATGACAGATTACTAATATTTATTATATTATATAATAAGTAGGTTTATAAAAGCTAAAAAAAAAATATAACTATACCAAGAAAAATGATATATGATAAATGATACAACTAAACTAAACTACTGAACTAAGCAGTTTGAGTGCCGCTGGAGTGCAGATGATGCCTGTACAAAAAATGATTTGGCTAAAAGCCTCCTAGCTGTACATGCATTGGTGCAGAACAGATCAATGTTAAATTCACGAGGAATTGTATTAAATCTATGCGCACTTCTGAGGAAAAAAGCATTACGCCTATAATTAGTCGTTACAAATGGTACATGCAGAAGTGGTCGTTGCCGAAATCCGAGCTGATTAGTGCGCAATTCAATTTTTGAAGCAAGTTCAGGACAGTCCACCGAACCATTAGCAATGTTAAGCAGTAAGCATATATCATTTATGTGACGTCTACAGTCCAGTGGTAGAAAATGGTACCTCCTGCAACGATGGTAGTAGTCATCTGAGACCTGTTGCGCCCTAAAATCTAGATATCGCAGAAATTTCCGCTGAATACTTTCAATACGAGATTTATAAATGTCGTATTGAGGATTCCACACCTGTGATGCATACTCCAAGTGGCTGCGTACGAACGAACAATACAGGACTTTGATCGGTTTAAGAGAACGGAAACAGGCTGAGGTTCTTATTATAAAACCAAGTGCCTTAGATGCACTCTTCACTATTTTCTCGACGTGCTGGTCAAATAGAAGTTTGCTATCTTGAATAATACCTAAATCCCTAGTACTGTTGACAAAGCCTAAGTTATGACCATATAGTGTGTAGCGAAAATTTATTATGGACTTCTGACGTGTGAAAGTCATATGGAAGCATTTAGATACATTTAGCTGAAGTTTATTACGCATACAGTATGATTCAAAACTGTTCAGATCAGCTTGCAATTGGTGTTTATCAGAGATGTTACGTACAATTTTGTGAATCTTCATATCATCAGCGTATAGTAAAATGTAAGAGTGCTTGAAACAGTCCTTTACATCGGCAATGAACAGTATAAATAGGAGAGGCCCCAAAATTGAACCTTGTGGCACACCGGAGGGGACATGACACCATCCAGAAGTATATCCTTGTAGCACCACAGCCTGTGTACGATTTTCAATATACGAGGAAAACCAACGATACAAGTTTCCATGTATTCCGGCTCTCAGTAACTTCTCTAAGAGCAAGCGATGGTCGATGCGATCGAAACACTTACTGTAATCAGTAAAGACAACATCGACTTGAGCCCCCTGATCCATCCCCTTGGATATAAATTCATGGGATAAGATTAGGTTTGTAGTGGTGGAACGATTCCTAAGGAAACCGTGCTGTTCATCACCGAAGCTGGCCTTCATTGCCGCATAAACATCGGTATATACAACACGCTCCAAGATCTTAGAGAACAGACATATCTTGGATATTGGACGATAGTTTTCTATCTCGGACTTATTTCCCTTTTTGAAGACTGGGGTGACGAAGGCTGATTTCCAGAGCTTTGGCACTAATCCCTCTGATAGTGATCGCCTGAATAAGATACATAATGGGGTCACAATGCTCTCGGCACAGTTTACTATATATACAGGAGGTATCAAATCTGGTCCGCCAGATTTAGATAGGTCCAAGGTTTTAAGCAACTTCAAAACTTGAGAACGACATATATTAATCGAGCCGATACTCGCTACATTATTTTCAATAGAAGGCTCACAAGATGTGCTGGGTATATTATCAGGCTCCTGAAAAGTAGAGTGAAAGTAAGTAGCAAATAAATTGCTAATCTCCTCACCCGTAGTAGCAGTCCTATCACCATAAAACATTACGTTCGGAAAGGTGCTATTATTCTTTCTGCTTTTTACGTACGACCAGAAATATTTTGGGTTTTTAATAATAGACGACTCAACTTTATCCATATAGGTATTGAAACATGATTTCTCTAAATTAATTGCTCTATTCCTCAAAATAGAAAACGAGTGGTAGTCAGAAATGTTACCGTATGTTTTATACTTTCGATGGTACTTGGATTTTTCTTTCAAAACTTTTATTAAAGCGGAATTATACCATGGTGGGTGAGAATATCGCTTACATGATTTCATAGGAATGAATTTATCCCTGAGTTCATACAATTTATTATAAAAAATAGTGACCGCGTTATCCAATGACTCAACATGTAAAAACTCAGCCCAATTTATTTTATCCAATTCATATCTAATAGTCGCATAGTCACCTTTAGAATACATATACCTGTTAGTAATTTTATCGTTTAATTTGTGTATTTCACAAAAATCGGCACGAATCGTCAATGGTTTATGATGTGAGTCTACAGGAACTGCGAGGGGATCGAGACACTCCGCAACACCTACTACATCATTTGAAAAAACTAAATCCAGCAACCTACCATTTACATTCCTCTCGCTATTATATTGAGATAAGTTACATGTGAGAATTCCATCGAAGAATTCATTTAAATGTTGACATGAAACATTCTGTGGAATTAATTCATTATTTCCGTCGCTTATCCAAGCTACCTCGTTACCAAAATTAAAATCGCCCATTATTATAAATTTATCCAACGGATGGGTTAAGATTAAGTGGTTAACGTTAACCATAAAATTATGCAACTGAGTCTGATAAGAATTGCCAAGGTTTTCTTTGCAAAGGTACAGGGAGCAAATATGTAAATTGTAATTTACTTCGGGTCGAGATCGTCTTAGAATAAGTGAGACCCAAATATCTTCAGCAGAACTACGCCAATCTCGTTTCTCAACCACTACTAAGTCGCATCTTACCGCAATCAAGACTCCACCGCCCCGTTTTTGTGCGGTACGGGAATAATCGCGATCTCGTCTCCACACAAGGTATCGACCATCAAATATCTCACTGTTACTTATATCATCTACAAGCCAAGTTTCCGTAAAGACAATGACGTCATAAATATTGAGACTAATATTACGAAATAGATTGTTCGTTTTCGTACGCAGTCCACGTACGTTTTGGTAGTATATATTAAGTGCAGCCATCTCCAAAACTAACTATGACAGAACAATATAAACATTTAAAGCGCATAAATAGAATTACTTTATACAATTTAAGACATAAATACAATTCCAAAAAAAGATTGAAGGTAGGATGCAATATCATATTATTATGATAGTTTAGTATGCACAACAAGACACAGTGTTGGACAAAAAATAAAACTAAATACCACAATTCTAATGAGTTATGAATTGAAACAAAAGATGGTAACCGGTAGCAAGATAAGAACAACCAGCAGCAAATAGTAACATCGCACATCTCATTATTTTCCAAATTGGGCCATGACACATATGGTTTAAGGTTGATTTTGCCTAGAAGGAGTGAAAACGCATAAAAATAATATTTAGAAAACTTACATTGTTGCACCGTGCAAGCACACAGAATGAATAGGAAAGCATCAGTAGCACACTGCGGTTTGCGGTTCTCAAACTGCTTATGAGTTATGTAAAGTGTACGAAAGATTGTATTATCACTGAATTTATTTAAATAATTTTTAAAAGATCCTTTTCTGATTTCATCATCAATATTGGGGAGGTGTCCGTTTTTCTTGCGTGTATCCTCGCGTGTTTCACCCATACATATTGAAAATTAGTTTCTGCCGCCGCCTTCTTGGTTTTCGATAACAACATTTTGTTTTTTGTAGTTAGATGATCATTAATAAATATTTTCTGGTTTCCTGAAAGTCCAATTTGAGTTGCAGTGAGGGGGGATGTCTTTAATGTATATCTAGCAGCAGCAATAAAATCTTCTTTGACATAACGATTATTGAAACAGACAATAACTGGTTTAGTTTGATCTTTTTCACGCGTAGGCACCCTAGTTATAAAGTTGAGTTGATGTTTCGATATAGGATAATTAATTTTGACACCAATGGTGGATATGATATCGAACAGGTTTTCATTATTAGCCTGGGTTAGGCCCTTCACTTCCACATTATTCATACGTGACCACTGATCTTTGTTGTCCGATTCTTCTTCCAATCTATCAATACGAATTTGCAGTTGGTCCATCTGACCCTGGACCTTTTCAAGCTGAACAATGCGCTGCTCCATGTCGCTGATTCTTTTGCCAAATTCTTTGACAATCTCATTAAATTGTTGGTTTAGAGAGGTCTTTAAGTCGGAAAATTCACTCCTTAGCGCTGAGACTTCATCCTTTAAACCCTCTAAAGGAGCTAATTTTGCAGCCAGTGCTCGAATTTCCACTAAGACTGCCGATTCAAGTTCCAACAATGGCGATCTGGGTCTGGGCGAACTTGGTTGATGTGTAGCACCACTCTGTTTGCATTTCATGCATCGCCATGTCAACTTTCTGTCTCCCAGCTTCCGAAAACCTGCCTCGGTGACACCTGCACATTGGTAATGTAATTCCAGGCCGCAAACAGTGCACCGCACTCCATCCGATAATGTATCGTCACAGGCGCCACATTTAAGTAGGCTGTCCATTTTATGCCAAAAATAAATAAATATAATGTTTTGTAGACAACTTTGAGGTATACTGATTTCGCTTTAATAATCGACTGCAGTTTAGCTTGACGCGACCGTAAGCGATAGGGCCTACAACCAGACTGAGTTATTGAGTATAGTAAAACCAGATAGGCATAAACGCTGTAACTTTTTTTATTTCAATTTAAAAAACGAATCAGAACCTGCTGGCCTGTCATCCTACTACTCTGGCCTTTAACCACTACACTATCACTGCCTTCTACAAGGATCATTAGCCTTATCTTTTCCTATAATGGACCCGACTTCCAGCCTTAGATGAGGCTTAATATCAAAACTTGCGACGGTTCGTCCAATTTGGTCTTAGCAATGTAATCACTAGAGACTTTGTAGATCGGATCTTATAAGACGATTAGGGTCATCATGTCAATCAACTCAGCCTATCTAGACATAGGCATATCCACTGATAATTTTATAGTTGTTGAAAAAGTAATAAATAATGACAATGTGTTTATTGTTATGGGGCTAATTAAACAGAGTTCTTTTTAAAAGCATTATTCGCCTCAAAAAATCTATATTGTCTTTTAAATTACTACTAAGCCAGCCTGAATTAGCGAGTGTCTACAAATATTAAAAACGGCAACGATTTTTTCTTCTAACATAACATGAACTCGATTTGGCTCTGGAGATGTGCTCTGTGGTCACAGTTCTAACCTAACCGATATCTGTATTTAGAATTATGCTGTTCAATCAGTAATTTTGTCGCTTAATGAGTAAGTAATTTGGTCGCTCAATCTGTATTTTTGATGTGCAGCTATCATATCCCATTTTATCCTATTATATCCCATTGTTTAGTACAAAGTTTCAAGACGCCATTTCTGTATTTTTGGCAAGGTGTGTGAGGGCGCCCTACACTATGTTTGCCGTGTCGTGGTCTCCACTCGATAAAGTGAGTAGCCTAGCAGTTGTCTGCCACCTCACTGCCACTTCAGCTTACTAATCCGGTGTCCAAGATGGAGTGATGATTTGCGGAAGGTTGCTGGCAGAAGCTGGTTGCAAAAAGCAGAGGACAGGGTGAAATAGCGCACATTGGGAGAGGTCTACGTCCAGCTGTGGACGAGTATAGGCTGATGATGATAATATATTTCACCTTATCTCTTCCAATGAAATTTTCAGGACCATTTTGGGAGCTAATAAATTAGTAGCTACCTACCTATGTAACAAAATAAATCGGAAGAGTAAAAGCTCTTTACAAAAATTAGAATGTTAATGTTTCAACACGGAAAAAGTCATATGATTGCCAACTGTAAAATATGTAAGTACTCTACATAGCAGGGTTTGTTTATTGTATAAAAATATCCGGATACGTACGTAGCTACGTCCCAACCTTTTCAATATATATAATTGAGATCTAGTGTGTTGTTTACTGAGCCTATATTTATTATTCTTTACCGGGAAAGCTATTACATCAGCTTTTCTGGCCGCTATGTGCCCCAGGGTTTTATTAGGACTTTTTACTACCTTCCCCTAGCTGCGTGTTTATGGATTGTTCTAGAAAAACATGAGTATTATAGCTGAGCGTGAACTTATTTGTATCTACAAAGAATGTTGGCGTCTAAAGCTGTTCAAAGTACTTAAGTAGTTTTATGTGTTTTTTATAGGCAGCTTTTTGATGTCCACAGCCTATCTGGGCCCACCTATGCCTAAAAGAAGGGGCGGTCCACTTGATGGTAAGCGGTTACCGTAGCCTATAGATGCTTGCAACACCAAGGGTATCACTTGCGCGTTGACGACCTGTAGAACGAAAGAGGAATTGTTGGGTTGGCAGTACAAGGGTCAAAGTCCTCCCACTGCTACTAATACAGCGTATTCATCATCATCATCATCAACCCATATACTGTCCCACTGCTATAGTCCACAACGCTGGCCTAGTGCGGGTTGACAGACCACACACCATCGAGAAAATTTCTAAGGCATGCAGGACGGTGTCCTCACGATGTTTTCCTTCACCGTGATAATTTTTGCACATGAATTCTAAAAGTTAGAGATGCGTGCTTTGGATTCGAACTTGAGACCTTTGACTTGGCAGTCCAGTGGTCATGTCACTATGCTATCACTATTTAAGTAACGTATTAAAGTGATTTTATTCAAAACTTTAAACGGTATCACCCTAAAACGTATAGGTGTTATTGTATATTTTAGGAGTAAGTTTTCCTAAAATATACAATAACACCTATACGTTTTAGGGTGATACCGTTTAAAGCTACAGTAAATAAAAGATTTTTGATGAAATTTTTTTTTTTACAAATACAAATACAAAATTGTTTATTTCTTTAAACAGATTTGGTACAGCAAGTTTGTGATTGGAGCCTCCTGTTAAGCAAATAGTGCCTGCGTTAGGAGACACCGCTCTTCCATAGCAAAATACTAGAAACAACAATAAGCTAATCTATATCTAAGTACTTATATAAAATTATAATTCTATATTAATATTAAAAGCTGAGGGCGTTGTTGTATGTGTGTGTGTGTGTGTGTGTATGTGTTATGATATGTGTTTTAAGAGTGCTTCCGTTTCCTCATAAGTGAGTTTCTTTATCCATTCTATCATTGTTTTTTTGCAGTCGTAATAGGTTTTATTGTAAATAAAACCTATTAACTAATTACTAGACTACTGCTTGGAATCTAACTACTAAAATAAGTATAATAGGTACAAGTGGGTCTTAGTACACACATATGTGGCATGTGGCTACAATGTTTAAGGTTACAAGGTAACGAAAGTTTTGCACACAGATGACGCCTCAACCCCTATTGAGAGAGGAAAGTTATTTCATGAATCATGCATCATAAAACTGTAGTAGGTATGTGGCCACGTTGCATGTTTACAGTGTTCTGAACGTTTAATCAAGAGAGAGCAGTGATAGCTCAGTGGTATGACCATAGGACTGCCAAGTCGAAAGTCTCGAGTTCGAATCCACGCATCTCTGACATTTCGAAATCATGTGCGTATTCATAATGAAATATCACTCGCTTGTGTGTGAAGTCTGCCAACCCGGACCAGACCAGAAGGTGGACTATAGCCTAATCCCTCTCTTTCTGTGATAGGAGGAGATCCGTGCCCAGCAGTGGGACAGTATATGGGCTGATGACTCGCTTAAACGGTGAAGGAAAACATCTTGAGGAAACCTGCATGCCTTAGAGATTTTTCTCGAAGGGTTGTGAAGTCTGCCAACCCGCACTAGGCGGCGTGGTGGACTATAGCCTAATCCCTCTCATTCTGTGAGAGGAGACCCGTGCCCAGCAGTGGGACAGTACCTATATGGGCTGATGAGGATGATGACTCGCTTAAACGGTGAAGGAAAACATCGTGAGGAAACCTGCATGCCTTAGAGATATTTCTCGTCGGGTTGTGAAGTCTGCCAACCCGCACTAGGCCGGCGTGGTGGACTATAGCCTAATCCCTCTCTTTCTGTGAGAGGAGACCCGTGCCCAGCTGTGGGACAGTATATGGGTTGATGATGATGATGATGACTAATCAAATACCATCCTTCATCCTCCGAGCATTATCCTATGTTGTGGTCGACTTTCAGTCTAACCAGATAATTAAATAAATATTCTTGGACAATTTTACACAGCACCATCTAGTCTCAAACTAAGCAGAGCTTGTACTATGGGTACTAGACAATGGATATAATACTTATTCACTTTTTTTATAAATAGATAATACATAAGAAATACCCAAACAAACACAAACACTTATGTTCATCACAGAAATATTTGTGTCCTGTGGGAATCGAACCCACGACCTCGTGATCAGCAGTCCTACACTTGCGGCACGCTATGATGGCCGTTACGTTAATAGACGAAAATAAAAAAACACAATACTTATACATTTATTGTATATATTTTTTGTAGTAGTATCGTTAGATCACTATTGACAATAAAGAACAGCAATTTGCTCCTTCAAATGTAATTACTAATAAATAGGAAACTTCATGAGTGGACAAACGTCAAAACGGCAATCATAGCGTGCCGGTAGTATAGATCACAGACGTCGTCAAAGATGCGGCTGAATACCAGTATTGTACACGAAGCTATCGCCACCAGATCTTCGCAACCCAATATCTGGGCAGCACAGACATCCTGAGGATAGACTGCTTTTTGGGTTTCTAAATACCGCTAACGATATTCATAGATGTTCGCATGAAAATCGGGACCGATGGCTTCCGTTGCTCTCCGAGGCACGGAGAGGTCTCGATGTGTTAACAATGGTCACCTATCCACAGCAAGACCGCGGCTAGCGGCATTTCAGATCGGTTGATCAACGTAGTTATAACTTTTCTTTAAATAAAACACACATTAATAAAAAAGATAAAAACAAACGTCACACAAGTACACAATTGGCGGTCTTATCGCTAATATCAATTTCTTACACACAACCATGGAATGGACAAGAGTCATGTAAGAAAACGGGTAACGGGCGGTTGAGGTAGTTAGTAGACAAAATATATCGCATCATAAAAATAATACATATTATAAAAGGGAAGAAATCCATTACTTTCATCTCTTCAAATATTTTGACGTGAAGGTAAAACCTTGACACGCGATAGACCTATTCTGTGACCGATAGCCCTACTTACTGGATGACCACATGTCTTATATACTTATACTAGTCGTTGCTCTCGGCTTTACCCGTATCCTAAAAGGCTTTTTAAGACAAAATATAAGCCTATAACCTTCTCCAAGGTCTAATCTATCCCTGTACCAAATTTTATCAAAATCGGTTCAGCGGTTTAGACGTGAAAGCGTAATAGACAGACTGAGTTACATTAGCATTTATAACTAGCGAACCATTCGCATCGCACGAGTGTAATGTAAAGATGCCAGCAGGTTAAGTTATAATAATTATGTCAACATATAATGTATAGGGAAAATAATGTCAAAGTTAATAATAATGTCAATATAAATATATAGAACTAGCTTCAGCCCGCGACTTTGTCCGCGTGGAAAAGTTACTTTTAACTATCGTTGTATTTTGGCTAATTAACTTAAACTCGTTATAAATTATAGCTTATATATTATTCTGATGTATAAATAATAATACTGTAAAGTTTCATCAAAATCGCTCCAGCCGTTTAGACGTGAAGAAGTAACAAACATACACACTCACAAACTTTCGCCTTTATAATATTAGTGTGAAGTATGATTAATTTCATAATACTCATAATTTATGGTAATGTCAACAGATACATAGACATGTCACAATAAAGAGCAATGTCAGCTAAATTAATAAGTAACAATAATTTAATACTAAAATAAAAATCCGCATTATTGTGAATTAAATTAAAAGAACAATCTAAACCAAATAACCCAAAAGCAATTTTATTGACACAAAATCAATCAAAAGGAATAAGGAATCAGCCAAATCTATTAAATACTAGCTTTCCGCCCGCGGCTTCGCCCGCGTCGAGTTCGGTTATATCGCGTTTCCAAGAGAACTCTTCAAAAGTCCGAGATAAAAACTATCCTATGTTCTTTCTCAAGGTCAACTCTATCTCTGTATCAAATTTCATTAAAATCAGTTCAGTGATTTAGGCGTGAAAGCGTAACAGACAAACAGAGTTACTTTCGCATTTATAATATTAGTAGGGAAGTAGGGATAATCTTCAATCTAATAAGTTCACTGAATTATTTCTATTTCACAAAATCGTCACGCACCACGCCCCTTTTCGAGACAATAGCGAAAGCGACAGAATAATAATCAGGGTAAGTCGAGGTCGAGGGTCCAAAAATAAACCATACCGAACAATGATGTACAAAACTGTAAAATTTTCCCAATTGAATATGAACCTTATTGTTTCGTATTAAAGTTGAAAATCAATCGAAGAAATTTGACAGATTGTGGCAGCTTGATGTGCTGGCCTCTGTACTTACTGCAATTACTATGATAATTTTAACCATGGTTTTTTTGGTGGACCAAGTCTGGGACGCGTGAATGAAAAGGACAGGTGATTTAAGTAGGACAGTATTTGTTATTGTAACATTCACCTAGTTTTTGATGCTGACAGATTAATATACAATTTGACGGCAATATAAGCTTCTGAGATGTCTTTTGAGTAGAACTCAAAAGACATCTCAGAAGCTTAGATTATCTTTATTTTTTCTATAGTGGTAAACTGTTTGGTCTCGAGTACAAATCCAAGGCACGCCTCTGACTTTTCGAATTCATGTGCGTATTAATAATTAATTATAACTCGCTTAAACGGTGAAGGAAAACATCGTGAGGAAACCTGCATACCTTAGAGATTTTTTTCGACGATTTGTGAAGTCTGCCAACCCGCACTATGCCAGCGTAGTGGACTAATCCCTCTCAATATGAGAGGAGACCCGTGCCCAGCATTGGGACAGTATATGGGTTGATGATGATACTGGTAAACAATTTATTATTATTTATTTGTAAGCAGTGATAGCCTAGTAGTAGGACCATTGGACTGCCAAGTGGAAGGTCTCGAGTTCGAATCCAAGGCACGCACCCCTAACTTTTCGAAATCATGTATGTATTAATAATTATTTATCAGTCGCTTAAAATGGTGAAGGAAAACATCGTGAGGAGTCCTGCATACTATACAACAGCCTAATCCTTTTCATTCTGAGAGGAAACCCGTTCCCAGCAGTGGGATATGATGATGATGATGAAACAATTTATTTCTTATATTATTATACCCAGTTATATAAATATAAACTTATTTCCTAATAAACTAAAATTAGAGTAGAAAAGAGCATCAAAAAACTCCTCCGCATCGCTTATCGCCTGGTAGCGTACCCAAAAGGCTGGCCGCATGTTTATTCTCTGGCCGAACTAGAGGCCAGCCTTTGGGTCATTATTTTTTATTGATAATTTTTAAAAAGTAAGGCTCGTTGATAAGTAATAACTGCGCTGATCAAGTTACCTGCAAGGTTAAGCAGCACTAGCTGCGACGCGAGGAAGTGAAATCATTGGTCCTGGTTGTCATAAGAACATTTATAATGACAATAATTATTGGTAGTTATAAGCCGAAAATGCCTGACAACCAGTCTATCCTTAGGATATTTGTGTTTTCCAAAAATTGGGTTGCAGAGGTCTGATGGCAGTCGCTGTATTATATAAACTACTGAAAAGCCGACACCAACATAATTGGGAATAGGCTAGAAGGGTAACACTTCAGAAGCTACCAGGAATTTAGTGAACTGACGCAAACGCTTGTATGGAAAACTCTGTAGCGACTTTCCAGCGGTCACCGAGAAACAAAAATCGGCAAACAACGTGCCATTATGCTACGTAAGTACTGTAATTATGTCACCATTATGACAAGCTCATCGAAATTCAGAAAAATAGATCCACGATACAGCGGCGTTCAGTTTGCCTTCTTTCTCTTAATTTACGAGATGCATCTTTAAGATTGAACACGTTTAAATTAGTCGTTTATGGAGGAAAATATGCAGCCACACTTTACGTCAGATATCTTCAAGTTTAATCAGCCTGTCTAACGTCTGCCACAAGGACAGAGGCTTTGTGTAAGGGGCTCATGCTTCGGCAATAACGACCACAACTATTTTGTTTGTCGCCATTCAATCAATTTAATTGATAACTTTAATTGCTCAAATGGAAATCGATCACTTAACTACTAAAACGTAGTAAATACTTATCTACCAACTTTACATTTAAATTTACTTAAACTTTAAATACATTGCAACTTGTTCAGGGGATCCCAAACAAAATAACACTTAATTCGCCCAAAACACGTACACAATACAACCTATTTATTATATAATAGCTCTCTGTTCATTAACACGCGGAAAACGCGCCAAATGAATTAGATGTGGCCGCCATATTGGGCCGCCATGATTTTGGCGCGCCTTTTACGACGCGCGCGCATTGTCGCAATGTCGTATTGTGTGGCTAATATTAGATACAGTAGCTATTGTACTGACATAATGCCTTTGGAGTACAGTTGGTAACTGAGCTGTGTCCTTAGTGACTTTGACCATGGTGTTCCATTCAAGTGATAGTGTGATGTTTAAGTAAAGATAGTCGTAACAACTTTTTTGTTTCCGGAATAATACTTGGACAAGACTACCTCATTACATAAAATAACGGTCGATATTCGACCATAAAAATCGGCCCTTTTTTTAAATACTTGTTTGACATTAGGTAAATAAAGCTCGTCAATAGCTACTAAACAAAACAAAAAAAAGAAAATCTGTTTACAATCAGAAGAGAAAATGGTTAACTATTTTGTAATTTTAGCATATTTACATAATCAATAATTACGAAAGCAGCCTCTGAGGTCAAAATGGTTACCTACCACTACATATACTTAGACATGGAGCAGTCAATGTTATATTTAACACATTGCCTTACATTTTACATTCTGAAAGAGCACAGTAGGTACAGAATATTTGCTTGCTACTCTAATACGAGTTGGAAAACTTCACACCCCTTTAAGAACTTGTGAATCGCCTGTAAGTTTTGTGGAAGTTTCATTGCGATTTAAAGCTTAAGTCGTTAATACTAAAGTCCAATCCCATTAGATCAGTGGAATTGAATTACCGTGCCGTTGAAAGTCGCTACAGAGAAACAAGATAGAGAACAAATACCGTATAATAATAATATATTTTTAAACTATTTTACACAGCACCATCTAGTCCCAAACTAAGCAGAACTTGTATTATGGGTACTACACAATGGATGTATTATTATTTACTAAAGATACTTTTTATTGTAAATACATCCTTATAATACTTACATAAGAAACACCCAGACAAACACAAACACTTATTTTCATCACATAAATATTTGTGATTTGTGGGAATCGAACCCATGACCTCGTGGTCAGTAGTCCGACACGCGACCACGGAGGTCGTCGAAATAGAAACAGGCAAATACCCATTAGTCATTATCATTAAAACACATTGGTAAGACGAGAAATTATCAATACCTACATCTGAACAATTTATCCAAAGGTCACAACTTGCCACAGCAAAAGTTAAGGCCAAGATCACATTTGCATCAAATGAAATAAGTCTATCAACAAACGACTTGATTTGTAAACAAAACACGTCAGAATCGGCCCTAATTTGGAACCATTGACGTAAACAGTTCTGTCAGATAAATGGTGTATGAATATCCATTGATTGGCTATCAAAACGAAATGGTTTTGACATTAGCCGTCATCAATCAAGTCTATTACCTACAGATTGTAAGTACTTACTTACTTTTTTAATGCGTGCAGAGAATAATAATAATATATCGTTTATTTCTCCTCACAACAGAAAGCATATCTACTTTTACAAATATGTGGTATATGTTTTAATTTAGTACAGTTTGGAAGTAGTGAGGAGCTGGTGTCTGACGTAGGTTAAGCCCTGTATTACAGATCACCAGGTCCCCACCCCACAGAATTACACTTAAACAAATTTTAGAATCCTCATGGATTGTCCACTGCGCGCCATCAGGCGGCTCCTTACCAAAAGAATAAAAGCCCGACAGAAGTGGAAGAGGAGTGGCGCTGCCTTTGCCATGGAATGGGACTCTACGGGCAACTAAATGGCAATTAATAAGTAATACCAGAGGACGACCCTGTAAAACGAAAGAGGAATAGTTGGTTTGGCAGTATAAGGGTCAAAGTCCCCCCACTGCCAACACAACGTTTCCTCGTGGAGCACTGGCAACCTTGCTCACCGTAAGAAACACAACACAACTCAAAGCAGAGTTATTTTACTTCGATTTTCTACAAAGCGGGGGTACTTCCCCAGTCGGGCAGCTCCAATTTGAGTGGAATTACTGCCTCTCTTCAATTAATGTACAGTTAGTTTCGTACAAATTCTGTTCTAATTTTGAACTAATTTGAGGAATATCGGCTATTCAAACTTGGTCAAATAAGCTCCTAATGGGTAACGATACATAGTTAAAATAAAACAAAATAAAAGAAAACAAATTTTGAAATTTTATTTTTGTAAGCTGCTGACAACGTTTTATAAAATATTCATTTATTAGATGTTGATAAAGTCACTCTGTATAAAGAATGTCAGCCTTGTGTCGGTGTTTGCGGAAACTGGGATACGTGTTTTTCTGTAACACCCTATACTTAATGTAAGTATGTTAAGTTTATGGCTAGGGTCCGCAACGGCTACCATATCAAGCTATGCACTTTCAATATAACTAGACCTCTTATTGCACGGAGAGCCTACACATTGCAAGGTCAGCTTATATTGGAAATTTATAGCCTTATAATAAGTAGCTGTGTTATATGCACCCTGTTTTTTTTGTCGTCTTACAGCCGAAAGGATATAATTAGGTACTTCCATGATCAACAATTTCTTGTATGGGATCAACCATGAAGTGCAAAAAAAAACAGCAACATCCTACATTTTGTCGAGATACCTGAACTTTTTTCTAAGAAACAGCTCTTTTTTTTTCAAAATTTCAGTCGTAGTCCCTTATTTAGTAGAAATAATATTATTGAAATAATGGTCTCCTTTTGGCTGTAAGATGACAAAAAAAAACATATATTTGACGTTTAGGTTATATTAGGAGTTTTATCTTAACGTGCTTTGGTATTTATGAGTTCTGTTTTATGGCAATATGAAATCGTAAAGTTTATTCAATGAAGTGTATTAACAAATCAGATTTTTATGCAATACAGAGAAATAAGCGTGTGTTTGCTTCTTATTTTGTTTTCACTCCGAAGTTGCCTGAATCGCCTTGTAGGTCCTAATAATCATGAATTTTAAATAACTTTAAAATCATGCATAGTTTTTATCATTACTTGTGTGCGCCATTTCACCGATATAATTGAATTAAAGAGTAGGCTTGCAACTACTACCAAGACATAATTTTTGCACTGGCTGACAATGAATAAGCAAACTAAATTTTTTTAAATATAATATTACCGTTGGAAAGCAAAAAGAAAAACACATTTGTTGAGACAAAAGTGAGAAATGAACATATAAAACAAAAGTCACTAGAATGTGCTTGCCATTACATAAATTAGCAGACAGAAATGTGTTGCTGGGGAGTTTGTTGCGCCGCTTCATCTTCACAGCTAAAACACAGGAGAGGGTTTTGGCTGAAATTAAGCTCAAAAAGTACTACATACCTAGTAGTCTATAACTTAAATAAATTATGTTGACAAATGATAAATGATATTTATGTCTGTAAATAGATCTTTTAAAGACACTTTTACAAGTCAATAATAAACATTTTTTTTTTAAAGCTAGATGGCTCCGATGGACCTCTTTTTAACTGATTTTAAAATAAGTGGAAGATCTTAATATGACTGTATTGTTTTTGTGTGTGATCGTGAACCAATTTTATAGACTCGTGGCACTACTTATGTGGCAATAGGCATACTTAGGACTTAAACATTCCGGGAGTACAATACTATATATCTGCTGAACCTTTTTACGAATAGGCGTGATGGTATATTATTATAATAAACACAAATTAAAAACTACTTTATATTCACAAGGATTAAATGGTCGGAGTTTTACCATGTTCATATTTATAATTGAGTATTGTATTAGTTTAAGTATATTTTGTTTTACGATAAATAGGTACAATATAGGTAACAATTATTGACATTGAAACTTCGATAATATAACGTTCAAACCAAACATTTGTGCGAAGAAAAACAATTTTATGTAGAGTATCATCCAACTACCATTATGCGTAGAAGTTTAGGAAAGGCGCCCAAAACAAACAAATAAACATTTCTCCCAGTGTAAACAAACGACAAAGATATAACCAAGTACATTTTTTTGTTTTATTTATTCATCCATTATCGTCGCACTGCAGGGCAGAGGGCTCCCTCCTTTACTCCTCTCGATTTAAACCTTTAGCGGCGAAAGTACCTACATATTACTCAAATAAAAAGATTTTATCGCGTAACTTTCAAAAACACACGAATATATCATCACCCGTACTCTAAACAAATATTTGTACAACACACAATGTAGGTTCTGGGCTACCCACATTGGGCTGGGGTTGAGCTGGGCTGGGGTGCAAATCCAACGATTCATACCCCGACACAGTGAAAAGGTAATGCCGTTAAACCTTTAATTGCCATTTTAACACCGTTAAACCCTTTATGTATGTTCTTTCATCAATCTATATACTTACTGTCCCACTGCTGGGCACGGGACTCCTCTCAGATTGAGATGGGTTAGGCTATAGTCCCCCATGTTGGACTTCACACACCGTCGCGAAAATTCTCCAAGGCTTCCTCATGATGTTTTCGTTCACCTTTTAAGCGAGTGGTAATCAATTTATCAATACACACATGAATTCGAAAAGTAAGAGGTGCGTGCTTGGATTCGAACTCGAGACCTTTAATTTGGCAATCCAATGGTCATATTACTAGGCTAACACTGCTTGACTCTCACTCATTAATTCAGTATGCTTTAACTAGCGAGGTTATCATTCAAAATCAATAAAAATTGTTTTATTTTCATATAAACCTTGGAGTCGTACATCCAGTTATGAAAAGTCGAGGTTATGTATACCATTGCTGTCATTAAAACAATCTCCACACGTACTTAAATATGCTTGGCGTGTTACAAATGAGCTGCACGACTGACAAAACCGATCTTAGATCAAACGAAAATTGGCCACTGGTAGAAGAACCAAACGTGACAACCAACTGCTAATAAAAGCTAGATGTTTACGTAAACTACAATGTATCCACCAGCTACCTAATAGGTTGGAGGTCAGAGGATTAAGCGACTAGGGTTGTTAATAAGGGTTTAGTGTCGCTCTGACCTTTTTTGCGCTGTGTGGGGCATACAGATTAACTTCCAGTTGAAGATTTGTGACAACAAATCTAAGAAAATGTTACTGGTTAGGTACTTTGTATATCTACAATTAGTTGGAATGAAGCAAACTCTGGGAAAAAGTAGTGATAGCATAGTCTTCTTGTATACGATTTTTATGAACAAGGTATACAATTAAACAATTAAATATTTATATTAATAACAAGTTTTAATACGTAATTTTTTACAAAATTCTCGTTTCAATTGTTTTTTTTTAGTTGTCAAAAAATATATGTATTCTTCTAAAAAAAAACAAGTAAATACTTTTTTGTGAGTAGTACTCACAAAAGAGTATTTATGGTGTGAACACTTCTTCTTCTTCGTGTCGATGGAACAAGTATATGACGAGTTCAGAATATCGCCACATCCGCGGCGTTTTCAGTGCAAACCAAAGGCCTCTCGAGATGCAGATGGTGAGGCATAAAGAGCATGAGAGTAGATGCAACATGGTTTGGGGGCTAGTACCTACTACATTGACAGGCCGTCGTTGTTTCGTCTATACTACGGGTCTCCTCTCAGAATGAGAGGGATTAGGCTATAGTCCACCACACTGGCCTAGTGCAGGTTGGCAGACTTCACACATCGTCCAGAAAAATCTCGAAGGCATGCAGCTTTCTTCATGATGTTTTCCTTCACCGTTTAAGCGAGTGATCAATAATTATGTGCGTGCTTTAGATTCGAACACGTGACCTTTGACTTGGCAGTTCAATGGTCATATCACTAGGCTATCATTGCTTAGGTCGTTACTGGTCGTGATTGCCTAGATTCGATTCGTGATTCAGCAGTTTTATTGAGATTTTTTAAGTAATCTTCACAAGCAGCGCGAGTTTGGATTTAGTGAGATCTAAAGTGACCCACTAAGAGATTTAAAAAAATACATCTACAGCTGTCTTTGTACAACTTTAAGAAAACCCCGACATGATTTGAAATTTATCATAGTGTGTATGTATTAAATTAGTCAAGCCCTTTTATTTGATACCCATATTGAGGGAGTTGTGTAAAAATATGCAATCCGCCATTTTGTTGCGACGGCCATCTTGGACCGATTCATCAAACATAGCTAAGAACACTCCCGACTAATTCACCTTTCAAAAATAAATAAAAATGAATCGTTTTTTTATTTTTTACGGGAGCTACAATGCCACAGATAGACATACACACACACAGACAGATACGTCAAACTTACCAACACCGCGTCGTTTTTGCGTCGGGGGTTAAAAACTAAAGAGATAATATTTTGAAGAACTCTTCTACCTACCTTTTCTTAGGAATGACCACAGAATCTAAACAGAAAGACTTACTTTTGCTTTTATACGTAATTCGACTTTTCTATATTTTATCTTGACACAAGTTGACGCCATTTATATAGGTTGCAGAAAGTAGTAATTTGTTTAGAACACTATTAGGTACATGCAACTAGTTTTGACTCCAAAAGTGCTATTTTAATGGTCTAATTGAAATAAAATAACTATTTGCTTTGACTTTGACATTATTTTTGTTCGGCAGAGGTTTCAAGGATCTCTAAAAACTATATTTTATTGCAAACTTGGCCTCGGGAAAAGTTGTGGAATGACTGCTTTACTTAACTTATAAATGTTGTTTTATAAATTTATAGGATACCATGGCATTAGCGTTACCCGGTATTAAGGATTTGCTATTTGTTTGAGTTGGTACCACCGTCTAGTTAAATATTCTACTGATAAGCGTACTCATAGACAGTAAACATAACGAGCAAATAGCGCCCCAGGGTGACAACGGTTACCATTTCAGACATTGCCCTACATTGTGAAACACATATTTGATATTATTATGTCTGGACTTTAAAAGAGACCATGATTCTCTGAGTTTGTTCATGTTTCTTCTCAGAGGTCTTCAGTTATGAAATGCCGACGCCTTCTAGCATAAAAAAATAATAAAAGTGTTTTTAAAATATCTATTTACAGAAAATAAATAGGTATCATATCATAATATCATCATGTCATATCATACCTCGGTATTACTAGTTAGCCGTTCGCTATTTCACCATTTTTAAATATCTCAAAAAAACATTACATTTAAACTAAGTAATTGCTTTACCAAATTCATTCAATATAAATTCACATTTCATCTATGTATAGTTTTAAGGTTTCGCACTCTGAGAGAAATTTCATATGTTTCTTTCTATAAAATCAATTCGGGTCAACGCTTTAAAACGAGGCCGCTCAACGGAAATCGGAAAAGCATTTGCAGTTGAAACTCCACACATAACGTCTGTAGTAATATTATTGTGGTAATGCTTTCTGCATACAATGGTTCATCCTCGGAAAACAATAGCCGTTGATGGGCTTTTTAGACCCCCGGCTGTCTAAAAAGTCCCCCTTTTTAGACAGCCGGGGGTCTAAAAAGGCCGCTTTAATAATGATCATTAGTTTTCAGACAAAAACACCCATAGTTAGGTACTAATCGTTCATCATCAACCTATATAACTGTCCCACTACTAGGCACGGGTCTCCTCTCACAGAATGAGACTTATAGTTCAAACAAATAATTATGAAATACAAATCGTTATAAAATTTAATTAACACCCATCATCATCAACCCTTATAATTCGTCGCACTGTTGTGCACGGGTCTCTTCCCAGAATGAGAGGGATTATAGTCCACTATACTGGTCTAGTGCGGGTTGGCAAACTTCAAAAACCGCAAGTTTCCTCACGATGTTTTCTGATAATTAATTATTAATACGCACATGAATTCGAAAAGTCAGAGGTACCTACTTAAGCAGGACTTGGCAGTCTATGGTCTTATCACTAGGCTATCACAGCTAGCTATAATTTAGTAAGATGGAATCTTAACGTGAATTACTGTGGAGAAATTATGTCAAGTCATAAATTACTAAGAAAGGGGCTGATAAAGATCTGTTCCAATGAAGATAACATTTTTTATTGACTCAGGATGAAAAACCTTTCACTGCTGGATCTAATGGTTTGAGATAAGCTCTCAATTGATCCTAGTTCGAATGGTACGTAATGGATTCTGGTACACGCACTAGATTGTTTTAGCGCGAACTTGAGACTGAATTCTTACTTTCTTTTCTTTTTTTAAAAAACGTCGCCGCACACTAGGATATTCTCCTGTGTCGTAGGTGCGCTTACAAACACAAACTTTCACATACACAAACACCCAGACCCGAAACAACTACATGTAGATCACACAAATATTTGTTCCGTGTGGGGAACGAATCCGAAACCCGTGGCGCAGAAAACGCAGCAAACGTGTCGTCAATTACGGATTAAAAATGTCATGATGAGACAGTTGCAACAATGACTAACAAACAGAAAACATTTATACATTTCGTAAGAGGATAAGGAATAGCATGTTTAGTCTTTATTGGCAATAGGAATTGTCACCATGTAATGTACAGAGGCCAGCACATCAAGCTACCTACCCCAATCTGTCAAATTTGTTTGATAGATTTTCAACTTTAATACAAAATTATAAGGTTTATGTTCAATTGGGAAAACTTGACAGTTTTGGTTAGCTTGACCTGCTCGCGTCTGTACTTGAGAAATACGAGAACTAATTCAAGCAATAGGAATAATGTCTAGTAATTTACATACTTTTTCTTTCGTTGCAGACCTCAAAATGTACGGGCTCCTTCTCGAGAATATGGCGGAGTACATCCGCCAGACATACGGTGAGGAACGGTGGGAGGACATCAGGAGGCAGGCCGGGGTCGAGCAACCCTCTTTCTCCGTCCACCAGGTCTACCCAGAGAATCTCATTGCCCGACTCGCGAAGAAGGCACAGGAGGTAAGATGCTAAGACTTTCTTAATATGTACAGAGGCCAGAACATCCAGCTACCCTAATCTGTCAAATTTCTTTGATAGATTTTCAATTGGAAAAAATTGACAGTTTTGGATAGCTTGGTCTGCTGGCGTCTGTACTAATAGTATTTTTGCCTTAAAATATTTCTGAAGTTTCGAAGAATGAATTCATTAATTGTCAGTTTTAAAAAAGAAGTAGGTAAAAGTACTTACATAACATAAGTATTATGTAAGTACCTTTACCTACCTTCTTTTAATTTTAATATTGTTTTAACATATTAAACCAATATTATAACGAAGCGTAGTGTTTCTCAATGTAAGTGAATTATTGCATTCTGATGAGAAATAAATGTCTTAAATCGTATAAGTACCTATTTATGTAATAGGACCTAACGCAATATATAGTTTTAAAAATACCCCATACCCGTAAAATACCTTCCATGTACTCTCTTGAGAAAACAATAAATACCGCGAAGTCTCGACCTTTTTTATGAAATTAATAACAAATTTCCCTAATGTCAATGTCGTACCAAAACGTCCGATGACGTCATAACTCCAACATGGCCGCTATTCGTAGACTCTGGTTGAATAAATCGTGAAATATCTCAATAATCACTGAAGCATTTGAAAAATTAAAAATAAAATGTTAGCGTCGATTTCGTATGGTGTTGACTAATTTATTATTATTTATTTATGTGTATCGTCAGTGTATTTATAAATAATGACTCTTTGATGTATTTCGTCATTGGTTTGTCGTTTATTCGTTATAGTTAAAGAGATTTAAAAAATGTCTTCGGTTAAAGTATAGGAGTTAAATAGTATTACTAAAGGGACATAGGGCGGACAGAGCATTTTCCTGCATAAAATATTGATCCGGTTTTAACTTGATTTCTATATTGATTTCTGACATTTACGCGAATATTATACATTGAAATAAAACTACTATTTACGGATTTTATCGCGTATATTGATATTATTAATCCCGACGTTTCTGTAAAGGGTCCGAAACGTCGGGATTAATAATATCAATATACGCGATAAAATCCGTAAAAAGTAGTTTGATTTCTATAGTTCTCAATGCTAACTTGCTAACCTTTATACCACGGTATGAATTATCTTATATTGTATAGCTCATGGTCACAATAAAAATAATCCATATTTCCCTACATACCTATAATATAAATGCGATAGTAACTCTGTCTCTCTGCTAGGCTTACACGCCTAAATCGCTGAACCAATGTTGATGAAATTTGGTACAGAGATAGATTAGATCAGATAGGATTTTGTCCCAAAACCTTTTGTCCCAGATAGCGGGGGCAACAGCTAGTTCACAATAATTAAAAACTGCCTCCTGAATTTTAAAGCAATACACAAACATATTCTCACACAACATATCATACAACCACACAACTTAAACTCAACCAGAATCTCACACACACCCACAACTCGCGCATGCACATATTATTATAGGGCACTAACTAAAAACTAAATTTTATTTTTCTATGTAACATTGGCATCACTGCAAATCACATATTTCTTTAGCGGTTCATACAACCTGAACCCTCTCATCCCCGCCAGACGTGGAGTACAGCGGATAGCCAGCCTCACTCGTGGCCTTCTTCCCCTTCTTCTTCCGCGGCGGTTTCTTCGCACAGAGAAGAGTGCCTCGTACAGAGGTCTGACCCTTGTCATACAGGCCATCATAGTTCAAGAGCTAGAGCTACACTGAAGTGTTAATAAATATTATTATTATTATTATTACCTATTCATTTAAAAATTCACCAAGCACATGTCTGACTTCGTAATTACAATGCAAACTATTAAATTCTGCAAATTCTCAGACAAGCTATTAAAATCCGCTGTCGTAGCTTCGTGGGCGATGACATTTTCATTTACAAAAGTTTAATTTGATTAAAATTCTGGGAATAATATTGATTTCTGACATTTACGCGAATATTTAGACATTGAAATAAAACCACTTTTTACGGATTTTATCGCGTTATATTGATATTATTAATATACATATATGGTGTTCATTAAGTATTTACTTATAAAAGTGTTTTTTAAAATATCTATTTGCAGAAATAAATATAATTTAACAATAAAAATGTAGGGTAGCTGTCAGTAATTATATCATCAAGACGCTCACCACCTCAGTCTACTCGTGACCATGGACGCGGCTGTAAAGGGTCCGAAACGTCGGGATTAATAATATCAATATAACTCGATAAAATCCGTAAAAAGTAGTTTTATTTCAATGTCTAAATATTCGCGTAAATGACAGAAATCAATACAATGTACATATTATAATTATATTAGTCAATCTACGCTTGCCGCAGTCGGTAGCAGTAGGAATAACGACCACTAGCTAGACCGTAGACACTCAGATTTGATATTATTATGTCTAAACTTGACGAGAATAGACCATGATTCTTTGAGTTTGTTTCAGTGTTTCTTATCAGAGGTCGACAAGAAATGCCAGAACTGGCGCCATCTAGTATTAATTAAATATTGACTTGTAAGTGTCCTTAAAAGATATATTTAGAGAAATAAATATAATTTTATAATATCACAAGGAAGGAGATGGGGAGACCTTTTCAGCAGTGGGATCATATAGGTTAGAAAAAAATAATATTACAAATGTTAGATCGAATACTTTTCAACATTCACAGTAACAGGCGAAATGTCTTGACACAAATAACTCGAGTTGCGCCCGACCACAGTGCGGGCAACACTGACATTTAATTGAAAATCCATGTTACGTCGGAAAAATTTCGAACCTCTGCACTATTTCTGTTTTACTATTTCTATAAATGGCGGCAAGTTTTCTGAAAAGACGGCCAAGACAAAATAAATTAAGTTCTTAAAAGACTATGCGGCACCACTATAGTATTGGACGAAGTCTCGGTTCGATTCCTACACAACACAAATAGTTATGTGATAAACATAAAGTGTTTGTGTTTTTCTGGGTGTTTCTTATGTCTTGTCAAGTGACTGCCTCATCAGCACAGTGGTCCTTAGTTCGGCTGCTACCGACCGCGGCAAGCGCAGATTGAATAATCAATTATAAATATCAATTATAAATAAGCCTTAAAATAAAATCTTAATTTTAATTGATAACAATCAAATAGACATCATTTAATTTACTTGGTATAAATATAGACTCGCACTTAAATTGGAAGAATCACACTGAAAACATAATATCTAAATTATCCAAATTCACCTACGCCCTATTTGAACTAAAACTATGTACAAATATAGGGACGGCAATATCAACATACTATGCATATGCTTATTCGTGAATGAAATACGGCGTCATGTTATGGGGAAACAGTGTCAATGCGGGTGATCTATTTATATTGCAAAAGAAATGTGTTAGGATACTGACCCATATTGACAACACCCAAAGCTGTAAACCTTACTTTAAGAAGTTAAAACTACTGACCTTACCTTGCATTTATATACAGGATATTAGCAAATTTGTTTTTAAAAATATCAACATCTTTGAAAAGGTAAAGGATACCCACAATTACAAATATAAATACGCGCCACACAAATAATAATCTATATCTTCCACCTTCCCGTATAAATAAAAATGCTTAACTGTAGTCCACACTATATGGCAGTAAAAATCTTTAATAAGTTACCAAAAAATACACAAGAACGGAAATTGGGTTAAATTAAAAAAATATTTAATAGAAAAATGCTATTATTCAGTCACAGAATATTTAAACGATAGATAGATAGATTTAAATGAAACCTAGCTGGATACCAAATACATGCATACCACGACATAAAATTATTAATCTAATAACAACAATAATAAATAATTAAATTAAATTAAAAATAATAAAATTTATTTACTACAATAAATATACTACAATTTATACTAATACTTATAATAAATATAACAATAATAAAACTAGGTATACAAAATGATAAGTAATATAATAATGCTAACAGACGTTGATATATCCATTATAATATCATCATCAACCCATATACTGTCCCACTGCTGGGCACGGGTCCCCTCAGAATGAGAGGGATTAGGCTATAGTCCACCACGCTGGCCTAGTGCGGGTTGGCAGACTTCACAAACCGTCGAGACAAATCTTTAAGGTATGCAGGTTTCCTCACGATGTTTTCCTTCACCGTTTAAGCGAGTGATAATTAATTATTAAATTATAATATCTGATCTAAGAAATCTTTAAATTATTTTTGTATCCGTATCACCTATTTGTCTTATTATACATATATATTGAATAAAATTATTGTAATTTAGTGATGTAAGTTTAAGGTTAACTGTTGTTGCAATGCCCTTACTGGGTATCATGTTGGAACTTTTTTTTTAATATTGACACCTACATTATGTACACATGAAGGCAATAAAGATTTGAGTTTGAGTTTATAATTATTACATACAATATACCCAAAGATTTAAATCGCTACATGCGCCCTACCGCGTCAAATAATGGTCACGTTTCCGTAAGTAAGGTTGTTTGTTTAAATGACATCGGAAGTATCGAATCTGTTATTGTCTCGTTCACTCATACTGAATATTGCACACTGTCGTTCTCTGTCTCTAATACGGAATGTGTTCATTCACTCATCTCTATAAGGACACGTTTTCGAGCGAGCGGTATAAGTACAGTGAGGGAAAATCTAGCTATTTAAATCTTTGTATATACCATCACGCATTTATTTCTTGAAAGATTAGGTACAAATGTACCAATGTATACGAGAGCGCGAGCCTATTATAGCCATTAAACGGACATAAATCCAAACTCCGGGCTATATACGTTTATGTGATGTCCCAGAATTGAAATAAAACTACTTATAGACCGGTTACTTTTTACGGATTACCTATCGCGTCTTAATGATAATATTATGAAGCGATTATTACGATAACACGATAAAATCCATAAAAAATATGGAAATAAAACTAATTTTTACGGATTTTATCGGGTTATATTGATATTATTAATCCCGACGTTCCGGACCATAAAATTTACAGCGTCCATAGTCACGGGTAGACTCAATCCATAAAAAAAAGTCAGAATGAGCCATAGCGTCTTTGAGTTAGACCAATCTTAACTAACGTGATGGCACGCATGCATAAGTCGATTTTAACAACGTATCATATGGACCTAAGAACCAACACTTCTATTATGTCAAAACCAAATCAACATGGGGTGCGTTCAGTTGTAATTTAAACGTGAATACGTCACACTTTCATGCAGTCCTTAGAATCCACTTTAATCTTATAAGATTTCTCCAGACAATTGATACAAAGGACCGTGCTAACAATACCTACATGTTACATTCTCTTGATTACAATAAAATTAATTAATTCGGAACTTCAAAGCGATTGCGTTCTCCTACTTAAGATCTTGTAAGTAATGATCTTCTAAGATCTTAATTATTTACAAAGAAAGTATATAGGGAGAATTCTAGCCTTAAGCCTTATACTTCTTAGAAACATAAGTCCCGGCTCCCACTGCGGCAAGGAATTTTTAGTAAAGGATTCTTTTTTTGAATTTGCTCCACACTCAAATTCTCCTGTGCCGTGGGTGCGTTGGCAACCCAAACTTTTCACGTACACAAACAACTAACTGTTGGTCATACTATTTTTTGTTCCACAACTCCTAGGGCGTCTTTTGTTATTACAAAATAATACTAAGACATTTTAGTTTTTTTTTGCCTCATTAGTGGTCCTGCTACGCTAGAGGTCCTGGGTTCGATTCCCAGGTCGAGCAAAGTATTATTGGGTTCTTCTATGAAATCGCAGCAACAGCTTGGAGTTTGGATTTGTGCCCGGTTAACGGCAATAGGCTCGCCCCCTATTTCATGGGACCTAAAACGTTCAGAAAGAAATGATCTAAATTATAGTGAAAACCGCATTAAAATCTGTTGCGTAGTTCAAAAGATCTCAACGTACAGACAGAGGGACAGACAGCGGGAAGTGACTTTGTTTTATACTATGTAGGTATAGTTAGTGATCTTTGGTGTACTTTCAATAATACTTAGTTATTAGACTTATATGGTTAAATTAATACATAGGTACCTACATTAATACTTTAAAGCTAAGTCTCCTTTGCCGTACCGCCACTCGCCAGTGGGCACTGGGCCTTAGTCTGACAAAGATATCTAATAATATCGCTAATCAACACTGTTCAGTAGATGACGATAACATTTTACTATTTTACTTTAAGAAAGTCACTCACTGATACTACTCCACTATTTCGCCTTGTGTCTCAACGGCCCATTAGCTCAGTTGGTTAGAGCGTCGTGCTAATAACGCGAAGGTCGCGGGTTCGATCCCCTCATGGGCCACAATTCTCTTTTTGGATTTTATTAAAGTTTTTTTTTTATTTTATCGAGGTTTTTAAAGAATTACCCAATAGCACTTTGCGAATCCAAAACCTCACGATCAGCAGCCGTAATTGCAAAGACTAGATTATGACTAAATGATTTTGTTAATGGAAGATTAATTAAAACAATATACTCTCATAGAAATAAAAATCTTAGTAAGTCGCAAAAAATTATACTTTCTATCACACAAGTTTGTACACAAAAAAACTTATGTCGCATACGGTTACCAATCCTTGTACTATCAATTGAGAATTAAAAGTAAATTATATTAAATTAGAAAATTCTCAAAAAAATAATAAAAAATAGTACAGAAATCACAAAAAAAATATTGCCATTAAACAAAACATAGTTTGGAGATGCTGGGATTTGAACCCAGGACTTTCAGCATGCGAAGCAGACACTCTACCACTGAGTTACATCCCCGATGTTAAATTGAACGAAATTTTAAACTAGTTCCTTAACGATCAATATCATTCACAGTGTGGACATTAAAGACAAAACTTTCGTAAAAATTTAAAAGTTACTGTTTTTTAGATTAATCACAGATGGAATTAATAATGTAACACAAATTAATGCCTTTTAGACCAACCTTTTACACATCGTTCGAGAGCGATGTTCGAATCGACAACCTTTCCTATTCGAATCATATTTGACAACTAGTTGGCCCGGAATAGAAGTTGTCCTGTAACCCGAGTGCAGATCCACCTACCTGGTCCAATTTTGAATCTAAACCATCAAGGGACTCCAAAACACACAAGCAGTTTTATCGAAATGGGTCCACCATTTTTGAGTTTTTACCAAACTATTTTGTAATGTACCTAAACTATTTTGTATTGTATTATATTGTTTTTATAATAATATATAGATCATATCGATTAGGTATTATATAGATTCTAGAATTTATTATACGTCAAATTTATTCTCCAGATCCTGATAAGCTAAGAGCTAAATTGGCCTAAACCATTCAACTTTGGAACTGTTTCACTTAACCACTTTGCTAATCTTTTCTCTCAGGCGTTTCATTTTTTATGTTGCAGGTGTTAGGCATGACAGAGCGTGAATTCATGGACCAAATGGGAGTTTATTTCGTCGGTTTCGTCTCACAGTATGGCTACGACAGAGTACTATCAGTACTGGGCAGGCACATGAGAGATTTTCTCAACGGTTTGGACAATCTACACGAGTATTTGAAATTCAGTTACCCAAGAATGAGAGCACCCAGTTTTATTTGTGAAAATGAAACAAGACAAGGATTGACTTTACATTATAGGTCTAAGAGAAGAGGATTTGTTTACTATGCTATGGGGCAGATTCGGGAGGTGAGTGTGCATCCATTATTATCATAATGTGTTTTAATAAACACTGAATACTGTTAATGTATCAGTTGAGATTCTTCAAAAGGACACACATAATTTGATATTATTATGTCTGGACTTTAAAAGAGACCATGAGTTTGTTTCGGAGTTTCTTCTCAGAGGTCGTCAGCTAAGAAATGCCGGCGCCATGTACATTTAAATAGTGACTCGTAAAAGTGTCTTTATAAGATCTATTTACAAAAATAAATACCTACTATGCGAAAATGGTAAAAACATCAAAAAGTGTAATTGGAGGCGCCGGGTATCGATCCCGGTACCTCTCGCATGCTAAGCGAGCGCTCTACCATCTGAGCTACGCCCCCACATGCCTAGTTAGTTGAAATAGTTGATTAGAATATTATATCTAAATAAAGGCATGAGTTATTTAAAGATATTTTTATCATAACGCATACATTAATCAAGATAGATTTACAATATATTTTTCATGAATTATCTAAGATAATAATTTATCTATACGTAATACGGATAACAACAATACAGCAACAGCGCCATCTATCACACTTTTAAAGCATCTAGTGAGTAACAGATGATTTATATATTGCCTTGACAGATGGCGCTGCAAATAAAAATTATTGCTAACATTTCAGTTTTGTATTTTTTTTATTTTACGATAGTCAGACTTAATATCAATAAAAAGATTTTCATGTTTTCAAGTTAAATTTGTGTGGGAAAACCCCTAATCGTGACACAAACTATGTAAATTATGTACAGAAAAGTTAAGAGTACAAAACAGTTCGTTTAAAATTAAATATATTCGTAAATTGAGATCATTGCCACCATAATGTTTTTTTTTTCAGGTAGCCCGTCATTTTTATCACAAAGAAATGCGAATAGAGTTATTGAGAGAAGAGTTGCTATTCGACACAGTACACGTAACTTTTCAGCTGACCTTCGACAACCGGGCATTTACGCTAGCATCTTTAGCGATGACCAGAGAGGAAAAACATCTGCCTATCAGTGCCTCCGTGTTGTTTGAAATATTCCCCTTTTGCATCGTGTTCGGGTATGTTATTTTCTTCAAACAATGGTTATTAACACATTGTAATTATTGTGACATAATATCATTAAAAAAAGTAAAATTAATAAGTAGGTAACATAACATTTCTTGTATTTGACATTGGCTTGATAAGTTGATACACAAACCGTGCAATATAAAAAAGTAAAAAAAATGGCGCGTAAATTATTAAAAAGTTTAGTAATTTCTACCGATTTCTAAATTCATTCGTGCCTTTCATGCAATTAGATTAGGTACTTTATTATATTAATCAGTTTAATTTCATAGAATAGATAGACCTACCCATTAAAAAATCTTCTAATGAAAGTTACTAATTATGTTCTATTTCAGATCAGACATGGTAGTCAGAAGCATTGGCAACTCACTGATGGTTATAATACCAGATTTAGTCGGGAAGAAAATAACCAACTGGTTTGACTTGGTGCGACCGCTTATAGCCTTCAAATTTCAAACTGTAAGCATTTAAATTATCTAAGTCCAAGCAGGTCAAGCTATCCAAAACTGTCAAATTCCCCCAAATAATCCCAATTGAACATGAACCTCAATATTTTGTATTACATAAAGTTGAAATTCAATCAAAGAAATTTGACAGATTGTGGTAGCTTGATGTGCTGGCCTCTATAGAATCAACAGCACATCGATTTATACAATACTGACAAATTTCTACAAATGATTTTGGACCTTAAACTGTTAAAAGTTAAGTTAAAAATCAAATGCGAAAATCTGACAGTTTGTGGTAGGTAACTTGATGTGCTACCACCATACATTGACGAACTAGATTCTTACTAGTCAGATTGACCCGAAAAAGGTGGAAGTTGTACGCCGTATTTCCCAAAGGTTTAGGCGAAGAGGTTCTAATGAACATCCTCAGTTCACTAGTTATTTTATATCCTTTATAATTCGTAATTAACTGCTATTGAGCTATTGCTTCTGCAGCTGCTATTGAGCTACCTCCACAGTTGGCCAGAATGGTTAGGTCCCATGTAATAGGAGGTGAGCCTATTGCCATTAAACGGCCACAAATACGAACTCCAAGAATTTCATAGAAAATCCCAATAACACTGCTTGACCTATGAATCGAAACCAAGACCTCTGGGATAGCAGTCGCGCTTACAACTACTAGGCTAATGAGGCAGCCTACTACACTAGGCTAAAGTGGCCCAAATAACTGTAGCCCGATTCACGTAATTAAAACCGTAGCGATGTCGCAGCGACTTAATCGTTGAAACAGTTTTCCTCTTCGGTTTCGATCTCGTCGGCAAAGTTCTAAACATTTCATAGACATTTTTATCACGCAGATCCTGAACCGCACGAACAATATCTTCGAGCTGGTCACGGTGGAGGCTGTGATGCATGAGAAGACTCCCGATAGGCGTAACGAGCTGGTGCGGCTCTCCGACGAGACGGAAGCAGCCACTGACAAAAACCTTAGACTTAAAGGTATTATTTTAAGCTTACAATTTTATTATAAACGGTTTTTTTAGACTTACTGGTCTAACAGAGCCTGTCGATAATAATATTTTAGTAATATGAATTGATTTCTGACATTTACGCGAATATTATACATTGAAATAAAACTACTTTTTACGGATTTTGAGACTACTCGTGACCATGGACGGTGTAAAGGGTCCGAAACGTCGGGATTAATAACATCAATATAACGCGATAAAATCCGCAAAAAGTAGTTCTATTTCAAAATATGAATTCATTTCCGACTCCTACGCGAATATAAGACAGTGAAATAACACAACTTTTTACGGATTTGATCGCGTTATGTTGATATTATTAATCCCGACGTTTCGGACCCTTTACAGCATCCATAAAAGTAGGTAATAATCAGATTTTATATGTATAAATATCGCATTTGCATAAAAGATCTATGAAAAAAATTGTCTACGGCTTTAAGGTTGCCAACACTACAACTGCATGTTAAATAAAAAAAATCATCTAGTTTCCAAATCATCTACTTATAACTAGGTACTTAGGAGCAACATGCTTAGAGTTCTATAAGATAAATACCAAACCAAAAGTCAATCCAAATATCCATAGGAGCAATGATAAGGTCATTGCTCCTAGTAGTCATAGTAACGTGATCAGAAAACCAATAACTGTTTTAACTTAACACTAACTTATCAAATTGCCAATATTTCAATCTGACAGCTGTACAATCCGAAATGAAACCCACATCAAGCCGGTTGTCATATCTTCTTAATTGAATTTACTTTGATGGCCTGTCAAAGAAATTTGGCACCCCCAAATCAGGAAACATTTTGAAGAATGTTTTCTTTCTAGCTGAAACAGAAAGTACCCACTTGTTAATTATTTATAATTTCTGTATATAGTTAAATAATCGGCAAGAAACACCAAGGACACATTTAAAATATGAGATGTTTCACAGGTAGATACAATAGGTAATGCAATTATTTTTTTAAGAGAGTTAGGGCAAAGTGGGAGTCTTTCTACTCAAATTGGAGTTGCCCGATTGGAGAAGTACCTCCGCCTTGCAGAAAACCGAAGTAAAATAACACTGCTTTGAGCTGTGTTGTATTACTTACGGGCATCGCGAGTAAACGTTGTGTTGGCAATGGGACTTTGACTCCTACACACTGTTAACCCAACTATTCCTCTTTCGTTTTACACGGTGCACTGTGGTTGCAAGCGTCTATAGGCTACGGTAACCGCTTACCATCGTGTCGTATGTTTGTTTGCACCTTAGTGGTACAAGAAAAAAATACAGGGTGTGTGGACTATGACGATTAATGTCTTAGATATACCGGAGTCGAGATTATTAATAGGTTCCTAACATCCAAAAACTCGACGTCATCATAAAAATAAACTAGGTATGTGAAAAAACACTATCGCCTATCGTTGTGTAGTTGTGATTTTAGTCTTTCTGTGGTAAAATGTTAGTCTTCCCATATCATATTGACCACGTCGCAAGTACTTAATATGAAAAAGTCATCGATTTAAGTACCTATCTATGAACTTAAAAACAAATTTGGCGCACGATCCTAAGTAAAAAAATATAAATGTTTTAATATTTGACGAACTATGTTCAGAACCAACGTCTATTGGCCAGAACAGTGATGGACGAACGAACAACATTTGCCTATCAACTTTAATTTGCATTTGGTGAAATGTTCCAGGCATACCAAAGAAGCGCTATGCGTATGACGGAAGACCATTGCCTGACATTATAAATTTACAACTCAAAGGTAGTGGAGACATCCTTACTCAAAATATGGCTGTAAACAATATAGCCTGGGCACTTGACAATATTAAAAAAAAATGCACCTTTAATTTTCCATGCAATCGATGCTGTAAATACAAATAATTCAGAGCCGACGTGTGGTGCACAATTAGGAATTATCACTCACTATTTAGCTATTCATTGTTGGTTTAGAAAGCACTGTCTTTATCACCCCGTTAATGTTACTTAAATCAATATTTTGGTTGCTTTGAAAACTTTTGATTCTGTTTGTCAGATTCTATTTTGAACCTCACTTTATTTTTGCAAATATTTGCATATCTACTTACTTAAGAAAAGTTTGGAAACTCACATAGTGGCACGTACTCGCTCTGAATACAGAGTAAGAATAAGTTTAAAAACAAACTTATACACATACCTATGAAGGTTTTCTGTAAATAGGTTTACTTTCTGTTATTATTATTCTTTTTCGCTATTATTGTATATTCTACATTCCTCATTTCATCAAAAAAGTAAGTCGTATAAATGTTTGTTTGTTTTGTCAACCGACACGTTCTCTAAAATCACGGCCACGTGTAACTTCATTCTAGCATAACTAGTATTATTTAAAATTTGGGATTTCATCCAGGTCAAATGATCTACATGGACAATTGGCGAATGATGATGTATCTGGGCACTCCTGTAATGCCGGACCTGGCTGCCCTCGTGTCAACTGGACTTTATATAAATGATTTGTCTATGCATGACTTTAGCAGGTAAATATAAGAAAATACTGATTTAATTTGTGAAAGTAATTATTATACCTACATTATTTACAATAGACTTACCAAAATACTACTTACATAAGTTTAATTACGGCATGTTGCCGGACGACAGCGATGCCGAGGAATACTTTGACGCCTTCTAGCGGTTTTTCTTTTATTTTTTGTTTTGGTATAGGTGAGTATGTATGTTTTGTAAATATATAAATATTATTTTGGTAAGTCTATTGTAGAAAATACTAAAATAAATGGCTACGAAGACCAATATGTAACGAATAAAATTTACGTTTATGATAAAACAAAATAAATAGAAAACGTTAGTATGTACAGAGGCCAGCACATCAAGCTACCACAATCTGTCAAATATCTTTGATTGATTTTCGACTTTAAAACAAAGTCATAAGGTTCATTCAACTGGGAAAAATTTACAGTTTTGGATAGCTTGACCTGCTGGCGTCTGGACATATTATTGTGCTGTATTTCTCACATGTCTTATGTATAACTTTATTGTACCTGCAATAAAGTATAAAATAAGTAGAAGATAGTGAAATTATCGTATTTTATAATTTGATGGCAAATACATAATGAAAATTAATTTAATATACATCCAACTTCAGGGATCTAATGTTAGCTGGAACACAACAATCAGTGGAGTTGAAACTAGCCTTAGACCAAGAACAACAGAAAAGTAAAAAGCTAGAAGAGTCAATGAGGAAACTGGACGAAGAAATGAAAAGAACTGATGAGTTACTGTACCAGATGATACCGAAACAAGTGGCCGACAGACTACGGAATGGAGAAAACCCTATAGATACCTGTGAGGTAAGCTAGATTTGTGTCCAATTTAGGAGCATATTTGGCAGATTTTCTGCCTGCTAAGCTGTCTGTCTCTGCCTTTGTTCAGCAGTGGACCTCCTGTGGCTGATATGATGATGATCATGATGATGTCGATGAAGCCCCAATAGATAGGTTAATTAAGAAAATAATTCGCTTTAACTTATTGAACAAATATTTAACCTGATCCAATCCGGTCCTGACCAAATATTATTTAAATTGTAGGTACAAAAAACAGTTTTTTTTTATTTCATCCTTCGTTTTTGCAGAATCAAGTTGCAAGTAATCATAATTACCTATAACTATTTTATTTCAATAAAGTAGCACGTTGTGCCACAAGAATTTTAATTCAACAATTCGCGTAAGGCCACCGTGGCCCAAGAACAACAGATTTTGCATGTTTATTTAATTGACAATCTTTAGGTACAGTGAGCAACGAAAGTCGCTGAACATGATCTAATCTTCAATATGATGTTACCATGAAGTTACTGACCTGTGAAGGTTCTGCGAAATCATTGCACAGATAACCATTAAATATTTACCTTCATAATAAATTAATCTGTTGACTTGACAAGTTTTGGAGCGGTCATGTTTTCAAAATTTAGCTCTGTTCAGCAACTTTCGTTGCTGATCGTACATTCACAATCGATTTACCTATAAAAAATCCGTAAGTATCGCTTTGTTTTCAGCATCATTTCATAGTTCCTCTTATCCAAACTTTATATCAAATTCGTCATTTTTTTGCTCCCGTGGCAATTCCCAAACATATTCCCATAGTCTTGAGTAAGCAGTGAACCGATATAAAAAAGATCCAAAGCTTAGTGGTAAAGCCAGCAGTGAATAGCGTTTCAGCGATCGATAACTAAATCCCGACTGGTATGATTCAGTTCAGCTTCTCGGTGACCTTTGGGATTTGCATAATAAATAATGTTTGCATCCACTCAAAGAGCAACATAAAATATAATCTTGCATTCGAGTTTTAAAGAAGCAAAGGATAATTTTAAACTCACAGGATTTTATCATCTTTAGAGATTGGTTTTACAATGTTTTTAAACCACACAATGGGCCACGATGCTTTCTGTGGAATCTTAAAGATATATTCGTTATCATCAACTCATATGCTGTCCCTCTACTGAGCACGGCAGTGCGGGTTGGCAAACTTCACACGGTCTAGAAAAATCTCTAAGGCCTGCAGGCTTACTCACTATGTTTTCCTTCAGCAAGTGATAATTAATTATTAATACGCACATGAATTCGAAGTCAGAGGTGCGTTAGATTTGAACTCGAGGCTTTGATTTGGTAGTCAATGGCCATATCACTGGTCTATCACGACTATCACTACTTATATTTATATTAATCATGTAAATATTTTGATTTCTGACAATTACGCGAATATTACACATTGAAATAAAACTAGGTACTTTTTACGGATTTTATCGCGTAATATTGATATTATTAATCCCGACGTTTCGGACCCTTTACAGCGTCCATGATCACGGGTAGACTGAGGTGGTGGGCGTCTTGATGATATATTTCATTAAATATAATTTTTTTACATAGGTAATTACATCATAATTACACTAGCGACCTGCCCTCACTTCGCACGGGTGCAATGTACTAATAACATACATGTAATAAACATATAAACCTTCTTCTTGAATCACTTTGTCTATTAAAAAATAACCGCATCAAAATCCGTTGCATAGTTTTAAAGATCTAAAGCTTACATAAAGACAGATAGCAGGAAGCGACTTTATTTTAATTATACTATGTAGTGATATGTAATATTCATTACCATTGTGAAGTAAGGCCTCCTTAGATGACTTACTTAGCTTGAACACAATAATTCCACTCAAATAAGGAGCTGCCCGACTGGAGAAATACCTCCACCTTGCAGAACATCGAAATGAAATAACACTGCTTTGAGCTGTACCTAACAGTGAGCAAGGTTGCCAGTGCTCCGCAAGGAAACGTTGTGTTGGCAGTACTCTTATACTGCCAACCCAACAATTCCTCTTTCGTTTTTCAGGGTTGGCTACGCGCAAGTGATACCCGGGTGTTGCAAGCGTCTATAGGTTACGGTTACCGCTTACCAGGTGGACCGTATGCTTGGTTGTACACCACCTTAGTAAGTTTTATAAAAAAAAGTAAAAGAAAAAAATTATATAAACAGAGTAAATACAAAGAAAAGAAAGTAATAGAAAAGTTAGCCAAATATTTGTTGCCAGAATTTTCTGAAAAGTTTTTCGTTTATTTTCCCTTATTGGTATTCAGTCGCTTGACTTTAGATAAAACGTAAATCATATTACTATAACTATATCTAGACGTCACGCGTTCTGAATTTTCCTTGTACACTTTTCGCATACGGAATGATTATTTCATACTTATTTTCACTTTTAGTAAAAAATATAACTTCCTACATTATCAATTTAGCTTCGGAGACGTTTCAAATGAGGTGGAGAACGAAATGTATAATTTGAGCTGTATTATACCGGTTAATATATTCTTAAAAAAAGAATCCTTGCTGTTGAGCAAGTTTCAGTAAGACGGCAAATAAGCAGACCGGTCAATATACTAAAAAAACAACAATAAGTACCTATAGAAACCAGCATAACAAGCTACCACAATCTGTCAAATTTATTGGATAGATTTTCAACTTTAACACAACAGTATGGTTCATTTTCAATTGGGAAAATTTTACAGTTTTGGATAGCTTGACCTGCTGGCGTCTGTACACACAGACGAAAATAGAACATCCTCCGTTTTTCGTCGGCTAAAAACACAAAAAGGTTTTTTTATACGACTAAGGTGGCAAACAAGCATACCGGCCCACATGATTGATAGTTATGGTAAACGGTTACCGTAGTCTTTAAACGCTTACAACACCATATCGCTTGCGCGTTGCCGACCCTGTAAAACCAAAGAGAAATAGTTGGATTGGCTGCAAACACAACGTTTCCTTGCGTAGCACTGCAACCTTGCTCATCGTTAGGCACACAACACAGCTCAAAGCAGTGTTATTTCACTTCGGTGCGGTGGTACTGTACTTCCCCAGTCGGGCAGCTCCAATTTGAGTGGAATCACTTTGACTATGCCCTACCTTTCATAATAGAAATAGAAGTAGGTATAGATATACATATTAGAGTACCTATAGATATGCAATACGTGTCTCATTGGCAAAATGTGACGCCGCGCCGTATCATTTCTCACACGACTGTGAAATATGATGTGAAAATTCATTTATTTCACGAATAAACGGTGTGACCATTTATCCTGTTGATAATCCTACGGACATGAAATATTTTTTTAATGTTTTTTTTTATTGTGTTAAAGTTATCCTGCTGTAATCTCCTAAAGGTATTCAATTAAGGTAACCCCTTATTAACTATTAACCTATATGTTATTCACGATTTTATTAACATAAAAGAAGAATCATTTCTTAAAAATCTTAAATATTTAATTAAGAAAATTATAGAAACAATTGTCTATAACTATTTTATTTTCGGAAACAAACATGAAAACCTGTGGCATGCTTCTAAAGAAATAATTAATACATTATATATATGGGGTGGAGATTAAATAAAATGTATAATTTGAATATTATATCGGTTGACGTTCTAAAAAAATAATCTCATTCTAACAGTAGGTCTTGCTCAGCAGTGAGACGGTTAATAACCAGAAGATGATACCTGGATATTCTAAAAAAACAATAGGAATAGGTTGCAAATTTTAGAACAACAACACATTATAAGAGTGAAATCCTACGTTTTTGTAACGTTTGACGTCATCTGAATGAGTAAGCTCGGTTTTTACTAAGCCTTGATCCTCTAGCCCAACAAATCCCAGATAAACACCGGTCCGTGTCTCTTGCCTTACAGATAAGATTAACGATAGGCTTATTATATCTCACCACCAATAATCCATTATGTACTTTAATCATTTGAAATAAGTCTTTAAAGTTCGCAAGACTATTTTCATTACATATAGTCCTAGTTAGCTTAAAGATAATTCTATAAGTAGATAGTGTGGGTTTCGTTGGTCGAGCAAAATTTTGTTTTATCGTGAATTAACGGAGCTTATTAAACACTTTCATTGAAATAACGATGACTTATAACGTTATTTGTCAAACGTTATAATTAATGGAATAGGTATACCAAGAAATCCTATTGCATTCTTTGTGTCATGATGTCTTTGTACAGTCACAATATAATGTATACACTTACTAAAAGTCAAAAGAGTTTTTTTAACAAAATGACGATTGAAACTTTGAGGTAAGACTAATATCATTATAGTATAGCTTTGAAAATACTATGTTCGTAATTCCATCCAATTTCAGTCAGTACCTTATGAGAAAATCGCTTTAGAAGTGAATTTTGACGGTCGTGACAATAAAATTTTCTTAAAAGTAGATAAAACAGATATTTCTATTATGCATCATCATTAAACTCAATAATGACCTTGTTGTACAACTGCAGATGTTCGACAGCGTATCGATCCTATTCTCCGACGTGGTGACCTTCACGGAGATCTGTTCCCGAATCACTCCCATGGAGGTGGTGTCTATGCTCAACGCCATGTATTCCATCTTTGACACCCTAACTGAGAGGAACCGAGTATATAAGGTAAATATAATACATAAAACAATATCTTTAAATTCGAAGAGGGCTCCGAAATCGTATAATGATATGATTATGATTATATCTTATTTCAGGTAGAAACAATAGGCGACGCATACATGGTGGTGTCTGGGGCACCAGAGAAAGAAGACAACCACGCTGAGAAAGTGTGTGATATGGCGCTCGATATGGTGGATGCTATTACTGATCTAAAGGACCCTAGCACAGGTCTATACCTATAAATTAACAAAGATTCTGAAAATTGTTTTACTTTTAAAAAGTTTTGTTGCGAAAGATGGAGAGGCGAACACTAACCAACAGTGTTTTATATTCTAAACTTGAAGACTAAACGTTTTCATATCCATCATAGTTTGTTCTTTGTCCAACTCCAATATACTCTATACTAAAAGACTATGAAATTCCTTTTTAATCATGTTCACAGAAAATTTACGCGTTACTTCAAAAATAAGATGTGGCAACAGATAGATTTAAACTAACACGATCACACAAATTTCCAGGATCTCATCTGTCGATCAGAGTGGGAGTTCACTCCGGTGCAGTAGTGGCTGGTATTGTGGGTCTCAAGATGCCTCGTTACTGTCTCTTTGGGGATTCAGTCAATACTGCGTCAAGAATGGAATCTACTTCTGAAGCCATGAGGATACATATCTCTCAGACTACACAGGAACTGCTTTCACCATCGTATATGGTCACGGAGAGGGGAGAGATACAGGTTAAAGGAAAAGGTAATAATGTAACTATATTTTCTTAGAGCTCAACAGATTTAAGTGGTGAAAGAATTCATTTATTGGCTTGCAGGTTGTGTAAGCTAGCATTAGATGCAATTGGTACTATACAGGACTTATTGAATAAAGCAAAGCATTTAGTTGATATAGACAAAGAGACTAGAAATCTAAATAATGATGGCACGATATCGTTTATAACTTATCTAGGACCCAGTTTTCGGATCGACCTACCGTCATCATAATAAATCAAGAACAACGTTTAGAATTTACCACGACACTGTCTTCTAACAGCAGTGCAATTTTAATATGCATTGTTTCTTATATGACACGACAAACTGTTCCAGGTGCAATGAAAACATATTGGCTAGAAGGGCGAGAATCCCGACCGTCACTTACAAAAGTAATATCACCACAAATGACTCCAGGCACCGAACTAGAATGGGAAAGAGCTGCAGACGTTAGAGACAGCATCGCAGAACATTCAGCCCAACAAATGAACAACAAAGAAGCTCAAAATTCGGCGAGAATGAAGAATTCTGACAACCAGCTTCCGAACGCTGTTAATTCTGGACCAAATTCGTTGGTGAATAGTTCAGGAAATTTGATGATGATACAGAATACAGCCGTGAGAACCTCGCAGACACCAAATACTCCGACCACCACGATGACGTCACCAGGGGAAGAGAGACGAATGTACTCACCGGTGACGTTCCAAGATGTGGCTAGGAGAAGTATAGCTAATTCACCCAATAGGACTGAGAGAGGTGAGATATCAATGATTCTAAATACATAATTTGCTTAAGATTTAAATATTGAAATAAATCTCTGTCTCTAAGATTAATTAGCTCAACAATTAACTTGGCAAACATAATCTCGATTTCATTCCAAGATTATTATTATTTGCAGAATCAAGATCAAATTCAACTAGTGTAGCTGCAATGTGGACTGATGCTGAATCTGTAGACCCGCCACGAACTATCGACAGTCTAAACTCATCATTTTGGTAATTGTAGTAAAAACATAATATCCTTCCAGTGCAGCCCAACCTCACTTAATAGCAGTGGTGGATTTACCAGCAGCAGGCTGAGGAGCCTAGGGCGGCAGGTTTTAGTGGCGCGGCAAATTTGGTAATTAATATTTTTTCTTACCGTGTTTCAGAAATAAAAGATTTCGAGCTTGTATTAGCTCAGAAATATAGGTACTTAAAATCTATTTTATTGGACAATTTCAATTGTTTGATTTTAAAATAATGTAAGTACAGGGCGGCCAACATTTGACAGCCTATACTGGGGAAATGTGTAAGTCCACCACTGCTCAACAGTAAATTTATAAAATGGATCTACTGACTACAACAAGATTTTTTCTTATTGTTAGTGGTATATGATGCTGAATGAATTTATAAATAATAATTATTCCTATCCATGTATATCCATGTAAATTATATTTGTTTTCATTAATATATTTTGGTAATAAATCGAAAAAATCTTAAGTTACAGTTCGACGTCCCCTTGCAGAGTTGGGACTGCACCTCAATCCAAAGACCGAGACACTGACAATGTGATCGAAACTGTAAGTAAAATAATAAGTGAAATGCTTGTTGATTTTCCTAGTATAAGAAATTCCATGAAACAAGATACCTATTCCAAAAAAGCAGAAATAAATATTTTATTTGCTGGGTTCTGTCGATTACATCCAATACAACAGCAAGCTGCGAAAGTTTTGTTTTATCGTTTGCTTTGACTAAATGCTAAATACTCATAAAAAAATGGTGTAACTAGCTGATTATACCTCAATATTTGTAAACAAGGAATGGGAATGATCACAATATCTTTGCTTATAATACAAAATCGGAATGTTGCTAGATTGCTACAGGTGGCGGATACCAATAACAATTGCTTAATTCCCAATGAATTGTATTGCTACAACATTTCGGTGGTGGATCACAAATCAAGGTGGTGGGTTTAAAGATTATTTTACCCAACCTAGTGGAATCACATAGTTTTACCGCTGGAATGTTCTAGATATCGTTAACTAGTCCTCGGCTAACGTTTGGGTGCTTCACGCTAATTCAACAGTGTGTTGCGCGTATGTCACCCGCTCGCTCCGCTCCACCTGCCATTGGAGATTCCTACTCTACACTCAGACTTGAAACCGCATCATCGATCACCGTCAAACACAGCGGAGATGAAATAGGTAATGTCTTTACGTTTTTTTTTTATTCTGCCAGTTCGTCTTGCGATTGCGATCTACGATAGACGGCGCTTGGCTAGAAGAAACCGATTCAGTCAAGATTTAATAAAAATATGTACAATCTGTTATTGTAAGAGGAGCAGTTTACTTACTATTGATGAAAACAGAATACCTTTGTATTAGAAGTATGTACGGTCACCAACGAAAATCGCTGAACACAACCAAATTTTGAAAACATCACTACAGCAAAACTTTTAATTAAATTCTAGTTAAGGTAAAGCTAAAAAGAAGTCTTGCTACCTTCAGGGGTCAGTAACTTCTAAATAATAAAAAATGGAATCGTATTCAACGACTTTCGTGACTGACTATTGCTTTCAAAATATATAAAATCATCCAAGTAGCAAAAAAGCTCAATATAGTATTCTGTTTTGTACTCTTAATCTAAATTTCAGGAGATGAAATTATATAAATACCAATGAAATTACCCTAAATATTTTTTAGCCTGAACTTCATTAAGTAAATAACAAGGCTAAACTACATTTAACGGTATTTGATCATAAGCTTACTAATAATCTTAAAATTATTAAAACCAAGTATATCGTAATTAACAAAAATATTTTTTCCATTTGCAGAAACAGATACAGAGTACCAGGATGCCCATGCGGACATCAACCAAGTACCTCACATCTGTACTCAAGAATCAGTTGAAAACAATCCTAAACCCGGCAAAGTTGGCAGATTTAAAGCGCGGATAGCACCCGGACACAACAAAACTTGTTCTGTTCATAAACAAATTTCCAAAGATTCTATAAAAGAGAAACAAGTCCAACAAGGAAATGTTCACCCTCATGGTCATCACCACACAAAGAACGTCAATCATCACCAATGCTGCGGGGCATTTGGAAACCCCCATGTAAGACATAAAAATAATTCGAGTTGTCATCTTATTTAAATATTTAATTAGCTTTTAATTCACCTGTGAACTCTCTGATAACAAGATGGTTAAATTCTGCAGTTTTTTCATTTTCGTCGATGATTTTCTTTGCGATAGTATTATTAATTTTTATCACTTTATTTGAGAATCCGAAAATCTAGTTCTAAGTTTTGTATTTAATAAAGGTTGTAAAATAATTGTTTATAGTTAAGGTAAGCAAAATTGCATATCCATGTTGTCAAGAGAGGGTAAATAGTTTTCTAGCCTATAATAATGACAAAACCAGAATTGTTGATATCAGTTATTTTGGCAGACTTAAACTTTAAACTAACTTGGCCTAATGTATCTCTTTGAAAACAAATTCATTTCTTATTACAATTAAAATACAAATAGTTGTAAATTAATGTACTTAACTAATTTTATTAAATATCGGATGAAATTCTTAATTTGTGCAAGTAATTTCTTTTCTCCACTGTTTTTTGAATTCATCAGAAAGTAAACGAAAAAAATTCTGAGGGTTCAAAAATATGGAATAGATTTTTATCGTAAAAAAATATTTAACTTGCTTAGTAGTTAATAGATCTCAGACGAATACATCCCAAAAATAATTCCAAAGATTATTATTACGAAGGAAAAAATCAAGATAAGAGCTTTACAAGATGACAATAGAAACTAAACATAAATGTATAAAAAATATCAATATATTTGACGTCGTTTAACGGCGGTTTTGAAGTAAGACAACTCTATAGATAATTTACCTTAAACGTATTAATTATAGAATATATTTTCTTGTACACGAAGCAAAGACGATATTTTTATTGAACTTAAGAATATATTTAGATAGAATGTTACTTAGTAGCATCAACAGGTCATTTGAGATCATTTTTAGAATATTAAGGGCGTAGCAAGATTTCACTTTTTGACTTTCTATAAAAAATATTTTACTATGTCTTCAGTACGGTTAATAGCTATATTATCGTTATAATTTTGTGAACTGTTGTGAGCTATTATATGCATGGGATGTTTATTTAAATAGAATATATTATATTTATATTAAAATAAATGAAAATGGAGCACGTCCTTGCTACGCCCCCACTAGGCACAAATTTATTTAATGCTAATCTGATACAGGAGCATCAATCAAAGTAGTTCATAAGTTTAAATTTTAAAATATATTATAACACGACATCTGTGTACTAGGTACGTATACTGCCCTATGTCTTCAATACTCTTGTGAATACCAGTTAAAAGGAAACTTTAAATGAATTATGTACAAGTACATCTTCAAAACTGCCTACTAGCTGATCCTCGTCGTCCCCACAATGATTTAGTGTAATGAATTTCCCAATTCTTAGAGGATGGTAAAATGGACTTACCTACCACTTTTCAAGGCGGTAATGATTAAAGAATCATTAAAACTTTACAGTCTTGAGAATTCGTTATTACCATGCAAGTGGTAAATATACTTATACTTTACTTTGTATAGGGTAGGGTCAGCAACGAAAGTGAACTGAACACAGCTAAATTTTGAAGACATGACAGCTCCAAATCTTGTCAAAAGGTTTTTTCTTTTGTAGCCTAAATATTTAATGGTCATCATTGCTATTATTTCGCAAAACCTTTACAGGTCAGTAACTTCATACTTATTAAAAATCATATTGAAGATTCCAACATATTCAGCGACTTTCGTTGCTGACTTTACAACCTAGATGAAATTTGGAACTGGAGCTAAAATCTGGGCTAAAATCGCTACTCTTTGTGAATCACTGTATTTGCTAACCTCTAACTGTATCTCTAAAGTGAACAAATCATATACTGGTGTGTCCGTGAATATTTTTAACCCAGGAAAACAGGAAACGTTTACATTGTTTTTCCGTTTAACCGGGACATTATCCGGGTCACCACTCAAATTGTCGCTATATACATACATTAGTTCCGTCGTTATAATATATTGATTTTTGTGATGAACATAAGTGTTTATGTTTGGCTGGGTATTTCTTATATATTATGTATAAATTACAAATACGTAGGTATATTATGTACCTATTGTATCCATTGTCTAGAATCTTCGCGTAGTACAAGTTCTGCTTTGTTTGGGACTAGATCATGCTTTGTAAAATGTCCCAAATATTTTTATTAGTATTTATTTTGTAAAAAGATTCCCTCAAAGCATTTTACTGAGTACATAGATGTCGTCAATCTTTCATTATTGTGTAGCTGAAGTTCACCGCGTAGCTAAGTGTTGTGAGTCAATTATAATATATTTATCTAGTCGTTTTGAGATTATACATGATTGTTGTATTTTTTTACTTTTTTGATTTTATTTTTTGTTAGACTTTTTTGAGTTTGTTAAGAATGTGAAGTTAAATAAAAACTTCAATAATTGGCTATAATTTCTTGAGTACTAATATGGCCCAATCGGTTGCCTCAATGTGTGGCGTGGGCGTGCAAAAAGTGTTGTCATTCGAAAGAAATTAAGTCTTTTGGTAGAAAATAATTTAGTGGTACGATTAAACCAACAATACAATATAACCGACTCTCCCCTATATATTAATTTTAAAAAGCTATATTCCTTTGCGTGTACCTATCTATAGATACTATACGTTCTGGTGGTGAAGTCGTACGAAGATCCTCTTCATCAATCCAGCAAATGTTGGACTCGTACATTAGGAGAAAATAGTCAAATATTGTACTTAACATTCTGACACATTTTAACCTGTTAAAAATATGTAATTTAATTTTATACCACGTTCATTATTGTGAGAAAAATATAATATACTCAAAATGTTAACTAGGTACCAATGATAAATATTCATCTACAATGTTTTTTTTAAACAATAGGTGTGGTTTATATTTTAAATTATTTGTTTATTAAGTAATTGATTTTTTTAAACAAATACTTTTGTATTCTCGTTTAATTAGTAAATTATTAAGAATGAGGTACGTATGGCATTGTGCAGAAAGCATACCTATAGGTATAAATACGAAATCAGAAACATTTATGTACTGTTCAAATTTCATTGTACTATTTACTCTAACGCGTCCTGGTTGTAGCAAGTAAACATTTTAAATTTCATTTCATATAAACTGCAAATGCCGTATGTACAGATGCCAGCAGATCAAGATATCCAAAACTGTCAAATTTTCCCAATTGAATATGAACCTTATCATTTTGAATTAAAGTTGAAAATCAATCAAAGAAATTTGACAGGTTGTGGTAGCTTGATGTGCTGACCTCTGTACCTCCTCATATGTACCTACACAATATATGATATATAAACGTGTTTGAAAGTTACCATTTCATATGATTACTTTGCCAAACTTGTGAATCTCTCTTTTATGGTATTAAAAATGCATCAAAGTGTATCTTTGTCTTATTTTACCATCCATAATTCTTCCCATCTAAGAACATTGGTTTCCCGACGCAAGGACAGTAATGGTATTAAAGTTCTTTTATCGAAAGAAAAAATCGACTGCGGGCAGGAAACGAACCTGCGTCGTCAAGGCGTGGTCAGATACAACAGACCACTTAGCATGTGAGCGAACTTGGCAGATCTTGTCTGTGACCTAGGAGTACATAGGCAGTACATAGGCAGTACATAGGCAGTACATAGGCAGTACATAGGCAGTACATAGGCAGTACATAGGCAGTACATAGGCAGTACATAGACAGTACATAGGCAGTACATAGGCAGTACATAGACAGTACATAGGCAGTACATAGGCAGTACATAGGCAGTACATAGGCAGTACATAGGCAGTACATAGGCAGTACATAGGCAGTACATAGGCAGTACATAGGTAGTACATAGGCAGTACATAGGTAGTACATAGGCAGTACATAGGTAGTACATAGGCAGTACTCCTTATGTACTCCTTATGTACTCCTTATGTACTCCTTATGTACTCCTTATGTACTCCTTATGTACTCCTTATGTACTCCTTATGTACTCCTTATGTACTCCTTATGTACTCCTTATGTACTCCTTATGTACTCCTTATGTACTCCTTATGTACTCCTTATGTACTCCTTATGTACTCCTTATGTACTCCTTATGTACTCCTTATGTACTCCTTATGTACTCCTTATGTACTCCTTATGTACTCCTTATGTACTCCTTATGTACTCCTTATGTACTCCTTATGTACTCCTTATGTACTCCTTATGTACTCCTTATGTACTCCTTATGTACTCCTTATGTACTCCTTATGTACTCCTTATGTACTCCTTATGTACTCCTTATGTACTCCTTATGTACTCCTTATGTACTCCTTATGTACTCCTTATGTACTCCTTATGTACTCCTTATGTACTCCTTATGTACTCCTTATGTACTCCTTATGTACTCCTTATGTACTCCTTATGTACTCCTTATGTACTCCTTATGTACTCCTTATGTACTCCTTATGTACTCCTTATGTACTCCTTATGTACTCCTTATGTACTCCTTATGTACTCCTTATGTACTCCTTATGTACTCCTTATGTACTCCTTATGTACTCCTTATGTACTCCTTATGTACTCCTTATGTACTCCTTATGTACTCCTTATGTACTCCTTATGTACTCCTTATGTACTCCTTATGTACTCCTTATGTACTCCTTATGTACTCCTTATGTACTCCTTATGTACTCCTTATGTACTCTATTAAATACACATTTTCACTATGTAAGAATATTTTATCTTAATAAGTTTTTCAATCAAAGAACAATGTCTCGTCAACATGACAGATGTCCATTGTAGGTGGCCAGTATATAACAGTCTTCCACCGCGATTCCTGGCTGCCGTACTCCCGGGGCCGGCAGCAACTACTCCAGGTGTCTGCGCCATATAACGCCACCGTCAGTGTTCATAGTGCAAATTGCCAAGACAACGCATTATCGTGCCGAACTCCCATCTTAGTAGAATGTGAAGTTAAGAGGCCGGCGGAGCGAGCGCGCAACTTCGATACGAGGCGATTGCAAAAATACGTCTAAATATTGTTTTCTCTGTCGGACTAAAGTGGGCGTAGCCAAAATATTCATACCTAGTGACATGTGGTTTTTAGCTGAGAATTTAATTCTTTTTTTTTTGGTTAATCGGTAGATAATGTCGAGAACTAGAATGCATTTTAAAGAGGGTTACATCGTCAGATATCACATACCTACCTGCTTATTTCCGCGGATTTCGCGATCACGTTCGAGGACCAAGGTGGGTAGATCAGTGCTAGTCAGCGGCTTAGTTACCTATTTCGTGTTAGTTTTTCTCAATACAACCAATTTCCCAAACACCTTGACTAACATGCCAATTGGTAGGTCATTGTAATGTTTTTAAATTCAAGAAAAAGAAAGATAGTGGATAGGGAAATATACCTACTTATGAGTTCATTGATACAATTTCGTAACTATGTATACTTTATTCATACCTATTACTAAACTACAAAAATATAAAAACAAATCATGTCGTGTGTGTGACGGTGACCATATTATTTTATCGATAAGTAGGTAGGTACCTATTTTAAATTTGACAATGGAGCAATGAAAAAGAATCCCCGACGTGATGCCAGTTTCCATATAGTCCTTATGTACTCCTTATGTACTCCTTATGTACTCCTTATGTACTCCTTATGTACTCCTTATGTACTCCTTATGTACTCCTTATGTACTCCTTATGTACTCCTTATGTACTCCTTATGTACTCCTTATGTACTCCTTATGTACTCCTTATGTACTCCTTATGTACTCCTTATGTACTCCTTATGTACTCCTTATGTACTCCTTATGTACTCCTTATGTACTCCTTATGTACTCCTTATGTACTCCTTATGTACTCCTTATGTACTCCTTATGTACTCCTTATGTACTCCTTATGTACTCCTTATGTACTCCTTATGTACTCCTTATGTACTCCTTATGTACTCCTTATGTACTCCTTATGTACTCCTTATGTACTCCTTATGTACTCCTTATGTACTCCTTATGTACTCCTTATGTACTCCTTATGTACTCCTTATGTACTCCTTATGTACTCCTTATGTACTCCTTATGTACTCCTTATGTACTCCTTATGTACTCCTTATGTACTCCTTATGTACTCCTTATGTACTCCTTATGTACTCCTTATGTACTCCTTTTGTACTCCTTGTGTACTCCTTTTGTACTCCTTGTGTACTCCTTGTGTACTCCTTGTGTACTCCTTGTGTACTCCTTGTGTACTCCTTGTGTACTCCTTGTGTACTCCTTGTGTACTCCTTGTGTACTCCTTGTGTACTCCTTGTGTACTCCTTGTGTACTCCTTGTGTACTCCTTGTGTACTCCTTGTGTACTCCTTGTGTACTCCTTGTGTACTCCTTGTGTACTCCTTGTGTACTCCTTGTGTACTCCTTGTGTACTCCTTGTGTACTCCTTGTGTACTCCTTGTGTACTCCTTGTGTACTCCTTGTGTACTCCTTGTGTACTCCTTGTGTACTCCTTGTGTACTCCTTGTGTACTCCTTGTGTACTCCTTGTGTACTCCTTGTGTACTCCTTGTGTACTCCTTGTGTACTCCTTGTGTACTCCTTGTGTACTCCTTGTGTACTCCTTGTGTACTCCTTGTGTACTCCTTGTGTACTCCTTGTGTACTCCTTGTGTACTCCTTGTGTACTCCTTGTGTACTCCTTGTGTACTCCTTGTGTACTCCTTGTGTACTCCTTGTGTACTCCTTGTGTACTCCTTGTGTACTCCTTGTGTACTCCTTGTGTACTCCTTGTGTACTCCTTGTGTACTCCTTGTGTACTCCTTGTGTACTCCTTGTGTACTCCTTGTGTACTCCTTGTGTACTCCTTGTGTACTCCTTGTGTACTCCTTGTGTACTCCTTGTGTACTCCTTGTGTACTCCTTGTGTACTCCTTGTGTACTCCTTGTGTACTCCTTGTGTACTCCTTGTGTACTCCTTGTGTACTCCTTGTGTACTCCTTATGTACTCCTTGTGTACTCCTTATGTACTCCTTGTGTACTCCTTATGTACTCCTTGTGTACTCCTTATGTACTCCTTATGTCCTTCTTATGTCCTCCTTATGTCCTTCTTATGTCCTCCTTATGTCCTTCTTATGTCCTCCTTATGTCCTCCTTATGTCCTCCTTATGTCCTTCTTATGTCCCCCTTATGTCCTTCTTATGTACTCTTTATGTACTCTTTATGTACTCCTTATGTACTCCTTATGTACTCCTTATGTACTCCTTATGTACTCCTTATGTTCTCCTTATGTACTCCTTATGTACTCCTTATGTACTCCTTATGTACTCCTTATGTACTCCTTATGTACTCCTTATGTACTCCTTATGTACTCCTTATGTACTCCTTATGTACTCCTTATTTATTTATTTATTTTATTTTACAGAAGGCTTACAGACTAATAGACATAAGATATAAGAATATGTTATAAAGAGATTGCTAATTAAAAGCCTCCACATATAGCTAAAAATTAGTCGATAAGAGTAAATAAAGTACATAGTATAATTTAGCTGTCGAAAAATAACTGTGTCAAAAGTCGTCTTGCTGTCGCTACACTGGTGCAGAACAAGTCAATATTTAAGTCCCTAGGTAGTTGATTAAAGCTAAGTGCACTTCTTAATGAAAAAACATTCCGTCTGTAATTAGTCAATGCGAAAGGAACATTTAATATTGGCCTTTGACGAAATCCCATTAAATTCGTGCGTAATGACAAATTAGCTACGAGTTCAGGACAGTCAACGTGACCATTAGCGATACCCAACAGTAGACTTATATCGTTAATTTGCCGTGTCAACTCCAGAGGAAGGAAATGATACCTTTTGCAGCGGTGTGCATAGTCAACTGAGTATTGTTGTGCCCTATAATCTAGATAGCGAAGGAATTTTCTTTGGACACCTTCAATACGAGACCTATAATTTTGATACTGTGGGTTCCAAACCTGAGATGCGTATTCTAAATGGCTACGCACGAAAGAGCAATACAAAATTTTCAGTGGTTTAAGAGATCGGAAACAGGCCGTGGTGCGCAATATAAATCCCAGAGCTTTACATGCCTTTGTCACTATGCTATCGATGTGTTTATCAAACAGAAGTTTGCTGTCTACAATGACCCCTAAATCTCTAATGTTATTCAGCCTGCTAATTAGTTGATTGTTTAGAGTGTAACCAAAATTTAATAATGACTTACCGACGTGAGAATGTTACGAGGAAGCATTTAGAGATATTTAGTTGGAGCTTGTTACGGTTGCAGTATATCTCAAACCTATGTAGGTCGTCCTGCAATTGATATGCATCAGACATGTCACGCACGACTTTGTGAATTTTCATGTCGTCAGCATAAAGTAAAATATATGAATGATGGAAACACTGTTTGATATCTGCAATGAACAAAATAAATAACAGAGGCCCAAGAATTGAGCCTTGAGGCACGCCTGATGGGACAGAACTCCAACAGGAGGTGTAACCTTGAAGCACAACAGCCTGTGTTCTATTCTCTATATAAGAAGAAAACCATCGGTACAAGTCTCCGTGTATTCCAGCCAGAAATAGCTTCCTCAGCACCATGCAATGGTCAATGCGGTCAAAACATTTACTATAATCGGTATAAACTACGTCAACTTGTCGCTGTGCCATACCGCTTGTAATAAATTGATGTGATAAAAGTAAGTTAGACGTGGTTGAGCGATTCCCAACAAAACCGTGTTGTTCCTCGCCAAGAATGGGCTTGAAAGCCGCGTAGACATCGGTGTAAACTATGCGTTCTAGAATTTTAGAAAAAAGGGAAATTTTGGATATGGGGCGGTAGTTTTCGATATCAGCTTTGTCACCCTTTTTAAAGACAGGAGTTACAAAAGCAGACTTCCAAATCTTTGGGACTGTACCTTCGGAAAGAGAACGCTTGAATAAGATAAAAATAGGCTCAACAAGACTATCGGCACAGGTGACTATAAACATTGGGGGTATTAAATCAGGTCCACCTGATTTGGTGAGGTCTAACGATTTGAGAAGCTTCAATATACGTGAGTGGCTTATGTCAACTGTGCTAATAGACATTACAGTGTTACCATATTGTTCACCTGAAGTCTCGTTCATCAACAGCCGTCGATACAGGTTCTAAGAAGGTGGACTGAAAATAACTTGCAAATAGGTTGCTAATATCTTGCCCTGTATTCACAGAAGCATCGCGGTAGAACATTACATTAGGAAACAAGCCAGCTTTACGCTTGCTTTTTACAAACGTCCAAAAAGATTTAGGATTTTTAACAATAGAAGCCTCAATATTTTCCATATAATTGTTATAGCAAGTTTTTTCCAACTCGACAACTTTGGTGCGCAGTAATGAAAACGAGTGATAATCTGATAAGTTGCAGTATCGTTTATATTTCTTATGGAATTTATGTTTTTCTCTAATAATTTTAATTAGCGCTGGGGTGTACCAAGGAGGGTAGGAGGATTGTTTAATAGTTTTTAGAGGAATGTGTCTATCCCTTAGCTCATATAGTTTACTATAGAATTCCGTTACGGCATCCTCCAAGCTCCGTGACATTAATAATTGGGACCAATTAATAAGATTAAGATCAGATTTAATAGCATCATAATTGCCCTTCGAAAAGATATAACGTTGCTTAGGTTTGTCGATGAGTTTATGAATTTCAATGAATTTTGTGTCAATAATTAATGGTTTGTGATGTAAATCAATAGGCAACGCTAGTGGGTCCATACATTCCACCACAGTTACAGTGTCGTTACAAAATACAAGGTCAAGCAGTCTGCAGTTAATGTTCCGCACACCGTTATACTGTGACATGTTAAATGTTTGTACTACATCAAGGAATTCAATGATATGCTGTGAAGAGATATTTTGCGGGATTAACTCTCCATTGATAACCATGTCGCCATTACACCACTCAACGTCATTTCCAAAATTAAAATCACCCACAACTAATAATTTGTCGAGAGGATGTGTTAACATTAAGTTATTAAGATTATTTGTGAAATTATGTAACTGAACACTATAGGAATTACCTATATTCTCCCTGCAAAGGTAAAGTGCACATATATGCAAATTGTAACTAACCTGTGGTTTAGACCTCTTAAGGATTAAGGACAACCAAATATCCTCAGCAGAACTGCGCCAATCCAACCTCTCAACTATCGTAAGTTCGTTTTTTACTGCTATCAGAACACCTCCACCACGTTTCTGACCTGTCCGGGAGTAGTCACGATCGCGTCTCCAAACTAAGTATCGTCCATCAAACAATTCACTGTTGTTGAAACTATCATCAAGCCACGTTTCCGTAAATATAATGATATCGTAGGAGCTAAGACACACACTGCGAACCACAATATTTGTTTTCGTACGTAAACCACGCACGTTTTGGTAGTAAATTTTAAGCGTAGCCATAATTAAAATTAACTATAAACAAATAACTGAAAATTAGATAAGAATATGTCAAAAATAAGTAAAATATTACTGGTGAAATTAAGTCCAAGTCATTACCGCAATTTTTATACTGCTTATGGCAGGTACGACGCAAATAAAATAGTTGACACAGCAATACAAAATTATCATTGGAAATAACTTTATAAAAAGAAACAAAAAACGACAACCTGAACAGAGATAAGAGCGACTCAGAATAAAAAAGTTACAATTGGGGACCGTCTATGAATAAAAATATACCCTATCCCTCTATACATATGGTTTAAATTAGCATAATAAGAAGTCACATTGCAAAAATAATAACGAATAGATTTACTTGGGCACACCGTGCAGCGACACAAAACTAATAGGAAAACGCAACTAGCACACGAAAGATTAAGATTCTCAAACATCTTTGCTACAAATTTAAAAAACATAAACTTATAAATTGTTAGTATGATAACGGATGAAACAAGTACTAATAGTACGTTATTCAAATAATTTTCTGAAGATCTTTCTCCGAATTGATAAGCAGTGTAGGAGACGTATCGTTTTTTTTTGGCTGTATCTTCGCGTATTTCACCCAAATGTATTGAAAATTAATTTCTGCACAGGTCTTCTTAGTTTTAGACAACAACATCTTATTTTTGATGGTTAGGTGATCATTTATGAAGATTTTTTGCTTCCCACTTAGTCCAATTTTATCTGGCGTCAGGGGTGAGATCTTTAGCTCATGCCTAGCAGCAGCCAAGAAATCTTCTTTCACATAACGTTGGCAGAAAGAGACTATAATAGGTTTTATGCGATCTTTTTCGTTTGTCGGTACCCGAGTGATGAAGTTTATATGATTTTTAGAAATAGGGTAATTGACTTTAGCGCTGATTTTGGCTATTATTTCAAACAGGTTTTCACTGCTTGTCTGAGGTACTCCCTTGACTTCGACGTTATTCAACCGCGACCATTGATCTTTATTGTTGTTATCTTCTTCTAACTTATCAAGACGGGCATGCAGTTGTTCCACCTGATCTTGGACCTTCTCAACCTTCACGATACGTTGCTCCATATCATCCAGTTTTCCGGTGAATTCCTTCATAACCTCGTTGTACTGATCACTGAAAGAAGTTTTGAACTCGGCAAATTCATTCTTCAATGCAATGATTTCTTCCTTCATATTCTCGAGCGTGGCAAACCTCAACAACAACGCTCGAATTTCCCGAAGGACATCGGATTCCGGTTCCGGGGTGGGTGATATTGGCAGAAGGGGTATGGTGTTTCCTGCCTGTCTGCATTTACTGCAACGCCATATTAATTTACGATCCCCAAGCTTCTGGTAGCCGTTTTCGGTAATGCCCCCACAGTGGAAATGCATCATGAGGTTACATGATTTGCAGTGTGCACCATCCGACAACAAGTCACTGCAGACACCGCACTTGTATGTATCCATTACTGATAAAATTGTTATTACTAAATAATACGACGAAGAAAGAAAATGTTGAGAAATATTGGAAGTCTTTACTAAATCGACATTAATTTCTACTTAACACGGCCGTATGTACCGAGGTCAACGACCGAAGTGGATTATCCTTATGATTACTCCTTATGTACTCCTTATGTACTCCTTATGTACTCCTTATGTACTCCTTATGTACTCCTTATGTACTCCTTATGTACTCCTTATGTACTCCTTATGTACTCCTTATGTACTCCTTATGTACTCCTTATGTACTCCTTATGTACTCCTTATGTACTCCTTATGTACTCCTTATGTACTCCTTATGTACTCCTTATGTACTCCTTATGTACTCCTTATGTACTCCTTATGTACTCCTTATGTACTCCTTATGTACTCCTTATGTACTCCTTATGTAGTCCTTATGTAGTCCTTATGTAGTCCTTATGTAGTCCTTATGTAGTCCTTATGTAGTCCTTATGTAGTCCTTATGTACTCCTTATGTACTCCTTATGTACTCCTTATGTACTCCTTATGTACTCCTTATGTACTCCTTATGTACTCCTTATGTACTCCTTATGTACTCCTTATGTACTCCTTATGTACTCCTTATGTACTCCTTATGTACTCCTTATGTACTCCTTATGTACTCCTTATGTACTCCTTATGTACTCCTTATGTACTCCTTATGTACTCCTTATGTACTCCTTATGTACTCCTTATGTACTCCTTATGTACTCCTTATGTACTCCTTATGTACTCCTTATGTACTCCTTATGTACTCCTTATGTACTCCTTATGTACTCCTTATGTACTCCTTATGTACTCCTTATGTACTCCTTATGTACTCCTTGTGTACTCCTTGTGTACTCCTTATGTACTCCTTATGTCCTTCTTATGTCCTCCTTATGTCCTTCTTATGTCCTCCTTATGTCCTCCTTATGTCCTCCTTATGTCCTCCTTATGTCCTTCTTATGTCCCCCTTAATCCTTCTTATATGTACTTTTTATGTACTCCTTATGTACTCCTTATGTTCTCCTTATGTACTCATTATGTACTCCTTATGTACTCCTTATGTACTCCTTATGTACTCCTTATGTACTCCTTATGAACTCCTTATGTACTCCTTGTGTACTCCTTATGTACTCCTTGTGTACTCCTTGTGTACTCCTTGTGTACTCCTTGTGTACTCCTTGTGTACTCCTTATGTACTCCTTGTGTCCTTCTTATGTCCTCCTTATGTCATTCTTATGTACTCCTTATGTCCTTCTTATGTCCTCCTTATGTCCTTCTTATGTACTCCTTATGTCCTTCTTATGTCCCCCTTAATCCTTCTTATATGTACTTTTTATGTACTCCTTATGTTCTCCTTATGTACTCCTTATGTACTCCTTATGTACTCCTTATGTACTCCTTATGTACTCCTTATGTACTCCTTATGTACTCCTTATGTACTTCTTATGTACTCCTTATGTACTCCTTGTGTACTCCTTATGTACTCCTTGTGTACTCCTTGTGTACTCCTTGTGTACTCCTTGTGTACTCCTTGTGTCCTTCTTGTGTCCTTCTTATGTCCTCCTTATGTCCTTCTTATGTCCTCCTTATGTCCTTCTTATGTCCTCCTTATGTCCTCCTTATGTCCTTCTTATGTCCCCCTTAATCCTTCTTATATGTACTTTTTATGTACTCCTTATGTTCTCCTTATGTACTCCTTATGTACTCCTTATGTACTCCTTATGTACTCCTTATGTACTCCTTATGTACTCCTTATGTACTCCTTATGTACTCCTTATGTACTCCTTATGTACTCCTTATGTACTCCTTATGTACTCCTTGTGTACTCCTTATGTACTCCTTGTGTCCTTCTTATGTCCTCCTTATGTCCTTCTTATGTCCTCCTTATGTCCTCCTTATGTCCTTCTTATGTTCCCCTTAATCCTTCTTATATGTACTTTTTATGTACTTTTTATGTACTCCTTATGTACTCCTTATGTACTCCTTATGTCCTTCTTATGTCCCCCTTATGTCCTTCTTATGTACTCTTTATGTACTCTTTATGTACTCTTTATGTACTCCTTATGTACTCCTTATGTACTCCTTATGTACTCCTTATGTACTCCTTATGTACTCCTTATGTACTCCTTATATACTCCTTATGTACTCCTTATGTACTCCTTATGTACTCCTTATGTACTCCTTATGTACTCCTTATGTACTCCTTATGTACTCCTTATGTACTCCTTATGTACTCCTTATGTACTCCTTATGTACTCCTTATGTACTCCTTATGTACTCCTTATGTACTCCTTATGTACTCCTCATGTACTCCTCATGTACTCCTCATATACTCCTTATGTACTCCTCATGTACTCCTTATGTCATTCTTATGTCCTTCTTATGTACTCCTTATGTACTCCTTATGTACTCCTTATGTACTCCTTATGTACTCCTTATGTACTCCTTACGTACTCCTTATGTACTCCTTATGTACTCCTTATGTACTCCTTATGTACTCCTTATGTACTCCTTATGTACTCCTTATGTACTCCTTATGTACTCCTTATGTACTCCTTATGTACTCCTTATGTACTCCTTATGTACTCCTTATGTACTCCTTATGTACTCCTTATGTACTCCTTATGTACTCCTTATGTACTCCTTATGTACTCCTTATGTACTCCTTATGTACTCCTTATGTACTCCTTATGTACTCCTTATGTACTCCTCATGTACTCCTCATGTACTTCTCATGTACTCCTTATGTACTCCTCATATACTCCTTATGTCATTCTTATGTACTCCTTATGTCCTTCTTATGTCCTCCTTATGTCCTTCTTATGTCCTCCTTATGTCCTCCTTATGTCCTTCTTATGTCCCCCTTATGTCCTTCTTATGTACTCTTTATGTACTCTTTATGTACTTTTTATGTACTCCTCATGTACTCCTCATGTACTCCTCATGTACTCCTCATGTACTCCTCATGTACTCCTCATGTACTCCTCATGTACTCCTCATGTACTCCTCATGTACTCCTCATGTACTCCTCATGTACTCCTCATGTACTCCTCATGTACTCCTCATGTACTCCTCATGTACTCCTCATGTACTCCTCATGTACTCCTCATGTACTCCTCATGTACTCCTCATGTACTCCTCATGTACTCCTCATGTACTCCTCATGTACTCCTCATGTACTCCTCATGTACTCCTCATGTACTCCTCATGTACTCCTCATGTACTCCTCATGTACTCCTCATGTACTCCTCATGTACTCCTCATGTACTCCTCATGTACTCCTCATGTACTCCTCATGTACTTCTCATGTACTCCTCATGTACTCCTCATGTACTCCTCATGTACTCCTCATGTACTCCTCATGTACTCCTCATGTACTCCTCATGTACTCCTCATGTACTCCTCATGTACTCCTCATGTACTCCTCATGTACTCCTCATGTACTCCTCATGTACTCCTCATGTACTCCTCATGTACTCCTCATGTACTCCTCATGTACTCCTCATGTACTCCTCATGTACTCCTCATGTACTCCTCATGTACTCCTCATGTACTCCTCATGTACTCCTCATGTACTCCTCATGTACTCCTCATGTACTCCTCATGTACTCCTCATGTACTCCTCATGTACTCCTCATGTACTCCTCATGAACTCCTCATGTACTCCTCATGTACTCCTCATGTACTCCTCATGTACTCCTCATGTACTCCTCATGTACTCCTCATGTACTACCTATGTACTACCTATGTACTACCTATGTACTACCTACGTACTACCTATGTACTACCTATGTACTACCTATGTACTACCTATGTACTACCTACGTACTACCTATGTACTACCCATGTACTACCTATGTTCTACATTATTAAATGTTTTATGAGGAATAATAGAGTTCTATGCTTTTGAATGGTATCTAATCATGATATGCTCCAACTGAACCGTGAGTTCTGGAACCGGATTTTCTAGTTCTGTGTTGAAGTTCTCTGGATCTTTTGGAATGGAGAGCCTAGAGTAGTTTGAAACGATTGAAATCTATATTTTTCGACACAACTTGGAAAATTGAATAGTACAAGCTTTGCTTAGTTTGTTTTTGCTTGTTTTGATGGTGCTGTGTAAAATCGAAATCAAATATCTAATCTACTAGCCCTTCAAGGGTAGAGCGATTACCAAATAGGTGGTGTGGGAGGCCTAGCTTCGTATCCTTCTCGAAGGCGCGTGTATGGAAAAAATTTTGCTAACCTGATGGCTTTAATATTCCATTTCTGTATTAGATATTTTTAACCATGAAGTAGCAAAAGAGGTGAAATAAACAAACGCAAGTTAAATATTTATACATGTGGTATAATAAATACTTGTAGTTTTAAAACTATTAGTTACTTTGTTAAATAATAGATAGTAGTAGGATTAATTTTATTATACCTAGTCTATGACAATCCATAGACTCTTCTTTATTCGTAACTATAAAGGCAGAAGCAGATTGAAAATACACATTACTGTTTCCTTTTATTTTATGAAAAACCATTAAAAATACAAAAATAAAGGTAATACTTATTGTTAACTTAAAAATATAGCTAACTAACATGTGCCTAATCAAAACATCTTTTTGGGGAACGTAAGGGGAAGTAGGGAAAGAGGCTTCTATTTACAATGGAAAAAACCAGGCCAATAATAGATAATAATAATTTACTAGCAACATTCGTGGTATTAATCCGAACGTATACCAGTATCACTTCTGTGGTTATGTTATTATTAAGTCTTTATTGCCACCATAATGTTCTATACAGGGTGTTTGGTAGAACGTTGAACATACGAAAATGGTGGTTAGTTGGGGTCATCTGCTACCCACTGGGCCCAAATTATTTAACATTGGCTGCACCGTTTTTTTTTTATTTTTTTTTTATTTCACAGAAAATTATCAGTTTTTTTTTTAATGCAAGTCAAAGTTATGCATCGTATTTTTTTACATCTTTTTGTACCATTAAAGACTCATAACTTTTTTCCCATTAAAATCTATACCAAACAATAATTTAGATTTTGGTAATTTTCTGTGAAATTAAAAAAAGTTTTCGTATGTTCAACGTTCTACCAAACACCTCTATAATTACAATATATGTATTTATGAATTTACAGTATTAAATAATGTTGGTGTTTAATCAATTAGTTATCATTCTTGTATAGTTTTGGATGTTCAATCTTTTTGTTCAATTCTGTGGTGATGTAAATATACACAATTAAATTCTCCTTTATTTATTGCACATACATAAGATAAACTTTGTTCGTTACTATCAATATATGTTTTAAATACAAAAATATCTCAACTACTCTTTAGCACCCCTTATCTTACTCGAAACTCAGCTCGGTTCCCTTCAGATGCTGTTCCGCCCACTCGTCAAATCTTCGTGACAAGTCATCTGACATGTAATTCTTCCAATCTCCGATTTCCCCTTTCCTTATAAATCGCAGATCTGTCGACTCCAAATAGCTTATTCCAAAAGACTTTTCCAAAATGGCTTCCAAGTTGACAGCTCGATTCGTTTTCATATTTTGGAAGGAGAGATGGTCGCAAAGCTTGTCCACTTGGGTGTCGGTGAGTTCCTTATTGAGAAATTCAGCAGTCCTCCTGACCACAGAAGGGAGATCATGCTTCATCTCTTCGAATTTTATGAAAAGTAGATTCGGATCGTTTCGTCGATTCCAGAAACCTGGGTTGAGGTGAATTAAGAATTAATCTGATTAACTTAAAAACCATCCAGTGGTTCAGTTTTAAATTAAGGAAACTATGAGACATATACAATCACTTTAAAATTTAATTCTAGTCTATTTATGTAGTACCTAAGTCATGTCGGTTGAAGAACATAGTAATATTATGTCTTCGATAGATGTTTCTGATGCCACCTATTAGACGTAGAATGAGGAAGAAAAATTCGACATCACAGGCAGTGGTAGTAAGCTTAGTTAGCTATAGTGTCCTGTGTAGGTAGGTACTATTTAACTGAAGGGACGCAGGTGTAATCCATAATTTTCCTTCTCTAAAATTTACATCTTTAAAAATGTTTAACATGCGTTAATGCCAAATTTTAATACAAAATATACTAAGAAAGCAGTGATAGCTTAGTGCTATGACCATTAGACTGCCAAGTCGAAGGTCTCGAGTTCGAACCCAAGGCACACACCTCTGTTTTCGAATTCATGTGCGTAATTAATTATCACTCGCTTAAACGGTGAACGAAAACATCGTGAGGAAACCTGCATACCTTAGAGATCTGCCAACCCGCAGTAGGCTAGCGTGGTGGACTATAGCCTAATCCCTCTCAGTATGAGAGGAGACCCGTGCCCAGCAGTGGGACAGTATATGGGTTGTTGATGAATGATGAAAATAAAACTATTTTGATTGATTTTTGATTTTGATGTATGATACTAAGAAAGAGAGATTTGACCACCAATTGAGCTGAACTCACCAAGTATATGGTTCCAAACGGGACCAAATGGCGCACGGTCTCTCATGAAGAGGTCACAGAACTCCTCAAATGTGCCCTTGAGTCCGTGCACCAGAGTGCAATAGTAGTAGTATGATACCACCATGTCCTTTGGATTACGGGACGTGTAAATAACCTGCAGAGAAAAAAATATTGATATGTATGGAAAGGGATGAATGGAAAAAAATGACATGCTGGACTATCCTCAAATAATTTGGAGAATGATAAATACACATTCTACATTCTACATATACATTCTACAACTAAACAATATTTTATATAAAGTATGTAATAATTAAAAATTATCGAAATCTGCTCAGCGATTTAGGCATAAAAAGGTACCAGACAAACAAACGGAGTTATTTTCGCAATTATGTATAATGTTACTAGCTGTTGCCCGAGGTTTTTTTTAGTGGCAAAAAGTAGCCTATGTCCTTCTCGAAGGTCTAAACAACAAGTAACTAACATACAGCCAAACAGACAGTTATTTTCGCATTTATAATATTAGTAGGAAGTAGGAAGGATAGTATCGATTGTCCTCGGAAGAAGGAACTAATATTTACCTTAGGCTTTGCAGAGCCATCGTCGTTCTCAATATCTACAGGCAGAAGGTCCCAAGGGAGATGGCTGCGGATGTAGCGAGGATGCGGCAGACGGTGTTTCACCAGGTCCACAGACGTACCCTGCACGGACTCCTTGTGCCAGGTCGAGTGGCCAGCCACCATGATACAAGAGAGCTCCACTAAAGGACATCTTATCTAGAAGCGTAAATACGAGAAACTGCCGTTAGTTTTCGTTTTGTTTCCGTAAAATATACAAATTTTGGATTGAATTTATTCTATATTAATTGTTTCCCGCGGTTTCACTCGCATCCCAGAGGCATTTTTGAGACAAAAGGTTACTTATGTCCTTTCCCGGGACGCAAACTGTCTCTATACCAAATTTAATCTAAATCGCTTCAGCGGTTTAAGCGTGAAGATGTAACAAACAGACACACTTTCACATCTATAATATTAAGTGTGGATAACTCGTAATTATTGTCATCACATACCTATTTATATTCTCAAGGAAGGTTCAGGAAAAAAACTATGCATATATTTGCTTAAGTACATAGTTATTTATCCAGCAAAGTGTTATTGGGTACAATAAATTGTAGGTTTATCAATTTTAGCAATTTTTTTAAAAATGTAGAGTGGCCAGCACATCAACCTAACCCAATCTGACAAATTTCTTTGATAGATCTTCGACTTTAACACTAAGTAATAAGGATCATGTTGTCAGCTTGACCCGCTAGTATTAGCTAGGCTAGTATATACAGATGCCAATCTGTACATACTAGCCTAGCCTCGCCAGGAATATCTACAGGCTACGGTCATCGTCGTCCGCGCCTTTTCCCAACTATGTTGGGATCGGCTTCCAGTCTAACTAGATGCGGCTGAATATCAGTATTTTACACGAAGCGACTGCCATCAGACCTCCGCAACCCAATTTTCTGGATAATACTAATATTGTGAGGATAGACTGGTTAGATTTACTGAATAACTAACGACTATGTATAGATGTCCGTATGACAACCGAAACCGACGGCTTTAGGCTCTCCGAGGTACAGAGAAGGCTCGATATGTTCAGAATGGTCACCCATCCACTTAGTGACCGCGGCTAGCACAGCTTAACCTTGCAGATCAACGTAGTTATTACTCAGCCGAGCCCTTCGAATACAAGCGGCAGTATGCCAGAAATGAAAAAAAAAACAACATAATACTTAATTGATTTCTAACATTTACGCGAATAAGTAATATATTGAAATAAAACAACTTTTGACGGATTTTATCGCGTTATATTTGCTCGGGACCCTTTACAGCGTCCATGGTCACGGGTAGACTGAGGTGGTTGATGATATAATTACTGACAGCTACCTACCCTACATTTTAATTGTTACCTGATCAATGATATTTATTACTAACTAGCTGACCCCGCAAACGTTGTTTTGCCATAAAAAAAAAATTTAGGGGTATGAAAAATAGATGTTGGCCTATTCTCAGACCTCCCCGATAAGCACAAAAAATTTCATCAAAATCGGTCAAGCCGTTTCGGAGGAGTATGGCAACGAAAACTGCGACACGAGAATTTTATATATTAGAAGATTATTAATTAATACTAGACGGAGCCGGAGCATTTCCTAGCTGACGACCTTGCCATCATAGTTACAAATGATCACTTACTTGCTGTAATGACTTGGCGCCTTCGTAGTCTAAGTTATGTCCAATCAACCAGACCATCTCTTGAGCCCACGTCGAACCTGAACACAAACCAAAACATAGCTATTAAACCTTTAAACACATGCTTAACTACAGGTTTAACTTGTATAACTTTCATACAGGTTTAAGCCTACATACTTAAGTAAACATATTTTTACCTATCATTATAGTATCTTCAGGATCATACCATTGTCATTATGATCTGGCAATTTGAAGAAAACCAATCATGAATTTAAAATAGTAAATATTCTTGGACATTCTTACACAACACCATCTAGTCCCAAACTAAGCGGAGGACAATGGATATAATACTTAGGTATACATATTTTTTTTTTTTGGAAATACATAGGAAACACCCAGACAAACAAACACTTATGTTCATCACATAAATATTTGTGATTTGTGGGAATCGAACCCACGACGTCATGTTCAGCAGTCCGACACGCGAACCACTAGAACCACTAGACGTCGTCAAATTTTCTATCTTATAATTTTGTAATGACATTACTGATTACGAAAAACATTGATGGTTAAATACGGAGATTAGGTAGCAACATTCCAAACAGGTGACCTTGAATGAATGATGAACTTAATATTGGAATCAAATATAATAATTATAGCCGGTTCCGCAGTCCGTAAGTAGGTATGTCACTTTCTTGGAGACCGTAAATATTACGTAGCCGCCGTTTGCCATGATGACGCCTCAAAATTTACACAACTGTTCGGGAAGCCTGAGTAGAAGTTATCAAAGTGAAAAATCGAAGTGCTAGGCTACTGCAGGCTGAGCCAACGACTCCTGAGCTACAGGTCACTGGTTCGATTCCTACATGGAACAAAAGAGTAGGCAGAGGTGTACTAATAACTTCACCCACAGTTCGGTATGTTTAGGTCCAAATCCAAACCCCGAGCTGCTACTGAGAATTTCATAGAAAAACCCGATAATACTTTACTCAACCTGGCAATCGAACCCAAGACCTCTAGCGTAGCAGTCGCTTAGAACCACTAGACTAACTAGACTAATATTTCAAATGCATAATATTTTCTTTAGGCTACAGACTACGAAAATATGAATCGTAAATTAATACTTGTTCACAATCATCATCATCATCAACCTATTTACTGTCCCACTGCTGAGCACGGGTCTCCTCTCATATTGAGAGGGATAAGGCTATAATCCGCCACGCTGGCCTAGTGCGGGTTGGCAGACTTCACAATACCGTCGAGAAAAATCTCTAAGGTATGCAGGTCACCTCACGATGTTTTCCTTCACCGTTTAAGTGAGATATAATTAATGATTAATACGCACATGATTTAGAAAAGTCAGAGGTGTGTGCCTTGGGTTCGAACTCGAGACCTTCGACTTAGCAGTCCAATGGTCATACCACTAGGCTATCACTGCTTGTTCACAATACATATTAATAATAAGATTATTTCAGTATAACAATATACTTATCGGTAGTTATATGGATCTAGAAGGTATATTAAATAAAAAATCGATTTATACAACAAAAATTTTTAGTTTTATAACAACTATTCTTTTAATACTATAACTTTATTCCTACCTACTTCTAAAGCAAATTGATTTGAATTCAGAGTAATTCATGTAAGTAAATTAAGTACCTATATTATAATTTTTTTTAAATTTGTACGCTTCAATGCAAAAGATAGATGGAATAACTATTCTTTTTGTTTACAAATAAATAATTTGATTTGATTTTACGGAAAACGAAACCTAAGTTAGTATACTTTATTTATTTTTAGGAAAGCTAAATTTTTAATAACAACTATTGGTAAGGAGCAATTATATTACAAAAATTTCTAATAACAAGCTTCCACATATTTTATATCTTAGTATCTTATGGTAACAGAGTAGTACTTACAGTTAAAGAGAAGAGAAGAAGAACAGGAAGGAAGAGATTATTAAACTTAAGATATGATAGAGGCGATTGTGGTTCGGTCTTTTTCAAAATAGAATTTGTTCAGTAATTTTCTGATTGCATTAGGGCTAGTTGTAAACAGGTCTATGTCCAAAGGTAGATTGTTGTAACTAACTGCGCTACGTAGAGTGAATGTATTTTTTCTATAGTTGGTTGTTGCAAAGGGGACATATAACAGTGGACATAATAACCTCCCTAATTAATTAATTACCAATCATAATAATAATACCACACATAATAACAAAGTCACTCACCAGTTCTGGGATAAGAGCACATCCAGACATCAGAATCTCGGACGTCCATATCCAAAATATCCTGTCCAATTGTCATGTAGTCAGCTGGCAAAATCACTCTGCCTGGGTTGATTTCCGCCATGCAATCCTTCTTATCAAACATTCTATCAAGCAATTCACCCGTTTCAGGGTCCAATTTTGAAAATGTCAACACTGGCTTCATCTTCATTTTGAAAAAACAATTTTTTTTTAGTAAGGAGTTTTTACATAAGACTTTCCGTGAGACGTCCAGTGCCTACCCTCAACGGAAGTGTTGTGATTTCGTGTTGCATCGGTGCATCGCATTTCCCTCACTAGTTGCAGAAAGTTGTTGACTTTCTACGACTAAGACGACCAATTATTATATTTTCCACACATCAAACGAGTATTCAAACTTCATAATAGCTGAAATTTGTATCGTACCATTAATTTGTAAGTACTGTAAACATTAAAGCTATTGTGTTACCTTTTTAAGATGCTTTTTTAATTTCCAATAGATCCACGTTATGATAAATTAAGGTGCTCTCTGTCTGCTTTCTATCTGGGTGCGGTGACTGCGACACCCACACCAGACAAAGCAGAGAGGTACCTATCTAAGATTTTGTGTAACTACTTATCCTTAGTTTTTGTATCTGTACCTACCATAAACCCGAAAGAGTTGTAAATAGTGATACGATTTAAAAAAATATCCCCTGATATCATTCTATAAAACCAATAAATATGGGATCAACCCTGACATCGCGACAAAAAAGCTGCTCCATGTCCATACATTTCGACAACATCTGTGGTCTAGTGGTTCGAGTGCCGGACTGCTAATCATGGGGTCGTGGGTTCGATTCCCACAGGACACAAATATTTGTGTGAGTAAAACATGAGTATTTGTATCTTTTTGTATTTTTTTGGCATTTTCCATGCTAAGATTTTAAAGTTATTAAGCAAAGGAAAAATTCGACCGCGGGCATCATTCGAACCTGCGTCTTCTGGTTAGGTACACCAGACGCTATGACCACTAAGCCACCGCGATACCACAAAAGCAAGTTTTTGCTCTTCAATAGGTGTTACTGACGTCACCATAAAGACGTAAATTCAGATAGTGAAGGCAAAATTCGACATGGCGGGTAGGTCGAAACTGTCGGTTCGAACCTGCGTCTTCTGGTTAGGTACACCAGAGTGTACCTAACCAGAAGACGCAGGTTCGAATCCTGCCCGCGGTCGAATGAGTATTTGTGTTTGTCTGGGTGTTTCTTATGTATTATAAGTATGTATTTACAAAAAAAAGGTACTTATTGTATAAGTATTATATCCATTGTCTAGTGCCAATAGTACAAGCTCTGCTTAGTTTGGGACTAGACGGTGTTGTGTAAAAATGACCCAAAAATATATATTTATTTATTTATTATTACATTGTGTCGAGTTACGTGAACATAAATGTTTTTATTTACTTATTTACAAGCAAACACTTTGTACCTAACTATACTATCTAAGCGACAATTGTTTTTTTTTCAATTTCAATGTTGCTCCTACAGTAGGTAAAACTTGTTCGTAATTATTAGTACAATAACCCGGTACGAGTTTATTTTAAAGAAAAACTAAAATTGTAGGTACGTATTCTATGTAACTAAGCTTTCACTAATTTGCTATAAACCATGGCGACCCTATGGATGCACGTAGAACAGAAAGTCGAACCGGTTACGTTTAATCAACTTTTATTTTCATTTGGACTTAACACTATGCATTTATTACCAGATAGAAAAAAGAGTGATTTTAAATTCTTAGAAGTATGTAAAAAGATTATTAACGGTATTATATAATTTTAAAAGGTAATTTTACTAGGCTAGGTACTTGATTAGTATTATTATAAGGTAGTTATATGTATATAAGTATCACTCAAAGTTTAAGTATCAGTCAGTAGTTTAAGTATCACTAGAGGACTTCGATTTAATATCGAGCAGTTTTATTAGGTTTTTCTATTTAATTCTCTCTGCCCACGTGCAGAGATATCTATATCTGCATCAGATGTGATGGTATGTTACAGTTTCGCTATATTATTACGGATTACAAACTAATTAAGCACTATATCAGGCACTATATCACTATATCAGGCACTGTGTGATCTATTATTAAATATACTGCATTACTTTCTTGAGGAGGTGCCCCAAAAACAGTACTTAATGCTGACTATAGAACAAGCCAAACGAGCTATCCCGAAAGTAGCTATTTACTATAGACTACCTAGCTACCTAAACTTTTATTGAGGTACAGAAGCCAGTACATCAAGCTACCACAATCTGTCAAATTTCTTTGCAAGAAATTTTTCTGTCAGATTTTTTACTTTAATACATCACAATAAGGTTCATACTAAGACATCCCACTCGAACAGTCGGAACCGAAATACAATCAACAGTTTAATTCAGCAATTCGCGTAGGTAAGACCCCGGGCGCCCAAGAACTAGATTTTGCATTGTGTATGTAGGTAATTTGTTAGGTAATAACTGCAAAGTACTTATACAAGTAGAAATTGCCGCCGCTGCCGCAAAACGGCATTATTTCCTTACTCCTCTTCCTACAAGGTAACTTTCCGTTTATGTACGTGCACCGCACATTTACGTTTGATAGTGCATTTTACTGCACGAGTTGCGTAACCCACGAACGCACCCGACCGTGTACTCACGCAATGGAGTGCGTAAATGAAGCAGTAAAGAGTTAATGAATGGGAGTTTTGTGGAAATGAAATGAGGAAGCAGGCAAAGTCGTAGGTAATTATTTTATGAAAACTATCTGTCATAAAATATGTTGGTAGATCACTAAATCATCATCATCATCAACCCATATACTGTCCCACTGCTGGGCACGGGTCTCCTCTCACAGAATGAGAGGGATTAGGCTAGTGGTATGACCATTGGACTGCCAAGTCGAAGGTCTCGAGTTCGAATCGAAGGCATGTTCTGACTTTTCGAAATAATGATGATTCCTTTGATCCTCACGATGTTTTCCTTTGATTAACAAAAGAAAACATCGTGAGGAAACCTGCATGCCTGAGAGAATTTCTCGACGGCGTGTGAAGTCTGCCAAACCGCACTAGGCCTACGTAATGAATAGCCACAAAATCTACAAACCTTTAAAATATTTGGAATTGAAATTGTTTAGGTGAATTTAAGTATTTAAGAACGGAATAATTTTTGTATTTTACAAAAATTGCAAATAAAAAGCTTCCACGTGCATCTATATGTATAGATAGTCTTCCGGCCACTACGTGTAAAAAAATTGTGCATTTCTTTAATAAATTTGCATAAAATTTATTAAAAACATAATTAATCATAGCTACTATCATAAGCTAAAATGTTGTAAGAGAGCTCTCCGGCCAGTATCATTATTATCGTGCCTAGCTGTCATTACTTAGACCTTACCTCGCATTTTTAATAGAAGGAAGCCACTGAAACTACTGGTAGGGTGGTACCGTAATACTGTCTCTAGTTAGTGTTCCTACTTATTGCGCATATATTTTCCATAGGGGTACCCAAAGGGTAAAAACGGGATCCTATTACTAAGACTCCACTGTCCGTCCGTCTGTCACCAGGCTCTATCTCAAGAACCGTGTTAGCTAGACAGTTGAAATTTTCACAAATGGTGTATTTCTGTTGCGCCTATAACAACCAATACTAAAAACAGGATAAAATTAATATAATAGGGTCCCATACAACAAACGTGATTTTTGTCGGTTTTTGCTCGATATTAATAACGCAACAGGTAGACGCTTGAAATATTCACAGAATATTTTGTTGTATATTCCCTTTATAAATAAATATGTGATATTAATGAATGATATTAAAATAAAATCAATATTGGTACGGAACTATATTACTTCCCTCTATGTACAGAACCCTTCATGCGCGAGTTCGACTCGCACTTGGCTGGTTTTTCTAATTCAGTCAGTGACGTTAAACCGTAGTGTAGAGATTGTGTGGTCTGAAATGGTGCCTTATGATTAATATTTATATCATATTTTATGTTTTTCTTAGAGAATTTTAACTAGTGCGGAACTGTACCAAGGAGGATGTGATGATGTTTGTTGACTTTGTGGGTAAGTCTAGACTGATCCCTAAATTTAGAATAAAAATGCTTGACAACGTTATCCAGCCGGCCCGTGCCTAGTAGGTATATTATTCCAGTCGACTTTACATTACATTAATTTACTTTTTTTTTCTAAGAGTTTATAGATCCAATTCGAACATTTTGAAATGTGAAAATCGATACAGGCGCGCGCAATGTTCATTGGACTCTTTAACTGAGTACTGACAATTTGAGTTACGCGTTACGTCACTACTGCGTACATGACATATTATTTCTACCCTATTCGTTGAATTCGTTCGTGATTCGTTCTCACTTCCCATAATATCCCCACCCCGTTGTCAGGGAGGTCGATAGAAATAAACAAAAGTCGTCAACAAAGTAAACAAAACATTCATCATTGATTCTTTCAGGAAAATGTCTAAAGTAACAAACGTTAATTCCAGTTTAGCTTATGAGATACTGCTTTATTTAAATAGTTTTTACCTTGGGATGTTTTTTGTGTGTGAAGTGGCCATGGGCATCTTGAAAGCTATCAATGTTTCGTACCCCGAGAATGCCCTGTTGACCGAAGCCGGTATATTTAGTGCTTTATGCCTTGTAGAAGTTATTCGTATATTCTTGGGAAGAAGAGGAAATTTAGCTAGCAAGAGTAAGTACCTATTGTAAAAGTAAATAATGGGATCTCTCCAGCTTAGCTTACTCATCTGGGTGAGTTGGGTCCAGCCAAAGGAGGGATATACAAATATTATTTGTAGTTTTGGAAAGAATAGGATTGAAATTACCACAGCTGGAGTATTATTAACATCAAACGTTTTTTACAGAAGTGCCAGTATTTTTCTCAGTAATGCTAACAATACCATCAGCGGTTGGTGTGTGCTACTTCCTGATATACCAGACTTACATACTCCGTTTAGAGTACATATGGTGTGCTGTAATGCTGATGTTCCATGCTCTAGAGTTAGCATTTGCCATTCTCTTCATTGTCACTGTGTGCAAGCACCAACAATATGAATAGAACATAAGCAGATCACTGCCAAATAGATATTGATGCCAAATGTGAAGGACTGAATGCCATTAATTTTAATTATTTAGGTAGTAAATTATTTACTTCCAAAATGTATAACTTTATTAAATCTATAAAACTTTATAATTATTATGATACCTACTGTTCTGTGCCTCTTAAATTAAGAAAAGATTTTTTTTTAGAAAAACAATATTTCGAGTAAGTATACATGAATATCTAAAATATTTCATGATCTTTGCCTGTATACATAGGTAATAAATAGGATTAGTTTCTTATTGTAGTCCTGTTGATATTCTTTAGAAAAGTAGACACCTATGAAATTATAATAAAAAATGAAATTAGGTGTATGTGTATGTGTTAACCTGGTAATTATTAATTTTAATAATACATGTATGTAGACATGGGAGTTTTATTATAAAACCCCAGTTTTTTTAAGTAATAAATAATTTATGTAAATTTTAAAATATGGCTACACATTTTTTTAGATCTTAAGCAATATTGTTACCTTCAAAAGCTCAATTTTGTAGTTCTAATTATATTGAAATAAAATAAAATGCATAATTTAATTGTTTTTAATCTAATTCTACATTGTAAGCATAATCTTATTGAGTAGGTGGTGTAATATGTTCTGGAAGCTTCAGGCATTCAATCTTTGTAACCTTTAGGGCACAACCTTCCGGGAGATTTCTTTCAATATACTCTAGGTATGTGTCACATGTTGATCCCGTAAGCCTCTGAAGATGTATGAATCGGAAGTAATTTCTAATTTCATATTGGACTCTGTGTTTCTTGTAGATGTGGACACATCGGAGAAGAGTGTGTCTTTCTTTTTCTGCTTTTTTTAATGCCCAACTGAAATAGAAGATAGTTTAAAGCAAATCTTGTTAATTTTAAATTTTATAGAACTAGAAAATTATAATTTGTACCCATATTTTAATTTCAGAATGAATAGGATTGAAAATTACAGTATACAGCTTTTTGTACATAATTATTATTCAGAATTGAAGAATTCTTGTTGTTTTAGCTAGTTTTCAGAATAACCTCGAAGCTTACTTCTTTGTGATTTCGATACCCAAATGCGAAGCAGCCGCGACACAGAACCAGGAGTAACTCAGCAGAACCGCAGGGTCTATTCCTCGCATTTCAAGTTCCACTCTTTTATATAACTTATCTAGTTCTACAGCTGTAGTCGGCATTTGTTCGATAGGTGTTTGTGTAGGCGACACAGCAGCTATGCAAAGAGGACGAACTGTGTAATTGCACGCTATGGCACTGCGTACCATAGGCGCTGAACGCCACAAGCTCTGAAATTAAGAATTTACCATGGTTTAAAATGTTGACTACGGGTTTAATAAATAAGTTTTAGTAGTTTTTTGTCCTTACCCTGAGGGCGTTCATTGTTGTATGTTTTGTTTATTAATTATTGTTAGCGTTAAAATATAAATTATTTTCAGAACAACATAACCTATTGATTGACTGTAATCGACGACGTTCACTTGACAGTTGACAACTTGACACTAGACAACACAGAATTGACAATTTGATTATTTGACATAATTTTTAATTTTATCATTGGTTTTGGCTTGGATACAAAGTTCTTTAAGCCACATTTGACATAAATTACATGTTGACTACTGATTACTAATTGAAATTTTTCCAAAATATTCATCTTCCAAGTTCAGCTGGCTGCGCTGGCCCTGCTGTTGCTACAGTTACAAATTCTTTATTAACAATAAAGTAACATTCAATGGATAACAGTGAGCCGCAAACTACTCGTACTCGGGAGTGCTGCCGCAAAGACTCAAACACCGAAAGTACTATCACTGTACAGTAATATAACTTATCTGGTTTTCAAGCCGTTTGGGGTGGAAATGCTCAGGTCGTGGGTTCCGCGTCTGAATGCCCGATTCAAATACAAGGAAATTTCAAGCAAACTGGTTAACTCATCGCGTAACAGAGGGCTGATCAAGCGGTAGGTACGAATAAGCATTGCCATTCAACGTGGCAATGCTGCCAGTCTTTTGGGCACGTTTCCTGACCGATTTTGAAAAATATAATTTTGATAAGTCTTCTACCCACCCACTAGTTGGTATCGCGGTGTGTCAGTAGTAGGAAATGTCAATCACCCAGTTGATGAAAAATCTGATCGGGCATAATGGTATTCACTAGTGGCTGATGATGATACATACTGTATTACAATTACAGCATTATTATTATCAAGTGTTAATTAAAAATTGACGAAAGGATTATTTAAAAGATCTATTTACAGAAATAAGTAATATTTAAAACGATGAACGTTGGCGCGTATGCAAATATCCTAAGCTTAAGTATGATTAAGTTATAATGTAATTTGGTATCAATTTAATGTTCATTTGGTAAAATGCTCAGACACTGGAAAGTGGAAAATGTATCGAAATAATAAGTACTACGTATGTACATACAACATATTACGTATTATTTCGATGGGAAAATGTAATGCTCAAAATCAGAATGTAATGTAAATATGTAACTAACATGACACTGACAGAAGTGACAGATGCCTAAGTACACTCATTCATAATTTCATTTTCATGACAAATGACAGAATGTTGAAAGTACTTGAAAGCTAAAAAAAAAGATAATAAACAAACAGCAGTCAGCACTTCAGCAGTAATAATTATTATTAGTAAAATTAATTCAACAAAAGAGTTTGTATTGGTCAAAATCAAAATATCTAAACAAACAACAATACAACATTAATAATTTGATCGTTCGTGCCTAAATCTTGACGTATAAAAATGGTACGTCCTTTACTGCTGCTAAAAATGCTACATTGTCAAAAAATGAATGGAAGAAAGAAATCCATCCCCAAGAGGGAACCAGCTGACCTCGGCACCTCACAGAACGAAAGCCCCAGAGAAGTTATTATTAAGAAGGAAGACGGTGACGATAATATAATATGCAGAGTTTGTTTAAAAGATGGATGTATACCCATTCATGGGGACCACACGTTTGAAGATATTTCTGAAGCGTTAATCACTTTTGGCGGTATAGAAGTAAGAATAGATGATCCATATCCTAAGTTTATATGTGAGCTATGTAACACACTGTTGCAAAGTGCTGTTCTGTTTCGAAAAACTGCACAACAGTCAGATGAATTACTCAAACATCCTGTTGAAGAAATGTTAGTTCCTGATAATAATGACACTATTGACTATGTTGATGAAGACAGCTCTTCAGAGTATGAAGAATGTAAAGTTAAACAGCAGTCATACCATTGTAAGAAATGTGAAATATCATTTGACACATTCAAGGAGTTGAATGAACATAAAATTTCAGAGGAGCATGAAAATATGAGGGTTGTTTGCCCTATCTGTAAGAAATTATATAATGCTATGTATTTAAAAAAGCATTTAGCACTACACAAGACTGAAACTCCGTACATGTGTGATATTTGTGGCAAGCATTTCATTATGCAGGGTCATTTCACTCGTCACCGACTTACACATTTTTATAAACTGCCTTTTAAATGTTCCCTCTGCCCATACAAGGGGAGGTTTAGAGAATCTCTTAAAATGCACATGCGTTCCCACACGGGCGAGAAGCCATACCAATGTACCCAATGCCCCTCAAGATTTATAAGTAAAAGTAATTTAAATAAACATGCATTAACTCATAAAAGTGAACATGACTTTAAGTGTGATTCTTGTGGCAGAGGCTTCTATACTAAACGGAATTTGGAGTTACACTTTAAAGTTGATCATACTGGTATTAAAGACCATGTTTGCAACATTTGTGGCAAGGCATTTGGTTACAGAAAGCAAATGATGAAACATCAGCTTAAAGTGCATAAACGAGCTAAACTCAAAAGTGGTAGAATGCCTTTGTACTTGAAGGTGGAAGCTATGAAAGAGCATGGACAAAATATTTCTATTGAGAGTTAAGGATACTTTTTAAGGTTCCATACCTTGAAATCAGGAAAAATCACATCAGACTGTTTGTTATTTTTTTTTATAGACAGTTAAGAAGTTGTGGCAGATGTTTACAAAATATGCTTTTTTAGTCATAATGTCATAACTAGGGAAACAATAGTTCTACTAAAAACAGCTCTACTCACGGTCCACTTCAAGGGCTACAGTCGACTCAGAATTGCTGCAGGACTTCGAGAATTGAGTCAAACTTTATCTTGTAGATCATAACAGGAAGACATGGGCTGTTTTTACTCCTTGGTCCCCTGTATAACGTACCTGTGGATGTGATGCCACCCTCTGGCCTTCCCTGAATAAGCCTATTGTAAACAACTTTTATGAGAAGATATAAAAATTAAGTAAACAACAATAATTATGACAATCATTGTCAGTCATACTCATAAGCTTAAATTTTCCTAAAGAGTAGGCTTATTCATTCAAAGAATTGAAAAAATTGTGTTGTATATTAAATTAGTATATTAAGTATATAATATTTATACTTCATTAATTCTAATTTATTATCATATTTTTTTCACTCATCATTAATTGATAATGTGTAAACAAACACACTGACTTCTATACTTACCCACTTGTGTTGCGTGTACTACTAGTACCTGCTACTACTGTTTGATGTGGTTCTCACAATATATTTTTTGTAATGGCAATAAGCTCGCGCGTTCGCGCTCTATTACATCGCTTTAAATGAGACCCAAAAAATACCGGCGAACTGTTTACATCAGTTCAGTAAACTTAGCCTTTCGGGGAATATACGTATTTCTTTTTCTATAAAAAACAGGAGCAACACTCGTTTTTATTTTAAGAAATGAAATATAATAATAGGCAGGTCGATCATAAGTTACTTGCCTTCGTCGGTTAGTTAATTAACGTAGTATAGAGCCAAGAGGTATGTATCGTATGTAATCAGCACGCAGCGGCGAGCACAATCATCCAGGGATACGATGGTATTTAGGTACGACTGTGTGACAATGAAAACATTGAGTAGAAATATACGCTTCTTTCCGATTCCTTCTTTTATCTGCATAACACTGAGACAAAAATCATAATTTAATAAATATGGGAAATAAGAATAATAAATATTTAAATACCCAAAACATACATATACAGACATACCATCACGCCTGGATTCCCCGAAGGGTTAGGCAGAGGTGTACTAATGTACACCCACATTTCGCCGGTATGTTTAGGTCCCATGTAATAGGGGGCGAACCTATTGCCATTAACCGGGCACAAATCCAGACTCCGAGCTCCCCAATAACACTTTGCTCGACCTGGGGATCGAACCCAGGACCTCTAGCGTAGCAGTCGTGCTTAGGACCACTAGACTAATGAGGCAGTCCACTATGAAATACCCAAAAGTGAAAAGAAATCAGGGAGAAACTTATGTACCTATCAGTGTCATTCAGTAGTCCCACTACTGAAACACACTGACAATCATGTTATTTCACCCTATTATGGCTATTTAAAACGCTTACGACTTCGCACCTGTGAATAATGGCAGGTTGCTAACTTAATTCGTCGGCAGGGCAACTACGAATGTAAACATTAAACATCACATTTCGCACGCAATCACCATAGCCGGGTGTAAATAAAACTTTGGCGACATGATACAATACTTCGTGGTAAATTAATTCTACTTCATTTGCATATGACTGGCCATATTATGAAAAAGGAAAGGAAGAATTCAAAATTAGAATTTCTGGTTTGACAATGTCAGTTTTTTACAAGTAGTTTGAAATAATTTTACAGTCATAGAAGTTGAGTGAATCTTATTTTTGAATTCATAAACCCCGAAGCCGATAATTTATCTAGGTCTAATTACACAAAACAATGGCAAACGAAGCCGAAGAGACAGTGCGCAAGCTATCGATGCATAAAGGTGTGGCAGGAGTCATAGTTGTGAACGGTGAAGGTATACCGATTAAAACTACCTTGGAAAACCACGTTTCTGTCCAATATGCAGGACTCATGAGTTCTCTGGTGGACAAAGCGAAGGCAGTTGTGAGAGATCTCGATCCTACAAATGATCTCACATTCTTGAGGATACGCAGCAAGAAAAGTGAAGTAATGGTGGCGCCGGACAAAGACTTTATACTGATAGTAGTCCAAAACCCGGTTGAATGACGAAGGCTCTGGCTCGCGAGCCAGCTTTTTTAAAACCGCCTTGCAAGTTGCGCCAATTTCATAGCATTTTATTTTATATTTATTTTCGTTCTAATCATGGAGTATGAGCAAGAGTGAATTATTTAAGGTAGAAACAGACTGATCCCACGTACGCAACGTATTATGACGTAGGACTGGACTAGATTTTATATGAAATTGTACGGATTAGAAACACGCCCTATGCGTGTGTAGTAATTGCGTTGCATACTGTAAGTGTGTCTCTGATGAATACGTTTTTTATATAAAATCAAGTCCAGATAACGCATTGCATACGTTGCGTACGTAGGATCACTGTTTCTACCTTTATTCTTACATCAGTTTTTATGTGCAAGGAAAAATATTAGTATGGTTAATACATTGTTTATGTTGCTAATGAAAGTTTATCATGAATACGAAGGTTCGTCATTGTTTTGCCTAATAGCTTTCAATTATAATTACTGTTTTCATCGACTATAAAAATTAAATCATGCAATGTATTTTGTTTAATTTTTTTATAGGATTGTCTTTGGTAATAGTACTGTCATGTACTCCAAAATTGTTCTTAACAATAAACAATAAAACAAATATATATTTTTTTTGTTTATTACTTAACGCAAGGAAACCTAAATAATTATCACTAGAAAATATTAGGAATGTTCACCAATTTCCGCGTCTTCCTCTACCTCTACCGAATCCGCGGGATCCGAATCCGCGGGATCCGAATCCCCCTCGGTTGCCAAAACCCCCACCGCGGCCGCTGAAGCCGTTACCATTGTCATAGCCGCCTTGGTTGCCGCCAAAACCGCCTTGATTTCCGCCAAAACCGCCTTGATTACCGCCGAAACCGCCTTGGTTTCTGGCAAAGCCCGAGTTTCCACTGCCTTGGTTTCCAGCAAAGCCCGAGTTTCCGCCGCCTTGGTTTCCGGCAAAGCCCGAGTTTCCGCCGCCTTGGTTTCCGGCAAAGCCCGAGTTTCCACCGCCTTGGTTTCCGGCAAAGCCCGAGTTTCCACCGCCGAAACCTTGGTTTCCACCGCCGAATCCGCCGTAACCTCCGCGGTTCCCGCCGAATCCACCGCGACTCCCTCCGAACCCGCCGCGATTCCCGCCGAAACCTCCGCGATTCCCGCCGAATCCTCCGCGATTCTCCCCGAAACCGCCGCCACCACGTGGCCCGGTAGTGCCCCAACCTCTGTTACCTCTCTTGGCTCCGTCCGGCCGGAAGTTCGATGTTCCGGCTTCGCGCTGGATGTTATAGTCACCTGCATCGATGACGCACAGAGATTTTAGGCAGTTTACGACCTGTAAATAAAATAGAGATTAGTACTAACTGACCTATGCGAGAAACAGTTTACTCTGGTTTCGTAATTGAATCGAAAATACCTCATCTAGGCTTTATTCAACATTGTCAAAAACACATCTACAGCCAATAACAATAACAGACAAGAGTATTTGTCTGTTATACCAGTTGTGTGTTATAATAAAGTATAAAAATACTGTAATTATTCTCGCAATGCTGTATTTTTTTATTTATATTTTTAAATAATAAATGTAAATGAAAAATACTACATAATTTATTTGCAAAATTAAATGTCTTTATTATCATCACCAAACCATATATTGTCCCACTGCTGGGCACGGGTTTCCTCTTACAGAATGGGATAAAGGTATTTTAATATTATTGTTAAACATCATAACAAAAATATAAAAATACTTAACATAGGAGATAAGAACAGGGTCCTCAAGCCAAGGTTCCAAAGGGAACCTCTTCGTCTGTTCTTATTATAGTCTCTACTATTCTTAAAAGCAGTGATAGCCTAGTGGTATGACCATTGGACTGACAAGTCAAAGGTCTCGAGTTCGAATTCTAGGCACGCACCTCTGACTTTTTGAAACTATGTGCTTATTAATAATAAATTGTCACTTGCTTAAATGGTGAAGGAAAACACCGTGAGGAAACCTGCATGCCTTAGAGATTTTCTTGAAGGTGTGTGAAGTCTGCCAACTCGCATTAGGCCAGCGTGGTGGACTATAGCCTAATCAGGTGGACTATAGACTATAGCCTAAAAAAAAAAAGATATAATAACCTTTTGCTCTGCTGGGGTGAAATCCAGTGCGGCATCGGGTTCTGAGGCGGCTCTCTCCACGAGCTTCTCGATGGCGGGCCGCAGCGCCGTCACCAGCGCGGCGGCGCGGGGGCTCATGTCGAAGTTCAGCCAGTTGTCCAACCGGACTACGTTGTCGATCTAGACATCAACATTTTGAAATTAGCCACTGTAGCGCCTCCGATTACGACACCGCGCACCTCTCTAACTCGACGAGTCCCTGCTCGATTGCTCTTGTGAATCCAACCAGGCAGCGTTACAACACTCGCTGTCAGTCAGTTGATTGTACAGGCACGAGGAATACACGCCGCTACACTATCCAATTTAATCCAAAAAACAGGATGTATTTTTTGTCACAAACTTCCAGAGAGATACAGGCCGAGGACACAAAGTTATGGACAAAAAATACCAAAACTTTTATTTTTTTATGTTTCCCCAATATAGGATTTTCTCTTGTTGTTTTGTCGTGTTTAATTACTTTAGCTTATTGTCTATTACACCCCAAAAACATATTATATTTAAAAAAATACAATGATAATACAATTATTTAGCGTTTCCAAAAACCTATTTAAATTTACCGCGAAAAAGCTCCATACTTTCATGGCGTTTTGACGTCACGCCGTGCGCAACAATCGTGTATTATAAAATGATGGCTAATTGTACGGCGTGACGTCATACGCCGTCACGTGATAGAAGGAATATCTCCATTGTGTGAATAGTAGTATATGCAGTGTACATACCCACTCGACCTTCCTGCTGGCCAGCAGCAGCAGGTGCAGTGGCGCCACCATGGTGGTCTGCTTGCAGCTGATGGCTCGCGTGCGGACCTTCTCTCCGAACACGAACAGCGGCGACGGGAAGCGCTGCTCCTGGTTGCTGCAGTTCACTGATGTTTTGTGAATTAGTGCCGGCTTGCCCTCCGTTGTGAGCACCTGGGGAACGAGTTACGTGTTTATTTAACTGCGTCTCTGGTTAAGTGGTCGCTACAGATTAATGTTGAAGTATGGAGATATATTTATTTATTTTATTTAATAGGGACAAAAAACAGTTACATGTTAATATTATAATACAATGATACTTAAAGATAAGTAGGTAAACATGTAACCCACACCATAGTCCACAGATACATTTAAGAAATAAAGAAAAATCTAACTGAAACGGATAATTACATAATTTTATATTAATGTAAGTTTCAATTTAAGAATTATATTATAAGTTAAGATTCTGAGGAAAGTGCACTTATGGCTAATGTTTTAAATTTTTTATTCGAAGTATTGAATATATCCAAGTCCAAGAAGTGCGTGTTATAAGTTTCCACAAGACGACGAAGAGGTCCTCGTGCCCCCGCGTTAGTTTTACATGAATACATATGGAATAATCGTGGCACGCGAACCTCCCGTCTTAAAACAGTTCTAGGCACAATGTAACATATTTTATTTGTGATATCAATGCAGTTATATCTATTGTTACACAAACCATGAAGCATCATTGAAACCAACAGTAAACGTCTAGACTCCAGACTTAAAATGTCATATTGTTTTAATAATTGTGCGTAAGGAATCTTTGAATGGTAGCATTTATAAGTCATAGTGCGTAACAATTTTTTTTGTACCATTTCTAATTTGTCTTTATATTTGTGGTAGTAAGGATTCCAGATTGGAATGGCGTACTCTAATTGAGTTCGTATTAGAGTTTTATATAATGTTAAAAAGGTAGAAGCTCGTACGAAGTCTTTTGAAGATCTCATAACGAAACCATACATCTGAAAGGCTTTATTTATTATATTGTCAATGTGCAAGTCAAAATGTAAACAGGAGTCTGTGATTACCCCTAAGTCACGTACCGAGTCTACTACATAAATAATAGATAGCTTACGAAAATGAAGTACATAGGCACCGCTTATTTCCCTCTAGAAATCACTTCCAGAAGACTAGGTGTTATATAGATGTAGTTGCCGCTACATCAGATTATTATTTATTATTATACAGATTGATATAATCAATCTACAACTATAATATATATATATATATAATTATTTGATTTATGAACTATTTACATAGCAGTGTTTCACATTTTAAGTACCTAATATAATAATAGTAATAAATGTGTATATTCAATTCAATATTATATTCATTATCATCATATCAGCCTATTGCCGTCCACTGCTGAAAGTAGGCCTCCCTTAAAGAGCTCCAACCATCCCGGTCTTGGGCAGCCCGCATCCATCCGCTGCCAGCCGCACCTTCTTCAAATCGTCTGTTCATCGCGTCGTTAAGTCAAATAGTCAATTTCCAAAGTCTCTTGATATGCAAATTGTTATAAATTAAGTAATTATTTAAGTGTCACCTTCCTCTTCCCCTGGTGCAGACAAACGTTGGGGTAGAGCCCCATGCACATGAGCGCGATGACCAGGTCCAGCGTGGGGTCCGCGCCCGACGGGTGCCAGCGCTGCGGCACGCAGCACTCCTCGGGGAAACCGATAGCTGTTGTTAGGATATCTGGAAGAGATAGATTTATCATAGAGATAAGGTGACGAATGGCCGCCTCATGGAAAGCGCAAGCGCAGCCTATCCAGTAACTTGAACAACATCACTAGCACGTTGTAATGAGACCTTAGTTGTTAAAGCCTCATTTGCAGAGTTTCACTGTCTACATTACCATCAAACCAGAACACAACCATCATCATCATTTCAGCCACAGGAGGTCCACTGCTGAATAAAGGCCCCATAAACTTCCACAAAGACCGGTTGTAAGCCGCCTGCATCCAACGACTTCCAGCGACCTCTACCAGGTCTTCCGTCCATCTCGTTCAATAACAATAATTTAATAATAATAATAATTTATTTGTACACAGAACAAAATAGTACAAGTTAGTGACTTATGATTAAGTTGTACAACAGTGAACATTTTAAATCGAACGTTTGACTCCTAAACTAGGCAAAAAGCCTGTGTCTTAGAAGTCAAACAATCATGTTAACACATTATTGGTTAGCGACAATATATTTTGCAGTGCGGTGGTACCACACCAGACGAACTTAGCATGTTGTAAAAAAAAAAATTGAAAAGGTATAGACGCCACCAGGTAAAGCTATCAAAAACTCAAATTTTCACGATTAATTATGAACTTTATATAGTTTTGCATTAAAGTTGAAATTCAATCTGTCAAATTACTTTGATTGATTTTCAACTTTAATATCAATAAATAAGGTTGATATTCGATTGGGAAAATTTGACAGTTTTGGATAGTTTGACCTGGAGGCCTCTGTACACCCATATCGCAGTTACTATTTGTGGAGCAACGTTTCCAAGTGTTAGTGGGCAACATCCGATATCCGATCCGATAGCAAAAAGTTATTTGTGTTGTTACTATAATTGTTGCCGTGTTGGGTGAAGTTGCGTCAACATGTGGTAACTATCGATAACATGCTGTGCAACTCGAACTCACTGGTTACTATTTGTTGTTTTATGTAATTGGCGGTATGGATGCGATCATTCAACAAAGAGCAACAAGCAGTCGCACAAGTTGAAGAATTACCTTATGTTATCGTGTTGCATTCTGTTGCTCCACAAAAAGTAACTGCGGTGTGGATACACATAAAGAGATTTACTTTTTGACCGCCACGGACGTGTACAGACGTCAAATGAAAACTTGCTCACGACGCCAACGACGGCATGGCACGTCAAAAATACCACTTTTTGGAACGAAGTTCCTTATCGCGCGTTGTGAAAGGGGGCTAGACGGAAAAAATTCTTACGAAAAGTTGTCACGACACTGTTTGCTTGTCAACAATATTTGAATTTCGAATTATTGAGTGAATGACAATATTTGAATTTCGCGCGTTGTGAATTGTTGAGTGTATACAGGTTTTTTTATTTTTAATTATTAAATTTTAATGAAAGGAACTTCGTTCCATCCGGGTGTCCCTTGACACCTCTCAAGTTTTTTAGTTCAAAATACATACGTACCTATACAAAAATTTGTTGTTTTTTTTTACCTATTACTAAATACTAGAATTTATCGCTTGGCATAGAGAACACGGATTTTCGTTATTGACGTGGCGGTCAAAAGTTTAAGCTTTATACTAACTGGTGAGCTGGTACTTGGCTTCAGAGGTGACTCGCATGGTGGTCTGCTGCAGCCCCTTCCACTCGCACCATCGCATCTCTTCCTCTTCACCCTTCGCGTGTTCTCTTTCCCACATCTGAAACAGACGGAATATATCATCAACCAGCTGTTGTCTGCAGTTTCACACAGATCTCAAAAGGCTTTTTGAAACAAAAGCATATTATGTCCCTGTCCAAGGACTAATCTATCATTGTACCTATCAAATTACATCAAAATCGGTTGAGCAGTTTAGACGTGAAAGTGTAACAGTCAGACATAAGTTAGGTTAGGTTAGCCTAGGCAAAATTTGTCACACTAATGATGTGGATTTTTATCAATATTACCCTATTCCTACACTCATCAGAAAATTGCATTCATTACTTGTAATTGATTGTTACACATTTATATTTGAACATATTATCTTTGTTATAACACCAGTATAAGAAATTATTGGTGAATCAATTTGTACGGGACAACTTAAATGATAGTCTGATTAGATGATAAAATTATAGTTTATTGATGAATGATTATTTGCTATGGAGACAATTGATTATTTAGAACAATTTTCACTGATTATAATGATTTTGATTGATAAGTATACAATGATAATGAGTACACGCGGCGCAGATCGAACGCGAACTAATTAGAATTACGGCATGCGCTACAAAAAATGCTTACTTGAGGTAAAATGAATAAACTGTACGGTGGCACCGTACACAATTTAAATAAAAAAATCAGAAAGAATAAGTAACTTCAAACATAAAATCAATTAAGTGATCAAATTAAAAATATAATAAAGTTGTTGTTTGTCGTCTGCGTAAATCCATGATGCTGTAGTTACCTGGAAGGCGTTGAGCATAGCGACATGGTCGGAGGCCCTGTCTCCAGCCAGGGCGCGCTGGTGGTTGGACAGGCGGCGCCGCCCCTCCACTACGAATATCTCCGGGAATGTCGTGGAGTTAGCGGCCATTGTTGTCAGGGCATCACCCACGCCCAGCACGAAGCCCAACACCATCATCTTGCCCAAGCGAGGCTCTATGGAATAAAAATTGTATGTTAAATGGAAATGAGAGAGGTAGAAGCATAGTGGTTCCACTCAAATTGGAGCTGCCCCACTGGGGAAGTACCTCCGCCTTGCAGAAAATGGAAGTGAGATAACACTGCTTTGAGCTATGTTGTGTTCCTTACGGAGAACAAGGTTGCTCCGCGAGGAAACGTTGTGTTGGCAGTGGGGGGACTTTGACCCTTATACTGCCAACTCAACTATTCCTCTTTGTTTTACAGGGTCGGCAATGCGTAAGTGATACAAGCGTCTATAGGCTACGGTAATTGCTTACCAGCAGGTGGGCCGTATGCTTGTTTACCATCTTATTGGTATAAAAAACCAGCCAAGTGCGAGTCGGACTCGCGCACAAAGTGTTTTATTCTGTTTGTAGTATTTGTATAGCGACAACAGGAATACATAATTTGTGAAAATTTCAACTGTCTAGCTAGCACGGTTCATGAGATACCGCGTGGTGTCCGACAGGCAGACGGACGGACGGACGAACAGCGGAGTCTTAGTAATAGGGTCCCGTTTTTACCTATGTGTACGGAACCCAAAAAAGATGCAAGAGGGAAGATTATTTCGAACTACTACCAATTAAATAAATACATAAGACCGTCTATAGCAGTTAACTAACCAATAGGCAGTTTGGCGAGTATAGTGCCAAGCGGCGTGAGGTTGTCTTCTCCGTCCAAACAGCCGAGCTCTCTGAGCAGGGCCTCGGCCTCGATCACCGCGTCCAGTGGCGGCGGCTCCGGCGCCTTTGACAGGAACAGACCGATGCTGCCCAGGCGGAGGAGTTTGATGCTGGAATGATGGATAACTCCGTTTTATACATAGTAATCATTTGATTGAGACATTCATATATGAAAATCTAAACATTTATGGTTCTATTTCTGTTAATAGATCTTTTACAAGTGAATGTTCTTGATTTTTATATTAAATAATCTAACAGACAGACAGAGTTACTTTCCCATTTACAAGTTTTGTCGAACGAGCAGACGAACCACCTTTTATTAAGGGGTCATATTGGATATTTTACAGTAAATTTAGAATCAAAGTTTTCAACACAGCGGAAAGGATCAGAAGGCTGAAGTGTAACGCAACGCGCGGTAACCGCTTAACATAAGGTGGGCCATATGCTTGTTTGCCACGATAGTGAAATAAAAAAAAAAACTGATAATGATGGTTAATAGGTAGTACCTGAGAGCCAGCTCGTGCAGCGGCGTGCGGAACATCTCTGCGGTCTGGTGCTCGTCCAGCTTGTCGTAACGATCGCGGGAACACAACGTGAAGCACACGCCCGGACGAACTCGACCCGCTCGACCTTTGCGCTGATCAAATAAAACATAGAAAACATCATACCATCAGCCATTACAAACACTGATGGTAAACGTCAACAACATCTCAAATTAAGACAGTGGTCCTCTTGCCAAGTCATCCACAGCTTACCTACATATTGCTGATTGCCCCGCAAAAGGCGACAGCTTGCAATAACATACATGTAGGAATGGAACATGATGAATGAAAGAGAAAGTAATAATAACGTGTAAGGTATGAGAGAGAGAGATAGAGTGAATGTTAAGGATGACGTACAATTTGATGACATTGACAAGAGTGAGACACGACGTGAAAACAAGAGAGCATAGAAGACGTTAAGACGATAGCTAAGACGAAAGGTGAAAAGGATTAAATTCAAGTAGTAGATTGAAATAAAACTACTTTTTACGGATTTTATCGCGTATATTGATATTATTAATCCCGACGTTTCGGACCCTTTACAGTGTCTATGGTCACGGGTAGACTGCGGTGGTGGGCGTCTTGATGATATAATTACTGACAGCTACCCTACATTTTTTATTGTTGTTGAAACAAACTCAAAGAATCATAGTCTCTTTTAAAGTAACAATATTCAATGATCATGTTTTAGTTGTTAATTATTGGCAATCCGATTCACGCAGAACGAGCTCACAGTATCCTTTGGTCTTGCAGTTGTAGCCCTGGATTTTGGTTTACACCAAAACCCAGGCCATCAAAACATGATTCGAAGGGTCGAATTTTTCTTTTGCTTAATAAATTTAAAATATTAGAGTCCCTTTTTCCAAGAAACTATGATAATAAAGCTGAAAATCCCTTTCAGTCTTGTCCTTTATATACGCCAGAAACCCTATTCACCCGTTTGTTAGTGATAGTCTTTCTTTTTTTTTTGCAAAGTTAAAATTGTTTTTTCTTTTCTTTCTTTCTTATTTAAGTTACCTGTTCCAGGTTGGTCCTACTGGCCCACACAGTCGCGTACGACGTCATGTTGTTGTGCGAGGTGAACAGCTTCATCTTGGCCTTGCACGAGTCGATCACGTACACCACGTCGTTGATCGTGATCGATGTCTCTGCTATGTTCGTTGACAGGATCACCTGGAGACGAAAGTAGATTTTAATCAAAACTCGCATCACAAAATTATTATTATACTTAACAAGGATAACCTTTGTAAAAAATATTTTCGTTTATTCTTATTATTTAAATATTTTTTAATTAAACTTATGAACACAAAAATGTGAAGCCTCGATTAAATTCTCAAAATATTTCGTTATTTTCAAAATAATATAAAATATCAAAGTCCCAGTACTTCCTTTTTTGTTATTGTAAGACAAGCTTCTAGTCCTACCACTACGGAGGTATAATACATTTTGGAAAATACTATACTACAATAAAAATACTATACCTACTTTATGGGAAAGACCTAGACGAAGCTATATACAGCAAGTGAAGACAGTAGGAATCAAGATTCCCAGAGGTTAAATGGATGGATAAAAAAAGTAGTGCATAATTATGCAATACAAATGTTTTCTCGTGTTAAAGTCTATTAAAATTAACACGATACGAAGAAGTCCATTTGAACATCAAACCTTACCTTAATCATGCCAGGTGGTGGTGTTATAAACACTTTCTTCTGATCTTCCCTGGGTATCTGACTGTGTAGCGGCAGTATGACGTACTGTGACGTGTCGCCGAACACGCGGTGTTGCGACAAATGTTTGGCCAGCGCGAAGATCAGGTTCCAACCGGGCAGGAAGATGAGAACAGCACCGTCGCTATTGAGCTCGCGGATGTAGTGGAGAATGCTCTCGATCAACTCGAAACTTAACTGAAATAAATGTCATGATATTATATAATATACCATCACTCTGTATTACTCGAAAATTTAGGCAGAAGTGTACCAATGTACGGTCGACAGAGTTAAATATACTAGGCAACTAATTAAACATCTGTGTTTTGTTAAAGATTCTGTAATAATGTATCACGCAATTTGTGTCAAACGCAGGTATTGTAAGCTGCTACACATAAAACCGTTTGACGGGTAATTATTTAAATCGCAATGTGTGTAAAGATGCAGATTTCGTTCGCTATCTGTATACCAATCTCTTTTGTTGACTGTACATCCACAATTTTCCGGTATGTTAGGTCCTATGTAATAGGCTCGCTTCGGTCATTAGACTAACGCGGCAATTAGTAGGTGTCACATGTATGATAAACGCAAAGCAATGTCTGAAATGATCTTTTGAATGAAGAGCCATAGCATAATTGAGAGGAAACGCTGTGTTGGCAGTTGGGCGAACTTTGACCCTTATACTGCCAACCCAACACCCAACAATTCCTCTTTCGTTTTACAGATTCGGCAACGCGCAAGTGATACCCCCGGTGTTGCAAGCGTCTATAGGCTACGGTAACCGCTTACCATCAGGTGGGCCGTATGCTTGTTTGCCACCTTAGTCGTATAAAAAAAGCATGCATGTATCAGTCATCGAGTAGCTCAATCACATTACATAGCTCAAATACACACACACACACTAGAGCAAAGTAAAAGTAAGTAAGTATACTTACATCTTTCTCGGGCAGCTTCGCCATAGTGGCCGCAGTTTGCGGTGAATACGCGTTGGTGAGTTTACAGTTCTTGTTCAAGTCTTCGTCCTGTTCCTCGGTGCCACCTAGACACAATAAAATATGTTCAAAGCATGAATACAAGGATACAGGGTGATTTGAAATCCTATCTGAATGCTCCGAATTTAAGCTTTGCACAACTGAGTGTACTTTTTTTGTTTTCTTTTCTTCAAGAAGTTTAGTTAGTTTAGTTAATAATTTTGATCTGAATTCAACTGTGCGAATTCCCGCAAAAAGGTGGATCATGTTCTTTACAACTACGCTGAAATCGGTGAAATTTTACATATGCCACGCCTTTTCTCTGTATCAGCTTATGTTCTACTGGTAGATAATGCTTGCATATACATAAATAAATACATAATTATCGTCAATATTTAATTCAAAGTTAGGCCTTACAGCAGTTTTAGTTCCCCGTATCATAGACGAAATCAAGTTCTAAATTTCCTTTCTTTTTAAAAAACTACTAACCTTCATCATCATCATCGTCATCGTCCCGCGGGTTGGTTTTCTTGCCAGAAGATTTGCGTTTGCGCATGTCCACGGGCGGCGTGAACTTGGTGAGCTCTATGCAGTCTTCGAGGAAGTACTGCTGCACCGGATACGTGCGGCCTGGCACCTAAGAAAGTATTAACGTAATATACGATCACGTCTGTATTCCCCGATAAGGATTATACCTATAGATATAAGGATTAGACCAACAGGAAAAAAATACTTTTTTAATCTGTTCTTCAAATATCTAAAAAGTTATTCGCCTTATTGGGTTCTGACGTGACGTCACTGCGTACTAGATTTTTATCGTGCTCAGTGTTACCTATTGTTTACTAACGGAGTGACGTCACGAGGCGAAACAGCATGGTTTGGCGTTTCCGCGAGACTACAAAATCGTAAATAAAAAATAGCTTTAAAGGAAGTTGAAATAAAAATTTTACCGGTTCATTACGACCGCAAGATTTATTTTAAATAGTAAAAAAAAAACGGTGTACCCATTATGTCTTAAAATCCACTAAAATGTAATTATGACGGATCAGTTTGTGTTTCAGAACCAAAGTGATCGACATAGCTCGCAGGATTGCACGGTTGAAGTGGCAATGATCGGGCCATGTGGCTAGGAGAATGGATGGCCGCTGGGGAAATAAGGTCCTGGAGTAGCGACCACGCATAGGAAAGCGCAACGTAGGATCGCCCCCGACTAGATGGACGGAGGACATCGTGAGGGTCGAGGGCAGTCGGTGGATGCGGTCTGCGCAATACCGATTTTGTAGCGATCTTTAGAGGAGGCCATTCAGTCCGTGGCTGATAGATAGTTAGTTTGTGTGCAAAGTAGACGAAGTATCCCACCGCAAAAGATGTCACCAAAATCTGCCCGAATGGTACACTTATTGGAAAAAAATCCCTGTATTATGCTGGTTAAAACTCTAGTCATACTTTGTTTATGCTCACTAGGGTATTAGAAAAAATAACTTTAAATTTGAAAAAACGCGCGCCATTTTAACACACTTGTATCATTTTCATAGTGTTTTTATAGTAAAAACTGTCAACTTGATAGCTATCTGCTGTCAGTGTCAGTTTTGGAATGTCAAACGCGCGCCATTTTGACACATTATTATCAGTTTCATAGTGATTTCATAGTAAAAACTGTCAAATTGACAGCTGCCATGTACCTCGGGTACAAATTTGGGCTGAGTTGTATGGACTTTTGATGACCTCCTTTAGCGAAGACTTACTTCAATAACCGGACAGTTGCCGAAGTAGTTGGTGAAGAGCGTGGTGTCGACGGTGGCAGACATGAGTATGACTCGCAGGTCGGGGTAGGTGTGGGCCATGTCCCGCAGCAGGATCAGCGCGAAGTCCGTGTCCGCGTCACGCTCGTGCACCTGGACATACCACAACCGTTGTACCAACTGTGCCGTGGGCCCAGAACGCCAAAATATTATTATTAAGTTCCCGTTGATTTTGTCGCTAAATAGAAATATTACCATCATATTGAAATGCAGGGTAAGTCTCCAGAATTTCCTTAATTTGTTCAATCAAATGCTTCACCCAATAACGCTACAAACTCTAGCACTTTTTTCCCCTAGTAAGACAGTGGTACTAAAGGTGATTCCTTAATCGACATCGATATGATCGATTTTAACGATCGATGAAACATTTGACAGCTTGTAACTTATGTAAATTTTATCGATTTTTATCGTAAATCATGAAGTTTTATTTTATACCATTGCTTGGCACAGAACATACTTTTTTTTACCGTTTGATTTTACCGTGCCCACAAATTTATTGATAGTTAAATTCCAAAGTTACCGAATACCTATCGACATTTTTAATGATTTGGTTCTATGATTGCATCGCAGTGCGTTTTAATACCGACCTCGTCCACAAGGACGTGGCTGACGCCTCGTAGACCACCCTCCAGTTTTCTCAGCAGCACGCCCACAGTACAGAACATTATAGACCCGTATGGTCGAGGCAACATCGACTCGAATCGGACAGAGTACCTTGTAAATAAAAAAATATTGATACAAAAAGATTTTCACGCTAGTATTCCCCGAAGGGTTAGGCAAAGGATAACTGATGACATCCACAGCTATTTATATTACAAAGCTGCAGATAGATACATTATAATTCCACTAGCTTCTGCCGGAAAAGTTACTTTTAATGTAATTTGGCTAATTAACTCAAAATCATTATAAGTTATAGCCTAATGTTATTCTGATGTATAAATAATAATACTGTAAAGTTTCATCAAAATCCGTTCAGTCGTTTTAGAGTGAAAGAGTAACAAACAACTTTCACATTTATAATATTAGTAGGATAGGATAGGATGTATATGTTTGTGGTCGACCACTGACCAGGCCCGTAGATAAGTTGTAATTCAAAGTTCGCGTCGACGAACGAATTCACAAATCGAAACATTCCACAAACCGGGTGTTCATAAATTTCATTCCATACATTTTGTTTAGATTCGTTTCGCGAATATAACCATAGACTACGTCTTGTCTTCAATCACAGTCAATAGCAGACAGATTTTATGACAGTTTTGGATAGCTTGACCTGCTGGCGTCTGTACCTGACTGGTTTAGTAAAGGACGTCTCGTAAAAATAAATGCGATAGTAACTCTGTATGTTTGTCTACGCTTTCAGGCCTAAACCGCTGAACAGATTTTGATGAAATTTAGTACAGAGATAGATTAGACCCTGGGGAAGGACATAGGCTATAATTTTTGTCTCAAAAAGTCCTTTGATAATGAACGCATGAAGTAGATGCGAGTGAAAGTTTGTTAATAAAAATAAACATACCCGACACTGTTAGCCAGTTCCTCGCAGCGCTCGCTGGCGACTCGCTCAGCTACGCTAACGGCGGAGATGCGTCGCGGCTGTGTAACGCAGATGTTGGCCCAGGCGCCTTGGCCGCTCGCTATGTAGTCGTCTAATATAAACTGACACACCTGACGACAAAATGATTACGTCAATATTGACTTATACAAGCTGTTTGTTGCCTTATTTTTTCCCTTCGCCAATTTAAGTAAATCCTGTTTTTTTTTTTCTAATGAATTCAGCTATTTATTTAACTTTCTTTCTCCGAGCCTTTCTTCCTCTCCTAATTATATTGGGGTCGGCTTCCAGTCTAACCAGATGCGGCTGAATATTAGTATTTTACACTAAGCAACTGCCATCAGACCTTCGCAACCCAATTTTTGAGTAATACCGACACTCTGAGGATAGACTGGTTGATAGGCTTTTTGGGCTTCTACTACTAACGATTGCCAACCTTGTGTATTGCATCTGACATAAAACCAACCATGTGTATTGCATCTGACATAAAACCAACCTTGTGTATTGCATCTGACATAAAACCAACCTTGTGTATTGCATCTGACGTAAAACCAACCTTGTGTATTGCATCTGACATAAAACCAACCTTGTGTATTGCATCTGACATAAAACCAACCTTGTGTATTGCATCTGACACAAAACCAACCTTGTGTATTGCATCTGACATAAAACCAACCTTGTGTATTCCAACCTTGTGTATTGCATCTGACACAAAACCAACCAACAAAATCAGCAAAACCCACCGCACCCTTTGACAGTGTCGATGGTTTTTACTGACAGTAGTTTGGGGAATTTCCAAACATTTACTAATACTTAAAAGTGTTTTTTTTTTTTTTATTTGTACAATGTTTGGAGAAAATGTTGGAAGATCGACATCGATCTCTTACACATGAAATGATATTTATTTTCTGTAAATAGATCTTTTAAAGACACTTAATTTTACTGGGCTCTTTTCATTGGTAACTCCAAGTACCTACCTGTGTAGTTTTACCGCAGCCAGTGTTGCCTCTGATGATGATGACTGGGTTCTCGTTGATAGCCTCCATGATTTCCGACTTCATTGCGTACACTGGTAATTGTTCTCTTTCGCGGAGACTTTCCTGTAAATGTGATGAGATTTAGAATGTAAAACTCAAGAAATGTACCCGAGAAGTATTTTTCTTTTAATATAACAGTCTAGAATAGAAACATCTACAATCCCGGTCGGATAATTGATACTGGACTGGAATGTCTGTGTATGACAAGATGTATGAATGTGGACGAAGCGAAAGAAGTATGCAAGAATCGTAGCAAGTGGCGTTCTGTAGTTTCTGCCTACCCACATGGCAAAAAGGAGTGTGTGTGTGTATATATACTTTGGCTGTAGAAATCTGTCAAAATTGTGTATATAGTTTAGTTTTGATTGTGAAAGCAATAGTAAATTGTCAGAATCAGAATGCTTTATTTGTAAAAATAGGTCAAATTACAATATTGTGTGAGATGTTACAGATAGGCAGATCCTCTATGTTTTGCCCAGAGGCGTACAAATATATTTAATTAATATTGTTATCATCAAACTTTTAAAATATTATAAAGTGATATGATGATTGTTATGAGCGAGTACTAACCTGGTACAAGGTACTATTCTGACACATGTCCCTGTTATGTTTCTCGAGGTCAGCACTGATGTCTTCCAGACTTGTCGTGGCTAGGGGCCCTTCGTCTGTAACATATAAATTATATAATTATATGTGTGAAAGATCGAAAACGCCAATTGAGCGAAAAACAACTCACAACGTGTTGTGGTCAATTATGTTAGACAGTAGCAGCTTAATAATCAGTTGTTAGCTTTGTTTTAATTGAAACTGGCATCGAGATTTTGTATTTATTAAAAAAAATCTAACAACCGAACCTAGCCTTTTATTATTTAGTCCCTAATCTTAAGCTTTGGGGGCTGGCATGGCCAGCAACACTTCGACCAAATGTGATCTGTTGTGTTGTCGATTCGATCGAATTCTTAACTAAGCAGAGCTTGTATTATGGGTACTAGACGATGGGTATACTTAAGTATATAATTTTTTTGTAAATACATACTTTAATACACTAGCTTCTGCCCGCGACTTCGTTTGCGTGGAATAGTTACTTTTAATTATCGTTGTTATTTGGCTAATTAACTCAAAATCGTTATAAATTATAGCCTAATGTTATTCTGATGTATAAATAATAATACTGTAAAGTTTCATAAAAATCCGTTCAGTAGTTTTAGCGTGAAAGAGTAACAAACATCCATCTATCCATCAATACTCACAAACTTTCACATTTATATTATTAGTAGGATACGAAACACCCTGACAAACACAAACACAACGACATTCGAATTTTGAATATGATTGGTTCTCAGAGTGGCTAGAAGTATGTGCATAAATACATAATTAAAAAAAGAACATAAAATGGTGGCTCACCAATGTTACAGCCAGTCCAAGCGTTCCAGTTAGCTTGAGGTGGTGACCAGGAGACAACTCCACCGGGAGTGGCGCGCGCTTCCCTCATCGCCTTGACGCGGTCCAGTTGCAGCAGTGTCAACCCTGAATGACCCTCCTCGCTTGTGTAACCAGTATTTGATTGGTCTACGATCACCGGCTCAATTTCCAGTTCTGAGAGAAATTAATTTATTAATTTTTATTTTGTTATTCTACTAAGTTGGCAAACAAGCATACGGCCCACCTGATGGTAAGCGGTTACCGTAGCCTAGACGCTTGCAACACCAGGATTATCACTTGCGCGTTGCCGACTCTGGATTGAAAGAGGAATAGTTCGGTTGGCAATATAAGGGTCAAAGTCCCCCACTGCCAACACAACATTTCCTCGTGGAGCACTGGCAACCTTGCTTACCGTAAGAAACACAACACAGCTCAAAGCAGTGTTATTTTACTTTTAAAAATAATATAACATAGCATTAAAGGCACATAAGCACGGTGAAGTGGAAGTGGGCCGGCCATGTCTGCAGACGAACAGACGAGTGTTACGAGCGACCACGTTTGTGGAAGCGTAGTGTGGGACGTCCTGCGACACAATGGACGGACGATTTGAAGAAGATGGCTGGCAGCGGATGGCCAGCGGATTGGAGCTCTTTGGGGGAGGCCTACGTTTAGCAGTGGACGGCAATAGGCTGATATGATGAAAAGCTAGTTTAAAAACTAACCATGTCTATATCACTGCATGGAACAAATATTTGTATACCACTGAGTATTTCATAGAACAACCCAATTACATTGCTCGACCTGAGAATCAAAACCAGGACTTCACGCTCAGCAGCTGCGCTTGCGATCATTCGACAAGTGAGGCAGTCAAAAAATTAAATATCGAATCAACTGTCCGGGCTTAAACACTTTTGGGGTATAAAAAGTTGCGATCAGTTGGTCAATACTTCGTACTTTGATTTTCGTACTTCATACTGTTTTGATAATATTATATGTGATAGCTTACCTTGTAATGTATCTTCTATTTGTTGTTCCAGTTCAGGGCTGATAGCCACAGGATACGGTTTCATAATACCCTCTGACGACCTGATAAAAAAGTAGTTTTAATTTAAACTTTTTTTCTATGTAAATAGAGTTCTTTATTATTTAAGCATAAGTTCAACACTAAACTCATTATTGCAAGTGACACGCGGACCGTGCCACATCAGTGTTAAGATCGTTCAAGTTGACAGTACCATCATCATACCGTGATGGTATATATTCCCGGAAAGACTAGATAGAGGTATATTAATGTACAGAGGCCAGCACATCAAGCTACCCCATCATCATCTTCTTGCCCTTGTCCCAATTTATTTGGGGTCTGCGCAGTATGTCCTTTACTTCCATTCATCTCGGTCAGCTGTCACAACATCAATCACTCTCTATTCTATCATGTCCGCTTTAACACAGTCCATCCACCTTTTCTTTGGCGTTCCTCTACCCCTCCATCCCTCCACATTCATATTCATCACTCTTTTAGTAACATGCGTTTCATCTCTCCTCATCACATGCCCATACCATGCCAAACGGTTCCCTTTCAATTCTTCTGTCACTCGCGCCACTTTCAAACTTACTCTAATGTACTCGTTCCTTAATTTGTCCATTCTGGTAACTCTACACATCCACCTCAACATTCTAATTTCCGTTGCATGTAATCTTCTTTCATCCATCTTAACGGCCCAGCACTCTGATCCATACAATACGACAGGTCTTATGACCGAAGGTAGCACATCAAGCTACCCCAATCTGTCAAATTTCTTTGATAGATTTTCAACTTTCATATGATATAATAAGGTTTATGTTCAATTGGGCAATTTTGATAGTTTTGTATAGCTTGACCTGCTGCCGTTTGTACCTATACCCCATGCGCCGGGCGGCAATTTATACGAACTTCTTGGCGAATACACGTCTCATCACTCATCATCAACGCAACTTTGAACACTGAGATGTTCAGTACTTTAAGGCACATGCATTATTTTTACGGGGCGCGTAGACATAGGTCAACCTACAATATAAGGGGGCGGCATTTTTATGTTTTTGCCCCGCTTCAAAAAAATTCTAGATCCGTCGCTGCTATACCCAAATTTAGCTGATATGTTTTGGGTCCCATGTAAAGACCGAACCGTTAACAGCGCATAAAATCCAAACTTCAAGCTGCTACTGAGACTAATGAAGAAATCAATATTAAAAGTATAAATAATATACGTCATCCTCATCATTCGAACCTTTCTCCTACTATTTTTTTATGTTCAGTTTCCAATGAGTTGCGACTGAATATCAGCATCAGCACCGATATCCTGGCGACTGGTTATCAATCATGTGGGTTCCTGACTACCACTAACGATTGTCATAGGTGTTCGTATGATAACCAGGACCGACGGCTTTAAGTGATCTCTGAGGTAGGTACAGAGGCCAGCACATCAAGCTACCACAAACTGTCAAATTTCTTTGATCGATTCTCAACTTTAATGCAAAACGATAAGGTTCATATTCAATTGGGAAAATTTGACAGTTTGAGATAGTTTGACCTGCCGTCTGTACGATAGTGTCTCAATGTAGATCTGTTGATCAGCGTATCTTAAAAATTCCATACCTGTCTTTTTTAAGTGTCCCACTGAAGGCCTCAATCACACCAAGATGGTACAACTGTCTCACGATAGACAGCGCACATGATTTGCTAGCGGTCTGCTTGTTCGACGCGGTCTCACGGCCGGTCACGTTGCGGCCAAGTTGACGAACGAAAATCGACATCTCACAACAGAAACTCCTGTAATTGTGTTTATATAAGTTATCGCATATTACATTCGATTTCCTTTTCTTAAAGCGTTATTGATTATGCATGTTTGACTTCAATAAATACAAAGATTATTTAGTATACTTAATCAAATAGGTCCCATTCACCATCAACATGAACAGAGTTGTTTGAAGATTTACCACTATAATCGGCATCAGACAACTGAAACATCATCCTTACACTATTCAGTATAGAGTTCAAAATAGAACAAAAGTAATGCTGTATTTCGAAATCGGCCGTTTTATCTGTACCCAATTTTGAACTGTAATAATTAAACTATAAAAGATATTTATTTTCCCAGAGCAATTTTTGGCTTTAACAGCGCCGACCTTAAGACTCTTAGTTGTATGTATTGTGGTCTTCCTTTGGAAGCAGGGTTGTGCTATATTAAAAAAAATACATTTTAAAACTGTAGTCCTATTTTTTTTTAATACCACTAAGGTGGTAAACAATCTTACGGCCCACCTGATGATAAACGGTTACCATTGCCTATAGACGCTTGCAACACCAGGGCTGTCCCTTGCGCGTTGCCGATCTTATAAATATGTTCGTTCTTGAAGCAATACATGCTAGTCTCTCTGAGGGAGCTGATTCCACAACCTAAGCGTGCGTGGGAGAAAATACTATTGGAATCTCACGGAGTGAGACCAAAGTGGTGGTGACCAAATTATCATTATCATTTGTTCTTAAATTCAGGGTGAACATAAAAAATAAAACTTACCTCTTGCATCAATTAGGTCACGTAAGGAATACATTCTGGAAGTGTCGCCAAGTATGGTCAGTTTAAAGAGCTCACACACACCTGTATTCAGAACAAAATCCAATATAAAATATTCACTCAGAGAAAACCAATTAATTTATTTACTTGTAAAAAACAATTGTGAATAATAGTACCAACATGTTCAGGAAAGTAAAATAATAAATAATAAACAGTTTTTTTTAAGTTTTAAAAGGTACTATACTCCTTTTATAGATACTTTTGAAATATAATTCAATATAGATTTTTAAAAAAATAATCTTTATTTGGATGGCAAATAGGTTGGATACCAACTGAGTTAATATATGGGTTTAGTACATAGTCAGTTAGATTTTCTTTGGTAAAAAATAACAGTACGAAAGGAAAACAATACACATCTCTTTGAAGTTGGTTAAAATATTTCAAAGTAGGTAGATTATTTTCATTTTCCTGAGTTAGGTACGGTACAACAACTATTGTTCACAACTGTTTAGAAAGATTAATTGTCATTCATGATATCTGTATTTAATCAGGGTATGCTTTTGTCTTGGATATGTTCTGTGTGGTTGAATATTCTTAGCTCTTGAAACCAACATATATGAATAACTTGAAACAACCTTTGCGACCACCACTGCAAAGACAGTTTCAATAATTCTATGAAAAGTTAATTAATTCTTGCTGGCAACACTCATTATAATGAGGATCTTTTTAATTCTATTGCTTTCTAGCCAAGTTCATGAAGTGCTGAGGCGAATAGCACAAGAAGCGGAACGGCACCGCCTACTGCTGTATTGAAAATGTCGAGTCAAAATCAGGATCAAAATGTACTACTAATCTGTGAGTAATTCGTCTTTATATTGTAGCAGTGTATATTTTAGTCACACGGTGCCGCGCAATTCCGTATATTATGTAATACGCCTAAGCTCCCAAACTAAACTTGATACCAGAAAATACTATTAAAGCACACTAGAAAAACCCAGTAACTCAAATATTACATGATAAAAACTTGTTCATGAGAATTGCCTGCCATAAAAAATATTGAATATAAATTACTTGACAACATTTCCAGAATGTCTACATTTAACCATTAGCCAATGATTTTTCAATTATACAATATGAATAATCAGTGGCTTGTAAAAGCATCATCTTTTAGATACTTGTTTAATAATTTAAATGTATAAATTTTATGGACATGAGGCAGGTAGCTTATGCACTAGCCAAATGTTTTATAGAATCTAGCAAAACTTAGTTTTTTAGATGTTATAGTTTCCTAAACATAAAGTTAACAAAGTAAAATATGCCAGATGGATTGTAAAAATAATTATAACATTAATAATTGTTATAATTATTTTTTAATATATTAAAAAAAAATGTGAAAACCAGTGTAAAATATTGTAAACCAGGTCACTAAGCCTATATATACATGATCATGTATAAATAATGTTCTCACAAATATGGAGTCAATAAAGAACTGAAAAGAGAGATAGAGAAGTAGGTTGACTGCTTTCAATATCTATCAGAAAGATGTCATGCAGAACTAATGACTGCTACATACTTTTACATACATAAGACAAGTAATCATGCCGTCTTATTATGATGACATGACATCAAGCATTTTAGACTGCCAATGCATACTTTGGTGGTTAAGCCACTCTCAACTTTACTATGAAGATTTTAAAGTCAGAAATTGATTAATCACCCTTGGTATTTAAAAGTTTAAAGCAATGAGCATGCCATGTACAGATACATAGGCTAAAACTCTAGATGCTAATTATTGAATATAACCTGTAATAATCATTGCAGTTTTTTGTGAAATTGATTCATATAACGTATGGTAGCAGATACCATTAACACATAGCTGTATACCCAGGCTCTAGGACATAATAATATTGTATTAGTGTCTACTCCATTCATATGTGGTTTGCTAGATTACCGTATGGAATGGCTTATACAACAATTTGTATATACAAGGTCATTATTAGTATAGGCGAAACCTGAAACACGTGTCTAGTATTTTTATGTAAAGAATCTATGTACAGTATTTCTAAACGGTATCATGACAAAATCACAAAGTTATAAGCATGTTATGTTACCTCGTTGTCCATGCAAAAACATGCGCACCGCGCGGCACGAGGCGCCCACGCGCCGCCGCCCGCGCCCCGCGTCGTCTTGTGCTCATTGAAAGAAATAATTTGGCAGTAGTACCTAACCATACGGCGATTTTATTGCAATTAATTGGTGATAACATTTTTCATCATACTTGCAGGCTTTGGACTACCGCAATGGTTGTGTAGGTAGATATTATTATGTACTTTATTCGTAAATACGGCCGTACGTGATAAAATTTAGTCAATGCGATTAGTGCACCTTATGCCAACCACTTAAAGTTCAAAGTGGATGAAAAGTGTTAAACATTGCATTACTTAACCACAGCAGGCTGTAGGTGTAAATAACAACTTTCTACATTTAACCGTTTTGGCTAGGCATGGCATGTTCAATAATTTAAATCATCACTTTTTACAATGATTGACTTTAAAGTTATTTTAGCGAAGCAAAAATCCGAACGCGGGCAGGATTCGAACCGACGTCTTTAGGTACACCAGACGGTATGACCACTAAGCCACCGCGGACGTAAATTTTTTTGTTGTTGAAATAACTTTAAAATCTATCCTAATTGACTTGATTGTAAATAGTGTTCAACAATGTTTACAATATCTTAGGTACTTATCAATGTTTGTGTATGAGAAATACATTGTTACACGACACTTTTTACTCACGTTTTGTACACACGACACTTTTTACTCACGTTTTGTACACACGACACTTTTTACTCACGTTTTGAACACAGTTACACACGATCAACCGAAACACACTACTCGGACGGGAGCTCGCGACATGTAGGTACCTAACTGAACGGGAGCACGATACGTGCGCAGTGACCGGTAGCATCCGGGCGACTGAAGGGATGGATAAGCCCCTGCCCCGCGTGCGCCCGCGCCCGCCCAGTCCTGCTTCGTCCGAGGCATGTGGCACGTGGCATGCCGCGTGACCTGTGTTGCGCGCATATGATTGCGGATAGGTACTTAGTGTCGCTCGGTGTCCTACTCGTAACATTTTTTAAATATTTTTGGGACAAAATATAACATGATATAAAAATTATTGGAATCGATTCAGTTACTGATTCTGAACAAACTATATTCAGGTTTCGCATATACTAATAATGACCTTGTATAAGATATATAATTGCAAATATAAAAAGTAATTAAATGAATAAAGATAGAATGCGTATGACAAGCACAAGCTATAACATAAATGGAATTAATAAAATAAAAACAAACCGAGTATGGTCCGGACCAACAGCTTTATAAACATAGTCTGTATTAATCTTGTTTAATTGTAAGAACTGATGAAGTTTCGACTTAGCATTCTCCATTGTCCAGTTGCCATGGAGACTAGCATTAACATCCAAGTCCTCGGCTTCTTCAACATTCTTCTGCTGTTGCATGCGATCCATGTATGTGAAGCCAGACTGGCTTTGACCACCATAAGCTTGATATGCTTGACCCATGCTTTGCGGTCCCATGCCTTCCTAGAATAGTATCTTTTTTGTAAGCATCTCTAAATAGTATAAAACAAAGTCGATGTCTGTACTTGTCTTGAAGTTTTTTTGGTTACTTCTAAACTACACATTGGATTTTTATACAGCATTCACTATAAATTTAGATATTATTTTCTGGAAAGTTTATATATATATTACATGCATATTCTCAGTACATTGCAGCTGTGCAACGCTGGGGTGGATCAATGATTTCGTCATAAAACTAATTTTAAATCAGATGGAATAAATAATTTTAGATCCCTCTATTCATTCTCGTGACCATTATCACAAAATTTATACAATAAGAGAAGGAACTGGAAGTTGACATAACTCTTGTATGGTGCATGTGAATTATTTTGTTATAACATTTTGAATTAAATATATTTTGTAAGTGTTCATGGGCATTAAACATTCTTCAACATTATTATTTAACTGAATATATAACAAGTGTTATTATTATATTATTTTAAAATGCAAAGTAGATCTAGCTAGATCTATTTACTAGTAATAATATAATAACACATAGAAGCACAATACTAACCTGAAAAACAGATCTTTGGTTCTGCTGATAGTTTTGCTGCAGGTCTCCATTTCCTTGTCCTTGTTGTTGGTTGTTCTCTGACCCTTGGTTATTCTCTTCCACCTTAATAGTAGCTCGTGTTTCTTCGGGTACTTCAGATGCAGCCACCTGACCGGACCTCACCAGGTAGTTCACGAAGTCCTTGGAAGCGTTCATCTGAGCTTCCTTCTTTGTCGTGGAATTTCCCGCGCCGACATAGGAGATTGTATCGACGCGAACTTCGCATAGAAAACGCTGCCGATGTTTCGGGCCTGAGGTTACATTTTAAATTACTTTAATATGTATTTATATATAACGGAAGAGTAGCCTTTGATATATTTGTTTTTAATTCCAATGCGTGTAAATTTTATATGGGTATTGAGTTAGGTCAATTAGGAAGTTATTGATAATTATTTTAAAACAAGCAGAAATTTTCCATACCTGTAGCACGAATATCATAATTTGGTGTAAGTCCTTTCTTGGCGCACCAAGAGTAGAGGAATGATTTTCCATCCATTGTGGATGATTGTATGATAAATAGACTTTAATTATTTATTATCTAAATTTGAAAAATCCCGATTCAACTGCCGTTCAATAAATATTTTTTAACGCCGCTGCCTCGAGTTTGCCTGACTCTTCATTAGTTTGACAATGACAGCCCAATTACAATGAATGAACCACAGAGTGACACAGACAGACCACTGTCACAGATTAGTGATTTACATACCATGAGATTATTGCAATTCTATTATTGTTACTGATCACTGATCTCTATAATAATTTTATTGTGCGATGGTAGATGGTAGATCGGACCTGGAAAATGAACATATGATAAAGCGATTTGAAGTAAAAAATATCGCGTGTCGGTGACTCGGCGTTGAATCAACTAAATCAACCCTACCCTCCTTATATCCACCGTTAATCTCCTGTCAACATACATACTTCATATCATAAACCGTCTATGAATTTATGAAATTAGCAGGTTCTAGTACACAAACTTTAAAAACTTCGTTAAAAATCAAAATAGATTGAGCGCCGGTCATGTTATAGAAAAACGTCGGCACGGCCCATAGATGTAACATTGACTAACGTCCATACTGAAGCAGTTCAATAGGTGCAGACGCCAGCAGGTCAATCCAAAACTGTAAAATACTCCGAACTGAATATGAACGTAATCATTTAGCGTTAAAGTTGAAAATCAATCAAAGAAATTTGACAGATTGTGGTAGCTTGATGTGCTGGACTCTATAAATTATTTATGTTATGTAATGTAATTATGTATAGCATAGTTATGTAATTAAGTATGGAGTGCCCCTCTTTCAAACCACCTAAAAATGATCACGTTTAAATGGAGACGGACACTACGGAGTCCTTACTCTCTACTTCATACATTTGTTCCATGATTAAACCGATAGCTCAGCCACTACGCGTCGAGAAGTGCCGCAATTGGAACGAAGTTCCTTATCGCGCGTTGTGAAAGGGGGCTAGACGGAAAAAAATCTTACGAAAAGTTGTCACGACACTTTTTTCGAAATTCAAATATTGTTGACAAGCATTCAAATAGTGAATGACAATATTTGAATTTCGCGCGTTGTGAATTGTTGAGTGTATACAGGTTTTTTTATTTTTTATTATTAAATTTTAATGAAAGGAACTTCGTTCCATCCGGGTGTATCTTGACCCCCCCACCCAACGTAACTACATTGGGGTAAAATTGGGGAAAAGGCTCAGAGGATGTACACACATCAAAAAAAAGTTTGCGATCACTAGCATATTGCTGATTAAAAAAAAATTAACTTTATCAAGAAAAAATCTTTGTTGTGTGTTTTCTTTAAATAGAAATACCCTGTTTGAAAGAATCTGAGAAGAATAAGAAATCATAATTAATCTACCGTAACAAAAAACATTTCGTTTTTTCAAAGTGATCGCAAACTTTTTTTGATGTGTGTATGAGAGACTGACTATAAAGGGATGCAGGCCGTGCAGGTAAATTCAGAAACAGAAAAATATACTCGATGAAAATTTTATAAATTCTTTTTATTAAACACACACAACACTCATTCACATAATGATTACGTTACATTTGAACGATTTTAAACACTGGCTAATATTTCATCAGGAACTAAATTAAATAATAAGAAATAAATACATTCAATTTCATAACTTCAATAATTATGAATTCTGGTGTAAAATCGTTCAAGTATAACAGACTTAAAGATTAAATTAATTAATAATAACCGAGTTGAAATTATGCGTTATCTCACGGAAAAACAGATTTTCTTATCTTAATGCAGTTTTTTTCAAGGTAAGTATTACTATACCGAGTTTGCCATTGAATTAATATTTGGACACATTGGTGCTGTTCATAGGTTCGAACCTTTGGCTGATAATACCTCCATTATCTGTATGTTCATGATCATACACTACCTATGCAATGCGTTTTATCAAGACCACTGTTTTCGAAATCAGCCGTTATTTATTTAGACAATTATATAACTTGTGATGGATATGGAAGTGATTTTTGAGTTCCTGTGGCCACAACCTGTTTTGCGATCGTTTTCCGATTGAGAGAGAGGTATGTCGCTCTGTAAATTAAATAGCGCCATCCCTTTCTCACAACCTAAAAATTATCGCATCAACACGTTGCGGCCATACCTCTATAAAATGTTGATATACGAAGCATTCATACAATAACAGATAATGCAAAAACTATTATATTCTATTTTTCGTAAATTAGGATTTATGGACCTCAGCGTAAAAATTGAAGTCATCGTGTGTGTGAGCGAGATGGAGTCATACAGAATGAATCGCCATCACTTTCTTCCTTCGAGAGGCACTTAATAATACGCCGTTGATATCCTTTATGTCAAAACCTGAAGATCTGGAATAACTTTACATTTTATAGGTCTGTGAATAAACAACACAAAATAATAACTAATAGCATTATCTTATAACATAAAGAAATATACCTATAATATTAGAAATTATATGTGGATACCCCGTTCTTTATATAATGAGCAAGAAACAGAAAGATGTATGTATTTATTAAAATAAAATAGTGAGTATATATAATGATTAATCATATTTATGTACTTAAAGTTTATGTAACGAATATTTTACATAAAATATTTGACTGCATTTTAATTCAGTAAATTACATAGTTTTGTCTTGATTCACCCCGTTTGACTGTAGTCCACCTAGGTACCAAGGTCTAGAAACTAAATCCACGTATTGTGAAAGATGGTCAAAATAAAATGCAGATTTTAAAATTACTGTATTATTTTTTGTGATGAATAGAAAGCGGTGGCAGTTTTAGTCTAAGACTTGGTTTAAACCATATTATTAAACAGCTTAATTAATGAATAGTTTAATAGCATAGTAATTAAGTTACGCATCAGAGTACCTTTCGTGAACATAAGGTCGCATAATTTAAAACCCAGTCAAATATTTCTACATATTAATTACAACATGGTTATTATGAGGCTAATGACTGTTACCCTTTAACCCTAACAAGTGACCACAAAACAACCATAAAAAAAGAGAGTTGTCATGAGATTTCATATAAACCAATATAATCCTTAAACCGATAATGATAAAGTTCATAGTTGAAAATGTCATATAGCGTCTTTAGGTTGAAGTAAATAAAGTAAAAACATTCGGTAGTATGTTTCGAATAGGTGATGTTTTGGCAGGCGGGAAGTGTTGAGTGATAGCTCAAATGACAAGCAGACGGAGACATTTGCGTCTCTTTTCAACGCTTAGATGTCGTATAGCGCTTTCTCTTTCTATATCGTATGACTACATATGGCTCCATAAATTCCATCACAATGTGGGTTTGTAGTTTTTAGTCAGTTCAGAGAAGTGCTGTGGAATTTTAGGAGATTGAAAAAAGTTATTCTAAATCACATACCTACGCCTCGTATAATTCGAAAAACAAAGTAAAGTTATTTGAGATTTCGTTACCTTTGCCATTGGTAGTATAGTTTTTGGGAAATATTAAATAATTGTTTAAATACAATTTTAATTAAAGTCTAAATAGACTAATCTAACACAGAATATAGGTAACAAATATACGTTAAGGACGATTTATTTGAAGTAAAATATCTTTAAAATTAGTCTTTTATGTCTCATTAGTAATTTGGTCTTGTCAAAATTATTGTTACACAATTATATTGCTGTTCTTTCTTAATTTTTATTGTTCCAGTCCCAAATTGGCTGAACGGAACATTTCGAATTAAAAAATATGCGAGATAACATTGCCTTTACCTTTGACACTTGCTTGACAGCTGTCATTATAGTCTATGACTCATTGAAAAAAAATTAGTGTCATCGCTCAACTTTTGAACAGTTTAAACTTCTGACATTCCCAAAAACCTGTAATTAGAAACTAACAAACCGTCTATGTAATTAGAAAAACCTGAATTGTAAAAGGAATGTCTTGAAACACCGATTGGATATCCGAACGCATATTTTGGCGATATCAATACAACCTCTTTCTGTTTTGTTCTTGACGTTTCTGGTAGTACATTATGCCTAGCACGACGAGTACTATGATGACTATGGCTATGCACATCATGTAGAGGAAGGTTTTGACGCCCGACATGGCGGGTTTGGAGTCCTCGTGCCTTTCGCGAGGAGCCTCGAACGTAGCCGCCGAAGGAATGATATGCGACCGATCTTCGTCTTTGTTTTGCTGAAAACGTAATAATGGTGGAATTAAAAACGAAATTTATTATTTTAAAATGAAAATTCGAAAGTACTTTCGTAAGAAATTGGCAGAATCATCTCATCATTGGTATTTTGAAGTATTAATATATATTAATTAATTAGAGCATTTTTTACTGTTCAAATACGTGGTTTATTAAGGCGGCTAGCCCACTAAGAGGAAGGAATCTGTAGCCTTCTGGCGTCTTTATTTAAATTGCCTGTTTGGCGTAATGGTTCAGGTGGCCTTCTCGGCACTACCGTTGCAGTATCGTGACTTTGATTCCCATCCGAAGCAAATATTTGTGTATTCTACATATATTTGTTCCAAGTCTGGGTGTATTTTGTGTTCATGTTTGTGAATCCCCCGCGACACGGCTTGTATAGTTGAGGGAGTTGTTGTATTTTGTGTTCATGTTTGTGAATCCCCGCGACACGGCTTGTTCCCTAGTTCGGGAGGTGTCTTCTAAATACTTACAGCTTCCAGCAGGTCCAGCTCGAACATCTTGATGGCGACGATGTCGTGGTTGTCACTCAAGTCACCGGTGGTCGCCGACGCGCCGTAGAAGTAGCCAGTGGGCAGTAGAACATTCTCCACTTTGAGGCACTCCTTCCACGCGTTTTTGCCTTCTAAGTCGGTAGATACTGCGAGAAAATAAATAAATAAATATTCTTGGATAATTTCACACAGCACCATTTAGTCCCAAACTAAGTAGAGCTTGTACTATGGGTATAGAGGCCAGCACATCAAGCTACCACAATATGTCCAATTTCTTTGATTGATTTTCAACTTTAATACAAAGCGATAAGGTTCATATTCAATTGGGAAAATTTGACAGTTTTGGATAGCTTGACCTGCTGGGGTCTGTACCTACTAGAAAATGTATAGTATAATACTTTTATTTTATAAATATATAGAGAGGGATGACGCTATACAGGTTAAATAGCGCTATCCCTCTCTCACATACATATAAACTAACTTTAAAATTATATTTTTGTCTTTCATTTGTTCAATTATTACAGAATAAATACTTGTTAAAATTACATTAAAATAATTATAATGTACATTTTGTAGTATCCAAGAAAGGGCAATTATTTTGACGTCTTGCATACCTGTGATTTGTGTAATTACTTTAGGTATTATTAATTAATTATAACTCTCTTAAACGGTGAAGGAAAACATCGTGAGGAAATCTGCATGCCTTAGAGATTTTTCTCGACGGTTTGTGAAGTCTGCCAATCCGCACTAGGCCAGCGTGGTGGACTATAGCCTAATCCCTCTCAATATGAGAGGAGACCCGTGCCCAACAGTGGGACAGTATATGGGTTGATGATGATTGATACTTAATAGTATCTAAGGTTTTGGGTGATTATGCAGTACTGTTGGTGTGCTTACTGTTAAAAATACTAGGTAAATTCAATTGAGCTAAAACGGATATTTACCAGTCAGGGTGTCGTCCATGTAAGTGATAGATATGTGCGAGTCATGGTTGAAGTTACGGAACTTGGCCTCGCAGCCGGCGACCTGCGTGTGCGTGCCGTCGCGATCGTGGTCGTAGTGCAGCGACCCGTTGTTTATCATCGCTGATATGTACGGGTGCTGGTGCTGCAATACAAATGTACGGTTTACGGTTGAAGATATTTATTTATTTATTTATACTTATTGTACAGAAAAGTGTACAAAGGCGGTCTTAATGCCTTAGGCATTTTCTACCAGACAACCTTAGGGTGATGCAGAGAAGGTCATGGTAGATGCACCAAAGATTAGAGGTGAGAGGTAAGATGCGAAACTACAAGCAACTATAAAGTATAGCTCAAAAAAAAAAAAAAACTTTATTTCTCAAAGATTACATGTAATCACTTACGAGGAATATATAATGAAACATGCAAATAATTATGTTCTTGTAGGACAAAGATTTCAACATAGTTGTAGTGCGGGTAAGCTGAAATTTTTTTTTGCTTCACTGCATTACTAGCAGAGCTGCTTAGTCCGTCACGATCATCGTGCATTATAAAGTGGCATTTACACTGTACAACAACAGTTGATTTATAATACTAACATTTAAATTAGTAAAAATTTGCATATTTTTAATTATTATTTTTATTTAATAATAAAAAAAAATATTTTATAAGGCCCGTAGTCACAGGTTACAAGCTCATATTAAGCGTATTGTGAGATGCAGCTCATGACTAAGTACCTAGTCACTGTGAAAAAAAAAAAAAAAAATTAGATGGCCCAGCAAACGCTGTTTTGCCATATAATATCACTATTAAAAAATGGGGGTTGGTGGTAGAAGGGTGAAAATGTAGGGTTGTATGTATTTTTCAATGTCACATCATAAAAAAATAAAAAATTGCACCAAAAAAATAGTAAAAGTATGAAAAATAGATTAAGACCGATTCTCAGACCTACCGAATATACATATAACATTTCATAAAAATTAGTCAAGCCGTTTCCGAGGAGGAGGCAACTAACACTGTGACACGAGAATTTTATATCTTATAGGCTAGGATTTTCACTAATAGACTGCATTATAAAATAAGTAGCTCTTTGTGCTTTTAGTTTACATTCTGAACTATTAAGTTATGTTTTTAAAAGTAAATAAATAATTGATACTGATCTGTTCAAATTGCATAATTCTCACATTGATGAAACAAAATTGTAAACAGAAAAAATATGGTAAACATTAGTTATTTAAAGGAGTATCTACGGAGTTTCTTGTCATCTGTTCTTCATAAGACACACTATTTGATATTTCAAACATACCTGTTATAATTGTCTAATTGAAATAAAATTTTTGACTTTGAATGGGTCACAAAAATTTAAAACTAGATGCTGGTTGTCTGGTAGAGTATGCCTAAGCCAGTAAGACCGCCTTTGTACTTTTGTACATTAAGAATAAATCACACTAATATTATAAAGGCGAACGTTTGTGAGTGTGTATGTTTGTTACCCTTTCACGCTAAAACGACTGAACGGATTTTGATGAAACTTTACAGTATTATTATTTATACATCAGAATAACATATAGGCTATAATTTATAACGGTTTTGAGTTAATTAGCCAAATTACAACGATAATTAAGTACAAGTAACTTTTCCACGCGGACGAAGTCGCGGCCAGAAGCTAGTTTTTTTTTATTTTGCCGCCCATTGACACCCACAACACCAGAGGGGTTGCAAGTGCGTTTAGTTAAGAATAAATAAAATAAACTACTCACATTATGAGCACCATTATGGTTGCTGTATGTGTCAAGTATGATTGCGAGGCCCTGGAAGTAATCCTTGCTGCCGAACACAGGTCCATTCTGCATGCGGTCACGCACGTACCATATCGCGAACCCGTCACCGAAGAGGTCTTTCCCGCGGCCGTGGACCTTAAACTGGACTTGTAGCTCCCAGTTGCGGGTTTGACATGGCTGGAATAGAAAATTATGTTAGAAATATTTTGGTAAAAATTGTAAAACTATACCATCGCCCCTGTTTCCCCAGAGGTTTAACCCTTTGACCGCCACGGACGTCTATGGACGTCAAAATAAAACTTGCTCACGACGCCAAGACGCGACGGAATGGCACGTCAAAAATACGACTTTTTATAGTGCTACTTTCATAATTGACGTGGCGGTCAAAAGGTTAGGCTTTTTTTTAATGGAATATGTTGACAAAGAAGGTACGGGCGGTCCCAGGTAATAGGGGGTGATCGTATTGCCATAAAACAGGCACAAATCCGAACTCCGAGAATTTCATAGAAAAACTAAATAACACTGCTCGACCTGGGAATCGAACCCAGGACCTCTAGCGTGGCAGACCACTAGACTAACGAGACAGTTAGCCTTAGAGCCTAGAAGCACAATATGGACAATCCATACGACTTGCAAACTTGACAAATGCGCAAGTTTTTTAAAGGTACCGCAAAGTTGATTGTCGAGTTCATTGGGTGGGTGGATTCGATTCCCACCCGAGGCAAATATGTTAAGAAGCGTGACACTATCAACTAAACGACTCGCTCATTCTTTTCTCACTATCAAAACAAAACATTGAATCAAAATATGACGCACAATTACACCATATCTAAAGATGCATCAAAAACAACATTGTAAACGTGTATTTATTATTGTTATGCCTGCTAGACTGGTCACATCTCAGTTGTTAGGATGTAAATAAACATAGTCAATATGGATACACGAGGACTGTTTTGGCGACAAGAATATAGTGTTGTTGCCAAATTTTAAGAAAGGTTGGGCATAGGTGGAGTAATTCCACTCAAATCGGAGCTTCCCGGCTGGGGAAGTACCTCCGCCTTGCAGAAAATTGTAGTGAAATAACACTGTTTTGATCTGTGTTGTGTTTCTTACGGTGAGCAAGGTTGCCAGTGCTCTACAAGGAAACGTTGTGTTGGCAGTGGGGGGGACTTTGACCCTTATACTGCCAACCTGACTATTTAGAAATTCGCCCCTGCGGTCTAGTGATTCGAGTTTCGGATCACGAGGTCGTGGGTTTGATTCAGGACACAAATATTTATATATGATTAACATAAATGTTTGCGTTTGTTAAAAAAAAAGTTTATAAGTATTATATGTATTTAGTAAATTACTTATGCACCATATACTTGCTAGATAGTTTGATGTACAGATGCTAGCACATCAAGCTACTACAATCTGTCAAATTTCTTTGATTGATTTTCAACTTTAATGCAAAACTATAAGGTTCATATTCGAATGGGAAAATTTGACAGTTTTGCGATAGCTTGACCTGCTGGCGTCTGTACTATGATTATTATTCCTAATGGATTTTGGATAAACCTTTGTTTAGCGGAATTTATTAATAACTCGTAAACTACTGATGTTAACTAATCAAGGACCAATTAGTAGACACAATAGAAATACATTTGTTCGACCCTCGACAGGGTCGTTCCGTTTCTTAAACGAATTAAGTAGCGATGCATGTCTGATAACGAAAAATGGCGATGTAGAAAGTTAGTGTTCGGCACTATGGTGACCTAACACTCCTTTCTTGTATTGATAGTGTAGTTTAGGGTAAAAGTCAAAGTCTCTAATTACAAGGTATAAATTGCTATATTAATTCACTACTAAACTTAATAACACAAAATGGTAAACTATGAATAAGGTACTGGTAAAATGGTTATGGTTTGAGAACGTGGTGTCTCTGATGAGATCTAGATGCGAACTGGCCCACATTTTGGTGGACGAGCAATGTGCATACTTGCGTTCGATGCAATTATGCATTTTTGCTGAGTGTTCGATCAAACTCGAACAGGCGATTTAATATTGTGCCTTAACAAATCAACATTATACGCATCGATAAGGTAACAACGATTTCTTTGGATTTTTTGACCGACTCGAACTGTTTTATTTACGCTAATAATATTAAAACAGCTGTAACGATTTCCATTAGACAGAGATAACCAAATTCGGAATCGAAATAAGAAGTAGGCACACATGCATACATAGACACACATTTAAATAGTAACCATGAAGTTTCTTGCCGGTTCTTCTCCATAGGAAACGACTAATTTGGAACCGTGCACCTAGACTCGACATTTCATAAGTGCCTGTATATGGTTTATATCAAAATAAAACTTTTGATTTTGACGCAGATAGGTTTCTGATGTACAAACGCCAGCAGGTCAAGCTATCCAAATCTGTAATTTTTTTTCCAATGAATATGAACCTTATTGTTTTGAATTAAAGTTGAAAATCAATCAAAGAAATTTGACAGATTTCTGGGAGCTTGATATGCTGTACCAACTGATGCATCACGACACGTCACACGTAACTTAAGTCTGTTGCGTGTAAGGTAAGGGACACAAGAGCGAAGGTTGGTCTATTTTTAGATTTAATGGTGATTTTTGCAGCCGGTTTGGGTTGCCTTGACAAAAATGTTACCTACCAAAATAAAACGATAAATAAAAATTTGGGACATTTTACATAGTCCCAAACTAAGCAGAACTTGTACAGAAGTCAGCACATCAAGTTACCACAACATGTCAAATTTCTTTGATCGATTTTCAACTTTAATACAATAAAGTTAAGGTTCATATTAAATTGGGAAAATTTGATAGTTTTGGATAGCTTGACCTGCTGGCGTCTGTACTATGGGTAGTAGACAGTAAAATCTAATATATAAAATTTCCATGTCACAATGTTAGTTACCGTACTCCTCCGAAACGGCTTTACCGATTTTTACCAAATTTTATATGTATATTCAGTAGGTCTGAGAATCGGCTACTATCTATTTTCCATACCCCTAAGTGATAAGGGTGGCTTGAAATAATTTATATGGCAAAACAACGTTTGCTGGGTCAGCTAGTATAATTATATATTTTTTTTTTGTAAATACATACTCATAATACACAAGAAACACCCCAACAAACACATGTTCATCATGACATAAATATTTGTGTCCCTGTGAATTGAATCCACGACCTCGTGATCAGCATTCCGACACCAAACCACTAGACGTCGTCAAGACGAAGTTATGATAACTGATTGAACATCAAAGGTAGGTATTACAAAAAAGGTAATGACGCATGAAACCTTTGTTTGGCAATGAAAGTGAAATTGACTATTAAATTAGATTCGCTTCTAATTGAAATTTAAACTTTTTACTCCAACATGAAATGTCATTGTGTACGTTATATCGTTGTAATAGGGTACTGTTTAGTGTACTGAATTTTTATTGTATAACCTTGCTCTAAATGGTTGCCTTCATTCACAAAATTATTAAGAGCTAGAGAGTTACTTGAAGGTTATGATTTTTGAGTTGCCCGGTCTATTTATTTATTTGAAAGCACTATTTTTGTCAATTTAGATGCTTATTAACAGAGGCAGGTATACCATAGTTACTGGAAGCTTTTTTAAGTACCTATGTCAAACTTTTTGCTCAAAACATATTTTTTTTAACAATCTAATACAAGGATTTCATTATACCTCTAACCTAACCTAAAATGGGTAATGAGAGGAAATGCCAGATGTAACCAGGTGTAGAGTTGAATGTGACCATATGGAATGATCCTATTGCCAGACTACTAATAGAAAAAATATCAATGATATCCAGAACAAGGTTTACCTAATAGAGTTTGATGACCAGCCATGGACTGCTGAGTGGAGGGTTCTTTTGTTTACCCATTCACAAATATGCATTACACAATACAAGCAAATGCATTCAAATTACATAATGTTCTAATGTATTATTCATGGATCTATTGATAATTGTTGTGAATGAAGTAATAGTTGCTTAAGAGATTTCAGAGGCAAGCCTTAGCATAATTATGCTTAAATAAAGTCTGAATCTTTGCTTAAAATGTTGTGCATAGACCACATTTTGAAAGAATGAAATGACTATGCATTTTAATTAAAAATAATGACTAAAAATAAATTAATCATTTTTTTCTAGCCTGGTTCCTCCCGCTACTGGACAAAGGCCTCCTTCCCTCATTCACCAACTGGAGACTATATGGAGAAACTTCAAAAAAAAAAATTCCATATTATAGAAGGTTTTTTTAAGGTTGGTTCTTATGTAGAGGAGTCTATTAGAGTTGGAATATTTCACAGACAGCTTGCAAAATATCATGTGTGTGTATCAAGAGGTCTAAAACCAGGCAGAGGATAGAGAACAGTGGTGATTGTTCCACTAACAAAGGCTGAGACTAAACGAAACAATTGCAACTAGTTTTGACATATTGATTCCTGACGCTAACGCAAATATTATACATTGAAATAAAACTGTTGACTATGGACATTGTAAAAGGTCGGAAACATTGGGATTAATAATATCAATATAACACAATAAAATCTGAAAAAATAGTTTTATTTCAACTATTTAAAACTTTTTAAAAGTCTAATTGAAAGAAAAAAAATATCTTTGACTTATTTAGAAAAGGAAAATTTGACCACGGGCAGGATTCGAACCTGCGTCTTCTGGTTAGGTACACCAGATTTTCCTTTTCTAAATAACTTTAAAATCTTAGCATGGACAATGCCAAAAATATACAAAAAGATAATTATCTTTGACTTTGAAAGAGAGACCAATACACAATAAATAAACAGCACATCTACAAAAAGTCACTGTGTTAACTGGTGCTTAGATATTTTTTTTATTATGGAGTAGATACTCTCAGGTGTAGTGGTTTGTAGTGGTTGTCTTAGCCAATAAGACAACCACTACACCTGTATTCCTGAAGGGTTAGGTGGAGGTGTACCGCTAGACACCCACAGTTCGTTGGTATGTTTAGGTCCCATGTAATAGTGACACCTATCCAAACTCGGAGCAGTTATTGAGAATTTTATAGACAATTCCAATAACAATGCTTGACCTGGGAATCAAACCCAGGACCCAGCATAACAGTCATGCTAAGGACCACTAGACTAATGATGCAGTTAGTTTTGGCAATAAATACTAATAATTATGTAAATAATTTTGTAGTTTAGTTTGGAGAGTAAGCAATGGAATGTGCAAAATGATTTTTCCAATAAAATTGGTAGTAAAATGAAACTCGTAAAGATAACTAAACCTTTCAGTTTTATTATCTACTTTATCACTACAATACCAGAACTATGTATTAGTCACACAACTAACAAAAAATATTCATAAGAATGAACAAATGAATAAAGAGAGCTATTTTAATAAGATTATAAAATTTTAATGAGAAGCATAGTCATTAATTTATACTTTTCAGTATAAAATAACAAAAAAGAATGTGGTTTTATATAACATCTGGGTAAACATTGTGTTCTGGCAAAAATGATACCTTGTATCCATGACTGTTGGCTCATTGTAGAATGGCGAAAAATGCTAATTAAACGTAGCTTATCTCTAGCACAGGCCAGGGTTGTCTCGTCGCACTTTGTATGCGTTAATTGCACTTTAACACGCGTTAATTTATAAGAAGTGATAATGATTGTATGCTTACCACTGTGTTCCAAATAGCGCCCGACTTCGACTGCAAATCAGGAGTTAAACGCACGTAGTTTGACGTCACTATTGTGCTACCTAAGAAGTCCCAGTAAGGCACCGACATTCCACTCCCTGTAGTTGATTGATAAATTTTATTGTTAGAGCAAATTCGAGGTAAGATCAAAGTCACCGGGTAGGGGTCACTCACCTTGGTACGGTTTTGTGAGAGAGTGCTCTCGTCTGATATAATCCCTTGTGTTCCATTCTGCCAGAATGGAACTAATTAGTATAGATACTAAGAACACTTGCACCCAATATAGTTTTTCATAAAACATTTCCGTGATTTTCTAGACAATGCACTAAATAGATGACAATTTGTCAATGGATGACAAGAGCAAGACAGACAACACAAACGCCAAATCATGGCAATTGGCAGCCGGCCCGCAGCAGCCACTGCTTAGTGTTGCCAATTTACCATTAATTGATTATGCCTTTAGATCTACACTGGGAGTTTAGTTTTTTTTTACAGAATTTGACATGGTTTGTTTTTTATTGTTAGCTACCTATTTTGTATATTCTGTGGATAATGTCGTGAGTAGTGTATTTGTTAGTTCTATTAAATTTAAAACTACAGTTATGGCAATGGTAAGTTTACACACTTGCAAATCTCAGCAAGCGTCCACAAAAAAGTCAAGATTCAAATCAAGGCTATACAATGCTAGGCTCGGATGTTTTGTGTAAAATGTAATATTAAATTCTTTGAAACTTTATTTGAAGTCTAAGTAAATAATTTATTTGGATCGTTACCTCTTAGCCTTTTCCAATAAGTATCGCTGTGCATGTAATGATAAATTAACAGGTAATTGAAAACACTACCATACGATGTACAGACGCCAGCATGTCAAGCTATCCAAAACTGTTAAATTATCCCATTGAATATAAATCTTATTATATTGTATTAAAGTTGAAAATTAATCAAAGAAATCTGACAATTTGTGGTATCGATATTATGTGCTGGCCACTGTACTAATTAGTGGTGTTCAAAGTTGCTATAAATCAATAACATGCTTAATTTTTTAAGCATGCGATTTTATGTGCTATATTATAGCATGCTTAATTTATATGCCTACTTGTTATGTTACGGCGAAACGGGCGGACGGACATTTGCTTGATAGAGAGAGAGAGAGAGTGATATGCGATATAAAGCAAAATAGCTTTATAATAGCATAAAGTGCGAACCGCGATATCATTTGCTTTATGCTATATTTATTAAGCATGCTACTTTTTATTGCTATATGCTATATTAACCATCACTAGTACTAATTACATCGTTAAAAGCGATCAAAGCAGTGAAAAATGGTTTGAAGAGAAAAGAAAAGACGTTGCAGCCCAGTTTGGCATACACGAAAGTACACTATCAGTTATATTGCAAAAAGGAACTGAGTTATTGAAGAAACAAGAATCGGGAGGAAGTCTTTTATTTAAAGGAAGTAGTTTTCTATGTAAAAGGTGAAGATTTTCTGAATTTCCTAACTTAGAATAGTGTATATTCATGATTTGAACAGTGTCGAAATAAAAACCCATAGGTACTGAATGAAAGAATGAAGAGTTCGCTAAATCACTTGATATCCATAATTTCAGAGCTAGCAACGGCTGGTTGGAACATTTCAAACAACATGACGATGAACTACATGATCCCTACTAGTAAATCGATCACTGAAGCAAAGAAAGCCGTAAACATTGTTTTATACAACAATGCAGTAACTTAAAGGAAGATTTATTTTTCTCTTCCTTATTCAATATTGAAAATAAAATAAAATAAAATAAATCAATATAATATTGAAAGTTCGAATTGCTTAAAACGCGACTCTCATGATATGAAATTGAATGAGACATCTGTAATATACCTTTGAACCTAAATGAAGTGTGTGAATTTAACCTAGCCCTCTTAACTATGTATAATGCTTATAAAAAGTATAAACGAACGTCAATAGGTTAAAAGATTAATTATAATAACTCAATAAATCAAATTATTTACTGTTCCCCTTGGTCTTTATAGATTCTATTAAATAATATTGTGGTAACATTATACGAACGTCAAAGCAGCATGTTCGTCGGTAAAACAGTAATTAGTAAGTTGTGTATCAAGTTTCTAAAAGATGGCGCTATAAGTCAACGTTTTGAGTTTTGGTGGGCCATCTAGCGAGCGAAATTGTGATGACAAGATGAAATTTTTATCCGATTTGCTGCTTTTTCATTAATTTATAGGCATCTATTTTCATAATTTTGCTCGTTTCGTTTGATATGATTATGGTTTTATTTTTATTTTGATGGAATGGATAACAAGCATCAGGCATCCAGACCGCTTATTGCTGATAAGCGGAGTAGTATTATTAGAGTGTTGTCATCGTAATCTTGAGACTTCAGTTATTGTATTGTATGCCCAGTACACACACTTTATTGGCTACATTACACTTCAAATCGGAACAATATTATCACAGTGCAGAGTTGCTTAATATCTTTAGATACTTTAAGTACTACTATTATTGCTTTGTGGCGGAATATTTGGCAGTGCAGTAGCACCTTAGTACCACTCCAGATTAACTCTGCACCATGAGCAGAGCCTACCACCTTATCAGTGGCGGCCTTAGTCACTGCGGGGCCCCAGGCGGCAGATATTTGCGAGGTCCTTTTCCTTTGATTAAAGTATGTGAATGGAAAGTGGGTACCTATTTCTGATTATTACTGAATAAAATTAGTTTTGAAATTGCAAATTTTGTAGTTAATAAACGTTACAACAAACTTTTTTTTTTCACTAATACCGGATAAATGTTATTTTTTCCTGTCGGGTTGCCGCGCGAGGCCCCTGCAACAGCGAAGCCCTGGGCGGTTGCCCCGTTCCCCACCCTCTAAGGCCGCCACTGAACCTTATTGTATTAATTAATTATCATGGTATCGAGTGAAAAGAGTAAAATCATGTAAGTACAAAATATCGCTATCGTCGATACTTCTGAAGCCATAAAGTGAAGTGTTTTAATAAAAAACGCAACTTATAAATTAATATTCATTGCCCATTACACCCCCGGTAAAATATTGCATGCAATGAGAATAACACGAACAAGAAGCCATGACAAATTTACTGCCCCTATCGGTAAGAATAAGAACTAACTGATTGTGCTGTAAAACGTTAAACAACTCCAGCTACCACGATATACCATTTTATATAGTTTTTTTTTGTCGTACGGAAAATGGTGGTGGTGATGGTGTCAGGGTATGTTGGACTCCTACCGACTAAAAGCCGCACTTGCCTTTTCTAGCCCCAAAGGCTTGTCTAGCCCATGTAGCGCGCGTGTGCAATCATTACCCTAGCTCCCTCTTGTAAGTGCGCGCTCAAAATGGAATGCGTACAATTATCAGCACATTACCACAAACTGTAAAATTTCCCCAATGGATAATAAAGTCTATTGTTTGGAGATTAAATTGAAAGTTAATTGAATAAATTCGTCAGTTTTGGATGCCATGATATGCTGATTGCTGGCACGGTATATAAATAGTTTATTGTGAAACAAATGTGGTTCAGTTGTGGTGAGGCTTTGGAGATTGATTCAATGACGCTTGAAAAATGAAGATTCAGATATCAGCTCAAGGACGTCCATTGCTGAAGAAAGGCTTTAAACTTTTCTTCACGGGCTTCAAATTTAGTTCACATTCAGTTCACGTCCAGTACAGTTATAATTAAACATATAAATATTAATTAGGGGTTTGTAAAGCCATCGTTAGTGGTAGTCAGAAGCCCAAAAAGCCTGACGACCAGTCTGTCCTTAGGATATCGGTATTACGCATCAATGGGGTTGCGGAGGTCTGATGGCAGTCGCTTCTTGTTGCAGCGATTCTAGGGGGCGCCCGTGTGCAACGTACACCCTGCGCTATAAGTAAAGATACCTCTGTCTAGCCCTATAGATATGTCGTGGTCATGGGATTCGTGACATTCGCTACGACCATGACAGGCTGTGGTCCTGCGCTCGCTGGACACCACGGTATACTTATCGTGGTAGCTAGCATGTAATTGCCGTTCCACTGTTCATGATCGCGGTGGGTTCACATAAAGGATGTCAATTTCTGTAGGTCTTTTAAGCAAGGCAGAGAAACTAATCACGAGTTATTTATGCATAATGTATTCATCATCATCATCATCAACCCATATACTGTCCCACTGCTGGGCACGAGTCTCCCCTCAAATTGAGAAGGATTAGGCTATATTCCACCACGCTGGCTTACTGTGGGTTGGTAGACTTCACACACCGTCGAGAAAAATCTCTAAGGTTTCCTTACGATGTTTTCCTTCACAGTTTAAGCGAGTGACCATTAATTATTAATACGCATATGATTTCGAAAAGTAAGAGGTGCGTGATTTGGATTAGAACTCGTCATATAACTAGGCTATTACTGCTTTTTGCATAATATAGGTATGTATATGAAAACAATAACAAGTAAAATATATACCTAGGTAGTTTACATAGGTAGGTTAGGCTTTTACCATAAATATTACACTTAAATTGGACGTAGGTACCTATTTTTTATTTAAAACTTTTAAACGTCTCTTCCTAGGTTTCGTAATTAATCCACGGTAAGCAGCACGCCTGTTCGCCATACGCGTTCAATTAGGATGCGAGACAAGGGGTCTAGCGACTGCTAGTCCACAGCCTGTCATGGGCGTCGCAAATTTCACGGGTCCCCCAGGGCCATGACTACAGGGCAAACGAAGGCAAGTGTGGTTTTTAGTCGATAGAAGTCTGACATACCCTGCACACCTTCCCGGGTGGCGGACGATCCATGAGAATTTTCCGTACTATCAAAAAACACACTAAACTTTCATGTAAATACAGAGGCCAGCTCATTAAGCTACCCCAATCTGTCAAATTACTTTGATAGATTTTCAACTTTAATACAAAACCATATGGTTCATATTCAATAGGGAAAATTTTACAGTTTTGGATAACTTGACTTGCTGGCGTCTGTACATTTTGCAATTAATTCATTTCATTTCGTTTTCATTTAAGGGCCAGTAAATCGGATCAGATAAGGTTCCGCATTAATCAATTTTTAAATGGAATTGGTTAGTGTGAATTGAATACATTTAAAAAGTGCACAAACCAAATCAACTGCCACAAGGAAGAAAAAAAAATAAAGTTAGCATAATATCAACGACAATCAGTATTAGCCCTACAAGGGCATTTGGTATTTAGCGTCATAATCGGAGGGTCGCCACTTTCCCCGCACGCTGATGGATGCACCCACTTTCACTCAGTTTGCTACATAAACTTCTGTTAAGGTCAAAACCGCACATGCCGCGGGTCAATGACATTTGCTTGGCAACTTTTACCATACAGGTCTTGATTTTCGGTGGCCCACACGCAACGGCAACTCGTTCACAGTACTTAACTTGCAATTGCAACTCTCATACTAGGTACATTAACTTGTGTACACAATGTACCTACGTGTAAAAAGGTTTTTATCTACTAAAATGGCATGACAGGACGATAATGATATTGTATTCTTTTATTCTGGTTCTACTTTTTAGATAAATTAGACCGAGATCTTAGTTCGAATGAGTTCAATGACCTCGACATGTAGTAGTTGCCTTTTCTTCACTATCCGAATTTGTATGGCATTCTAGTTTTCATAAAAGTCGGGGGATAGCATAGGCTTAGCAGAATTGGAATTATGCTAAATCACACGAGTGTGACACGAGGCTTAGGTATATTTTTGACATGCGTGGGAAAATTAAAAAGATACCCAAACCAATCAGTTTTCATTTCTAATCCAAGCTTACCGTGAATATGAAATGGCTTAATTATGTTTTTACTTTCTCTAAAATGTTTTCTAAATCTGGTTCGCTGAAGAATGCAGTTTCCATGGTCGTATAATATACTAGGTACCTACGTCATAACATGTTTTCCTCTGTCCTCTTATAAATGAAATACTTAAAACTTGCACTAGTATACGCCCACTGCACTACAACTTTGTATGTAAAAGAAAAACTTGAGAGGTGTCAAGGGACACCCGGATGGAACGAAGTTCCTTTCATTAAAATTTAATAATTAAAAATAAAAAAACCTGTATACACTCAACAATTCACAACGCGCGAAATTCAAATATTGTCATTCACTCACAAATTCGAAATTCAAATATTGTTGACAAGCAAAAAGTGTCGTGACAACTTTTCGTAAGAATTTTTTCCGTCGAGCCCCCTTTCACAACGCGCGATAAGGAACTTCGTTCCAATAAAAACTTTTATGATAAAAGCGACCAACCATTTATCGTTCCATTGATTCTTTGGTAAAATTGTTAGTAGAATGACTAAAAATATACTAGGAGATTAGGGGTCAATTTACGGAATGGACAATCAACAAAGTTCATTATATATTTAGCTGTAGACATCAGCATAATATTTCATGGTAGGATCTAATGTAGGGATTGGATTGCATGGTTTTATTGTGGTCTTTAATTTGTGTCACGTGTATTTTGAAATATAAATTTCCACTTTGGGTACAAAAAAAAAAAAAATGACATCAAATTATGTTTTTATTTAAAAAAGGTTTGTTTATTTGACCGAGAGACCCATTTTTATGAGCTTGTAGTAGTATATAATATATAGTAGATATGACTGCAATATATTTTTCCATCAGCATAGATATTTATAGACTATTCTAGTTCTGTCCTTTGTGTCCGTTAATTCTATGTTTACGAGGGGACTCCCTATTTCGGGAGCTAACTTAAAAAAAATATCATGGCCCAGAATAAAGTAGGAATTAGTAGATAGTATTTATTCCTACTTTATTTGGGCCCATGTTTTATTGGCAACACTAGAGCTAGCACCTAGCACCCAACAGGATTTAAAGTACCTACCTACTACTCTAATTTTTTCATGTTCAGGATTCAAATTTGTTCACTGGAATAATGGGCTAATGGTGATGTTCAGATTACTTCATCATTCAGACTTACAGGATATTATAATATATTGATCATAATTATTATAATTTTTTATGCATACCTAACTCAGTTTTAAATGGCCCATGTTATGTTTAACATATCTTTCTGAAGTACAAAGATTGCAAAACAAACACAAACATTTAAATCGAAAGAAACAGAATAATACAAAATGTCGTTATGTCGAAGTGAAATAGGTACTTTCTGCTTTTCTAAAATGTGAAATCTTAGGGCGAGTCTCATGCGTGGGTTGACAATAACATCATGGGAAAATCATATTATTTGCTGTGGATAGTTGCTCCTAGTAATATCTTCAAATCTTGTAACAAAACTCCTCCGAAACGGCTGAACCGATTTTTATGTTTTTTGTTGTGTATTCGGTAGGTCTGATAATAGGACGTAAACTATTTATCATACCCCTAAATAAGTGATAAGGATGACCATCCTTATCACTTAGGGGTATGATAAATCCCATCCCAAATTTTTTAAAATTATTTTTGTACCAATTTTTTTTTTGTGATGTGGCAATAAAAATACTTAGACAACCCTAAATTCTACCACCAACCTACGTTTTTTAATAGTGATATTTTAAGGCAAAACAACGTTTGCTGGGTCACCTAGTTCTTACTCCGCTGATATGATTAGCATAATGCTTTTCATCTGAGTATATTGACATTTTTCAGAAGAAATTTAATGCTCTCTGAATTCGTAAGCTCTGCAGATTTGAGCGAAGAAAAAGAAAGAAGTTTTATAACATACCATCACGCCTGTAATCCCCGAAGGGTTAGGCAGAGGTGTACTTATGTACACCTATAGTTCGCCGATATGTTTAAGTCCCATGTAATAGGGGGCGAGACTAATTCTCAGCTGGGCTAAAAAGGACAGTTTTAATGATGCTGAGGAATTGGCTCTTTCTCCGAGCCTTTTCCCAACTATATTGGGGTCGGCTTCCAGTCTAAACAGATGAGGCTGAATATCAGTATTTTACACGAAGCGACTTTTCTTTTATTTAAAATGTAGAGAATCACCAACAGCACGCACGAGTTGAGACTTTCTACAAAGATTGTTAAAGTAATCAAAGGGCCTTTTAATTAATATCGTACAGAATTAGTATGAGAGTCGCCTATGAATTATTTATGTCAGTCTATAAATCAATCATTTTACTTAGTTTATGATGTGTAAAAACTATTTTTTAATTCAAAATTAATTTTCCAAAGTCATAGAAAGTTTTATTGGAACATGTAAATTGAATGTTTTATGCATTTCAAAGTAGATACCTATTTATGTATGTAAGTACCATTTTGAGATGTGAAAATGTATTTGAGTATCATTCATATACATGGCATGCACTAGGTATGTCTGTTTTCACTTAAGTTAGGTACAAAATAGCATTAAATAAGCCTCAAAGTCTGAACTAGGAAATACATTTCGTGTTGTTCCATTCGAATTCGAATGATCTCTGTGTTTATCTATTCTATTTCAATTGATTCAGAAAGATTTGTTATTTTTTAGCATTTTCCATGCTTAGACATTTTAGCGAAGGAAAAATTCGACAAGCAATGACCTGGCGGGTGGGATTCTCGGTGGCTTAGTGGTCTGGGTTTAGGACATTAAACCAGACGACGCAGATTCAAATTCCGACCGCAGTCGATTTTTTCCTTTGTTAAAATAATTTGGAAAGATTTGGTTCAAAATTGTGTAGTTATCACAAGCAAATTAACTCACTATAGTGATATGGTAACTTAAATAAGCATATGTTCCTATCATCATCATATCAGCCTATTGCCGTCCACTGCTGAACGTAGGCCTCCCCCAAAGAGCACCAACCATCCCGGTCTTGGGCAGCTCGCATCCATCCGCTGCCAGCCACCTTCTTCAAATCTATGTCTAGATATAATTATATAGAATGTCCTCGAATTAAAAGAAATGTGTCCATACCTATAAATTTCTGTCTACAGCCTTCAGACTGTTTCAAGTTCTTCAAAATTAAGTTTTGATTGACCTATCTTTATAAGGTAGATTTAATTTCATATATACCTAACCTGTTTTTTTCTAAACTTTCGTCAGACTACCATAGAGCATAGAGGTAGCATACCTCACCTGTGTGTATCTTAAGCATCTGATGACCTAATTGCCGTCTCTCTCCTGGCACTTTTACCTACGACGCCCTAAAATGCTACGTCACAACTTTCTACAGGCATAGGTTAATGAAAGTGACGGATAAAAACTAAAAGTGGAGGCACCCCGAAGGCCGACCACTCGACCTACGACAATGCACACATTTAGGTCGGAGAAAGTAGTGAAAGTCTATATTTGACCGTGATCTACTCTTCATACTCTCCCTAGATATTTTTATCGTGTTCTTGACATTAACCATTCACTTTTTTCTGATGGTCTACTGTAATTTCAACTCTAATACTCTTAATCTTGATATCAGAATCGCGTGCCCCAAATGTAGGTCACAAGCAACAATGTTAATATGATTGTGTTTTAATGATGATTTCTTCTTGTTTTTTTTTTTAATGAGAATAATAGCCAAGACTCGTACAAGCGAGATTATTGTATTTACAATCTCGATTGTGGCTACAAGCAATAAAAATGACGTTATGAGTGGATTGGATACAGAGAAAGATTGAATTGCTGACGAAGATAGATTAGAATTCAGTGGTTGTCGATTTCACATTTCGGCGTGTTCCGTCTGGATCATAAAACGTAGGGACAATACATCAGTAAGAAGTGCATAGGCGTTGCATTTGTCTAGAGTGTTCGGAAAGATCGCGCGCCCGTCGAGATTTTCACCGCTTTCTATACACTTTCACTTCCGAGGCACACAGACAGGCAGACAGACAAAACGACTATAACACGAGCTATTTATCGGAGCTGTGCTGGTGACTCAGTACGTGTTTACAAACTAATGTTGGTTTAGAAGGAAAAAGCCGTTGATGAATGTTACATGCTTAATATTAACGCGTACGATGAAAGGAATGGTTGCAGCGTGTGTGCTACTCTGCGTAGGTACCTATTTGTTTTTGTTTCGTCAATGTTTCAACTGCTGATTCACGATGCTTGGTGACTGGTGAAGCATGATTGGTACTACATGTACTAAAGACTCTTGAAAAGATGCAACATTGATCTGTCTCTATTGGAGGGACGGGAGAAACAGAGAGCTGTAAAGCCCTCGGAGCAATTCCTCTGGATTTTAGCGATTTTGAGCCCTCCAGAAGGACTAAAAGGCCGCTTTTGGTGAATAATATTTATATAATATAATTCATCGTATATTATAATATATAAATAATAATTTGATTCATCGTAGAAAATGGCTACGGAATTAGGTACTGAGGGTTCTAAATATGAATTGATAGAGGAACTGCTAAATGTAGCTAAGATGGCAATTCCTTATTTAACTTTTATTTTTTTATTAAAAATGGGCTTGCTCTTAACTTCAATCTTGCCTCCGGGCCAAAGATGAGGTCAACGGTGGAGCGAGCACACCCAGAAAATGCCTGTTCACCCTACTTTTGAATAGATTCGGTTTGTACTTATACTGATACTTATACAGACGCAAGACGGGAGTTTCACGCCTTAGCTGTGCGCGTTATAAAATATGATTTATAGCGTTGTGTGCATATATAATAATATGTGGAAAATCCACCAGGTAGGAATGATATCCTGCGGTGCGTCTGGAGCTCCGATGGTAGAAGGGGGAAGGTGGGTTGAGCTCATGAAGCTCTTGAGCACACTCTCCGAAGTACACTCTGTAAAATACCGACAAGCAGGCAACGAAAGTTGAAACAAAGTTCGGAATGTTGGTATTTAGCTGAGCCAAAACCTTGGTTTGGACTTTGGTTTGGACCTGTGTTTTATACAATATAAGAAGCTGTACAGTCGTGAAGTACCCCTTAAATAAATGTTTATTTATATATTGTAGCGACATCTACCGCGCTACATGGAAGTACGAAATCCTGAATCACGCAAGCAACATTTGCAACACAAGTTGCATATATACAACCGCCCCCATTCAACCGTCGGGCCGTGGCCCGCCAGGCAAAACACCGGCCTGGTTGGAGGATCCTCCTTTTTCGTTGGAGGGGCAATACACCTCGCCTCTCTACAATATAATTAGCCAAAGCCAGGTGGGACAAAGCCTAACCACTCTCATTCTGAGAGGAGGTCCGTGCCCAGCAGTGGAACCATAGATGTAGAATTTAACCAGGTCATTTATTAGTGGGTCCCGTTAGTAGGTTGATGATGAATTCATATTTAGAACTTGTAGTAATTCGTTAGCAATTTTGTAATTATTATGATTGATCAAAACTGATCATTTTAGCCAACCGTTACACTGTGAAGGTATATTAATAACTAACTAACATTAACAGACATAACTGCCTCCTTAGTCTTGGAGACAGAAGCGCGACTGCTACGGTAGAGGTTCGAGTCCCAGCTCGAGAAGTGTGGGTTTTTTTATGAAATTCACTGCAGCAGCTTGGAGTTTCGATTTGTGCCTTGTTAATGACATTAGGCTCGCCCCTTATATATGAGGGACCTAAGCTTACCGGCGAACTGTGGGTGTACCTTATTAGTACAATCGCAGGTATGATAAGTTATTCATAAATTATTCAAAAAAATAATTTGTTTTATACTCTTAAAGATCGTCTTCTAAAAATACGTAGTCAATAAAAACGATAACTTTTAATAAAACTTATTAGTGTAAATAAAATCAGAGCTGGTTGGTCATTGAACTCCAGCGAAATGCAAACGACGGTTTCTTTTAATATTGTATGCGAATGTGCGTTCTACATTCAACACTTTTCTCTTAAACTGAATAAATTGTTGATTGCATTATTTTTTTCTGAGAATTCACAAGAGATAGAGGTCTCGTCGAGACATTGCTCTTATAAAGACAGACAATAGTGCAGAAGTCACACAATAAATTAATTGGGTACTATAATGATCGTTTGTTTTTTAATTTACCCGTGGAAATGTTTCAGGGATGCCTCGCACCGGGAAAGATGGAGGCTGCCGTGGGTTGCCATACACTTGCTTCTATAAACTAGAATTGATTTATTTAAGATTACTCAAGGAAACTTTTTTGATAATTAGTTCATGAGTTTATAATATTCAACCTTCAACTGTAAGGTTGAAGTGGCGATGGGCTGGCCACTTCAGTCACATGCAACTGGACGAGGGCGTGGGTAGCTACAGCGTGGGTCCCTTGTAATTCGTGGACGGTGTCAGCCGAGCAGACGTTGGGTGGATCTTGATAAGTTTTTGCCAACTTGGTATGAAGGAGCTCAAGATAGAGTTCTGGACTAAGATAGGGGAGGCCTTTGAGCTGTGGGATACAAAAGAGGCTACATAATAAAAAGATTTTATAATGTAATTATTTTTACACCATATGTAATATACAGACGCCAGCTGGTCAAGTTATCCAAAACTGACAAATTTTCTGAATTGAAAATAAACCTTATTGTTTTGGATACATTTATTTGATTGAAAATCAAAGCAGATTGGGGTAGCTTGACCTGCTGGCGTCTGTACCTATTCGTTCGCAAGAAAAAACAGCGATAAAAAAAGTTATTTTGTCAGTTTCAGTCTTTGTGTTGGCATGATAAAGGTTAAGTTATTTTTTCAGACAAAGTATTTATTTACTGATGATCAAAAAATAATATATCACTGCTAAAATATATTTTTTTAATCTTGACCGAGAAAACGCGCCTTTATCTATTCTCCCAATATTGCCAGTGTATAATTAACTACTACGTAAAGAAGTGTAAACACTGATTTCTATGTATTTATTGATGACACAATACCTATTTTTAGTTTTGTTTTGTTTTGATCGCACTGTGGGCGACTTTCATGTGACACACATGCACGGAAAAGTGGGTTTGTGATGATGTAATTTTTAGTTTTATTTATTCATGTATTGTAACTCTTTTGAGTCACCTAAAACCATGTTTTTATTTAATCTACGATACGCACAGTGCAGTTTGAAGCCTTACGTAACTACAGACTTACCTATCTAAATTCTTACATACATATATACACTCACGCCCTTTTTTATAGGGGTAGGCAGAAATTAAAGATCGCCACGTACTACGATTCTTGCATAGGTATTACTTTTGCTTCGTTCACATTCACACATCTTTTCATTATAGCTAAATTAATTACCTCTCTATCCTATATAGCTAAATTAATAACTTAATATCCTGCAGGTCCTAGGTCCTACAGTATATTAAGTTTTAGGAATTAAAAATAGTTTAAGTTTTTTAACTAGCACTAGTACTACTTAAAAAACCTTAAACTTTTTTGTAATTCAGTTAAACTTGAATTGTTTTATCCGAATAAGGATGTCATCTATAGCAAATGCCGAATTATTATGTATTTTTCACGTCACGTCAAACAAGTAGAGGAGTTATCTGATGGTAAGCGGACATCGCCGCCCCATGAACACCTGCAACACAGGATGACTAGTGATGTGACTTGCCATATTCAGATCGTTTGAACCTCATGTCATAGTGAAGCACGAAGACTATGTGATTCTCAGTAATATCACGGAATAGTCTGATAACGTAGTAGTATTATTAAATTAAGAGTCCTGGAATATTATTATTATTTATTTTATTTATTTAATCCTTTATGCACATAGGACAAAGGCCAGCACATCAAGCTACGCCAATTTGTCAAATTTCTTTGATAGATTTTCAACTATAATGCAAACGTAATAAGGTTAATGTTCAATTGGGAAAATTTGACAGTTTTGAATAGCTTGAACTGCTGGCGGCTGTACAATGGCGGACTTAATGCCTAAGGCAATTTCTAACAGTCGCAGTTACAAGACTGGTAATACTCAATTGGCACAAAAACCTTCGCCGAAACATCGTTCAGGATTAGATACTAAACTAATTCATTAACAAGTTTTTAATTCAGATCAGCTGATTCAATCAATCCTATAAGTACGACAAAGAAAATACATTAAACTTTACAACTGATTATACGATATTGCTGAATTAAAAGCATTTTATTGAGTGGCGGCAATTGCGGAAACGTTCATAACGTTTATGATGATGGTTGATGAAGCAGTAGCCATTAGTCGGGGTATTTAGCCAGTTCCGCACGTGAATATGTGCGGGTCATTGAACTTTTTTGATGAATTCTAACCGTACGTTTCTGAAGTCCTATAAAGACTGGTATGACAATTGGACTGCCAAGTCTCGAGTACGAATCGAAGGCACACACCTCTGATTTTTCGAATTCATGTGTGTAGTAATTAATAATTAATTATTACTCTATTAAACGGTGAAGGAAAACATCTATATATCATGATTCTCTGAGTTTGTTTCGGTGTTTCTTCTCAGAGGTCGTCATCTAGCATAAAAAAATATTCAATACATTAACTTGTAAAAGTGTCTTTAAAAGTTTTATTTATTTTACTTATTTATGCTTAATGTATAAAAGCGGTCTTAAAGCCTTAAGCATTCTCTACCAGACAACCTTTAAGTGGTGCAGAGACAACCTTTAGGTGATGCAAAGATCTATTTACAGAAATATATATATCATTTCATTTCATCGTAAGGAACTTGCATGCCTTAGAGATTTTTCTCGACGTGTGAAGTCTGCCAACCCGCATTTGGCCCGCGTAGATGATTATAGCCTAACCCCTCTCAATCTGAGAGGAGACCCGTGCCCAGCAGTGAGACAGTATATGGGTTGATGATGATGATAAAGACTGGACTGGGGATTCGTAGGGTAAGAAAGTAGTGCTGAAAAAAATACTATTATATTTATTATATATTTTATAGTGATCCTTCAAGCCTATCCCAACTATATTGGGGTGGGCTTCCAGTCTAACCAGAGGCATCTGTCACCAGACCTCCGCAACCCAATATCTGGGCAACACTGATATCCTAATGATACCGGTGGTACTGATTCTCAGGCTTTTTGGATATCCGACAACGTCTAAGGGTTGTCATAGGTATTCACATGACAACCGGGACCGATGGTTTTACGTGCTCTCCTAACACAATACTTAACATAGCAATGGCTGGACTCTAATAATATAATAATAATAACAATTAAAATAACAAATCCTAATGAACTTCTAGTTTCATGAATTATTCTGAATTTGGTATCGAGGTCAACGCCCTGCTGCTTTTTTTAAATATAAATCCATCTTTTTCCAATTAAAACTCCTGTATTTTATAGGGTACGGGTAGTGACAGCCAATCTAACCAAAGAGTATCGATAAAATACGATTAATTGTTTTTTTTTGTACTACTAAGGTGGCAATCAAGCATACGACCCATCTGATGGTAAGCGGTTACCGTAGCATATAGACGGTTGTAATACCAGGGGTATCACTTGCGCGTTGCCGACTCTGTAAAACGAAAGAGAAATAGTTGGTTTGGCAGTATATAACGATCAAAGTCCCCCCACTGCCAACACAACGTTTCTTCGTGGAGCACTGGCAGCTCACCGTAAGAAACAACACAGCTCAAAGCAGTGTTATTTTACTTCGATTTTCTGCAAGGCGGAGATACTTCCCCAGTTGGGCAGCTCCAATTTAAGTGGAATTACTCCCACTATACCCTACCTCTCTTAAAAAAGATTTCAGTGATTCAATGGTAAGTGAGTCGATTATGTGAAATATCGATATCAGGATAGATTGGAAGTCCCCAACATTCTTAGATTTAGTTGAGTAGGTAGTTAATGTATTATAGTGAAGTTCAGTATATATCTTCAGTTCAGTACTTCCTTCTGTCTATCCCTTCAAGGATTAAAGTCATGGCGGTAATTATACGTGAATACATTACAATCCTACCTTTCAGTTTGAATAGGATGAGAGACTTAATAAATCAATGTATTAGTTTCTTGTAATCCTACGCACATTACTCTGGTTATTGTCGATAGGAAATCCATGGAGACGAGGCCTATGTTAGTTGCAGATTAAATATAAACCAACTTTACCCAAACCGATGCGACTATTTACTTAATTAGTATAACATTGGTTTGAATTTAATTCCTATTCCTTTTTTTTTTGTTTACGGGGGGAAACCTTCAAAAGGCTACCGGTTTACGGGGGTTAGACCGGGGAGTGTGGGATTCTTACCCACTAAAACCACCCCGGTGGCCACAATCAGCACATTTAGCGGCACTGTGTTCTCTAAATAGACCACCCCAGAACCCCCCTGTGCACCGGCACAAAGATATTTTTAATAAATGGAGAACGGGCACGGGAACATTTTCATTATATTTCATGAAAAAGGTTTTATGTTTATTTTGATTTCTGACTGAAAGTTGAAAACACTGCACAAAGCGACTTTATGGGATTTATGGGTACTTTGGTAGTAATAGATAAAATTATTCTCCATGTCTCGTTTGTCTACCGGCTCGTAATATTTATATATCTGTGTTTAAATTATGATGAAATGAAATGTTATCAATACTTATTAAGTAACGATTGTATTAGTTAGTTAATTTTATTATTTTCTCCTTCATTAATAATTGTCATGTACATAATATATGTAATGTATCTACTTGTAGGTAATTCTGGCACGTGAGTAAATTGTTACCTATTGATTGAATAAATTAGATTAAGAACGTATTTTTTTTTCTAAACTTTGTCGAACTAGTCCTTGCTACTTACAAGACGTTTTATATTTCAAAACTTAGCCCAAACGCATTTTAAATGAATGTTTTGATGAGCTTAATGACTCTAAATTATTCTGAAAGACATCTGCTATCTTGTAGCATTTCAGGGTCCATATATTTAACGCAATGGTTTTCGAAAAACTGCGTAGACACACAAATACAAGACAAAGCTAATGATTGAATTGAAAATAGAAGTGTTTTAATTATTTCTGAAATGGCGTGAAGATGCAATAATGATAGCTATGCTGGTCGAGTTGGTTTCTAAAGAAACACATTTAAGGAATTCAGGCAGATGTAGCATTGTTGTTTGACGCAGGTGTCCTCACTCATTTAGTGTCTACTTTCAATTTCATCGAGTTTTTCTTACAGTAATCGCTTACCGAAGACAAATTAACAGTCATTGTAAATAATATTTACGACTGTAATCGCACACCAGAAGAAGAAATATATATTTCACTCAACACCAACTGAAAACAATATGTCAAGGTATGTTGGTTTATTTTGATAATATATAACATATAGCTATGTTACATGGGCTCGCGCATAGATATAAATAACTAGGCGCACAACACAGACAGGTGGTTCAGGTTATATGAACCCGCCGGCTTGGTGTGACCGCGAAATTATTTTCAAGACTACACCAACCTCGAGCGCACACAAACATACAACAAATCCCATCTGCACACACGTCTCACTACTACTGTGCGAATGTAGTGGTAGTCGTGAGAAACTTGCTGTTCTATTCCGAAACGGCATACGCAATAGCTGCATGCGAATGAAAATGGACTCTAATTACAAGATTTACTGATTAAATTTGCCGTCACACAAAAACGTGTTCGCGTCATTTCATTGACACGATGCGTATGGTAAAGTTGCTATCTTGTTCGTAATGTCCGCGAACGGAGGTACATTCAACTTTTAGCCCAGTAAACTCTCGAAGTTCGTTCACCCACTGCTTGTCAACTGACGTAAAGAGAGCGAGAAGGGAGAAATTGCAGATAGCGGCGTCCCTTTCCCTCGGTATGTTCAAGTTTAGAAGTTTTTATTGAGCGTACGGCTGTCGAAATAGTTTACTTTTGTTTTGATTATGCTTGCCTGGTACTTTTGACGGTTTACGTTGGCTATATCGATAGATAACGTGACTGTGATGTGTTTGCGTCACGATTCAGTTATCGATGATTCAAAAGAAGGGCATACAATAGATTTCAGGTGGTAACGGCATTTTTTATCAGCAAGATAACTAATACGATTAGCCTATTAAAGAGTTAAGAACATTACTGTGTTTGCAATGGAGATAAGAAGGTTGGAAACGCATATTTCATGATCAAAGAGGAATTCATGTTGTCGTATCGCCAACATAGAACAAACAAGCCCACGTAAAATTACGAAACTCAAGTTCATTACATAAACGAACCACGAATAGTTTATCAACTTGACTTTAAACATGTGTATCTCGATTTAGACTAACAATTAGTTACAATTTCGGTACGATAACTGCCTCATTGTTCTGGTTGTAACTGTTGGTGTCCGAATGTGAGTTTCAAATTTTCAATACTTTCAATCCAGGTCTGAGGAAGTATTGTTAAGTTTGTTAACGCTACTTACTAAAGCCGGTGTGGAGTTTGATTTCATGTAAACTAAACCACACCAGACACGATCAACATCATACATGCTTATTATGACAAACAACAATACAAGTACTGTCTCCACTACCTTTTTTTGTCGTATGTCAATTCTTCATTCTCATTCCTATTTCATGTTGTACTTATATCAACTTAAAACCATATCGTTTGTTTAATGTCGCTCCCATGAAATTTTCGAGCAGATTATTTTCTTCCAGTACACATTTACTTAACACAAAATTCTTTGACCTCAATTCTGAGACCTCACCCCTAGCCTTTTCTCGCTGTTTTTTTTTATTGATTTAACTTTAACTAAAACGGCTGCAGACCAATGTCATTAATTAAAGATATTGCATTCATACACAGCTCTCACAAAATTTCAGACATACTGATAAAAGTATCTTCCTTTCGTCCGCGAACACATCACACTCAGGCTTGGCCTGTAGGAGAGCGTTGAGCGCAGACAGTGTGCGAAGAACAAGAGTGTGTTCGCGTGACGGTTCGGCACGAGGGCACAGAGAAAAATCTGCTGCGGCTATAGTAAGCGGGGGAAAAGAGTTGAGACAATTCACCGTGCAGGTAAAATTTCCTATGAAGGATCTTGCACGTTGTTATCATTTTGTCATGTTTTCTTCTTACTTCCAGCGAATCCCAATCCTAAAATGTCCATACATGACGTGAAATGTTGTTATCTGAGTAACAAGAGGAATGAAAAATGCCATCTCAATTCCTCGCCTGATTAAATGGTTGATTCGATTTTTAAATATCAGAGATCAGAAATCCGAAACAGCAGTTCGATTTTCAAAACAGTTCACTAGGTTTGTTATTGTCAATGGTCATTTACCACACATACCAAAAAGGTTGAGTACATTACAACTAGAGGTTCACACGTTCAAAGGAATACCGAATTGAGAAATGTTGCCCACGTGAAATCATGACTTCGACTACTATCGTGGGATGATCCCTCTTCATTTCTGAATTACACAAGAAATTGGTACTTTTAGGGACGGAAGTGTGTAAGCCCGGGGTTCAAAATAATCTGGTTGTGTAAATACCTCATTGTCTATGTTTACTAGGTGGGTGTACCGGTTTTTTATTGTAAATGTGAGGTGTGGTTCATTCAAGCATTGTGGTTTGGACAACATCCAATATGTAAGGTTTTGTCGTAGAATTTATCTGTTTGCTGGGTTCCGAAGAAAACTAAGCGCCTGTGTAAACGGAAATCATGTCGATGACTTGTAAGTTAACAATTTTATTGTTGCAAATGGCCAGGGAAGTCTGGTAAATTAGCACGTCGATGAACAATTAGCAACAGAAAAAACACTGCTAAGACCCTCTGGATGGCTACGATTAATGAATTAATCTTGGATAATTTCGGAGTTTGATAAAATACACAAATGGTAAAATTCACCGTCAGTACATAACAAGTAATAAGTACATTAATATCCACGTGAAATACAAAATCAAATTCTATTCTTACTCCTGTAATAGATTCATTTGACGTTCGAGTCGTAAAATGCCGCCATAAACTCGTAATGTTAGCTAATTAATAAACGTAATTCCGCGGAGGCGCTACGAACTTCGCTACACCTCTTCTATTCTCTATTTTCCTAGTACCTTGCTGGTTAATGTTGGTCTCTGCTTTCTTTTAAAACGATACCGATTGACAGCGTTTTGTAGGCTTTTCGATTAAAAATAACTTTTATTGTGTTGGACTAGAATTCAAATTGGTATTTATAAAGGGAAATTTAGAAGTGCGTGTCTGAAATTAAATTTTGGTACGATTTTATTCTGTATGCAAGAGTATTGACGGTAAATGTAAGTTTGTTTTCGAAGCACGCTTATGACGGCTTTACACATATGGAATTGCGGATGCTGCGGTGGCTGTCCACGTAATTGTTGGTTTTTGCGATTAAGTGTTAAAGTGCTTTCGTGCAAATAAAACAGTATTTGTCTGAGAAGTAATATAGATGTGGACTTGGAATGTTTTATTTTATGTTTGCCATTGTAATTTTGTACTTTAAAAGTCGTATAAAAAGGAAAAATATGGAATTTTGTAGACCTAATAGAAACATCAGTAATTTGCATAAATAAACCTCTTGGGCCCAAGATTTTTTTTTCGGGAATATTATACATTGAAATAAAACTACTTTTTACGGATTTTATCGCGTATATTGATATTATTAATCCCGACGTTTCGGACCCTTTACAGCGTCCATGGTCATGGGTAGACTCAGTACCGTAGGTACCCGTAAAAAGTAGTTTTATTTCAACCTACCCTCTTTTTATTATACATTAATGATTTGTATAATATTAAACTAACTAATGCCAAAATTTTCGCTTACGCCGATGACACAGTTGTTGTCTTTACTGGTGCGTCCTGGAAAGATTAATCTCCGTGCAGAGATGGGAATTGCCCATATTGCCGAGTGGCTAGGTAAAAACTTATTAAATACATTAAATACCGACAAGACAAACTACATTTGTTTTAGTGTTAGTAAGCGGACGCAGCCCAGCGAAGATTCAATTTAAAAGTACACACTTGTGGAAATATAAACAGCATATTTTGTAACTGCACATGTCTAAATAGAGTCTCCAAGACGAAGTACTTAGGTGTGATTGTTGATCAATTCCTATCCTGGTATCCCCACCTTGAGCAAGTGATTGGTAGGGTTAGAAAGCTCACCTGGATGTTCAAAACGCTAAGGCACGTGGCCCCAACTAAAATGATGAGTAGTGAAAACCGATCTAGAAATCTCTTAAACGAAATCTATATTGCCCTTGCACAGTCCGTTCTGCTGTACTGTATCAACATTTGGGGCGGCGCAGCTAAAACCAGATTCCTGGATGTTGAACGTGCACAACGAGCACTTATAAAAATTATGTATTTTAAAAATATAAGATACCCTACCCAAAACTTATACGAAATTAGTAATCTACTCTCAGTTAGGAAACTCTACATAACCCAAACTATTCTAAAAAAAACATAAAGCAATCCCATATGACACAAATAATAAAACTAAAAGAAGAAAAGACAACATTGCAGAAATTCCCAGATCTAAAACAAAATTCGCAAGCAGACAATTTTACAATCGGTCAGCCCAATTATACAACAGGATTAATAAAAAAATATATGTACACAATAAAAACCACTATGACTGTAAAAAAACCATAATGAATTGGATAAAGTCTCTTAGTTATGAAGATACAGAAGCTCTTCTGGAATATCAGGGGTAACGAAAATCACACATCACACACCACACTCCACACATCACACATCACACATCACACACCACACAACATACAACACACAACACACAACACACACCACACAACACACAAAATAACTTAAACAATATTAGTATGTTATACGTCTTAGGCTCTCATGTTTACAAGTACCTAGTACAGACGCCAACGGGTCAAGCTATCCAGAACTGTCAAATTTTCCCAATTGAAAATGAACCTAATTATGTTGTGTTAAAGTTGAAAATCTATCAAAGAAATTTGACAGATTGTGGTGGCTTGATGTGCTGGCCTCTGTACCTATAATATCTGTATACATGTTTTAAATTTCCTTATATCTTTAAACAAAATTAACCTCTTTACTTACGTTATACTAGTATAATTATAATAATAATACGATGTGGAAGAGCGGAGTCTCCTAACACAGGCATTGTTTGTCTAAAAGGAGGCTCCACATACAATCAAATGTACTAGAAACTTTTTGTGAAATAAAGATTATTGCCTTTATTTATATTTATACATATTTTTTTTATTTTTAAATATTTCATCGTAAGTAACATAATTATAAAAAAAAAACATTTAAAAATATAAAAAATAGAAACCCACCGGCATCGGGAGCAGGGTGCAAGCTACCGGTGGTCAGGGCCCCAGAGAAAGAAACCTCTTAACGATACGGGCCGTGTCCAAGAGTACTGCTTTCTGTATCAAGCCCTTGATCCAGCCATCCAACGAGAGCCTCCTTAGATGTTGGTCGAGGCTCTTGGCTATTAGGCCATTGGCTGACACAACGATTGGTACAATGATTGCTGAATTCACCTCCCACATGTCGCCTCGTGTGCCAAGTCGAGATACTTTATTTCTTTCTCTTTCTCGGCTTTCACGAGGTTCTCGTCATGCGGAACAGTGATGTCAACAATCATTGCACGTCGCTCTCATCGATCTATCACTACAATATCAGGCTTATTGGCAACAATAGTCCTGTCTGAATAAAGATTAAATAAAGATTATTATTATATTATTATTATTTAATTATTTTTTGTGCTATGTACTTCAACTGCTGAAGTGCTGAGTAAAGCCGTAGATTAGGTACATAACTATTTTCACACTTTATTATAGATGAAAAGCAGATAGAAAAGGACAGAAAGAACAAAAATACGTATAAATTCAGATCGGCTAGTAGGAACAGGCAATCTAAAGATTCGACATTTGGTCATTTCGTCATAATTGGGAAAAGCTGAACTTTTAAGTGCATGGTTAATGACGTATGGATTTAAAAAAGTTTACGGACACTAGGTACACCGAAACTCTTTGTCATTTCCCTTTTTTGATAAAAAGTTATTATTTTTAGAATCGAATCGCTTACACTACTTTGGAAAGTGAGGCTTATTTACCCGACTGCGCGACGCAAGGGAGGGTAATGTGTTTATCAGTCTATGTATGTTCTTTTGTGGTAGTACACTAGAGACCAAACGCTTGGGCCAATCTTGGTGATTTTCACGTCAATCGATTTGTCATAATCTTGCGAGTGTAAAACATGACAGTACTTATTTAAAATTCAATATGACGACAACCAGACGCTATATTGTGAAAAGAAAATTATGTTGACGAATTTATTGATAAGATTTAATGAATTATATTCAAGCTCCAAGGAGTTTTACTGACGAGGCAGTACAGTTTTACTGGCAGAACTCGAAAGAGTATTTACCCTGTTCGTACTGTCCAAGTAACAAGACGAAACAAACGAATCAAACGATTTGAAATCAACACAAAAAAATAAACCTTGGTTTCGGTTTCGGCACATATATGATCTGCGACACTAAATTGTAAATCACGTCGCGTTGCACAATTTCCAACGTCGTCTCGTTTATGCAACAATATAAGAAACGCGATAAACATCATGTCACCACTTGAACGGTCATTAAACTTTTAGCCCAGTGCTGGCAGACGCGCGAGTTAGACGGGTGCAGGAACTACTTGTTTAGAAGTATGCGCTCCTGGTAGGGTTGTGACTGAGGTATCAGTGTAGTGTTGGATTTTATTTTCATGAAATTGCGGCTATTCAGAGGGTTTTGTTTCAGATAATTTGATTCTTGATAGGTTATCATCATCAAGCCATATACTGTTCATTGTTTGGGCACGGGTCTGCTCTCAGGATGAGAGGGATTATGCTATAGTCCACCACGCTGGCCTAATGCGGTTTGATAGTGAGATATTTAACAAGGTAAGAAAAGCTCTCTGTATTTTTGAAATATCGAAAATTGGGGTACATATTATCTATATTAAGTACTCGGCCAATTATTGCAAATTATTTTAATCATAGATTTATATATAACTAGCTGTTGTCCCCAGTTTCACTCTCATCCCAAAGCGCTTTTTGAGGCAAAGACAGCCTATGTCCTTCTTCAAGGTCTAATCTATCTCTGTATCAAATTTCATCAAAATCAGTTGAGCGGTTTAGGAGTGATAGCATAACATTAAGACAGACAGAGTTACTTTCGCATTTACAATTTAGTGGATTTGTAAACCTGGAGTAACTTGAGTTGACTGCCGTTGAAAAGGTACAATTTATTCTTCGGAGTTTGCCATCCCTGAAGACGGGAGTATCGAACGCGGAGCATCACGCGCAAAAGTCGATAAAGTCTAACGATCGCCACTCGATATCATCGTATACATCCTGCTCCCCTGATTACTTATGTCAATCAATAATGAAAGAATAATATATGTATTCAAGTTTGTTTTGAATTTTCTTAGCGTAAAATATCAATTTGACAGACAGACATAGCAGATTTCACGTAACTTCAGAAACATGGAGGCCCTTCAATTTTTTGATAGTCAACTTCTGATCTGCATTGGAATTAAAAGAGTGAGCGATGTGCCCAGGTTTCCATTTAAAATCATAATTCACAATGTTTTAACATGGCAGGTTTACTGCGAACTTCTAAAATTGCGGAGAGGCAAAAGCTAGCAAAATATGTTAACAGGAAAATATAATATTTCATGTTGTACCTAACAAATTTATGTTCTAAAATATAGTTTCGTTTAACACTCATACCGTAATACTCATAGTAAATTCGCGATTATATTAAAGTATTCATAAACCTGTAAGTATTCTTTTTTATAGTCTCGTAAAAAAATAAACGAAGCGGCAATGTACCTACTTCTAAAACATCGATTGACTCAGGCAATGCTGATTGGTCTATAACCACGAAATTTTGCACAGGAGTTCCTGATATAACGTAATTGACTACTAAGACGGGTTATTGGGAAATTCCCAAAACGAGATCATCGCAGATGAGACCGCAGGCAAAGACCAAGTATTTAATAGACACATTTTTGATAGATGCTATAAAGGGTAACGTAGGTAATTATAAATTGTCAACTTCCCCATTCCTGAGGCGAGTAAAACGGTTCTAAACATGAAGCACTTCATTCAGAATTATGTACGGACAAGTAACTTAACTGGCTACAAGATCGTAATAACCATTAATATGTAATATCTTGATCAAATAGAACATACATTCTCAGGACTTAGGGTCAAAAGCTTGCAGCTCATAAAGAATAAATGAAGGATATTATATTTAAAAGTGATTAAGTATTTCTATGCATTCCACAAATAACTACGAAATATGATTTTTTGAAAATAGAACTCATGATTGACTTTTAAGGTGTGTACTTTGACAGTTGCTCTATTAGACGATAAGTTTTGTCTATAGTCTGCGTTACAGCCCTAAGTCACATATTTTAGGGCTGGTAGTGGTACGCAAAGACTAGTTTGTATCATAGTAAGGTAATTACTTCTTCAATAAAAGGCAAGATGTGTCGTGATTTACAACATCCGGACTAGAACGCGATTGGAAGAGATACTGCGCGTCTAGGATAAATTCTACTTTATTAAGCGGAAGTGTCAGGAATTGTCAATGTTAACTGGTTTATTTCAGTTAAACGCTATCATTGTAAGTGGCCATTTAGTCAATATCAAAAACCATGATGAAGATGGAATCTAGATTCTTTATTACAAATTTAGCTTGGGAAAATAATTGACTGGATATACAAAGTAATATTTTATGTATATTCTTTTAAAACAGTTTTCCTGATTAATGTTACGTAATAAAATAGCTTTCTTGGGAGTAAACTAGTTTTCTAATCAAATTATTAATAGGTTTATGATTTAACTCATATATTCAATAAGAATATCTACTAAATTCAATGATTCTATCTACTATATTCAACGAATAGTTAGGGTTCACACGACGCTACAAGCAACTATGTAAAACCCAATAAAATTCAACATGTTGTGTAAGTGTATAGTTGTAATAATTTTCGATTTTCTCGCAGTTTTCCCGCCGGGTCCGCATTAATTGTCGCTGAACGGGTTCCGCACATTTGCATCTGTAGTCATTCACCCCGGAACACCGCATGTGGTGGCCAGCAGTGCATCATGAGCATCGAGACAGCGTTGAACGGAGGAAGATGCTTATATAAATAATTATATAAATAATAATGTTATACGTCATTTCTCTGTTTATTATGTATAAAATGTTAAGCTCAAAGACCGAAAACAGCTCACAACGCGTTGTGAGTTATGTTAGCGTCTATTGTCTTATTGTGATGCAAAATATTTTCCAAAAATCGTGTTCAGATTCAAAGTCAGTCACTAATAAGAATGACATATTTTAATATTTATTTATTTTTTATCTGGAAAACTTAAAGCTATTTAGATACAATAGTTAATATAATATAAGTACAAAAATAAAATTCCATATTTAAACAGTAAATATACTTTGAAATAAAACTACTTTTACGGATTTTATCGCGTATATTGATATTACGAATATTATTTATTTCAATGTATAATATTCGCGTAAATGTCAGAAATCAGTAAATATACTGTTTAAATATGGAATATATTTTTTTATTTCATATATTAAAAAGCGTAAGCGTTAGTAACTCATGCGCGTACATACACTCTTCAGACTACTTTCGTAGCGCTACGACTCGTAGTAGGTTCTACGAATACAATACACTTTACTTTAAGCCTACCAAAAGAGAGCTATTTAATTGGTTATTGTTTTTTTAAAGTAAAGGCAACATACTTTTTAGATAAGAACTTTGAATCAAACGATTATAGCAATAATATTATTTTCCTAAGATCGATAAAAATGCAATCTCCTGGTACAATTCGTTTGCGTGGTTTTGTTATGCCAACCTCAATATGTAATCGTCTTTTGCATTATGAGGCTTAAAGGAGGAGGGTTTTTGTAGAATAATAAACACTCAAAGGCCGATTCAGTCTTCATTTTAAATCTAAAAGTTCTATTCTATGATTTATAAACTTGTACTTGGCATTTGTTTATGGTGTGCCATAAAGACTATTCTATTCCATTCTAAAATAACTTCGTTTGTGAATTTCTGCTATAATATTTCAAAGATAGCTTACAATAATATTATCTATCAACGTTTCTAATATCGATGTCGCTTGAAGCGCTGCGCTCCTAGTACTGGAAAATGAGCATGAAAATGTCGCCTCGATTTGTTACCCCGTCAAGTCATCTATTTATCTAGCCTGCTAGCTTTTTCCCAAATAAAAAAAAATTGGGATCGGTTTTGAGTCTCACTAGAAGCGGCTGAATATCAGTATTTTACATGAAGCGACTGCCAGCAGACATCCGCGACCCAATTTCTAGGTAATACATACAATAAGTTTAAACAGGTTGTCAGACTTTTTGGGCTTTGTTTTGAAGAATATTATAGCATTTGACATTTATGTGTTTATCACTAAGATTAGATCGAATCTATATTAAAAAAGCAAAATTGGTTTCGTTGTTGCTGGTTTACGAAGACTATCTATAGACAGAATGGATGTCGATTGTCAGTAGGAAGCGACAAGTCATTACGGTTTTATTGAAGAACCTCACAAACAAAGCCTTTTGTTGCACATAGACGACAATGAGATCAAATTGAATGTTATCTACATCACAGACTGACAGCTAAAATAAATAGGTATTGTGTTCCCAAATGTGTTGGGATCAGCTTCCACTAGATGCGGCTGAATGTCAATATTTCACACGAAGCGTCTGCTATCAGACCTCCGCAACATAATTTCTGCAATACCGATTAACTGATGATAGAATAGACTGGTTGTTAGGCTTTTTGTTGGGCTTTTAACCAGATCCTGACTGATTTGGGTTGACTGGTTGGTCAGCCACGAGCCTCTACGAGTTATTTTTGCCGAGTCGAGCTTAAAAACGTTTGTACTTAATTCAATTTTATACCTTTTACTTTACAGCTAAACTCATGTTTGACCGTAGAACGACGCCCCGGCATGATAAATAAAATACGAAACTTGTAAAATATAATAGTTATCAAGATCCATATCTATATTAATCACCTAAATATTTTATATCATAAATTAATAAGGTGAACAGTGTGAACAGATCGTAACAAAGTTGTTCTTCAATAAAGAATTTACGAAGAATGTTTATCTTGCAGCATGTTTAAAATTGGAATGATTTTTTAGGCGCGAATGCCCTTTTTACTTTTCCCAACGCGGAAATGCAAAGACATTTTTAAGAAACGGCCCCGTCAAGCCGGTTGTGTTATTTTAAACTGCAAGTAACAAAAAAAACCCGTACTAAAATGTATGCGCAAACGAGATCCGAGTTACCAGGCTTACATACGTTGATGGAGTTTGTCCAGTCATACAAGTCGCAACTACACCCGATCCTCATTAAACATATATCGCCTACGCGCTCACTCACACCACAGGTCTAATATTAATTGCAACCCCATCTCTTTCTAATTTAACTCATAAATTTTCTTAAACGTCAAATTATATAGGTGATTGTAATCGCGCAGGTGTCTCAGATCAAATGATAAATTATAAATTTTTATCATCAATTTGTCGGCGCTTCGATTCCGAGCAAACGTGTCATGAATTCATTGCAGTTGATTAGGTATATCCGTCTCTGTCTGTCCCGAAAACTTACGCACACAAACAAAAAGTTCGTTCACACGTTAAAAATTTAAACAAAGAATTTGATTTTCGAAAAGCGTTTCGAAGTGTTGATTCTATACAAAGTCGGAAGTGACGATCGGGCTCACTAACGCAAGTGAGTTATCAACATTTCTCACGGTTAGTTTCCATCGGTGTGTGTCGAGTCCATCTTTGTTTCTTCGCTAGTGTTAGCGTGTATGTATGCTATCTGAGTGACTGTGTGTGCGAGAGCTGAGAGCAATGAGACGCAAGCGCTTCCTAGGTTCGTTCAACTTTTAGCCCAGTAAACTCTGTGCGAGTGACTATACTTAGCTATGCTTGTGTAGCCAGTATCTATGGTGTACAATGGGGTAGGCTGCATGGTCTCGCGCATTTAATGCTATGTTTACACTGCCCCTTTGTTCTGGACGCTTTATGTTGTCATTTGCAATTCTATGTTGTTTATACATACGATCGTTTGCCTATAATAAACTATTTCTATGTGTATAATATTGGACACGTATTGTAAATATGAGCTGCTTAATAAATTGGTTTTGGACGTAATTATTGTGTTTGAAATAGTTTGAATGGATTCTAATTGTATCAGAATAATCTTCAATGACAACTAAAGGACATAAGGAGTAACGAATGACAGATTTGACAGACAAAATCATGATGATTTTGAATAAAGTCAAGTAAAGAAGACTAGTATTAATGTTGTATAAAAAACTAGCGACCCGTCCCGGCTTCGCACAGGTGGATTATGTGATCGCGGTACTCTATTTTTTTTTCAAAAATACAACAATGTTTTTTACAGATATTACGAGATAACATATCATCACGACTATATTCCGAAGGATTAGGCAGAGATGTACGTAGAGACCTACACCCACAGTTCACCGGTAGTTATGTTTTATGGTACCTACGTTTGAGTTCCATGTGATGCGAGCCTATTGCTATTAAGCGGGCACAAATTCAAACTCCGAGATGCTGGTGAGAATTCATAGAAGAATCCAGTGTTACTTATTCGTCGACCTGAGAATCGAAGGACTTCAAGCGCTCTTAGGACCACTAGACTAAAGAGGCAATTTAACTAGGTACGCTTGTTGAGTGAGGTTTGGGATAATATCGACATACCAACTAGCTGCCCCCGCCGTGTCACCCGCCTTTCCTTTTTGCTCGGCTCCTTTTAGTCGTAGCGTGATGTTATATAGCTTATAACCTTCCTCGATAAATGGACTATCCAACACAAAAAGATTTTTTCAATTCGAACCCGTAGTTCATGAGATTAGCCCGTTCAACCAAACAAACAAACAAAATCTTCAGCTTTACAATATTATGTATTATATTATTTCTTTATTATATGTATAGATATAGGTAAGAGCATTTCTAATCATAATAATTCTCAGTTCGATTAGCATAAGTCCTCGGTTTTAAAAATAGTATCGCCACTCATGATCATGAAGTACCTAATAACTAAATTAATCAACCGTTCTGCAAGATCAAGCGCGGTCGGTCTGTGGATCGGTGACCATTCTTAACATATAGAGGCCCCTCCGTGCCTCGTAGAGCACATAGAGTCTGCTTAAAACGTTCTGACTTGCTTAAAAGCTTACGTATTATTTTTAATGTTACATAATAACAGTCTTCTAAACACTGCGAATATCAAAATACGAAATATTCAACCTTTCCGTAGAATACTTTACCAGTAGCAATTAATTTTATAAGTATTAGTGGTTAAAAGATAAACACATTTTTTTTTTGGCTCATTTGCTTGTGGTTTCGCATCACCAATATAAATAGATTTAGATACATAAGTAAATCAAAGCTACATACAAGAAAGAAAAGATAGCTGAGTATTGATTTCAATTCACTACTGATTAAAGTTTTTATGGCAGTAGAATTAATACTCTTTTGTAGAACCACTTCAGAATTTCCTCAAGTGTTACCTACTGCTATATTTCTTCCTGTAACGCAGAATAATGTGGTTGCTGTATATCAGTAAGCTAATACATGTTATCCCACATTTTTTCAATTTTTTAAAACGATAACGCTAAGTTATTAAGAAAGAAAAATTCGACCGCGGGCAGTATTCGAACCTGACGGTATGATTATCCTGCCCGCAGTCGAATTTACCTCTGCTTATTCACTTTAAAATCTTAGCATGGAAAATGCCAAAAAAATACAAAAAGAGAGCGATAACGCTTACATAATGTCTTGAATCTATATTTCCTTCCAAACTACAGGCGTAGCATGACATCCATAGGGTTTTGTCAACTCTTGTGTTGACGAAACTTTATGCATAGACATTTTTTATAGTCTTTGTATGAGTGTAAACACTTCACGAAAAATTCGAAAAAGTATGGTACTTATCGACAGTTCAAACCTATTCGATAAATTGACAATAAATATTATTTATTTTAAGTTGCTTAAAAATAAAAAGGCATCCTTAATTTTTGGAAGGTATGTTATAAATGCAGTATTTAAATGTGGAATGGTAACTGATGAGTGTGTCGGTGTCAACTAATTCAGTGTGCGTGTTCTGCGAATGCGCTTGTGATTTCAATCACGTGCGTAAGTGTTTTGGAAATCAACCGATACTATTGAAGTGATCAACGTTTTTTGTATTTAGTTAGAATTCGTGATTGATGCAAATTGTTGGAGACCTTTAGAATATTATTAATCATGGAGGTTTAACATATTTGCACTTCTACTTAGGCTGCAAACAGATGATGCGAAAGTTTTTGTGATTTTGGGTCGTCGTCCGTCGGCGAGAAAAACATCTTCTCATCATTATAAACGCGCCCTCACGGATTTTGTTTTAACACTAGCATTTTCCGTATCGTGAGCGCATCTATGTGTGGGACGCCTTGCGACACGATGGACAGACGATTTGAAGAAGGTGGCTGGCAGCGGATGGATGCGGGCTGCCCACGACCGGGATGGTTAGCGCTCTTTGAGGGAGGCCTACGTTCAGCAGTGGACGGCAATAGGCTGATATGATGATGATGATAAAAAAAGACAGGCGTAATTGCTACAATGGTACAGTCAGCAACGAAAGTAGCTGAACATGTTGCATTTTGCTGTGTGCAGCGACTTTCGTTGCTGACCGTACCTATAATTATTATGACCCAGTGCTGTCCCACTGCTGGGTAGAGACCCCTCCCTTCATTCCTTCCAACGGTCGCGATAGTGCACTACTTCTTTCCAATTCTCAAGGAAACCATCCCATCTCCTTCGTGGTCTGCCGCGAGCCCGTGTCGCTGTTGCACCAATCCTGAGCTTTCCGGGCCCACACCTTAAAGACAGGTTGTACAACCTGTCTCTAAGCTACACAGGCTACACAGGGCGTATTACACTAGTAATACGCCCTGTGTAGGAAAACAAATATAATTATAATTAATGGATATAAATTACACCCAGACTTGAAACAAATAGCTATGAATCATGCAAATACTTGTCTCGTGTGGTGAACCCACGACAACCAGTGCAACAATAGTGGTAAGGTGACCCTAACCGCTAGGCCAAACGTGCAATCAATATTATACTTTTTTATGATTTTATTAAATTATAATTAACCTATTATGGAATAATAAAATTAGCAGACACAATAGAACAATAATTGTTACGACGCGACCCTCTGGAGGAACCGGTTCTTTAATGAATCAATAACATGAATTTTCAAGTTAATTTATCTACACAAGTTGATGTGAACATTTCCTTGTCAATTCCACACGCAGTTGCGTGTACTTATACAAAGAAGATAGTATAGATTATTCTATATTTGTATAAAAGAATATAAAAGTTAATAAACTTATCGATTGTCGCATAACGAGTGCTCCATTCGTATTCTTTACGCGAATTGTTGGAATTAGTGATGTAAAAACTGTTTAATCTATTCGCAGCTGCGGAAGGAATATCGAATGATCTCGTAACCGATTACCTTTATGTGTTGTTTTATGGTATCGCTATAATATTATACATGTTAATGTGGTTTTTTAAACAAGAAATAAGTAGGTAGTGTGGATATATTGCATTTTTTTTATTTGAATGAGTTATCTATGTATTTTTTGCAATAAGTAATTTTAAATACGAATTGTAAATTTGACACATTATTATTAACAAAAATCTAAGTTTAAATCGATTTTTGCTAATAACAATGGGTCAAATCAATACTTGCAGATAATCCAATAAACTTTTCACATTTTCGTTCACTTTCGCGCCATGGCAAAGCACGCCATCTATCGTCGAGTAGTGGCATTAGCGCGCAATACAGGAATTCGTCATTCTCACAATGTCCAATCTTGGACAAGTAATAAAGCAATTAAATTGCTAAAGTTAAGAGGAAAGCAATAATATGAAGAGTTTATTAGTTTGTCTTCAATCTCATTATAAATCGTTCACCTTTATTCTGATTTGATGCAAAGTAGCTGTTTCGGTCTTCACACCGTATTATGTAGGAATGATTTTGGTAAATTACTTACCTGATTCAAATTCAAAAGATATTTGTTTTAGGTACCTACTTACACGTAAAAATATATTAGTATTGGTTCCGTATTATGGTCTAGTAGGAAGAGAGTTGAGTTTTAGGACATCTAGCTCGTGGAGTATTAAAATAAAAAAATCTTTGAGTAGGTACCTATATTGAAATAAAACAATTCTTTACGGATTTTATCACTAAGGGTCGGTTCACATCTGACGGAATTTACGTCGCCGATCTTCGGTCGCGTATACCTATTATGCTTATTAAACTTCAAATAATAATAATAAATGTGTACGATATGAGAAGTTTCTCCGGAATAATGTGTACTGATTCATAAATCCGTATTTGTTTTATTTCAATAACAATATTCGCATAAGTGTCGGAAGTCAATATCTTTGGTTATAATCAATTCTTGCTGATCAGTCAGCAGTATTTATTATGATAAGAAGTTTATAATAGTAAAGAAATAATGCATCACATACCATCACACCGGTATTCCCCGAAGGGTTAAGCAGAGGTGTCCACAGATGTACAGACGCTAGCAGGTCAAGCTATCCAAAACTATCAAATTTTCCCCATATCGAACACAAAACTGCTTTGTGTTAAAGTTTAAAATCTATCAAAGAAATTTGACAGATTGGGGTAGGTTGATGTTCTGGCTTCTGTACACCCATAGCTCGGTGGTATGTTTTAGGTCCCATGTAATACGCGGCGAGCTTATTGCTATTAACCGAGTGCAAATTCAAACTCCGAGCTGGTACTATGCACTACTAGTTGAACCCAGGACCTCTAGCGTAGTAGTCACGCTTACAATTACTTTAATGATCGATTGATAGCAAAAACAATAGCCGAATAACAACCAATTGACTCGCCAAACATCGATCGGCGATCGCAGATAGAAACGATAGCAGATAATTAGTACAGAATAGGGGTGCCGAGGTCGACGACCCAAGTTTTGGTGATCGGACGACATTCGAATCGATAATCGAACAGTCTAGACTGACTATAGACAAACTGATTTATAGGTACTTTATTCGTTTCCTGTCATCTACCTACACTTAAATATAATTACAGGTAATTATTAATTTGGGAAACATTTAGCCAATTATAGTATCCGCAGAAATAATTAACATGGTTACGATTTTGTGTTTGGATCGAAGGTTGCGTGGTTTAAGTGACATCTTCAAAGTCAAAGTCTAAATAAATTATTCAAGATAGACTAAAGTAGGTAGTACTTTTTGAACGTCATTTTTACACTTAAGACAGCCCCCAAATCGCCCGCTCTTCACCGCCTCCTAGCGTTTTAGCGAAGAAGAAGAAGCGGCGCAACAAACTCCCCAACAACACATTTCTGTCTTGTAATTTACTTATTTCGTTTATAAAGCGGTAAAATTATATAAATAAAATTGTTATCTTGCTTACATTTACTTTTCTATTGCTATATGTCATCCATTGCACATGTTTTTGCATCGAAGTTAATACTCAAGCATTAAAGAGTAGCTAGCCTCCTCCTTAACTAAATTATCTCGCATGTGACCCGTATCGGTGAAGGGTACCGACGCCAGCAGGTCAAGCTATCCAAAACTGACAAATTATCCCAATTGAATATGAACCTTATTGTTGTGATTTAAAGTTGAAAATCAATCAAATAAATTTGACAGATTGTGGTAGCTTAATGTGCTGGCCTTTGTACTACTACTTTGTACGTACTACCAAATGTTATGCATAGAATTTGAAACTATCTAAGTAATTAGCATGTATGCAATAGTGTATCGGTAACTAATTTTTAGGTGTTCATTTAATATTTTATTTTTTAGTTTCATTAAGGGAACTATAGGTCTTTTTGTATTTAATTTGTATGAGATTATTATTATGTAAATGACTGTTTGTTTCTTTCCTAAATAAATAAATAAATAAATAATTAGGTAGTGAAATGTATAGGTACCTCTGTTAAATCATTACCAATCATAAGATACATAATTAATTATAAAAATAATACATAATTCCCAAACTAAGTAGAGCTTGACCTATAGGTACTAGATAACGGATATAATACTTGCATACTTTTTTTTTGTAAATAAATACTTAACTTAAGACACAGATGTTCATTGATCGTAGTTTTAAGCGGTATTTCCAAGTGTCTGTAAATGTATATCTAAGTATTTACTTGAAATAAATAAATTATTATATTATATTATTATATTATTATACTTATAAATAATACATGAAAAACATCCAGACAAATAAAAAACACTTATGTTGATCACATAAATGTTTGTGTCCTGTGGGAATCGCGCGCGACCTCACGATCAGCAGTCTAATACTCGAACCACTAGACCACAGATGTCGTCAAATAATAATTCATGTGTAAGTCATTACTTACACATCAATTATTATTTGACGATATGAACAATCATTATTGTTCTTTGTCAATTTCAAAGTCTAGTGTTAAGTTTAACATACCATTACGCCTGTATTCCCCGAAGGGTTAGGCAGAGGTGTACCAATGTATACCCACAGTTTGTCGGTATGTTTAGGTCCCATGTAATAGGAGGCGAGCCTATTGCCATTAACCAAAACTAATCCCAAACTATGAGCTGCTACTGAGAATTTCATAGAAGAACCCACGAAGAACCCAATAACACTGCTCAACCTGGGAATTTATCCTAAGACCTATAGCTTAGCAGTCGTGACTAGGACCACTAGACCAACGAGGCAGTTAATTAATAAGCAAATCAATTTCCTGCTTAAACTATTGTCAGATTTGGGATCGCGAAAATTCGTTGAACACAGCTGTTACAAACAAAAATTTTGAAAGTAAAATGAATACCTGTACAATGAAATAACAATAATGGTGGAATATTTTTTATTAAGAACATTTCAAAATAAATAAAGTTAACACCATTTCTTAAAGCTGTCTATATTTATCCTTTAATTGTTTGAGTTATTTTATCTTTTATTGTAAAATTTACAAGGAGACGTTTGACGCATTTCATTTGTAAATATGGAGGACACCTGTGCAAGCTATAGACACCTAAACTGGCGATATAAAAGAATTTTCCCGGCCATCTAAGACGAACTTGGCATCAATTAATCATTTCCTCTGAAGACCTCGATAATTAGAGATTTTTTATTATTAATTACCAAAAGCAGCCGTCTTGCATTAGCTAGGACGGCCGTTGAACTTCGCCAGCGTGAGATAAATTTGCCATAGAGAACGGCTTAAATCGCAACTTTCGCCGCAAGAAAAATTGTACTATAAAAACCGCTCACAGAGTTGAATTTTCATTGCATACGGAAGCGGGATCATTGAGCTTTGTAGCAATTTATTTTGTTATATCAAAACGTCGGAAGGGCTGCAACCAATCACGGTGGAATTCCAACTTTAACACAAGGATATAAGTTTGTAACTTCATAAACTAGTGAAAGTGGTAAGGTCGATTGTAGTGTCTTCCTGGTACATATCATATCAATTAAGCGTATTGGTTTGCTAATTTATTAAGTAATCAGGGCAACTCACTCACGATTCTTGAATAATGCTACGTTGGTAATAAATTTAATTAATTAAAATGGTACTATTAACACTTTCCTCTGAGGAAGTATGTTTAATATTATTTTAAATTATTTTAAAAGGTTATTCTAGTTTAATAAATTGGATATTTCGATGTCTGTACATTTTGGATACGGGGAAGCTGTGTGTTGTCAACCGTCTTGCATTTTTCTTACTTTTTTGCGTGTTCAACACATAAAAACAGGTCTAACCCCATTATCTTAACATTTCAATATTTTTATTATGATTAGATACTGATACCTATCAGGGGCTCGTGGCTAAGTAATTACTACGCTGATCATCTGATTTGCAAGGTTAAGCTGCCCTATTCGCGGCCAGTCTGTAGATGGGTAACACACCCCTTCGTGCCTCCGAGAGCACGTAATGCTTTCGGTGCCGGTTGTGATAAGAATACCTATGATAATCGTTAGTGGTAGTCAGAAGCCCAAAATGACTGTCAACCAGTCTATCCTCAGGGTATCGGTATTGCTCAGAAATTGGGTTGCAGAGGTCTGATGGCAGTCAGTATAAAATACTGACATTCAGCCGCATCTGGTAAGACTGGAAGCTAACCCTAACATAGTTGGGAAAAGGCCCAGAGGATGGGGCATGTATTTAATTACGTCCTTAGATCAGAGGAAAAAAGTTGTTCTTCTGTCAGGTATTTTGGGCCTGGCTTGGCTTTTATCCTCAGTATATCGGTATTAACCAGATATTGGGCGGCGGAGGTCTGATGGCGGTTGCTTCGTGTAAAATACTGATATTCAGCCGCATCTGGTTAGACTGGAAGCCGACCTTAACATAAGCTCGGTGCATGAAGACTGATACCTATTACCTATCAAGACTGAAGATTTGACAATGAATTCAATGAAAACCAGCATACGCCTAGCGTAATGCTGAGCTGGCAACCCGAGACAAGCATGCCGTTGGTTTTTTTTGTATGTTTATTCCTTATTTAATTTTTATCTGTGTGTTTTACGGACTTGTCGTCTGAATAAATGTGTTTTTCTTGCTTTCTTTCAATGTTACCAGTTACCACGTAGAATAGGTGTAGTGATAAAGTGGCCTGTTTACCTCAATACTGAAAAATAGTCACTCGATACATAACTAAAAGTAATAGTGCAAGCAAAGTAATTCATAATTCCATTTATTTTGCAATCATGTTTTTTCATAATTGATATCAAACATGAACCAGGGCACTGTATTTATATAAGTATTGGAGAGTTGGCCATATGGTCCTTCCTAAGGGTTAGCAAGCACTAAAATAAAAAATGTATTTATATTTAAAAGAATTTTAGGCAATGGATTGCGTTCAATGGGGGGCGCGAGCGTGCAAAAAAGTGTTTATAAGAGTTACTTGGAAGAAAATACTGCAGTGGTACGTACGATTAAACCAACGCTAGAATATAGCCGACTCTCCCCTATTATTGGGATTTCTATGATTTTTTTAGTGGCAGCTCGTAGATTTGTGCCCGGTTATTGGCAATAGGCTCACCCCCTATTACATGGGACCTAAACATACCAGCGGACTGTGTTTGTGCATTCGGTACACCTCTGCCTAATCCTTCAGGGAATACAGGAGACATTCTTATTGTTTTTATTGTTATCAATCGGGTAATTGTGGAGCTTTCCCCACAAGTACTACATTAAGTAATGTATTTGGAACAAACAAACACGCCCTACCTTCAAAGCATTTCTATACCTTTGAAAATAATGCATAAAACATAAAGCTACTTGTAAATTGAGATGAGGTGCAGATCGCTGCACATGTCAACAAATGCTAAGTACTACCATGGTAACGGTAAACCCATGAAATCTTCAGGTGGGAGGCAACGTGACTCCCTGACGCAATAAATGAGACGTACTTAGATGATAAGATGATGTTATGAATGCTACTTTTACGTGATTGAAGGTGTTTCAAGCTGTGTTTTATTTTGCTATTTCCCTTCAAGTGTTTTGTAAGCTAGTTATGTGAGCGACTTGAGTGAGCTAAGTGAGCGACTTGAGCGAGCTAAGTGAGTGACTAGAGTGAGCTAAGTGAGCTACAAAAAGCATACCTTGTATCATAGTATTTTTTAAATTATAAACATTATTAAAGATTAAATTTTATTATAAGAATAATTCGATCTCAGGCAGGGTCTGGTCTATGTAGCTTAGTTAGCTAAAGCGTTCAGGGTACTTAACCGGAGGGACGCAGGTTTAAAGCATGCCTGAGCTCGAATTATTCTATCTTTAAAATGTATACCTTGTATCGTTCTAGAGTGGACTCTAGAACCTTAGTGAGTCAATCAGTTATACGAGTTGTGTGTTGTTAGTTAAGTCTAGAAGTTTATTGAATTTGTTTATTGAATCTATGGCACACGATAAAAAGCAAATTATTAAAAACACTAGAAAGTTCAATCGCATATAATTTAAACGATGAATTTAAACGAGCGAGTCCTGAAAACATAAAAAATAGAGAATCTCCCAATCAGAAAGGCAAAGTTCAATTAATATTAATGTTTTGTTTTCTTTACATCCTATTTATGCAGAAATATTCAGGTGCAATCGTTTTGCAGGCGCCACGATGCGCTTGCGTCGGGAAGAGTCCATCGAACTTTATCTTTACCAAATAACAACTAAAATAAACGTACTTAAGTAGGTATATACAGAACAGAGAGCTTCAGAGGCTTTATTGCTTTAATCTGTCGAGGAAAAATGTGTAGACACATTAAAAATATCCCCTCTGGACCCTCTGGACGGTCCTCGTTCTTTGATGATTTAATCAATGAACGTGCGCACACTGAAAGCTAGGAGACAAGTCAAAAATTTTTTTATGAAGTCTTCTTTATAGTAGCTTGCGAAAAAAAATAAAAAAATATTTTGTAAGTCACACTAGTGGTACTCGTAGGTGCATTTAAATAAATACCAAAAGTATAATCACCCAAACCCAATTATCTGCAGGCTATACAAATACATTAACAGACTGAAAACTTTCCTAAAGGATATAATGTAACCCAAATACATTATATAGTTTAAAAATAAACTCAAACCGAAGCCCGACCTCATCAATTCAATTTTGCTGAAAACGGAAACATTCGAGAACAAATCCAGTCCTTTTCGTGAAAACACCAATAAACAATGAATCCATGTATGAATGTTCAAGAAAATAAATACATGCAGGCTGAATTGAAAATTACCCATTTTGAAAAGTACAAATGTCAGGGACGTAGGTAAACCCATGTTGTGAATTTGTGATTCAAGGTTACATTAAATGAATGCAAAAAACCTTAATTTTCATTTAAAAGAAATGCAAATAATTGGGTTTTTTTATTATTGCAACTCTTAACTTGTAAGTGAATATTCAGAAATAAAGTTGTACTAGTGTTAATGAAAAACTTTTGGAAATACCATTTAAGAATATTTTCGTCTTAACTGTTTTCCTGTAAATGTTAAAAGATATTTCAGTAAATTGATTTTATAAAGACACTTTTACAATTTCATATTTAATTCTAGATCATCATTATCAACCCATATACAGTTCCATTGCGGGTCTCCTCTCACAGAATGAGAGGGATTTCAGCTAAAGTCCACCACGCTGGCCTAGGGCGGGTTGGCATACTTCACACACCATCGAGAAAATCTCTAAGGCATGCAGGTTTCCTCTCGATGTTTCCTTCACCGTTTAAGCGAGTGATAATTAATACGCACATGATTTCGAAAAGTCAGAGGTGCGTGCCTTGGGTTCAAACTCGATACCTTCGACATGGCATTCCAATCCACTAGCACTAGTCAAACCACAAGGCTATCACTGCTTTCTTTCATACTAGATGGCGCCGGCATTTCCTAGCTGACGGCCTCTGAGAAGAAATGTGTAGACAAATAGAGAATCCCGATCTCTTTTAAAGTCCCGACCGTAGCAGTATGCAAACTCGATAAGCTATTCGTTATCGGGGTACTATTATAAAACTTTCAGATTCGGGTACATTTACCATTTACACCATAGATACTTAGAAATATAACTACTTTTTACGGATTTTATCGCGTTATATTGATATTATTAATCCCGACGTGTCGGACCCATTACAGCGTCCATGGTCACGGGTTAATAATATCAATATAACGCGATAAAATTAGTAAAAAGTATTTTTATTTCAATGTATAATATTCGCGTAAATGTCAGAAATCAACCTGTTATACTTAGTCAAAAATAAAATTCAAAACTGGCTCATTACTCCAGTGCAACTGAGATCAAGCGAAGTGTAATTGGACATTTGTATATAATATGTAATTGATAAACAGTAAACTTGGAGTCTGGACTTGTGTCCGGTAGAATGGCAATAGGCTTGTCCCCCATTACATTAGTGGTGATCTGTGGATCTAGCAGTGATAGCCTAGTGGTATGACCATTGGACTGCCAAGTCGAAGGTCTCAAGTTCGAATCCATGCCACGCACCTGTGACTTTTGGAATATGAGAGGAGACCCGTGCCCAGCAGTGGGACAGTATATGGGTTGATGATGATGATGATCTGTGGGTCCGTACATCTATCTCTGCCTGACCCTTCGAGGCATACAGTCGTGCGTGCTATATTTACGAGAAGAGGAATTCCCACGAGGAATTAAATTCTCCATAACGTGACAATAGTTAAACAATTATTAAATAATATGAGAGCACCTCAAGAATTAAATAATTCAATAAAGAACGGGGGGGTTGCAACATGTTCTATTGTATCTGCTGATTGTTCCTTGAGATGAAGAAAAAAAAGCATAATGTGTACGTAATGGTAACTGAAACAAAACATGATATTGTACCAATCCGCTTATGATTCACGTGTTCAAGATGAGGCAATATTCTTTTTCTGAATACTGTGCTCAATTCCATCGTGCGTACGATTAAAAAATTTCACTGTCATGTGTCACTACACGTGGGTTCTGACACGTGTAGTGTGAACTAGATAAAATTTACTACACATTACATAAAGTTACGTACCGGTTGTCATTGTTTAACAATGTGAAGAGTTGGTAGTAGTAAGTAATGGGTATTACATAATAGAGATGTAGGGATATGACTATTGACTATAGACTAAGTATAATGATAATTCACCACGCAAGAAAACCGTCAATTGCTCATTTATGTTTTCTTACATGACCCGTGTCCATCCAATGGTTGCCTGTAATTTGTTTTTAGCGATAAAACCGTCAATTGTTACTTCAAGTTTATTTGTTTAATATTATTAACCTTATTGGTATACGATAAAGAATAATCTATCTATTTACTACCGTATTGTAGGGTAGGAGTCTTTTGGTGGCAAATAAGGATACGGCCCACCTGATGGTAAGGTTACCGTAGCCTATAGACGCTTGCAACACCAGGGGTGTTGCGTTGCCGACGCTGTAAAACAAAAGAGGAATAGTTGGGTTGGTAGTACAAGGGTCAAAATCCCCCCACTGCCAACACAACGTTTTCAGCAGTCTCCTCGCAGAATGAGAGTGATTAGGCTGCAGTATCCTCCTGGTCGTGGGGAATATCCCAAATCCATTCCCATGAATAGAGGGAAATCTAAAACAACACTTGCCTTCCCATGAGGGAAGGCAAGTGTGGTTTTAGATGAGTCCAAAGTGGCAGAAAAACCATGATTTTCCACACCCAAAAAAGGCTTGGACTACAGAGTCCAAAAAGGCCTAGGCCACGCTGGCCTAGTGTGGAGTGGGAGGCTTCAAATGTCATTGTGAAAATCTATTAGGTTGCCTCACGATGTTTTCCTTCACCGTTTAAGGGAGTGGTCATTGTACGTTTTATAGCAAGGGATATCTCGTATCTTCTATAGACTGCTTACCTTGCTTGCTAAGAAACCTAGCCACGCTAGGCTAGCGCGGTAGCCATTAGTTTAGTTCCACTAATTCTGATAGGAGGTACGCGCGATATAGTGTGGCAGTATTTAGTAATATTGGCTTTCTGATGTCTATAATAATTTATTATGTTTACGCTTATTGTTAATTGTTATTGGTCTTCCTTTGATAAATAAATAAATAGGTTGACGAAAATCAATAAAAATCTTAGATATATTAAAAAAAATAAGCATTTTTTACAAAAAGAAGTATTCTAGGGGACACCCGGATTTGAACCGGGGGCCTATCGATCTGCAGTCGATTGCTCTACCACTGAGCTATATCCCCGATGAAAAAGTGGATCATATTTACAAATACCTCAAATCTTTCTACAATTATACAAATTATCATGGACGGATGCACATAATACTCAATAAATCAGCTTAATATTTCAAAATACCTAGATTAAATTGCCTATTCAACATGAATGAAACTAGATTGTTTTACATTCACATTCTTGAAATATTAACTCTGATCTCAAGAATACTAAACCAAATCCAATTTAAAAAAGGAAACCAATTAAAAAGCCTTTTTACTTTCGTTATTTTGTATCTGGAATGCGGATACGGGTCTTATTTTTCACAATTCAGCTGAACCGGTCTGATGCGGATGTTACAAGTAACAAAGGAGGAATTCCCATTTGTATATGGTGCCAGCGTGGTGAAAACCAAGAGGGCGTAATTTTTATGGACCAATGAGGAAAAACATTAAAGAGGTTACAACGTAGGATAGATTTTGACGTTTGCGGTATCGTACAAGTTGTTTTATAACCACGTAATGTCTTGAGTTAGGTTGAATGGATATTTCCTGTGCCTGAATAAATATTTTATGTGATGTTTAGATAGGGGTGAGAGATAAATAGCTGAACATGGTTTGTCAGGTCAAAAGATTATTTTAATTTATTTTGTTTAACAAAGTCAAGGTAAAATATTGTATTATGTACCTACATGACACCATTATTAACCACAACCAGAACATAACCTAACATACCATCACGAAGGCTTTCTCGAAGGGTGTTTGCCAAAGTTTTTAAGTTGCCCTACCTAAGCTAATGTATTTAAATATTACAGGTACTTCCGAAATGTCAAAAACTAGTTGTACGGTTCCAAATAGTGGGAATACATGGGCATACCCACGATGGGGCAAGGTGGGGCATCTCCTAACTCTGGTCTCTGTCTCGTATCTACTTATAATGTAGACTTAATAGGCAACAAAATTATTTATTAATTGTGTAAAATTAAAAGCGTTTTTAAATTCCAACTAAGTACTTATCGAGTTTGTTAAGTACTTCAGAAATGTTAAAATTGGTTGTTCGGTTCCAAATAGTGGGAATACATGGGCATACCCACGATGGGGCAAGGTGGGGATCTCCCCACCCTGGTCTCTGACTCGTACCTAAAATTTAGTTTTTTAAGCAACAAAGTTAATTATTAATTTGGTAAATTGAAAAGCATTTTATAATTCCAACTACTTATCGAGAAAAGCTGAGTATGTAGAGTAGTCCATGTGGGAATAGGAATACCTTATGGTGAAGAGACCCAGACAATTCGACTCTTGTCCCACTTTGTCGCCTAATGATTGAAAATATGATTAAGTTATGTTTAGTAGATTAGGTAGGATTCAGCTAAGCTGGTTAAGTTATTGGTGGAAAATAAAGGCTTTTTTTTAATTCCCTGGGCATTTCTTTTTAATGGTATATAATCCATTAGCTGGAAATTCTGATATTCAGCCGTATCTGGTTAGGTTAAGCCATTCAAACGAAACATTTTAGTGTATCGCACAAAAATGTTTCGTTATACCATATTTCATTATATTCCTCCGATCTGGTATCGTCATGTGACGGGTTGTTGAGCTCCCTAAATTATGGTTAAACTACACAATGACTGATGCATGCGTGCTTACTCAAAGCCGCTATGGCTCTTTCTTCAAAAGGCCATTTCAGACTTTGCACTACATTGTAAGACACATATTTGTTATAATTCTATGTCTGGACTTTAAAAGAGACTATGATTCTCTGAGTTTGTTTCGGCGTTTCTTCTCAGAGGTCGTCAGTTAGTAAAGGCCGGAGCCATCTAGCTTAAAAAAAAAGTTAAATATTGACTTGTAAAAGTTTCCTAAAAATATCTATTTACAGAAATAGATATCATTTATCATGTTTCATTTTATTTTTCATACTGTACCTACTATTATTTTTTTCAGGCCTGACACACGTCTCTCAGGCTGCCACAATATTAAATAGAAAAGAGCTCTACAGCTAACTCCAAATACATTTAATTAAATTAAGGAATACTTCTTATAAATATAATGTAAAACCTTTAAAAACTTTGACAGCAGATACAGTTGACAAAAAAGTTAGGTACTTATACACTCGACAGCTAACGATATTCTGTGTTTTGACAGAGCCTCCGTGTTCGACTAAAGTGATATTGGGTTTTTCTATGAAATTCTCAGTAGGTATCAGCTCTGAGTTTGAATTTGTGCCCGGTTAATGGCAATAGGCTCATTATATGGATATATTATGGGAGTTAAAAATACCAGCGAACTGTCAAATTTTCCTGAAAAATGTTTTTTTTTAATGTTTTTCCTGTAAAATTAGCTTCCTGAATACCTAACTCTTTCGCCGACTGTACCTAGTTATCTAGGATACTACTAATACTATTTGACGGCAGAGGTTTTTTACCACTTGTAATTATTAATAGTAATTAAAGTAAGCCTGTGATTACTCATATGAAATACAGACCCCCTACGGGCCAACTGGAATGGTTCCGTATTGAAGCTCAACCAGTTTTTAACCAACGCTATTTTTAGATTTTATCCTTAAAGAGCTACGCTTCTGGTTCCTGAGATCCTGGTACATAGCAGTTGAGAAATACGATATAAGGATGTATGATTTCACCAAAAAATGGAAAGTCGACGGGAACTTAATTTTCTTTCTTTCTTTCTTTCTTTCACTTCAAAAATAAGTTCACCAAACCGGTCATCATTATCCACCTGGTGATGTGATTTAGGTTAGTGCGATACACTAAAATGTTTCGTTTAAACACTGTAAAGTCGACTTTTGTAGTGCTCAAGTATTCGAGCGTGTTGATACAATCATGCATGTTGGATGCGCAGGCGCTTGGTCATCGACTCCTTTTAGCCGTTAGCGTTACAGATACGCTAAGTTTTCAGTTCTACAGTGCTATGAAGTGTATAATTGCAGTTCTATTTGTTTTAAATACCGGTGAACTGTGGGTGTACATTAGTAGACCCTCTGCGAATATATACCTAAATAAAAACACAATATTTATATATAAACGATATAAGATAATAAAAAACAATAAAAAATAGTATAGATGGTCTCATATAGATTTAAGTTAAGCAAAGAAAGCATCCGGCAAGATGGAGAGATGATTTGCGAAAGGCTGCTGGTAGAAGCTGAATGCGAAAAGCCGAGGACAGGGTGAAATGGCGCACATTAGGAGAGGCCTACGTCCAGCAGAGGACTAATATAGGCTGATGTTGATGATGATGATGAAAGAAAGTATAGCTGTAACACCTAGCTATAAGAGATCCAGTAGAGAGTACCTACTGTAAATCTTAATAACAAAAACAATTGGAAATAAATATAATAAAAAAAAGCTCGGACTTGGTGTCTGTGGAACAATACATTATTAAAAAAAACCTAAACAATACTGAGGTGGGCTTTCTTTGTTCTTTATATGAATTTATTTTTATCAAACACAAGGCTTTTCAAAATCAGTTCATTAACTTAGGAGTTATGATCATAGAAAAAGGTTTCAAATTAAAGGCTCAGGATGTTAGACATTGCTCTGAAAAGAAGAAAGAAAAACGTAATACAGTTCCATTTCCGTTCTTAGCGAAAGAAAACAACAAAGCGGACAGCAATGTATTTTTTTCTTCGGTTTCGTTTTATTTCAATGAAAACCGACTAATCTTGATAATAAAAAAAAACGTATTATACAATATACAGGGCAGTATTATCGCATCAAATTGTCATACATCATTGATTCTCCTAGAATTCATAAACTCCTAGTTCGTGACGCCACAGAATATTTTCTCAGGTTGTTGACAGGATCAAAAATATTTTATGTAGTCACTGAAACGTTCCAATTTTCTGGGTATTATTTAAAAGTGGTTTACATCAAGGATGGCGAATTTAGCTGAATTGAGAAATAATATACGAGAACGTTCCATATGCTTTCACAAAAATTTCATTATTAAAAACTTCCATTAACACAAGTCTACTATGCAATACTGGGTATAATTTATTATGATAGTTGTACATATCCGCAATGTTGTCTTTGTTACCAGTCTTCACAAAAAGAAGAGTATCGACGACCCTTCGTATGAAATCATACCATCAAACGAAAGACACGTAGATAAGTAGATAATTATATAGACATTTTAATAAAGACCACCAAAAAAAACTAAAAAGCAAAATACAGACAAGAAAAGTAAAAATACAGAGAAATAGGAACACAGTCACACAGATACATTATGAGAGGTATTACTCCCACTATGCCCATAGTAGGAGTAATTCCACTCAAAATGGAGCTGCCCAACCGGGGAAGTACCTCCGCATTGCAGAAAATCGAAGTGAAATATCACAGCTTTGAGCTGTGTTGTGTTCTTAACGAAGAGAAAAGTTGCTAGTGCTCCGGGAGGGAATGTTGTATTGGCAGCGGGGGAACTTTGACCCTTATACTGTCAACCCAACTATTCCTATTTCGTTTTACAGGGTCAGCAACGCGTAAGTGAAACCTCTGATGTTGTAAGCGTCTATAGGCTTATGGTAACCGCTTACTATTAGATGGGCCGTATGCTTGTTTGCCACCTTAGTGGGAGGTATAAAAAAAAAAATCAAACAAAAAAGCGCAAAGTGATAAATACTTAGGGTTATAGCACCTCATGCGCTGGGGGTAAAAATAGTCTGTTAAAATAGTTCTGAAGCAATTCTAAATGTGTTTGACAGCCCTGCCCAATGTTATTGGGCTCGAGACGTAGGTTATACTGCTATATTTCTCTCCTGTATGTCTGGTTCAGAGATTTAGGTGAAAAAACACGCATTATCCAACAAATGGTCGGTCGAATTCGACTATATTGTAATAATTGAATTATTTATGTTTTTTACATATACACGCTGATTTCAACAAGGGGCGGTATGCAAAATAAAAAAAAATTGAAATATGAACTCACTCAATAAATAATTAAAATATGGAAAAGGCCACAGTTTTGTTTCACGAGCTCTTGAAGGTGTTAGTAGTCTGCCAGCCCAGATTAAATAATTGAATTTTCTTATACTATAATTGGTGTACAGTATAGGTAATTATGTTTTTCCTAATTTATTCAAAGAAATCTCGTAATCCTAAGCGCGACTGCTACGCTAAAGGTCCTGTGCTCGATTCCCACGAATTGTTATAGGGTTGTGTGTTGAGCGAAGTTTTTTATAGGGTTGTTCTATGAAATTCTCAGTAGCAACTCGGAGTTTGGAATTGTGCCCGGCTAATGGCAAGCTCGCCCCGTATTACATGAGACCTAAATATAGTGTGGGTGTACATTGGTACTCCACTACCTAACCCCGTGGGGAATACAGGCGTGATGTTATGTTATGTTGTTTATTTTCTTAATTTCTTCAAAGAAAGAAACACTTAATTTTAATTTAAAAATTGCATAAATTGTTTTTACGCATTAAAAGTAGCCTACGAGTATGTCCTTTCTTAGGCTCTAGACTATCTACCAAAAAACAATCGGTTCAGTAGTTTAGGCGTAATTGCGTAACACACAGGCAGATTTACTTTCTTATTTATAATATTGATAAGTAAGGATTCTTTTTATTTAACCTTTACGCCAAATGGCCTTCGCAGAAACAGCAAAAAAAAAACACAGTTTCAACCCATATACTGTCCCAGCGTTCGGCACGGGTCTCAGAATAAGGCAAATAAGGTCTACCAGGCTGGCATAGGGCTGTTTCGTGGACACGAATGCCATTTACAAAATCTCAGTTAACTATGCAGTTTTCCTTCACCGGTGGTGTCTTGGAATTGGAATTGAACTCGAGAAGATGAAGGGGTCATATTCACTGTTTATGCGTACCGATGATTAAAACAAAAAATCGAAGGGCCTTTCTGAACGGTATAGATAATACAATCTTTCGCAAGGAATTGTTGATATTCAGCCTTCTTACAGACATATGAGAATAATTTGCGCTCATCAATAAATCTGAGGTACTAATGCATTGTTTAATATTAAATAAAGTTTATTGACAAGTTTTGTGTGCAAGCACAACGCATGGGTGTTTCTTTTAACAACACAGGCATTAATACGACAGCTGACTGACTGATGACATCTGCGGTCTAGTGGTTCGAGTGTCGGATTGCTGATTACGGGGTTCTGGGTCCAGTTCCCACAAGACACAATTTTTTATGTGATGAACATAGTGTAATAATAATAATAATTAATTATCACTCGCTTAAACGGTGAAGGAAAACATCGTGACGAAATCTGCATACCTTAGAGATTTTTCTTGACGGTTTGTGAAGTCGGCCAACCCGCACTAGGTCAACGTGGTGGACTATAGCCTAATCCCTCTCAATATGAGAGGAGAGCCGTGCCCAGCAGTGGGACAGTATATGGGTTGATGATGATGATGAACATAGTGTTTGTGTTTGTCTGGGTTTTTCATATATGTACTATACTATATACTTACAAAAAAAGTATATAAATATTATTTTCATTGTCCCTTAGTACAAGCTCTGCTTAGTTTGAGACTAGAACGTGACAAATCAAACTAAATCTACTTGTTGAAATTCTTTTAATTCTACATAAACGTTTCGTGAACGATACGTGTGTAAACAAACCTACTTTCATCGGCGATATCACGTGCAAAGCCTATATTAGAATGTAGGCAACATGCATTATGTAGAGGTTATGCACTAATATCATAAATGAGGTCAAAAACATTTTTTGCGTTGTGAAACAAACCTTCATGGAATCATATTTATTGAAATAGTTCTGACGTGATTTTGGTGACGCAACTAAAATACCTATTTTTTTTAAATAATCAATTATGATATTGGTACTACTGTGCTTCTGCTTTTAAACTGTATTATACAGTGTGTCTTTACAATGTGCACATATTAAAATAATGGAACCTATTACTAATTATCTTTTTGTATATTTTTGGCATTTTCCATGCTAAGATTTTAAAGTTATTTAGAAAAGGAAAAATTGGACCGCGGGCAGGATTCGAACCTGCGTCTTCTGGTTAGGTACACCAGACGCTATGACCACTAAGCCACCGAGATACCTACCCGTCATGTCGATTTTTTCCTTCACATACTGAATTACAAAAATATACAAAAAGATAGTTACAAGGTAAGGTGGCATCGTTCGACATTTAACTAACTGTAAAGTAAGTTGTGTCTGTTGAAAAGCAAAAACTTGCATTTTCAATAGGTGTTACTGACGTCATCATAAAGACGTAAATTCAGTATGTGAAGGAAAAATTCGACATGACGGGTGGTCATAGCGTCTGGTGTACCTAACCAGAAGACGCAGGTTCGAATCCTGCCCGCGGTCCAATTTTTCCTTTTCTAAATAACCTATTACTAATACTTAATTTAATACTTAATTTTATCGACGAAAACCATACTTTAAATTTATTATTCGCTACTGCGACCCTTGTGTAAACAAAAATTAGTAGAAAAAAAAACAGAATTTTGTTAAAAAAGCCATCGTAATTTTCAATTGAGCACAGTTTGTTCCCCAATTTAGACTCCTAATTATTTCTTATCATTATCAAGTTTGTTTTGTTATGATAGATGATCAGTTTAAAAGTTATACCGTTTTGGTGGTCGAGAAATTTAGGATCTTTTTAATACGTTTTTTAAATTTAAATATGGTTTTTGTCGATAAGTTTAAGCATAGATTCCCTTATTTTAATATGTGCACATTATGAAGACACAATACATAAAGCAAAGGCTAGGCATATAATCAGGTCTTCTATTTAATTTAAAAAATGAACCTATGATTCTATTAAGAAACTCTCACTAGCATGGCAGCTCGGAGTGTGGATTGATGGCCGATTATTGGTAATAAGCTCGGTATTACATGGGACCTAAAAACATACCGGCGAATTGTCGGTGTACATTAGTACACCTCTATTTAACCATCATGGAATCGTTATGCATTAACGAATTGCAAAGATAGTCTGTTTGCTTTTCAAACAGACTATCTTTGCAATTCGTTAATGCTCGATGTTGATTAGTTAAGTTTTTTTTTGAGTGTACGTTGCGCCTAAGGCCGTAATTATTAATATTCTATGCTACTCTTTGCTAACTCAGAGATATGCTTCCATTTATGTTAAAATTCAGTGCTTATACTCATATTTATTCAGAGATGTTCGCAACACTGCTTAAACTTATCTTCTTGCGTAATGTCAACACCTTTGTATGTATATAAACCTATGTTTCACAAATAAAGATTAAGAATATAATTATTAAACTAAGCTAAGCGTAATTTGTCAATACTATTAATGCTGAAAGGTTTATATTCCAAGAGGTTTTTTTATATAAACTAAAGCTTCCGTCTGTATTAAAAAAAAAGTTATAGGTATTAATAAAAACGAGGCTTAAAAAGAGCTCTCTACTACACACAGTAGGCGGCGGCACAGCTCTGTCCCCGACGTTGCTGATGTCAATGGGTGGCGGTGACCACTTACCATCCCGTGGGCGCAAGCGGTGGGCCGCTTGCTCGTCTGCCACTGTAGGCAATAAAAAAAATTGAAAAAGCCATGGTATGACCATTGCCAAATCCAAGGCACGCACCTCTGAGTTTTCGAAGTCATGTGCGTATTAATGCTTAATTAAGTACGCCCGCTAAAATGGTGAAGGATAACATCTTGAGGAAGCCTGCATGTCCTAGGGATTTCCTTGGCAGTGTGTGAAGTCTATCAACCTCCATTAGGCGTTGTGGACTATAGCCTAATCCTTCTTATTCTTTGAGGTGACCCGTGCCCAGCAGTGGGTCAGTAAATGAAAATGCAATGGGTTGACGATGATGAAAATCACTCGATTGAATTGTTTAGGTGGAGCAGTGTTATTGAGGTTGTCTATGAAATTCTCATTTACAGCTCGAAGTTTGCATGTGTGCCCGGTTAATGGGAATGATACCACTTTGGGGCATCGGGCAGCTTGGTGCCCACCAAGCCGCCTCACTGGTGGGGTAGATTCCACTGCAAACTTAAAGGCATTTATTTTGCCCCCGCGCTTGTGGGCAAAGTACGTTAATGTTAATAGCAATAGGCTCGCCCCCTATTACATGGGACCTAAACAAACCGCAGAATTGTGGGTGTACTTTGGTATACCTCTGCTTAGCCTGTCGGCGTCAGAGTATACAAGCTTCCAATTCATACATACCATTCATCATCAACCCATATACTGTCCCACTGCTGGGCACGGGTCTCCTCTCATATTGAGAGGGATTAGGCTATAGTTCACCACGCTGGCCAAGAGCAGGTTGGCAGATTTCACACACCGTTGTGAAAAATCTCTAAGGCATGCAGGTTTCATCACGATTTTTTAAGCAAGTGATGATTATTACGCACATAAATTCGAAAAGTCAGAGGTGCCTTGGATTTGAACTCAAGACCTTTGACTTAGCAGTCCAATGGTCATATTATTAGGTTATCACTGCTTTTATACATACCAGGTAAGTATGTATGAATTGACGACCACTTTGTCCGAAATATTTTTCCTTTTAAAATTTGGTTTTCGGTCAAAATATATACCTAATTAATGCTCAAACATTTTACAATAACAAATCAGTTGTCAACATGCCCATGCTGTTTAATAAAAACGTAGCATTAGAGTGCGCTCGTGTTTGTGTAATTGACTTTCAAAGCAGAAGGGGAATGTCGTGTATGTTGTCCGGCAATTAATAATGTAACACCACTTTTTGTGGTAATGTTAGATAACACTAGATTTAGGGTACATTTTGATGTTTTGTGTAATTTAAATACATTATCCGGCTTCCGCTCGCAACTGAATTGTGTGGAGCTTTTAACCTCATTTTTAATGTTTTCTTACAAATTTGAAATACCCAAATGTACATTTTGTAAGTAATGTTTGAAACCATTATAGTTTCAAACAGTTTCAATTCAAAAAACCTTCCTTCGTTTAGTTCACAACCGTTCTGATTATCATCATCACCCATATAACGTTCCAACTGTTGGGCACGGGTCTCCTCTCAGAATGAGAGGGATTAGGCTATAGTCCACCACGCTGGCCTAGTGCGGGTTGGCAGACTTCACACGAGAAAATCTAAGGCATGGATGTTTCCTCATGTATGTTGAATTTGTGTTTCATGTATGTTGTGTATTATTTTTTATGAATACTATATAATATGAAATGATCTCAATATCAATGAAGCTAAGCATAGTTGATAAAAAAAGAACGGTAATGGTAATCAGGTACTTACCTACAGGAATAGGCGTTTCATTGTTTTTTTTCACACATCACAATTACTTTTACCAGTTAAAATACCCTGATGTCGAGGGGAAAAATCTGAACGTATTGGCTATGTAAAAAGTTTGCGAATAATCAAATCTTTCATTAGCCGGACTCTAGGATTTTTTTAATATTTCTATAATAATTTTTCATCGATTCTCGAGCAGTTTTGACAACTATGAAAATAAACTTCTGGAGTATCATTAATATTATCTAAAACGATTTGTGGGTATGTAATACACATTTGGTCTATTGTGGCCTCTTCTGGCCTATTGTCAGCCATTGTTGGTGTAATCCTTTTGTGATTACTTAATAAAGTGTGGATTTTCAAGCGGTCTGCGTTTTGCGATTGTCGCAAGACAAGGTGCAAAAAAATATGTTCGGACATGAATGACCGATGTATTTGTATACAGGCTGTTCAGAAATTGTATTCTTAAAATTTTTAAACATAATTTTACAGGTTTTCAGAAGCGGTTTTTTTCAGTTGTTATTAAAAGCAAGATGGAATGTGGATATATATAGCTTTTATAAATTAGTAGGTATGTTTCAATGCTGATGAATAACGGCCCGCAGATTGGCTGACTGTACAAGGTTATTGGAGCTGATTGAGCTAGCGTGCAGAACTTGACTCCAGAGAGTTGACTTCAGGCAAGAGTACTACTTGATGATTTATTTGACCTCTCTGGAGCCCAGTGGGATAAAAAGGAGTAATTTACACATTTTCTAAACATATCAATACAATCTTAAATCATAAAGTTTTTGTGAAACTTACGATAAAATAGCATGCTATGTTTTGTCTTATGACGTACAATATGTAAAGAAAATATGGTAAAAACTATAGATATCAAAATTTTAAATGCAGGATTAATAATTATATCTCTTTATCATTTAAAAACTCGTCTTCATTCACTTTTCATTTTTATTATAATTATGGTGCTTTATTTTTTTGAGACATTATAATTGTTTGAACAGACATCACGCTGTGTGTAGTGTGTCCCGGCAGCGGGCGGTGCAAGGCTGGTCACTAAAGCTGCGGACATAATACAGGGACTGCTCGTAATTCGCACGTCTGCACTAGCCCGCACGAGGCGAACATGTATGGCAGGAAGAAAGTGACAATACATGAGTTTGGTTTGATGTATTTGTTTTGAAGTTATTCTGATTCAGCTTATGTGCTAGCGAACTAATACGGATGTAGGCATTTCAAATAAATATGATGTTAATTTTATAAGAAATAATATTCAAAATTATGTTGTACCTACTCTTCTTTACTTGATGTTACAATTATGAATAATAATTAGTCTAGGTAGAGGTACGTGATTTTATCTTTTATTTTAAGCTTCCAATCATTCAAACAACTAGGTACTAACAAAGCTTATATAGTAAGTAGGTACTAAGAAGCTAGACACAGCCAACACTTTCGTGCTTCCGTACAATAAATTAGCCTTGTCGATCAGTCAACCCTCAATAACCGCATTGTAGGCAAGTCGACCACATTGTCCACTACCGAAAAAAATAAGGATTATAATCTTGTAATACATTCTCTAACAAAACATTTGGACGCCGCGTGAACATGTTTTTTTTTATGAAAATTATGAATAAGTGGGTTTGAGTCGCTAGTAAAGGGTTAGGGCTGCTGTGAGGTAAAAATATCGATAAATTTGAATTTAAAACGAGTTTTTTAGTCACCGTTTTAATCACTTGATAATATTGAATTAATATGAAATATTATAATTAAATAAAGATTGTTATATTTTTAATTATTTTGTCTCGTAATTAATATTCAGAAACTAACTATAGTAGCAACTATAAAGTAAACGTCACTATATTTTCTCTTCACTTTCGATACATAAAAATAATAAATGAGATGTCCAAGTAAATAGGTATTGATTAAAGTTGGCAAACCAATTCGATGATTAAATCATAAGCTTTAAATTATCGACAAAATAAAGCACATCACTAGGTCACAAAAACTACGGATATGTCGCAAAATATCGGGAAGCAGCAAGGTGCTCGCTGACCACCGGTACCTACATCGGCGAAAAAAGCGCAGCACACAAAAATGAACACAATTGCATCCTATGATGGATTACCCATGTGCTCCCCAGAGAATGCCTATTGGCTGGACAAGGGATAAGTTAGTGGGGAAAAGAATTTAACATTCGTTTTTGGCATTTTCCATGCTAAGCTTTTAAAGTTACTTATTTAGCGAAGGAAATGTGGGACTCGCTCGGGACTCAGAAGTCCCGAGCGGGTCCCACATTTCCTTCCATGAGCGCGTCTGGTGTACCTAACCAGAAGACGCAGGTTCAAATCCTGCCCGCGGTCGAATTATTCCTTCGCTAAATAACATTAGTTTTTTTTATATATTATATTTGGCATTAAAAATTTGTAAAAATTAAAAATGTGTTTAAAGGTATAAATTTTAGATACCATTCATAGTCTCGGTAGCTTAGTTGGCTAATGCGTCCAGTGTACTTAACCGGAGGGACGCAGGATCAAAACCTGCCTGAGATAGAGTTTTCTACCTCTAAAATTTATATATTTAGAATTTAATATTTTTGTGAAATAAATATTCCCATCGATTGATCATCATCTCTTATAGGGGGGTTAAAATGTATTACCACGTATACAATAATATACCTTAAGTATAATAAATTTATTTTCCAACACAAACGGCCCATAATCATAGGCCATAAAAAAGCAAAATACATATATGACGTCATAACAAATGAATTTAGAAGAATATTTATTAGAATAGCCTTACTATAAGAGGTACGGCCATTTATGACAGATCGCTTATCTATGAATTGGATATATTTGTAAAGTATGATACACGAGAAGCGATTAAGTGTTAAGAAAGTTTAAAATAATCGTACCAAACGGTAGGAATATTAAATAATGACTAATAAGAGTGAATAATTTGTACATTTTTTTGCACCTAACTACACAAAATGTGTAAATAAATTGTATTACAATAATTACTTATCTATTATTAACCTTAACTGTCATTTACTCAAAGAAAGTAGAATATATTTATTTTGTGGATTGACGCAAGTTTGCACATTTGCACATCGTTGTCACTGAGTAGGTATAATGTTAAAATAGTACGTAAGCAGGTCCGTTAACTTAGGTCAAATATTTAAAGAGACTATTAAAAAATGTAGGCAGGTACTGTAGAGATCGCTACAAGGACTCAGCGTATGACTAGCTAGTTTTATGAAGAAATAATTATTTGAATTTTAAATAATAGAACGTTTAGTAGATAGAGTTCTCAAATAGTTCGAAACCGAGTTTCGTTTTCACTCCACACATACAGTTCCTATAATACCTACTTATGATTTTTTTTAAATTCCTAATTAATTTACAAAAGAAAAAAATCAATAGCAATTTCTTGTTGATGTATTTTTAAAATGAATTCTGAATTGTTTTGTTCTAAATCTAAATGAAGAAGCCCTTTCCGTACAAATCTAACCCAACATCAGATTGACCAGAAGTGTTGGCGCGCGTGCTTGCCACGATTAAGACCTCCAATTTATACATTTGAACTTTGATTCATTGAAATAAGGTTTATTTTCCGTTGTTGACGTTGAAATATTTCGCTAAGTGCTTGTATTGTCATTTATTATGTCTTCCGCACGTGTCCAGTGATGCGTATGTTTATCGAATATTTGAACCGATGTCTGAATCGATACAACACATCATTTATTATCATTCGAATGAATACTGCAAACTTTTTTATTTGGTTTGTGTTTAAACTTTTCGCAAATTATGACTGAGTCAAAATGTTATATTTATTGATATTTGTATTGGTATGTATTTTTAAGTAAATGCTTTAGAAATCTATATGTCGGCACAATGGTTGTCCTCATTAAACCAATCTCTTCTGAATTCACCATGATTTATGTTTTCAATTTATAAATCTGATTATGAATCTGCCTTTCCAGCTCTAGCTCAAGCGGCTATAATCAATCAAATAATAAATTAATCTTTATACCTGAAGATATAATATAATGTAAACTTTTATGTAGATAAACTACAACGCCTTTTTTACGCCTTAATGTTGGATTAGGACCCTGTTTAAGGAGTTTTTTTTATACCACTAACGTGGCAAACAAGCATACAGCCCACCAGATGGTAAGCGGTAACCGTAGCCTATAGAGGCTTCTAACACCACTTGCGCGTTGCCGACCCTGTAAAACGAGGAACAGTTGGGCTGGCAGTATAAAGGTCAAAGTCCACTGCCAACACAACGTTTCCTCGCGGAGCACTGGCACTCTTGCTCACCGCAAGGAACACAACACAGCTCAAAGCAGTGTTATTTCACATCGATTGGTCCCAGTTGGAGCATTTATAGACTTATGAGTTCGCTGAATCTTCAGACATCTTGTTCGTCAATTTTTCTAGTAGCTCGACCCATCGCTAACATTCACAGAACCTATAATCCATAAAGATTTCGAAAATATCTTTATCTATTCATTTCACCGACCAAAGAATTTGCGTGTATTGTAATTGCATAATACTAATTATCCAAAAAGATTTGTTATAATCGCTACTTCACTTTAAGTACCGCACATTGGTCAAAACCATGTATATGCCAGGCACAACTGACAATAAAAATGCCACCCAAAAATTATTATTTACGCAGCATTAAATTTGACAATTGTCGTCAATTTTCGAAAAAAGGATTTAGTGCAAAATTGGGTGAATGCATTAGAATTGGTATTCTTCCTTGGGTGGTAAGCCAAGAAGTGGAATAAGACATATTCAAGTGGCCATTTTGTGTATTTATTTAAAGGATTACGCACATTAGGGCAACTGAAGGACGTTACTCGTCTTTTGTTGAACTTGTTTTGTTGCCAGAAAGCTTCCTCTTCACATTTATTTACTTACGATATGAAGGATCAAATATTTGAAACCAAATTTTGAATGACAATGTACGACGTCCTTCTGATGAAATTAGTTAAGTATGAATAAAACAGAACTCACAAAAATTTGGTATCTACCTAATATTATAAAGTTTTCTAAATTCAATTTTATTTAAAACAGTTGTTGCGTATTTACATATTTTCAAATAAAATATGTTACTACCACATAATATACTGATACAAGATAATGAAATACTGCTTATATTTATATTTCTTATTAAAAAAATACACAGGGAATATTAATCTTTTAAAAATGTACACTAATATTGTTAATAGAAACCCTTAACATTTCTTTTCGTGTCGTAACGAAGATTTATGTTGGGATTGCAACAATTGTGTAGGGCCTCCAAAAAAATGAAAGAAAGCGGCGCTAACTTCTAGAAACGATAATCCCGAAGGAATCGCAACCCTTCTGTGGTGTCCGTGGCCTTTTTTTGTCCAGATAAGTGTTGAATGGAAGCATTGTGCGTGCTTCATGTCCAGGAAGCTATTGAGTTCAATTGTCCACGCTTCGCTGGTCAATCCGTATACATATTAATGTAAGAAAGTAGCAGAAATAACGCGCTAAAAGAGAATTAATGTGTTTTGAAGTAGGGATGTATTTAAGGACTTTATTTAAATAAGGAATGTAGTGCTGAAGGTTATAGGCATAAATATGGATGTTTATAAAGGAAGAGTGAGCAAAGGAGACATTAAATTATTTTAAAAAGATTTAGTAGTCCGCCAACCGAAATAAATTGGGATAAGGGGAGTCGGAGGAAGAACCTAAGACCTATGTATAAATTGTTAACTAAATTAACTCGACTATTTACAAATTACTTAAAACTACTGCCTCATTAAACGCTCGGTTGCTAACCTTGAGATCCTGGTTTCGATATCCAGGTCGATAAAAGTATTATCGGGTGTTTTCTATGAAATCCTTAACAGGATTTTAACAGGATTTATATTTATGCCTGTAGCAATAAGCTTACGCCTTATTGGTGAGGTTCTACAAAAAGGTCAGGTGCGTAGTACTCGCAACCGGCGTGTATGTATGACAAGATGTATAAATGTGGTTGAAGCAAAAGAAGTATGCAAGAATCGTAGCAAGTGGCGTTCTTTAGTTTCTGCCTACCCCTGGGAAAAAGGCGTGAGTATGTGTATGTATGTAGAAAGAAAGAAGAAAGAAAGAAAAGGAAATTTATTTGTAGGACACCTGAATTACATAAAATAGTAAATTACAGCTTGCAGTTAGCAGTTGTAAACAGTAAAGCTACAACTAAATAAAAGCATTCAAGTGAACCTTACAATAATGTAGCAATAAGCTCGTTCCTTGTGACCTACAACATAGGTACCGATGATCTGTGGATCTGTCAGGCGTGTTGGTATGCCATTTTGAACAGTCTCTTCAACATCAAAAAGGAGAACAAAAAAGCAACATTCATATTACAAATTGACAATACAAAAGTATGAATAAGCATACAACACAAAACATTGGTCGACTCAGGTCGTCGGCACACTTACGTTATTTTTCTCACTGATTCATACACTAATTCGCATCTCTTTTAATGCAAATTAGCAGATACCATATTTTCCTTTACTGTGTTAGTATACAAAAGAATTGTGAGTATTTATATTCTAAGAACGGGGTCACGAGTGTGTGGGTCATTGTTTCAGTGATGTGGACTATACTACATTGAAATAAAACTACTTTTTACGGATTTTATCGCGATATATTGATATTATTAATCCCGACGTTTCGGACCCGTTAAAGTAGTTTTAAATTTCAATGTATAATATTCGCGTAAATGTCAGAAATCAATATGCTACATTTATTATAACGTTAAACAAATAGTTATAATGTCAATATATAATATATGAATATTTGTATGACCTACAGGTACCGTTCCGGGTCTGGATGTTTGTGTTTGTAAATACACCCACGATACAGGAGAAAATCTTAGTGTGGGGCAACGTTTAAAAAAAAGTTGGGTTGCGTAGGCCTGTTTGCAGTAGCTTCAATCCCAACTTTGTAGGTTGTATGATTTGTCATAATAACGCTATCATATTATATCTTGTCCTAGCCTATAATTCAGCCCACTCCATCATACAAACACATACAAACAAGTAAGTGCGGTCTATTACCAGCGGAGTTCACCGAGTGGAAGGGGAAACGCGCCGGGTTCGGTGCCCGGCTTGATCACCGCTTCCTAGTTCCGACTGGGTAATGTAGACTTCCTACTGACGTTTATACTAAAGTGTCATTGTAACTAAGTAATATTTGTATTGGAAAGTTATATTTAATTATACATACCTATGTATTAGCTTAATGATAATTTAGTTTTAGTTCAATATATTATTGTCCCCTTGCATACCAGTGATAGCTTAATTATACGAACAATTTGGACTGCCGAGTCAAAGGTGTCTATGATAATGATATTTATTTCTGTAAATAGATCTTTTAAAGACACTTTTACAAGTCAATATATTACATATATTTTTTAAGCTAGATGGCTCCGGCATTTCCTAGTTGACGACCTCTGAGAAGAAACGCCGAAACAAACTCAGAGAATCATAGTCTCTTTTAAAGTCCAGACAATGTATAGTAACAAAATATGTGTCTTACAATGTAGGGCAAAGTCTGAAATGGCCTTTTGAAGAAAGAGCCATAGCGGCTTTGAGTAGACCAGTCCCAACTGACGGCACGCATGCATCAGTTATTGTGTAGCTCAACAATAATTTAGGGAGCTCAACAACCCGTCGCACGACGATACCAGATCAGAAGAACATTTGCGTAGGTCACATAAAATGTCGAGTTCTAATCCAAGACACGCACCTTAAAATTTTCGAATTCATGTACGTATTAATAATTAAATATAGGTTTGACAGACTTAACTGCCTTATTAGTATAGTGGTTAAGGTCGAGCAGTTTTATTGGGTTTTTCTATGAAATTCTCAGTAGCAGCTCGGATTTTAGACTTGTGCGCGGTAAATGGCAATAGGCTCGATCCCTATTACATGGGACCTAAGCATACCGTTAGTGGTAGTCAAGCCTGACTGACAACCAATCCTTCAAATATCAGCATTACTTAGAAAGGGTTGCGGAGGTCTGATGGCAGCGTCGTGTAAAATATTGATATTTAGCCGCATCTGATTAGACTGGTGGCCGATCCTAATGTAGTTCGGAAAAGGTTAGGAGAATGATAATAAAATTTCAACAAGTAAAACCAAAATTAACGCGAACATACTGCTCTTATGCAAACGCTCGAAAACGTGTCCTTATAGAGATGAGTGAATGCACACATTCCGTATAAGAGACAGAGAACGACAGTGTGCAATATTCAGTATGATGAGTGAACTAGACAATAACAGATTCGATACTTCCGATGTCAACCAGTTTACTTACGGAAACGTGACCATTATTTGACGCGGTAGGGCGCATCTAACGATTTAATTCTTTGCTCTTATGCATCTAGTTAAACATGTTATCATACACATATGTTTTGCTGGTCAATAAATTGAGTCGATGACCATAAACTGCAGGTTTATAATCTCTCAACTATTCCCGGCATCTACCATTACCGATCCCGGACCGGAAGTGGCGCGGCAGCCATGCCGGCTTTCACTTCCGCGCGGTAGAAAAGTGCACGCTTCCCGGACGGCGGCCATTTTCCACAAATAATAACAAGTTTTAATCAAACAAAGTGGATTACGTATTATATTTCGATTGGTAAGAAGATTGATTACTTTCTATGTTATGTTTCAGTTTGATTCCTTGTAGACTAACAACGGCCGGACTTAATAAGCTATCTCTCGACTGTTTTCCCTACTGTTTATCGAAATGCTACTTTGGAGCTTATGTCATTTTTCGATCAGTAGTAGGCTTATGTCATTTTTCGATCAGTAGTAGGCTTATGTTATTTTTCGATCGGTTGTTAGGAAGTTGTTCATTAAAATCAGTAATAATAAAAGTCAGATTTTTGGTATGTATACAAAGGCCAGCACATCAAGCTACTCCAATCTGTCAAATTTCTTTGATAGATTTTCAACTTTAATACAAAGGAATAAGGCACATTTTCAATTAAGAAAATTTTTCAGTTTTGAATAGCTTGACCTGCTGGCGTCTGTACATATGCCTACGCTTTGCCACGAGACACGCGACAATTGAATTGAAAGTTTCTAAAGGAAAACAACGGCTACACTTCCATTTGGGGTTGTGGTTTAAAAACTTGTTACTTTGAAAGCAGAACTTCTACGTTAGAAGACAAAACCTGCTACTAATAATATCTGTATAATTTGGCCCCGTGCAAGGCAGTAAGCACTGTAACCACTCGGCTATCACACATTAGTTTTATAGCGTATAGTCGCCAAAAAAAGTGTCGTGTGAAAGGACAGTCGGACACTCGACTAAAGTTATGGTCTTAGTCAACTTAAGTTATGTTCAATTTTAAGGGTTCCGTATCTCAAAACGGAACCCTTATAGGATCACTTTGGTGTCCGGTACTTTTTCTCAGGAACACATTGGGCTATCAAGCTGATAATAATATCAAATACTCAGGTCTACTGTCCTTTGGAGCTGTGAAAAAAACAAACTTCTAAGCCAACGCAATCAAAAGATACAGCCGTTCATGCCGCAAATTTTCGACAGTCGCAAGGGAATCAAAACCTACAGGGTACTTACTACCCGTGAGTTCAGAATCTTGAAATTTGGTACGAAGCAACGTCTTATAGCACAGATAAAGGAAAAATTGCGAAAAGCATTAATTTTTAGTTACATAATTTTAATAAAAATATTTATAATTTCAATTTAGTCACTCAGGTTTGTACGGAACCCTCGGTGCGCGAGTCTGATTGGCATTTGGGGGTTTTTTTTTAATTCACTACCCTCGGATATACATATTCACTTGGACATATTTGTCAGCGAGTAACATAGGCTATAATAATAGCATTATGTTACTCGTTGATAATGTAACTTTCTATAGGTGTAAAATTAATAACTATCAATTCGGACACTGTGTCCGAATCTTCAGCAAGCCGAAAGAAATTTTATAATCGGTTAAAGTAATTTTGAGTTTATCCATTACAAATAAATATACAAAAAAAAACAAATCTTTTCTCTTTATAATATTAGTTAAGATTTCATCGATTTTGTGATTGTGGCGTTTGTGAACTTTCTGCACCGGTGGTGGTGGGTGCAAGAGGTGTCTTGTAATATGATTTAAGTTCGTCCCGAAATCTCATTATGGGTTTACATTTATTAATTATTATTACTGTTCCTACCTACAAGTACAACTACAAGTCCTGGCCTACACGGAACGAGCCCATAACACTCTTTTGCGTGACTGTACCTATTCGGATTGTAACCTTAACGTGGCCTAGGCATAAGAAAGTGACCAACACTATATAGTTACGAGCGGCTATATCACCCTCTTTGGGCTATAAACATTTTACGAGCGCTCTTCAGTGCTAGCGCTAGTTTCTTAGCGCTAAATGTTCGTCCATTTACTAAGTAGGACAGGATGCACTTTCTGTCGGCTAAGTTTTATTGTACCTACTTAAATTATTGTTTCTGGTTGAATTAAGAACAATCGTTTATTTTTGGAACGAAGTTCCTTATCGCGCGTTGTGAAAGGGGGCTAGACGGAAAAGTGTCGTAGTGTAGAAAAGTTGTCACGACACTTTTTGCTTGTCAACAATATTTGAATTTCGAATTATTGAGTGAATGACAATATTTGAATTTCGCGCGTTGTGAATTGTTGAGTGTATACAGGTTTTTTTATTTTTTATTATTAAATTTTAATGAAAGGACCTTCGTTCCATCCGGGTGTCCCTTGACACCTCTCAAGTTTTTTATTTCTGCCGCTGTCTAGCCGTAGCAGTCGTAGACCGCTATACTAACGAATCTAGCGGTCCCTAGAGGTACTGAGTTTTCTTCCCAGGTCGAGCAGTGTGCTATTGGTGTTTTCTATGAAATTCTCAGTAACAGCTCGGAGTGTGGATTTGTGCCCGGTTAATGGCAATAGGCTCGCCCTCTATTATATGGGATCTAAACATACCGGCGAACTGTGGGTGTACATTGGTAGACCTCTGAACAGTCAGGTACAGTCGTGATGGTATGTACCTATGTTACGTTCTTAAAAACATGTTCATCAACCTTCATTTCGCGGCGTCAGGAACCAGGATGAGCAGAATTTCAGTAGGCCAACTAAATTTCAAATGTCTTAATAATTAAGTACCTTTAAGTAAATTATAATAGTGTTATACTTTGACACCTAGACGTGAAAATGTATTTATTGTTCTTTCTATTTTACTTTATTTTTTTTATATTATGTAAATAGTAAATTTAGTTTTTTTTTAAATCATTTCTGTAAATCTACATAGTGAAATATACTTAGGCTTCACTTTATAAATATACTATATAGTAGGTAATGATTTCTGACATTTACGCGATTAAATTGAAATAAAACTACTTTTTACGGATTTTATCGCGTTATATTGATATTATTAATCTTATGGGATTAATATCAATATAAAGCGATAAAATCCGTAAAAAGTAGTTTCATTTCAATGTATATACCTAGTAGGTGCAATTATTTGTTAACGCACGTTGCAGGAGGAAATCCAAATCGCGCATAATACAATGTTAAAATTTATTTTACCAGCAAAATATAGGTTCGTACGTGTAATAGTGTGTGGACTATTCCTGACTATAGTTAGAATGTAGGACAGGATGTACTTTATGCACATTGCAATGTCACCTATTAGATATTCCAGGCAGAATGTAGACTCGGCTATGACTAATGTTCTAATGTTTATTACAAGGACAAAGCTATTGATATGCTAAACCATCATTTTCTTGCACTTTCTTTGGCTTGTTTAATGTGTGGTTTAGTTAGTTATTTGATTGTCGTTTTAAAAAAAATGGTAGGTAGGTACATGATCATTTCTTGTCACTTTAATTTGAGTATAGGTACAGGCTCCTTTCTTCTTAAGCGTAAACGGGGTGCTTTTACAGCGTTATTAGAAATAAAATAGTGTCACTACGCCATCGCCTACAAAGTAGTCACAACAGCATACTGAATGTAATTGCAAACAGATGGGACTGTCCTATACAAGAATACTGGATGGGACAGCTAATAGGAGCAGCTAAATACAATAAATAAATGAAATTATATATATTACATTACAACAATTATTAACCTACTTTTAAGTTTTATTTTAAGTTTACTAATTTTACTATGGACCTGTGTCTGAAAATAAAGTTATTATTATTAATTATCAACTGACAGTTTCTCATTTATTCATAATATTTCAAGTCTCTCTCTTTCAATCTTATACGTTCTTGTCTGTATGGATGGATATTGTTACTTACGCTGTATTTCGGACTAGCTACTTATAGTTGGTTATAGTACACCATTTTTCAAATGTTTCTGTCCATCCAAAGTTTGTCTGGTAGATATCGCTATTGGCAATAAGACTGCCATTGTACCCTTAGTTTTATGAATTCCAGAATGTTTGCTTCATATCGTAGTGTACAATAAAAGTTTATTCTATTCTATTCTATGTCCTTGGAGGGGCTCGTGGCTTAGTAATAACTACTATATTTGCCGGGTTAAGCTACGCTTGTCGAGGTCAGCCTGGGAATCTGAGACCATTGTTAACATATCGAGATCCGTCCGTGCCTCGGAGAGTATGTAAAACCGTCGGTCCCGCTTGTCCTACGAACTCAAATTACAATCGTTAGTGGTAGTCAAAAGCCCAAAAAGCCTGACAACCAGTCTATCCTCAGGGTATCGGTATTGCCCAAAATTTGGGTAGCAGAGGTCTGTGGTCGTACCACAATACACACCTGTTATTTCGATCGTTTTCCGATTGAGAAAGAGGGATGTCGCTCTATAAATTAAATAGTGCCATCCCTTTCTCACAACCTAAAAATGATCGCGTTAACACATTGTGGTATGGCCTCTGATGACAGTCAGTGTAAAATAATGACATTCAGCCGGATCTGGTAAGACTGGAAGCTAACCCCAACATAGTTGGGAAAAGACTCAGAGGATGACGGATGGATTTCATTATGTCCTTGGATCTAGACTTAGATTAAAGGTCTTAGATTTAGACTTAGATTAAAGAAGGAGATGGCGGGATGAGCTGGACTCGTTCAAGAAAGACTGGTCCTTGGTAGCAACGCACAGAGAGAAGCAGAAGAAGAGTGGAGAGGCCTTAGCTCTGCAGTGGGACACTACAGGCTTGTAATAATAATAATTATGATTAGATAACAGGGAAAAAGTCGTTCTTCAAAAAAGTCTTTGTCGCAGTTTCAATTGACAGTCGACTAAAAGAGAACACCTCAGACGAACTTCAGCAGCGGAGTGCTACCCGCCTAAAGTTGAAGATTGAAGAAAATAATCTATCAATGAAATAGTAATATATAAAATTATCGTGTCACAGTGTTAGTAACCATACTCCTCGGAAACGGCTCGACCGATTTTAATGAAATTTTATATGTTTATTCGGTAGGTCTGTAGTCTATATTTCATACCCCTAAGTGATAAGGTTGGTCTACCCCAAACATTTTTTTTGTCATTTTTTATGATGTGGCATTAAAAATACATACCTACAACACTAAAGCTTCACCTTTCGACCACCAACCCCTATTTTTAATAGTGATATAAGTTATATGACAAAACAACGTTTGCTGGGTCAGCTAGTTAATTGTATAAATAAACAGCTACCATTATTTATATGCAGGCCTATCTTGCTTCCTGGGTTCCTCTACTCAGTGAACCATACCACTTATGAGTATAACGTGTGAGGTCAAGAGACCACGACTGTGCAATACATAATTGGGATGGCAACTGAGGAACTAACGGCGCCACTTACGCACGTTGTAATCCTATTGGCTGAAACTTCTTTGACGTAATTGCTAATGTCAATTTAACACTTTTTGATTGGCTGTCGTAGGAAAAGTCGGAGGTGCTGACATCTGACAGCTCTGTGTTGCCTGCCCTATTATTGCGCCACAGAACACTTAAGACACACGATGAATGATAACGTTATCATCTATTATTTCTTTATTAATTTACATTCACACATCAAACAAATCCCATAAATAAATAAATAGCCAATTAATATCTATAAACATATCATCATGTACACATTTTTGTAAAAAGTTTTAAATAAAGATTTTATTAAAAAATTTTATACCCACAGTTCGTCGGTATATTTAGGTCGCACGTAACAGGGACCTATTGTCAATAACCGGGACCCCCGGCCTACTAGTTACTATATGTATATATTTTTATATCCCTATTTCTTACTACATTATTATTTTACAATATTGGTACGCCCTACACCCAATGTTTCCTTTCTTTCAGTTCATCCAATGGTTCTCTGGAAGAGATCGCCTTGTGCGATAAGACGCCCATTGTACAGAGGCTAGTACATCAAGCTACCCCAATCTGTCAAATTTCTTTGATAGATTTTAAACTTTAATGCAAAGTAATATGGTTCATGTTCAATTGTTATTATTCCAAAATAAAATGGTTCAAAATTTGACAGGTTTGGATAGCTTGACCTGTTGGTGTCTATACCTACTCTTTATCACTTTTTATTTTTGGAATTGTGTTTTGGTGTGCGATACAGCGTGGGCAATATCATCTATCTTAAATTCATTTAGCCGCTTCTCCACTAGCCTAACCGAAGAGAGCCATATCCTGATTACGTCATACTATCACAATAAGAAATGCTTGATGTGTTCCGAGTACCCGCTTGTCACTTGGGAAGCAGTAAAGAGTAAGTACCCTCAGGAAACTTTGAAAGGGATTTTAAGCAGTAATTGTTATAGTTTGTTAGAAAAAGGGACTCTAATATTGTTCCTAAATTATAATAAACCATTAGAAGTCCTTGTTGGCATCAAACTAAAATTATTAAAGCTGAAAATCACTTTCAAAGTTTTGTCTCTGTTAACTCCTGCATCTCTATTCAACCCGTTTGACTGTAATCAGTTTTCTCACCTTTTGTTATTTAATGCCTCATTAGTCTAGTTGCTGTAAGTGGTGACTACTACGCCAGAGGTCTTAGGTTCAATTTTCAGGTCGAACAATATTAGCAACATTATTGGGTTTATCGGTTTCTCTCAGTAGCAGCTCGGAGTATGTGAGCGAACTTAGCAGATCATTGTCCAGCAGATCAAAAATAAATGTGAGTTCTTTGCACATGCACCATAGTTCTACAGTTCCTTATACTTTTCAAGGATAGTTCTGCAGGTTTTCTATGAAAAAATAAATATTGACAAAATGGTCTGCCAACTTCCCGTAGCAGATCATTGTCGAGCAGATCATAAACAAATGTGATTTTCTTGTAAATGCAGCTGAGTGCTACAGTTCCTGATACTTTTCAAGAATAGTTCTGGCGTTTTTTTTAAAACTCAAGTGGCAGCATGATTTTATATGGGCGATAAAAAATATTTGATTCATTTCATATCATTCAAAAGCATAGAACACTCTTGTTTCGTATAGACGAGACGAAACAAGAGTGTGGAATCCACTTAACCCTTCGAGGAATATATTATTATGCTTTGTGGTTTATTATGTGTCTATGAAATACTCAATAGCAGCTGTAAAACTTGAATTGTGCCCCGTATATGGCAATAGGCTCGCCTCCTTTACATAGAAACCTTTTTTTTACAGTACCGATAATCCTCATGGATCGTCCGTCACTTGGGGAAGCGACAGGGTATGTTGGACTCGTGCCGAACAAAAACCACACTTTCGTTACTCGTCATGGCCATGGGATCCGTGAAATTCACCACGGCCATGAGAGGCTGCGGTGGCCCTCGCGGGACCCCATCAATTAGCCAGGCCTTGCCCTGCATCTTATCTGAACGCACATGGGACATGGGATCATGGGACCATGGGACCTGAACACACCGATAAATTGTTGGTGTACATTAATGTACATTTTTGCTTAACCCGGGAAATACAAGTATGCTAATAAGAATTATAAGTTGTGACGAAGACAGGTTAATTAAAATCGAACTTCACTTCAGGTGCCTAAGTTAGTTTGATCATGAAATAATAATATTGATTACAAAGAATTGTGTAACTTACCTACTGTCAAAAATACAAAGTCGTTGTATAAGTAAAGAAAATAATGCATTATGTTTCTTAATTTTAAACTTTAACTAACCTTTTTTATAATCTATGTTAATAGTAATATTGTTTTTGGTTTCTTGTCATCTTCGATGACATATGGATATTGTTTTAAGATTTTTATAAAAATGAAATAATTGTAAAAAGGGATTTAGTGGAACAATAAACGTTTAATGTCGTTTCTTTGTTCACAGGTAAGAGTTGTTGTAGATACATAAATGTAATATTTACATAAGTCGTATTTTTAATTAATATAATTTTAATAAAATAAAACTTTGTTCACAGAGCAACACAAAACGTTATTATTTCACAATTTATAATAAACCGGCTCGATTCCCGGGTAGAGAAAAGTGTTTTTTTTTTAAATAAAATTCTCAGAAGCAGATTGGAGTTTGGATTTCTTTCCAGTTACATAATGTTAATAGGCTTTTCCCCTATTACATGGGACCTAAATAAACAACCAGCGAACTAAGGGTGTACATTAGTACACCTCTGCCTAACCCTTTGGGAAATAACAGGTGTGACGGTGTGTGATAATTTAATATGTAGCAACTGCAGTGATAAATAAATGATATTTTTTTCTGTAAATAGATCTTTTAAAGACACTTTTACAAGTCAAAATTTTAAATATTTTTTTAAGCTAGATGGCTCCGGCATTTCCTAGCTGACAACCTCTGAGAAGACACACCGAAACAAACTCATAGTCTCTTTTTAAGTCCAGACATAGAATAATAACAAAAATGTGTATCTTACAATGTAGGGCAAAGTCTGAAATGGCCTTTTAAAGAACGCGCCATAGCGGCTTTGAGTAGACCAGTCCCAACCGTCGGCACGCATGCATCAGGCATTGTATAGCTCAACCATAATTTTAAGTAATTATTATTTTAAGTTTGTTTTTGTATGGAATGAAAGGCGCCCATGTCATGTAAATATTGTCATGTGTATGTAGAAATGTAATCTAATAAATATTTAACTATTTCCTTTAATGAGGAGTCATTATAATGATGTGTTTACAATGTAAATGCACGTATGATTCGAATATGAATCGTCATTAAAACTTGAGCTCATTAACACTTACCTGTAGGGTATGCTAATTTATGTTATTTCTGTAACTATGTGTCAATGTCATTGGTTATTGAACTCTTTTAATTATTTGTACAGAGGCTAACACAGCAACCTATCTAAAAGCTATGTCAAATTTCTTTGATACATTTTCAACTTTAATAAGTACAAAATAATATTGTCCATTTTCCATTGGGAAAATTTGTCAGTTTTGGATAGCTTGACCTGCTGGCGTCTGTACCTACAATAAAGTATATAAAAATACATATATTATTGATTTATCTAATTTATATTTCTTACTCTCGTGGGTATAACTTTGTGGTTACAAAACCAGGGTCAAATTTGGGAGAGGGATTTTACCTAAGTAAGTACGAGCTACGATCCTACTTCCTATTAATATTATAAATGTGAAAGTTTGTGAGGATGGATGGATGTTTGTTACTCTTTCATGCTAAAACTACTGAACGGTTTCGATGAAACTTTACAGTATTATTTAAACATCAGAATAATATATTTATAATGACTTTGAGTTAGTTAGCCAAATTACAACGATAATTAAAAGTAACTTTTCCACGCGAACGAAATCGCGGGCAGAAGCTAGTAGGTACACATCAAAGAAATGTTTTTAATTACATCGTACGCTTAGAGGTCAGGTTTTATTGGAAACTAGCTGTTTCCTGAAGTTTCACCTGCATCCCAAAAGGCTTTTAGACACAAAATGTAGCCTATATACCTACATCTCCAATGTTTAGTCTATCTCTGTACCAAAACCCAATTCCGCTTAGCGGTTTATTAGGAGGAGGTTCTAAGTCCCGACTATTTTTTCGCCGCTCGTGAACTGATTTTGATGTTTCTTTATAGAATACTAGCTGTTGCTTAAGATAAAAGGTAGCCTATGTCGTTTCAAGGTCTATTTTATCTGTGTACCAAATTTCATCAAAATCGATTCAGCGGTTTAAGCTTAAAAGACAGACAGACACATTGCTTTTATTATATTATTATTTGGTGTCTAATTCGTCTAATTCATTCATATAATTAATTGGTGTCTGATTACCGCTTTTGAAGATGCACCACTAAATGGTCTAACTTGGCCGTTGGCTGGCTTGGAGGTTAGCCTAATTGCCAGGCTTTTTAGGCTTCTGATTAACGCTTATAACGACCAGGCACGACGGCTCTTCGAGGCCCGGAGGGATCTCGATGTAATAAGACTGGTCACCCATCCACAGACTGACCGCGGCTAGCGCAACTTAACCTTGCAGATCGGTTGATCAGCGTAGTTATTATTAGCCTTATAGGGGCGAGTCCCTATTTGAACTAAGTACCTGTGTTTAATAAATGATTATTTAATTGGACGTTATTTCCTACCATCTCGTGGCTTCGGCTTTGCGGTGTTAAATTTGGGAGAGGGATTTTACCTCGTGTAGTTATGAGCTGCAATTCAAAGTAAAGCAACTAATTAGTTCTTAATTCGATCATCGACTTCCATGTAATCGTGGAAGTGCTAATAAATATAGGTGAATTAGTATCGAGCGTCATTCTCACGAGTTATAGAATCGCGGAGTATTCAACACACGTCGGCTAGACGTGGGACATCCGTTTGAAGTAATGCTACCAGCTCTTGTGTTCTCTGTAGGATATGGGGAACACATTATCGAAAATGATAACAATAAAAACGATGGGTCGATGACATTAAGAGATTTATTGGTCACAAATGGATAAGTTTAGCACAGGATCGAGAAAGATGGAGAAAGCAAAGGAAGGCCTATACTCAGTAGTGGGTAGATTCAAGCTGTGGATGATGATGATGAGTCATGGTAAGGCTTGGTAGCCTAAATCACTTACGTAGCGTTCCAAGCATATCGATGTTAAATTATGGCGAGAGTGAGTTAGAATTGCGTGTCATATTTCCCCTGAGCTCATTCCATCATTGCATAACCAGACAAGTGCACAAAGAGATAAGACAAGTGACAAGCCAGTTTTAAATACTTGAAGAGAGGTAGGGCATAGTGGGAGTAATTCCACCCAAAATGGAGCTGCCCGACTGGGGAAGTACCTCCGCCTTGCAGAAAATCGAAGTAAAATAACACTGCTTTGAGCTGATATGTTCCTTACGGTGAGCAAGGTTGCCAGTGCTCCGCGAGGAAACGTGGTGTTGGCAGTGAGGGGACTTTGACCCTTATACTGCCAACCCAATTATTCTTCTTTTGTTTTACAGGGTTGGCAACGCGCAAGTAATACATCTGGTATTACAAGCGTCTAAAGGTTACGGTAACCGCTTAACATCAGGAGGGGTCGAATGCTTGTTTGGCACCAGTGGTATAAAAAATAATAAATATTAAATACCCTAACCAGGAAATGGGACTTCCTCTGTTTTGCCAATAGGCATCATAGTCTAATGATATTCAAGAGAAAGGTATTTCATTTCAACATCAGGATTCACAGTTTTTATTGGCCTACTGCCTAAGCCCTTATCCAGGTTTTTCCAATACACTTCACTATATCATCCACCCACCTGGCCATCGGTCTTCCTAAAGTTCGATTTTGATTATAGCTAATCTACAGAGGCCAGCATATCAAACTACCCCAATCTGTCAACTTTCTTTGGTAGACTTTCAACTATAATGCAATACCGTAAGGTTAATTTTGAATTGAGAAAATTTGACAGTTTTGGCTGGCGTCTGTACTACATGCCCAAAACTATTTTTGGGATTCGAATTAGTGCAATTCGAATTGGTGCGATTCGAATTGGTGCGATTCGAATTGGTGCGATTCGAACTGATGCACTTCGATTTCTTTTTTCAAATTGGTTCGCTACACGGCTTTCCTCCAGGATTGTCTGCGATTTCCTCAATATATGGTAGGCTTAGCTATGTTGTAACTATTTAAAACCATTTGCAAGTCTCATGTGCTTATGTGTGGAAGGGAAATACCCAGGCGCATGACGTTACCTACAAAATAGCAGAAAGTAATACCTAATAAGAAAGTATTACTTATTAATTACGATTTTATACTATTATTAACGATCGAAATAGGTCAAGGACGTGCTCTCCGATCAGTCCGCTGTGCTGTTTGCTACTACAGTATTATAAAACTTTTTTTTAATCCAATAATTTAGATTATTAAAGTCCTTTAATGCTGTCAACCAGCAGTCCTTTTCGGTTCCTATTTGATGACACTTCTTCAAGGACTGTTATCCTCTTAGTTGTTCAGGTTTCTTTATCATAAAAGCGTTCTCATTACATTAACATAGCAATAGTCTCAAGCAGATGGGGAATGGTTACACTCAAAATAATTTGTATTAAATAAAATTGTAAGTAACACATTAAAAAATCGGTTTTAAAAGAGTCTTTGTATACATCTTCTTTAAAAAAACTATTTGGAACCTTGCATATCAACACTTAGTGCCTATAATAGCATGCTATAATGGACCGAACTGTAAAATTATGTTGATAAATAACAAATCTACAGATTATCATGATAATCAGATAATAAAACAATTAACGTCTACTATTAATGGGCTTTCTAATACCAGAGATAACGAATTTAATTAATGTAGAATCACAACAGATTTTTAGATAAACTTTTTTACTATTTTTTATAAATAATTTAATCCTTTGCGGTATCGGGCGTTATGCCAAATGCTCTTCTGAAGCTTCGGACCACACATGACACTTTAATAGGTTTTCTCACCTCCTGGCTCTGGGCCGTTGGCAGAATTATTATATTTTTAAACTCACTCACACAAATTCACACAATTAGGTGCATTGAGGATCACACTAATAGTGTTTGAAGGAAGTTATAACAATTAAGTTAATTAATTATAATGGTATAAAGCTGTGACCGGATCGAATTGCCGGAAACTCGATTTATCGGAAATATGAAAACTGAATAAATTAGTTTCAGATACCGGCAGATATTTAACTTATAATTTGATTTGAGTCAATTAGCATGTCTACTTATGACTAATAAAAAATTATCACAGCCACGCTCTAAAGCGTCAATTAAGTCAATGTTTCTTATTATTCAGGGGCTTGGCTAAGTAGGTAGGTGGGTAAGGCTGATCAACCGATCTCCAACGTTAAGCTGCCCTAGGCGCGGTCAGTGTGTGGATGGGTGACCATTTTTAACACATTGAGTCGTCGGTAATAATTAATTATCACTCGCTTAAACGGTGAAGGAAAACATCGTGAGGAAACCTGCATACCTTAGAGATTTTTCTCGACGGTGTGTGAAGTCTGCCAACCCGCACTAGGCCAGCGGACTATAGCCTAACCCCTCTCAATATGAGAGGAGACCCGTGCCCAGCAGTGGGACAGTATATGGGTTGATGATGATGATGATGAGTCATCGGTCCCGGTCATACGAAAATGTATGACAGTCATTAGTGGTAAAACAAAGCCCGACAACAGTCTACCCTCAGGATATCGGTATTACCCAGAAAAATTGGGTGGCGGAGGTTGGCAGTCATTTCGTGTAGCTGTAAAATACTTATATTCAGCCGCATCTGATTAGACTGGAAGCCGAAGTTGGGACAATCCAACTCATCTCCAAGAAATCATCATTTTCCGAGCCTTTACTCGGAAAATGATGATTTCTTCTTCATCTTCGTCAACCTATATACTGTCCCACTGCTGGGCACGGGCCTCTCAGAATGAGAGGGATTAGGCTATAGTCTACCACGCTGGCCTAATGCGGCTTGGCAGACTTCACAAACCGTCGAGAAAAATCTCTAAGGTATGCAGGTTTCCTCACGATGTTTTCCTTTACCGTTTAACCGAATGATAATTAATTTATTAAATCGCACATGAATTCGAAAAGTCAAAGGCCTTGGATTCGAACTCGAGACCTTCGACTTGGCAGTCTAATGGTCATACCACTAGGCTAGTGCGGTAGCAGTCATGATTTCTTATTTATAAAAAATAATTACTCTTCTTTTGATCCACCTATTTCCTAAAAGTTGATTCTTGTTGCCAGAATAATTAAATTATTAAATAAATTGATCGAACTTTACAACAATAAGTTGTTAATCTCTGTTATGGCAAATTTCTGGTGTGTCACGTCCTCCACTATAGTTTATTGAATACTAGCGGCCCGTCCCGGCTTCGCATGGGTGGACATTTTTTTTTTTTAATTTTGGCATAAACGTACAGTAAATGCATTGCAATTAAAACTGCCTATATTAATCAGTGATAATGTAGCATTCAAATGGTGAAAGAAGTTTTAAAATCGGTCCAGTACTTTTTGAGACAATTCGTTACAAACATACTTACATACAAATCTTTCCTCTTTATAATAGTAGTTTATGAGACATTTGTAAAGAACAAAATACAGCTAAACAAAACATTACCTTAGACTTCCTTACATCACCGAGAAACATATTACCATAATCTAGATTATGTCATGGGATTACTGGAACTTGAATAATCGCATTTCACTCGAGGTCATCATTGCGCATGCGTGGTGCTACTGTCGGCCAATCATCGCTTAGCAAGCGGTGCACGTTCAGCCATCATTGGCTATGCTGCCCGTTCCCTCAGCGCTCGCGCATAGTTACCGACTATGTAGGTGCACTATGATTGTCCCAATGTGTTCGTAGTACAATTGTTTTCTTCCACTTCCACGATAATCCCAAAAAACAGTTTTTTTTTTATCCTACTGAGGTGGCAAACAAGCATACGGCCCACCTGATGGTAAGCAGTTACCGTAGCCTATAGACGTTTGCGTTTGCGTTGCCGCCTCTGTATTGTAAGAGGAATAGTTGGGTTGGCAGTATAAGGGTCAAAGTCCCCCCACTGCCAACACAACGTTTCCTCGTGGAGCACTGGCAACCTGGCTCACCGTAAGAAACACAACACAGCTCAAAGCAGTGTTATTTCACTTCGATTTTCTGCAAGGCGGAGGTACTTCCCCAGTCGGACAGTTCCAATTTGAGTGGAATTACTCCCGCTATGCTCTACCTCTCTCGTTTATTTGAATTATTTTTATAGATTATTCCAGTCAACACATTTATGTTCTCAGAGTTTCAGCCACGAAGAAGAAGCGGCAATTATTCGTCCATGCATACAAGCATTCACAAAATTCAAATGTAAGCTGAACAGAATTTATTTTCGTCTTCAGATTTACATATCGTGTTGTTGATTTCAAAAAAGGAAAATGAAAATACCTGAAATCTGAATACACAGATCGCCAACGAAACAACTGAACTGCGCAATTTCAAAGGTGACTACGTAGTTACATAGAATCTACATAAAGTAACCCTTTTGTATATTTTCCACTCCCAAAGATTTTAAACTTGCATGAGATAACATAAATAACGTCTTCCAAGCTTATATCAAGAGGAAAAAGTAACAAACAAAATAAACAACATTGACAGCTACAAATCTGATAAAAAAGGTGGTTAGGTAATTGATTTCAGAAAATTTCAGAGCAATTGAGCACTTCCTCCGAAATAAACTCATAATTATATTACATTAGAATTCTTAGCGAATCATTAACATTCCTAATGTGAATTTAAATTTCAAAAGTGACCTTATCAGCCCTGCTAGACATTTTAAAAGTATTTTACGTCGAGCAGACGAGACGCCTGATGGTAAATGGTCATTACCGCTCATGGACTTGCAACATCCGAGGAGTTGCTGATGCGATGCCAACCCTTATGCGCTATATATACGCGTAATTTAAGTTCCCTACCTCATTGTGCAATTGGAAAACTTAGCAGAATAATGAGAAGACTATATCACATTTAGATTCCTGATTACCTATTCCTATTCATATTTTCCAAGGACACTTTCATGATGCGTTTCGATTTGGCTGTGGGCCATACGTTGAGGATGTTTATAGGCTGGCAAGTTCGTATGTATAATATCGGCTAATACAGCCATCTGCAATCAGCTGGGGTTTCTGGTGCTTCATAGCTACCCTACGCGGTTCGGGTCAATGGTGCAGTGGACTAAGTCGCGTCCGCCTGTCGGCACCATGCCAACTGCTAATGCATAGACCACAGAGTAGATGATACGGTTAGAGGCAGCCTGGAGTATCAGTATTGATGTTTTTTTTATAGATTAGCGTTTGACCATAATCTCACCTGATGGTAAGTGACGATGTGGTCTAAGATGTAGCACGCTTACCTAGAAGATACCTATTCACTCGTGACTTGAAGACCCCCAAATTGTACACGTCAGGAAATACAGACTCAGGCAGCTGATTCCATTCCCTCGCTGTACGGATAAGGAATGTCGAGGCAAAACGCTTAGTGCGGGTTTCGGGAATTTCCACCATGAAACGGTGACGCTTTTCAGTTTGCCTGGTTGTGCGATGGTAAATGGATGGATTTGATGATATTTATGTGAATAGACTTGAAAATGTAAATAATTACTTTTATTTTGTTTTCTCAATGTTTATAGTTCAACATAATTATTATGTTGCGGATAATGATTGACCTACAGATAATTAATTTCAGTGGTATTAAAATTATAGTGTTCCTTTCTTGTGAACATTTTTGGTGTCATGAGTGATCTAAAGTAAAATCAGGATACTCGCTTAAAATATCGCTAAATTTCTTTACCAATCACATTCATCAAAGTTACTCATTTCTCTGTATATAACTGCTCTATGTCTTATGTGTTATCCCGATCACGCGTGTGCATAGTAAAAGTACTTTCGTTCGAGGCCGCATTGTCATTCATGTTGGTTTTATCGCAGCGACGGGCAAACTATCTATCTTCTGTCACCGCCTACTTTAGAATCGACATTGTCAATAGTACTTGATAGACTTCAAGGTTTTGTTGTTACGTTTTATGCGGCCCTGGTACTATTTTCTTAAAAGTTAAGTGTGGTAAAAAAATAAATAAGTACTAGTAGAAAATAAGCAAAAGTATTTAGGTAGATTGATGGATAATTGTGGTTTTTAATAAATATATTGAAGCTTTTTCACATTTCATCCCACATAATTCAGACAGTAATGTTATGACATCACTTTAACGTTAGAAAATCTCAACTTGATATTTATTATATTGTTTTTCAGGCGCCATATCGTGGAGCATTGTGACATTTTCCAGGTGTAGATCATTTCTATGGAACTGATGGAACTTTTCCCGCCAAAAATCGACACCTACCATAATGGGGCATGATCCATAATGATTTTCCATACTTTAAAAAAGTTCAATTTACTCTGGCGTCTGGGTTTAGGTCAGGTGTGTTTACGCTTATGAGACATGTGCTCATAACTTAAAAATAGTTCAAGAAGCAAACTTTTAACATAAAATATCACAGCTTACAAACATTTACAGCAACTTAAGTCCGAATAACTAGAATATCATCCAGATTTTTTCACCCACTATCTTCGTACACCATCTCGTAGAATAATTGAACGCAAATTGTCACGCCGCGTCGCTCTACGAGGAATTCTTTACACCTTGCCATGCGTTGTAAGAATGTCACAATGCGTACATAAATACACACTTCCTTTACATAACATCACGCTAACACGCGTAATGAGGTAAGCAGAATACAATTAGAGCCGGAGAATCATTTGAGACAATGTTGGGATTTGAAAACACAATGTTGAATATCTATATATAGTATAAAAAAAAGTCTGTTCGCGCTATCTTTTCGTATTTTTTTTGCATTTTCCATGCTAAGATTTTAAAGTTCTTTTGTATATTCCGATATACAACGTGTTACAAAATACCCCGTAAAAATATAATTAATTATCAAAGCCAAAAATTTTGTCAGCTGTCATGTCAGGGAACCATATTATTTAACAGAAAGGTATGTACTACGTAACAATTTTACCTAATAATTGTCTACTATAATAGTCTTTCTATTTTTTCATTCATAAATATTGTTGTTCTCTCTTTTTTGGGGTATGTTATACAGCGTTACTACGGTTCTTAAATATTGTGAATGGACTCGTTATAAGGCCCCATTTAATCTCCTCTCGGCTTTATGGGTAGTTTTTCTTTTGTAACACTCTGTATAATATAAAACAAAGTCGGTTAGCGCTATCTTTTTGTATTTTATTATTTGCGTTTTCCATGCTAAGATTTTGAAGTTATTTTGTATATTCCTGTATATTCCGAAGAATAGTTAATTATGGATTAACTCATTTTGAAAGGTTTTTATGTCCAATAGTGGCCATAAATAAATAGTGGATACATTTTAAATCTCATGAACTGCTGCAGAGATTTTTTATACCACTAAGGTGGCAAACAAGCATACGGCCCACCTGATGGTAAGCGGTTACCGTAGCCTATAGACGCTTGCAATTCCAGGGGTATCACTTGCGCGTTGCCGACCCTAAAAAATGAAAGAGGAATAGGGTTGGCAGTATGAGGGTCAAAGTCCCCCCACTGCTAACACAACGTTTTCTCGCGGAGTACTGGTAGTACCATCAAATTGCCAAATATTCTACCAATAATTTTATACGATAATATTCCTAAATGGATTTCAGTCTTATCGAAACAATATTGATATCTTTTATAAATATATTTCCCAGTACAAAAAATGAATTACGAATCTTATTCTGCTTCTGTTAAGAAAATATTAACCCGGCTCATGTAGAAACAAGCTGTAGAATCCAGTACAACAGTGGTTAGGTAACAGCAATTTCCAAGTTATTCGCAGTGAATTCGAAGTATTTCATCTGGCTACACTTTGTGGCTTCCTAACTCATTGACTAATCTTATTAAAGTAATGCTAATGTAGGTATTTACTTATCCTACTGCCGTAACAGATTGGTTGTTTGTTGCCGTGTGCTGTAGATACAATGTTGGGTAAGGTAAGGCATTGACATTGTTTTTGGTTTCGTCTTTGTCTTTTGACAGCTAGTTCACGGGATTGATAGGTACGCAATGACGTCATCAAGTCTGACGTTTGATATGTCACTGTGTGTCACTTTAAGTGCATCCACACTGCAGTTATTTTTGTGGAGCAACAGAATGCAACACGATAACATTAGGTAACATTCTTCAACGATTACCACTGCTTGCTGAATGATCGCATCCATACCGGCGCATTAACATAAAGTAACAAATAGTAACCAGCGAGTTGCACAGCATATGTTTACGAACTACTGCAGGTAATATATAGTATACCTAGATAATGTTGACGCAAATTTACTTAACTCGGCAACATATACTACCAACAAATAACTTTTTGTTATCGGATGTTGCCCACTAACACTTGGAAACGTTGCTCCACAAAAATAAACTGCGGTGTGGATGCACCTTAAGTGTAAATAAATTACCTGAGCAAAATGCATTTTTCACTTGCTTGCTCCTACAATTTTAAATTAATAATTGTATAACATTTACTTTTTTATCTAAATATATTTGAAGTTCGGGCCTCAGTGGGAGAAAGAAAAGAGGCCTAAATACAGGCTGATGATGATGAATGATAGCTATCCGAAGCGTCAAAATGATCATAGCACCCGAAATCCCTATTTCCCTACTAATGATATAATAGGAAAGTAACTGTGTCTGTTACGTTTTTACGCCTAAACCACTGAACAGATTTTGGTGAAATTTGGTACAGAGATAGATTAGACCTTGAAGAACGACTTAGTTACACACATAATTATATTATGTAACATACATGTATATACGTGTCTATATCCACGAAAGTTTAGGAAAAGTTCTCCTTCAAGTTCCTTCTTCGTTTACTGTTGGAGTTTTGATTTGTACCTATCTGTTTTATGGTAACATCTATCTAATATCTATGGTAACTCTTATGTTTTTGTATTTTCCATGCTTAGATAAACTATAAAGTTATTTTAGCGAAGGCGAAAAATAACTTTAGTTTTATATCTTATTCGTTTTTACATATTTTAACATAACATACCATCACGCCTGCTGTATTCCCCGAAGAGGTACGCAGCGGTGTACCAATGTATGTACCCACAGTCCACCTGTATGTTTAAATCCCATGTAATAGAGGGTGAGACTTGTCTTGAATCGGACATGAACACGAACTCCGAGCTGCAACTGGGAATTTCACAAAAACTGCATTGCTCGACCTCATCCAACCTAGGAGTCTAGGAATACAGCAGTTGCTCAAGAAATCTATGATCTTCAGGTTTCGAACCTACACAGAGTAATGTATCCTCTGTACAGTTGTCTATGGTAAAGTACAGTACACACTTGACACATGTGTCTAGTGTTCACGCCACGCGCCGGAACTCCACGTCTATCCGCGACGTCTGTCGCTGTCAAGACCATTACATAGTTACGTATTTTAAATGCGCATGTGTGTAAAGTACCTACCTTATTTCTACATCTATCGAATTTTTTTGGAGATAATTAAAATTTATTTGGTAGGGTGGTAGTAGTAGGTTTGGTAGGCTAGTCAAAGTCAGTATGTACACTTGTACATAGTTGATGTTACATAATAATTGTATTTTTACCCGTAGGGTTAGGCAGAGGTATTGTCGTCAGTCGCGGAGGGTCCATCAATGGACGTCCGCGGTGGAATCGCGGATCATGCGAGAGCGATTCCCGTGGCCCCACCACCATGCAGAAGGTGGTAGTGGTGATGGTTTTAAGTGGTATGCTGGCCACCTGGCCGGAGAGCCCTACATAACCGTCCCGCATCCATAAGGAGGAGCAGCATGCATAAGGATCATTTCTCTACCGGAGAAAAATTAATAAAGGGTTAGGCAGAGGTTTACTTAAAATTACTTTGAAAATTCCTAACCAATATAAATTCTTAATTATATTATTTTTAAGTTACTTAATTCTAGTAATAATTATGGTTATAATTATAATTGAACCGCGTTAGATAGACAATGTGTTTCCTATTCTCATTACATAAATACTATTCATTAGCCGACGAGCCGTATACTGTAGGGCTGTCTAAAAGGCAACAAGAAAATATTATCTATTTTCGTTTACATATCTTTGCACTATAGACATTTCGGATCGTTTATCATTGGTGAGCAAAAGGAGATTAAAGTACAGAAAGAGAGAGGTGAAAGAAAGAGAGTGTAAGTAAAATGATAACCTTTTTTGACAGTTATTATCATCCCACAGCAGAAATAAAGAGAGAAGAGAAAGAGAGGGTGAATATAAAGATAACCTTTATTTATTCAGCCATTAACATCTCACTACAGGGCAAAAGTCTCTCTACCTTCCTTCCACTCCTCTCGGTTTAGAGTCTCCTGCGGCTAAACTTTCCAATAAAAGCCTCGGTCCTCTAGCTATCTGCTGTCGTTGTGTGGCATCAGGATAACCATGCTAAGAGATTTCCTGGGAGTTAAGATAAGTATTGTCAAATAATTTTGTATTTTTATGTTTTTTTTTTGTTTTTCGTGGGTGTGTCTAAAGCACTGTTGTATTCATTTGGAAGGGACCGGTCGAAAATCAGTGCTGTGCCCTCCGCACGGCAAATACTGAACTGCTTTCCGTGCTGCACAAGTTACTTGTGTTTTATATTTTTAAGTTTATTAAATTTAACGTGTCTTGTGATCATCATCATCATTATCAGCCTATATAAGTCCACTGCTGGGGCCTCCCCTAATCTGCGCCATTTCACCCTGTCCTCGGCTCTTCGCGTCCAGCTTCTACCAGCAGCTTAACGTCTTGTCTTGTGATAATTATGAGTGGCAAAATAAATGGTCTATAAATGATGTATAAATTTGTTGGCGAAGTACCTATACTTACATTTGATGATACAGCCTTCATGAGTAATGATATAAATGGTTCAGGTACTCTGAGCAGTCAGCCTCAGCATCAACCTGATTGGCTTATCTATATGCCACGATATGATGAATAAAACAATAGAAGAACGAGACAAACTTATCAAAAAGCACTCAAATATTAAATAAAAAAGTTATTAATTCACTTGTTCAAAAGATCTTTGTCGATAAGTACTTACCTCACGACGCTTGGAGATATTAGTACTTATGATGTCATGTATCTACTAACAGGTGGAAGCTATTGTCATAATCTCATATTGCCTCTCAGGGTTACCACATGATTCAGATAAGCGCAAACCGACATGCACACTTGAAAAGCGGTCCACCTGATTTTCGTATCAAATAATATCTTATATTATGAAAAAATAGAAATGTGCCTAATAAGTCAATTGACATTGCAGTAAAACAAATTAATATTTGATTGTGCTGTGTTGAGTGTAATGTGGCTTACATTATTTTAAAGTCCCTAAAATAAACTAGGCTTTTTTAAACTAAGTGTATTCTCTCAGGTTAATAATTCTGTTAGGATTGATATCAAAGTATAGAGACTACAAAGTCCATAAATTGAAGCGAATAGAAAAACATAATCTTAATCTAGTGCCGCGACAACCCTACATCCGACGTCGGATGGCAGTGATTCAGTGTTGTGTTCCCTGTGTTTTTGCGAGCGGTCGGGGTGTTGCGCTCGCCACGTGCTCCCGGCCATCGAACCCGGCACACATCTCCTAAAGGAATACTATGCGCCCGCGCACGGTAGAGGAAATGTTGACGTCCGTGTGATGGAGAATATACGAGGGCTATTTATTTTGTCAGATTTTATAGGATTTACCAGAATAAACTAGTCAGGCAGAAACCTAATACTTACCTAGTAACCTTAAAATTGACTAGGTGAACTATTTATACTCACTACTTATTGGATTTGAATGTATCCTGAGAAATCAAATACAGTATTGTATCTTATCTTATGATTAAAGCAATAGAAATAATTATTGTGACATTGTACATATCTCTAAAAGTCACTGTAAAATATATTGGACAATACTTTGGTTCTGCATTTCTACTATTTCATAAATACGATCAAAGAACAGGAGATAATGCGGAAAACTAAGTCATCAACATGCGTCTTCACCCCACAAGAATGTAGGAAAAGCACGTTCTATCGAAGTTTTTTTTATATATCAACTGTCTAATAAGGCATAGTGCACGTCAAGTTCAAATTAAGAGCCACTTGACGGCCTCATACGATACGTGGAAATGCTGTTTTTACTACACTTTACGTACATTCTATGTGCTGAAGATATTTACATTAAAATTGTTTTGATGTTTCTAATGTCAGTATAGATTAGTGATTAATTGCAAGATGTGTTATAACATTGAACGTTTCCCACACCTAACAATGTGATTATATGATTAAATGATATTTATTTCTGTAAATAGATCTTTTAAAGACACTTTTACAAATAACTTTAAAATTTTTCCTTTTCTAAATAACTTTAAAATCTTAGCATGGAAAATGCCAAAAAATATACAAAAAAAAACACTTTTACAAGTCAATATTTTACATATTTTTTTAAGCTAGATGGCTCCGGCGTTTCCTAGCTGACGACCTCTGAGAAGATAGCCTAGTGGTATGTCCATTGGACTGCCAAGTCAAAGGTCTCGAGTTCGAACCCAAGGCACGCACCTCTGACTTTTCGAATTCATGTGCGTGTTAATAATTAATTATCACTCGCTTAAACGGTGAAGGAAAACATCGTGAGGAAACCTGCATACCTTAGAGATTTTTCTCGACAGTTTGTGAAATCTGCCAACCCGCACTAGGCCAGCCTGGTGGACTATAGCCTAATCCCTCTCAATATGAGAGGAGACCCGTACCCAGCAGTGGGACAGTATATGGGTTGATAATGATGACCTCTGAGAAGAAACGCTGAAACAAACTCAGAGAATCATAGTCATTTTTAAAGTCCAGACAATGTATAGTAACAAATATGTGTCTTACAATGTAGGGCAAAGTCTGAAATGGCCTTTTGAAGAAAGAGCCATAGCGGCTTTGAGTAGACCAGTCCTAACTGACGGCACGCATGCATCAGTCATTAAAACGTAATATGTGGAAATTACTCGACTAAAATACTCGCTTAGTCCAAACTAGCCTTCACTGAAAAATCGCTTGGATTTTACTTGGAATACCTATGTACTAGCAACCCACCCCGCCTTCGCACATGTATTTTCATAAATAATACTCCGAAATAATCCCTCTTTCTATAGATGGTATAAAGTGGAATGAAAATCCAGCCAGCCAGGAGTGACGACTTGTGGAAGACAGTAGGTCCAGGCGATTGGATAAAATCCGAAGATTTGTGGCGTTCAGTAAGAGTCTACGTCTAGCAGTAGACGAATATGGCTGACGAAATTCCCTAAAGTCGTTTTTGAGATTAATTCGAACAAATACCAATTCAGCATGGCAACTATAACTAATAGTGATACCTACTAACTATGATGATAGTGAAGATATACCAGATACCTAAAATGCATTAAATAACTTCAATAGTGATGTAGTCGGTTGGGTATATTTTACGAATGTATGGTACGAATTTGGGCATGTCTATCTATGTAGCACTTAAAGCACATCAAGCTACCCCAACCTGTCAAATTTCTTTGATAGATTTTCAATTTTAATGTAACGTTCATTTTCAATTAGGTAATTATGACAGTTTTGATAGCTTGACCTACTGACGTCTGTACCCTAACCTTTCGGATCAATTAGCAGACACAAGAAGACAAGAACAACAATTGTTATGACCCTCAAGAGGGTCAACGTTTTTTTTTATTGTAATGACAATCAAGCATACAAGCCGTCTGTTAGCGACTTACCAAGATAAGCTGCAGCCGGCAACACCAGTAGTATCACTAGCGCATTGTCATGTTGAGATTTCAGTTGTTAGGTCTCATAATTATGCCTTGTAATTTCACTGGCTACATTGGCCTTCAAATCGGAACACAATAATGCTAGCATATTATTGCTTGCAGAATATATCTACCAATGCCGTGGTAGAACTCACTCAATAAAGGACATTCATAATACGAATGTGAAATTATCACAAAAACCACTTAAAAAAACGACGCGATTTTCCCGTCCTCAAATATAAACAAACGCGCACGTGGTCGACCATAGACTATTATACACTCGCCGGCTTTTTTACGCGGAGGTCGTTGACCCCGCGCGATAATTAAGACGATATCACTTCCAGATACCTACTGATATCAATCGTTTGTATGCGTAATCGAACGTGTGAACTCTTTGTACTCGTATGAATGATGAATGTGAGTTTAGGAATGAATGAGAAATGGATGCGGAAGGAGTGTAGGTATTACGAATGTTGCAATGTGTTTGAAGAGGTTTTTGTAATAGTTGATTGCAAAACAGTTATAGATTTAAGAAGTATCTTTTTGTATTTTTTGGCATTTTCCATGTTAAGATTTTTCCTTCGCTAAATAACTTTAAGATTTATTATATAAATTGGGGTTGTGATTTAGAAGTTTAATTTTTCTGATTGGAAATTAAAGCATAAAGTATCTAGAAATCTTAAACACAAACGAGTTCCTCACATATGAGTAGGTACATACTGATTATTGTATTTAAACGATTACAATTTTATTCTTAGCCCTTTTTATTCATCATTGCTTTTAAAGATTTTTTACTGCCACATAAATTGATATGTAAAAATTTACAAACATTAACAGACTAATTTTGATTCGAAAATCATGATTTTCATCAGCTCCATTTATAGTCAACGTAGATCCAACAAATGTTTCTATTAGCAAACATGACAGATTTAAGATGTCAAATAATTTATAATATTAGTTTGTCATTTCAATTTAGTAATATTTTTAAATAAATACCAGTTTTCAGATGACAAGCTTTAATTATAAATGGATTGATATGCTAAATTTCGAAGTGAGTGTCAAATATATCTTGAACGGTGGAAAAATAGCGAACTATAGTAATGTATTGAAATTGTCATAATTCTAACCACCGACTTAACAAGCAGCGCCACCTCACATTGACAGGATATACTGGTCACATCAATAAAAAGAGATCATAAATATAAGATTAATTTGACAAATATTAGATAATTGTCGGCCAAATTTAATTGGAATAATATATATATCGGAGTCAAACAGTAGAGGAAGCGACGAAACATTCTATTGATATAGTTTTTTTATGATAATTATCTTTTAAACGTTTATTATCTTTTACAAGTTCAAGTCAGCTCCTGTTTTTTTTTTCTTCAGATGTGGGTTCAACCATCTTGACAGGCAAAATACCCCGGGTGGCAGCGTCACCGATGCGAGATGACTGGCCCAGCGGTCACCAACCTGTTGTTCGTCCAACGTGGTGGCTGCGGGCATTACCTCCCTCAATTGGAGAGGCCCTCGTCCGCCATGGGTTTAAAACAATAGTTCACAAGCGCAGGAGTCGAAGTCACCGCCACGTCTAAGTTAATGTTCAAGGATAATGCTGCCGTTTTGATCTTGTGATTAGCTGGGTAGGATGTATGTTATAAATACATTCATCATTTGCTTACCTATCTATGATACGGCAAAACAATCATGTCTCTAATAATTTGAGCGAATGGTTAAACGGCCCTAAAGAAAGCAGGTGTTATTGAGGCTGACTGGAGCCTCAATAACTCCTAAATGGCTAATTTTAAGAAGTTTCATAATAAATAAATATATATTAACAGTGCTGCGAAATACGTAAAGACTTAACAAAAAACTTACTCTATAGTATTAAATATACTTTTCTTTTAAATAATTAATAGTTTCTAAATGATAAAGCAACATTCCAATTACGTAATGACATTAGAAATAAAAACATAAACAAAAAAATAGTGCGAGACAGTGCATTGTCGTGTCTGCAGACAAACAAACAAGGCTGAATATAATTAATACGTTTGCCACACAAGTGACGGAGAAATCGCGAGTATTCACGACGCGGGGGAATGAACGTTAAATTGGAGCGACCACGGAACTAAGAAACTAGGAAGAAAATGTTCCATCCGCCGCTTTGCTGCTTGTAAACATGATTTGTTGTTTTTTTTTATAGAATCTGCATTACTTTTTACTTGGTATTTCATTCTGATTGCACTGACAAGATACAGACCTATCAATCAAGTACCTAGTCCATGATGTTAGTATATCTAAGTGAAGAACGTACTAAAGCTACTTTTTTCAAAAAAGGCCTGTACAAAGGCTTTTATTTATCTATTACTTTTTAATTGCCCAGCAGTGTAAAATCGCAGCCACCAATCCACTGCCGACATGATAATAATGCCTGATAGTAGTCAGTCATTAAATAAAACTCTTTAACGTTTTAAAAATATAGCAAATTATCAAATATTTCCTGCAATAAAATTTGAGCGGGAAAATATCAACCCGCCATATTGGATTTACAGGCGAGCGTATAAAATTTTATCAAAAAATTCCTACATTAGTTATGTTTTCTATGTGTCAGTAACATTTATAGGTGGTAATGAACCCGATATAAAGCATATAATTAAGACTAAAGGTAGACCACCTGTTAAATTAGGTACTTAGCGACTAGTACCAAAATACCTAAGTTCAATGACCTGTAACAATTAGTTGGTAGGTGACGCCTCTTTGAATATAGTATTTATAAACAATTTACGTTGTTATTGACTTTAATATGTAAGAGTGATTCATCGAAATCATTTGCACGTGGGGTAGGTTGATGTACAGGTACCACGACAAGCAATTATTTTGTAAGGCGTTGAACTTTGAAGTCTGGCTTCACTTCTTCAGCGCTGTATGCTTAGTATGTTTTTAATAGTATTGGTATCGATCCTCATATGTTTGGCCATAGAAACTCATAATCATCAACATGTTACGTGCACATAAGCTCGTAAAATTCCTTAATGTTTCCGATTTGTTCGTTACGGTCCTGAGTTAGTAAGTATTTGAAATTATATATATTGCAAAATATGATGGACGAGGACGACCGAGCAGACTATGGCGACATGATTACGATCTCTTTTTGGCAGCGTAGCCCTGGATAGCAAATCCTAGGCGATGTCAGGGACGTTTACCCAGCACTGGGACACAAATGAAACTATAAAAATAACCTGCCAGAAAAACTCTGTCCATTTTTTGAAGGCAAACGTGTGTGAAAGCATACACTAATGGTTTAAAGTCGCAAAGTGCTACTATTCATAAATCCTATAATTTAAAAGCGCAGTTTGGAAACATATTTCTTAGATGAATTTAGAGGAAGTTAAAAAGATTAGTAAGGTAAATAACTCAATTGGCGGGTTGACGGCCTCGTAAACATCGCAGGAAATACTAAAAAAAATCATGAATGTAATTGGCGCGGAACAGGTTACTATGCCACAAAGCGAAGGAAATACACCACGGGAATAGCCTGCCAATTAAAAATAGAAGATAGTCTTATATAATCTGTGACATTTACCTGCCCGTTTTAGAACACTATTTCCGCTTAGAAACAATAGATACGTACCTACCTAATTGCTATTCAGTATTTGAACATAAAACGTATAAACATTTTCAAAAAAATCATTAATCATTTTGAAAAATAAAAAGGAACAAACGTCGAACTTTATTAGAATTCCATTTTGTCAAATGTGGAATTATTCCATAAATCTTCTAAACGGTCGGTAGAATGTGTCTTCCCTTATCACGTAGTCCACAATTATCATTCGCTACACGTCACAAATAGGTACATTTCGTCACATTTCGTCACAAGTGGCTCCGTGGTCAGGGTCGCTGGCTACGGAGAGTTCGTTGCCCGGTCAAATATTTTCGGAGACTATAAAAAATCTGCAACTCCTATTATGATGTCACGGCCAGTTTGGCCAGTTTTGCAAGGACTTTTTTTTGCGTTGTAATTATTTTTTGATACGTTCATCATGTTCGTTTGTATAGCAATCCAATAATACTCATATCTCGGATTAAAGACTATATGGTTCTATTTCTGTGTAACATGTGTTACGTAATTTGATCATCAAAAACCTTTTAAGAATAAGGAAGGAAAATGATTTAAAAGTAAATCTAATGTTCAATATACGTAAACATACATAATCAACTAAATTATTATGTATGTTTAACGTAATCGGCCAGTAAATGAAACGTTGACAAGCCGCCACCGAGTATGATACATTGCGAAATCCGAAAAACAAGATGGCGCCCGTTTTTTTGTGCGATGCGCGCCAAAATACACTCGCGGTCGTTCGTTGACCTCGGCGTGTTGACCCGGTGTGACGTCACGTGACGTGGCGACCGTGACGTCAGGAGCGCACACGCCGTCCGCGACCTCGCGCCTGCGCGATTATTTAATACAATCGTTCAAGGTTCCTTTTTGTTACAGTACGGATATTGTCCCATATTACTTCAAAGAAACGTGCGCATTGGTATTAGAATGTTTATAATTATTTTAATTCTTGGAATCGTTTATAGGATGTATTGACTGACAACGCCATGGTATTTAAAAAATAATATACAGTGTGTGACTAACTTGTTTTTGATTTGCAGTCTAATGATAGATTTGGATTTAATCCATTTTTTGAGATGCCTAAGTCTATGTTCGGTAGTAACAGCAAAATCGTCGCTTCCAACTTCCAACCAAATTAGGTAATTACATATAATAGCAGGAGGGTGTCGGTTCTAGGATTATCAAAAGTGTACCGTGTAGTTCTGAAAGCAACCAATATAGATCTTCCACCACTATAATTGCACTCAGTGTGACACTCTTTATTTCTAAATCTATACATATTATTAAAAAGCTGTAGACTTTGTTTGTTTGGTTGGTTGAACGCGCTAATCTCAGGAACTACTGGTTCCACTTGAAAAAATGTTTTTGTGTTGGATAGTCCATTTATCGAGGCAGGTTATAGACTATATAAAATCACGTTACGACCAATAGGAGTCGAGCAAGGAAAATAACAAATGACAGAGCGGGTGAAACCGCTGTACTTATAAGGTAAGGTAAGGTAAGGTTATAGGTTGTAAGCGTAAGGTAGGGTAAGGTAAGATAAGGTAAGGTAAGGTTTTAAGGTCTTACGCAAAGTCCGCCTGTTTCATACGACTCTTTCGCATTGATGTCATTAAAAATATCGCCTTATTCACGTGAATGTGAAACCCTCGTGCTTCCTTACGAGATTACGAAACCTATGAGGGTTGGATTTCTTATTCTTTTTTGAATATCTTAGACAAATTCAAATTACAGAAACTATATAGGTAGTTATGTTTTAAAAAAATAGTTAGGTACCAGAAATCACTGGCAGAACGACACACATCCAAACATAAAAGCATACAACACAAAGCATCACTGTTCTACTCGCGCACAATTCACGCAAAAATACAAAAGAAAATTGAGAACATTTACCTAACAATAGTACGTCGAATGTTGCCTACTTTTTTAATGGCAGGCTAAGTTCAAGGAACTAATATGAAAGGTGTGACCCACATAAGATGGCGGTATGTATGCTGTACTAGACTCTAATTTCTGAAAACTTATTTTTATGGTATTCAAACTGTCTAAATGTCTTTCTGTGCGTCAAACCTGCTTGGAAGCCTTATTCTGGACGGAATATCATTTAAATATATTCTTTCATCTTTAAAATAACCAAAATTAAGCTAAATAAACAATAGGAAGCGTTTTGGACTTATCGAATAATATTCCCTACGAAACCACTTATCATTGTTTGTAAGTAATATTTAGAGTTAAAAAAAAAGCAAAAAGTTATTAGTAGGTAGATAAAAAGCTTGCCGAAATACTTTTAAGCCTTATTATAAAATTTTATGACGAGAACACCTGTTATTTTTTTTATTATGACATTAGTAATTAATAACGTTATGTGCAAACATAATGGTATCCTGCGGTTTAGAATACGTAAGTTACTTAAAAGACGTAAACCCATATAAGACGCAAGTTGTCTTCAATGACGTTAATGTATAATATTATTATTTTTACAAGCTACCAACGCATCACCTTCCTTCCTATTTAGCTTTTTCCCTTTCATCTGACGTATGACAGATAATTAAAAAATACATTACGTCACTTATTTGCGTAAGTACTTTTTCTATTGGGTACTTAAAGAAAATTGACCCTTATTAAAAAACCGAAGGTGAGACTGAGCGATTTACAATACCTACCTATTATGTTGTGTGGTAAAAAGGTTAATCAACTGTCGGTAAAAAGTTAGTCGCTGGTGAAGGCGTGTTTATTTACTAATTAACTTTATTATAGCCTACAACGTATAAGGTTAATATTTTTTTTTCGGATTTTCGGGACCAGTTCAGATTGAAACGGATACTTTATTAATCAACCGTTCGGACTCAAATGGATATTAATTATGGATTTACTTGACGGTTCTTCTCAATAAAACCCAGTTTTTGATTAAATAAAACATCTGACTTTGATACACACAAATCGAGCTTGATTTGTAAACAATCGTAGAATCAAAGTATATCAATATTATTTGATGGATATCCTGATATTTTAATAATTCATTGCATGATTAGGAAAATATTCTTCGGCAACTCAATATACCTATTGAGTTGCCATGTAATAGAGGCGAGCCGGACAAAAAAAAAACAAATTATGAAAAACTCAATAACACTTTTCCTCGACCTGGTAAATGAAACCAGGACCTGTTTATCAGTAGCGACCACTGGACTAATGAAGCAGTTGAAATTATAATTGAGCAAATAGCTAGAAGTAATAAACAAACAAAATGTTAATATCCGCATCAGAATAGGCTCGCGGCGATGTGCGTCGGCGCAGAGTACAGCGAACGGTCGACCTACATACCGGCCGGGGCTCGACCTCCTCAAGTTTATTGCCAATCTTACACCATAATATATACTTTAGCGGCATAGTCTTAGACAAAACATTTTCTACCATCACTTTGTTTATAAGGATGTATCTACGAGTATGTTATACTGAATAGGTTTTTGAGCAAATATGAATACGAATTAATATTTTGGGACCGTTTTACACTATCTAAGTAGTCCCAAACTAAGGAGAGCTTGGCCTTGTACTATGGGTACTAGACAATGGATATAATACATAAAAACCTTTTTTTGTAAATACATAGGTGCTTTCTTTCCCAATAGATTTCGAAAAATACAAACACTTATGTTTATCACATATATGTTTGTGTGTGGGAATCAAACCCACGACGCCATGACCCACAGTCCGACACTCGAACTACTAGACTACAGACGTCGTCAGAATCGTCGACGGAATCAAAGCGTACCTTACTTAAGCCTTTTGTGCTTGGGAATTTAAAAAATAAGCATTTGTCGATCGCATAATGCTAACCAAAAATCCGGGCCATTCGATTTGAATTTTCGAACTTATGAACGTTAGACTAACGTCAGAGTTTTTGTCAATTCGATACTTTACTAATTAGGTCGATGAGCAGCTATAGTCATCGTTTAAGCTAAATAAATCAGCAAATAAGAAAATATATACTAAAAAATATATATAACAGGCATCAAGTTCATCGGAAAAATAAATGATAAAAGGCTCTTACGCAGAATGATTTTCGATGGTACAGAGGCCAGCACATCAAGCTACCACAATCTGTAAAATTTCTTCGATTGTTCAACTTCAATACAAAACAAAAAAAAAAGATTCATAAAAAAGGTTCATATTCAATTAGGAAAATTTGACAGTTTTGGATAGCTTGACCTGCTTGCGTCTGTACATAGGACAAATAATATTTTGTGGCCCAGGTCCTAGAGATAAAGGTCCAGGCAGGCAATTGATTTGGGGAAGGGTCAATCGAAAACCAGTTTGCAATACAATTTGCGCGCTTCAGTTTCACGCAAGGATCTTTTATTTCCGGATAACTTGGTCATTTTAAATAGTATTTTTGATTTATCAATAGCAACAATAACTGTGGGTTCTAGCCCTCTTAAAATTAAGAGGTCTAGTATTATTTTATTATCCTATTTCGCATTAACGTATGGTAACAATTTTTAAGGATATAAATTTTAGAGAAAGAGAAATTCAATCTCAGATCTTGGTTGAACATAGTCATATGTCTTCGATAGATGTCGCTGACTGGACTATAGTCTAATCCCTCTCATCCTGAGAGGAGACCCGTGCCAGCAGTGGGACAGTATATGGGCTGATGATGATAAGAATTCGCTGACATCCCGAAACAAAAGGACATAAGAATGAAGAAGAGAAATCCGTCATCACAGCCAATGGTCTCGGTAGTTTGGTTGGCTGTCCGCTGTCTACGGTTCCAACCCTGGCTGTGATTGAATTTGTGTGTAACAATGTTATCCCTAAGCTATAGTGTGGACTATAGCCTCGCTCACAGTGGGACAATATATGGGTTGATGATGAATGTTATCCTTCTCCGTTAACCCCTTTTTTTTGACGGGGTTGGAAATGCTTTATGCACTACCCACGTGTGTGGACACCCCACACTCGGACTCCGCTCTGAAAAGAGCGATCTACCGGCTAAAACCTCGGCGTTTCTTTAAACCACTTTAGTGCCGGGACTACGGGAGCGCTGTAACGTTCGTCCGCAGATCACCGTTAACTCCTAAATTAACACGGAAATTCAAGTAATTACTGATAAATTTCAGTGATCAATCCATGCATCATATACTGCGACTGGGGGTTTACAAATTGCAACAAACTACGCACACACTTTTACGTCACAACTTGACTTCCTTCTTCAACATCCTATTTTTTTATCTAAATTATTTTTGACATATTATTTTGTCAGCTAATTCGTGTAGTTTAACCTAGTTCGAGACGGAACTCGTATTGAGTCATTTCAACGCGGCGGATCTTGTGGCGGTGGAAACAAACTTGTTTTGTTTACCTCTTAGAAAGCCTTGCTAAGGTTAGAATAGTGATGGAGTTATTCATAGGTTCAGATAGCTTCAAATGTTGCTAAGTGGCCTTGGATACGGCGATGATTCAAAACTAAAGTCGTATCTATTTAAATACTTTTGTTATGGTTTCTAATGTGCTGATATTTTAAATGCACGGTTCATCATCATCACTTCATATACTGTCCCACTGCTGGTCACGGGTCTCCTCTTACTAAATGAGAGGAATAAGGCTATAGTCCACCACGCTGGCCTAGTGCGGGTTGGCAGACTTCACACGCCGTCGAGAAAACTCTAAGGCATGCAGGTTTCTTCACGATGTTTTCCTTCAGCGTTTAAGCGTTCAGAGGTACGTGCCCTGGATTCGAACTCAAGACCTTCGACTTGGCAGTCCAATGGTCATAACACTAGGCTATCACTGCTATATTGATAGATGCTCTGTTAAGATTGGATAAATTTGAAGCAGATGTCTTGTCTGTCCAGAAAACCTAAAGAACGAAGAAAGTTTTTTTCTACTCCGTTTTCTACCTATTTGTGTTTCCAAATTATCCTTTCCTTGGAAACCTAACTGTGAACTAAAGTGAGTAATAGTCAATATCGAATCTATCAAAAATATTGTATTGAAAGCTTTGTTCCTCAGGTGACATTATTGATGTGTCTGCTTTAGATATACCCGTTCACACATAGAAGAGGAAGACTATAATGGGCACAACAGCCGAACTAGAAATTCAGTGAGCGAAACTATGTAAATCGATGTCGGATTTATATGGAAAATTAGGATAGAACTAGATTTTCCATACAAAATATTTAACAGTATCTATATTGACTCACTCACAGAATTTCTATTAAGGCAACTGTGCCCATACCAATCTTCCTCCTGTCTTTGTCAACATAAGACCAACTATTTAACCATATTGAGTACACAACAAAACTACCGCGGTATCACTTCCCCATAGCTGCAAACACAACAGACATACTAGAACACGGCAGGTCGTAACGGTCGCCCTACATACAGCCTTTGATCCCTCAATGCGAGACGTAACTGTCTCCTGACAGACATACAGACAGTATTGATATGTTGTTTGTTATGCCTATTTGCTTTAAGTATGTTTAGGTTGTTACAAAAGAGTTTTTGTTGAGTGTCCTACAAAAAGTAGACACTAAATGTTTTTTGTCTATTATGAGGAGGAAAATGGGTGTAGCTACAGCCATTTTCCTCCAGATAGGCCTTAAAGAAAGGTATAAACAGCATTATTTTATATATTTTGTAATCTTCGCAAGCATCCCTAAATTGTTATCTCTTATAAGTTCAGATTATTATTATTGTATTGAACATCATTGTAAAGAACTACAATTTAAAACCGTGCACATGGAATAGATATTTCATAAGGGCGTATGGTTTATATACTTAATAATAAAAATATTTTGATAATGAGCATATTGCCTAAGTACATATAAACTATTAAACTAGTCTAGAATATGGCCCTGCTCCAAACAGTCACCCATCATATTGATTTCTGACACTCACACGAATATTATACCTTGAAATAAAACTAGTTTTCACGGATTTTATCGTGTTATATTGATATTATTAATCCCAAAGTTTCGCAACAGCGTCCACAGTTTACCCGTGACCATGGACCATTTCAAAGTCACCCATCAGTTAGAAAATATGGCGTGACAATAATATACGTAGGAGTATCTTTGAATTCCGTTCGTCCATCATATAACTAAGTAAGGCTTTCAATTTAAATTTACCCAACAATTACCCGTAACTATACATTATCGAATGTACGCTTAACAGCCCCGCCCTAACTACAGTTGCCATAACTTCAAGCTATCAGTAACGGTTGACCCACATAGGGTTAACGAGAGAACTCACAGTTACATCCTGATATGGCTTCTCTAAGAACTGGGATGGTGAGATAACTGTGCAGCGGCTTATTATGTAGATCCTGTTGTGCTAGATGTGCTATTGGTCTGACCTGTATGTCATATTCAATACAGTTTCAATACAGTTCATATATAGTCAATACAGTTATTACAAAACCCTTTTTTACCGCGTGCAAGTATTTATTAGAGTTATTTTGTAGACCTTTATTCTCATGGCGGGAGGGTATGTCGCACTCGTACCAACTTCACATAACAAATCAACAGGCTGTAGTCCGGTCCAAACACGGAAACACATGAAAGGGCCAGTCTTTGCTGGGATCGCTTCGTAATAAAAGCGCGTGTGGAGCAAACACGCGAGTTATTAGTTTATGGATGAAAAACTGTACGCAAGTCCTTCCAACATAAGGCCTTTAGACAAATTGCAATGTGACGTTCCAATGAATAGAATTCAATATGTGAAAATGAGATATAATTATGTGGGTTCATAAACATAATTTCCATATATATAAACAATATAATTATATCTATCAAAATCAAATCAATCAATCAAAATAGCTTTATTTTCATATAAACCATATACTACCAGCCACACTGGTAGTATTACTAGCACGTTGTCATGTAGATACCTCAGTTGTTGGAAGTCTCATATGCCCAGTAATCTGACTGAATACCTTGTATTCAATAATGTTAGATATTGCTTGGCGGTAGAAAATTTGGCAATGGGATTTTACAACTCCAGACGAACTCAACAGAGCATTATTAATCACCTTAAAAACCTTGTGTCGTTTCGTCTGTTGATTAAAACTTCAAATTTCTATCCTCGAAAGTTCGATTTATAAAGGCTCACTCGGTTTTATATTGTCAGAAAATGTTGTGAGGCTCGCGGAAAACATATATAACATACTATGGTATTAATTTGTACTAGATCCGCAAATTGTCCAGCGATAACATACCTACTTAGATTTTGTCACCGCGCAAAACGATCTTTCTGAAAAATTTTCTGGTGTGTGAACTGGCTATATCATCGCCTGGATAAGATTACGTTACTACAATGAGAATATTTATTACCAATTTTCTAAGTCTAAGTGTCTAAGTGAGTCTAAATGCTCATCAGGAACTTCCTAATAATTTATTTATTGCAAATAATCATAATCATTAATCTCTGTGCATAATTTCAAAATTCTGGTTTCATTTCTGTCAGTCTATATTTTATTTTTATGTCGCTGTTCTTTCCAGCCAGTTTATATATCACCAAACGCAGTATTATCGGTTTACTGGAAGTGTTTGCGGATCTTACACCAACATGGCGATATATTTTCTTTAGCTGTAAGCTAATTACAGCGGCCGACCTCAAGGACTTTATATAGACGCCTATTAGACAACGATTGTGTTCTAAACCTAATACGTATATACTATATGTGGCTTGGTACGGGACTTGTGCACCTGATGTGAAAATATTATTATAAATGATCCTTATACTAAATGATCTTTGGGAGGCATTGGGAGAAACATGAATTCTTCAGGCTGTATAATTATTTGGACACAAGTAGATACGATTACGATTTCCGTCACTAGTCCAGAGATTGTCTTTGAATAGATTTTTAAGGTTTAGGTCTTTCTTGAACGTTGTTTCTTCGTCCAGCTCGTTAATGATATCTGCCACTATATTAAAGGTTGTAAGAATATTCATAATATTAGGGACATTCAACCGAAATTGTTTTATTAATTACACCAAATTGCCGGTCAGCAACAATTAATTTCTGAGAACCATCAAATGCAATCAAATAAACACATAATTGTGAATCATTTATTACCGCACAATAAATACTGACAGTACTGACATAATAATTTGGATGAACCTCTCATTATTTCCTGCTATACTTAGCTTGTGAACACTGTGCAAAAAATAATATCATTTATCACAAATATAAACGACTCACATACAGTTACGTTATTAAGCCCACTGTGTCAAACAGCGCATAACGGGACAAAATTCGTTTTGGTATCCAGTTTGGATGACCCAAATTTAAATAAAGCTAAAATTACATAAAACCTTTTTTGATTTTGGCACTTAAAAATGTTTTCGAATCGGGTCGAGTAACGGTACGAGGACGTGAGGTATTTCCTTTATGAGTCAGATTTGTTACCTTATTATATTCTGTTGCTTATTACTTGATCATTATTCAATGCAATGAAGCGATCATTATTGGTGAGACAGATTGCGGATGGAAAAATTCCATTGATGAATAAAGAAAAGTTACCAAATGTCTAATGCTGTTATCAAAGATAAAGCTAGAAATCTTTTTGTATGGCGATTTCAGTTCCATACGCGATAGAATGATAGTGGCGGCAAAGCCCATTGTGGAGGAGTGGCTGAAGAGGCGCCACGGCAGCCTCGGTTTTCGGTTGAAGCAGGTGTTCTCAGCACATGCGTATTTCGGGAAGTACCTGTGTCCGCATACGCCGGGCACCAACGCCCCGTTGATACCATTGCGTGGGCTGCCCCGACAACGCGGCGCAGCACACGCTAGAGGTAGGTCTAACTTTTATACAACGTGTTACAAAATACTTACCCCGTAAAAAATATAATTAATTATCAAAGCCAAAAATTTTGTCAGCTGTCATGTCAGGGAACCAGATTTTACCTAATTTACCTAATAATTGTTTACTTTAATACTTTTTCTATTTTTCATTCATAAATGTTGTTGTTTTCCTTTTTTTGGTGAATGTTATACAGCATTACTACGGTTCTTAAATATTGTGAATGGACTCGTTATAAGGCCCCATTTAACCTCCTCTTGGCTTTACGGGTAGATTTGTAATACCCTGTAAAAGGAGTTTCAAGTATTCCTATACTATCTTTTTGACATAGCTTAGAAAAGGTGTTCACTCGTACGGTAAACAAAAGAGTTAAGTATACAGGCAGCTAATTAATAATCTGTGTTTTGATAAAGACAGTGTCATAATGTATCACGAAATATGTGTCAAAACGTAGGTATTGTAAGCAGCTACATAAGTAAACCCTTTGGCGCGTATATTTATGTCGAAATCTGTATAAAAATGCATATTTCGTTTGCTATCTGTATACTTAACTCTTTTGTTGACTGTACAGACACAGTTTGCCATTACGCTTTTAAGTCCATCTAATAGGCAATCATGTTGCCATTAACCACAAAATCAAACTCTACTGGGATTTTCATAGGAGAAACCCAGTCACACTGCACTATAATGGGAATCGAATCTAAGACCTATTACCAGTAGCCATGACCAGTAGCTGCGCTTACGACTACTAGATTTCCTGTATTTTTTTAATGGCTTCAAATGATCATTAAGTTTTCGATACAAAATATTTGTAAGAGGTTTTTTTTATATTACGGAATCATCATGTGTCATCCGCCATTTGGGGAGGCAGTAGGGTATGTCGGTCTCATACCCGACTAAAAACCGCACTTGCCCTACGCTAGTGTCCATCGCTCACACGCTGAACTAGGTTAACATGCGCGCCACGAAATAATTTTGTCGTCATTTATTTCGTGTTGAATGTATGACTAATGACGAGATAATGCGATGATTTTTTTTTCTCGTGACACGTATGTTAGCCCCTATGTAGAGCTCCAGGATATCAAAGCTTTATTCGTTTCTAGATCTTCTGTTCAAGGCTTAAGGCATGTTATTATCAAACAAACATCAAACTACTCTTTATAACTGTATGCAACTTTTTGCTTCTAAATTGTAGCCATTATCTATGAATTATGGACGTAGCCGAACCGACCTGCCTTAATTCCGCGTTGTTCCGCATAAATGTCACACTTAGGGTGCGGGTTCGATGTCCGGTAACGGTACACATTTATCTGGGTCACAAGGCTTCGCTAATATCATCGCAACGGTACACCGTTACTGCCAAGATCATACTACATTAGTTTGAGAGCCAGTGTAAGATGGTCCGCACCAACTGCAGATATTGTAGCTCTCGTTCGGCATGCTAAGGTCAAGTTGTCTGGTATGTAATCTGAGAAGGTTCTCCGAATGGGGTTATATAACTGTGAGAGACACGTGTTTTGTGGTTCGTGGGAGTATATTATGTTATATATAGCAGCAAAGTGCCCGCGATCCGATGAAATAAATATGAGGAAAACTATACCAGCCTAAACTTAATCGCGTCGGAACAGAAAAAACCAAACTTCCGTTAATTAAATATCCCAAAAGCCTTTGATAAAAAGTCAGGAAGTATTCTCCTCTAGCCAATGCTAAATGGATCCTCGAAGGATCCAAGGCATCCAATGATTTAGGAGTATGAGATTTTTTCTGCAGAAATGCAGTATAATGGAGAGATAAGTACTCCGTATTCCTCATGAATAACCAAGCGAAGAAGGTTAGAGGGGTCTATTAAAATGCTTCACAACTTTTGAATAAACTGTCGGTCACAGTAGGAAAGAGATTCAACTTGCAGAGCTCGGGCGCAGATTGGAGCTTGGAGTTTGGTGGAGGGTTAAATTTTTGCTCTTAAGACAATATTTCAACATTTTAGAAATTTGTCACAATAAAGTGCTTCGATAGTGAATAAGGAGGGGTGACTGCCCCTTCCCCGTATCCAGGACTGACAGTACTCACATAGGCTAGGAATAGTGTGGTGGGATTTTCCCAATTATCACAAGGGTCCACTTTAGGCTTACAGCTTATCAATTAAGGATAACTTAGTAACATAGCCCACGTTAAAAGGAAAATGTTATCATCTTGGTTACATTAAAATAATTTGCTAATTATTCATTAAAATTGATTTCGCGTATAGTTACGAACCAGAATATCCTGTTATGTCAGATCTTTGAGTCATGTGATGGCAGCAATGTTCCAGATTTTTCTTTTTGAGAATTTACTTCTAAATAACATAGGTCTACATACAAATCGATTTTTTATTCGATTTAAGAAAACGTATAAGCGTATAAACGTAAAAGCAGTGATAGCCTAGCGGTATGACCATTGGACTGCCAAGTCGAAGTTCTTGAGTTCGAACCTAAGGCACGCACCTCTGACTTTTCGAATTCATGTGCGTATTAATAATTAATTATCACTCGCTTAAACGGTGAAGGAAAACATCGTGAGGAAACCTGCATACCTTAGAGATTTTTCTCGGCGGTTTGTGAAGTCTGCCAACCCGCACTAGGCCAGCGTGGTGGACTACAGCCTAATCCCTCTCAATATGAGAGGAGACCCGTGCCCAGCAGTGGGACAGTATATGGGTTGATAATAATAAAATAAGAAAACGTATTCAGTTTGTGGTTATAATTAACAATATATTTTCAATAAATATACTGAAGTCACCATTGTATGTACCTACTGATATTATATTTATCTACACAAATCTGTCTATAACTTACATAATAATCAGAAGCAATACTTATAAAATTAGTATCGTGCACAAGAAGGGGTGCTTTCTGCTGAAAATTGAAGCTGTTCTATGCGTTACGGTACTTTAAGGAAAGAAAACCAATAGTTAGTAACCTTTAACTTAATGCCTTTTCCAAAACACCTAGCTCTAGTGATACGCTTAGTAATATTTTATACCTTAATATATATATTTAAACTTCTCTTTTTTTGGTGCAAATACAGTAGGTTAATATAAAAATTGGGTCTTTTTGTATGAAATCCTTAGTAGCAGCTCGATTTGTGCCCGTTTAATTAATGACAATAGGCTGGTCGGTCCATTACATGGAACCTAAACATACCGGCGACTGTCAATACTATATCATTAATGTATTACCAGAGTATCATAAACTGTTAGCTATTATACGTAATGCATGTGTCATATTTACTGTACATACTCTTCACCAGAGAGTGCTTAAGATAAAAATAACTTTATCATAGATAAAATATGTAATTAAAATTTATTAATTATATAAATATAATTGTTTAATGTACCAGGCAGGTATGAACTCGAAAAGTTGACGCAATCATTAGAATAACAAATAAAAGGGAGATGTCCTATTTATTATTATATATTATTATCTATCGAAATCTGATAAATTATATTGGCTAATTTGATTGGATATTTATATCAAGATTACTGACCGTTTGCTTAGAGATAACAAACACATAAAATATTTATGTTTTGTCAGTTACTAAGTGTTTTTACTGGGGTATCATAAACGTAAACAATAACTTTACAGAACTAATCGTTTGAAAAGTAGGTAATGATAAGATTAAGAAAAATATTAATCGATAATTTTATTGCAGTGACCGTTTATGTACAAGTAAAATACCATTAGGTCTACAAACATAGGCGAAGGAACAACACGTGGTTCTATTCCTATATATTATCTAGACATACTCAAAAAATATCAGGTTAAAATCATCCTTAACTGACGAATATCAGCAGCATCAACACATATACTGTCCCACTGCTGGGCACGGGTCTTCTCTCAGAATGAAAGGGATTAGGCCATAGTCCACAACGCTGGCGTGATGTGGGTTGGCAGACTTTACACACCGTAGAGAAAAGTCTCTAGGGCATGCAGGTTTACTCACGATCTTTTCCTTCACCATTTCCTTCATACATACAAGAATTCTAAAAGTCAGTGTCCTTGGATTCGAACCCGTGACTAACTAACGAATATATGATAAATATTCTAGAATATACTATATATATCCTAGCCTTCTCCCAACTATGCTGGGTCGGTTTCCAGAGTCAGCTGAATTAAGAAGCAACTGCCACCAGACCTCCTCAACTATTTCTGAGCATTACCGATATCTTTATAGCTAATGGCATGGATCAAATCGTAAAAAATGTCGAAACAAAATAGGTAGACTGGAACTGCAAAAACGATAAATATTTTTGTCGAGTCGATATTATTATAATATTGGAATCTATGTGTGTGATTCATACTAAGCAACGACAGAAAATCTTGATCATTTACGATAAAAATCAACAAAATTGTCTTGACGATATGATGTCATTTAGGAGCTGTCAAGTTCTCAATATAGCATTTGACAGATAACGATATCATTATTTCAAAATCGATAATTTAAGGATGTTTACAGCCATGTCAGCACCACTGTGCTATCACAAACAATATTTGTCAGAATAGTTCGTATGACAACTCGGACCCGCCTATTTTTTTAAGGAAAATTCACCTTCTAATACATATCATCATATATTTTCATACAGCGTAAGTATACGCTTTTTTTTTAATAAAAAAAAATAATTCTTTATTAAACAAACGCTATGACTAATAGCGGTGTTTACCCTTACACCTTGTATAAACAATGTAGGTATTCAAGTGAGATACACTACTTTAATATGCATGACGAGAAAGCATCTAATTTGTTTATACTTGTGTTCATTCCGGAACTATAACCAGATGGGTCAGTTTTTCATATCCATACATTATCATATTCATTCCTTGATTGTTATCGATGACTAATTGGTAAGGTATGTGCTCTATACAAAGTTGTGAATGTTTAGTGTACCTAATACCTGTACCTAGTATTTTATTTGAATGAGTTTTTTTGGAGGTGACGAAAAACCAGTTCGTGATTTCGAAACCACTTATATAAATGAATAAAGAAGCTTAAATTAATTCAGTATTTCTTTCTAAAATGTAAAATAAATATTCTTATTAGTTTAGAGCATCATTAATTTGAATGCTAAAACATTTGGTTCGGTGTTTCTTGTCATAGGTCGTCAGTTAAGAGTCTAGTGTTAAAGAACCTAAAAACATTGACTTGTAAAATGGTTTTTAAAAGTAGTTTAATTTATTATTGACAAGCTTTGTATAGAACAAGGTCCTATGTTGGAAAATATTTGTAAAAGATAATGCTAATGCTATGTAAATCATTAAAATAGCATATCTACAGCTGGAGCTAGTTCTGTAAGTATGTATTATAATTATGCATCGCGACCGCTGTCCTCAAGCGATGCGTGGCATCATCCGGATTGCATAGAAAACAAAAGCAAGCACTGCAAAAACAAAGCCAAGACAGAGTCGGCATTATAAGTATATAAGTACCAGCTCGGAGTTCGGACCCGGTTAATGACATAAGTCCCGCCCCCTATTACATGGGACCTAAACATACGGACGAACTGTGGGTGTGCATTAATACACCTCTGCCTATCCGTATGGGGAATATAGGCGTGATGGTACCCTAGTAAATAAAAAAGTAGGTAAAATATGTACAATTTACAAAATCAATTTGGTAAGAACGAGTGCGAGCATTATAAGTGGGTCGGCAAAATGCAAAACTAAGAATGACAGTTTACTTCAGAATTTATGAATGAAACTTGGACTTAAAACTTGGACAACCAAGTAAGTATATACCTAAAATAGTTGTTTCTGCTCTTCGAATCCTTAGGAAATTACGACTTTTAGGTATAAATTGCTAGACTAGTATATAAATTTAGCCTTTAATTTGTTTCTTTATCCAAATATGGCAAATAAAATAGGGTTACCCACTGAAATATTATAAAATAATTTTATAGCTTATTAATTTCTTTCGAACGTAAAATAAAAATAAAAAAAAACTGTAAAGTTTATACTTAACAGCTTTCAAATAAATCGAAGTATGTAGTTCCATTGTGATTGTCCCAGTCCTATGTACCGGAACTTACTCAAGTGAAGAAAAACAACGGCAGCCATCTTACTTTTTCCGGCGCATGCGCAAACGTTTTCTCGCCGTAGCACTTGGACCCGCTTACACATCGAGAGAAATCTATCTATCGGGCATGCAAATGCATAAATTTATCTATAAACTTGTTCTTTTTTAAAGGTTGGTTTTTAAATATATTCTGTTCTTGATAAAAAAATCAGTAAATTAACAAAATATTAAGCCCAAAAATGTCTAAAACTTCGGGCTTAGGCACGGTACATTTTATGATAACATTTTAAATTATAGTGTTTTAAACTAGCCTCAACCTATTATAAAACTTGGCCATCAAGGGCCATCATGTCCGATATACATCGACCACGACTTTCCTTCTACGCAATGCGTGATTATTTGGTACGCATGAAAACGTCACGTGGTGAGCATTCAAATAATGGCGTGCGTGTGTGTGTGCTTACATTTTAGTTGACCTCCTGACGTTTATGCTGCCCTGGTACAGTGTTAGATGGGTGTTAGTTTTTTAGCGTTTTGCAATGTTAGATAAAATAATAGATATACAAACGAGACAAGAGATAGATAAATTACTTAACGAGTTCCTGTCCCCATATTATCCTTTTTTAGTGTTACTCCGATAAAATTAAGTTTTCTAGACATATAGTTAAAGTATTTTTTGATGTCGTATCACAGTCACTTTTTAAGAAAAAGCCATAAAAAGTACTAGATATCGAAAATTATTGAAACGGACCGACCTAACTTTCAAACAACAGGTTCTCAATTCGTTTGATTTTTCGGTCACTTTTATATTTCAGATGTGACTTATCCGATTTAAAAGATTGTTTAAATGTCATCATAATTTTCAAAATTGGAAATTATAAGTTGAAGTTGTCAAGTGTGAAGTTAAGTTGAAGTAGTTTTACTTTTTCATAAAGACAAATTATAGCTTAAAGGTATTATGTTGTCTTGTGTACGATTAGTAGCTATTTTAGGATAATAAATACATAACTAGAAGACGCAGGTTCGAATTTTTCTTTCGCTAATATTATCATTATAAAATCTTAGCATGGCAAATGCCAAAAATACAAAAAGATAATACATTATATATTAAAACTATGACTAATATTTTCTTGCGAATCTTTAGTGATGTAATATAAATAATTATCTGCGTGCTTAATATTTGAATTATCCTCTTATTTAAAGGTAAACCATAATTAATATTAAACAATAATTATTATATTTTTCGTCCTATCTTTACCAGGCTTCCAGTGTAATAGAATAGAATCATTTAATGGTGACTGGCATCTGACTATGGCAACCTAATTACATAGTAACAGCAATATTCTATGGTCGGATGCGTTTTTAGTTTTTTTTAAAGCACTAATGCTGACTGACCGATCGCGATGGAGGACATCTGTGGACGCCCTCTGCCCCATCTAGGGGTTATAGGACATTAAGTCGAAAGTAAGTCAATGCTGACTAATGAGTAAACTATCAACCGAGAAATCCTTTTTTTATAGTACAGAAAGTCCTCATGGATCGTCCGCCACCCGGGGCATTATGGACTCGTACCGACTAATACACACATTACCACTCCTTTGCGTCGCGCAGTCGGGTAAAACACCGCACTTGCCGTGTGAGTGAACTTAGCAGATCATTGTCCAGCAGATCAATAATAAATGAGAGTTCTCTTCGCATGCACCATAGTTCTACAGTTCCTGATACTTTTCAAGAATAGTTCTGGCGTTTTTCTATGAAAAATATAATTGACAAAATGATCTGCCAACTTCCCGTAGCAGATCATTGTCCAGCAGATCATAACTAAATGTGATTTTCTTGTGAATAGAGCTTAGTTCTACAGTTCCTGATACTTTTAAAGAATAGTTCTGGCGTTTTTTTTTTAAAAACATAAGTGAGAGAATGATTTTCCAAGCTGTGTAGAAAAGTCGAAAATTATAGATTTCAATCGTTTCAACCCACTTTAGAGGCTAGAACTCTCTTGTTTCTCATAGATCCGTATCAGAACTATAACATAGAACCTGATTTGATTCCAGAACTTACGGCATAGTCCCAGCAGATCACGGTTATATGGGTGAAAAACCAAAAAAAAAATACTTTAATCGTTTTACACTATTCAAAAGCATAGAACTCTCTTGTTTCACATAGATCCGTACTAGAACTACAACAATGGACCTTATTTGATTCCAGAACTCACAGCAGAGTCCCAGCATATCATGGTTATATGGGTGAAAAATCGAAAAAAAATGTTTTAATCCTTTCAGACCATTCCAAAGCATAGAACTCTCTTGTTTCTCATAGATCCGTATCAGAACTACAACATAGAACCTGATTTTTTTCCAGAACTCACGGCATAGTCCCAGCAGATCATGGTTATATGGGTAAAAAATCGAAAAAAAATGTTGTAATCCTTTCAGACCATTCCAAAGCATAGAACTCTCTTGTTTCTCATAGATCCGTATCAGAACTACAGCATAGAACCTGATTTGATTCCAGAACTCACGGCATAGTCCCAGCAGATCATGGTTATAAGGGTGAAAAATCGAAAAAAAAATACTTTAATCGTTTTACACTATCCAAAAGCATAGAACTCTCTTGTTTCGCATAGATCCGTATCAGAACTACAACATAGAACCTGATTTGATTCCAGAACTCACGGCATAGTCCCAGCAGATCATGGTTATATGGGTGAAAAATCGAAAAATAAAAAGTTTTAATCGTTTTACACTATTCAAAAGCATAGAACTCTCTTGTTTCGCATAGATCCGCACTAGAACTACAACACGGAACCTTATTTGATTCCAGAACACACAGCAGAGTCCCAGCAGATCATGGTTATATGGGTGAAAAATCGAAAAAAAAAATGTTTTAATCCTTTCAGACCATTCCAAAGCATAGAACTCTCTTGTTTCACATAGATCCGTACTAGAACTACAACAATAGACCTTATTTGATTCCAGAACTTACAGCAGAGTCCCAGCATATCATGGTTATATGGGTGAAAACTCGAAAAAAAAAGTTTTAATCCTTTTAGACCATTCCAAAGCATAGAACTCTTTTGTTTCTCATAGATCCGTATCAGAACTACAACATAGAACCTGATTTGATTCCAGAACTCACGGCATAGTCCCAGCAGATCATGGTTATATGGGTAAAAAATCGAAAAAAAATGTTGTAATCCTTTCAGACCATTCCAAAGCATAGAACTCTCTTGTTTCTCATAGATCCGTATCAGAACTACAGCATAGAACCTGATTTGATTCCAGAACTCACGGCATAGTCCCAGCAGATCATGGTTATAAGGGTGAAAAATCGAAAAAAAAATACTTTAATCGTTTTACACTATCCAAAAGCATAGAACTCTCTTGTTTCGCATAGATCCGTATCAGAACTACAACATAGAACCTGATTTGATTCCAGAACTCACGGCATAGTCCCAGCAGATCATGGTTATATGGGTGAAAAATCGAAAAATAAAAAGTTTTAATCGTTTTACACTATTCAAAAGCATAGAACTCTCTTGTTTCGCATAGATCCGCACTAGAACTACAACACGGAACCTTATTTGATTCCAGAACTCACAGCAGAGTCCCAGCAGATCATGGTTATATGGGTGAAAAATCGAAAAAAAAAATGTTTTAATCCTTTCAGACCATTCCAAAGCATAGAACTCTCTTGTTTCACATAGATCCGTACTAGAACTACAACAATAGACCTTATTTGATTCCAGAACTTACAGCAGAGTCCCAGCATATCATGGTTATATGGGTGAAAAATCGAAAAAAAAAGTTTTAATCCTTTCAGACCATTCCAAAGCATAGAACTCTCTTGTTTCTCATAGATCCGTATCAGAACTACAGCATAGAACCTGATTTGATTCCAGAACTCACGGCATAGTCCCAGCAGATCATGGTTATAAGGGTGAAAAATCGAAAAAAAAATACTTTAATCGTTTTACACTATTCAAAAGCATAGAACTCTCTTGTTTCTCATAGATCCGTATCAGAACTACAACATAGAACCTGATTTGATTCCAGAACTCACGGCATAGTACCAGCAGATCATGGTTATATGGGTGAAAAATCGAAAAAAAATAAGGTTTAATCGTTTTACACTATTCAAAAGCATAGAACTCTCTTTTTTCGCATAGATCCGTACTAGAACTACAACATGGAACCTTATTTGATTCCAGAACTCACAGCAGAGTCCCAGCATATCATGGTTATATAAGTGAAGTTGTATACGCTCCATGTGCAACTTAAAGCAGACTGATAGCTGTAGACCCTATTTTGAAAAACTAAGAATTATGACTTTACCTTCCTTATACATTTACGAAATTGCACTATTTGTTAGAACTAACCAACAGTTATTTGAACAAAGAGGTAAAGGTAAGCGTGATCCCACCAGAATAAAAGTCCCACCAAATAAAACAACACTTATGAATCAGAGTGTTCTAGTAATGTCAAGTAGAATTTACAATAAATTACCTCCTCTTCTAAAGGATACTGTACAGCTATCTATTTTTAAGAAAAAACTATACTCATTTTTAATCACAAAGAATTACTATTCTGTTACCGAATTCTTAAATGATAAGATATGACTTTAAGTATGTTGTTATGGGTTATTTAATTATTTGGATTTTATAAAATATTGTTTTCGGTTATTGGACATATTGTTATATTGACATTAAAATTTTGACATTGTTGTACTTCATAATTTTATTCTTTATTTTAATGACAACTTTGTTAAATGATGTAAGTTGAAATGTAAAGATTTGCACACCTTATCTGGTAAAACACGGAGCACTACCATTTCTTTAACATCTCTGTAACCTGTGTTAAGCAAATAAATTATTTGATTTGATTTGATTTGATTTGATTTTGATTTGAAAAATCGAAAAAAAAAGTTTTAATCGTTTTACACTATTCAAAAGCATAGAACTCTCTTGTTTCGCATAGAACTGTACTAGAACTACAACATTGGACCTTATTTGATTCCAGAACTCACGGCATAGTCCCAGCATATCATGGTTATATGGGTGAAAAATCGAAAAAAAAAAGTTTTAATCGTTTTACACTATTCAAAAGCATAGAACTCTCTTGTTTCGCATAGATCCGAACTAGAACTATAACACGGAACCTTATTTGATTCCAGAACTCACAGCAGAGTCCCAGCAGATCATGGTTATATGGGTGAAAAATCGAAAAAAAAAAGTTTTAATCGTTTTACACTATTCAAAAGCATAGAACTCTCTTGTTTCGCATAGATCCGAACTAGAACTATAACACGGAACCTTATTTGATTCCAGAACTCACAGCAGAGTCCCAGCAGATCATGGTTATATGGGTGAAAAATCGAAAAAAAAATGTTTCATTCGTTTCATACCATTCCAAAGCATAGAACTCTCTTGTTTCGCATAGATTCTTATCGAATAAGGTTCCATGTTGTAGTTCTGATACGGATCTATGAGAAACAAGAGAGTTCTATGCTTTGGAATGGTCTGAAAGGATTAAAACATTTTTTATCGATTTTTCACCCATATAACCATGATATGCTGGGACTCTGCTGTGAGTTCTGGAATCAAATAAGGTCCAATGTTGTAGTTCTAGTGCAGATCTATGTGAAACAAGAGAGTTCTATGCTTTTGAATAGTATAAAACGATTAAAGTATTTTTTTTTCGATTTTTCACCCATATAACCATGATCTGCTGGGACTATGCCGTGAGTTCTGGAATCAAATCAGGTTCCATGTTGTAGTTCTGATGCGGATCTATGAGAAACAAGAGAGTTCTATGCTTTGGAATGGTCTGAAAGGATTAAAACATTTTTTATCGATTTTTCACCCATATAACCATGATATGCTGGGACTCTGCTGTGAGTTCTGGAATCAAATAAGGTCCAATGTTGTAGTTCTAGTGCAGATCTATGTGAAACAAGAGAGTTCTATGCTTTTGAATAGTATAAAACGATTAAAGTATTTTTTTTTGGTTTTTCACCCATATAACTATGATCTGCTAGGACTATGCCGTGAGTTCTGGAATCAAATCAGGTTCTATGTTTTAGTTCTGATACAGATCTATGAGAAACAAGAGAGTTCTATGCTTTTGAATAGTGTAAAACGATTAAAGTATTTTTTTTTGGTTTTTCACCCATATAACCATGATCTGCTGGGACTATGCCGTGAGTTCTGGAATCGAATCAGGTTCTATGTTGTTGTTCTGATACGGATCTATGAGAAACAAGAGAGTTCTATGCTTTGTAATGGTATGAAACGATTAAAACATTTTTTTTTCGATTTTTCACTCATATAACCATGATATGCTGGGACTCTGCTGTGAGTTCTGGAATCAAATAAGGTCCAATGTTGTAGTTCTAGTGCAGATCTATGTGAAACAAGAGAGTTCTATGCTTTTGAATAGTATAAAACGATTAAAGTATTTTTTTTTTGGTTTTTCACCCATATAACTATGATCTGCTAGGACTATGCCGTGAGTTCTGGAATCAAATCAGGTTCTATGTTTTAGTTCTGATACAGATCTATGAGAAACAAGAGAGTTCTATGCTTTTGAATAGTGTAAAACGATTAAAGTATTTTTTTTTGGTTTTTCACCCATATAACCATGATCTGCTGGGACTATGCCGTGAGTTCTGGAATCGAATCAGGTTCTATGTTGTTGTTCTGATACGGATCTATGAGAAACAAGAGAGTTCTATGCTTTGTAATGGTATGAAACGATTAAAACATTTTTTTTTCGATTTTTCACTCATATAACCATGATATGCTGGGACTCTGCTGTGAGTTCTGAAATCAAATCAGGTTCCATGTCATAATTCTCATACGGATCTATGAGAAACACGAGAGTTCTATGCTTTGGAATAGTATGAAACGATTAAAGTATTTTTTTTTCGATTTTTCACCCATATAACCATGATCTGCTGGTACTATGCCGTGAGTTCTGGAATCAAATCAGGTTCTATGTTGTAGTTCTGATACGGATCTATGAGAAACAAGAGAGTTCTATGCTTTGGAATGGTCTGAAAGGATTAAAACATTTTTTATCGATTTTTCACCCATATAACCATGATATGCTGGGACTCTGCTGTGAGTTCTGGAATCAAATAAGGTCCAATGTTGTAGTTCTAGTGCAGATCTATGTGAAACAAGAGAGTTCTATGCTTTTGAATAGTATAAAACGATTAAAGTACTTATTTTTTTTTGGTTTTTCACCCATATAACTATGATCTGCTGGGACTATGCCGTGAGTTCTGGAATCAAATCAGGTTCTATGTTTTAGTTCTGATACAGATCTATGAGAAACAAGAGAGTTCTATGCTTTTGAATTGTGTAAAACGATTAAAGTATTTTTTTTTTGGTTTTTCACCCATATAACCATGATCTGCTGGGACTATGCCGTGAGTTCTGGAATCAAATCAGGTTCTATGTTGTAGTTCTGATACGGATCTATGAGAAACAAGAGAGTTCTAGCCTCTAAAGTGGGTTAAAACGATTGAAATCTATATTTTTCGACTTATCTACACAAGCTTGGAAAATCATTCTCTCACTTAAGTTTTTTTTAAAAAAAACGCCAGAACTATTCTTGAAAAGTATCAGGAACTGTAGAACTAAGGTGCATTCACAAGAAAATCACATTTAGTTATGATCTGCTGGACAATGATCTGCTACGGGAAGTTGGCAGATCATTTTGTCAATTATTTTTTTCATAGAAAAACGCCAGAACTATTCTTAAAAAGTATCAGGAACTGTAGAACTATGGTGCATGCGAAGAGAACTCTCATTTATTTTTGATCTGCTGGACAATGATCTGCTAAGTTCGCTCACATGCACTTGCCTGCACCTGCTCTATATTCATGTCATGAGATCCGCGAAATTCGCCACAACCATGACAGGCTGTGGTCCAGCAGTCCCTGGACCCCGTCATTTAGCGAGGCCTTTCCTCGATTGAAGGTACGCTTCGCCACAAGCGTGCCGCCTACTGGGGCCATTGTCTGGTCGGGCGGTGGAGTCCTCCAATTCAACCGCCCGCAAGCCACAGCACCGACAAGCCCTGCTTTGTACATTTAAAATATCGCAAAGATTTAATAGAATTTAAGATAACAACAAGATTTTTATGGCATTTAGCACGTTTTAGTGGATTCAACGTTTTTTTACAAAAAAAATGTTATACGTAATCTCCTGATTACGTCATTGTAAGGAATACAACACAATTATGTTATTATTACGAGGAAAAAAGTTATAAGGTGACTAACACTTAAACGTAATATTAGGTAAGGAAACCGATGCAACATTCGATGATGATTTTATAACTTATGAAAAGGAAAGGAAACCGGAAAATCGATGATAACGAGAATTAGCTAAAATGTATCGTTACTTGGATCGTCATAATTATGTTACTCATTCTAAGTATTTTTTTAATGAAGATTCTCAATATTGATGATTGAATTTTTGTATCAGCTATTGATCTGTGTTATGGCCATATTCCTAAATAAATGATATGAATGACGTAATGATATTTTTTTTTATACAAACATTTGCGAAAGAATAAAGAAAATTAGTTATTGATTTTTTTTTGTTATGTATCGTGTTCAGTGTAATAGTTGTAGTCACATTCATAAATTATAACACACGAATGCAAAATGAACCTTCGTATGTCGGACGTCATGTCACGGATGTTATGGCAAATGGCAGATGATACCGCTCTAAAAAAAACAGGCTAGTAAGTAAAAGGTTAATGTGTAAGGCTTTCTTTACTGTACGATTGAAGTGAATAAAAACAATGGTGCTGATATCTTAACTAGGCATATTTATCTAATATATAAAATTCTCGTGTCACAGTTTTCGTTGCCATACTCCTCCGAAACGGCTTGACCGATTTTGATGAAATTTTTTGTGCTTATCGGGGAGGTTAAGAGAATAGGCCAACATCTATTTTTCATACCCCGAATTTTTTTTTTTTTAAGGTAAAACAACGTTTGCGCGGGCAGCTAGTTTATTTATATATATACTTTACTAGCTTTTACCCGCGACTTCGTATGCGTAGACTTAGTAACACTATTGTTGTCAGATTGTTTCATGGGATAAGAAGAACTCAATTTTAGGGAAATTCCCGCTTTTTTTCCGAGATTAGAAGTATTTAATATATCAGTGATAGCCTAGTGGTATGACCATTGGACTGCCAAGTCGAATTAATTATCACATATAATTGATTTTAATACGCACAAACTATTAGAGTACCAAAATTTCATTCAAATCCTGTAAGTAGTTCTCCTGTCAGTTCAGTATCAGTTTTTCGGGATTTCCGGGATGTTCCCACATTTCTCTGGGATTGTACACCATAGTTATAATTATATGGATCTTGTACGTGTATTTGATCTGAAATAAACTATATATTATTATTATAAATACGACTAAAGTACTTGATGCAATAAAAAAACATACAATGGGTGGCTTTATCGCTACTTGCAATTTCTTCCAGGCGACCTTAGGATGGACATAAATGAACTGAAATTATAATATGATATCCTCAAGGATCTGCTCTGCGATGTTATGTTCTGGGGTGGTGGTTCTGGGAAGGTCTATGCTATGCTGATGGTAGCCACCAGAGTGGTTTTAGAGGGTAAGAATCTCACACTCCCCCGGTCTACAATCCCCGTAGACCGGTCACTTTTTGAAGGTTTCTCCTCGTAAAAAAAAAAAAGAAAGGCTACATATACATGCAACTATTGTTGAGTGTAACTACAAGTTACCGAGTATGCGTTAGCGACTGTTTATTTTATTGATTTTTACTTCAACAAAAAATGGATGAATATAAACGTCCATTCACACTTTTAGTGCAATTTTAATATATAGCAACAAACACTCTCTACACTTAAGGTTTCGTGAATGTGTCTGTAGAATCGGCCCACATTCAACTAGTACTAAATATATTATAGTTTCACCGTTTCACTCTTTTTTTTAATGGCAAATGTAAACAAACGTTCACTGAGCTTTCTACTACGACGCGACTACAATGACTGCCGCACACAACCGCACACGAACGTCGATAGGCATGCACACATGCAAATAGTCGAAAATCAACCTTTCTCTAGTTCATTTTCCCCTGGTACCGCCGATGGCGATATTTTTTTTTCACCACGAGTCCAAATGCCAAATTGGTCGGTCGTTGTTCCACTTTCAGAGTTCATTGTCGGATACCGTTTGCCGACCTACCTTCACATTTCGCTGGTATTTATTTTGGACAGACAGTTAGGTTTTATGCGGCATTAAAATGCTGTGCAAGATGAGATTGCCGTTACGATAAAGGCGTCGTTTATTGATCGGTGGCGACGTGAGGTGGGGGCACGCCAGTCCGACGTTACGTGGTGCACGCTCATTCATAAACGTAATATTTCCCAATATAACGAAAACCACACCGTATGGCATTATGCAGAAATTAAAGCAATTGTTTGCGCTCCACCAACGTGCAGACTCGCTGCGAATATCAACTTTGTTTACATTACAATATCACGTAGGGAAATAATCATGTCGTTTAATATGCTAAAAGTTTCCATGTTGCCTAGAAATAGAAAATTTAATCGATTTATTTCGTCATTCGCAACATTCAAAACAGTGTCGCAGTGTCAAAAATTCAGATTCATATAATTCCCCTTTATTTTTCGAGATAATGTTGCAAAATAGAATTTATTCCAGCAAAAAATCTGTTACAAGAATATACAAAATATTATAATGAGCACATAACTTCAGATAAAGCTTGGTTTAACGAAGCACAAAAGCTTTTTTGCACACCTTTGCTACACCCATAGACCACAATTACACGTTGTTTTAGGTACCTATACGTCATTCTATGACACACATACCGTACAAAAACGATGGAAAATTTCTTCAACCGAAAAATATACTTTAGTCAATACGTATGTTTATGTATATCCTACTACAGATTATAAGCTGACAATTTGTAATATATACATTCAAAATATGACATTGGTCGTGATACAGTGCCAACTATTCTCGGTCGGTGTGTATTTAGGCAAATTGGGTGAAAGGTGAACGAACCTCGCAGTAATTTCACCGGGCGTTGACTCATCGCGGTGCGATTACAGCGCTATCATTACTGGCCGAATTTGCGCTCGACATTCAAAATTTAACGTTCGAAGTGTGGTTCCATATTTAATTTTTCTCATCGGAATGTTGCCAATTTGTATAATCTATGCACATAATTAAAAAAGTTAAGTTCAGGGAACTAAAGACATGACAGAGTACACGATTCGATTTTAGATTTTTATAAGCTTGTACACGCATCACGTAAAAATAAGGAACTATTGGGTTTTTACGTACTGTACCTACTTAGAATTTCTTAAATAAATTAAGAAATGGTGACATTATGTGAAGTAAGTCAGAAACTATTCTGTTCACGTAAGCTTAGCCGCAGGCTCAAAATTAATCTTTTTGTATGATTTAATGCGTAATTAATTATTTAAACATCATATCATTTAATTTACATTATTATGCAAGCATTTATGATTCATGTCTTACATTTGAGTTCTCATTATGATTCATGTTTCTTTTAACGGACCTGTGAAAATTATTGTTCTATTTCCTTTATCATAAATATTATAATTAGTATCTTTAAGTAAGTATATAGTTTTTACATAATAATTAAGATTGACGCAGGACAATCATCAAACTGAATTTAGCTAAAAATATTGAAAAAATTACATAGCAAACTTGCTTTTTATTTTAGATTCTAAGAAAATTATTAACAAATAAAATGTTTCAATAATTTAATTGCGAAAACGAATCTCCACAAAAAATATAAAAAAAAAATGATATCCAAAGCATGTTTTCCGCTACCGCAGCAAGTCTGAAGTGCCAGTGTAAATTGGTCCATGCTCGCAACTTGACAAGTGTGAGACTACTTTCATCGGAACTTTGAAACACGTAGAAAGTTAGGGAATCGACTATTTGACGCGGCGAAAGCTCCAAGCTTTGTATCGATGTACAAATTATGTACCAATGCACTTCAATGATCTTGCCCATGTGTTTACCTTGAAGCAAATCTCTTTACGAGCAAATCTTATATGTAAGAACAAATGTTAAATTTCCTGTTACCACACTCAAAATCACACACGTTGTATGGGAAATTTAATTAAGGGAAAGGTAATAGGGCCCTGTAATTTCAGGAGAGTGATGATTATGTTTTCTTCCGCAGGCCTGTTACTAGACTCTAATATGACGTCGATATTACCTCAATGAAGCTGGAGCTGTCATTTAAACTGTGTGAATGTGTTCACGGATCCCTTGGCTTTTTGGGCTCGGCTAGGGTTTTTGGTTGGTATGTGTCCGATATAAACCGCCTAGTTATGGGCCTACGTCATACTTAGAGGACGTCCACCTTTGGGGCATTGTCAATGGTGAATGTAATATAGCTATATAATATTATGATGCAAATAAATAATATTCTTTCTTTCTTTTTTCTTTCTTTTCATACCAAGAATATTCGCTGTATGGAGTGGATGACTCAAGAGCTGTGTACAAATCTGGGTCGCCCGGCTGGTCAACGACCAGATTGGCAGAATGAACTTCAGCGAACTCTTTTGGTGTGGCTAGTTGTCATGAGTGGCATTAGAATGATGACCTACATGATATGGAGATATCAAAGAATAACGTGATTTCCTAGAAGCTGTTTTTAACTGACTTAAAAAGAGTTTCCGAATAGCCTGATATTTTTCGATCGCCATCTTGATTTTCTTTTGACAGACGAAGAAACGGAGGAGGTTCTATGTTCGTCTGTATGTAGTTTTTAATATAATTCCGAGATGGTACAAAATAAATTTGGCTTGAGTCTGACCATCGGTTTTGCTACTTTTGTAGGACGTCGTTATTACCTCAATGAAGCTGGAGCTGTCATTCAAACTGTGGTCGTGTGAATATGTTCAGGAATCCCTTGGCGTCAGTCACAGGTTTGGGAAGGCAAGTAGGGTTTAGTTGGTATGTGTCCGATAAAAGCCGCCTATGATCTGTATCCTACACTAAGCTAGGGTGGTTGCCATTGGCCTAATTATGGCCCTACGGCATTCTGAGAGAACGTCCAGCAGTGGGACATTGACAATGGTGAATATAACATGGCCATACTAATATAATATTCGCTGTAAGGAGTGGATGACTCAAGAGGTGTGTACAGATCTGGGTCGTCCGGCTGGTCAACGACCAGATTGGTGGCCCACTGGTGGCGTGGTAGGTACGGTCTAGAAAGATCCAATGAACTTCAGCGAACTCGTTTTGTGTGGCTAGTTGTCATGAGTGGCATTAGAATGATGACCTACATGATGTGGAGTTTTCAAAGAATAACGTAGTTTCCTGGGTGTTTATTAACAATAACGTAGTTTCCAAGGTGTTTATAAACAATAACGTAGTTTCCTAGGTGTTTATTAACAATAACGTAGTTTGCTAGGTGTTTATTAACTGACTTAAAAAAAGAGGTTTTAAATAGCCTGATTTTTTTTATCCTCCCAATCCGATTCACGCAAAAAGAGCTCACCCAAGTACTTTAGTCTTGCCAATAATTAACTGTATTAGTAGCTGTCAGTAGGTAATTATATCATCAAGACGCCCACCATCTCAGTTTACCCGTGACGACCATGGACGCTGTAAAAGGTCCGAAACGTCGGGATTAATAATATCAATATAACGCGATAAAATCTGTAAAAAGTAGTTTTATTTCAAAACAAAACTTATTAAAAAAATATGTAGAATTTAGAGGTCACGGTGAAATTGTTAATGCGTATTACGGGCGACGTTTTTCCTCAAATAATGTTTGAAACGTTTTTATTTCATAAACAGGGAAATCTGGGTCATTGTGGTACGTCAATGAGTTTTAAAACTTAATTACATTTTTGCGGCACGTGAATCCATAAACGTCATTACTGACATGAAATTTAACATTATTAAAAACAACTTGTTTGTTTAGTGACCGTTTCCTTGTGGAAATAATAGTGCTATAGAGACCTGAATACTTGACGCGTCACACTTGCGGTCTGCTACATAACATACTATACCATCACGCCTGTTTTCCCGAAGGAAAAGAAAAGAGCGTACTCCCTTTTAAAGGCCGGCAACGCGCTTGGGACTCCTCTGGTGCTGCGGGTGTCCATGGGCAGCGGGAATCGTTTACCATCAGGCGACACGTCTACTCATTTGACCCCTATCCCATAAAAAAAAGGATTAGGTAGAACTGTAGGTTATAATCCACAGCTTGCGTGTATATTTAGGTCCCATAATAAATGGCGAGCCATTAACACAATATATCCAATTTATTTACAAAAACATGGTACAATAGTTGTTACAGGCGCATTTGTTTCACATATTCTGCCATAGAACATGGCGTGCAAATGTAATTACAATTTCAATAGATTATTAAATTATTAGAAATATAAATTAGAAATAAATTATAATGTTATGTTCCTTAAATAATCCATAATATCATAATAATTTTTTGTCAGGAGTAAATTAAATAGTGTCCTTTTAAACATCGTCACAGGTAATGTTTTTAAATTATCTGTCACGGTGTTACTTCTCGCACCTGCTGCGTCGGGGGCTACGGGAACAGAGCATTCTTCCGCGGCCCCCGACTGGTGATGGCCCGCCGCAGCGGGCCCCGTCTTTGAGTTTGTAGGGGGGGGAGTGAGGCGTAGACTCCCTCCCGCCGTCATGGAGAGGCGCGCGTGGAACACAACGCGCCACCGTCTCGGGTCCTTGAGGGGGAGCGACAGACGTTCCCCGCATCTGTCGCCCCCGGACCGTTTAGGGAGGCTGGAAGAGGGCGTTGTCCGCCCTCTCCCGGCGACGTCATCGCCCGGTGCGCCTTCTGCGGATCGGGTCAGCGCTAGCACTCTCGCGCTCCCGCTCCGCAGCTTCCTTCTGCGAGATGACATCCTCGCAGAAGGAGATCACCGCGTCCCAAGACGCCGCGCCGTCGACTCATCGAGCTGACGACGGCCATACACTACTAACTTCTGTCCGGTTCCTAAAAAGATAGAAAATCTGTGTTCTCTGATCAAAACTTGTATTGAAATAGGTACTTTCTTAGAATTTAATAAACATTTGAAAAAGGAAATCCGTGTCGAAGTAAGAGAAACAAATTTTATGACATTACATTTAAATGTGGAAGTGAGCTTCGCCTTGGAATTGTTGATAAATAAAAATACAGGTGCTGCTACTCGCTACTACAGTTACTAATGATTCTTGAGTATTAACTTTGATGCTAAAACATAATGTGTGCACTTACTGACATATATAGCAATGAATAAGTAAATGTAAGGAAAATAAAAAACGGTCTATATAATTTTCACACATAAAATTAACAGACAGAAATGTGTTGCTGGGGAGTTTGTTGCGCCGCTTCTTCTTCCCAGCTAAAACACTAGGAGGCGGTAAAGGGCGGGCATTTTGGTTGCTGTCTTAATGTAAAAATGACATTTCAAAAAGTAACTATCACCTGGTAGTCTATCTTAAATAAATTAAGATTAAAATGACTGACTTTGCAGACATTTGCTTCAATATCCTACTTAAATGGACGGGGCGGGAAGCCGGCAAAGCGCACCTGATTTATTTTGAAAATAGAACGTTTTTAAAATTTGATAATTTTAGATTACATACTTTCTTGGTTTAATTTATTTTAAAGATGCTTGAAAAGAATTAAAGACTGTAATGTAATTCTTGCACATTATTTTTTATCGATGATTGCATCGAAGAGCGGGCTCTATGTTGTACACTAGGAGCGGCCTACGTCCAACAGTAGACGAATAATTATGCTGATGATGATATTTTAGACAAAGATTGACAATGATCTTAGTGATTTGAAATCGACACATTGAATATCGTAGTTTTATTTATCATTTTCAAACTATGCTATAATAAACTAAAGAAAGTTGAGCAACTCTCCATTAAATCCAGTACTTGTTTACGATATGTTGATGCTCTGCATTGATTTACGAACTTTTAAATGGTAGTAAAACAAAATGCATGACTATATAACTCATTGAGGTATTAGAGACGACCGAGAATCGAGTTGTAAACGTTGACCATGATAACGTTCGTAATAATGTTTCAATAAAAGTTGGTTTAAAAGTAAATATTTAAAAAAAAGGAAAGCGTCTTCTTTGTATGAGTCTATCTCGGAAATATATTCTATCAAATGAAAAAAGATTTAGTGCGTAGTTCATAAATGACAAAATCATGCGTGAACATATAAATAAACACAAAAACAAGGTACCTACTTCTAGTAAAAAAAAGACCAAGAAGAAGTGTGTCGCGGACTCTCGGTAAGTAAAACTTTTTTAATACGACGATACTTAATACCTCAATGAACTACTAATGTTATCGGCTGAAAACGAGGATGTTTATACTTTATAGTACAGTATTATGAAACATAGCTCTTGATCGCCTACATAATACTACCATTTGTTGAGTCATTGTATACATATGAGGGTTTCCCCATAAGTGAATATTGCATTACAAGAGATAAATCACAATTCGGATTTGTTAACGTACATACATATATATTGTTACGGTTAAAACCATGGAGTTACTTGTCGGTTTTTTCTCCATAGGAAACCAAAGAGAACTATTTGTTTCTATGAAGTTGGTATGAATACTTAGTCTAATCTCTAAAATGCGTTTTCTGGGAAACGAACCCACGACCTCTTGATCAGCACACTGACAATCGAATTAGTTGACCACAGACGTTATCTTAAAAAATGATATCGAGTGATAAAAAATTCTGAACGACTGGCTATTCATTCCCATATTAAAATTGGCATCGACACTGGCATGTTGTCGTTGAACATGTAGGTATTAGGTACCATATTAAAATTTAAAATTTAAAAATCGGCAAAAGAACTAGGAATGAAACCGGCACATCGTCGATTAAATAGAAAAATGTCATTTCTCAAACCTTAAATTTATTTTATTTATTTCAATTTTATTTTAATAGTCATATTTTCTTGATATAGCAGGTACAAAATCACCAGCCGTAGAATGACAGCTGTTAAAAGATTCGTTTGAATAAAACTACATTTTGAGAAATGACACTTTAATCGACGGCATTTCAAGGTCTCATTTGAGATTGTAGGTCACATCTCACAGCACTGACGTAGCTACTCCGCATCAATGAACAGCAGATTCAAGGAAAAATCTGAGTCAGTAGATTCGTACACACAAACTTTCGCAAGAGAGGCTAACGTAAACAATATCGTTTGCGTAACCGTCTACGTTTGATACAATCCAATGATTCATAGGTGACGTCGAAATTCAGAGTTGGAAGAAGAAAAGTCGTAAGTCTGAAATCCATTTGTTAAGTGTGATGGGAACCCATTTTCTTGATATACTTAATTAAGCTAAAGAGTTTTTTGTTTGTTTGAAACTCCCATTTGAAAATTTTAAAAATCTATTTGCATTTTGGTTAAACATACTTTAAAGCGGGCGGATGAATAGGCGGGGCACAGTTAGTCTTAGCATATTAACTGAAATGGTTATGTCTGGTGAAGTAATCTTTGCTGATGATCATAGAGGTAGTGGTGCTCAAAGTTGCTATAAATCAATAACATGGTTAATGCTATATGCTTAATTTTTTAAGCAAGCGATTTTATGTGCTTTATTATAGCATGCTTAATTTATATGCCTACTTTTTAACGCTATACGCGACGCCCGATGGACAGTTGGTAGAAAGAGAGAGAGTGCTATGCGATGTAAAGCAAAATAGCATTATAGCATAAAGTGCGAACCGCGATATAATTTGCTTTATGCTTTAAATAATAAGCACGCTACTTTATAATGCTTTGTGCTATATTAACCATCACTAATCATAGGCGATATGGACTACTTATATATATATTTTTTTTTAATTTAGATTACACGAAACAAGCACACGGGAGCCTGATAGTAAGCAGCAACCGTGATCTATGGACGCCAGCAACACCAGTGGTATCACTCGTACGTTGTCATGTTGAACACACTGGCTATATTGCCCTTCAAACAGGAACACAATAATTTTAGCACATTATTACTTGCAATGCGGTGGTACCCGACAAACTCTGCAGCATGACCAGAGCCTACCACGTTAATAAAAATCTGACAGTTGACAGTTGCTATGGCTATTTATTACCTATGCATTCTATACCGTATCATCTTATGAAAAATATATAAGCAAAAAAGGGATGCCCTAGGGTCCGGTCAGGTCTGATAAAATTTATTGTGTCAAAATCGTGATTCAATAACTTCAGAATGTGTGATATTTTGACAGTTTTGTGTAGCAAATCTGTCAGTGCTTGTGATATTTAGTAGGTATCATTTGACCAAACATTCTGATATAATTCAAACAGGGATTTTGGGCCCCTGTTTGTTCGGTCATTGAAAAAAGAAGAAAGTAACATATTTATTTTATCCTCACAACAACAATAAATAAAACAAAAGTAAAATACGTAAAAGAAATTTATCTATAATAATTATTAAAAAGCTGTTTCGTGAGGACAAAAAAGGACCCTAGCTCATCTTTTGCCACTTCATCTCGTTAAATAATGCGGCGCTATTGCACCTTTAAAATACTCTATGGTAAGTTATTCAGGTATCCAATTAACCTGGATTATGCGACAATGGTAGTTGAGAACAGTTCCCCTTACACATCAGTCTTGAAAGGAGAACAGATATCAAGGATTCGTTCTAATGAAATTGTTTTGGCTAGTAAGTATGCATTCATCTCGTTAGATGCACATTTCGGCAGTTGGTACCACAGGTCATTGACCCGCCTCCATCCAGCGCCAATGCGAGTCGTTAACATTTCTGCATTGTCTATGGACTTGCGAGAAGTGGTCATCGAAATATCAGGAGTCGATGACCTGTAACGCATGATACCGAGATAGATATACGCATTGATAAGACGCACAATTTATTTTTACCTTAAAATATCTAATATTTTATCTTTATTCGCGTTAATTTGTGTTTTTACCTTAAAAATACAATATTTGCGTGTTTTATTTAGGTCGGCAGGAGTGGATGATTAAGTTAATAAATCAAAGTATAATCATTTCCCACCCAAAGGCCTTCTGCCATTTTCCATAAATACTTAATCATACTATTGCCCCCTCTGGTACAATCACAATTATATTTTAATTTATATTCTGTGATCGATTTCAAGTTTTGATAATATATTTTTAATGACCTTCATTGTCATTATCATAGTTTAATAAATACATTCATAAATTCTGATTTGCCTATCATTTTCTTTAATTACTTTGGACTTTAATTACTTAAATTTTCTTGAAGCATGAATTTTTACAGTTATTTTACTTTTCATTTTCGTTTACGGATTTTAAATGTGAAATTCTATTGTTAATTTTGTTATGTTTAATTTTAATATGTAATACATTCAAATAAAATTTTATTGTAAAATTGTTTTTATGAATAAATGAATGAATAATTTCAATATTAATATTGTATTAATTTGTATACAAATTGTATCTTAAGTTTTATCCTCCGAAGTCGTCTTACGGTCTCGCGGCCAATAGATTGGAAGGTGTATGACTCTTTAGTCACAGGCGATAGGTTATCAACCTATCACTTCCATGTACTCTCCAATTTATACCCCAAACTATCTACGAGACGTTTCAAACACTACGTGTGCATAAAAAAAAGATTAATTTGGAAACAGAGATACAGACTTCTATTTAATTATTTAGAGGAGTTTCTTTTAGTTCTTTTAAAATGCTTCATCCGGTTTAACAAAAAGAGTTTTACTTTGAAAAAGTTTATATAGTCTTCGGAGATGTAATGTAACATACATAAAAGGAAAGTATCGAATCCAAATCCTTCAATTTGAAGTAAAAGAACATGATCTATCTGTGTCTGTGGTAGTCGTACCTATATGAAATCCCTTGCTGCCAAGGACTTTTCCTAACCAAGAAATGGAACATTGTCGTTGTATGACCAGAAGACCTTTTTTTATATAAGCCTTGCTACACGCTAGGCCTTTATATTATCGTGGATGCGTTTACGAAAACATATTATCAGAAACACTCCGAATAATCCGTAGGTGACTTTTTTTTGTGTAAACTACTTTAGTTTTTTCCATAACAATGAGCACAAGATGAGGGCCACCAGTGTGTAAGGGCTTTTAAACATTTGTCTACTTTCTGAAACAGCCCCAAAGTCTTTCATGTCTATGGGCTCGAAGATGACCAAGTGCGAACCCTCAAATGAATCACCAAGTCGGTTGAGGTTCATTGTAACTGATGAAGGGACATAACAATAGACTGTATGCATGGGTTCTCCCCCCATAAGACTACAATTCTACTACTGATTAGGCGCCACATTTGGCGTAGTGACTGAGCTGTCGGCTACTGCGTTGCGGGTACGATGCCGATACGAAACAAATATTTGTATGACCTATTAGTAGTTGTTCCGGTTCTGGGTATATAATGTGAAAATTTGTGTTTATAAACGCACTCACGTTTCGTACATGAGATAATCCTAGTGTGGGGTAACATTTTTCTTAAAAAAAAAAGCAAACTACCACAGAAATGTATGACCACTAAGGGAAAAAGAAAATTTTGTGTAGTCATGATTCGCAGAATATGATTTTACTTTTGATAGTAGGTAGCGAGTCTAAATGTACGAGTTTCAGGTGTCAATGACCTCCGAGTGTGCCGATCGGAAGTTGATATTCACTATTGATAGAACTCGAACTATTATTGTTGTATTTTAACTATGTAGAAACTGCCTCGTTAGCCAAGTAGACGAAAGCTTGACTGCGACGTTATATCTCCTAGGTTCGATACCCAGGTGGAGCAAAGAGTTAATGAGTTTTCTATGAAATTCTCAGTAGCAGTTCGGATTTGTACCCGGTTAATGGCAATAGGTTCGCCCACTATTAAGTACATTTAAGAGAAGTAGGATAGTGGGAATAATTCCACTCAAATTGGAACACACATCAAAAAAAGTTTGCAATCACTAGCATAAGCTGATATATTGATTATCAAGAAAAAATTTTTGTTGTGTGTTTTCTTATATAGAAATACGCTGTTTGAAAGAATCTAAAAAGAAGAAGAAATCATAATATAATCTACCTTAACAAAAGAGATTTCGATTTTTCAGTGATCGTAAACTTTTTCTGATGTGTGTAGGTATACCTGTAGGTACCTACGGCTGTCCTTGAAGTATTGTTATAGGTACCGTAGAGATCGCTACAAGGAGTCAGCATTAGCGTAAGACTGGCTGGTTTTATTAAGAAGAAACAATCATTTGAATTGTATGTGGAAATATTTAGTCCGTCTCACGAAAGAAGTCTCGCGACGCGGCGCCACTGTCATACGACAGAATATTGCTATTTGCTAAACTCTATCCAAAAATTCAATATTTAATCCATGTAGGGTGAATCTGATTTTATTGTTTCAGTAATTTATTGAAATTGATATAATGTAAAGTTGTCCGAGTTTTCAAAATTAGTTCCACTAATTTCCGTGGGACTTCTTTCGTGAGACCTACTTTAAGTGATCGTTGGATGTCACCACTGACCTCTTTATTACAAGCACGCGCTGTCACTGAGAGATTTCCCTTGATTCTTGAAAAATATAGTTCTCAAATATTTCCAAACCGAGAGTTTTATTTTCACTCCACATAAGGTCCCTAATGTACAGACGCCAGCAGGTCAAGCTATCCAAAACTGTAAAATTTTCCCAATTGAACATGAACCTTATTCCTTTGTATTAATGTTGAAAATCTATCGAAGAAATTTTACAGATTGGGGTTTCTTGATGTGCTAGCCTCTGTACCTATAACAATACTTTAAGGACACAGCTTTGCTACGTTTTTAGCCTAATCCACTGAACCAATTTTTATGAATTTCAGCGTAGAGATAGATTGGACCTTGAAGAGAGACATAGGCTACCTTTTATCTCAAAATGTCCATTGGGATGTGAGCGAAATCGCGGGAAAAGCTAGTTTGTATTATGCGCAGACGAAGCGGAATAAACTACAATTACAATTAAGTCTCGGACAATGATTTATGTTTAGGATATGCTCAGCTTCTTTTTTAATTGTCGACTACCTCGTTTTGATATGAAAGTTAAGAAAAAGTGCAAGTTTTAATTTATAGCTACTTTATAATATGATTCTTTTCATTTATATTTTCTCTAAAATGTTTAAAGTACAATGTTTATACTACGAAGACGATGTAGTGACGAGAATTGAGAAGAACATGCTGAGATGGTTTGGGCATGTCGAGAAAATGGATGAAAAGCGACTAACAAAAGGGATTTACATGGCGAATGTCAGTGGAACCGCTGAGAGGTGACGCCCTAGAAAAACTTACGCCGACCTTATTGTTGAGGTTCTTCAAAAAGGTCAGGTGCGTAGTACTCGCAATCGGCGTATGTGTATGAAAAGATGTATGAATGTGGTCGAAACAAAAGAAGAATGCAAGAATCGTAGCAAGTGGCGCTCTTTAGTTTCTGCTTACCCCCATGGGAAAAAGGCGTGAGTGTATATATGTATGTTTATACTACACTTTGATGAAACGAATTGTTTCTGGATATAGTTACTTACTGTAAAATTCCTACTTATGGCTACTAATATTATAAATTCAAACGTAACTCTGTTTGTCTGTCTGTTGTCGATTTCAATGAAATTTGGCACAGACTGAAATCTCAAGTTTCAAAAGAGGTAGGGCATAGTGGGAGTAATTCCACTCAAATTGGTGCTGCCCGAATGGGGAAGTACCTCCGCCTTGCAGAAAATCTAAGTGAAATAACACTGCTTTGAGCTGTGTTGTGTTCCTTATGGTGAGCCAGGTTGCCAGTGCTCCACGAGGAAACGTTGTGTCGCCAATGGAGGGACTTTGACCCTTATACTGACAACCCAATTATTCTTCTTTCGTTTTACAGGGTCGGCAAAGCGCAAGTGATACCTCTGATGTTGCAACCGTCTAAAGGCTACGGTAACCGCTTACCATCAGATGGCCCGTATGCTAGTTTGCCACCTTAGTGGTATAAAAAAAGTAGATGTCTAGCGCTTACTTAGGTCTGAAACTAGGTTCTGCAGCTCTGAAAACATATGCTCAATAGTGCATATCTGAAAACTACAGATGTCTCTACTACTGCATAATAATCACACCTCTTTTCCTTGATACATCCCCCACTCATTTCAAAATCGATGTTTGCAGTACAGGTCATTGACCCCGCGCGAGCGCATCCACACTTTTGGCTAGCTCTCATACATTACGTGACGGAATTTTTTAATTGCCTCCCGTTCACACTTTAGTCTATTTAAACTAGTGCGAAAGAGATAGGCGATAAGTATTTAATATATATGTATAATACGTTGAGATTAAAAATTGATTCTTCACAATGGAGAGGTCGTTATCTGGTGGGATTTCATGGACCGGATGTGATTTCCAATCCATCACAGTTTATGGTGAAACACCACACATTATGAAAATGTCGCTGATTAAAACGGTCGATTAAACTTCTTCGTCGATTATACTTCTATTGTGTTGCGGTTGTATGCGCGGCTGTTGAGCGTGAGTTCTTAAGTTCGATTCTAAAATCGAATTTAGTAATTGAAAAATTGGGAATTTCTGTGTGCAATTTCTCAATAGCACACAGGATTTGGGGTTTGTACCGTACCACGGCAATAGGCTCACCCCTTCTATATATTTACAAACGTAAACTGTTGTTATTCAGCTGCCTAATAAAACTATACATTCAGACAGATTCTGCAGTGATGGTTCATCAATATGTAAATATTTTCCTAAGTCACAGCCAATACACACACAGAAACAAACACACAACAAGCACACACACAAATTTAATATATACGCAAACACCACGAACACACAATATGTAATAATACAAAAAAAAAACAATATACACATTTTTCAGTTGTTAATTTTCTTCATATTTTGGTGTTAAATTCAAACGCATAGATTTTAAAACTTATATTGTATATAGCTAGTTACCATCAAATATTCTAATGATACTGAACACTCATACCTCACTGTAATACAACACAAATGTATTGCGATTAGATATTTATTTATGCATTATTTATTTATAATCATGAATTACAACTATTATTACAGGTACGACCCAATGCAATAGTGAAGCAAACAACTTATTTTCTTTAACTTATTTCATAAATTATTATCCTTGTGAATTTGCTCGAAAAAAATTAAACATAATTAATAAAATTCAACAAAATCCTTGCGAATTTACTCAGATTGCACGAAAATATGTCAATCCTCTCATGCACTATAGTTGTATAGTACGTAGATGTATAGTTGTGTAGTATGAACACTCCGTTACTTCTATATAGGGGCAGTAGTATTTTGGTTATTGTCATTCTACATCTGAACTTAAAAATAAACCAGTCATACCTTGACCTTACAATTCACCTAAATAGCATATACATCCTCTTTTCCATAAAACTACGAAACCAGTAACAATAAAAAGAAAACATCTGTAAACTCGCCCGTTCTAAAAAAATATTCAAATTAAATGCCGCACACTTACGCAACGGATCATTTAGAAGTCAATAATGTCATAATTTACTTGTATTAAACCGAAATGACCGTTCCTTGAACCATGTTGGTATTCAAAAGTCGTTTTCTACTTACCAATGGTAATGATCGCTAAGACTTCAACATGTAACAAGCTACATTTATATAATATTGTCAAAGCGTAAATGTTTTTGGTGAATATGTTTGGCAAAATGACGCGGGATTGTTGTTGTTGATGTAATTAATTCTATTTTTGAAATATTTGCTATCTCATTGGTCTAGTCTAGTTTTGTTTCCCAAGTCACACAGACAGAGATATTGGGTTCCTTTAGAAAGAGAGAGCTTAGGATTTTCTTTTTTTTTTGGTTTTATAATTCAGAAGAGGTTGAATACCGAAAATTACATGATATGGCATTAAGATTATGGAACTTCCTCGCTACACTAGTGGTCTTGGATCCGATTCCGAAGTCGAGCAATGTTATTGTGATTTTCTATAAAATTATCAGTAGCAGCTCGGAGTTTGATATTTGCGCGCGGATAATGGAAATAGACTCGCCCCCTATTAATATGGGACCTAAACATACGACGGAGAACTGTTGGTGTACTTTGGTACACCTTTGCCCAACCGTTCGGGAATACAGGCGTGATGATATATTATAGCAATAAGATTGCTGTCTATTTAAACCTAAAAATACGTTGCAAAAATGTACAAAATTCTCCTTTCTCTCTCTAATTTTTTAATAGGTGATAGTATCACATTAATAGTACCTAATGGCACAACCAGCGCTGGATTTACACTAGGGATTTACATTATCACTTGGGGCTAGTGCCCAGGGCGGCAAAATTATGATGAAAACAAAAATCATTTTCTGTAAAATTTCGAAAATATGGCGGCATTAAGCTGGAATCCAGCACTGGGCACTATGCTGAAATGATTGAGCAAACCTTCTATACATTAGTATAGAAGTGGTTCAATCCCAACACGAAACAAATGTTTGTATGGCTTGATAAAGGGCTTGATTTACATGTGTTTGTGTAGGTATGTGAAAATTTGTGTTTGTAAATGCACCCACTATACCGAAGGAAATCCTAGTTTCGGGCAAATTTTTTGATTAAAAAAGTAAGAAATCCAGACTAACAAGAAAAATAATTAAAAATATATCTAATTGGGTTCAGTTCTTATAAGAAATTTCTACTGACTGATGACTATTTAGTCATCATCACCATCATCATCATAATTTTATTAAAAACAAAAAACTGCGTAATGGCTTGAGCGCCACGCCACGGGTTGTGGATTCAATTCACGAATGGAACAAAAAATACTTAATTGCGTAGCGTAGGTTCCAGGTTTGACTGTTTTAAACGTACCCACGAAGAAAACCCCAGTGTAGAGCAATTTCTTTTTATAAAGCATAAGGCATTTCAGAATAAATTTGCAACAAAAGTAAGCTGATTTTTGAAGCGGATACGAGTTGTTTTTTTATTCTGAAAACAGTGTTCTTTGTTTGTCTTCATTCATAAATATTTCTTCAGCAACAGACGTCGATTCGTATGAAAAATTAATGGGTTCACCCAATTATAATTTCAGACGCAAGAATATATCACCATTCATAAAATAAACTAATTAAATATTCATTGGATTTGCTGAAGTTGAAATATTATCATATTCAACACTGAAGTGTTCAGTAAAAAATGGAAGACAGCATATTCTGATTTAATCAGGATCCAACCCTTTTTTTAGTAGCAATAAGTTGCCCAATATTACATTGGACCTAAAAACATACTAGAGTAATACTAGAACGAGCTACTTTAACCCGACTAGTGTCTCTTTTTCGAATATTATGTTCCTTATTTTTAATAAAATATTAAATATAAACAAATTTCAAAATGGAAAGGCATTTAACTAAGTATGGTGATATGGGACCATATTTTTTGCACATCATATCTGCATATGCCATGGTTGACGGCTGACGTTTAATTTTTTGTCGTAATTGTTATTTTATGATATGAAGCTCCCAGCTACTTTATACAAAGGATAATGATATTCAAAACTCAAAAGAGTTTTCAGAAATGGCCACCGTCAAAATTTCACGCAATAAAAGTTTCCAAAGATTTGTGTTGTTTTACGAAAAAAATCGACGAAAACTTTTTTCTACCATGAGCGCCGTTTGGACCACTGTTCAATAGCGGTGTTTGTTTGAGATACCGTTGACACAGTGGACCCGCAGCATCGTAAATTAGACAAAAATATAATGAACGGGAACGTTTGTAAAACTGTACTTGGGTTAATTTTTTTTGGTGACAGGTCCATTTGTTTGATGACGTTGCAATTGTTGGTCAACTGTTGGCGGTAAAAAGGTGCTGGGCAATTTTTAACTTTAGCCCTTTTTAATAAGATGCTTTGAATCAAATTGGTTGGTGTTAAGAATGTTGTAAAATTGGACATTTGTCATTTTTGGTCAACTCAACAGGCTATTCCGCTAGGCAGGCTTTGTTGTCACATAGTGTGACAATATTTTAGTCACAAACAAACCGAAGCTCCATTGCGGTGAGTCACGTAATATATTTTTAATATTCTTATGGTGATGGCTTATTTTATTCTTGCATTGACGTTTTGATATATTTTCTACAAACTATTACATAATAATGAATACGTATGAGTTTATATTATATGAATCAAAGGTGATATATTTGATTCATATTCTCGAAAGAAAATCTAGGTCAACCCTTAATTTTACTCGTCTTTAATAACGTTCCAAGCATACATTAGCCAAGGTCAGCAAGATTAAAACTAATTACTTAAGTTTATTGAAATTTGATACATACAAATGTCCTACATATATATGAAAAAGTTAATTTATTTTTTAAACATTTAAATCGTGCATTTATTCACAAAACTATAAACTTTAATTTTCGCAAACAGTTTAAAACTAAAAAACACGAATAATAAGAACCTGACTTTAACCAAACTGAAACTTGATAGAACATTGCAGTACTTTCGAGAAATTTCTTACCAATAAAACTATCTCAAAACACAGTAGCACTCCAAATAATGAACGACAAAGAATCGGACTAGTTTGTGAAAGGTATCATTATATACAATGTAGTTTTAAGACAAAACCGGGACTACACAATAGTGTTCGGTAGCTCAACATTGTCGCACAAGCAAACAATGAAGGAACATCTAATGTCTACGTCTTCATGAATATTATAATTAATCCTTTCACGAACTAACGGTGCCAACCCTTGTAAAGGCACAGGGTTGGCAGTAAAACAGTAAATCACAAGAAAAGGGTGCAACGGTACAGTGGCCAAATTTTATACGTAGTGGTATTTTTAGGTGGTATAAGTTTTACAGCGTAGTAAACAAAATTTTAGGGTTACATAAAACAAGTAATAGTTTTAGGAATAAAGGAATTTCCCATTTTTGGTCAAATAACTGTTTAATTTAAAAAAAAAGTGATTGCTTCATAATCATGACAGTAGACCATAGTTTGAATTTAAAGCAATTTTAATGGAAATTAAATATCACTCGCAATAGTGAAGAAAACCTTTTAAAAGAAAAAGCTTTTCTCAACGGTGTGTGGAGGGAAGAAGATGAGAGAACAATAAATGGCTCAACAAAAGTGACCAATAAAACAAAACTGATCATTTATTTTTATGAAATTTGCATAAATTTATCTTAAATACAGGATTATAATTTATTAATTCAGCTCATTTATTTATATTGAGGTTCGCAAAATTGGTACCTACCATCTTAATAATTATTGTAAATGTGTATGTAATGTGACGTTAACTTTTGCTTGAAAGAGATTTTATTTTTCTTTCTTCCTTCTTTCTATTTCTAAATATTCTGCCGCTAAATAATGTGCTACAGTTTTCCAGTTTGAAGGTAGTGTTAGCCAGTGATATATTTGATGATATTTGTTTCAGAGTCTGAGTTTCGTAACTTTATGTCCATTTTGTTATATATTGTAACAAGTTGATAATGATAAACAAATATACAGGCCACCAGATGGTAAACGGCAACAGTAGCCCATAGACACTAGCAACACTAGTAGTATCACTTCCGCGTTGTCATCTTGAGAATTTAGTTGTTTAGTCTCATATGCCCAGTAACTGTTGACTGGCTACATTGCCCTTCAAACGCAGTAATGTTACCTCGTTATTGCTTATTATAGAGATTGTCCCTGGCGTCATCAGCGGGCTCTATCAGAATATCAGCGCTACAGGTTACTTGATTTGCTCGCTGCAGCATAGTACTGACATAGGGACCTATTCGGACATCGCACAGGATAACGTACTTCCTCAGTTTAAAACTTGAATCCATTATTTTGTTGTTTTGTGTGTTGATTTGTGTTGTGGCTGTCAGAATAAATTTTCTTTCCTTCTTATCTTCTTCGTCTTTTTTCTAAGCGGCTGAATATTTTCCAATCTACCGTATTGGACCATTACCATCACAGATAACTCTGCAGCGTGAGCAGAGCATACTACCTTGTAGTCCCCTAAGACACAGAACTTGTTCCTTAAAAAGGGAGCTGATATTAAAAAAAAAACAAAATTGTAATTAAAACCTGTTTTGATCTGTCAACATTATTCTGCCAATACTTTTTCATGCTTTCATCGTATTGAACTCTGAATATTATAATTATATATTTAAGACTACTAATTAGTTAGTTAATTAAAAATCTATAGAAAGATATAGTTGCTTTCAAACCGTAGAAAGTAGTCTTCTGAAGATCTTGTCAATTCATCTTGTGGATTCGTTGAATTGTTCCAATAATTACATTTTCCTACTAAGCACAGTATGGGTCTAAAGACTGACAAACAATACTCAGAAATTAGAAAGTGGTTCCATGGTATTAACAACTCGTATCATCGCTGTACCATCGCAGCAATGGATGCTTTTCCTCTTACAAAACTTCTAAAATGTAATGCACGTTAATTTTTAAATATAAACGTCCAAGATTTTTGTGTTCGGGCGAGAAAATTCCTGTTTGCCTGCGTCCGCTTTCTTCATCTTCTTTCTGCGAAGATAGCTCCAACGCATTACTTTCTCAATCCTTCAAACGGAAGCGATCAGGACCCCCTTCCTCAGTCATATGATCCAAACTGAGGGACATCACTACCTCTCTACAACTGGGTATTCTATATTTAAACTTTTTCATAATAGCACCACATTTTTTTCATTTAAATTATTAATTTGAGACGTGAAAATGTATATTCTTATTGCAGACGATTTTATTGGAAGTCCGATTGCATAGATTTGTATGTATAATTTAATATCTAATATTAATTCCCATTTATAATAAAATTAATACTACCTATATTATTATATTACATAACAAATGATATTTAATTCTGTATTTAATAGATCTTATAAAGACACTTTTACAAGTCAATATTTTACTTTTTTTTTAAGCTGACTCCGACATTTCTCAATACTCAACCAATACCATAATATTTACTCAGAAGCATTCAAATCAGCCAGCAGTAAGAAAAAATATATCAATAATTTAATTTTTCAACAGATCCCGTACCGGAAAATGTATCCCGATGTTTCATTTATCATAATGGAACTTTCATAAGACTATTATGTTGTTTGTATATTTATATTTAATATGTATTATGAAGCCTTTTTGCAAATATAATACGATTTTCGAGTGTGTGTCAACGGACGCCGGTCGTTCCGATAGAAACGTCGACCGGAAGCATACAGACTATATCGTTTATCACGTTTTTCATTCACGTTTCACATTTGTATAAATCGTTTTACTAAAATATTTTTTCGAGTGGTCTATTCTGCTATATTTTAGGCTGATAATAGAGTAAATTTTATGTGCAATTACTATATCAATACTTACTTAATTGTTGTCTTTGGCAAAATTTAATTATAAATTATTATTAACTGATTAACTATATTGTTGAAGCCGATTAGTTCTTCATGAAGAACATCACTAACGTCAGCACTGACGTATGTCAATTGACAAGTGACAGAGGAGCGTTCGCGCGTTTTTTACTTGCGTTGTTAATCCATGGCCATGCCGGCGAACTACATGTTTTTTGTACTTTTATATTTTTAATAACTAGAAGTAAACAATAAATCCAAGAACCCGGCATTTCATTTACGAGCCACCTAGGAGCGCAATCATATATTATAGACAGGGGTCCTCAAGAATAAGGATGTTTACTCCAATTAAATTCGATGTTTATGAACGATGTTTTTCAGATAATTTCAAAATCCCATAAGACTATAGAGCAAGTGAAGGCAAGTGCGGTTATTAGTCGGTATGAGCCCGACATACCCTGCAGCCTCCCCTGGTGGTGGATGATCGATGATTTTCGTTACTATAAAAAAGGGATAACTTCAATACTACACTCTATAACCTACTCAAAGTTATAGAGTGTAATCAGAATTATAAATTTAAAAAAAGTCTTTAGTGTGCCAAAAATAATAGAAATACAGTAAGCAGATAAAGCCTTAGACCCCACACTAGAATTCCCTGTGTCGTGGGGTCTAGTCTCTTTCGGTCACTTATTATTATGAACTTTATGTTTAAAACACATAAGTATTGTAATTTTTGTTGTCTATGGGACTCTTAATTTCTACTATGAATTACTATATTGAAAATTTCAGGTTAATATTGAATCATGGCATGATTCAATTTTAACCTGAAATTTTCAATTGAAGCTTAATCGAGCTTTAGAAAAAAATGCTTTAGACGGTACCGTGCAAGAGGCACCTACTAATACCTATTTCTTACTAACGAAACATTTTTTTTTACATTTTTTCAAACTTATCATTCATGTTTTCAACCCATAATGTCCAATTATAGTCGAATTCCGATTAAAGTCAGGTTTGCAACCAAAATCCCACAGAAGTAGGTAAATAATATTTACTGTTTCATTGCTATTTATAGAAATAAATAACATTTACTTCTATAAATAAAAATAACATTGAACTCCATAACCTACATAATCCCGAAAAAAAATTAAGTCGAAGGTTATGAAAATAAACGGCAGAAACAAAACGGAATTTCACTCAAATTTCGAATGCGGAATTAATTTAGGAACTTTTTAAAAACAGACGCAAATCATGTGAATGAATATATTAATTATAATTTATAAACAGTTCGGATTCGTCAGTCATCGGCTGGGATAAGTCTATTCAGTGCTTAGTGGCATTATACGTAATTAGCATACATTTAGTTATTTAATGAAATATCTTGAAAAAATACATTTTGATCAAATAACGGATGACGGGTTAAGAAGAACACAACTACAATACACGAATATTTAAGTGAATGCGACTTCATCATGGAACGTAAGGTATGTGTTTGGAGGTTTAACATTGATACCCCTTTTTTTTATAGTACGGAAAATCCTCATGGATCCTCCGCCACCCGGGGAGGTGGCAGGGTATGTCAGACTCATACCGACTAAAAACCGCACTTGCCCTATTGTCATGGCCACGACCATGACAGGAACATTGATAATCTACGATTTTCTGATGGGTACTATAGGAGAATATAGTTGGTAAATAATGGTTTCAACTCGTACCTTTAAGTATAAGTATGTATTTAAAAAAAAAGTTTATTTAAGTGTTATATCCATTGTTTAGTACCCATAGTACAAGCTTTGCTTAGTTTGGGGCTAGATGGTGCTGTGTAAAATTGCCAAAAAAATAAAAAAAAAATATTTCATTCGATTAAAATTACAACTAATCAATAATGTCCTTCAGTTAGTTACGATTACCTAGACACATAATAAAATTATTAATCGTATTTAATCAAAAATATGGACCCACTTGAATGCGCCAATTATTAAGAAAGATATATATTGCATGCCTCGGTGATATTTAGCACAGGTCAATAATTTTTGGTCCTGAATTTTCTTATCTTATTCAGAGTTTCAGACAAACAACATAATATTTATAAAATGACCCCAAAACTAGTTGTTCAACTGTTTTTAAAGATGACCAACGTCTAGACAGAAGAGATTTTTGAAAAAAGTATTTTATAACTGTGTGCAGTACTGCACACAGTTATAAAAAATCGAAAATAATTTAAATGACAAAAGTTCGGATGTGAGTAGGTATATTCAAATAAGTCCCCATTAAAAAATTACTATTATTTAACCTGTCGAAATGTGTCGTGATGTTTACTTATGTTACCCATTTAAGATATTAATTACCTACTAAAAAAACTTAAAATCATCCCTTTGGACCGCAATAAAAATAGGTAAAACACACCGCCAAAGATTGTTAAAAAATGTGGCCGGTCACCAAAACGAAGAAAAATGGTTATTTTCATTCATATTGTAATTATTGTTTGCATAACATCGAAATGTTTACTTAAAGCTTCGAGACCTTGAATTTTTGTTGAAGCGACCCAATTAAGGTATTTTGATCTTTTATTTGTTTAGTTTCAAAGATTTGATCAATATTTATTATTAGTAAAGGGTTAGTTGTGTATTTCCTATTAAAAAGTGACAAATGACGTTTGTTTTCTTTATATATTTTTTTTACTATTGTGTAGATAGGACGATCTTCTGAGAAGCACCAAATTAAAAAATAAATTTATGAGTACAAATTACACACTAAATGTAGCACAGAATATTATACTTACCATAAAAAACCGTTTAATAAAAATACGAAAAAGGATACGCACTTTCTAGTCGTAAAAATATTTCAAAAAGTTGCAATTTTAGCAATACTTCGGATTTTTGTGACTGGCAATAAAAAAAACAGTTTACTTGTAATAAAAACTTTTTAAGACTAAACGATGAAATGTTTTGCAATGATACCGTTAGGTACTATTTAAATAATGTGTGCGTACAATTTGCACCGTTTTAATTACTCAGTAGATACCTAGTAATTAATCGTAAAGTCCATCAAAAACCAATAATTACTAGAATCGTAATTAATAAACGCATTTACGTTAACCACATTGCCGTGCCCACCGCATAATAACTTACATATTTATATTTTTGAATAATAAATTAAATACTTACAATTCTGGACTTAAATCTTATACTTTGTCTAGACCGAAAAAACCTTCACAAGTAATTATTTGTTTGTTTGTTTGGCTTTATATCGCCAAGTCATAAATTCCCGAATTTAATTAGATATAAAACGTGCTGCAGCTCTGATGATTTTTGGAATCGTGTGAAAAATGACATGAAAATTTAATGTCTGAAAGATTTTCGAACTGTGCGTGAAGTCTGCCAACCTGCACTCAGCCAGCGCCTCAATCGAAGCCTAACCCTTCTCTTGCTGAATTAAAAACCGTGCCCAGAAGCATGAAAATAAATAGTTTGATGATGACACGAATTTTCAGGAATAAATATTTTTTGACACGTTTTTATTAGCTAAGGAAAATCAAAAAGTACTGACAAGTTCGGACACGAAAGGAATCGTGGCCGGTCCTTTTCTGGGGGTTATAAAGATTCCGATAATAATGAACAAAAAATCTAATATAATACTCTTGTCGGTAGCCCAATAGAATTTTTGTAGCAGCTGTCATCAAAGAGTAGCTAATCTGTCTGGGAGACTATTATTCAATTATTAGTAATTTGTGACGCGAAGGCTTATGTACCGTGGGTACTCCATTACTATCTTAATCCATGACCTGTTAGTAATTTCTTAAAGATTACTATTGTTTTAAAACTCACAGAAAATGTTGTACCGCAAGGGTTTTTCAGCGGGCTTACTTTTATAGGATTAGAGACGACTCAGAGATAAAATTCTGTCATAGCCAGCTGTTTAAAAAGCTAAGATTTGAACATAACATAACGTACCATCACGTCTGTATTCCCCGAAGGGTGAGGCGGTGAGGTGAGGGTGGGTGTACCAATGTACACCCACAGTTCGCCGGTATATTTAGATCCCAGGTTCAAGGCTATTGCCATTAAACGAGAATGAATCCAAAATCCGAGCTGCAACTGAAAAATTCATCGAAAAACCCAATAACACTTTGCTTGACCTGGGAACCGAACCCAGGGCCAGCAGCACGCTTAGGACCACTAGGCTTACGAGGCAGATATAATAACATATTTTGATTTGCATAAAATGTAGGTTAAATTAAGTTATTACAATAATTTTTCAGAGTTAAGTGCCTACATTTTATCGCAATGCGCGACAAGAACATTATATATTGATTAATAAAATTATTTAAGATTAAATATTCATGAGGAAACCTGCATACCTTAGAGATTTTTCTCAACGGTTTGTGAAGTCTGCCAACCCGCACTAGGCCAGCGTGGTGGACTATAGCCTAATCCCTCTCAATATGAGAGGAGACCCGTGCCCAGCAGTGGGAGAGTATCTGGGTTGATAATTATACATTATAAGTTAGAAAGGTTAGTATTAGGTACGATAATATTTTCATGTTAATAGTTATTATATTTGCCTTGGATAGAAAAATGTTTCTATTAATTTTAGATCATTATAAATAGTGGTATAGTTATCAACGAGGATAAACGCGAGGACACTCCTTGTCTCGACCTACTTTGTAATTTTAAAATTGAAGGAAACACATAGGAATTAAATATAAAATATAATTAGGTGCTTGATACTGTATCATTTTGGCTGCGGTCAGGTCTTCCCCGAAATAGATAAAAGCACATGAAACATTATTATATACCATTTTATAATTCTCATATCATAATTATTACGTGGTCATTTACAAAAGCGATTAATTGTGTAGTAATTAATTACCCGAATTTTCAGTTTTGCTGGTCTGGTAATGTTACTAAGGGGGCTTGGGGCTAAGTCATAACTAAACTGATCAACTGATCTGCTAGGTTAAGCTGCATTAGCCGTGGTCAGTCTGTGGATGGGTGACCATTCTTGATACATAGAAACCCCTCTATACCTCGTAGAGCACGTATTTGTATTGTTCATATAAACACGTATATTTGAAAATGTATGACTATTGTTAGTGGTAGTCAGAAGCCTAAAAAGCATGACAACAAATATCTATCCTCAGTATATCGGTATTACCCAGATATTGGTTTGCGGAGATCTGATGGGAGTCTCTTCGTGTGAAATACTGATATTCAGATACACTGGTTAGACTGGAAGTTGACCCCAACATAGTTGGGTAAAGGGTTGGAGGATGATGGTATTGTTGCTAGGTCTCGTTTAGATTAAAAGCATTAAATATGAATATATTATTTTTGAATTTGGAAATCATAAGATGGCAATGTGATTATTCTTTTTAATATTGCGTTCAAAGTGTATGAAATTTTGTGTGTTCCCTATAAACTTCATTTATTTTATGAAAGGACATTTGCCGGATTGTCCAGTGACAGAGAGAATCCAACTTTTCTAACAGTTGTTTCGTGCAGTACCTACCTATCTATAAAAATATTATCTGTCTAATTAATAAACACTAGACAATTATAATTATTTTCTTCACAGTATAAATTACCAACTAAAATCAGTATGACAGACATATTTGTTTACGGCACCCACGAGGCCATTGTTCCTTGTCAGCCACTCGAGAGTTCAAGATACGGGAAAACGATGCGCTCCAATTTTCCCCGTACTATGAACCCGATAAAAACTATGTTCGTTTTTCAAACGCGAATTCTGTACGGAAAAATTTATATAGACTCTTCATGACTGATGATGTCCTAGTAGATATTCTGGTATAGTGTTTTTTGTTTTTTTTTTTATACAGAAACATAGTTACGTTTTTTAAACTTCATGCCTCATTTTAATAATACCGTTATTAAAAGCTAAAATCTTTTTATTATTTTATATTCAACTATTTATATAATTATCGGATAGATCTGATATTATTAGGGAATGTTTTCGAGAGTTGAAATTATTTATACCCTCAAATAAAATGGCGAGAATGTGGAGTATGTTTTAATGGAAAAACATTCGAGTGTCTACATGCTTTCATCGGTTGCGAGTTAACCTGATTTCAAGTCATCAACTTACTGTAGGTGCGTTGGCTGTTTGAAGCCACATGCGAGCAAAGTATCGGGTTTATTGATCGCATACAGCGCCATGATAAGTTGGTAGTCTAAGAGAATCCATCGAATTTCATTTGAAAATGACATATAATGGATAACTAAAATACTAACATGTCCAAATAGCTATTATTAAAATAATAATAAAAATGTTGTTTTAAATCAGCTATTCATTATTACGATTTAGACCACTCTTTTTATCTAGTTGGCAAAATCCCAAGCGTGTTAGTTTCTAAACAATCAGTTTCTCCCAGACATAACCTAGTAGCAATTATTTAATTTGCGACCCTAGTCGCATGGCGGTCTCGGTTCATTGACTTTGACATTTCTAATTTAGGCCTCGTATAACTTACCCAAATTGAGGAGTATGGTCGTATCATACGAAGTATAATAAGAAAGGGGACTGCACAATTTAGTAGCGTTAGCTGCGAAAAACGTTCTCCAGTCGAGTTCACGTCTGCTTTCTTTTATTCAAATTTGTCCGTAGTGAAACCAATAATTGTATATTAAGTTAGCAGACATTTAAATTATCTTTATATTGTGTAGCTTTATATCAGTTTTTCTTCAATGATACAATCGATTTATGATAAATATTGTCGGTATCAATATCGAAACATTTTGATAAATTTCATTTTGTAATCGATTAAATTTAATTTTAAACGATTTTATTATGATAAACCATATTTTGATGCATATAATTATACATAGGTAAATTAATTATCTTCTAGTATTATGAAAATGCAATGCAGTTTAATTTAGTTTATTAACATAATATTTTGTTAGTAATAAAATACACAAATATTTTCTCTCAACAGGTGTTCGATGGAATTGGAAATAAGTAATTACATAAGAGAAACTAGACACTAAAATCTGTCAAAAAACCGCAATATAATTATGCTCAAAAACAATGCTTCTCACCACTAGTGACAGTCACCAAAATTAGCAAAAAAAATCACAAGTTATTCGCATTATTGTTAACATTTCAACTGCTACCACGGACAATTGGGGCATTCAGACTGGCTCATTATTTAAAACAATTCACCCGGTAGTCAGTAGGCTGACAAATAATTGTTAAATAATTGAGCTATAGAATTGTAACAGAAAGTAAATACAAAAACTAAACTGGCCATAAAAGAAAGGGCAGAGTAAAGATAGGGTTGTAGCGGTAAAGTGCTCAGTTTATATGGCACGAAACGTATAACAACATTAATAATTTAGCATAGAATTAAGGTTATAAATAATGTATAAATTGCCAGTTTCAAAGTCTTGTTTTAGGATCCTATCAAAACCATAGCCTATTAAAAAAAACTATACGATTAATTATTACGTCGTTACGATTCTATTTATAAATCAAATATGTAGACACCTAAGACTCGTTTCACCAGCGTCATCATTATAATAGTTCATCTTATTTTATAATCGCACGTACAACAGGAAGGAAGATGGCATGTAACGTGGTATTTATTTGTTGGCCAATGACGTCTCGGATACACGTCAATTCTTATGTGTTGTCTTATAAATGATGAAATATTATTTTCAACAGCATTGCACAATAAATAGGGTACCTACAACATTTGTAATAAAATGTGTAACGTTGCATTCGATCATCAACGTCATTGCAACGTTGATTAAAAAAATATAATCAACAAAATTTTGTCAGTAATGCTGTCTACATTTCTTGTATGAATTTGTTTATCGCGGTTCTCCAGAAAGAGGTTATGTTACTTATAACATAACCTCTTTCTGGAGAACCGCGACGGTACAGCTTATTTCTCTTAAGAAATAAGCAGCACGTGCCTTTTACTTAGCTAAGTAATATATCAATAAGTTGTATAATGTATGTTATTCCGTCTACTATGACAAAACATAACATTAGGAAAACCCTTTGTGCCTCGGAGAGCACGTATAATAAAGCTGTCGGTCCCGGTTGCCATAGGAACATCTATAACAGTCGTTAGTGGTATTCGAAAGCCTAATCTGACAACCAGTCTATCCTCAGGATATCGGTATTACCCAGAAATTGGGCTCCAGAGCGACGTGTGACGAGGGGGTGACGGTTGCGTCTTGTAAAATTATCGTTTTCTTTTTCAGCCGCATCTGGTTAGACTGGAAGCTGACCCTAACATAGTGGGTCCTTAGTCGTTTCGCACCATGAGCGATTCGAACCACAGTGCGAATCGCCAATGTAGGTACTGTTTTTGAATGGGCCACGGTCTTTTGAAATGTGTCAATTCGGACCACGGGGCGAAACAAATGCTTTTTTCGTAGGTCCAGTTTGACTCATATCAATAATTTCAGGATTCCAATTATTGATTGGTACAGATGAGTAGAAAAGTGGTTCGTGAAAAAAACATTATAAAAGGTTCGGAGGATGATGTACAGACGCCAGCAGGTCAAGGTATCCAAAACTGTCAAATTTTCCCAGTTGAAAAGGAACCTTATTATTTAGTGTTAAAGTTGAAAATCTATCGAAGCAATTTGACAGATTAGGGTAGCTTGATGTGCTGGCCTCTGTACATTAGGATAACTTAGCATTAAACATAAATAGTCTTAATGTTTGTTATAATAAGTTTTCTGCTTTGTTTTATACTACCTACATCTACTATACTTATCAAAATCCTAAAAGTATCTAGCCCAGCCTAGCGATATTTAGGATAGGTAACTTAAATAAATAAATAAATAAAAATATATTCTTGTACAATTTTACCATTACCATTTTGTCCCAAACTAAACAGAGCTTGTAGGTACTATGGGTACTCGACTATGGACATAATACTTATGTACTTTTTTTGTAAATACTTATGAAGTGAAAAATTAAAAAAAGAAACTCATGTTATGTGTTGCCATGCCAATCCAAGAGATTCAACTATGGCGGTAACCATTTCTCCGAGCATTTGGCACCTTAGCTAAAAGCTTCGTGGTATCTTTTCCTAGAAACCAAAGAAAGTTAGCCCTTACATACTTTCTAATTACAAAAAAACCTTAAAAAGGTTGCAATTTTTTGCACAACAATGAACACAAAGGATATTTGTATTGGCAATAAAATAGCAATTAAAATTCGTTGTTGGCCACAATTCTAATGTTTCCAAAATAGCGACCTTGAAAACATTTGCACAATGCACATGGGGTTATAAAACTATTTGAGAATGCACAAAGCATGACGCAAGTGCGCTATCAGGAGATATAAAAAGTAATAAAAGGTTTGGGTATACAAACTATTTGCGCAAGTTTTGGTAACTCATTAAACGTTAATGGTTACTTTGATCCTTTTTAGTGTTGTTTATTTACATCGTAGTCCCGAATATCTAAGATGTACCTGGTCGGTCGGTAATAGCATCTATAAAACTGAGTGACTAAACTATTTGATTAAGTAGTGGGAAAATAGTTGGGAGGCTTTGGCGTACAGTAGGATAAGCTTGTAATAAAGAAAAAAAAACGATTACACTATTCACTTGCCCTATAGATATGGCCATCCATGAAATTCGCCACGACCATGACAGGATTAGGAAATTGGACACAATCAATGTTATCAAATAATACAATGATTATATAACAATTACTGTGACACACTAGCAATCCAAAAAAAAAACGAGCAAATAGAGGAAATTCTGAAAAACAATAAATAAAGTACTTAGGTAAGCGTTTACTATAATAAATGACGTCACGCTTGGCAGTTCATTTGGGATGTACTCTCTCTTGAAATTTTTTTAAATATCAAAATTCGGAACACGGCGCATTTTATTATATTTTTCTTAGAAGTTTTGCCGTCGACTTTGGACTCTGCCGGGCATAATTTTAGACATGGAAAAATATGCTTGTGGACATGACAAAACTACACATGCAATTTGACATGAAGCACGCTCGCTGTGCACGTTGCCGAGTAAGGTTAAATCAAATTTTCTAGGCTGTGACATTTTTATATTTACTGCATCATTAATCTAATCTACTCTCGCAATCACGGTCGTTGTGCGTAATGCAGTGGGTCCAATTTCTAGGCAGGATATTAAGAACTGTAAAATTATGATTATGGAAATATTCACGACCTATTTCAATAGCTTCTAAGTTCACGTTCAAAACATCCATTTAAAAACAAGATGTTACATAATTTAAGTGTGTATTTACAAAAAAGAAGTATTTAAGTGTTATATCTATTCTCTAGTACCCTTAGTACAAGCTCTGCTTAGTTTGGGACTAGATGGTGTTGTGTGATATTGACCAAAAATAAAAAATAATAAAAAAAAAACATTTTTTGTCGATATCTTTAGTTCCACTACAATGTATAATCCCGCCGCAGGGCAAAACCAATGGTAAAGTATTAAAAAAATAAACAATAATACATTTATCAAACACCTGCCAATTAATATCTTATGTTATCAAACGCCTACCAATTAATGTCTTATGTGCTTAGCAATTAACAAATTAGTATACCGGTTTGATGCTGTGCATCAAATCGAGATAGCCAATGAATTGAGGTTACTTTTACAGTAACAATAACTGTTTTTAAATGACATGGTTAATTGTTTTAAATATGTGGTTATAGAAAAAATCCTGTCGAGTAATTGATGATCAGTAAATTTTTAGGAAAATATATGATATTTTATTATGTGCATTATACTGCTACTTCTGAAATTTAAGTCCTGGGTTATATTTTTTCTAGATGTGCCCTGCCTCGCAATGTTCTTTATAATTGTACTCACTCAGAACGCTCACAAACACACGAAAGTTTCATCGTAAACGGATGAATGGTAGATTTAAGAACGCATTCCACGCGCGACTAATAGTAGGTATGCAGCGAAGAGGCCTCGTCCTTTGAAGGGTTCTTGCGAGGGCTGAACCTCAGCCTGTTAAGTCATGGCAATATCACGATTCCCATGGCCTTGACTACAGGGCAAAGGAAGGCTGGTGAAGTTTTCCCTGGCTCCTCCCCAGGTGGCAAACTATCCGTGAGAATATGCCGTACCTACTTACAAAGGTGTAAGAAGGCATAGGGGACGAAAGACAAACGAATTTATAATAAATTCACTATGTGTTTGCCGTGTATTGTATGTATGTATGAACTGTATTGTTAGTCTAGAGGTCCTAGTCGCGACTGCTACGCTAAACGTCTCAGGTTCGATTCCCAGGCCGAGCAAAGTGCTATTGGGTTTTTCTATGAAATTCTCGGTAGCAGCTCGGAATTGGGATTTGTGCCCTGTTAATTACAATAGGCTCACCCCCTATTACATTGGACCTTAACATACCGACGAACTATGGGTATATATTGGTACATCTGTGCCTATCACTTCGACGAATACGTGCGTGATGGTATGTATTCATCGGTTTAAGTCTTGATCGAAATAGATAATTGACTAAGCAAAAATTAATATTTCAAAATAATTTTATTGTGTTATTGTAAAGTAGAACAAAGCATTCTAGTGACGCATATAAAGAAAATCCCCTGAATAAACAAACCAGCATTATTATTTAAACGTGTTCACTGTACGATCAATCACAAAAATACAAAGAGATATCAACATTTTATGGTAACAAGAATACAAAAAACATTGAGAGATACAGACGGCACCAAAGAAAGTTTTTGCCATATGAGTTGTGGAGTTAGAGCCACAATTTAGTTGTACAAAAAATAGTATGGATTCTAATTAAAGCAATACTAGATAATTACAAAAAGCCATATATTTTTAAATAGCATTTTAATAATTAAGACTTATAATTTAGTAATTTTCTATCATTATATTTTATTTGTTACCTCTTCTGTAGTACAAACAACCGAGTTCCATATCTCAATATCAACAAATTATACATTGTCTAGAAACATTTTATCGACACATTGTTTGATAAGAACATGCAATCTTCACCACAAATTGACGACCCAATAATGTTTTACATATTAATGACACTAGACGTCAAAAACCGGAACTGGGTTAGTGATATACGGCTTTTGCATAATGTTTTTTTAAAGGTCATGTATGATATAAGACATAACATTTTATTTAGATATTGCACTATGTTTTGCAGCTTTTTATGATCGCAGCTGGATACTGGCTGGAGAGGAGAGGCTCATAACTTCCTCGTTAGTCTAATGGTCCTAAGTGCGACTGCTACGCTGCAGGTCTTGGTCAAGCAAAGGGTTTTTCTATGAAATTCTCAGTGGAATTAGAAGAACTCACTCTTCTTTAGTTTACAATCACTCAATCATGAACAAAATTGAGCTTATACAACCTTTTTCATACAATACTTTCCTAATTTAGTTAACCATAAATATTTGATTGATATAATTTATTTGGTTACTAATTAATAACTTCAATTATGTATTATATTATATATGTGATAATTAACATCAATATTGTTAGTTTGCCAACTGGAAAATTCCTTTCATATAACGTTTTTCACAAAAACATTAAGAACAAACTTTACCATTAATGTACCTAAAACTAATACTTATTTATATTTTCATCGATATAATATTGGTTGTGCTGCCCAAGACCGAGATGGTTGGCGCTCTTTGGGGGAGGCCTACGTTCAGCAGTGGACGGCTATAGGCTGATATGATGATGATGATGAGTATTGGTTTGAGTGGAAAATTCCTTGGACATGGATTTTCCACGAGAACATGAAAAACTTAACTACCTATTAATTTTAATGCCTGAAAGTAAGATTTTGCATCACATTAACCCAAATGCGCTAAACCAACATAAAATTAAAACAAATGCAAAAATATCTCACAAATCCAACATGGCAGGACACCGTAAAACGTTTCTCTCAAATAATCCTCTTAGCTTTGCTAATTTTTCATTTACTTACTATTCCTAAACTTTATAACCACCGGCATACCCTAAAAAGCGCCGAAACGGATTAAAAATTAGGCTGCCGGCAAGCTATAGTGTCGTTAAGAATCAAATCTTTTGTTGGGACCATAGACTATTATGATATTTTTAATCCAACACCGATTTTAATCCCACTAAACACTATCTTAATCCGTCCACAGATTAAAATCTGAAAAAAAGTACGCTAATTTTTGGTAATTCCGTAAATATAGAATATTTGCTTTTGAATATTGTCTTTATATTTTTTTTATATTAGTGAGAAAATTTACGGAGTGGCCAAACAAAAGCGGTATCGTTTGCGGGATTATGAATGATGGTATTATTTTATATGGGTTGCAGGATTTGCGGGGAGAACCAGTGGCAACTGGAACAGGATTAAAGAATATTTTATCTACAGCCTGGTTACTAGAAACAAAGTTGTTGAGTTTTTTGGTGCCGTGTTTTGAAAAGAAGTCACATTATCTTATGATGGATGCTCCCGACTCTTATAACAAGTATTACTGATGAAATTTTTCTACAAATTTCAAGTACCTAAACAATTTTTTTGAAATTTATATTTTTTGCATTAAGGTTGTTTGTTTCAATTAATTAAATTAAACAAGTGTATAATCAAATTGAAATATTGTAATTATACATTCTATTAAATTACATTAACTATAAGTATCTACTTTCTAATTTTAAAATACACATTTTTTATCATACTATATCGATATTGTACAGCCAAGAGCATCCACCTCGTATTAGAAATGCTAATACACTAAAAGTGTGTCACTGTGAGAAGATAGTTAGTGAATAATCGGCAAAGGCCAATATTGATGTATCACGACTTGTACGTAACGATTTCTCTCGAGACAAGTTCAAAGTCCCCGAGAGTGAACATCTCTACAATCGACGACGCGACAAGTGTGAAGGATCGCACTTGTCACTTCCGAGTTGGTACCTATTCTTTATTTGATTATTAAATTTAGAACAACAGTTTATCATCTTTGCAAAAAAAGGAATTATTTATTTTAGAACTTTTAATGTGTTTAAAATAAAATGTTATTTTAGTACCTATATACGCATTTTATATTAAATTACATTAAAAAATTGAATGTCATTTATTATTGACAGCCCCCAAAAACGCCCCACACATCGTGGTTACTTAGTATTGAAACTGTTCATAATTTATTATTATATTTATTACATAAAGTAAGTTGTAAACAAGTTTCATTCATATATTTTCCTCAATGAATATCCATAACATACTTACATGTTTTAAGGCTATCAAAATTCCTACGCACTGGGTAGTGTAACAAACATATTATGAAACATACATTTATGTTTGTCATATTAATATTGTATCAACAGGGAAACCCAATAATCGGTCTTTTACTATTTACAATGTGTAATCATACCACAATTTACCAAAGCTTAGGTATTAAAATAAAATTGTGTATGTATGACAAGATGTATGAATGTGGTCGAAGCGAAAGAAGTATGCAAGAATCGTAGCAAGTGGCGTTCTTTAGTTTCTGCCTACCCCTATGGGAAAAAGGCGTGAGTGTATGTATGTAAAATAAAATTATTTTATTAGGAAAATAAAAAAAATATGTACTAGTACATCCAAATTTTTTTAGGAAATAAAATAATAATTCATGTAATAATCGATATATTTTCAACGAATTATAGAAAAAGTGGTAAGTTTTAATGGACGATAGAAAAATTTGAATGGATCTTCAGTTTTTTTTTTGTTATAACATGACAAACAAGCACACCGGCGCGGACGCATGATGATAAACGACAGCCGTAGCCCATACACGCCAGCAACACCAATAGTATCGCTAGCACGATGTTCTTTTGAGACTTCAACTTAATTTATTAATTTATTTTAGGAAAGCTTACAGACTAATAACAATTTATTAGTTTTAAATATGGATCAATGTTTTTTTCAGCATGACTGATTAATGCATCTACCACGCTTTGTCTCTGTACCACTCTATGGTTGGCTGGTAGAGAATGCTTTTAGCATTAAGTCCACCTCTGTACAATCTGTTGTGCATAAAGCATTAAATAAAATAAATAAATATTGGTATGTAACAATTATGTTGCAAACATTACTAATAGCAAGCTTACATGTTTTTAATCTTAGTACTTAAGTATGGTAACAAAAAAGTACTTACTTAAAGTTAAAGAATTTAGTAACAAAATTTAATTAATCAATTCTAACGTTTTTCTGATTCGACCAATTTTAATCATTAGGTACAAAAATGTTAGTTATTTTTTATTAATCTTAAAGTTACAATAAAAATGTATGAGTATATATTATACAAATATGTGCGATGTAAACATTTTTATACACGTCTGTGACAAAACTTAATCGTAATGTCGATTTATCAAAACAATTACATTGTTTGTATTTTATTTATCAGATTGATCACGTACAAAGGAGTGGTTTTAACGAAGAATTAAAGCAAATTCTTCAAACTGATGTCGACCTATTTATTATTTTTCATTAAAGGTAAGTTTAAAATATTTTATTTTAAATAAAAAATGTTTTTTTTAAATTAAATAAGAGTTCAAAAACTTGCTAAATAAATGAATTTCAAAACGGCCAAAAAAAGTAAGGGCTATCTGATTCTAGGCAAAATTAATGAATAGTTAAATTGTGTATTAACTGTTAGAGCATATGCTAACAAGCATCATGGCAAAAAAATGTAAAAAAAAATATATTGTAAGGGCGGGGGCGCATAGACGCCCACCCGGCTGAAAGCTTCCAAATTCGAATCGCAAAAAAATGCGCGATCGTGCGCCCGAGAGCGCTTATAAAAGGAAGGCACGTGGTCGCGTTGCCACAGTCGTGAGACATCCACGGAAGCGATCGCACGTCACTCTATTCCGCGCGCGCTCCTCCATCGTAAATAAGATCGATATTTTCAAGTTCAAGAATAATTTAATATGGATATCAAGGTTTTGGATCCCACTGGCATCTATTGAAGAATTCAACATTCGTCAATCAAGTTGAATTGAATTGTAATTTGAAGAAAAATCTGCAAAAATGTTCGGTTTAGACCCAACTGGTGTTTACTGATTTTCGGAAGATTAAAATTAAAATTTTGAAGAAAATTATTGTGATCAAGATGTTTGTTCTCGATCCGACTGGTGTCTACTGATTTGGGATATTCATCTCAAAAATTCAGATTTAATTTTTTTAATCCTCCGCATCCTGCTCATCAAAATGTTCGGGCTTGATCCCACGGGAGTGTACTGAAGAATTGTTCGTGAGAAAAACATTGTAGTGCTTCAAAATGTTGGGCCTGGACCCAACCGGAGTGTACTGAAGAAAAACTGTTTTAGTGTTAAGTGTTGTTAGTTAACAATCAAAATGGTCGCCCTTGACCCCACTAATGTGTACTAGGTTTAAGTTCTGTTTTTATTTTCGCCTTATTGTTACTTCTTCAAAATGGCTATGGTTCTAGATCCTACGGGAGTGTATTAGGTTAGTTTAGCGCAATGTCGCATCCAACGTCATATCACATAATTTAACCACTACAAAATATTTTTTTAAAAGTAAAATGTCAGTAATATGTTGTTCATCAATCCGCCACAAATTAATATCATTCAGCAGAAATGCGTTCTCATCGAATAGAAAGAAAAGGAAAATCATTAATGTAAAAGTGAAGTAAATTTTGTAATTATGTGTTTAGGGAACCAAAGACTGTTTGTTACTGCCTATCTGATGATAAACTGTTTGTTTATAAGTCTGGTCGAAGACTAGGAACGAATGTTCTTTAATTTATTGAAGTTACCTTAGAGTAAGGGATTATTTATTGACTAACATTAGGTAAGTAGAATAATTTAGTTGAAATATCAGGAGTTGGTGCGACAACTCTGTGTTATCATTTATGTTAAGTTTCTGATGTTCTTCAGTTGTCAGCCAAGTTAATGGTATTTCTTGCATTTCTATGTACCCATTGCATTTCTTTTCGACTATGGCAGTGATTTTATACTCTTGTAAAATAATAAGACTGTTAGATGAATACTCTAGCTAATTGTTGCTGAATCAGCATTGAAAAATGTAGAAAATATACAAATTGAAATTTTTAAAACGTTGTTGATTTTTTTACGAACCCATTACTCAAGTAGATACACACACACATTCAATACATAATTTTGAAAAACTCAACTCGATCATATTTTTAATATTTTTGCAGTTTATCAAGATTTATATTTTATTCGAGACACCAAGTTATCATTTGACTCTCAAACGATAAATAAATATTGATGTAAAATCTTTTATAAATAAATCTTCAACAAAAACTGATGTTTAATACTTAAAAAATCTTTATGTAAGACATTACACGAACATTGCTATGGTTGCATCAGCTACCATACGATTGCAAGCAATCGCAACCACCTTAACCACTCAGAGAGCGGTAGTTCTCCAAATGTCATTGAAAACTAACAGTAGGTAACACGATTAAAAATGACAAAGTTTAGATGAAATATGCACCAAAAATTTCAAAAGGTCACAGAATCACTACAGATTTTTTTTAATGGTCTATATAAAAACTTTATGGTCATTCGCGCAATCTACACGACTAGCTGATATTTTTACTGATGTTGCTGATGCCACGCGACACAGGAGGAGAGACGGCGAGATACCAAAGCCACAGAAGTAAGTATGATATGATGTAAGTAGGTATATTATCTTTGACTCCTTTAGATTTTTTGACAACTTACCCGAATTTAGACATTGAAATAAAACTACTTTTTACTGATTTGATCCGATTAATAATATCTACCAATTTAACGCAATAAAATCCGTAATAAGTAGGTAGATTCATATCATCAGAGATTTGGATAATTTCGATATTACTTACATAGTTAAGCTTAATAATATTCTAGCAAGATCTAGAAAATTATTTATTCGAACAATAATTTTGGATTATAAAATTTGTAAGTACTAACTCAACTCTGATCAAATCATAGCTGTTCCAAATATATTAAATACTTGTAAAGAAGAAATTATTGCGGCCTACAAGCTGCATCCTACAAGAATGTTGAAAGCGTTCAATCCGACCTTGTTAATGAAATGTTGAAAATATTCTCGTGCAACAAAATAATAACATTACATCAGGTGATATCAAAACGAAGGTGAGCGATCAACCATGGACATCGACTATGTCCATGGTTGATCGTACAAACCTAGTACACAATCCTGATAATCTTAACTAACCTGTATTTTAGAAAGGCACGCGTTTGACGTATTTAGCTGACCTGGCAATGTCAATTCTGTGAATTGAAGGCTCTTTGCACATTGACGCGTTTCTGAAATCCTCATTCACAAGTAGGTATGTGAATGAGTGAATGATGATAAATGAATGATGAATGATATAAATTTTTGTAAAACACTCGGGTAAAACCAATTCACTGGGGCTCAGTGCAGGACCGCTCAGGTCTTTGATGCATTTCTTTCTTCAGACACATTTTTAACTGATTTCTTCGGCGCCTTGTAAATAAAAAGAGCAAAGACCTTCGTATTGGTACAAAATATTGGGCTATTATATAATTCATGATATCCGTTTTTCGGCGTTTACATCAACATCAATGATGTTTTTATCTTAATTCGTTACAGGAGGTAACTTGACGTGGAACTGGTCTACCGTATACCGATGGTCTGAATGCAAATCCATTATTCACAATCAAATTACATTATCTATTGGACTATACTCACTATTCATTAAAGGCAATAAAAATTTATAGTACCTATACTAACTCACCGTAGGCTAAATAAAAATTACTAATACAATTCGAATGAGGGTTAAAATAGATATCCATAACAATAAACAACTTAATACCTAACATCTTTATTGTAATTTTCCAAAATTTGATTCGTTGAAGTTAAGTTCAAAATGACAATAGATGGCGTTGATATTATAGTCGTTGAGATGAATGACATTACTCGAGCAAAACTGCGAACAAAATCCAGTGCAAAGTAGTTTTGAAACTGCTTTGAAAAATTATAGGTATCAGTTTTATTATTAAGTAGGTATGTGTATACCTACTGTCCCACCACTGCGGGTCTCCTCTCATAGAATGAGAGGGATTAGGCTATAGTCCACTACGCTGGCGTAGTGGGGGTTTGGCAGACTTCACATGCCGTCGAGAAAATCTCTAAGGCAAGTAGGTTTCCGCACAATTTTTTCCTTCGCCTCTTTATTCACATAATAATGTATAAAGAGTATATAACTATATATATGATTGACTCAAACCTCTCCAATTTCTGTACGAGGCCTTTTGATCTTTGATAAGAGAACAAAAAAAAAAAACAGAAAAGTAATTTCTTTATATACAGTGTGAGTCTTCATAATGTGCACATATTAAAATAAGGGAAACAATGCTTAATTTTATCAACAAAAACCATACTTTAAATTAATTGTTCGTGACTGTGACCATCGTGTAAACAAAAATTAATAGAAAAAAATGCATATTCTAGAAAAGCCATCGAAATTTTCCATTGGGCACAGTTTATTCCCCAATTTAGACGCCTAAATATTATTCATCACTATTGAGTTTGTTGTGTTATGATAGATAATTTAGTTTGAAAGTGAAACCGTTTTGTTTACAGGGGGGACAATCAATATAGGATTTTTTTTTAATTTTCAAATATGGTTTTTGTCGATAAAATTAAGCATAAATTCCCTTATTTTAATATGTGCACATTATGAAAGCTTACACTGTACCTGTATATTAAAAAAAATAAGAATAGGTATTACTCATGGGTAAGTTACTTGCCTCCAAACTACATTGTAAGACTGTTTAATCTTATAACAGAAATTATTATTTGTATATTAAATTTAATATATAATGTCTCAACTTAGTTAAGTAATTTATGGGCTACTTGAAATTTAAAACGAATATTTCGATCGAGCATTTTATCTTAAGAGAATGCGTAAATTTCCCTGCATCTTATCTTAAACAATTTAGCTCGACAATGAGAGTAAAGTACAGATTTTAAGCTTAGCATGTAGGAGGTTCTAGTTCACTAAATAAGGATAATTATGAATAGTAGATTGTCAAATAAGGCGTGTCGATACACTCTTGTACAGAAGCCAGCTCATCAAGCAAATTTCTTTGATAGATTTTCAATTTTAATGCAACATATTAAGGTTCATATTCAATAGGAAAAAAATGACAGTTTTGGATAGCTTGACCTGCTGGCGTCTGTACATAGCTGTACCATATCATCACCATCACCATCAGCCAGAGTTATACTAACACACCGTAGTACTAGTACATAATAGGGGGTTGACACAAATACAAACTCCAAGCTACTGAAAATCTCATAAAAAATCCAATAGGTAACATTTTGCTCGACCTGGGATTCGAACCCAGGATGTCGAGCGTAGCAGTCGCGATTAAAACTAGGAGGCATAAATTGCCGCACATAGTTAAGAAAATTAATGGAGAAACAGGGTCAACCGAGGTAATCATTTTACGACATAATAATTAGGTATAAGGATCAGTACTTAATAAGCGCAATATTTTCTTTGGTTTAAAATAAAAATATACCCAATTTTCACAAAAAATACTCCCTTTTTATATCATAATAATACGATACGATGAACTTAAGTGTTTGTGTTTGTCTGGGTGTTTCTTATGTATTATAAGTATGTATTTACAAAAAAAGTATATACGTATTATATCCGTTATCTGGTAGGTACTGTAAGAGTTTGGAACAATAAGTTTTTATTGTTCACGTTCTGGCTGATTAATATGTGGCGAACAAAATAGTAAGTAGTTTTTGAAAGATGTCTAGTAATTAAATGATTTATTGTCAGATGATTTAGGAATTTGCTTGAGTGAATTACATAGAAAAGTCTTATATTTCCATACTTAATTGAGTTTTTATTAAAATACGCCATCCCTCATTAATAACTCGGACCTCTACAGTACCTACCAATAGGTACAAGCTCTGCTTAGTTTGGGATTAGATGGTGCTGTGTGAAAATGTCCCAAATATTTGTTTTATTTTTTTTTAATTTTGAAAATTCTATGCTCGTAACACCATACAATTTCAGTCAATACCATATGAAATCTCTAAGAAAATCACTAAGTGTATACTGATGACTATACCTATTGATGTTTGTGACTGTTCATTAATGCTATGGTAATAAGGCCTTTTGTACAAGTCTACAGATTAATCAGTTTCCGTTTAAGTTTGATTGATGGGTAAAAAAAAATGTTTAATCGGTGAAAATTAAATTAAATAAAATTGTCCTATGACAATCGTTAATGGTAGTCAGAAACCCAAAAAGCCTGACAACCAGTCTATCCTCAGGGTATCGGTATTGCAAAAATTGGGTTGCGGAAGTCTGGTGGCAGTCGATTCGTGTAAAATACTGATATTCAACCGCATCTAATTTCATACTACCTACTATTAATAATGTTACTATATTTTGTTCAATTGTTAGTACACTGCTGTTTGTTATCCCTAATAAAATAAAAATAAAAATCTGTATAGAATGGAAGCCACCCCGAAAATAGGCTCGATGAAAGATCGGTGATAAAATAAAATAGAAATGCAAACTACTCAAAACTATGAACACTATTTACAAGTGTATCAAGTGAATAATTATATTGAAAGTAAAGGGGCAATGTACCCTAAGTGATAAGAAGGCTGTATGATCACATTTTGCCAACATAACGCTACAAAAACATTACTAATTAAAATAAAATAAAAAAACAATCAGCTATGGTTTCTTACGTGGTACAATCAAATGACTGTCAAGGTCGCCAACTAGTTTCGTGTAATTAAATATACATGATGACACTGTCCGAGGTCACAAGACTGGCGATTGCCCTTTATATAAAAACTGCTAATATTGTGAGTACAATATATACAATAAAACAGTATGTCTGTATCTTTTATAGAATTTTAATACCACTAAGGTGGCAAACAAGCATACGGCCTGATGGTATGCTATTAACGTAGCCTATAGACGTTAGCAACACTAGGGGTATCACTTGCGCGTTGCCGACCCTGTAAAACGAAAGAGGAATAGTTGGGTTGGCAGTATAAGGGTCAACATAACGTTTCCTCGCAGAGCACTGGCAACCTTGCTCATTGTTAGGAACACCAGCTCAAAGTAGTTTTTTTTTTTCACTTTGATTTTCTGCTTATTCTGTTTTTTTGTGTGTGATCATATCCATGCGATCGAAATTGCGGACGAAAGGTTGTATTCAATACAAGTACCTTCAAAGGCACGATAAGGAGACCGCGAGGCGCCCGCGCCGGAGACACAGTAGACACTTCATTACATAACGACTTGGTCTCGAAGGGCCTTGATGGGCAGCTCTCGTATCCGCCAATCAGTACCGGCTGACAAGCGTGGGCGTGTGTTCTCAGAAATACAATCATTTTACCTACCCGTAGCTCATTTTATTGTTCAGAGACTAAATTTAATAATTGATGTGGTAATGAGTAATAAATAGGTGAATAACTTAAGTTAGTACCAATACGGGATTTTGTGAAATTTCCATAAACATACCATCTTGCCTGTATTTCCCGAAGGATTTGGCAGGTGTACCACCTGCCATTTTGCTGGTATATCTGGTATATAGGGGGAGAGCCTACTGCCATTAACTGGACATAAATCTAAACTCCGAGCTGCTACTGAGAATTTCAGAAAAAAAACAATAACTGGGAATCGAACCCAGTACCTAAAGCTTAGCAGTTGAGCTTACAACTACTAGGATGAATGAGGCAGTTCTCCATAAAATTGAGAAAAACAGAATCTGTATCGTACAGATTGTTTTCGGGTGTCATCTCGAGTCCCATAGTCCCAACCTTGTCGGAACCCTTTCCATACCCTGTCTGTACCCTGTCCGTACCTTGTCCGAACCCTTTCCGTACCCTGTCCGTACCTTATCTTTAGCCTGTTACTACCGTGTCTGTACCCTGTCTGTACCTTGCCTGTACCCTGCCTGTACCCTGTCCGTACCCTATTCGTACCTTGTCCATACCTTGTTAGCACCCTGCCGCCTCCCTTGCGACGAATAATTGAGAAATGTTTTAGGCTCTATTAAAAATAAAACTCCAGAGAGAGGAAAGTCTTAACAACACCACAATCATTAGTGGAAGTGAGAGAAATCCAAAAAGCTTGACAACAAGTTTATTTTTAGGATATCAACATTGCGCTTATTGGGGGATAGTAATAACGAAGCTGACCAACCGATCTGCAAGGTTAAGCTGCGTTAGCCGCAGTTAGTCTGTGGATGGGTGGATTCTTAATTCATTCATCGAGACCCCTCCGTGATTCAGAGAGCATGAAAAGCAGCCGGTTCCGGTTGTGATACGATCATGTTAGTGGTAGTCAGCCAAAAAACCTGACAACTAGTCCAACTTCAGGATATCGGTATTAGGTACCCAGAAAATTGGGTTGCAGAGGTCTGTCGCTTCCTGTAAAACACTGATATTCAGCCGCATCTAGTTAGACTGGAAGCCCACCCCCAACATAGTTGAGAAAAAGCTGCGATTATGAGCCTTATTATTGAAAACGGTGCCCGTGACGTCACCATTAGGTACATAAATGAATGTATACTAGAAGGTAAAAATACAATAACTTCATTGACTGGACTTTTATCTACGTCATATTCATTATGAATGAAAACCCTCAATGGTCGCACATAATACCCATAAATAAGGAAGTTTAGGACTAGAAACACAGTTTACCATAACAATAGTAATCGAAATAAGTTTTATTGTTATTTAGGTTAAATACTCAATGTAAATATTGAAGGAAAATAGTTGTTTATGCTGTTATTGTATAATAGTTGCGTCTACGTCACTGAGGGAAATACAGAAAAACGTAATGTTTATGGTGGTTAAGGGAAGGAAGAATCTGATAAATACATCATCAACCGAGACTGTCCAGTGGGACAGTCTGGGTCCAGTTCAGTCAGTCCAGCAGTGGTTGGGCACGGGTCTTCTCTCAGAACTAGAGGATTTAGGCTATAGTCCACCACGCTGACTAGTGTGGGTTGGCAGACTTCACACGCCATCAAGAAAATCTCTAAGGCATGCATGTTTCCTCACGATGTTTTCCTTCACCGTTTAAGTTAGTGACAATTAATATGTACTTATATATTAAAATGAAATGCTTGCAATAGATGGGAGGATGAAATTAAACGCACAGCGGGTCCAAACTGGATACAAACTGGATGAAAACTGGCTAAATTTGGAGAAGGCCTTTACCTGTACAGGGGTTCTTACAAAATATTTTCACTACATTACTAAGGTATCTAAAATTCTTATATACAAACTGTAATTACTACATACATACCATCACGCCTGTATTCCCCGAAGGGTTAGGCAGAGGTGTACTAATGTACACCCACATTTCGCCGGTATGTTTAGGTCCCATGTAATAGGGGGCGAGCCTATTGCCATTAAACGGGCACAATTAATCCAGACTCCGAGCTGCTACTGAGAATTTCATAGAAAAACCCAATAACACTTTGCTCGACCTGGTGATCGAACCCAGAACCTCTAGCATAACTACTAAGATCATAAAATCATCATCAACCCATATACTGTCCTGGCTGGGCACGGGTCTCCTCTCATATTGAGAGGGATTAGGCTATAGTCGGTGGACTATAGCCTAATCCCTTACTAGGCCAGCGTGGTGACGCTGGCCTAGTACGGGTTGGTAGACTTCACAAACCGTCGAGAAAAATCTCTAAGGTATGCAGGTTTCCTCACGATGTTTTCCTTCACAGTTTAAGCGAGTGAGACTTAATTATTAATACGCATATGAATTCGAAAAGTCAGAGGTGCGTGCCTTGGATTCGAACTCGTGACCTTCGACTTGGCAGTCCAACGGTCATGCCACTAGGTTACCTTATTCAATAATTACAATAAACATAAACTTAAACTGAGACTGACATGAGACTGACTATTATATTTTATTTAGATGTGTCTAACAACAATGGTTAGGTAAATTTACCCAATCAATATGGAATTGGCGTTCGTACCGAAAAATTTATGGTATTAGTAAGTATTCGCTGGCTTAATAAAAACCCATTGGCGTTCATAACTTAAAATATATGGTACATTATGTTTAGTAGTTAGTATTAGTTGACTTGATAAAAACCCTGAAAACTTATTAGTGAAATTGTATTTCACATTTTACCCATTATGTCATGGTTCTTAGTAAGTATTATTTGAATTACTTCACATATATAATTTTACTTCACATTTAAAATTATATACGAATTAGGTGCTATTCAATTCCCATGAATCATATGTAAGATTCGTACCACACCGTCAAATGTGAAAACATCATCATTTTTGTTTTAATCGAGTAGTTCTCTCAAAATTATGGGAAAATTGACAATATAGTCAAAGATAATTATTAATTATTACTTGGAACTGTTTATATATAGCGTACACAGTTAAAAATAAGTTTAATCCAAATGTGTTAGAGTTTAGTTTTATAATTACTTATACCCCCTCCTACTTTGAGAGGAGACTTGTGCCCAACATTTATAAATTGAAATAAAACTACTTTTTACAGATTTTATCGCGTTATATTGATATTATTAATCCCGACGTTTCGGACCCTTTACAGCGTTCATGGTCACGGGTAGACTGACCATGGACGCATAGTTTTATTTCAATGTATATTATTCGCGTAAATGTGAAAAATCAATATTTATAAATTGCAAAAAATTCAAACAGTTTTTTTTTGTGATTAAATAAATAAAACTCTATAAAAAGTAGTTTTATTTCAATGTCTTTCTATTTTCATTTCAGAAATCAATATAATTATATACTAGTAGGTAAATACTTCCATATGTGACTGCCCCATTAGTCCAGTGGTCCTAAGCGCGACTGCTACGCTAGAGGTCCTGGGTTCAATCCCCAGGTCGCAAAGTGTTGTTGGGTTTTCTATGAAATTCTCAGTAGCAGCTCGGAGTCTGGATTTGTGCCCGGTTAATGGCAATAGGCTCGCCCCTATTACATGGGACCTAAACATACCGGCGAAATGTGGGTGTACATTAGTACACCTCTGCCTAACCCTTCGGGGAATACAGGCGTGATGATATGTATGTACATACTTCCAGTGTATGTTGACCTCTAATTGTACGGGAAACCTATACATCACGAGCTTAGCTTATCCTGGAAATGTATAGCGATGTGTTCTCATACATACATGTCGCTTGTAGCCAGCATGTAGCCATTGCCAATAGAAAAAAGTCGTGAGTGATACATATTGAACTTAATTCTTAGAAAACATTAAGTATACATTCGTTCTTGCAGGCAAATGTGAGAATTAGCTTTAAGGAAAATTCCCTAGTTCTAGAAGTAGGTACGATAACACACGAAAATTTTGAAAAACATCATAGCACCAAAGTTTTTCACTAGATCTTAATTCAACGCAACGTATCCGTCCTTCCATGACCTTAATCCCTTGTCCTTTACTTTTTATAACATTTAATGTCTATTTTTTTATACGACAGATGTCAAACAAGCATACGGCCCACCTAATGGTAAGCGGTAACCGTAGCCTATAGACGCTTGCAACACCAGAGGTTTCACTTGCGCGTTGCCTGTATGTAAAACGAAAGAGGAATACTTGGGTTGGCAGTATAAGGATCAAAGTATCAACGGATCAACCACAGACTGGCAACACAACGTTTCCTCGCAGAGCACTGGCAACCTTGCTCGCCGTGTGTGAGTGAACTTAGCAGATCATTGTCCAGCAGATAAAGATAAAGATATTTATTCGCCAAGGATATGGTACAAAAGTTATTATGTTACAATTAGTTTTCCAACACATCCGCCTCTGCAAGAGGCATACGAATATTCTTAGGCTGAGATATCATTGCACGTACATTATAATAAAATATGGGTATGTTGGGTATACCATAGTTCTACAGTTCCTGATACTTTTCAAGAATAGTTCTAGCATTTTCTATGAAAAAAATAATAGCTCAAAACAGTGTTATTTCACGTAGATTTTCTGCAAGCAGCAGCTCCAATTCAGTGGAATTGCTCCCACTATGCCCTACCACTCTTAAATTAATTTGCCAATAAAACCATTCAATATACATGCTTATAAACATTTCTTGTCCTCTTAGTATAAGTATATCATTTTATAACATATAATCAGTTGAAAGTAATATTTTCCCTACTACAATATCGAACTCATACCGACTAAAAACCGCACTAATTGCCTTCACTTGCAGTAAATTGTAAACCAAGATTAACATTGTAATCATGTTGTTTTTAAAAAAGAGTGTCTATGTAGTTTCTCGCCGGTTCTTCTCCATAAGACCCACTTTTTGGAACCGTGCAACTAGTTTTGACTTTTCAAAAGTGCTATTTTAATGGTCTAATTGAAATAAAATATTTAATTTTGACTTGACTTACTAATACCAAAATAATGATTCCATCATTTGTAAAAACCTAAGCCTACATTAACTGGATATTTTAAACGTATCCTAATCCGTCAGATTTATCTACGGAATTGAGTCAGGCTTCATGTTTTTGCGACAAGACGATCAATGTCTACAAACAGAAACTTTCGCTGCGACAAAAAAGTCGTGATGAGTGCAACTGTCAGTAGCTTCTGAGAACGTATACTAATATAGGTTTGACGTAAGCGCACGAGTAATTGTGGCGGTGGCGTTAAGCCGGAGAGAGTCCGCACTTAAGATGCGCCACCTAGCTTTGTTTAGATGCATTTTTGGATATAGAAAACTGTGGAGCAGCTCCTTTGAGTATTTTTTTAAGACTTAAAACTTTAGTTTTATATCAGTTTAAGTCACTTTCTAAAGATACCTAATCGTAATTCTCATTAGAAATTGGCAAGAACTGAAATAGAAATGTTTAGAATAATTTAAAAATGAAAATATATCCTTTTTCTGATTATATATTTTCTGAATAAAAAAGGTTTTAATGAATATTACTTAAAACTGATGTAACATAACATAATTATAACATACCATCACGCCTGTATTCCTCAAAACCTAAGGCCACACCCACATTTTTCAGGTGTGTTTAGGTCCCATGTAATACTGAGTGAGCATATTCCCATTAACCGGTCAAAAATCAAAACTTCGAGCTACTACTGAAGTACTGAGAATTTCATAGAAAAACCCACTGTTCTATCTGGGTATAGAACCCTTAGCTAATGACCACTTATGTGGCGGTTAGTATAGGTAGCTGATGTATACCACATAGAGCTGAGAGAACAATTGGCGATACAAGAACTGAAGAACCCAAACACAAACTGGAATTTTTCTGGAGGAAAAACAGTGTAATTAGTGCACATCTAAGTGCTAAACCCTATTGGAATTTCCGACTGACGATATTATGAAACACGCGAATAAATTCATTTGTATGAATTACGCTCCATATGCAATGTGTTAAGATGTTCTGAATAATGTTGTCATTCTTGGAATCTCCGTTCTTTTTTTTATAGTACGGAAAATCCTCATGGATCCACATGGAGGGTATTTCGGACTCGTACCGAATAAAAACCGCACTTGCCTTCACCTGCCCTATAGGCCATGGCCATGGGAGCCGCGAAATTCGCCATGACCATGACAGGAATTCTTGGAATCCCCTGAAATTAAAAGAAAGGTACTATTTACAATCAAACTAGGTTAAATAAAAATATAGTATATTTACTGAAGATCGAAATTAACTCTATCTGTCTGTTTGTGGTACGTTTTGACGCCTAGATCGTAATAGGACAGGCTACCATTTGTCTCAAAAAACCCTATCTGCGACATTGAAACCATTACCAACCAGTAGACTGATACCAACCTACTGACCGATACCAACCTACTAACCGCTACCAACCTGATTGAACTGACCGACTCTGAAACCAAACTGACATGTATAAGTTTTTTCCACGGCATGAACTATTCTTGTGAAGCTCATATTAAATCGATTCACTCACATCTTCTAAGTGTACAAATCCTCATCAACAATGATGAATGACAGAAAGACGTCGCACTGTCATGGTGGTCACGGTCCGGTTAGGGCCCCATGTAATAGGGAGCCACTCTATTCTCATTCACCGGGCACTCAATTCACTCATTCCCATTCAAACTCCGAGGTGCTAGGTACGGAGAATTTCATAGAAAGACCGAACAACACTGCTCGTGAAATAGAACCTAGGACCTCTAGCAAGTCGCACTTATGACCACTAGACTAATGAGGTAGTCATGGTTGGTAAACTTAACTAATGATTTATTTCGGGATGTTATCTGATTCATATTCCAAATCTGTCAAAAAACTGAGAAACACTTTAAAAAAGTGCCACGAAGCTTGTAAGCTAGGCGACTCTGTGCGACCGTACGCTAAAAGTGGGTTAGCGCAAGAAAGCGTCGCGCCACACGGCGCATGCGCGAAGTGCGCCCACCTGCGCGCGCGCACCTCGCATACACTTTTTACTCTTTTGTTTTGACTTTTAACTTACTAGTTTGAGTATAGAATGTTGTTAAATATGTGGTACGCGTCGAATAATTAAATAAATATAATAGTATTTATCTTTTTTAAAATACTAAAATTGTTAGCATGTGTAATAAAATAATATAGTACTGTATACTTACATTAAAATAATACTTGATGTTATGTACAGAGGTCAGCAAATCAAGCTACCACAATCTGTCAAATTTCTTTGACAGATTGTGTATTATTATTGTTTTGTATTAAAGTTGAAAATCAAACTTTAATGCAAAACAATAAGGTTCATATCCAATTGGTGATATTTGACAGTTTTGGATAAGTTGACCTGCTGGCGTCTGTACGTCTCACAATATCTTATATTTTAATTTTTTAAAAATATTTAAAATGTCTCGCTTAAACGGTGAAGGAAAACATTGTGAGGAAAGGTTTCCTCACGAAAAAAGGTATGCAGGTGCATACCTTAGAGATTTTTACATAAGATAGTTTAAATACTTTTATTACATAAGATAGTATAAAGATTTATTACTTGGCAACACTAGCCAATGTCAACATCGGTCCGTAAATTTTTATTATTTTAAAGTGTTCTTCTATATTTTAGCTACTAAAATACTATCTGAATAGACTCAGTGCATAATATTGTAATAGTAACAGTGTTATCTCACAGAAATTCTGTGCATTATGACAGATATGACGACTATAGTGTTACGACTTAATGACCTGATATTATTATAAAAATCCTGTTGTTGTGCAGTGAAATATTGTGCTCCAAGACAGAAATTACTTAACAGTGACTTTGGATTAACAAAACCGCATTTCAAAGGGTGATATTTGTAAATTTAGTACATTAGAAACCAGTAGTGAATTCAAATTTTGCTATCTTTATTGTAAACAAATAGCTGCTGATTCATTACGTGGACATCGACCAATCACAACGAGTTTAGAAAAATCTGACGTAAGAAATTTCGTTCAGAAATCGATCTCATCAAATATCTAGGGACCCGAGTATGTGTCTTTTAGCGTTTCATTAAATCTGGGTTGCCAACTTCTAAAAAAGAACACGATTTAGTAGATTATTTACTCTTCAAACTGCATGATGGCAAATTTGGATGCCGGAATAAAATACCTTCCAAAGAATACTTAAGTTGTGCCCTTTGTAAACTTAAATATGACCTCCAATGTGCTAATGTGGCTGAAAAACGTTTCTGCACTATGAGCATCGATCAGAAAAATAAGTGGAAGTGTCACGGGTGTCGCGCAAAGCAACCCAAATCAGATAATAGCAACACTCCCTTACGTCCTGAGGACCGATATATGGTACACTCACCGGCCAAGTCAAACAGTCCAAGCGGTTCATCACCTATAAACGACAACATCACACAACGGAAAAAGAACTTGGCTGCTCATTCTAGTAACGACGATTTGGACAGAGATCTCCACCTCTCTGCTCTCACCAGGGAGGATATTCGGGAATTATTCAGAGAGGAATTCAGCATCATGAAAACGTCTTTGACACAGGAGCTACATCAAACACTTAAACAAATGGTAAGAGCCGAACTTCAGTCTTTAAAAAATGAGATATCTACTTTGGAGAACAGCGTTAAGTTTTTAGACGAAAATTACGAAACGACCAAAACTGTTATTACAGAATACCAGGATACATTGGAAAAGTATCAGAAAGAGAATGCTCACCTAAGTAATGTCGTTAAAGATTTACAAATCAGACTACAGGTGATGGAACAGCACAACCGTTCAAACAATCTAGAAATTCAGTGTGTTCCTGAACATCGTCAGGAAAACTTAATATCGATCATTGTGCAACTTTCTAAAGTGGTATCTTGTGATTTGAAGGAAACAGATATACATCATTGCACTCGCGTCGCTAAAAGTAACAAGGATGATAAAAGACCCCGTTCAATAATTGTGAAACTAGGTACACCAAGACTTAGAGATACATTTTTAGCTAAAACTATAAACTTCAACAAAGCAAACCCTAACGATAAGATAAATACTAGTCACATAGGGATCGGCGGTAATAAAGCACCAATCTACATTCTTGAGCATTTATCACCATTGAATAAAAAACTACATGCGGCTGCCCGACAAATCGCCAAAGAAAAGGGATATAAATTCGTTTGGATCAAACAAGGTCGGGTTTTCATGCGAAAAAAGGAAGAAGATGAATCTGTTTACATTAGGAATCAAGATACATTAGACAATCTCAAATAAGTATTATTATTTTAGTTATTTTACATATTGTTTATTAAATTGTTCTATCTTTGTAAGTACCGTTATAAAATTCAATAGTTTAACCATTTATTATCAGAATGTTAGAGGTCTCCGTACCAAAACTCATGACTTCTTGTGCAATATTATATGTGCTAATTATGATGTTATTATCTTGTCGGAAACCTGGCTTAATGATAAAATCTATGATGCTGAATTATTTGATAACCGCTATACCATTTATAGAAGAGATCGCGAAAGTACAGGTTTTCATGCTAACAAGGATGGTGGAGGAGTATTAATAGCAGTTTCCAACAAATTTAATTCTGCCTGTTACAAAGAAGGTGAGAGTCAATGTGAAGATCTTTTTGTAAAAGTAGAAGTTATTCAGCAAAAATTTATTTACCTATGTGCAGTGTACCTCCCACCTCCATTAAATAAAAACGTTCTTGAGCATTTTTTAGATAATTTCAATCGTGTATCTTATAACATGGATAATGTGTGTCTTATAGGAGACTTTAATATGAGTTGTATCTCGTGGAAAGAGTGTTCTGCTAATTGTTGTAAGCCTGTCACTGGTCAGCGTTCCTCGCTTGGACAGCTATTTATTGATTTTATGTCACTAAACAATCTCAAACAACACAACAAAATAACTAACTGCAAAAATAGAACTCTGGATTTAATTTTGAGCAATATGGCAAGTACGGTTGTTACAGAGTCTGCTAATGCCTTGATAAATATTGACCCATACCACCCCCCACTAGAAATATTAATTGAAATTATCGATAGCCCATGTTTAAAACCTAACAACACTCTAAAGCATAACTTCTACAAAGCAGATTATGATAAAATAACATCAGAGCTGGACAAGATCAATTGGACTAGTGAATTTTCCGAGTGTGGAGATGTAAATGATATGGTACAAATTTTTTACACAATTTTAAATAAATTAATCGACATACACATACCAAAAACCAAAACGACTAAAGGACACTATCCACCCTGGTTTACTAGGAAATTAATTAACGTAACAAGAGAAAAAAATAAACTACTGCATAAATATAGAGTCTTTGGGAACCCTTTGGATCAAATATCACTTCAAATTTTGAACAAAAGATGTAAAATGTTAGCAAAAACGTGTTATAGTAATTACATAAAACAAACTGAAGAAAATATAAGAAAGAACCCTAAATATTTTTACACTTATTTAAAAGATAAGCGCAGTAATACAGCTCATATACCTCAGACTATGACCTTTAATAATATAAGCGTATCCAATGGACCTGATGTATGTGGTTTATTTGCATCATATTTCTCATCAACGTACAACAAAGCTTCTGATCAAACCCCATCCAAAAACACCAGCTTAAATGTGAACAGTATTGGAAAAATATTTGTTACACGCTACAGTATACTGAAGCATTTGAAAGGACTTGATGTACTTAAGGGCCCGGGACCGGATGGAGTTTCACCATATTTTATTTCTAATTGCGCGTCATTCTAAACAGATCTTTGTAAATGAGCAGCACGGGTTTATTCAGTCACGGTCTACAGGTACTAATCTAGTTTTATATCACAACGAACTAACGAATGCAGTTGATTCAGGTATACAGGTTAGTGCTGTCTATATGGATTTTGCCAAAGCTTTCGATAGGGTTTGTCATAAGGTGTTAATTCAGAAACTAGAGTCATATGGCATTTCTTGTATTCTTTTGGAATGGTTTAAGTCTTATCTGCTTGATAGAAAGCAATATGTAGTCGTAAAGGGATATAAATCTGACACATACGCAGCTACTTCCGGAGTTCCCCAGGGTTCTCACTTGGGTCCTTGGTTATTCAATCTTTTCATAAATGATTTAGTATCTGGTATTAAACATAGTAGCTCTTACCTTTTTGCTGATGACTTAAAGCTATGTAAAACAATAACAACTACCATGGATAGTGATCTTCTTCAAAGGGATCTTAATGCTATAAGTGATTGGTGTACTATAAACAGAATGTCTCTTAATACTAGTAAGTGTTTCTCCATCACGTTCACCCGAAACCACAATTATATTAAGACCCAATATCTTATAAACGGGATTACACTTCAAGAAAAAACGGAAGTAAGGGACTTAGGCGTACTTTTTGATTCGAAGTTGACATTTCTACCTCACATAGATAAAATCATTAAAACGTCTTCTAAAATGCTGGGTTTTATTATCCGAAACGGTAAATTATTTCGAAACTCGGCCACTAAAATAGCAATTTATAATGCTTACGTACGGAGCAATCTCGAATATTGTAGTGTCGTTTGGTCACCCCAGTATAACGTACATCAACTGAGAATTGAACGAATTCAGAGACGCTTCCTGAGATTTCTTGCTTTTTCCTCTGGGCAGCATAAACAGCTCCCTTCATATAGTGACAGACTGAGGCACTTCAGGCTGGATAGTTTATTGATTCGCCGACAGCTACACGATTTGACATTTCTCTTCAAAGTCTTAAGAAACGAATTTGACTGTCCACCCTTATTGAAGTGCATCAGCTTACGTGTTCCACGCCGGGTACCAAGGCGCACGCTTGCTGGAGCTGGGTTATTGCATCAACCGCCTGCCAAAACTAATCTGAAGCAGTTTTCTGCCTTATCCCGACTGTCTAAATTATATAATACCGTTTGTGGGGACGTGGATGTTTTTGCAGATAAGTTGCCAAATTTTAGAAAAGTTGTGTTGAGTTTGTTGAGAGACAAGAACTGATTTTTTATTTTATTTTAGTTTATATCAAGTTTTAAATTTTAAATTTTATTTGACTAATTGTTATTCTTTTTTTGTCTGCTCTAATTTAATTATTTATATTTTTACACTTTAATTTTTACAATGTTACCGGTGTTACAATTTGATGCATGCTGTGACACCTTAAAATGCTGTGCATTTAAATCTAATAAAGTGATTATATTTTAGATATAAGAAATAATGTAACAGCTACTGGTCGTCCAAATAAATAAATAAATAAATAAATATTATTATTACAGCCCATTTTGCTCGCTCAAAATGTAGTTTTCTATAGGTGACAGAATTATCTATTGAAATAAAACTGCATTTTACGGATTCTATCGCGTTATATTACATAATATTATTACACTCGACGTTTCTGACCTACAGCGTCCACGTACACAGGATTAATAATATACCAATATAACGCGATAAAATCCATAAAAAGTAAATTTATTTCACATCGCGTAAGTATCAAAAATCAATATGTATAAATACATTAAATTACTAGATAGTTTACATAGCCGGAAGAAAAATATTAAAATTAAATGGATCCGGCGACTGGGACCGCGGTTCGAGTTAATTGCGGTCCCAGTCCCCGGAATCCTCGTCAAATCAATGTAAAATGACGCGCATACGCTATATACCGAAAACTTAACCACTGAGAAACGTCACAATGAATGGACTATAATGACGTTTCTATTTGTAAACTTGTGGTTTTTTATAATGTACAGGTCTGAAAAACCGAGTCGGTATGTACCTAGTATCTATTTTTTTATTGTTATAATATGACAAGCAAGAAGCACACTGGCTACAATGCCCTTTAAACCAGAATAAAATAATGTTACCACATTATAAATTGCTTATGGGCAGATGAACGCAGCAACATAATCGGAGCCTATCACCTATTTGTCATCAACCCATACACTGTCCCACTGCTTGGCAGGGGTCTCCTCTCCGATTGAGAGGGATTAGGCTATAATCTACCACGCTGGCCAGATCTGACAAACCGTCGAGAAAAATCTCTAAGGCTCGCAGGTTTCCTCACGATGTTTTCCTTCACCATTTAAGCGAGTGATAATTAATGATTATCTAATTAAAACGCACATTATTTCAAAAAATCAGAGGTGCGTGCCTTGGATTCGAACTCGAGACGTTCAACTGTGCATTCCAATGGTCATATCACTAGGCTATCAACCACCTACTAAACCTTTCTTATTAAACTTTAAAACTGATTGATAGACAAACAATACAGTCTAGCAGCATAGTGTTTAGTATTTCATGCTAATTTATCATTTCATTCATTGGTTGTTCCGTAAACTGTAATTCTATACAGATCCTTAGTTATAGAGAAAGTACAAATACGAGAATTTTGAAATTCCCACTGGATTCGGAAAAACTATATCATTACGGGAAACACCGCGGGTAACAGCTAGCTTGCTATTTAATCCTTAGAATAAAGTACTTACTAATACTTGTAATATTAGTATGGATATGAATAGTAGGTATATTCATATCCATACTAATATTACAATACGAAAGTAACTCTGTCAGTTCATCTGTTTGTCTTTTACCATTTAATGTCTATTCCGCTGAACCGATTCCGATTAAATTTGCCAAAGAGGTAGATTGTATCCTGGGGAGAAACATAGGCTACGTCTACGTATAGTTTACGTCTGAAAAATTGTCGTCTTGGGAACCGAATGAAACCTCAGGAAACATCAGTTATTTATAAAACCTAGTATTTTTATTATTGAAACGTGGTTTTCTTGTAAAACGAACTCTAAGAAATTTGTATGATTTTTTTTACTTTAATGAATATTACCAGAAAATGACAGTACCAACAAAAACTCATTAGCTACACATTACAAACATATATTTGTTGATTCAGAATTAATATTGCAACAAATAAAAAGATAATTTAGCATTTATTTCTATTAATATCATAAATTTGCACGTTTACGTTTGTAACTTTCTAATTTTAATTGAATCAAATATGACTCGCGTATCAAACGACCAATAAAAATAAAATATCAAGAAAGATTATCGAGACGAGAAAGTGTAATAATGTAACATGTTTATTAACATTAATTATTATTTAAGATATCGCCTGAAGAGCGACTTTTCCGTAGAGGTCATAGAACTGATGAATAGCGTCGGGGTCAGCACAAAATCATCTATTTTTTATTATTATAACTTGACCAGCAAGTATACGGGCCGCATGATGGTAAGCGGCAGCCTAGACGCCAGGAACACCAGCGGTATCAATCGCGCGGTATCATCTTGCGAACCTAGTTGTTTAATTTTATATTCCTAGTAATTCCACTGGCCACTGGTATCCAAGGGACAGTAAACGTAGTAAGGGGAAACAGAAAAGAAGATGGGAAGATGAGCTCAAACAAACGGCGGGCCCCAGTGACAGAAACCAGTGGAAGGAGCTAGAGGAGGCCTTTGCCAAAAGGCACACTGAATTGAGGGTCATAATATAACAACATTGTATTATAGAGAAACAGAAACAATTCAGAATAAAGGGCAAATTATTATTATTATTATTAATTCCACTGGCTACACTATTGTGCTAACATTATTATGTTAGCACATTTTTGCTTAGCGACAGAATAAACATAACACACGTGTTAAAAAAAATATTTCCAAAAAATAATGTAAATAAATACACAAAAAAAAACTATAGTGAATCTATCGGTAATTGTAGAATGTAGGATATCAGAATATTGCGTAAGAGCGGAGACGCGCGGTGCATTGCAAAGCGGGCGCATTACTATACGGTGCGCGTACTCAGCGCAGTGAAAACGCACAGCGCACCGCCTACGTTCCACCACGCTAATAGCGAACTATAACATGTGACAACTTACTGTATCTACATATTTTTACTCAGTTGTTTGAACAGTCTAAGGTAGTCAGAATTCCGAAAAAAAAACCATGAAGACTCAAAAAGAACCATCCAGTCTGTCTTTAGGATATCGATATTATCTTGCAGAGATTTTGATGGAAGATTGCTTTAGTAGCTCAAGTTTGAATTTGTGACGGGTTGATGGCAATAGGTTGGCCGGCCCATTACATGGAACCTAAACATACCGGCAAACTGGTTAAAGATAAAGATTGGATAAAGATATATTTATTTGCTGTAACATGTGTGAATTACAATACAAAACAATATGCAGGCTAAAAGTGTTAAAAAATTAAATAAGAGCTAGGTGCATGTTATACCATTGAAGGCGTACAAATATTGAAAATTGTTATTGAATCAAATTATAATTCAGATACAGAAAACAAAACAGTCACTCAAACATTGAAATTGTATTAAAATATATAACATCATTAATAATAGAAATCAACAATTATCATTTATGAAATCATGTATATTATAATAACAACTAGCTGACCCCGCAAACGTCGTTTTACCATAAAAAAATAATAATTAGGGGTATGAAAAATAGATGTTGGCCTATTCTCAGACCTCCCCGATAAGCACAAAAAATTTCATCAAAATCGGTCAAGCCGTTTCGGAGGAGTATGGCAACGAAAACTGTGACACGAGAATTTTATATATTAGATTTTCTCAGTTGTACATTAATACACATCTGCCTAAATCTTCGGAAAATACAAGCGATGGTATGTGTTTTATATTATAAAAATAAATTAAAAGGTTTTTGATATAGCATTAAGAAACCGACAGGAAGATTCGGTTGGGTTGGGCAGCATTTGGCAAATTTTGGCGAGTCTTCACGTCGCCTATACCGCAGTGCTTGAAGACGAAAGTTTTCAACCAGTGCGTCCTGCTTGTCATGACATACGGTGCCGAAACGTGGACACTTACAGTTGGGCTGGCCCACAAATATAAAGTTGCTCAGCGAGCGATGGAGCGAGCTATGCTCGATGTTCCTTTAAAGCATAGAATTCGTAATGAGGTTATCCAGAAAAGAGCTGGAGTCACTGACATAGCTTCCCGAATAAGCAAACTGAAGTGGCAGTGGGCTAGCCATGTTTGTCGACGGACCGATGGCCGTTGGAGCAGACGAGTTCTTGAGTGCAGACCACGAATCGGCAAACGTAGTGTAGGATGCCCCCCAGCCAGATGGACCGAAGATCTCAAGAGGGACTGCCAAGTCAAAGGTATCGAGTTCGAACCCAAGGCACGCACCTCTGACTTTTCGAATTCATGTGCGTATTAATAATTAATTATCACTCGCTTAACGGTGAAGGAAAACATCGTGAGGAAACCTGCATACCTTAGAGATTTTTCTCGACGGTTTGTGAAGTCTGCCAACCCGCACTAGGCCAGCGTGGTGGACTATAGCCTAATCCCTCTCAATATGAGAGGAGACCCGTGCCCAGCAGTGGGACAGTATATAATAATAATATAATAATAATAATAATAAACCCCCTCTGGGACAAGCGTTACCTCATCATGAGATTAACGTAAAACTGGAGGGTAGATTAGAAACGCTTTCTACAAACCTTTGACAATAAAACAAAAAATGTGTCATAAGGTATTAAGAAAAGCGCACAAACCGCAGGGCAGCTTGTGGCGAGCTGATGGTGAGTGGCGACACTGCGGTCCTTATTGCCCCAGAGAGTCGGTCAGGGCCTCGTCTCCAGTTTGCCCATACTGGGTAGCTGGAGTGGAACCCGAAGAGCGCCCGCAGGACTCTCAACTCTGTCTTGCCTTAACTGGCCGGTCAGAGGGGGGCCGCCAGAGCTATATGCTCGGGGGTGGAAGTGTCTAATGGCGTAATAGCGAGGAAACCCAATCCGGGTCTCGTGGAGACTCGCGACGGTGAAACCGGGGCCACACCTCTCTACACCCCTAGCCACTCACACCACTGTTGCCGCCTTCTGCCTGCACTGGCAGCTTTTCGGGGGGCCCAGCTAGTGAGTTGGCGAGTCACCGTCTGCCATCCCTAAGGATGTATGTTTGAGGTGTAAGGCAGACGCCGTTTTCCTCCGGCAGTAGAGGTTATCAGTCCACCAAACCCCCACATCCATAATCCCAGTAATTTATAGTTCCATATTCTACAATAGTCCTGCACCCGCCCGGGATACTCCATGACTGTACTTTTATAGTGCAGGTGTGGAGTGACCCGGGTTGGTGGCCCATCCCATATTTAGATAAAAGCTCTCCAAGGGGCCTCTACGTGTTGGACCTGTGTCCCCGCGCAAGCCTGCCAAAGGACCGGATGTCTTCCTCACGGGAGATATGCCGAGATATCCAAAAAGGAGATACAAATAATAATAATAATATATTTATTCCAAAAATATGAAGTTCATAAAAATACAATATAAATCTTAGAAATTATAAAGGTATAATAATATTTGGTGCCTGTACTAGGTTAAACCTGTGTTATATGGGTTGATGATGAACAACAAGTAGCTACTTGTAACTCGGGCATTACCATTAGTAGGTACCTACAATACGATTTTCTACGTGATGTCCCGTAAATTAAAAAAATGCAGATTTTACTTTGAGTCGTTTACATAATCTTCCATTCATCCGTCTGTAGACACTTTAAGAACATACTTTACATAAACTCAGCGTTAGAAACATAAAGTCTCCACTAACTTAACAATTAATACATCACTGTATTTTTAATAAGCTCAGCATAAGTGGAAACTTCCATAAAAATGCACATTTCATAGATTAGAAAACTAGGAACTAGATATCTACTAGTATAGACTTGTTTTCTAATAACAGTAGCTACACTCGCGCACGACGGCGTTTTACTGAAAAATTTAATAGGCCGGATTAACAAATGAAGGATTAATTAAAAGCCCTCAAGGCAATGCGACAGCAAGGTTCTACCTATAAAATATCTTTTTCCCGGGATCCTCTAAGCGACCGACGCGGGGACCATATGCCTGGGTAGGTACTTTGCCCTGTAATATTAATCCAGCTCTGTAGACCGTGAACTAAAATCTGGCCGCTAAGAGAATGGGTTCGGGACAGCAATCAGTTGAAGATTTAAGAATGATGGGTGTGTGATAAATACATACATGAATAAATACCTGTATGTATTACCACATTAATTAGATTCAGGGGCTCGTGGCTGGGTGGCTCATGACAATTTCTATGCAACAATAAAACAGGTACAATGTGACTCGTTGAACGGTGAAAATATTTTTATCTTGAAAACTAAAAGCTTTTTTTCTACAACTTTGAGTAATTCCCAACAAGTCGTCATACATATTATAATGATAATTAATTTCTAGTACCTAACCATTGTTCTTTTACATTAGGTCCTTATCTCCAATTTAAACTAGTAGACAATTGGAAATTTTTGACAGTGTTTTTAGTGTTGTTGTGATCACCGTCACTACGACAGCATTGAGATGACAGAAAGTAATGGTAAATAAATCTTTAGCTTCATTCATTCATGATTATTGATTATTTGAGTGAGATGTGTATATTTCTTTGAGATAATTAAGATAATTTTACCTGTTACGATCGATTATAAATAATCGATTATCAACACCACTAGTGTTTGTTGACTCCATACTAGGTGTAGCCTGTCGCGTGAAGATCTTTCTATGCGGGAATCCAACCAGAGACTTACAGTGCAGAAGGTAATGAGCTACTGGGGACCTATTGCCGTCAAACTGTTGAGCGTTGTTGAATAACAACATATTAAGCGAGATGTAAACAAAAATACTTCGAAATTCAAAAGCTTCTAAAATCGACGCACTTGAATAACCAATGGACGTAGCTCCAGAACACAGGACTAAATGAATATCATTGACTTTGAGTTTTGACATTTAAACATGAATTTGAGCATAAAATATCCCAAAAACAAGAGGGGTTCTAAATCATTGAAATTTATTCGAAACAGATTGACGTCAAAGTGCATTTACATCTTTTTCATTTGCGTCCTTATGCAAACCCTAACACAAGCATTTATATTACTTACTAGAGGCGACAAATTTTGTGTAAAATGAAATGTACACGATTCAATAAAAAACATTGTATTTATTTATTTTATTATGCGCGCCTAAGTAGGGTAGGGCACTTTTTGATTGTTATACCATGACAATCAAGCATACGGTTGATGATATGTGACAGCTTATAGACGTCAGAACTACGAGATACGATAATAGACCCTACTGTCATTATTCGGGCACAAATCTAAAAAAAAACGAATACCACTGCTCAATCTGGATATGGAAACCAAGACCTCATTTAGCACCAAAAGCAGCACGCACCTCTTGAAGTGCGTGGTTTTACTGCTAACAGATCTGTTAAAATTGAGTGGTTTGACGTTCAATCTCTATTTCGGTGTTAGAAGATGGAACGAGTCAATCATTGACCCGATGACGTGTTTGTTCATACCAAAACCTGGTAACTGATCTTAATTCATGTGTCCATAATTGACATACCAGCTGTTTTAACATTTAAGGAAAACATCGTGAGAAAATCTGCTCATCTGACGTTGCCAGAGATAATGCTACCATCCTTTTTGAAACCTTTACGTAAGTACCTATCCTGTATGACGATACCTTTGTCCGTATCGACGTCAACACGTCGCTTGGGCACTCATTCACAAATCCTAAAAATGTTTAACTAAACAGTCTAATTTCAATATCATAAATATTTAATGCAACCGTGCATGATGCTTCGAACGCATGGAAATGTATATGTTTGTGTTACGTGAACGTCTGTACCTATGTATTGGATATCACTAGATAAGAAAGCAGTTTTCTCTCACACAGGGAAAAGGAAACGTCTCGCTCCCGACCCGGCTGATGGCCGAGCTGCCGGCCATGTGCAGTGACCACATATTATTTTATTGTAGGATCAATCTAAAACACGTCACAGCTTTTTATGTAGTCGCAGCTCTACTAAAAACGAACGTCTAATACCTACATTGGCGTCGTTTTTGTTGTATTAAAATGATAAACATACGAACCGCCTGATGGTAAGCGGCAACTTCAGCCTATAGACCAATACGTCAGTGGTATCACTTGCGCGTTATCATCTTTACACACAATGGTTAAGTCTCATTTTCACTGGCCACATTATACTTCTAGGCACTGAAAGTAATGCTAAATAATATATTTTTTCTTGAACTGCTAAGTCCCAAGGCCTATTTCAATATGTACAGAATACGACCTCATTCATGGTGCCCCTAGTAGTTCAGTTTCCCCCCCATTTCCCGCACATCTGTCCACATAATATTAGTGTGCCGACCATTACACAAGCGGATCTATCGACATTATAATATATCGAAGGACATCACTACATAAGTTCACGTGGGGTTCTGGTATATAAATATACATGTGTTTTCAATTATTTTTGCGATTGATATTTGAATTTCGTATATTTTCGGATAGAACTAAATTTATTTTATTAGGTTTTTTGCTAATCGTGGAGTTGACAGTGTCATAATAGTTTTTATGCGCCCGATATAACTAAATATGTACATAATTTATGTAGGTATGGAAATACTACGAAATCGGTTTTACTTAGTGACGAGAGTTGCTAGAAGATAGGCAATCAATGTATGAAATACAAATTCGTGTTTTCTATGAGCTTTGATATTTATTTCTGGAGATATATTTTATATATATTTTTGGAACATTTTTACACAGCACCATCTAGTCCCAAACTAAGCAGAGCTTGTACTATGGGTACTAGACAATGGATATAATACTTAGATACTTTTTGTTTGTAAATATATACTTATAATACATAAGATCTTTTAAAGACACTTTTTTACAAGTCAATGTTTTTTTAAGCTTGACGGCTCCTTACTGACGACCTCTGAGAAGAAACACCAAAACAAATTCAGAGAATCATAGTCTCTTTTAAAGTAGTTGTAGACGTCCTAACTTCCGTATTGTCGCTTACTTTCTGGAACCCTTTTGGCAGACAATCTCGTCATTATCATCGTCATCATATTAGCCAAAGGAAGTCCACTGCTGAACAAAGGTCTCTCCCATAGACTTCCACAAAGACCGGTTATAAGCCGCCTGCATCCAACGACTTCCAGCTACCTTTACCAGGTCGTCCGTCCATCTCGTTGGAGGCCATCCCACGCTGCGCTTTCCGGTACGTGGTCTACACTCGAGAACCTTTTTGCCCCAGTGGCCATCAGTTCTACGACCTATGTGCCCCGCCCATTGTCACTTAAGCTTGTTAAGTCTTTCTTCTCCTCATTTCTGATTTGATCGCGTAGAGAAATACCAAGTATTTATTGATTTCTGACATTTACGCGAATATTATACATTAAAATAAAACTACTCTTTACGGATTTTATCGCGTATAATGATATTATTAATCCCGACGTTTCGGACCCTTTACAGCGTCCATGGTCACGGGTAGACTGAGGTGGTGGGCGTCTTGATGATATAATTACTGACAGCTACCCAAATTTTTTTATTGTTACATAATCAATGACATTTATTACTAATTATTATTAATAATACCAAGTGTTATTAATCGACATTATCAACCTCGATTTAATTTACTTATAGTATGCGCGGCATATCCATTTCTTCATTCATTCTTACCGGTATTCACACAGTCCACCCTCTAGATCTCCGTCTACCATCATAACTACTCTATCACCGTCTATCACATTCATAATATATCTATCTTCTATCCTATTCATGTATTTTAGTCACATGTGTTATGTGTTCATCCCTCCTCATCCAAACCTAGTACCTACTATAAGAGAGACTATAATATGTCATCATCAAGCCATATACTGTCCCACTGCTGGGCATGGGTCTTCTCTCAGGATGAAAGGGATTAGGCTATAGTCCACCACGCTGGCCTAGTGCGGGTTGGCAGACTTCACACACCGTCGAGAAAAATCTCTAAGGCATGCAGGTTTCCTCACGATGTTTCTCTTCATCGTTTTTAAGCAAGTGATCCTAATTCATTATTAATACGCACATGAATTTGAAAAGTCAAGAGGTTTCGAACGTGAACGAGCCTTGGATTCGAACGTGAACGAGCCTTGGATTCGAACTCGAGACCTTTGACTTGCCAGTCCAATGGTCACACTACTAGGCTATCACTGCTATGTATGAAATAAAAATCGAATATTCCGTGCAAAGTAGGTAATCACAATTGAAAAACAATCCCTCTAATCTTATTATTAATCAATCTGCTTAACAGAATCAATTATGTATGTTACTGACTTTTAATATTATTTAAATAACATAATTAACAAAGTTTATTAAACTTAAACGAGTATTTTACATTAATTCATAAATAAATTATTACAATAATACAAATTATCTAACGTTATTTAACAATGTAAACATAATAATTATTCAATTCGTCATTCATAAATCACGTTTTCAAACATTATTAAAACCAGCTACAGCTTCATTCTGAAATTGTTTTTCGCCATAAATTACAAATATAATTTAAGTGCTTACGTCAATTCATGATTTTGCAATCGATCACTACGGTAATTTAAATTAGAATGATAAATACTTAATAATCTATACAAATACAGGTTGTTACAAAACTACCCGTAAAGCCGAAAGGAGGTTAAATGGGGCCTTATAACGAGTCCATTCACAATATTTAAGAACCGTAGTACCGCTGTATAGCATACCCCAAAAAAGGAAAACAATAACATTTATGAATGAAAAATATAAAAAATATTAAAGTAGACAATTATTAGGTAAAATAGGAACGTAGGCCTTTCTGTTAAATAATCTGGATCCCTGACATGACAGCTGACAAAATTTTTGGCTTTGATTATTAATTATATTTTTTACGGGGTATTTTGTAACACGTTGTACCTATAACAAAGCTGAATAGTTTCTTTTTTATTGAACGAGCTCTGAAATAACCAGTCTGATTTTAAAAATTCTTTTTTTATTTGATAGCCCAATTCTTGAGGAAGATTATAAGGTATTAAACATCACGCTACGACCCTTAGGAGTCGAGCAAAAAGTTATGACATCACCCGCCCTGACTTCCTGCATTGCTGAATTTATTAAAATTTGGACGGAGCAACGTCTCTCAGGTCAACTATATGCTAGAAGAAATCGGTCCAGACCGACCGATCCGGAATATTTTGAATAGATGGTGACAATTGGTGCTACTGCAACCCCCTCTTCACCAGTTTTGTTATAATAGAGAACATTTTCATAGGTCACCCGAGGAGGTGGCAGGATATGTCGAACTCGTATCAACTACAAACAGCACTTACCTTAACTTGCCCTATAGTCATGGCCCTGGGATCCGTGAAATTCACCACGACCATGACAGGCTGTGGTCCAGTTATTGAACCCCTTCGATCGAGCCCTTCCCGCCTTCCTGATACTCGATAGAAGTACAATTCTTTTTTGACCAATTAAAAAACACATCTTTAATTTCAACTTTGTAGTCTTAGTTGTTTAGTTGCCAAGCCGGTACGGGCCGCTAGTATAAGTATACCTACTTATTATACATTTATTTTGTAGCTATAAAGCTTCGTTTTTCAAGGAACTTGGGAACAAAACCATAAGGTGTTAACATACGTTCACATTTAAAAAATCCCCTCTCAGGTCGGAAAACCACAAAATGCATGTGTCATAACGATATCAATTGTCGACCTTATATCTGGAGATATTAAGTGTAATGTTGCAATGTGTAGCGCGTTGACTCACCTGCAGGCGGCAAAATGATATTTGAACAAATATATATTTTAATTATATGAAACAACTTTCTCGTTAGTGTAGTGGTCCTAAGCGCGACTGCTATACCAGAGGCCCTGGGTTCGATTCCCAGTTCGAGCAGTGTTATGGGTTTTTCAATGAAATTCTCAGTAGTTCGAAGTCTGGATTTGTGCCCGGTTAAAGGCAATATACGCACTCCCTATTACATGGGACCTCAAAATACCGAAGATTCTCTGCGTGATAGAGTCAGAAATGAGGATTTCCGCAGTAACCGACATAGCTCGCAGGATTGCACAGTTAAAGTGACAATGACTGTGCCATGTGGTTAAGAGAACGGATAGCCGCTGGGGATATAAAGTCCTGGAGTGGCGACCACGCATAGGAAAGCGCAGCGTGGGACGTCCCCCGCATAGGTGGACGGATGATTCGTGAGGGTCGCAGGGAGTCGGTGGATGCGGTCTGCGCAAGACCGATTTTTGTGGCTATCTTTAGGGGAGGCCTATGTTCAGCAGTGGACGTCCGTGGCTGATAGATAGAAACGTACCGGCGAACTGTGGGTGTGATCATCAACAATCCATCTACTGTCCCACTGGGCATGGGTCTCCCCTCCAGAATGAGAGGGCTCAGGCTACTGTGTGTGTACCTCTGCCTAACCCATCGGGGAATACAAGAGTGATGGTATATGGTTATAATAAAACGAAATAAGTATTATACATTGACGACGTCTGTGGTCTAGCGGTTTGTGTGTCGGTCTACTGATCAGGAGATCGTGGGTTCGATTCCCACAGAACACAAATATTTATGTGATTGTCATAAGTGTTTGTATTTGTCTGGGTGTTTCTTATATTTCCAAAAAAAAAGTACACAAGTATTATATCCAGTGTACCCATAGTAAACGGGGGATAACTTTATAAAACTCCCGTAGAGGCAGAGAAAAATTAGTTTTTAATTTTCCCGAAGCAGACTTATCTAAACCTGTTAAGTCTGCTTTCGGGAATATTAATATTAATAAAGGTGTTTTATTTCGTGGACAATAGTGTGGGTTACATGTTTAACAATATATTTTTTTATATCTTTTGTTTAAATGTAACATGTAACTGTTTTTGTCCCAAATAAATAAATAAAATAATTTGCACCTTCCCATCAGGAAGGTATTTTATCACAGGAGTGTATCCTTCACTAATCTACAGGTTCTAAGCGGGTAGTACATACGTATTTATGTATATTTATGTATAGATTTTACGATATCGTACATGGGGGAAATGAGGATAGATGTGACGGAATTTGATATGAAAATATCCAGTGAAAAAACTATAATTTCATCACACTATACGTATTATTACATTCTGAATAATTTTCTTATCTCAAAAAAATATTTAATTATTATAAGTTTGTTTCGGTTTTAATCTAATGCCCGCCGTTCGGAAAATTATATTTCCACGTTTCGTCCACTCACCGCCAGATGTCGGCTACATAGCGCGCTTCTATCTTATAAGCGCGCAGGAGCAGCGCTCGTCTCATTGGCCGGCACGACGCACGCGCGATCACTACAGTGCCCCGAACCAAACTCGCGACTGTGCACTAAACGAACTGTTGTGTTGACTGTGCTAACATGGATATACTTACCCTGGACCCAACTGGACTATATTAAAAAAAAGCTATCAAGATGGACACCACCCTGGACCCCACTGGTCAGTACTAATTTCTAAAACCCTACATTTGTCAAATCCAACAAGAATCTTTAATAAAAAAATGGACATAAAAGTACTTGATCCTACTGGGCAATACTAAAGTGACAATGATCGGTTTAGACCCCACGGAAATATATTAAACCCCATCTCCGATGAGACAAGATGTGTTGCGGAAGACGCAGGATATTCACAGGCACCAGTCCGCGGGAGACATCCTCCTGTAGAAAAAGAAGGTTTAACTTCAAACGCACCCAGTGAACGATAAACAACTCATAGCCTGTAAATAGTATGAATAAAATGAAGGGAGGACGTGTTCGCAAGGTCATTGGATGGAAATCAGCTGACTCGCGCGCCGCGTGCAATCCGGAAAAGAACACCCATAGAAACAATATCAACATTATGAAGAGGACATTTTGCAAAATGCTGTTTCAGTGTGGCCAACCTCAAATTAAATTTTAAGTGAGTATTTTTTCTAATCTCTAATTCTAACTTTCATTACAATGAAGATGCCGGTCAAATTTTGGAACTTCCATTTTAAATTTCAAAAAATATTGGTGCTATGTATTTTATTTGACGCTATAGACAGGCATCTCCATTTTTAAGGGTTCGTCAAAATTAGGATTCAGTCATGGGTGCTGTGAGACAAAGAGCGAAACGGACAGCTGTCGCCGTGGCGGACACGAGAGCTGCACGCTGCATATTAAAGTTCGTTGCACAGCTGTAATCCTTCCTATTCCCCGGCCGCCATATTCGGACTTTTTGGACATCGAAATAAGATCATTTTGTATTTAGAACACGCGCTATGCCAGTAAGCCTGTACCATAAACTTTATATTTTTAAATCAATTATAAGGTTGAATATTCGAGTTTCTGTCCGAATTTCGGCCAGTATCGCGATTTTTATGGCACCGACCGCGAGTTCATTGACCGGACATATTTTATTTCATCGCGCGCTTCCACGTACACACACAGAGACTACACACCCACACCAGTGGAGTGTCGCACCCACACAATTGCGACCCATCTCTGCATGTTTGCGTCCACTTCGCGTAAACACAACACACCACTCATTTGTATTGCAAATGTAATCGTTGCTATAATTAATTATCATTATTGTGTCATATTAATCGAGAACACAAAAAACAACTTTTAAAAACAAGGTTTAAGTTTTGTTTGTATTCCTATATTCAATTATCTGAATACGAATCTGTAGTTAATATTGTTTCAATATTACTAACTGCAATACACTCAAGACAGTTAATTACGTTAGGTGTAATAAAATATAATACAGATACCGAGTCTGTAGACGAGTACGCGGAAAGGTATTTTATAATCGGCACACGGCCCAACACGTATCGTAATATCATGAGATTAACAAGCGCGTAATGTGCCTGTGTTTGCCGAATTATTCCAGTTCAACAACCGGGCGACCGCGACCGTCCGATCGGGAGTTCAAAATAGACGCGACCACGATTCCACCATGCACCTCGGCGACATTAAAAATGTACTTCCTTAAACCACGTTCATAGCAATCAAGGTTACAAAAAAATGATAATTAATAACGCAATAATAAAATTGCAACACTAAATTCGATTATTGACAAATGCAACATGTAAGCATCGTTTAAACTTCAAATTTGGAAACTGATCTAGTTTTTAATTGGTTGACTGGATGATACGGTGATTCATGAGTTTGAGTACGTGATATTTAGATTCGCACATGTCTGTATCAGATTGAGCAATATTCCGCGATGAACCTCCTTGACCCCTCTTCGACAGCGAGCCTCTGTCGGCTGCAGTGTGGCCTGTTTTTGGCATTGCGTCATCATAGGTCACTACCACCCTAGTCCGCCATATTTTTTGCTCATAATATTCTCGGCACGTTGGTTTCTTCCTTTGTTAGTCCATTTAAACTCATGCCATCTATTTTGGTAACTTAATATAGTCAAGACTGGTCGCGTCGTAACTTAATGTGGCGTAATTTGATTGTGATAAAACTTGAGCCAGAAAAATATATTTAATTTCTCTTTTAGGGCAAGTGGGAGTAATAAAACACGGTATATGGTCAGGTCAAAGACTCGTATACAAGTTTCCTAAAAAGATGATTCATGAATAGATTAATGATCATAGTTTTTAAAAAACAAATCTACATGGCTTTGATGCTATTAAAGCGACACTTGTGATGTTATGCATTGCTGTCCATAGACAATTTATTGCGCGTCCTTTACCGACATTACGTGTGCATAAATTATTGTCATTGAGCTGTGTATCAGTTCTTTCACAAAGTCGTTTGACCTGAACCAATCAATTCTTGAAACTTTACACACACTTGAGCAAAAATGAATTTATTTTTAAGTACTTGCCTCAGATATTTGCTACAGACTTCACAACATTATGTAAAAACATGAAATCAGGTACGACACACATACTTAACAATCAATGTTGCGACAGACAGTCAGGAATTTGCAATGTAGCTGTAGTGACGAAATAAAATGCATTATTTGTAAAAACGCTAAAACAACATTTTAATACGCAAATTGCAGGGTCGAAACCTAAAATTACCAGTTTTTGCTTTGAACTTTTAAATAAAGAATCGACCGTCGAGGTTAATTTGTGGTTAAAAATAATGATTGTAACTCACTTGTTAAGATATTTGCCTCAAGGATTTTTTACTAAAAAGTATTAACTTTATCACAAATACCTTACAAGATACTATTTCCTGAAATGTAAGTACTAAACTTACCAAACTAATCTAGCCCAATATTCTAAATAATATGTTATTTCATGTGTCATAGACTCGCCTCGACTATTACATTCAATATCAAATTTTCTTAAGTCTAATTATATAATAGATTCAAATTAGCTTTGCATTAATTACTTGCAAGTAAAATTGTAAGGCAAAGCTGTATACACGACAAAAATAGAACTATTTAAAAAAGAAACATTAATTCTAGACCAAACGGACAGCATGTGCCCTAAAAGTACGCAAAACAAGCGCCGTCGGACATACAGGTGCCATTGAGCATAGCTGACGTACACGCACAGAGGTTAACACAAACAGTAGCTAATACTAGACCACAGACAATCGAAGCAGATGCACAACCGACTTGGCGAACTAATTATTCTGTATAACATGCAAATTAGATCAATAATGTTATCGATTCTTAAAATATCAACAAAGAACGTCGGGAGATGGCCATTTTTTTGCAACAAATAAAAACACCGCATGAATTGAAGTTAAAAATGCATACTTTTTGCGATGCAAAATACTGCTTGTCGTATTACAAAGGTGCAATACAAGGTCACATGGCAGCTGGTAGGTCTAATTAAAGGTTTTATGTTTAAATAATTAAGTGGGCAGTGCCAAGCCACGTTGTCCACTAGAGCAGGTGTCGCGTTATTTATGCAAGTATAAAATCATTATTTAGGGACATGCCAAATTACGTGCATTAATAATACGCTCTCGATGGTATTATTGCCTGTGCACACGTAAGATAGATTGCTCGAAACGCTCATTTGAATATGAGTACAATAGTTTTTGCTGTCAGCTCGAAAATTGTCTTGATGTTTGCATGTTGGAATTTATGAGGCTCCTGTAGAGATGCAGCTAAGCTTTTATTGGATCTGGGTGTTGATTACGATTTAGTTTCTTAGTTTAATGCCTCTTTTCTGTCTGTTATAAATCTCTTCCAATTTAAAATAGACACAATTCAAACATTTATAAATAATTTGCAAGCTACTCCCAATGATTATAAAAATCAATACTCAATAAGAAAACTACTAATGACAGCCAATTCAATAGACGAACTGGTTTTTGGGACTTAAGTAGTTAAATTTATTATTGTGGGTACTCAAATAGATAAATAATAGTAATTACTTAAATATAATTCACATATGACATACATTCTTAAGACATACATTAACCTGACCCGAGGATAGAAACATCTAGAAAATATCAATTATTAAAGAGCGTCACGTTAACGAGGAAACAAAAAAATAAGTCTACACAGACACGCAGTCTTTTTAATTTTCTATCAAAAAATATGAGACAAGGAATGTTTGGTAGAATTTTGGTGGAGTCAATAAACTTTTAAGAACCAGTTCCTATTTGTTTGAACACAAATATCTTTGACCAAACATTAGAAAAAAGATAATACAATATTGTCGACAGATATCCACGAAGCTTGATTAGTTACCAATGGATTTATTGAGTAATTTTACATAAATTGGACGTTTTTTAATGACTAACTCCAGATTTAAATTTTCGAGGTATCAAAAGTAATTTAATGAAGTTTTGTCCTGCCTTTGTTTGCTAAAATTTATATCTGGATTTTAATAATTTATTGAAAAGACAACCTAATTTCCATCACTGTCTATCCTCGCTGTTTGTTTGTGGCTTCTTAAAAGTGTTCGCTATATAACTAATAGCTTTGCCTTTATATCGTCTAGCTTATTATGAATTCAAACAGCATGATTCCATTCACTTGTACCATCGAATAATGCAGTATTGAAAGGTTTGACAGATCAGTTTGAAATAAAATGTGAAATCAGTAATTTCACAATTGTATGACCTCGAGTGCTTGTGCTATCATGTGCAAATTTGAACGTTCGGTTTTTAAAGGTACTAATTTGACCTGTAAATATTTCCTACTCGTCAATTTGAAAGATCAAAAAAATTGCAAAATATATGGCTTTATTTCGTACATTTAAAACTATTAACTTATATAGAAATTAAAGAATTGCATTGTTGGACCGCTTGCCTTTGTTACATAAGTTTTTCTTTTCATGCTTGCACGCGATCTGTTAGTAAGCTGTCATTACTTTACTATCTTCATATATCTAAGATGTTTTCAATATCTTTACCTGGATAGTTTCATTAAAATCATTTCTAGTTATCACCCAAATGCAGTTCTACTGCTAATATACTATTTTATGACCAGTAAACATTTGTAAGAACTATGAACTAAGACACACCTTTACTAACAAATTTTATTTTATAATTTGATATTATGATATTTACCGCATTCGTGCCGAATGTACATCAAACTGGCGGTCAGTAAATGCAGTCAGTGGGTCAAATATTGGCCACAGACACCTAAAATTAAATATTAATCTGCAACCTTACTCGCTACAATACAAGTTTTGTTGCATCAGAGTTTGCATAACATATTGCCTGGCGTAATATCCGCGTGAACGTTCGTTTTTCAACTGATCAATTTTGAACTGGAGTTTTATACCTAATTGGCCTGTGCGGAGTTTTTTTAAATTTGGGAAGACAAACTACTTTTCTAAATTGTTTATTAAGCTAATTTAAAAAAGGATATTAAACATACATGCCTGCCTATCATACAATCTGCTGTTCATACAATCTTTAGTTTAAGTTCAGACCTATTTTTAAGTATAATTATACTAACATTATTACTAATTAAGTACACTTCTATTTTAATAGCATCTAAATTTAAATTTCTTTTTATTTTCCCAGTCGGATTTCGTGTTTTTTTTGTCTCATGATCGTACCCATTGAATCGATCTACGCAATGACCACGTGCGAACGACGTATTTTTAAAATAATTACAATAAAAATATTTGAATGACATAAATAAATAATAGGGACTACTCCCTATTATTTATTTATGTACAACAATTATATACAGGATACAAAAATTTACCGTCTGAAATAATAAATTAATAGAATATAAAACAAAGTATTATTCATACAATGTCACCAAGCTCTTCATTTAAGAATAAGATTAAAATAATTATGTGCATGATAATTTTAATTTACTGATGAAAGCTTTCCTTATTAACCTTTTTTTTCTGTCGTGGCAACTGACTGATGGATTCGTCATCGATCAAGTCATTGACACGACTGCACTGAACGTCAATATACTAGGATATGATGAGATCGCAGGCGTTCAATCAACTCTCGAGGTGCATCCACCTTATCTAGACCGCCCAACATGCTATTCTGAAAATAATAACGTAATGGCTTCACATTTTTAACAATTTTAAATTTAGAATCTAATCAAAACACCAATGATGTGTTTGTCGTGTCTATTAGATAAGAGCTGTATTTAGATAACGCACACAGCGACAGAAACCATAATACGTGTATCCGTGTGTGTATGGGTGTGTCTTTGAAAACCATCTTAAACCTTCTGGTCCCCTAGTACCCGAAACATAGAAACAGCTCACGAACGAATCTGAAAATACAACATACGCAACTTTCACATGTGGAAAATGGTACACAAATGTAAAATCTACATGCGTACACGGCGCATGCTCTCATTCTACTTGGACGGATGCCTGTGTGTTGTAGTGAAAACGCTTTCCTCGTATAACACGTATAAATACGTATGTACGTGCATAAGTGGCAGTATCTCATAGTAAAGGAGCGCGTGTTAATAGCAAAGTTGTGTTTCCGCATAGGCAGTTCGTAGAGGCAACGAACACGAACGTGTGAAGGCTTGCCCCCGTGAACACGAGAGCGTCAACCTTACGAATTAGAAAAAAGTCACTTTACGCCTCGCCTTGACGCAGTACTGGGATTTAAAATTCAAAGCATTGGAATTAGGAATTGTCTCAAAATGGAACGTTAGTATTTTTTAAAATTAACCTTTTATGATGTTTAAAAAAAACTGGTGATCCTAAAACTTACCCTAAATTGTTGGTTAAAAAAAACTTTTTTTATAAGAAGAAAAGTAGGTAAAAATGTCGTCAGTCGCTGCGATTGTGACGCGCCTACACGCGCTCACGCACACCTCCAAACACGTTCACGTACGTAACGTCTGTGTATATAACTACAACATTGAAACTACGTACGTCATAAGTTGGCCTCCCGCAATCTTTGCGAGCCTAGTACCTCGTCTCCCCGTAATAAGCTGAAGATAACTCGCTTTTCTTGATCTTACAATAAAGGAGGGCATTATTTTAACTTCCGTGGTTTAGATAAGGATTAAGAAAATTAAATAAATAATTACTGAAACATATTTTTACAAAACCTATGCGGCCGGTTTTAATAAAATGATGAACGAAGCAAGTACGATATAGATCATATGAGCTACTTTTTGGAATTAAAAATAATTTAATTAATTTAATAATAAATCCAAGATTAAAACAGAATCCCAGTTTCCCCATCTCGACAGGTTGAACAAACCTGCAAGTCCTTTCATATGACTTACACTTGTACTCGGTAATCAGAAATGCTAAGAAGGGGTACGTTACCTTGTAATGTTATGTACATTACAATTTCAGAACAAACTCTTTTTAACCTCTGCTATCCTAGTACTAAGTGTTCTAGTTGACGATCCAAGAACACAATGACGACGGTCGTAATTGGATAAATTAATGTATAATCGATTTCATACTTAGTTTTAATGAGATGAATGAGTAATAATTTTAATTATTAAAAAAATATATATGTATTATGCAAACTGAAACTGAATAAAACAGCATTCAGTCAACGCACCGCCATCTGTTATCGACTAGCGTCAAACAACTTAAATTTTGAAAGACAAGATAACTTCAAACTTCGTTTATTTGCTTAAAATGTGGTTAAAAAGATGGTACATAATTATTATAAAGGGCAGACACGTTTTGCCATAATAAAATAATAGCATGCAAATTTCAATTTACCCTAGATTACATTAGAATTATTAGATATTTAATTTTTAAATTATTAGACATTTTACATTAGAAAATTACTCATAACAATATTATTTTAGACACAACTGGAATAAACTACTCTTAAAAAATTACATTTACAACTAGAATTTTGTACCTATTCATGTACTCATTAACAGTATAGAAACATTTGCCTACCAGCCAACTATGCAAGCAAGACTTGATAGAGGAGGGATACACTTATTTTTTTAAATATTCGAATACACAGTGTAGTTGTAGGCAAGTGTATAATTTGAAGAATTATTTAAGGCTGTGTCGCCAGGTTTAATTGAACAATGACAGGTGCATGCAGCTTGCCCCAGCCAAGGATGACTACTGGCGGCCGGTGCACACTGGGGCAACTGGCACAAATATTGGCTAGTTTTTTGCTCTAAGACATGAGCAGGACACGCTGTGCACTTCTATTATAATTAGTGTCTTTATCAGTAGATTGTAATTGGATGCGTCGCGTTAAAAACTAGATCCTTTGTGTCCAGAATGTGTAGCAATTGCGAATTTAAAACGTAGCGCCTGCCAACTGCCACAGCCATTATGTTAAACATATTTAAACGCTTGCTTGTTGTTGAATTGAAATATATAATATAACTATTAACACTATTCGATAATTATAATACTTTGAAATCATTTTCGAGAGGATGTGCAGCTCTATGTGTTTTTATTATGACTACTTAATCACACCGATTAAATTCTTTGATCGGTCGAAAAACTAAAGTCCGTAAAATACGCAGACCAAACTAAATTTTAATTAAAATTCAGTGCAACAACGTGTAATGTCATGTTACTGCGGGGTGCTTTAAAAGCAAACCCGAACATTAAAAAAATGTATGTAACAAAGACCTAAAAACCATTTGCCAACGCAAATAGACGTAAAAAGCCGTAGAAAACAAAAACGTTTTTTTGCAAAGAGGAATGTTAAAAAATATGTTAGACTGCAAAAAAAAATAAACGACCTTGCAATAAAACTATACGCAATGCCTTTGGGGTGATCTAGGTGGTCGTCGAAATGTTTGCAAAAAATGTTTTTATGATTATTGTTCAATTGTGTTACGGATATCAAAGAAGGCCCCGCCTATTGTTACGTTTTTGTGAGATTGGTGACAGACGGCATCTTTCAGTATTTTAAGTTTTTTAAAACATATTAAAATAAAGAATATGTCTGAAACTAGTCAGTGGGCAAACTCGAACTACCGTCAAACGGGGTGAATAGGAATGCAGGGGTGAATTGAGACAAAACTTTGAAAGGGATTTTTAGCTTTAATTATTATAGTTCGATGCCAACAAGGTCTTCTAATGGTTTTTTATTATTTAGGAACAATATTAGAGTTCTTTTTTCCAACAAACTATAATAATTAAAGCTAAAAATCCCTCTCAAAGTTTTGTTTCGTTTCACCCCTGCGTCCCAATTCACCCCGTTTGACTGTACTGAATTACACGTAAATTTTTTTTAATATTTCATATATTTTTTTATTACGCCAACACTGGTCACTAGAGTATGATTATAAATAAAAGAAGTTGTTCCCCAGGCGACCATCTGACAGCTTGTGCTTATACGATAACCAATATTAAACAAGTCTTGTTCAGACTGTGTATTACCTTACAGCAGGTATTTAAGACTAAATGAACGCAACGGGATGTTACCGGTTCAGTGTGTCAAATGATAAAATGACGTATAAAATAGGGACAGATTGACATTGACATTGAAAAGACAGCTAGTAAGAATGTTACAGGCCGAAATAGTGATGACAATATTAACAATTACGAATAGACACTTAAATCTCACCATGAATTCCATTTTAACGTTTATGCTCTTGACCCTCAAAAAACCAGCCGTTAGGTGTGCCGCATAGTTTTTTTTTACAAGCCTCGCAAATAACCTCACAAGGCATATAATTTATAAATTAATAATTACTTACATATTTATAAAGAAAATCAAACTAATGAGACGACGAAGACGACAATACGACAATTTATGAAACCATAGCCAACACAATTACGATTAAAAACTATTTGGAAGTATTTTATTTTTTATTTCTTATTTAGGCAGTGAACTCATTTAATGTCGTATTTTCGTCTTCACCTGTTTAAACGGGTATTCGATTTGATTTTGTTAACTCTTCGTAATACACCACGTGTACAGCTTATTGCCCTTAAGTATTTACGTTTGCTTTTTCTTCTTTTACAGATGTTATTGCGACTACATCGGTCTTCAGCTTCACATCATTCATCACTCCAATTATCATCTTCATCATCTCCATGTTCGTTATTCTACTTCATTATGATTAATACTCATTAGTGAATAAGATGTTAAATACGACTGATATTATTTTCTCAAGAAATAATTGCACATATCCTTCATGCATTTGTATTTTTATATAAATTATTACCTATAACTTTATTATAAGCCGATGTTATTTTGTTGATAGAAATTTATTTCTACTACTGAGGTTAAGTTTAGTTCAGAGATAATTCAGGTAGTAAAATATTCAGTAAATAGATCAAAAATTGAGCCCAAGATGACATTTGTTGACATTTGTGTCACTGAAAGTAGACCGGAACTATATTTTGAACATATTTTATTGACTTTCTTTCTGAAATTTACTGTGTCAATGAAGTAACATCACTGTTAAATAGGTTAAGAAAATTTGAATGACAAGCAAAAAGAGGCAAAGGGTTTTTGAACGGTTTTCTTCACTACGACTGTACATTATTTCGAGAAACCTTCAAAAATTTTCCGCATACTAAATATAGAAAAACATTATTAGCTATAAGTTCTAGTTTATTACGATATTTCGGCTCCTTAAATACGTAACTTCCAACACAATTCGAGTTACCATGTTATAACCTTCCGCTTGATAAAATGTAAATAAAGATGCAAAGGCTTTTCCAGTGCTCCTTGTTAGCCCCTTACATTTTTACTTTTAATTAATTATTTTGACTTTAAATACTAGTATATTCTATTATTATGTAGATACAGTAGATAAGACTGCGTTAAATTTAAGCGGCTATTTTTAAAAATTCAGTGTTGCCAATAAAGACTGAATTATTAAAATTAATGAATTTAACCTCTTTCGTCCTTCTTTCGGTATAAAGCCCCAGAAAGGATCCCACCCTAGGATATTTGAAAATTATATCATTGTAAGCGAAAGTAAAGGCATAATATAAGGGATAATAAAGATGTTTATATTTTGAAATAGTTTTTTATTTACTTAATTCTTTTAAATCCAATTTCAAAAGCAGCTTGAAGTAATAAAGTTAATGTTGAAGGCTAAAGTTTCTATAATTCGTTATATTGGATTAATTGTGACAATGAACACGTTACTTATAAGTAAATTCAATAATTTAAAAATAAGTAGCTACGAGGTATATATTTAAATAGTCATATTCACATTCTGAAGAATTTGGTAAAGATTACACTGCCCTACGACTGCCATTTTACCAAAAAGAACAAACAAAAGTCGCTGACAACAAAGTGGAGAACGATGCCCATTATACATAAGTATGAATGGTTTAAAACACATTTACAACACAAACACAAAGCAATCGGCACTTATATGCCAACAGAGAACATTTTTAAAGACAATCATTATTGTTATTAAAATGTATGACCCGACCTTTTTGCAAGTAGATGTGAATATTTCAATAATTACCGAAGCATGTAGTTCTGCCTACGACAAAAGAAATCTGTATCACCACAAGACACGATAAATTATTATTGGTAGAACTTGGCTGATGAATATGAATGTGGAGGGATGGAGGGGTAGAGGGAGGCCAAAGAAAAGGTGGATGGAGTGTGTTAAAGCGGACATGATAGAAAAGAGAGTGACTGATGATGTGACGGCTGACAGAGATGAATGGAAGAAAAGGACATACTGCGCCGACCACAAATAAATTGGGACAAGGACAGGAAGATGATGAGTAGAACTTGGCTGTAAAAATGTTACGATGTATTACAGCAAACGAAACGAAGGAGTGTATTTAATAAGAAATGTGTGTTAGCAAAAAGCAAACAGATATATTGTTGCGCTTGCAACATTCGTAGACGGGATGAATGACCATTCTTAATACATCGAGACCCGTGCCTCTGAGAGCACGCAAAGCCGTCGGTCCCGGTTGTCATACAAACATCTATATGACAGTCGTTAGTGGTAATTAGAAGCCCAAAAGCCTAACAACCATTTACCCACTCCTGTGGGTAAATGGTTGTAACCGATATCCTTATCGGTATTACCCAGAAATTGGATTGCGGAGGTCTGATGGATACAGTTGCTTCATGTAAAATACTGATATTCAGCCGCATCTGGTTAGACTGGAAACCGACCCCAGCATAGTTGGGAAAAGACGATGGACGATGAATGACTAATTAAGTATTTATTTAAGAATACGTGAAGAACAACATTGTATAGATGACAGCAGGTCAAGCTATCCAAAACTGTCAAATTTTCCCAATTGAAAATTAATCTTATTACTTTGTCTCAAAGTTGAAAATCTATCAAAGAAATATGACAGATTGTGGTAGCTCGATGTGCTGGCCTCTGTACATATTGAACTTAAAACATGACCAACCTACAATAATGATGACATGTTTGGCTTAGTGGCAGAGTAATCGACTTCTGCATTATGTGTCGCGGGTTCGATCGCGCACGCAACACATACTTCCATGAACTACAGGTAGATGTCCCGGACGGGTATTTCTGTATGTGAGAATTTGTTTCTCTAAACATAAGAGGAATAAAAAAAAAGGATTTCTCACACAAATGTTATTAAGACTTAAGTCAGTGATAAAATCCTTGAGATGATAAAACCTAACCTAGGACAATAATATTTTAGTTGTGACAAGTGACTTAACAGCTTCCACATTATTAGCAACGGTAATCCTTATGAGACTCGATGAATATTATGACGTCATTAAAGTAATGACATGCTCTTTGTGCTATAATGAATGGCGGAGACATACTGTTCATTGAACAATAAATGAAAGCAGAAAACGAGTCTTGATATTTAGACGTTGGCAATCGAGCAGTGATAGCCTAGTGATATGACCATTGGACTGCCAAGTCAAAGGTCTCGAGTTCGAATCCAAGGCACACACCTCTGACTTGTCGAATTCATGTGTGTCGATATTTAATTATCACTCGCTTATGCGGTGAAGGAACACTGTAGGGAAACCTGCATGTCTTAGAGATTTTCCATGGTATGTGAAGTCTGGCAACCCGCACTAGGCCAGCGTGGTAGACTATAGCCTAATCCCTCTCATTCTAGAGGAGACCCGTGCCCAGCAGTGGGACAGAGTATATGGGTTGTTGATGATAAAATTTTAATGAGCAGAGGTAAGCCGAATATCAAGCTCTGTAGCGCTCACTAGGAGCTGCAGCAGCGTTAACCTTTTGTCACCATTGCAAGGACCTTTTGTCCTTAAATTTTCAACCAGCTCATAGTTTGGATTTGTGCCCAGTTTATTGCTATAAGGTCTACATATAAACGTTTATCTCGTAGCTCTGCCGTCTATAAGCCACGGTACCAGGAGCGAATTTAGACCAGGGCAACATTGGCTCTAGCCCCGGAGCTTCCACAAAGAAGAGGCCTCCACAAGGGATTGTTTGTCTGTTCCAACAATTTTTCGGGACGTCCACTACTTTGTTGTCCCGGGGTCTCCACAGCCATCCTGTCGTGGTCTATAGGGCAAGTGAAGTGTGGTTTTTAGTCGGTATGAGTCCGACATACCCTGCCACTCCCCGGGTGGTGGAGGATCGATGAGGATTTTTCGGACTATAAAAAAGGGCCTCTACAGCCTTAAATCCGGCCCGCGCGGTTGACACTTCCAGCACGCGGCCCGTATGCTTCCTGTCCTACTGAAGTGCGCATAAGGACGCAAATGCACTTTGACATTAATCGGTCTCCATTGAAGTTTCATCATGGAGAATTCTGGTCGAATCAAATATTTGTATAAGTAGGTAGGTATTAAAGTTGGAAATTTTCAGTTCGAATAGTCAGTACCTACGTCTGCGACCATGAAACCCGTTTAAATAATTAAAATCTAAATAATTACAGTCTAGTTCCCTATAAAGAAATACTTCGTTTTATTTGAATGTAACGTACTATTGTTAGTATACGTGAATTGTTAAAGCAATGAATTGCAATTATTGAAATTGCAAAACAATACAAACTATGTCACTACATTGTATACAATGTTTAATTAATTTGGTTCGAATTCTTTCTACACCTGACACGTGTTAATAGTACTTTCTAGACCTTTTTTTTTTTTCTTCTAATAAGATGACAAACAAACATTGGGCCGCCTTATGGTAAGCAGCGGTCGTTACCTATAGACATTTTCAATGGCTATATTGCCCTTCACACCGGAACACAATAATCATTTATCAACCCATACGCTGTCCCACTGCTGAGCACGGGTCTGCTCTTTGAATGAGAGGGATTAGGCTATAGTCCACCACGCTGGCCTAGTGCGGGTTGCCAGACTTCACACACCATCGCGTCAAAAAAAATCTCTAAGGCATGCAGGTTTCCTCACGATGTTTTCCTTCACCGTTTTTAAGCGAGTAATCCTAATTAATTATTAATACGCACATGATTTCGAAAAGTTAGAGGTGCGTGCCTTGGATTCGAACTAGAGACCTTTGACTTACCTGCTAGCTACTGCCTAGTGGTATGACCAGTCCAATTGTCATACCACTAGGCTATAACATGTGCCATGTGGTGGACTAATCTCTCTTATACTGAGAGGAGACCTATACCCAGCAGTGGGACAGTATATGGGTTGATGTTGGTATATTTGTTTATTACATAAACATACCATCACGCCTGGATTCCCGAAGGGTTAGGCAGAGGTGTACTAATATACACCCACATTTCGCCGGTATGTTTAGGTCCCATGTAATAGGGGGCGAGCCTATTGCCATTAACCGGGCACAAATCCGACTCCGAGATGCTACTGAGAATTTCATAGAAAAACACAATAACACTTTGCTCGACCTGGGGATCGAACCCAGGACCTCTAGCGTAGCAGTCGCGCTTAGGACCACTAGACTAATGAGGCAGTCTTTATTTATTTTTATTTATTTATTTAACACAACCACAACTATAATTACAGGATCATATCCCAATGCGGTAGTGCAGTCTTCACAAAAGGATATTCGCAATTATAATACAAAAAAATTACTGATAAACAAAAAGAAATACATTTTACATTAATTCACAATAAATAAAAAACTTTATATTAAAACCATGATAATTCAAAATCACATATTACGTATTATAGTGCGGATTTCAATAATTCATTCAGAGAGCATGAAAATAAGTCTATCCTGTCTGCAACAGTGTTCAGCGTATGCTGTGTTTATGTTTTTGTTTTTTCTTCTTTTAAATCAATGCAATCCGATGCCGTAAAAAAACACTGGCAAGTAAGATTATAGGAACCGGAAAAGTTGACTCACAGTAGCAAAGGAACACCATGTTCAAAGTCTACCGCAAAGCGAACTGACGTAATTCAGAGTTCAAGGTAAGCACCATGCTCCGATGACCAGTTGAAATGCTAACAAAATGTCAAGTGCACTGACATGTATTATCAAAAAAATATATAAATCTTATTTTTTTATCATATTTTTTTTTAATATTGATGGAAACAAGCATACGGCCTACCGACGGTAAGCGGTTACCATAGCCTTTAATAGACGCTTGCAACACCAGGAGTATCACTTGCGCGTTGCCGACCCTGTAAAACGAATGAGGAATAGTTGGGTTGGCAGTAAAGATCCCAAACTGCCAACACAACATTTCCTCGCGGAGCACTTGCAAGGAGTCACCGTAAGGTACACAACACAGCAGCTCAAAGTTGTGTTATTTCAATTCGATTTTCTGCAAGGCGGAGAACTTCCCTAGTTGGGAACTGTTTACTTGGACCTTTTTGTTGGCTTTGTGGGTCCTATCGACATGAACTGTCAATGGCTACTGTAGTAAAACGATTGGCTAGTCGAGCTAAGGCTGACAGACATATACTCGATAACAACTGATTTCGACTAGTAATATTTGGTACAGACTTAACTTATAAAATGATATACCTAAATAGAATAATTTAATTATAAATAAGTGTAAGTTATTTTTTTAGCGACTTTTCAACCCGCTCTTTTGGTGAGATATCGTGAGATTTGGATACACTCCGTAAATCTCACAGTAGATTTTTCAAAATACAAATTTGTTGTTGTATAAAATGCTGCGTTAATCTGTGTTTGAATCGAATTAAAAAAAAAACAATTTTCTTAATTTATTTTTTGTGGGATTATTTAACCCAATTTTCCCGCAACTTTTCACTGTTTCTTGCGAACGTAGGTAATATTTATAATTATACATATTATGTGAGATTGGGTGAGATTTGGCTCGAAATAGCCGCTTGAAGAATAAAGAACCAAGCTACGTTCGATAATTTTTTTTTTACCAAATGATAACTATACCTTCCCGCTTTGATAAGGCCCTCATATAGTCTACGTAGAATAGCGCTTTACGGTGAACAATGCCTGAGAAACCCGTGAATCACGTACCGTCAGCAACGAAAGTCACTGAACACAGCTAAATTTTGAAAACATCACAGTTCCAAAACAAATTATTTTTTCTATTAAGGTACCTAACCTAAATATTTAATGATCATCTAAGCAATTATTTCGCATTAACTTCACTTATTAAAAATCATATTGAAGGTTGCAATAATATATTCAGCGACTTTCGTTGCTGACTGTACATGAAGTGACAGTATCAAATCTATGTCTTCCCAAATCTAAGATTTGGGAAGACATAGAATATTCGCATAGATTGATTCTATTCGATCTAAGATTCCCAATCTATGCGAATGGGTCACCAGCTTTCTTGCAGACAGAAGCATAAAGGTCGTAGTAGACGGTGAATGCTCTGACTCTATGATTATAAATGCTGGTGTCCCTCAAGGCTGTGTACTATCGCCTACTCTATTCCTCCTCCATATCAATGACCTGTTGCAAACCTGCGGCATTCATTGTTATGCGGATGACAGCACAGGCGATACTTTCTATACCGGCCGCGCTAACATTTCTCGGGAAAACGTCATCGAGAGCCGAAACAAACTTGTGTCTGAAATTGAGACCATTTTAGAAAAAGTCTCAGAGTGGGGCAGACTTAATTTGGTCCAATTTAATCCCACAAAGACGCAAGCTTGCGTATTCACCGCCAAAAAACTGCCGTTGGTCATTTCACCTCGTTTTGAGAGCAGCCCCTTAACTGCCTCAACCAGTATTGGAATACTTGGTGTCGACATATCGAATGAAGTCCAATTCCGCGGTCATTTAGAGGGCAAGGCTAAATTAGCCTCAAAGAAGCTTGGCGTGCTCAGTAGATCGAGACGGTATTTCACTCCGGCCCACCGCCTACTACTTTATAAGGCGCAGGTCCGGCCCCATATGGAATACTGTTCGCATCTCTGGGCAGGGGCACCCCAGTACCAACTTCTCCCTCTGGACCGCATTCAACGGAGAGCGATTCGAATCGTCGACTGCCAAGATATTTCAAACCGGCTAGACCCCTTGGCGCTGCGTAGAGATGTGGCCTCGCTATGCATCTTCTATCGCATGTACTATGGGGAATGCTCTGAGGAATTGTTCGGATTGATCCCTGCTGCTACTTTCCGCCATCGTTCCACGCGACAGCAGTTCCATCCACATCATCTAGATGGTTGGCAGTCCACTACTGTGCGTTTCTCTAGAAACTTTCTGCCTCGCACAACTAAACTGTGGAATGAACTGTCGCCTGCAGTATTTCCGGACCAATATGACCTTCAAACCTTTAAGAAAAGAGCGTACTCCCTTTTAAAGGCCGGCAACGCGCTTGTGACTCCTCTGGTGTTGCGGGTGTCCATGGGCGGCGGAAATCGCTTACCATCAGGCGATCCGTCTGCTCGATTGCCACCTATCGCATAAAAAAAAAAAAAAAAAAATGTTCTGTGATTAAATGTGAGTGTCAGACTGCTGATTACGACGTCGTGGGTTCGATTCCCAGAAGTATATTTTTTACAAAAAAAAAGTATTATATATACCTATGCATTGTCTATACTCCGTTTATAACATTAGAAAAAAGAGGCTCGAAGAAGCAAGAGTATGAAACCTTTTATTTCAAGTTAAGTTCAAACATTATTTTAATAAATAATGTCTTTTTTGTAAGTAACAATAAATGGCTTAGAATAAAGCATTTTCTATCTAACTACTCGTCACGAGGTTTGGATAGGTACATGAAATGAAAATTTTTTTAGAAACAATCAGTTTATTAAAAAACAACTTTATCACAATGGCAGACTTATTATGGACGTCACCATAATAAGTCTTCAACAAAACAACTATAATAATTTAGAATGCCAGAGGATTAACAAAAATACACTGACGACCTCTGTGGTCTAGCGGTTTGAGTGCCGGACTGCTGATCATGGGGTCGTGGGTTCGATTCCCACAGGACACAAATATTTGTGTGGATAAAACATGAGTATTTGTGTTAGTCTGGGTGTTTCTTATGTATTATAAGTATGTATTTACAAAAAAAAAGTATATAAGTATTATATATATTGTCTAGTACCCATAGTACAAGCTCTGCTTAGTTTGGGACTAGATGGTGTTGTGTTTTTAACTTCTGTCTAATGCTATGGTAAATGGAGTATAGTAACCCATAATACAAGAACTAAATCGTGACGTGTGAAATGTCCCAAATATATATTTATTTATATCGGTTGACTACTACACTCTCAACTACGAAGCAACCGAGTTACAAAATATGAATAAGTTACATGACCAGGAGCATATAAATCATGGGAGAGCGATAAAGGCCAACCGTTAGTCCTAAATTCCGAGCCCGCCACGGCATAATCGCGACCACTTACAAGATAGGAGCGACTATAATAAGCTATTACCGAAGTACTAACCTTTGATGTATCGTTTAGCGGTATCCATGTAAGCTGGCCGACTATTGTAGGGTTGGGACCCGTTAAACAGTGCTCTAGTGATGGCGTTGGCAGTAGCAGCTGTTGTGTCGATGAGTTTATTTGAAAATTGAATGGGTTTTCAGTGAGCAGTTATTTTATTAAGCCAATAACGAGGTACTTGTGAGTAGGTACTAGAAACATTGAAATAAGAAAATTTATCGTCTGTGTGGATATTGCTAACTTACATAAATTAAGTCATAACATAGTTATTTGTCTATAAAAACAGCATGACTGTGAAATACTACATTTTTAAATACGAGAGAACAGTCATTAAGCTTAACAAAATATATAAATAATAGAAAAATCAACTCCTATTTTCATCGATAATCGATAGTTCGCCAGCGCAGCCCGTGGCAGGATCAGGGATACGCGGCCAGTGGCGCAGTAGGTCGGCGGCCGCTCGGAATGCGGAAGGGCGTCATCTAAGCTACACACCGCGCGACCATAAGATTTGTCCAACTCACGATAGCTTTGCCATTGATCGCGACGATTAGATACTCTGTGACTTCTGGCGCCCTGGTACTTTAATTGCAAATAAATTAACACAGATTATTTTTTCGAAGGACGTAGATTGCAAATAAACAGATATATGTAGGTAAGTATTTGAAAGTTAAATTAAGGAAGTTTACGCGATTAACATAATTAAAATAACATTAAAACGAGTTGCTACAGAAAATTAACATCACATAAATTTTAATTAACGAATATCTTGTGACTCGAGTTCAAAAGGTGAAGTACGAATCAGAAATTTTGACCGTCATACAGTTGTTAAAACTTTTTAAGTACAGATACATTAATAATTATATTTCATGAAACGGTTTTAATGCTGTTTAAGGTAACTATGTGATTTAATGTCACTACAGTTGAATGTCGTTGTCAATAACGGGCAGGTGCCATTTGACCTTTAATTGTTCTTTAAGATTTTTAATGGAGGCATTGATTTCTTGTAAGGGCGAATTTTTATTGAACACAAGTGATAATAAAATTATTATTATTAATTATCCATTCTATATTGTTATTATTATTATTAATTATCCATTCTATATTGTAGTGGCAGCCCGCACTAGGCCAGCGTGGTGGACTATAGCCTAATCCCTCTCATTCAGCATGTGGGTTGATGATGCATTGTAGTGGTACCTTTATCTTAGTGGTAATAACAATAATAATATGTTTATTTGCGTATCGATCCTTAATATACTAAGGATCCCATATCACAATATATTTTATAACACACAAAAGTTTGTTGAATAGTTATAATCATTTTCGCTCATAAAAATCCTTAATACAATATAATATACATAACATATTATTTCCATTATCCATTCATTATTTTAAATATTCTGCAATATAAGATTTTTATTGTCTACGAGTCTGATTTTCGAAATCTTAATAAAACTGCCAATTTTACATAATTGTATTATTTTTAACCAATAACAATAATTAAAGCTGTCTGTCACATCGGCTGTATTTTCGTTGAATAGAAGAAGATTTATCTTCAGACTTATCCCAGAGGAACGCTCTCTCGTGCATCCGTCTTTAACGGTACATGCACAAGTAAAATCATTCGTAGGGCGGTCGATAAAAAATGGAGCCTGTCCGTCCTATCGCCCAAAAAACCATAGTCCTGTTAGCCAAGGGTACTGACCCTATGGGGTGGAATGACCTACTTAGATTGAATGGCGTCATTATGAGTCGACATGGTCTTTTAAGATGAACGAGTTAAATCTGTGAACTTCATTGAAGTTATTATATCTGAATAGGTTTTATTTAACTGATTTAAAAAAGGAAGAGTGTCTCAATTTTATTGTATTTTTGGATGTATATTACAAGGTCTCTTGCCGATTTTTTTTTTTTTTGTGTCATAGAATATACGTCCCAGATGATCCCATCTTCTTGAGTCCTATCACTTCTGCAGGTTATTCGGTTTTAAAGGAGAAAGGGCATAGTGGGAGTAATTCCACTCAAATTGGAGCAGCCCGACTGGGGAAGTACCTCCGCCTTGCAGAAAATCGAAGTTGTGATCGAAAACAACACTGCTTTGAGCTGTGTTGTGTTCCATACGGTGAGCAAGGTTGCCAGTGCTCTAGGAGGAAACGTTGAGTTGGCACTGGGGGGGACTTTGATCCTTATACTGCCAACCCAAGTATTTATCTTTCGTTTTACAAGGCCGGCAACGCGCAAGCGGTACCTCTGGTGTTGGAAGGGTCTAGGCTACGGTAACCGCTTACCATCAGGTGGGCCGTAAGATTGTTTGCCACCTTAGTGGCATAAAAAGTTATATATAAGTATTCTGAATTATAATTTAGAAATTTATTTAATTCTTTAGGTAGAATTAAAAGCAAGTTCATGATTACAATTCATATTTCTATCGCGTCTTATCTCCAAAGTTATTATAGTTGACAAAGTTATAACTCCAGGTATGTTAGTATTATTAAAATCTAGTAAACCGTAGAAATAATGAATTCATAAGTTAGACATTGTAGCAGTAATGTAATAGTCACGACAATCAAAAACACAATCTTAATTAAACAATCAAAATATTAAATTAACCGTTTATGTGTAAGGGCGTGAACAAAGACTCGACTGAATACGGTTAGATTGTCGCATTGATCTTGTCTGTATTTTTTTCCTAGATATAGAAAGAAAGAAAGAAAATAAGTTTATTTGTGAAGACAAGAGGCACACCAGAGAAGAACAAGAGCGAAATGTTAACGTATCTTATCTTACTATGGGGACTGGCATGACCAGCAACACTTCTATCAAATTGTGTTGTCCCCAGCATGGTACATTCCTTACTCTTCAAAGAAATGGTTCATGAAGCAGCTAGGCCACTAAGAGGAAGGAACCTGTAGTCTTCTTCTTTCGGGTATCCGTTGCCGAGATGACACATCCGTTTCATCGCCAAGATATGACAAGCACACAAGATGTGCTGCATTGTTTCTTTGAATTCACCACAAGCTCTACTACAATCATGATTCAAAGCCAGCTTCATTTTCAAAATCAGATGACAGCTCAGCCTTTGTCCCGTCTGTTACTGAATATGAATTTAGAGATTCGAGTGGTACAGCTGCCGAAAAATTTTCGTGAGTGTTCTAGCCCTAAGCTATTGCACCACTCCTCTAGTTAGGTATAGTTGGACTTCATCAGTTAGATTGTTTCAATGTTGGTATTCCTCGATTGTTGTTGATGCCTCGGTAGGTATTTCCATATATATGTATCTATAGATACTATAAAACAAAGTCGCTTCCCTCTGTCTGTCCCTCTGTACGCTGAGATCTTTTAAACTACGCAACGGATTTTAATGAGGTTTTCACTACCATTTAGATAATTTCTTCGAGAAGATTTATATGTATAATAAAGCATCATCATATCAGTCTATTGCCGTCTACTGCTAAACGTAGGCCTCCCCCCAAAGAGCGCCAACTATCTTTTTCTTGGGCATGCATTCGCTGCCAGCCACCTTCTTCAAATCATCAGTCCATCGTGTCGCAGAGTGTCCAACACTACGCTTGCCCAAACGAGGTCTCCACTCCAACACTTGTCTGCTTCATCGACCGAACAGAATACCCTGTTTTCAGAATCTAGAAATCCAACTCATACTCACTAAATTAACGGTTCGACAGGCAACTTATAAATACAACTACTCAATATAAAGTGAATACAGACGTAATCACTATTGAAATAATTAAAATTAAACAGAAATGATCGCAATAACTTATTCACATTAAAAACACTGGATACAATATGTCCTTAGTTCTCAGACAAGATGTTACTAAAATTAGTTTCCACCTGCCCTGTAAAAATGGAGTTACGTAAGATAAAGTAATTTTATTTATCGATATTATATTTATCGATATTATAATTATTGATATTTTATAATAATCGATATTGTATTTATGGATATTATAATTATAGATAGTTTATTTATCGATATTTTATTTATTTTTATCTACGGCTAATATCTGGCTCTGGCTTTGTCCAATACTTTTAAGAAGAATATAAAAAAATCAAGTTTTTTTTCTAAACAGATTCGATTTTAGAATGTCATGATTTTTGACATTACAAAAATGTACAAGTAGGTCGGTGCTGTCTCGTTAGACAAGTGATCCTAAGTACTATGCTAGACGTGCTGGGTTCGATTCCCAGATAGAACAATATTATTATGAAATTTTCCGTAGCAGCTCGGAATTTGAATTCGTACCCGGTTAATAGCGATAGACTCGCTCCCTATTACATGGCACCTAAACATACCGGCGATATGTGGGTGTACATTGGTACACCTCTACCTGACCCTTCAAGGAATAAAGGCGCGATAGTATGTTGAGGTATGTTTTAGGTGGGTACTTTACTATTTACTTTTTCAACCCTTGTTTATTGGGAAACGTTCAACTCTCGTTACCTACTTTTTATTATTTAAATGTCATCCAATGTATCCAGATTACATTGATGAAAGCCACATAATTTACGGAGCCAAATTAATCGACATTATAGTACTTAACAAATGAACCGAATTAAAAATAGCAAATGGTAATTAGCAAAGACAAATGAATAAGCGTTCTATAGACTATTAAAGTGACGTATTGCTTTCAGGTGAGAATTTGCGCGGGAAATAGATGATAGTTCGATTTGGTCCTATAAATTACATTCCATGTACACTTAATTACTGATTAACGTAGTTTATCGACTGGTTTTTTACAAAGTACGAAGAAGGGCTTCTTATATAAAACCTACATAGACATATTTATAAAACTTGTAACTAAGTGTAGGTAGGTACAAAAGCTCTTACATTTAGGTAACCCATGACATAGTGACTTGACCAAACAATAGCCATTATAAATATAAAATGCTAAAAGCTAAATCAAAACTGTAATGCACAAGCATAACTCCCATGAATTAAAAAAGAAAATCTAAAAAAAATATCACTTGCGTAAGAACATCAACACGACCCCGTCCAGGCAGTGGGTGACCGAATCAGATAGAGAAAAATCATCCGCGATTATGTTATTCCTAGGGAAGGGCACGACTTAAGGAGGAGGAGGAAGAACATCATCATTAACCCATTTCTTATCTCACTGTTGGGCACAGTCTCCTCTCAGAATGATTGGGAATAGGCCATAGTCCACCACGCTGGCCTATACCGGGTTGGCAGACTTCACACGCCGTCGAGAAAATGTCTCAAGCGTGCAGGTTTCTATAATATGATATTTACTCTCACTCACCATTAAAGCGAGTGATTATTAATTACTAATACACACATAATTGTGAAAAATTCAAAAGTGCGTGTTTTGGATTGGATCCGAGAACCACAACGTAGCAGTCTAGCTCGACGTAGCAATATAGGCTATCACTGGTTCACCATCATCGTCCATAATTCTAACCTTTTCTCAACTGTTGGGGTTAGCTTCCAGTCTAACCAGATGCTGACTACTTATTTTACACGAACTGTGCCATAAGAATAACTAGGTCGTCAGGATTTTTGACAATCAGGTGTTGATTGACGTATTGGTAGGAGTTGGTTAGTCCACCAAGTCCAGTCAACCAACTCCTACCAATACGTCAATCAACACAATCAGTCGATTTAAAGTATTATTGAATAAATATTTGTTATATTTCTAAATCCAACTCTAACTGCTTTAATATACCGAGTTATAATGTGGGTCTCTAAGTGCAGACTCTAGTCTTGGAATAAGCCGTTTAATTAATTAAATAAGATCGGTAATTAACGGAGGCAAGATGTTTGATATTTTATTTAGATTTTATTTATTGCCACATGAAATATCTACACAGGTAAATGAAAATAATAATAAAACAGATGAGAAAAAACACATGCCATATTTGCTCAGTGTTAAATTCTTGTGTTTTTAATAAAAAAAGTATAAGTATTTTACTTTATAGTATTATGACCTGTTTGGAGTCTTAGCAAGGAACTTGATGACCCGCCATCTTACTATTTATACATTTACAACATTATTTTTTTGTTAAAATTATCAAAGGTCTAGTGGTTGTAAGGTTCTAAGGTTCGATTCCCAGGTCGAGAAAGTGTTATTGGGTTGTTCTATGAAATTTTAAGTGGCAGCTCGGAGTTTAGATTTGGGCTCGGTTAAATGCAATAGGCTTGCCCCCTATGGTACCCAAACATACCGACGGGCGATCTGTGGGTGTCAGTGTTATGACCGTTGGACGCCCAAGTCAATGGTATCGAGTTCGAATCCAAGGTACGCACCTCAAACTTTTCGAATTCATATGCGTGTTTATAATTAATTATCGCTTAAGAAACCTGCATACCTTAGAGATTTTTCTCGACAGTTAGTGAAATCTGCCAAGCCGCACTAGGCTAGCGTGGTGGACTATAGCCTAATCCCTCTCAATCTGAGAGGAGACCCGTGCCCAGCAATGGGACAGTATGAGGGTTGATGATTATAATTATCAAAGAATCTTGCGTAAGCAATAGTCAATAGGTACGCTATACATGGGAAACATGCTTCATAGTGTGTTACTCCCTATAACCACAGTTACTAGTGCACACAAAAGTGACAAGAACTTGTCATGTTGACAAACACCTATTTACGGGTCCTACAGGAAATCAAAAGTGTAAATAATGCCTACATGAGTTAGGACATCGTAGAATATTTTAAAACGATTGTCACAAAATGTGACCAAGCAAAGTCTTCCAAAGACACATTATGTACAAGAAATCAACAATTACGAATCAATGTATAAACAATGTTTCAAGCACATTCCTATACCAAGCGCATTGCGATCAAATGTTCCCGAAATAATACCATTGAACGCATCTCTAGCTCGATCAAACGCTTTTAGTCCTTTACCGGTCCAATAAAAACTCCTATTAATTGCGTAAGCACATGTAATAAACTTTTGGATTGGTTAAAAATAACCGAGGCAGCGCACCACCGGTCGTCTCAGTATAAATTCTTAAAAAACATAAACTTCACAAGCGTACACAGCATCCAAATAGCTATAAATGATGCACACGATTTTTGAATTCCGAACTATTCACTATCCAATAGGAATCAAATTAGAATTAGCGCCAAATCTGACGTAAGACTTTTCTAGTTTGAATTTACATCCTGAAATCTATGATTAGAACTCAATTCTAATACACAAAAAATAGAGTTTAGTATAGTTGTTGAGTGTTCGTGTAGTTGGATCGTTATACTGCGTGTGTACTCCGGCTAGGATATAGGTCATTGCTCCCCTAAACCTGCGGAGTAGTCAGGGCAGTTCATAAGTACTTCCATGTTTAAATTGCCCAACTTGTATGTACTCTCGGTACAGGATACTGCCTCGGACATTACTTACTTGCTCGGCCTCGGACGAATGACCATCCTGCCGTGTTGATAACATCTAGTTTTAAAACCATTCCTCTCTGGAATGAGAACTATAATTCTAAGAAGGATAAGGTTTTGAATTTAAGGACATGACATATTTTTGTGTGTATCCAAACATCTTTTTAGAATATTATAGATGGTTTTGTGTTCTGAGAGGGTCATACTTTTATACAATTTTTTTTATTTTTTTACTGGAATTAAATATCGTGAGGTCTAGATGTACGCTATTCTAGAATTGTTTTTTCTCCTTCAGCTCTTCCAGTTATTGCTTCAACTGCTGAGATATTTAACCATATAAGGGCAGGCCTATATCTTTAAGAATGACTATTCGAAATGTGGGTACACGTTTGAACACAAACATAGCAACATTTATTGCAGTTATCATTTGCTTAATGATTACGACTATATGATATATTATAAGAGCACTTCTAATTCTCTTAGAGCATTACACATATAGAGAAAATTTTAAGAACCATATAGCTCAATGCTAGAATAGAATAAAATAGAAATAGAATCAGCTCTTCGTCAGAAAATATAATGTACTGCTACAATCTGTTACAGCGATCTGCATTAAAAGTAAAACAAAGCGGCATTTACGACTCATGTCTCCAGTCTTTAAAATATATTGAGGCAAAGGTGTGATGAATATAAGAGGACATACAAGACAAGAACGCATACATTTGAAGACGTCTGTGGTTTAGTGGTTCGCGTGTCAGACTACTGATCACGAGGGCGTGGGTTCAGTTCCCACAGAACACAAATATTTATCAGATAAGGATGTGTTTGTGTTTGTCTGGAGGGGTATATAGTATTATATCCATTGTCTAATACCTATAGTACAAGCTCTGCTTAGATGGTGATGGCTTACTAGATGGTGCTGTGTAAAATTGTGCAAGAATATTTATTTACTTAGGTATACAAATCGCACGACATTGTCAAAAATACGAAATCGAAAAATTTATTTTTTCTTAAAATCTATTACCTGCTTAACTAGGTACCTACCTACTTACTTTCTTTTTATTTTTTTGTGACTATTTTTAAGTTCTTAATTTGCCAGAAGGACTTCGAACAGCAATGGCATAGGCTAGTTGTATTAACTACGATAAGCTAATTATTATTATTTATATTACTTCTCGGATCGTTACGCAACGCACTCCAATCAGTTTAGCACATTTGCAGGTAGGCAAATACTCCAAACTGTTACAGATTTGAACTTGTACAACTATCGCTAAATCGATGCAAAAATGCGTCCATATATAATTAAGCAATGCAAAATAACTGTAAATTAGATACCTGTTTCAAAGTTTTTATTTCACTTCTAAATTATGGCGACATTCGATTTTTTAAATTAAAGTCAAAGAAGGTTTGCCGCAAAAAGTTTAGATGTGTTTCCGGGTGTGAAATGTGGTCGGACCATTTGGTTTCTGAACGCATTTGGCGGGTGAAAAAAATAAACGCGACTTTAAATGGATTCCGTAAGTTTAAGATTACAAAGTGGAAGTATATACAGGACCTGTACGAATTAAAAATATACTTACGTGTCTATTGGTGCCTAATGCTATATCTATATTTTAAGCTTTATTTTTCTTCAAAGAATAAGACAAAAATCTCTCAAATTTTTATTACTTATAGGTGTATTTACACACATCCAGATCCACAATTACCTGTAGGCTAATAGCAATATTTGTTCCGTGGGAGGCTAGTGAAAATACTGTAATCAGTGGATTTCGAGACAGATTTCCTAACCTCCGAGAGGAAACGTTGTGTTGGCAGTGGAGGAACTTTGACCCTTATACTGCCAACCCAACTATTCCTCTTCGTTTTACAGGGTCAAGTGATACCCCTGATGTTACAAGCGTCTATAGGCTACGGTAACCGCTTACCATCAGGTGGGCCGTATGCTTGTTTGCCACCTTATGGTATAAGTAAAAAAAATCTACAAAAAATCTAGTCGCAATTATTCATAAGTTACTACTACATTTTGCTCGAGTTGCAAAATGCATCACCTTATGCAACTTGTTAACATTAACAGTTGTAAACAATGGTCGGTGTTTATAAGCTCTTCCGAATATAGGGCCGTCCAAAACTTAGCTGAATTTCTCTCCAAACCAAGAATACGTATTTAGTTTGCACCCTAAACCGGCAATCAGGCATGAGGAGGTAAATGAATGTAGATGAAGCGAAAGTGTTGAGCCAGGATCGTAGTAAGTGGAAATCTATAGTCTCTAGTTACCTAATGGGAAACAGGCGTGAAAATTGGTATTATGTCTGTATGTAGAATCCTTTATACGTGACTATGAGGCAAGGGAAGGAAAGAAAGAAATAATTGTAAAAGGAAAATTTATTTATTGTGATGGCAAGTGCGGTTTTTAGTCAGTACGAGTTTGACATACCCTGCCGCCTCCCCAGTTGGCAAACGAGCCATGAGGACTTTCCGCATGTCAGAAAAAGGGCATGTGACTTCTAGGTTTTGCGCAAACTAACACCATTATCACACCTGTATTCCCCGAAGGGTTAGACAGAGGTGTACCAATGTACACCCACAGTTCGCTGGTATGTTTAGGTCCCGTGTAGCTTATTGCCTTTTACTTTTTTTTCTCGCAGCTGTAACTGAGGATTTCATTGAAAAATCCAATAACAGTTTGCTCGACCTGGGAATCGAACCCAGGGTCTCTAGCGTAGCAGTCGCACTTAGGACTAGACTAAAGAGGCAGTAATTTATTGTTAAAATCATTTAACATGTCACATGTCAATAACTAGAAAAACGTTGCGATAGACTAATTACGAAATGTCTTTCTTGGGGTTTCAGACGATCTGTGCCAAGTTTCAATGAAATTTATTAAAAAGTTTTATAGTACATACTTATACATATAAGTTACAAAACAATTTTTTCCTGAAATTATACATTTCTTTTATTCTGCGGAAAATGCTCGTAGGTCGTCAAACAGCACTTGCATACTCTTGGTCTATGATCTGGAGCAGCAAACACCTGACACCTCACACTTCAAAAACAGCGCCATTGCTGGACTTTTTCAAAGGAGGTTTAAGTTTAAGATGTGATCACAGACTTGACTGACATTTCATACAAATATTCTCTGAAATCAACACTCCATACAAAGATATAATACCCAAATATGATTCAAGCAGCTTTTTATAAATTTCAAATTTATTGAAAAAAAAAAGTGTTGTAAAGTCCGTTACAAAAAAAAATACAGTTATACATTACATAGTTGGGGATCAGTCGTCAAGCTAAAGATGGAACAATACTATTTTTTTAACTAATTCATTTGACGACCTCTGTGGTCTAGCGGTTCGACTGCTGATCATGGGGCCGTGGGTTCGATTCCAACAGGACATAAATATTTGTGTGGATAAAACATGAGTATTTGGGTTTGTTTCTTATGTATTATAAGTATATATTTACAAAAAAAAGTATATAAGTATTATATCCATTGTCTACTACCCGTAGTACAAGCTCTGCTTAGTGTGGGACTAGATGGCGTTGTGTAAAATGTCCCAAAAACATTATTATTATTTAATATTGTGCTGTTTTTGTTTACCATTACACACACTTGGTGGGTTATATATATGTATGTTACTATAACTACTGTGCTTGATGTGGCCTCACTTACCATATAATAATATTCTTCCTATACATTAAGATGATGTGCTGTGTATATTCTTTGTTGGAGGCCCAAATAAAAAAATAAATAAAAAATTACAAGCAGATCTGACGTCCAAGGTTACACGAAGTTCACTCACATCCACGTTCTTTCTTTAAAATTACAAATACCTATACCAATATCACTTATTTAAAAACCAATAATGTTACTATTGATATCCCTCTGCGCGTACGCAACCCTAAAGCGGTTTCGTAATCATAAACGTTTCCGTGTAACATGACTGTTTTTGCCACTAAGATCACGTGTTGGGGGACGCGTGAGAAATGCATCTTGTATTCTAATAAGGTTGTTGCTTCCTATGCTGAACAATATAGCGTTATGTAACTGTGCGTACCTTCTAGAATGTCTAACAAGAATAAATACCGAGACTATTGTAGGGGTTCTTAGGTGGGGTGAACCTTGGCCACAGGACACCAAATGGCCAAGGTTCACCCCACCTAACCCATAAGTCATAAAACTACTAAGGTTGCAGCAAGTTACGTTATTACAATTTGAATCTATTAACTCATCACAGGAGCCTCCGCAGACGAGAGACTGATCTGCAAAAATTCGCCGAAACTGCAAAACAGGAGGTTATATAACAACAGATGCGAAAAAAATTCTTCAGTTGTGGTGACCCCTAAAGTGCACTGGCATCCACGATGTGACATTTTGTTAAATGCCCTTGGCGGCCTTTCAGAGTTTGGGCGGCAAATGTCCTGAAAAGTGATCATTTGGTTCTAATTTGAAACGTCTACCTCAAATCTTACCCTTCTAGATCTCCAAGTATTGCTTTTTATGATACCCACGGAAAGAATTGGCTTTTTCAAAATCAAATCGAATAAATTTATGTACATTTATTAGTACTGTAATCTGTAACATTTTTAATCCGAGATGATCCTAAATATAAATTTCTAAAACATACTTTTTTAATATTTTCTAAGCGTCACGTTCCATTCGTAAACCAATTTTTTACCAAAAATATCATCTGCTACCCGTGAATCGTTAATCATTGAGTTTTTAAAAGCATCCCGCACCGATAAACATCTTGTCTATGGCTAACGCGAAAAATTAAAAAGATCGTGTGTATCCGTTAAAAATGATTTATTGAACGCATGCAAACTGCACATAAAAGGTGGCATGTGACAAAAAATACATACTTTATTGTTGAAATCGATTGTGTTATGATAGTGTCAAAATATTTGGTTATGTTATAATTATATGTTACAAATAACAAACATTAAGAGAATTTTAGCTGTAGAATATGATTGAACAATTTAAAAAATTAAATATCCAAATTGTTTACCCCAACTTTGTATCTTTTAATCTTCTGAGTCAAATATTAAATTACATAATGTGCTAAATACTTTCTGCGTCGCGACTTTGACAAATAAAGGTATGATAAGCGTACTAAATTTGGTACTTTACGATTTTTTATAAAAAAGTAAAATATAAATCTTATGGATAAACCTAAGAATAATCATGAATCATCTTTACGCGAGGAACCCTAACCAACTCAGGGTGTGTTTTACAGTGACAGATGCAACGGTCAAATTTCGAAACAGCGCAAAAAGTCCTTTTGAGTTACATACCTTTAAAGCCAACGTATATCGGAATATAATGCCTAGGCTATCTAGATCGAATCTACATCTAGACACTGACTATCAACAGTAACATACAAGCTGCAAATACCTAAGTATTGTATATACATCATGTTTAAGTTTTAATAAGCCGTCAATTATTTTTTAAATGTGTTAGACCAGAAAGGACCACTTATTAGGGATATTTTTTTAAATAGTAACAAGGAGGATTGTTAAGTAAATATTTTTTTATTACTTTTTTTAGATACTTACATAAAATAAGTTATACATAAAATAAATAAATAGTAGCATTTGCCACGATGGCACCAAGATTTAGTATGAGAAAAAAACTAAAGTTACAGTTTTAGGACAACATGATTTTGATTTAAAATAGATTAATACTTAACTGCATAACTCATTAATTAAGGATCAATTATCAGAAACCATAGAAAAACCATTGTTACGACTCTCCAGATGGTCTCCGATTCTTTAATAAACTAACATTATTTAAAAATGTACATGAAGTATTAACTTAACCCTAGTTTAAGCCGTGATATGAATATTTACATACCTTTTTTCGAAGTTCATAATAGGAAGGTAGATCTTTTAAAATTCAATTAAGTATTTAATTTAAACATTCGAGTCTGTCTTTAAATTTCGCATGAAATCATGTTTTGTATAATATCTATCTACGTACCTCCTACCTCTACAAAGGGTTGAAATGTTCGACTCCTATCGACTAAGACCACCAGGACTAGTAAAATTGGGCAACGCACGAAGTGTTTCCCTATTTTACCCTATGCATAAATTTTTCACAGAACACCTTATGTAATCTTAACACATCCCTTGCCTCCCTTTTCCTATAATAATGCAAATTGGGGAATTTAAATAACGGTACTACAGCAAATGAAGATAACATTTAATATTTTAATTTATACTACTAACTTGCCACTTCAATAATTAAATCGCAATTAGCTTAAACCTCCTTATCCCATTAAACCCGGATTAAGCCGTCTTAACTACAGTCTCATGTACCAGGATCGCATAAATACAGAAGTGGCTGTGACGTAACCACGTGGCGTATTAGGAGAAACGATAACATTTTCTTATGTCACCGTAATTGCTATTGACAGTAGTGGTTATAGATAGTAATTTAATTATTTAGTTTAGTATAAATAGCTAGAGAACGGAGGACGTACATAAGTGGACATGATAGGTCTATGACATTTTTTTTTACTGAAAATATTTAATAATTATATTTTTTTTTTGTGTTTTTTTGGCATTTTCCATGCTAAGATTTTAAAGTTATTTAGCGAAGGAAAAATTCGACCTCCCGCGAGATCGAGATCCTGCCCGCGGTCGAATTTTTCCTTCACTAAATAACTTTAAAATATTTAATAATGTTAAAACCAAATAATTTCGGATGAACTACAGCTAACCGGAATGGTATGTTCTATTTAAAATTCTTCAATGAGCCTCAAAGAGACTTGGAGAACGAACATTTTCCACCCGTGCCTAACTTTAGTAGTGAAATCTATACCATATTTTCCTTTATTACCAATACGCAATTGTTTTAAGGTGTAAATCGCAATTAAAAATGTTGTACTTTTCATTAGAGCAAAACTAACTTTCATTTTTCATTATATTTTATCGAAGTAAACTTAATTTCACTTTTACACAGTTCGCAGGAATTAGTTCATTATAGTTAGATAACTTATTGATTAGGTGTTAGGCTATATACCCATCAAGCTGTTATTAATATAACCTACTTAAAAAGATACCTGAACTATAAGACATGTCAAAACTGTTGTCAAAAATGACACTTTGAATCCATCAATTATGGTTATGTCAACTTTAGTTGAATAGAGTTGTTCTGTGCCTTGACAAGGGAGCTAGGAGCGACCGATGTCCCTCCCAACAGTGGCGATATTATTAAGCTGGCAGGAAGAAACCTAGAAACGTATGAATTACTTTAAATTGTACTTACATAGGAAAAGCAGCTCAGGATCTGAAAAAAAACAATAATAAATTACCAAACACGTAAATACTAGAAACACGAGATTTTTATATAATATAATATACACATAGGTACCACCACGCCTATTTATTCGAAGGGTTAGGCAGAACTTATAAAAAAATCCTAAACGATATGTAATCCAAGTAAACATAACAGGAAAGCTTCATCATCATCAACCCATATACTGTCCCATTGCTGGGCACGGGTCTCCTCTCAGAGTGAGACGTGTTAAGCTATAGTGCACCACGCTGGCCTAGAGCGGGTTGGCAGACTTCACACACCGTCGAGAAATCTTTTCCTTCACCGTTTAAGCGAGTGATAAATAATATTAATACGCACATGAATTCTAAAAGTCAGAGGTGTGTGCCCAGGTTTCGAACTCGAGACCTTTGACTAGGCAGTCCAGTGGTCATATCAGTAGGCTATCACTGCTTAAATTTCCCAATATTGTATTTTCGTATAATATTTTTAACATCTATGAAAAAATATAATACGTTGAATATAAGCACAGACACAAATAAATAAAAATTAAAAAATAAATAAATATTCATGGACAATTTTACACAGCAACATCTAGTCCCAAACGAAGCAGAGCTTGTACAGATGCCAGCATATCAAGCTACCACAATCTGTCAAATTTCTTTGATTGATTTTCAACTTTAATACAAAACCATAAGGTTCATTTTAAATTGGGAAAATTTGACAGTTTTGGATAGCTTGACTGCTGGCGTCTGTACTATGGATACTAACTAGACAATGGATATAAATACTTATATACTTTATGTAATACATAAGAAACACCCAGACAAACACAAATATTGTTAAATATCCATTATAGTTTATGAATATTTTGTAAGCATTTTTTTTAAACAAAAATATGGTTCACTTGCTGCCCATTCCTGTTCTGACCAGTGGCACGTGCCTCAAAGCATATGTTTCTCAATAATTGCAGAACTACTAGCCATATGCCTGTAGCCCACACATCAAAATTCACAAAGCAACATTTCTATTTTAAGGGGTATAAGACTTATTTTCGGTTAAAAAATGTAAAAATAAATTTTGTTACCGCTAAAAATAGCCGGGTACTAGATCACCTGTTCGATAATTGTGTCTTATGATGCCTTAGTATCATTAAGAGTGGTACAGACGAACTGAATTTGCATGTCTAATCGAGCGCGATAATGACAATTAATACCGGAAAAGTTAATGTGTTTGTAAACTGGTTGTACTTAGTATTTAAAACGCGAGAACTTTAACTAATCTTTTTAGGAGTATGTTACATTAAACAATATAGAAATGCTAGTACTTATCTTACTGATTGTTGCGTCATTCTTCGTATAGCAGTGATGGTAAAACGTCGTATTGCGAAAATTTAGGTAATATTTACATTAAATACGGGGGGTCCCCTCTCAATATGAGAGAAGACCCGTGCCCAGCAGTGGGACAGTATATGGGTTGATGATGATTTACATTAAATATAAGCTAATTTTTTAATATAAGTTATTCGTTATCGGCATTTCTTGAAGACATTATTTAATTGATCACAGTCTCGTTCGTTAATATTGAAAACCTGTTTGACGAATGTTAATTAGAGAAATCTAATTCTAAAAATGAATTTATCGATAATACTAACAGCATTGGATTCATTTAACTATGAACTGTCACTATAAAGCCTTAAAGGTTTGTACATAGTTATGAATAATAGTAGTCAGTAACCGTAATATTCATAATACGCTGATAAAGTTGACCATGACATTTGCGATGCAGTTAACACAGGCGTCAATTGCGACGAAATGTATCCATAACCTTATTTCAAAAGTAATGTCGTCGACAGCAGCGGTTCGATATTATAATTAATAATACCACAATTACATTAATAAAATTCTAATAATCGTGAATCAATTATTAGATTTTCTTTTTAAATTCCGAATTCTAAGCACCGATATTTTTTTTGTGTTTATTAATTTAGCTTTTGCCGTCAACTCTCCATTGCTGGACAAAATCAGTCCTTCTAGGAACGAATGTAATTTCCAATAATAAAAATGGAACCTTCATTATTGAAGCATCGTTAGTGGCTAGTTATATACGGCTTTAGTTTTCTAAAACGTTTCAGAATTACAGTTTGTTTACAAAGTCAGTTACAATGAGTAATGTAGAGGAAAATCAACATTGCTATCTCGGAAAACAATTGCCGGAAGCCAATCAGGTTTGGTTTTAACTATTTTATTCCTTCATATTTGTCAAACATACTGTTTTGCCATTTTCTTCCAGGCTTATAAATAATTTGGCAATATATCTTTAGTGAAAAATAAATTAATAGTATTTATATAAACTATATATAAATTTATATAATATAAACTACTATTTTTATAGGTTTAAGACGAGACAATGTATTGACACATATTGAGGCGAATATACTACGATGGCATGTTGAGAGAATGGCTGAAAGGCGATTTATATGGCGAATGTTAGTGGAACCGCTAGGACGGGACGCTCTAGAAAGGTATCTTTATTGGTGAGGTTCTTCAAAAAGCTCAGGTGCTTAGTACTCGCAACTGGCGTGTGAGTATGACAAGATGTAGGTATGAATGTGGACGAAGCCAAAGAAATATGCAAGAATCGTAGGAAGTGGCGTTCTTTGCCTACCCCTATGGGAAGAAGGCGTGACTATATTTCATTCATACCGTTGTACTATTATCAGTAAATTTGCAGTTTGATAGTGCCAAAACAATATTTTCAATGTCTATTTCTGGTATTTATTTACAATTACTACTATATTTCTTACTTAATAAGATAAGTAAATAAGTAGTTAAGACTAGATATTATTTTATATTTATTATTAATCCCATGTATTAATATAAACTATTTATGAATCTAAACATACCGGCGAACTGTGGGTGCACATAAGTACTCCTCTGCCTAACCCTTCGGGGAATACAGGCGTGGTGGTATATTATGTTTATGTGTTAGTTTACATTACATAAACTCATTACTGTATAAAATATTATACCAGTCTTTATCACAAAACAAGACCTAAATAACAAACAAATTCTAACAACGCATTGTAAGAAGTTAATGAACCGATTTTGAGTAGTTATTTTTTCGATTTATTCGCTAGTTCGTACAGTTGATTGTAGGGTATTCAACTTTACACTACATAACACATAAGATAAGGACTAAACGTGTTACTATAGCATCATTGCTTTAAATAAAATAAAATGGCTTTAATTTCCCACAGACTTAACTAAATTAATTATGCAAATAAATTAATTACAGTATAACGATAGACGAAGTTTAAAAATGTTTTATACACATACAAAATGTTTTGATAATTAACTGTTCGTCTTGTTTTCGGAAATTCAGTGCAGAAGACCAGCACGGTTACACAACGGGTCATACCTTTCCGTTGTAAGCTGAACTCGCATTGAACTTATATACTTTTCATACAAATAGAGGAAATGATGAAATGAAATGATGATGAAATGATATCCGTGTAATCCGTGAATGTTATCGTGATTCATCACAATAGTGGTCATTTTATCCACTGGATAAAGACTTTAGTAGGGTGCAGTTAGCCCCTCAGTGCTTGTTACCAATGATGACATTGGCACAGAGACGTGGTCGCTTACCCCATGGTAAGTCCATGCCTGATGAGGCAGCTCAAGTTCAGTCAGGGATCTAGGGGTATATTCTATCCACAGCTTGCATACATAGCTATAACATAATTATTCAGCTAGCAGTAAGCTTTATTTGCAATGGATGCAGCACAAGCTCATATGATAGATAGAACCTAATGGACGCTGACGCAGAAAGCTTTTTTGAGCGGAGACTACGTAAAATGGCGACCTCCAACGGTCAGACGACATGAAATCTATATTGATGGAGTCTATGGAAGAAGCTTTTCTTTGGCAGTAGACTTCTTTCAGTAGATAATTTATCCATTACCTACAAACTATGTATAATCAATTTAAAAACGATCGACATCGAACAATAACACTAGGAAATGTTCAATTTCCTTATTTAATACTATTATCTACTCCTAAATAATCGTCAAGTTTATTTTAGCAATTTTTACTTGAATTTTGGTTATCATTATTGAGGTTATTCACCAGATGCTTTTTATAACAAATATTTTTAAGTCTATTTTTATATTATGAGTAACCAATTACAAAACAAAATCATACATGATTCTTAGCGAGACGATTATAATTATGGATTTAAATTATGTTGCTTCAGTTCACTCATCAGTCACACATTGCAATACGTAGTATAGTATATTAGATTAGAATATTAAGATTAGGTATATTAATTATAAATTACATTATATATCCAAACCCGGTTTATAAGAAATATTGGTATCTCTCACTTCACAAGACATTCAAAAAAGGAAAAATACTACTTATAGATAATTTCAGTTTTTATAATGATTAAATATTATAGGTAAGCTAGTATGTGTATAAGTATGTATTTATCACCAATATACTTAGATATATACTCTATAAATGCACCTATGTATCTATAAGTACAACAATTAGAGTAAAGTTTCATAATAACCCAATACAAAAGATAGTAATTAAAAATTAAAGTTAAATGTCAGATCAAACATTACGTCAGAATATGAAAGTGGAATTTTGGGTCAATCAATGGTAATGTCAATATTCTTCGTTTCGTTTTCTGGTTTTCATTTTAAATGCTACAATTATTTAAAAAAAAAAACAGAACAGAGAATAAAGTTTACAATCAACAAGAAAAAAGGGAAAGGAGAAACGGAAGGGTTTATATTTTTTTAATAGGTAAACTAAACTAATTCAATTGGCTTTGGCACTGGTCTCCATTCAGATTTATGTGGGTAGATTTTGCAACCCTCTAAGGACATTATACCTATCAAATCTTGTTTCAAATTCAATATAAAGAATTGACATAATGGTTAATGGTTATATAAATGCAAGTATGCATCTCCAGATGGAGATATATAAATAGGAATTTCTAAACGTAAAAGGAATTTGACAAAACACGCTAAGATTCGTGTATTTAGTCTGCTTAAATAATGTAAAAAAATTACCAACAACCAACCCAGAACTATTGGTGTACTCCAAGGAACTATATCGGGACCTGTGACCCAAATAATGTATGTAAATAATTTACTCTTCAAATTGATGTATAAGTAACCTAAGTTCTTTTCTGAGTCCAGTAAAACCTTAGGCCAGATTTCGTAGAAACAGTCCAGAAATTGAGGCATCAAGATTCAAGAAATAACAAAAGTCAAAAATTACTTTCCAACTTTTAATAAATTAAAGTACGGATACAATCTTAAATAGGCAGAATAGGTTATATGAACCTTTAAATATGAACACAATAAAATAAAATAATTTAATATTTAAATAAATATTCTGTCGTTGAATGTACTAGGAAACGCGAATTTAAATCAAGACAAGTCAATGCTAAAGTGGTAAACGTATTTATGTATACTGCCACTTATTGAAAACATATTAACTTCTATTCATGCAGTACATCAATAATACTATTGACTACTGCTTAATTTAAAAAAATACTAATGGGAGGTATGGAAAAAAAATATTTATTGGAATCTTTTCTACTGCAGAGCGACTTGCAGCTTTATTCCAAACCCTGTTTATAATGAATTAATGACACTTCAAATACTTATATTAATCTCTTATATTTTGTTGTCAATAAGCAGGTAACCTAGACGATGGCACAGAAGCCAGCATTGTCATCAAGCTACCCCAATCTATAATTTTTTTTGATAGATTTTCAATTTTAATACAAATTAAGGTTTATTTTCAATTGGGAAAATTTTACAGTTAAAGATAGCTTGACCTGCTGACGTCTGTACCTACTATACCCACTAAACCTGTCTCTTAGATAATCTATTTTCAAATTTTTTTTTCTTTTTCCAATTGTCTGTAGGTATTTTTGTTTACAATTGAATTGATTCTGTTCTAAATTCCAATATCTACTTATTTCTAACCAGTCAACTTCAACGATTCAAATTAACCGATTAATTCGTACACTTAATCGATTTTGCACATCGTTCGGTCTGGGCCTTGTTAGTCTAAGCATCGTCTATATAAGGCTGTGGCAAAGATTCCACACATCCTGCCAATGCATTTTTGAACGCACGACATGGCGACGGCAGGACTCACCGATACATACCTTTATTTTGAAGCGAACCGCTTAAAATACAATAGGGATTTGAAATGTATATTGACGATTTTATTCTGGACTTCTCTAAGGTAGGTTGTGATTTATTAGGTATTTTCTGGATGTTTTTAAATTATAAGAAACCCAGTAAAGGAGCTCTATTGTCATCAATCAAGAATGATTAAAATAAAAATCTGAATATAATTAATGTTACTTAGGTATTTTGCTCTTTCGAAAATAGATGGGTGATTCTCAACTTGAGCTCTCAATAAGTTCTAAATTACGGTAAAATCCATAGAGCCGATGTTTTTCAGAGGCAAAAATACCAAAACATTTATTTTCGAAGCCGAGGGCTTTCCCTTTCATCTCCATACAAGGTAACCCTCAAGATAGAATTTACGTCGCGTGCCATAGTAAAGAATTACCAGACGCTTTGACCTCGCTGGTAACTGGCTAGAATCTTATTCGAATGCAGTTAAAGTTTATAATGACACAGCAGTTAGTACGTAGGGATATTTGATTTCTGGCCCTTACTGCCGATCGAACGTATGAAGGTTTGATCAGTTTTTGTGGTGGGAAGGGTATTTTCTTCTTAAACTCGATAATAGGGTTGTTTGCTTTAACGTCAATTACGACTATGTTGCGCTTCTTGTGCATCTAATGGTTCGCAATCCAAATCGCAGCAGACACAATCTTTTATATTTTTTCGTAGGTTAATATTATAGGTACCTAAGGTTTTCATAAAAAATATTAGTTACTTTAGTTAATATTCGGATTCCGATAGGTACGATGTAGCTTATGATGGCCGTTTTGACATTTGTCCACTCATGAAGTTTCGTATTATTTAGTAATTACATTTGAAGGAGCAAATTGCTGTTCTTTAATGTCAATAGTGATCTAACGATACTACTACAAAAAATATATACAATATGTATATGTATTTTTTTTTTCGTAACGGCCATCACAGCGTGCCGCAAGTATAGATACTATACATTTTATAGAGTGCCTGTATTTTCTTGTGTAGCGGGCTATATAAACTTGAAGCGTTCGTATGATCACTCAAAATTTCAGGCATCTTATTTTTATCGACCAATAACTAAAAAAACAAAACGGAATCAAAGTCACGTTGCACTTATTACAGCAGATTTTCACTAACATAGGCGAATATTTTTTTTGGTGGTTCCTCAACAAAATAAACACAAAATCCTTACTAATAAGCGAGTGAATGGAATCAGCTGCCTGAGTCTGTAGGTAGGTATTTTTTCTGTTAGCCATTACTGTCCCACTGCTAAGCAAAGGCCTCCTTCAGGTCCTTCCAGGTACTCTTTTCCTGCGCTGCTTCGAACCAAGTCGTCCCGCCACCGCTTTCTGGGCCGGGCCTCGACGACGCCTACAGCCTTCAAGCTTCCGTTGTGTGGAGACTCTTGCCACGCGATCATGGTAGGTAGGTATATGTATATAGATATATTTCCTGACGTGTACAATTTGGGGATCTTTAAGTCACGAGTAAATAGGTATCTTCTAGGTAAGCGTGATACATATTAGACCACATCGACACTCACCATCATATAAATAAAAAAATATATTATTATTTAATGCGGAATTAACTATCTCTCTGTTACGCTTTCACACCGAAACCGCTGAACCGATATTGATGAAATTTGGTATAGAGATAGATTATTCAGAGCTAGACCTCGGAGATGGCCTCCAAAAGTTCTTATGGCATACGAGTGAAACTGAAAGTAACAGCTAGTACTTTATAGGGGAGAGTCGGTTATATTGTACCGTTGGTTTAATCATACCACTGCATTATTTTCTACCAAAAGACTTAATTTCTTTCGAATAACAATACTTTTTGCACGCCCACATTGAACGCAACCCTTTGGCTAAAATTATTTTTAATATCTATATTTTTTTTTATTTTAGTGCTGCTAACCCTTAGGAGGGATAATACAGCCAACTCTCCAATAAATTAAAATAATTTTATTTTAAATCAGAACAACATTATCTACCATAGAAAAATATCATCAATAACCATTGCCGAACTAGACAATACGTGGGCAAAATCTAGAATCACGCAAAAATGACGCAACAACTTGAGAAAGAAAGCACAAAAACATAAGTTTGTACTAACTCTAAGCTACTTTGTTTGAATCCCAATGAAGTATGGCGTCAGTCCATTTTAGGCGTTAGACATTGACCAGAAAAAGTGTGGCCATATTCTGAAACCGTCGTTGTTTAATATAAGATTAGTGACATGTATTCCATTCCAAAATAATTACTATTTACGTTTGTACTTAAATGTTAAAGTATAACATGCGTGGAGTTGATGTTCTTGGTGTTAATTCTGACCAGAAACGGAATAACTTCTTTTCCTAATAAATGACTAAAAAAAGAGTTATTAGCTCGTATTTATATAACTCTTTTTCCAAATGATTTTATATGAAAGATTCAGAATGAAGTTTGATATAATTATTAATTTCTGACATTTACGCGAATATTATACATTGAAATAAAACTACTTTTTAAGGATTTTATTGCGTATATTGATATTATTAATCCGCTGTAAAGGGTCCGAAACGTCGGGATTAATAATATCAATATACGCGATAAAATCCGTAAAAAGTAGTTATTTGATATAATTCGTTATTTTTTATTAGGACTGCGAAAAACCCTCCTGAATATCTGGTTGTCAGACTATACAACCAGATTTTATATTCAGTAGAAACAATTAAGAGGGTAATATTCCGGGCAGGATTATACATATACGTGTACCACAGTTGTATGTAGATACACAGTTCGCCGGTATATTTAGGCCCCACATAAAAGAGGGCGAGCTTATTAAATTATTATCAAAGGTATAATAACACTTAATTATTTTTAATGTTTAAGACTATCCGTTTAATCGGAAATCGCAATACTTAGAATATTATAGAAAGGGGATAGTGGGAGTAATTCGTTGTAGCACCAGTGAGGGGGAGCTAATCCAACTATTCCTCTTTCACGGGTCCACAATAAGTGATACCCCTGGTGTTCCAAGCGTCTTTAGGCTAAAGGTAACCGCTTACCATCAGGTGGGCCGATGCTTGTTTGCCACCTTATAAAAAATATTAAGTCATCTAATCATTCATCATGTCTCAGCATAATATATATGAGCCTAATTATAATTAAAAGCAATTATAATAAGCAGACACATTAATAGAGTTCCGTACCTATAGTAAAAAAATAATACAAATTAACTTAATACTGTACTTAGCAATTTATAACCTGCAGGTTTCAAAATAAAATGAGTTAACCTTGCATAATTACAACAACATTCCGTCAGTATTGAAAGATTCGATTAAACGTATAGTGACATAAAAGCTGATACAAACAACCGACAATTACTCAACAACCGCATACATTTTGTTTAATTTATTAAATACCTACATATTTTTAACTCCGAAACTTAATATAGGAAATGTCACACATGGTAAAACTTATGCGATAAAATCGAATAGAAGAAAAAAAACTTAATTGGTGTTAAATAGCGACCACATTTTTTGCTCGGATAGTGATAGGTAATTGAAATTTAAACAAATTCAAAAAAATAATCAGCATACATCCTCCTCCGTTTAATTTAAAAAAGTAATCGCCCAGCATGGAACAGAAAGCGGCTATTTAACGCATCAGTATAATGATCCAACAAAATAACTCTTTAGCTATAATAATGGCGAATTTTGACAGTCGATCCATAACGGTCTAAATTCATTGTCTACAGCCGATGCGTCCGCTATTTTTTATAGAAAAAAACCTATCAAACCCTTTCTATTTGTGGACATCTGCCGAAATCGATTTTGCATTTTTTTTTCACAAAAAAGCAGCGGGTGCAAAAAGGGTACCAACTACGTTCCGATAGTTTTTGTGATCAGCAATGTTTGGCAAAACGGCAACCCTTTGATCAAATATGGTGGTGTAATCAGATTTCGGCATGTGCTATCTTTTTTTCTTTCTTTTTTTTCAAGAAACTCGATCTTGAGTGGAGTGTGCCAGTCTTTTGTGGCTGTCAAATGTTTGCTTTCGCCTATCGTCTTCCGCATAGAAAAAAACGGCACGAGTCTATTGTAAGAGTCACTTACGTTTCTATTCTATTCTCAACACATGCTGTGATGTAATAAAAGGGTTTTACAACTTTTTATTAAATGCCCTATCCTTGAATTGAATCATTTAAAAAAATCCAATTAATATTGCGAACACCTTTCGCTGATAATATTATTAACCGTAGACAAGCTATCTGATGCAAAAAAGTAAGAATTGCCAGTTTCCATATTTTTAATTCTTATAAAATTGGTAATAAATGCAGGGTTTGTAGCCAGGTGCTATAGATTACTCGAAAACGAGGAAGATACTTGCTTTTACATAAAATGCTTTTAGATAAGTATATAGACCTGAAGAATTTGCTTAGCAGTGCTAATAGCCTCAAATCTAGGCATAGCGAACACCATTTTTCACATAATAATTATAGCGTGAGTTTAACAGAGATTAAGTTTAATCGTGTTTAAAACGGGTAAATTATAACTGCCACTTTTAAAGAGGAAGTAACACATTAAACTAATCTTAAACTTCTCTAGACTCAATTGGTCTGATATAGACAGGGTTCCTAAACTAGTCCTATGTTGTCTTATAACAATATAATGCTAGATTTATGCTAAGATAAAGGTACTGCTTTGTCTCTGTAATTTTGGGTCCAATAATACGTTCCATTTATATTCCCAAAACTGCATTTTTAGCATGCGTAATAATTTATAGTTACTTACATAAATGCTTGTTTGTTTTGCAACGGTCCCAGCAATCCGATCGAATGCGTTTGCAAAAAAGATTAAGTGCTCAAAATATTGACGTAACATTATTTGTTTTGTTTTAACCCTTTGTGCATTGTTGTTTTATTTTGACTATTTATAAGTATGAGCCCCGCTTTCAGATATTAACTTTGAATTTTAATAAAGCGTGCGTTTTGAGTGACTATTTTCATAATTGCTTCATTAGTTTATCGGTCGCAAATTATTATACTGTATAAAATAATTATAATAATAGGTATACTGTTCCGCTGCTGGGCACGAGTCTCCTCTCAGTTTGAGAGGGATTAGGCTATAGTCCACTACGCTGGCCTAGAGCGGTTTAGCAGACTTCACACACCAATCTCTAACGCGTGCAGGTTTCCTCACGATGTTTTCCTTCACCGTATAACCGACTGATAATTAATTATTACCTAATGCACATTTGATTTTGAAAAGTCACGAGGAGCGTGCCTGGGATTTTAATAAACTCGAAAGAGTTTTTAATAAAGAGTTTTTATTATTATTGGGTGTTTATAAAAAAACTCTGTAGCAGCTCGGAGTTAGGATTTGACCCATAGGGTCGCCCCCTGTTACATGGGTCCTAAACATACTGACGAACTGGGGGTATACAGCAGTACCTTCATCGCTACCTAATAGTCGTGATGGTATGTTTTATGATGAGACTGCCTCATTAGTCTAGTGGTCCTAAGCGCAACTGTACGGTCCTGGGTTCGATCCCCAGTTCGCGCAAAGTGTTATTGGGTTTTTCTATGAAATTCTCAGTACCTAGCAGCTCGGAGTCTGGATTTGCGCCCGGTTAATGGCAATAGGCTCGCCCCCTATTACATGGGACCTAAACATACCGGCGAAATGTGGGTGTTCATTAGTACACCTCTGCCATCCTTCGGGGAATACAGCTTAGGTGTGATGGTATCTATGTATGTTTTATGATATAAAGCGTCATACAACTCAAGCTGCTAAAAATAATTCAGTTAAGTATAATGTTTATCTCAAATATTAACAGACAACACGAACTTCACATCTGTCTGTATGTACTTACTATAATTATTATCTATAAATACTCTCTTACAGGTGTCTGTCAAATGTAATCACCAAAAGTAGGTACCTATCTCAGAAAAAAAAAGGGTACGACTTCTAATAAGTGATAAGGTAGATTAAGATATACTTATAGATAGCGACATCGATAGACCTTAAGCACTATTTAATAAACAAAAACCTTGAGTAATTTGATCTTGAGTTTTTCTATGAAATTTTCAGTAAAAGCTCGGAGTTTGGACTTGTGCACGGGTAATGGCAATAGGCTCGCCGGTATATTTAGGTCCTATGTAATAGGGGGCGAGCCTATCATAGGAATTAAACATACCGAACGTGGGTGTACATTAAGTGCACCTGTACCTAAACTTTCGGAGAATACAAACACGATGGTATGAATAAAAAGCTGCAGGGTAGATTATTTAAGCCTTCTACAAAAACACACCCCTTATTCATCGGATACAAGACCTCGTGGACTGAAGCAAACATAGCCAGAACAAGACTTCTGCAGACTGATACAAACATACCCATATAAAATATAGGTACCTTTTACTTTCAAAACCGCCGTAAGAAGTTTTAATACCGATATCGAGAAACACGAATAAATAAAACCTTATTTATAACCGGCGACACTTCGACCTAACCCACTTTCCCACTGGGTCAGCTTCAAGAAATTCTATTTTAAGAAAAAAGCTACAGGCACCAAATGAATAAGGGCTTATAAATGATAGATCATCCCGCTTGCAAACTCCATTAATGGATTATTTCAATACAGTATTGGTCACCTGGTCATATCCCCCCTCCTGCCTTCATCCCCCTGGTCAGGTGTTACTCCACCTGTACTGGCAAGTCTTGTTTTGACAGGTGGAGTGGCATTGTCACATAGGATTACTGCGTGCATACCTGTGCGACGAAACTGCAAAGGTTTTTTGCCTATGTACTGTTTTCATTTTTTTTTGCGTTGGCAATACCAGGCACGTTCTATGCAAAACAGTAAATTAATGGGTATTAATAGCGAATTTATTGGATCTAGAACGTGTGTACTGTGACTCAACTTTACTTTATTTCAGATACCTATAAGTACTAGCTATATTTAAAAGCTCAACATAGGTAATCAAAAAAATTTGGGGCAATATTTTGCACAGGCCATTTTTTTCGAAATATTCATACCTACAGCCCTAATATTCCTTAATAATTTGAGAAAATATTGCTCCCCTACGGTCCCTTCTGACTTTACGAGTTCGCAATTGATACTATCAACCATGCACCATACATGTACGTATGTTACAGGACTTACAGAAATCAAGTTTTACGACACAATAGCGTCTGTCCTCGACGCCCTCTCAGGAATTCCTTCAAAATCTGGAAGACCTCATCAATATACGGCAAAAACCATCACAAAAAGGGTCCTACCCGATTTTTATTTGATGGAATCCGTCGAAGCAAGTATGAGATGCGAAGAGGGCGAACGCTCGCCCGCCAAACGGACCGCACCGGCAAAAATGTGCATAATTGGCATCGAAATGGAGAAAAAACCTTTCAAAAAGCGACCTCTAAACGTTAGGAAAAAGTGCACGAATACAGGGTGTGACAGACTTAGGGATGTCTTACACTTGAACTGAAACGCCATATTTTTTCAAGAGGGCCATAAATTTCATGTGTCATTTTTTGACATTCCTTTTTTAAAAATACATCAAACTTTCTTTACTTAGTTACCTACGCTGATGTACCCAATCTATGCCATCCTACCTATTAGTGATATAGGACTTGTTGTTGATATGAAATATATATTAATTATCTACTATTTATGGTAGGTATCCCTAGCATAGTCTTATGTAGGCATGTTGTGTATGTAGGTAACATGTTTAGATAATAAATTAAAAAATAAACTGACATTGTTACTCGTAAAATCATAATAATATTATTATCACGGATTAAATAATTATTTGTATACCTAGGTAGGCACAGTGAATGTGTAAATATGACTAGGTATATTCCGTTTCTTACGCTGGATTTAATTCTAATTTATTTCAGATAAGACTAATCAGTGACACTAATTAGAATGTGAATCGGCCTTTAGGTGTGGCCAGTGACGCGTCAAACTATTGGTTAGATTAATTAGAAAAGCTTTGCTTTTTAATACTGGGTAATTGATCACTGTTTACGTTTAGAGATACCTATAGAAACATTGTCTCTTGTAATGTGTAATCCAGTTTTTAATATAAGTTCATAATTTCTAACAATTACAAATTCAACACTGGTAAAATATAATTCGAGAAATCAATTTTATGGAAAAAAATCTATCTCAGGCTAAGTTTGAACCTGCGTCCTTCTGGTTATGTAGGTACTTACTCCAGATGTTTACCCAAAATTCACCAAAATGTATATCTCTGAAAATATTAAGGATTTGTTAATGCCAATTCGAACTTAAATTAAAATCTTCAGCAAATAGATTTTTATCAATATAATTTCTAAAAAGTTTTTAAATATTTAGGCATTAAAAGTACCACGCTATCTAGCCATGTAGACTTCATTAGAACCTTGAAAATGTTTTGCAGTACAACCAACAAAAATTGATCTAAAAAATAAAAGATTTTAATTACCTTACATAACTAAAACAGTTGTTAAATAAAATCTTATCTAGTTTACCATAAACTGTCATGACTCATGAGTTACCTCCAAACTGACATCACCTGTATATCGATGCATTTCTATAAGGGATTGATTTATTCAAATCAAGAATCTTTTGATTGTCGGCAATGCCGCAGGCAGGCATACGACTTATTTGTTTTTGAATGGCAATTATATTTTATTTTATTATAAAAGTATCTCGCATGATCCCTTAATGTCTAATTTCCGCGAAATTCGTCTCGGTTGCCAACTTAGCAACAAAAAGCTGGATGAGCATCGTGCAACGTTTTCATAAGATAATTGCGTGATTATGATAAACTAAACGTTCGTTGCTGCTACAACTTTCTGGCACGCGAATGCACCGCCTTTTTGAGATATTTCTAATATTTTTATCAAGCGTACAATGAACAGCATCCTGATGATGATTGCTGATAGACCGGCATTCTGGTCTATCAGCAATCATCCTCAGGATGCTGCCTATAGCTAGGTCCATCCAGAGACACTGGATGGAACTATCTATAGGCAAGAAAAACTAAAATAAATAAATAAACTAAGAACAATAGGTACAGTCAGCAACGAAAGTCACTGAACACGATGCAATTTTTAAAACGCTTTAACATTTTAGTTACTGACCCGAGAAGGTAGCATGAGTTCTTTGTCAATAATATGATTACAAGCTTTACCATAACTATAATTTAATTAAAAGTTTTGGTGTAGTAATGTTTTCAAAATTTGGTTGTGATAAGCGACTTTTGTTGGTGACCGTACTAATATTAGCACATAAGCACACTCTGTTACTAACTTATCATTAACAACTTATGGATTGTAATTACATCTAAAATAGATATTATGTAAAGATATTTAATTTATTTATTTACAATGAGGTTGTAGTCACCACATAACAATTAAAGAATTAAAACATTTATGTGACTATCAGTTGCCCACAGTTTTACCCGTATCCCAACGGGCTTTATAAGTCCAAAGGCCAATGACCTCCTCCAAATTCTAATCTATCTCTGTAGATACCAAATTTCATCAACATCGGTTCAGCGGTTTAGCCGTGAAAGCGTAACAGACACACAGAAAGTTACTTTCGCATTAATAATAATACTAGATAGAAATAGGGATTAATAGAGATTGGATTATGTCATGTTTGTCGTCTTAGTCATTCCAAACCAATCAATGTTTCATTTGCCCATAAATTTATAGTCCAAAATCATCTAAGTTTTATTTTTCAACATTACTCGATGTTCGAATGACTCATCAATAATAATTCAGACCAAAGACACGTAACCTATTCATCACCTACATTAACATTATTACCTATGCAAATTCCGTAACGAGCAGCTGATAGCGCACGCGCGTTTTTTTTCAGCCACAGAGCATATTAAACAAAAAATATAAATATGCAAACCATCTGCCTTCAAAAAAGTCCGATCTACCGACAAACCACTAAAAATCGCACTAAGAAATAAAAAATTGTCATCTGCATACAACATCTGGTCACTATAAAAACATTCTGTGCCTACTGATAAAAAATACTTGCTAAAAAGCGCGCGGTTTACAAAAAAGTTTAAATAAAACTAGTTTTTTAGTTGGCAACACTGTTTTTTCGATCGCGGCATGTGCCATACTTCCGCCGTTTGCTGTAATGCTTATTTGTAGGGTAGGAATCACTTTTCAGATACTTATACCTACCAAATTATACTGCTTCATCAGCCTAGAGATTCGATTTTTCTAAGAAATTCTTAATTCAAAATGGCAATAGGCTCACACCCTACCAGCGAATTATTGTATTTATTTATTTGACAGGTAATTTAACATCTTAACGGTAAAGGAAATTGATGCTATAAGTATCATAATATAAACATAAGTTAATACATAATATTATATAAAAAATACTGTAGTAGGTATTTTACGTTTAATGTCTTATTAATATAAATATTATATATCTCTTCATTATAGTTAGTTTACCAAGTTTAATAAGTACCTAATTATTACGACTACTGATAAAGGAGTAATTATTATTACGTTTGTGCCTAGTAGCTTAGCCTAACTTAATAACTAAGCATTATAATTAAGTATTAATTATCGTCTAGTAGATAAGTTTATAGTAAGAGAAGTAGGCATAGTTGGAGTAATTCCACTCAAATTGGAGCTACCCGACTGGGGAAGTACCTCGATCCGCCTTGCAGAAAATGGTAGTGAAATAACACTGTTTGAGTTGTTGTGGTTCTTATGGTGTACAAGGTCCAGTGCTCCGCGAGGAAACGGTATGTTGGCAGTGGGGGGACTTTGACCCTTATACTGCCAACCCAACTACTTACTTATTCGGCAGCGCGCAAGTGATACCCCTGGTGTTACAAGCGTGTGTAGGCCGCTTACCATCAGGTGGGTCCTATGCTTGTTTGCCACCATATAAGTTATACTGAACAAAATAAAAAAACAAGTTTTGAATGGTATGCGACGCCATACTAGTCCATCTGACTAACTACCTAAAACTAACGATAATGAAAACATTACAAAAAGGTTAAATTAATAATATTGATATTATTAAACCTTCTTTAATAATGAACGATGATTTAATTAGACCATTAAACACAACACCGTCAAAAAATTCCTAATTTTACTTTTATACCATGCACTGGTTAAAATAAAACTTGCATCTGTCGAACTATTCGTCTTGTCATAAACACATGCTACCTAAATTAATTTCACTACATTACACGAAAACAAAGAAATAAAAAAGCGAATGGCATAGTCTGTGCTAAAAAAAAGCAAAAAAGGCCAAGCACGAGCCATCTTTTTTATGTTTTCTCTTCTCTGAGTGTGTGTTATTATGATCTGAACAATTGTTGATCAAATTAAGAAAAAAGTTATGGTCCTTACGATGCGACCGTGCGATAGACGAAACATGGATGAGGTGTCCAATTATTTTAGCAAACAAAGTTTATGTAGAGTCATTTGACGATATTAATATTCTAATAAATAAATACAACTTATATCGTACATAATATTAAAGTTATAAAGTAAGTATTCAATATTTCTAGTACCTAATTTGCATTTATTACTCGGTGATACAAAATACTGGCAAGTTATTCCGAGTTGTAATGAATACGGATATTAAATTAACGCATGTAAACATTTATGTTACATATTGAAAGCAGTCTTGACCTCACAGCAAATAAAATATAGGTAAGTCATCATAGACAGTACAGACCCCGAAGGTCGAGAAAATTTACAATACATAATAAGTCCATTGTTTTAATTAAAGTTAAGAATTAGAAGTTACAAGTAAACTAGATATAAAAACCTACTATAATTTAAATAAGGAAGTAATCACAGTCTGTTTATAACAAAAAATGTTCTTATTAATACCGACATACCATTAACTACCTATCACAACCAGGTACCTAAGATAAAAGATTCTCCTGCAAGCTACAAGAGATTGACTGAGTGCCAGATATTCTGGCGCTATTCAGCTAATACTTTTGTTTCGGTTTGAAAGGCCATGTGTGACATCAATGGGCAAAAGAGAGAGAGAGTTAAGTAACAACACTGACATCTCAGAGTGACGAACGTAGTGACACTGAAATTGCCCGTTGCCCAATAGTAATTTAAAAAAAAAACAGCTTAAAATTTATTCACACTGCTCAAATTGTTGGCGTAGTTTGTGTAGCCTATCTTTACCACTTAAATATCTATACAAGTTACATTCATTTACACTCATACATTGCCTTGGATATGAACAGTTGACAACTGAAAGGTACCGATATAATAAATTCTGATTCAAAACTGTAAAATTTCAATTAAAAAAACTATTTTCTAGTGATCAGCTATTGCTGTGAACTATATATATATTACATTATGTCTTTTATTAGGTAAACCAGTGGAAATGTATTATGTAGTGACATACAATGTGTAACTACGGCTCCTTTCTTCAAATTCTTTACTAGCTTGCCCTTGCTACTTTCTAACTTTGTAACTTTACGTACCTATATTTTACCTACAATTTAATCTCTTTCATCTGCCTTTTAAGGCACTGATAGCCTAGTGGTATGGCCATTGGACTGCCAAGTCGAAGGTCTTGACTTCCAATCCAGGGCACGGAACTCTGAATTTTCGAAATCATCTGCGTATTAACAATTAATATGGTGAAGGAAAACATAGTGAGGAAACCTGCATTCCTTAGAGATTTTCTCGACGGCGCGTGTGAAGTTTACCAACCCGCATTAGGCCAGCGTAGTGGACTATAGCCTAAACCCTCTGATTCTGTGAGAGGAGACCCTTGCCCAGCTGTGGGACAGTATAAGGGTTAATGATGATGATGATAATGATCTCCCTTTTCCTTGCTACATTTCCCATCGAATTTGCAACACGTTAAAAATAAAAATTACCTAAGAAAACTACAACATTGCTTATGTAGGTACATTCTTCAATTAACTTAATCCATACTAAGATGTCGCCGCAACAAAACCACGGAAGTAGCCGCAACATGCTGCCTCTTCCTGTCTTTTTAACTTCCTTGCCAAATTGTACCTTTTTTTAGGAAACTTTTTTACTTATTTTTTTTATCATCACGCTAACAATTAAGTCGGATGGCACGCTGCGAGGCTCGTGCTACGTCAGCTGCACCGACATACTTTTGCTTTCTTTGCGATTTCGCAGCACAATTCGCATAGAAAGTGCCTATTAACATTAAAATGTAACCATCTGTACCTCATGACAACTGTTGTCGTTAATAATTTAAAAATAGAAAATATAGCATAAAGTAAGGTAAACGTAGTTATTTAAATGAGTAGTAGGTATTACCAAGGTGTGTCATAACTCTGTGTAGGTACCTGTCACTCAACTCAAGAAAGCCTATGAATAGGTAGTTGAATTAAGTTATAAATAATTTGAACAATGTTATCAGGCCTGTGTGTATAAAATGTGTGATATCAGGCGTTAGTAGTGGACGTTTGTTCAGCGGGGATTGATCATAGTTGTTACGTAAACTAAAGAATAGTTGTATAAAATTCCATCTATCCATCTTCGACTGAAGCCATGAAGTTAAAATACATATCTACGCTTTTCAACATAACACATGATAACGTCTATATTCCTCAAAGGATTAGACAGAGGTGTACTAATGTACGCCCACAGTTCGCCGGTATGTTTGGGTCCTATGTAATAGGGGGCGAGCCTATTGCCATTATCTGGGCATAAATACGTTTATACATATAATACCTTAAGCTATCGTTTTAAGTATGTAAGTTCAAATATCCGCTGTAGCTGATGTTGGAGTCTCAGCGTAACTAAGTATATTATAACAAAGTATTCCTTCTATAGCCAGAGATAAGTACAGCATTGGCGAACAACTTACTTCCGACTCCGACAGTCTACGTTGAAGAGTGAACATGATCTCAAGTTTCTTAAATCTACGTGAGAGATAATACGAGTAACTACGTACTGACGTCAACAGGTCAACTTACCCAAAACTGTAAAAAATTCTCAATTGAAAATGAACCTTATCGTCTATATGTTGAAAATGTTTCGGCACAGTAGTTTTTTAGTTTATTCATTACAAACGTACACACAAAAATACAAATCTTTCCTCTTTATAATAGTAGTGTAGATTAACTGACACAAAGTACACCCAGAGTTGAAATAAATATCTGTAGAACACACAGTTTTAAAGAAGAACAAATCAATCCCCTTCAAGAAGCAGCGAACCTATTCTTATCTCAAAGGCCGGCAACGCACTTGCAATCCCTCTGGTGTTGTGGGTGTCAATGGGCGGTGGTGATCACTTACTATGTTTTGAGACCAAGATAGTGTTTATAACAATATTTGGAGGTGACTATTTTGCTGTGCAATAAGTAGGTATTTTTGCTGTGCAATAAGTATATATGCTTAGGATAGAATTATTTTGTTATACAAAACCAATTTTTTTTTATTTGCAGTTAAATTTTTTTTGCAACTAACCTTTCATTTCACAGGGTCGCTAACGCGCAAGTTTAAGATACTCCTGGTGTTACAAGCGTCTCGACTACGGTAACTGCTTACCATCAGGTGGGCCGTATGCTTGTTTGCCTTAGCGGTATAGGTAAAAAAAACACAAGTCGTAGTCGTGAAATGCAGCCATTACACCTACTTCAAATAACTACATTTTAGGAATACATAATTGAGAATACCTACCATGAATATACCTACCGATTCATATAACCTACCTACCTATTTATTTAACCTGCCTCGTTAATCTAGTGGTCTTAATTGCGACTGCTAAGCCTGAGATTTTGGGTTCAATTCCCAGGTCGAGCAGTGTTATTAGTTGATATGTGCTATAAAATTGGCAGAGGTATACCTACTAATGTACTTACACCTACATTTCACCGGTATGTTAAGGTCCCATGTAATAGGGGGCGAGCCTATTGCCATTAAGCGGACACAAATCCGGACTCCGAGCTGCTACTGAGAATTTCATAGAAAAACCCAATAACCCTGCTCGACCTGGGAATCGAACCCAGGACCTCTAGCGTAGCAGTCGCGCTTAGGACCACTAGACTAATGAGGCAGCCTAATGGGGAATACATTAATATAATAAAACAAATTACCTTAAAATAATAGTTTCACCTTTTCACGATGTCCATTACCTCAATTTTATACAGAACTATTTTATAACAACAGATTAACTGGGTAGAGATAATGTGATGTGATGCCAAATGGCGCAGAACGTAGGACTAAGAATAATAAAAAATAAATACTTATATAAAAAATTGTGCGATCTCGTGCTAGATAATTAAGGCTTTTGAGGTATTTATTACGAAAAAACGTTTTTTACCTGAGCTATCTGAATTCCGTGTGTACAGGTGGCTGTTTTATGATAGTGTAGACACAGTGATAAACTTAAGTTTTTGTGCTAAGAATATCTACAGTTTAATGTAAACATAGACGGTAGTTTGATGACTTTTGTTTGAGTTTGTTGGTAGTGACAATTATGAAAAAACGTTTCCGCAATCCATGGGCCGACGACCTGGTAAAGGTTGCTTATTCTTTGGATGCAGGCGGCATATAAGCGGTCCTTGTGGAAGTCTATGGGGAAACCCTTAGCAAATCCTGCAGTTTATAGTAGCCGCAGGGTTTAGCGGTGAACTCTAATGCCACAAGTGGCGATCACAATAGACCGACTGCGGTCGCAGTGATACTTTAGCCACATTATAATAATAAAAAATCAATTTAAAAAAGTTAAATTCCAATGTTGCAAGTAGTAAGTTTTTATGAGTAGCAAGTAAAAAGGTTTCATTTTGCTAAGTTTAATATTGCAGAATTTATCAGTATTCCAGACAGGACTTCAAGACGTAAGCATAGCAAAAGAACTAGTACGTTGCATTGCCGAACCTAAATGAACTCTAAACGAATTTTGAATCTAGGTACTTACTACGGATTTTTAAATTACTTACTTTTTTTTTTTGCTAAATACAAATACCGTTTATCAAGCCAGTTTAGGTACCTTGCAGATTATTTTACGGATTTGAGAACGCTAAAACACATTCTTTTTTCAAAATAACATCATCCCGTATACTATAGGCGCGTCACATACGTGCACCGAATCTATCGGATGTGTGATCGCTAAAAAACAACCGAGCCCGCGTTTTTTATTAAAACTTCAAAAGAAATTGTAGAAAAAATCCGATTTCGCAGATGTTGGTTTTATAAATTTCTTGCACGTGTTTTGATATTTTAGGGATCCTTTTTCGTAATGAAGTTACGTCATTATGTTTTTATATATTGTAAGTAGATGATCATACATTGAGGTTTACTGGATTTGTTTAAGTAAGTATCCAATTTGATACTCTTTAGGGCATAAAGAGTGCATAATCATCCTGTCACTTCCGTATTCCCCAAGTCCATTTCAATCCTTTCCTAGTTGAAACTTCCGGTCAAACCCTTCATCAGTCACTCACTCATAAATCAAAAGAGCGGACACGCTTTTGCTACCGGTAAAAGTGTAGACTCTAGACAGTGTACATATGGTATTAAGTGATTACAATCCAAAGACGTCCCAGGAAGAGAGGACCGCCATAGGTGCTCACACGTTACTAGTACCTTTCCCTCCTTTGACGTACGATTATGCATTTGACCGACCTATTTTAATCATTCCACCTTATCAGAGAGTCGCTTAATATTGAAGAAAACATCATTCATAATATGGGTAGGAAATTATAACGTTTACTCTGACAGAATAAATTCAGCAATTCGCGTAAAGACCAAATCTGCAGTCACCAAAAAATACTCGCGGAACCCAAAGGAATAAACGGTCATACACACTTTTTTTATAACTCAAATGTGCGGTCTTAAAGCTTATAAAATCGTCAAAAATATAAAAATGGTTTTAATTATTAATGAATAGAGGAATGTAATCTAATGATGCGAAATATAGTTTACGATTATTAGTTCATTAAATCAATTCAGTTCCATTATATCGATATTAAACCGCTTCAACAGAACCTTCTAGTCTGTATCTCAGATACGGACGGTTAGAAAGAGAGGCAAGTAATACAATTTATTTATCTATTACGTACTAATATTATAAAGAGGTAAAGTTTGTGAGGTTGTAGGGGGTAATCTCTTGATCTACTCAACCGATTTTGAAAATTCTTTTACCAATAGAAAGCCACATTATTTGTGTGTGTAATAGGCTACATTAATGTATAATATTTATGCATGTTATTAGGGTAGTAGTACATTGCACCCGCGAAAAGCCGGGGTGGGTCGCTAGCTAGCTTTATAGCTATTTTTTATATATATTTATGTTGCGATTGTAATATACTTATCAAAATTAAACATAGGTATTTGTCTCACAGATTTCTAATTAAATTGTAAACGTTCATGCTATAAGATTCAACGTTAATATTTAGTAAACACAGAAACACTAAGCTGCCTCATTAGTCTAATAGTCTTAAGCAGGACTGCTACGCTAAAGATCCTGCTTTCGGTTCCCAGGTCGAACAGTGCTGTAGGGTTTTTCTATGAAATCCTCAGTAGCAGCTCGGAGGCCCCTTATTAGTCATAAAACGCAAGCCTATCCAATAGAAGGTAAGTATAATAAAAACTGCTAGAAAAATAGACCAATGTACTTAACGATATTATGATTATCAACCCTTATACTGTCCCACTGCTGGGCACGGGTCTCCTCTCAGATTGAGAGAGATTCCACCACGCTGGCCTAGTGCGGGTTGGGAGACTTCACGCAGATGAATTCGAAGTCAGTGGTGCGTGCCTTGGATTCGAACTAGAGACCTTTGACTTCGCAGTCTAATGGTCACATCACTAGGCTATCACTGCTTTTTAAACAATATTATCGTTATGTACAGCCAGCACATCAAGCTACCACAATCTGTCAAATTTCTTTGATTGATTTTCAACTTTATTACAAAGTGATAAGGTTCATAAATATTCAATTGGGAAAATTTGGCAGTTTTGGATAGGTTGACCTGCTGGCGTCTGTACATAATAAACATGTTCATATTATTTATAGTAGACATTATCTACTTTATGATATATACTCTTTTTCTTCTTCTTCTGGCTTCTGCTGGACTGGGGCCTCGTCTCAATGCGTTATGCGAGGGATCAGTTCAATACCGCGGCCTTAGTGCAGGTGATAGGTACAGGTATCACTAAGGCAGCGGTATTGAACTCAGTAGCTTTAAACTCTTCAAGATCTTTTTTTGCTAATTAACATCATACCGTTTTCCGTCAAAGCTAGCTCTAGTTTTTTATTCCAGGATAACTAAATTTTATTAACAATTAAAATACCAGTCTTTTTATACAGCGACATCTAGCAGCTAAACGAAGAACGAGTCATCAGTAACGAATATTAAATTTATACAATAGATGTCACTACATGCCACTTCATTTTGACCACTTATGTTGATAATAGTTTAGACTGCACTGAATAGATGGCGCTAAGATACTCTTTCCATTACTTCATTATAGATATCAATGTACACTTCGTTAAAATTTTGTTGTCGTTTACAAGTAAATTCAGTCGTTGTTACGCAAACTGGTTCTTTTCCGTTATACTTCATACTGTTGTATTCAATCCCCATGGCTTTTACTTCCTTTAGCAAATCATTGAGACATGCACACTGCCAAGGATTTGGATCGAAAAGAAACTTCTTCAGTTTGCCGCCTGAGTTTCGCAGCTCCAGACAAAAGTTGTCCTGTAAATATGTTATCCTATTATTGGAAAGATTCAAATTCTTCAATGGTGACCCCCTAAATGCATTTACTGGCACATCTTGGATTTCGTTACCATATAAATGCACCGTAATCAGTTTTGGCATGTTTCGAAATAAATTATCTGGTATAGTTTTTATCTTGTTATTTTTCAAGACTATCTTCTGCAATTTCATTAACGGTGATAGAATATTTCCATTAATACTTTCAATATTATTGTAGGACAAGTCCAATTGTTCCAAGTTATCAAGATTGACGAATATTACGGGATTATCAAGCGTTGATATTTGGTTTGTTGACAAAATCAAATGTTTCATGGTTCTTAAATTGGGCTTCGTTGCGAACTCAGGGACCTGTTTTAAGAAGCATCGGTCCAGATTTAAGATTTCCAGCGATAAAAACGCGCTTAGCAAATTTTCGGGAGCATCAACCATATCGTTTCTAGAAAAATCCATAAATGTTATATGTCGGCTCTGATCGAATATGTAAGGATCAAGATCTTTTCCTACGAGAGCATTGCTTGATAAGTCCACAAACTTTAATTTATGTAATGTATCAAAGATTCCCAATTCCAATTTGTTTATTTTGTTCCCTTTTAAATCCAGGACGTCTAGATTAGTTATTTGATCAAAAAGTCCCAATGGGAATTCGGTCAGTAAGTTGTATGAGATATTTAGATATGTAAGCTGCTTAGGTTCATCTATGACACCAAGTTTTAATGACCCGATCTTGTTCTGCGACAAATCTAGGTATTTCAAAGAATTTAGATCGTTAAATGATTCATATTCAACATCAACTATTTTGCATGATCTCAGTGTTATTCCAGTAGTTTTGTTATTATCTGATACAAGTCCTCTCACAAGTTGGTAATCATTCTTACCAGCGGTGCAAACGACGTCTTTCTCGTTAAATCTTTTGCATTTTGGCTTTGCTTCAATGATCACTAGTATTGAAATCAACAGAGCGAGAGTATTCAGACGCGTAGACATGTCTGGAATCAGAAATATAAGTACTTATTAAATAAAAAAATAAAAATTAATGTTTCTTTGTTTGTCCCACGTTCCTGTAATTACCATTCATTTCCCAATTTATTGTGATGAGACCTCGGTAAGTCATTATCCACATCACATAATTTAAAAAACGAGGTATTGCAATGCATGCCAAGCCCAGCTAGTACCTAATAAATAAAACGTTGAGTTAAGAAATTCGAAAGTTCACGTTTCTGAAATAACTTATCATATTAGTCGCCAATGTGGCAAAAGAATGACTCGATGTTATCTGACACTAAGAAAAAACAATAAATATCACACGTATTAAACTTAATCAATTTAAAAACTACTAAAATTACTCTTTAAGCAAAATCAAGTCTTTACTCCAAGTTGACATTGTCTACTATATCCTTGTAATACATACTTATTCAGATATATCCAAATATCTAGTGGTTTATAAATAAAAACAAATAAAGAAAAAAAAACTCAACCTGTTAATCAGACTTCCAGCCCAAAAACAACACCACGAATTCACCAATACTTCAGTCAGTTGACATAAGGTTATCACTACACACTATAATATAATTATCAACACTTTGTCTTTCTCGAATTGTTTGAAATAATGAATTATGAAGATAATAACGAACTTATGAACGAATGGCGAGCAGCAAAACCGGCCTTTGCAAGTAAAATGAAGTTAGGATCAGACGCCTTCAAAGTAGGTATGTACCTACCTACTGATATCTCTTGTGGCTTGGGATTTACCAGTTTCATTCATTCGTATTAGGCGTTTATCAACTTCAATTGTATGTACCACAATGGAATTAACAATAGAATGCTCATTACCTTTTTAGTATCATTTTGCTAATAATTAACAAATACTTTTTTATCTTACAACAAGCTTCGGAGCTATGAGAAATAAATAAGAATGTAGGTAAACTTTAAAAAATAGTAGGTTATCAGTATCAGTTACCTACATTAGTATTATAAAATACTTTAACCCATCAAAGATTAATAATTAGCAAACACAAAAGAAACACAAGCTTCAACCCTCGAGAGGATCATCATTAGCCTATATTAGTCCACTGCTGGACATAGGCCTCCCCTAATGTGCGCCATTTAACCCTGTCCTCGGCTTGTCGCATCAGCTTCGCAAATCAACACTCCATCTTGCCGAAGGGCGTCCTAACACTACGTTTGCCGAGTCGCGGTCTCCACTCGAGAGCACGTCTACCCCTACAGTATCACTGTGCGCTATCATGGGTCCCGGTAGTAATTTCAAGGATAATAAATTTAAAATATAGCGGCGCACGGTGGGCTGAAAATCGGCTTTTATAGACTTAGGGATTTCAATTTGCAAGTGCCGGATTTTTTGCCGGATATCGCTTCTATTAGTTATTACTATATTAAAAAATGACACCCGAGTTAATTCTGCACAAAAACGAAGGAATTATAATTTTTTAAAGAAAAAATTGTATTAAGCTGGTATTAAAAAGTTAATTATCTCGTAAACAGCACGGAAAACCGTAATATCCTTACAGGTGGTTAAAGTATTAATTATTTATGATTTTTTGACATAATTATGTCATATAACGGTTATGGCTGCTAATTTTTTTTTTTTTTAAATCGTTAAATATTTTTATTTACTTTTACATAATTATGAAACGGTTCCTTTTAGTGACTGAATAATTAAGAATATTGTTAATTATGAAGAATGATAACGACCCAAATATTAAGAATATATTAAACAAGAAAAATATTTTAAAAAATAGCAAAAATATAAAAAATTAAGTCAAATATGACGACCTCTGTGGTCTAGCGGTTCGAGTGCCGGACTGCTGATCATGGGGTCGTGGGTTCGATTCCCACAGGACACATAATATTTGTGTGGATAAAACATGAGTATTTGTGTTTGTCTGGGTGTTTCCTATATATTATAAATATGTATTTACAAAAAAAATATATATATTGTAGTGTATAGTATATAGTGTATAGTATGTATTTTCAAAAACAAGTATTAATAATATACTATACTAATGTACTACTACTTTATGTACTACATACATTTATACATTTTCTAGTACCTATAATTTTCGGTGAACGGTATTTAATAGTTGTACCATTGACACGAAGAAGAAAAAGTGCCCATAGTATATTAAGCTCTGCTTATTTTGGGACTAGATGGTGCTGTGTAAAATGTCTCTAATAGGTATATTGTCCATAATATTATATACCAAAGGGATCCACTCAATCACGTACAAAAAAAAATAAGTTTCAAAATTGATCGCGCCGTTTTTTAGTTTTAGCGAAACTAAGACTAAGAAACGGCATTTGATTTTTATACAATAAAAGATAGATTCTTAATTATGTTTTTGCAATTAATGAGATACTTAATTAAATTACCCATGGTACAAACAAAGTATAATGTGGCGTCCGCTTTGTAAAGTTATTTGGTCTATATTTTAATAGAAGCAACAGAAAATGTTAGCTTTAGATTCTAGGTATTATTAAATTTCAATAAATCATCACATTCTAAAAGAAAACATTGCACGTGCTTGTTGCAATAAGACTTACGTTTTCATAGATCATTGTGCTTAAAAATAAAACCATTATAACTTAATTTTTGCACGTATATTATCTTTCTCACTAGTTTGGTATCTTTATTTTCCCACAATTTGTTTGTTTTGACATTTCTTGTCAACTGAACAAAAGGAAGCAGCCGGGAGGCACGACATTTTTGTATTTAAAAAGTTCATAAGTTGGTGGTACATTACCACAGAGTATTATTTCAGTGAAGTCCACAAATAATCAAAATATCAACTTAAAGATATTATTTTGCAGTCATGGATATGTTGTAAAGCGCAAATTGCTATGTTACGTTTATAAATAATAATATGACTGTGTCCAGAAAAAGCTAGTTTAACAAATTGTATGAATAGTTTGATTTAATCATAGAGTTAGGCAGAAAGGAACGAACCTTTGCCGCGCTTTGACAGAAATTGTATTACGTCATGTTGGTATCGCTGTCAAATGTTCAAACTTCCGGTTTGAGAAAACGCTGCATTTTGTTGAGTTTTTAGCTGTAGTTGTAACTAAATATACCTTTTCTTCTACAAAATGGACTGGCAATTAACGTGCCGAGTATGTCTAGAAACCGGGGACATGGTTTCCCTCTTTGATTGGGACGAAAACAACGAACAACTAGGCGACAAGTACACGTTCTGTTGCGGCGTTGAGGTATGTGTAAAAATTACCACATCAAAATGGTTGCGATGGCCACCCTATTTAATTTTTTACTACAATAATGTTGCTATATTGGTTTATTTGAAGCAAATTTTGGATTTTTTGCTGACATCCCAGAAGTTTAATTGATGTTATTATTTTGACTGGTAAATGGTTTAGTATTGAAATATTTTACATTTTAGGTGTCGAAAAATGATAGCTTGCCAACGCTAATATGCCTGAATTGTGTCGATCGGCTAACTTACGCTTATCAATTCAAGCAGCAGTGTATATCTGCAAACGATACGCTGAAAGAATGTTTGGAGGAATTCAAGAAGAGTTCGGAAGCTGTATCAGCAGGCAGCACGTCCAAAGGTTAGATCAGAAATCACTAACGTATACATTATTATCTATTAAATTATTGGTAGTAATGTGCCGATCAATATTTTCCCGCCAAAATATTTTCCAGCGATTTACTACTAGCATGTTACAACTCAAATGCCAAAAAATAACCTCCCTTACAGTTGGTTAGCACTAAAAACTGTCGCCTTTTATAACGATTTTCAACCACCAGCTAAAGAGACAGAAACAATCACCATCAAGCAAGAGAATGGCTTACTACTGCAATATGAGTTGCCAGTGGAGCATGACCCACAAGGTCAATGGACTCGCACTCTCGTCAAGACTCCGAGCAGTGCCGTAGTGACTAAAGCTCCTGGACCCAGGAAGAGAGGACGTCCAAGAAAATATCCTAATGAACAGGGACAAATAGGTAAGTAATTATTTTTGAACTTTTGCTGATTTTTACATTTTTAATATAAAAAACATTGCTATTAAAAGGTCAGTTAAATGGGGTAAAAAATCTGTGTTTGAACACCCTTTATAAAAACCTTTGACCGCCACCTACTTAACTTTCACCACATTCTACAGTTTTAGTTGGGAAGAAGAGAAAACCCAATAATCTCTCCAACACTAAAGACTAATTGAAATTTAAAAAAATTAAACTAATTTTCGGAAGCTGAGACTGTAATTCAGTGATTAAAGATTCTACATTTATGTTGTGCAACATCATCTGAACCTTTTCCATGTTCCATGTTGGGATCGGCTTCTAATCTAACCAGATGTGGCTGATTATCAGTATTTTACATGAACCGGCTGCAACCTCTGCAACTCAATGACTGGCCAATATGAACCTACATCCTGGGGATAGACTGTTTGTCTCGATGTTTTAAGAATGGGCACCCATCCACAGAGCGACATAGCGGCTAGTGCAGCTTAACCTTGAAGATTAGTTGATCATTATAGTTATAACTAGCCCCTACTCTTCATGATACATGAACAGAACTTCACAATAACTTATTTTTTTAGAGTTATCACCATATCAACGCAAGAAGCCCAAGAGTCAGGAGAAGGAGCCAGAAGCACTGACTACACTCCTTGCAACTGGTTCTCTGGACCTGAAGCAAGAGCCCGTTGACAATGAAGATGATGTGTTTGGTCAAGAGGGTGAGACTCATCAATTCAGCATTGGTAATAACATGCTTGTTTTTAAATTATGTTGTTTGATTCACTATTAGACATTTATGTAAGTAATGTGATTGATGCATTAAGTACAGTAATATTACTCGAGCGCATACTGTAGCATCACATAATTTTCTTAGCTTAATTAATCATATTTTAAAAACTGTTTTTATTAGGTAATTACTAAAAACAGTTTTTGTCTCGAGGGGGGCCCGGAAATCTGTGTCACAGGGTATCGTAGTGCAGATACTGGTATCCCACAAAGGATTGTTATTGGAACGAAGTTCCTTATCGCGCGTTGTGAAAGGGGGCTAGACGGAAAAAAATCTTACGAAAAGTTGTCACGACACTTTTTTCGAAATTCAAATATTGTTGACAAGCATTCAAATATTATTGAGTGAATGACAATATTTTTGAATTACGCGCGATGTGAATTGTTGAGTGTATACAGGTTTTTTTATTTTTTATTATTAAATTTTAATGAAAGGAACTTCGTTCCATCCGGGTGTCCCTTGACACCTCTCAAGTTTTATTCTTACCAATTTGTTAATTTATTTAAGTCACCTTTGCGGAAGAGAACAATAAAGGAATTTATTATATTATTATTTCGCGACTGAACTAAGCATCTCACATCACACTCACTATACATATTAGCCATAATTTATTTATTAATATAGTCAGTATTTTTTGATGTAATTATGCCTTATCTGTAAAATTGTTGTTCAAGACAGCTTCATATGAAGCTAGACATTTTAGTATTCGCTGAACTCTTATTGTATGGAAAGCCAATAGAATTTTAGGTCAGCTTATACTAGAAATTAGAAGCATGAATAACCGCATGTACGGTCAGCAACAAAAGTCTGTAGTATTGCAGATTGCAACATGTTCAGCGGCGTTTGTTGCTGACTGTACCATAAACTGATCTAATGTTGTTGTCAATAATCCTGCACTTCACTCACAATTTTTTTTAGTTGTACTTTGTGCTTTCTAAACTTTTTTTTATACTTTGTCGTCTAGTGGCTACCTGATAATCTATCTACTGCATATCTTCTTCAGTCCTTAGGGAGTATATTACTGGGGCCCATGTTTGCTAAGTCACGATCATTGTTCAGTGACTTCAGAATTGTTGATTTCTGACATTTATATTTACAAAATCTGTCAGTTTTTATGTTACCTAGTAGAACAACCATTTTGATACATTTGAAATAGCAAATTAGGTCCCTGGTTTACCGCTTTATATTCTAACTTGAGAGTACCACTTAGATATTATGTTTTTTGGGCACTTCTCGCTGTTCAATCTTACCATGTAACTATTTCATTGCTATTTTTGTGTTTAGCTCAATTATGCAACAACTGACAATCTGTTCTCATCCCTCTCATACTACTGTGTAAGAGAGGTACAACACACTAACAAATTAATAAGCTCATGCATCATGATTTGCAGATGTTACCCAAGCTGTTTTTGAAGCCAATCAATGTAGGTGCTACAATTTTTTCAGGCAGTTTACTCCACTCTCTCACTTCCATACTATTTATGCTCACTCACTAACCTTAGGCGCAAAAGTAGACACTTTGTTGCCGCAAACGTAGTTGTTGTGTCCTGTAGCGGCTGATTTCATATTGGTTATATAGATCTCAAATATTCATTGGTAGCTTGTATCCGTCGTAAGACACAAAAGTGTCCACGTTTGCGCAGCGCCTTAGTTATACTCATTGCTAGTTAAATTAAATTAAACTGTGTTTTTTAGAATTTGGCAGCCCAGATGATGACCCAGACTTCGAACCTGCAGGAGATGAGCCTGAATCAGAACCAGAAACGAAGCCGATGGTATTTATATTCACGATTTTTTATATGACAGTAAAAAAAATGTTTAATATTATAATTTTAAGTCCCCAACTAAGCTGAGCTTGTAAATAAAAAGCTAATTATTTCCAGGCAAATAACAACTTATGGGGTGATTAACCTAACCTAATTTCTAATTTAGTTAGGTTGCTAGGTTTAAAAAAAAACGTACTTTATGCCAGTTTACATTAAAATAAAGCTAACATTATTATAATAAACAAAATTATTAAGCTGCTACTTTCTACTTAAAATTATTCTTCGCTGTAGCTGTCTACCGACTATGTTTGCTACCGGCTTTATTATTATTATTTTTTAATCGCAAATTCAGTTTAATTTGTTGCCGCGTTAAATTTATTTAGTTTTAGTTTTAATTTAGAAAATGGCAGCATAGTCCTCTTAGAAGAAGATAGTATTATCTTGATAATAGTGGAGTTGCCAAGTTTTCTCCAGATTATCTCTTTGCAGACTTAGAAATTGTTTGATTGGCTTGAACCTGCTCTTTTTTGAGGAGGCTTGTGCCAATTTTCTATAAATGGGTATCTTTTTTTTTGTAAACGACTAGGTTGCCTATGTTAAGACAAAGACGTTCTGACACAAAGTTGATGTGAACAACCGGCAAAATACAATTCGAAAGATAATAGATTTAGATAGTTCGAAAGATAATAAAATTATATACAATTAGCTATAGATAATTTTACTTTTTTCACCTCCAGCATACAACGCCCCGTAAGCGCGGCAGGCCACGCAAATCGCAGCAAGAACCAAAGCTTAAACCCAAAACTGAAGAAGGTGAGGATGTCCTCCTAAAGGAAACTATCATGGCTTTCTCCGAGCCCATACCGGAACACATCCTGAACCCCAAGCCCAAGAAAAAGTATCAAAACAAGAAAAAATACATTTATGAAAAGACGTAAGTAGTTTAATTGCCTTGAACTTATCCCTATAAGAAAAATGAACTTAACTTCATTGCAATTTAAACTAAGGAAAGCATTCAAAATCTAAAATAAAGAGACTGTTCTATGCACATATTTACATTATGCTTCCATAAAATTTTCAATATGCATAGTCTCGGAATTTTAGTTTAAATCTTAGATTCCAATTTATAGAGCTCACAGGGGAACCAAGAAGGAAAAATTAATTTAGTTTAAAAAAAAAAATGACGACATTAAATCACTAAGTGTGGATGTAGTCCAACACGCACGGTCGAGTCTTCGCCTTCGCCGGGCGGGAGAATTACAAGAAGATTAAAAAAAGGGCCTTTGCATATCATAAAAAATCTATGTGAAAATCTAATAAAAAAAAATCTCCGCGACGTCAAGTATCATAAAGAACTTATCCAACCATTACAATAACCATATCTAAATTTTTAAAATATATTTAATTTCAGACATACATGTGAAACTTGCGGCGCTTCGTTCACATCTAACGCGTCCCTACAAGCTCACATCAGACGCCATTTAGGAATCAAACCATTTGTTTGCAGGTAAGATGTAGTCTTATGTAACAGTTAGATTATAAAACTACTAGCTGACCCCGCAAACGTTGTTTTGCCATAAAAAAAAAATTTAGGGGTATGAAAAATAGATGTTGGCCTATTCTCAGACCTCCCCGATAAGCACAAAAAATTTCATCAAAATCGGTCAAGCCGTTTCGGAGGAGTATGGCAACGAAAACTGTGACACGAGAATTTTATATATTAGATAGATTTAGCCCAAAGATGTATTTTCTCGAGTACTGTCTTACTTCTTTATGAGAGGTAGGGCATAGTGGGAGTAATTCCACTCAAATTGGAGCTGCCCGACTGGGGAAGTACCTCCGCCTTGCAAACCTTGCAAGAAAATCAAAGTAAAATAACACTGCTTTGAGCTGTGTTGTGTTTCTTACGGTGAGCAAGGTTGCTAGTGCTACACGAGGAAACGTTATGTTGGCAGTGGTGGTACTTTGACCCTTATACTGCCAACCCAATTATTCCTCTTTCAATACAGGGTCGGCAACGCGCAAGTGATACTCCTGGTGTTGCAAGCGTCTATAGGCTACGGTAACCGCTTACCATCAGGTGGGCCGTATGCTTGTTTGCCACCTGAGTAGAATAAAAAAAAAAACTTTATTGACATCAAAATGTTAATAGGCTAAGCTATAGCTCCCCATGTGTATACGCAGCAGTTTTGAGAAACTGCTATATTTATAAGATTTGTTCATTTTCATGTATTGATGGGTGCGGGTGGCGACTTCATTAAATTGGTTTTAATTTCAACTTATATTAATATGTAAATTTATTTATAACAAAATTTGTATACAAATTTAATGGTGGCAACACATGACCTAGTTTATGTCCAATTTATATGAAACTTGTGGTGTTATCAAAGTAATATTGACATCCACAAAAATCGGGTTTATAATAAACTGTGGGTCGGTCCCATTGCAAAAGTTGTTCATAATTATAAGTCCAATGCCTTCTTATATTTTTACGATAATTCAAAAATAAGGTGGTATAAACACAGTCAAATGTTTCACGCTTCAAGTCTTGAAGCAAATGTGGACTACAAACTTGATCATGTAGAACCATTATAAGTACACCTGCGCCCATTTTCTGTCGGTCGTTTCCGCACAAGCTGTTTCTATTTATATTTGGTTTTTAATAAAATAATAACCTACTCCTATTTTGAAGTCGGTTACATATATAAGGAAGAACGCACCCGCACCCGCTTCTCGTTTATAACCCATCTTATCGTTATATAACTTTATTATGTACTATTACAAACCCCCCATATCCGGCGCTGTATACAGTGTTTAGCTATCGAAGTTCTGTTGTAAGACAAAGATAGCCTAGTTTAGCCATAGACTGCTAGTTATAGGTCTCGATTTCGAATTCAATTAGCCGCGCTACTAACGAAATCATATATTTATTTATTCCTTTTGTACAAAAGAGTGTACAAGGTGGTCTTAGTGTCATTTTCTACCTAATCGTTCTGATTATCACTCGCTTAATTAATGAAAATCGCAACCGTCTGGAGCGACAATTGGTTGCTATTGTATGTACCCAGATACAATAGAAAAATAATTGTTTCAATGCTAAATTGATCCAAAGCCAAGCCAAATTGGTCGAGCCCATCTCCAATAAGCAATTGATTTTTATTAACAAAGTGTGTTTATCCCTATTCATTGAGGGACGAAAGCATGGCTGCGATAAGTATTATACCATACATTTACATCAGTTATCATCATCAACCCATATACTGTCCCAATGCTGGGCACGGGTCTCCTCTCACATTGAGAGGGATTAGGGCTATCGTCCACCACGCTGGCATAATGCGGGTTGGCAGACTACACACACCGTCGAGAAAAATCTCTAAAGCATGCCGGTTTCCTCACGATGTTTTCCTTCACCGTTTAAGCGAGTGATAATAAATTATTAATACGCACATGAATTTGAAAAGTCAGAGGTGCATTCGAACTAGAGACCTTTGACGTGTCATATCACTAGGCTATCACTGCTTACCATACATTTTAATGGACTTCCAAAACTCTTATTAAAATGTGTTCAATATACATTATTATGACGGCTGCCTTTTGTGCGCAGCGTTTGCGGGTACGCGTGCGTTCTGAACATGGAGTTGCGTCGGCACATGATGCGCCACACCGGCGTCCGGCCATACAAGTGTCGCGTCTGTGACAGACGATTCGGGGACTTCGGCAGTCGGCAGAAACACGAGAGGCTAGTGGCTAGTGGAGAGTCGACCTCTCTGCGTTCATAGGAGACGTGTTTGGGAATGTTTTATCGACGTTGCCCGGTCACTTGAGAAGCCAAAAATTCGGTCATCCCGGTCACTTACGATGTATAGACATGATATTTTTCTACTTTTCCACAAAAGACTGGTCGACTTTAAGTTTCCTTGAAGTTTTCAAGAAACAACGACAACTCCTGATGATATTTAACAAAAAAAAAACACTTGAAAAATGTAAATACAAAACGTATTTGTTCCTTTAAGAAAATTACATACGTCACATATTTCGTCTTATACACTGACTAAACTTAATAAAGTTGTGTGACATAAAAAAAAATTTGTTTGTATTAAGAATACAAGAATAGGATAGCAAAAATCTATTTAATATCATTATAACGTCTTACAAACACTCTCAAACACAAACCCTATCGACCAGTAAACTTAAAATATAGGTAGTAGAAACAGCATGTGCAGTACGTCTTGGTAATTGATCCCCTCGGGGAGCGGCGACGATTCTAATTCGGTGGCGACCGGCAGATACATGAAAGGTGAACTGGTTTAGGAGTAATGGTAAGGCAAGGATGACGTCACTGAAAATTACAATTAAGTACCACTGTAGAATTGTTCACAAACACATTCTGTGAAAGTGTAATTGTTAAGGATACGATGGGACTGACATACGCTATGCGTGAAAGCCCCTATAAATAAATAAAGAAAAAAAAAATTTTTCACAAATAGATATTGCTTGACTAGTCCAAAGAAAATGGCCCAATAACGCAAAGATGTAATACTCTGCTCTCACACACTGCCGATATTAGGTATGGTTTTTGCATTGTTTTCCATATATAAAATTGGCATAAAATCTTCCTTGTCTCACCATTTCTCTTATAATTTGTATTATTATATTACTTACTATTACTGTAAAACGACAATAAATTAGCGTTTGCGGCTTCGCGAGCGTGATGCGTGAAGCTCTGAAACGTCACATGCAACGACACACCGGCGAGCGGCCGTACAAGTGCCGGATCTGCGACCGACGGTTTGGAGACTACGGTACACGACAGAAACACGAAAGGTATGAGATTTTGAGAGTTTTTGAAGAGAATCTGATGGTATTACGAGTCCCGTGATCTCAACTACAAGGCGAGTGAAGGAAATGTAATTGTTAGTAGGTACAGTCAGCAACGAAAGTCGCTGAACATGCTGCAATCTACAATACGATTTTTAATATGAAGTTACTGACCTGTGATGGTTGTGCGAAATCATTACATAGATGACTGTTAGATATTTACCTTACCTTCATAATAAAAAAACGTTTTGGAGCTGTCATGTTTTCAAAATTTTGCTGTGTCAACTTTCGTTGCTGAACTTACATCGTGACTGTAAGTTCAGCAACGAAAGTTGACACATGACAGCTCCAAAACGTTTTTTTATTATGAAGGTAAGGTAAATATCTAATGGTCGTCATGCATCAATATTTATTTTATATACTTAGCAAAAGTCTAAAGCGTTTTTCTCTGAAGGTATCGACTGAAATTGTATGTTGTTACGAACATAATATTTTCAAAATTATACTACATAGATATAATGATATTAGTCTTATCTCAGTAAAGTTGCAATCGTAAATTCACGAAAAAAAACGCTTTTGACTTTTAGTAAGTGTATACATATATTTTATGCTCGTGACTACGCGTCCGACGTACTCCATCGCCACTTGGTGGAGGTAGATTCATGAGGATTAAAAGAGTAACTTGTCGTAACATAAAAATGCAACACCCCATCGACGATTCCGCACACGGTAAAACACGAAAGGTATTGAAGTTAGTATGTTTTGTGAAGCGATATTCTGTCCACCACACCGGCAAACAGTCGTAAATGTTATATTGAAATGGTTGGAAGCTTCCAGAAACACCAAAGGTAGGAGAAAATTTCGTTTTACTGGTAAGGTTGGCCTTCGAACTATGTAAGTACCTTTTTTTAACTCAAACAAAGGAAATCTAGGCACTATTCAGCAATCGTTTTGATAGGCTGATACGTTCCAAGTGCTAACAGCTCAAAGGTAAGCAAATATGTTTTTAATTGCGCCTGTAGATCTTCTTAATGTAAAGTATAGTCTTACGGTTTATAAAAAGAGTAATTTATATTACAATTTATGCAGTTTTATTCAGTTCAATTAATGGAATCGAATCAATTAAATTTTTATAAGCATTCAAGCTGAAATCTGTGTATTTACAAGAAGATTTATTTTTATTTTAGCAACACTGTCAATGTCAGGAAACTAATGATAATTTTTTTAAGTTTTTTTTTTTAACATTTTAATCGTGATGATGATTAACACAGGTTGCACATGGGTGTTCGGCCATACCAGTGCTCGCTGTGCGGCAAGTCCTTCACCTACTCCTATGTATTGGCCAACCATATGCTCACACACACAGGGGAAAAGAAGTATTCGTAAGTACTACAACAATAATATCATCCATCCGGCCCAACCCGGGAAATCAGCCATGCTTAAGGACTAATATTGTGTGTTATAATAGTTGAAACCTTTAATAAATAGTCTTGACTTTCTATGCAATAAAAAGAAAATCCAACATCATTAAATATAACATCTTGGAAAAATTTCATGTAAAACAAATTTGAAAGTTTATGAGCTGTATTTTAATTCGTATAAAGGTCACATTGCAAGGTGCAACAAATGAATAAAAAAACATTGTGTAGGATTATAGTCAGCATGTGATATTAAACCTGGATGTTAATAATCATTAACATCCAGATCAAATAGATCTTTTAAAGACACTTCATTATGGCAAGTCAATGTTTTTTTGTTTAAGATTAAATGGCAACAGTATTTCATAGTTGAGAAAAACGTGTTAGCAATATCGTCAGGATCACCTCCTCACCATTTTGCTTTGGCGGTTTTTGGAGAAGCATGGTAGAGAGCCCAGACAGTACCTAGTAATATTATTACACGTGGGAGTTTTCCAATGTAGTATGCCTATTCGAATGAGTGTTTTTGAAGAAAGAACCACTTTGAGTTGAGCTGTCCTGACTGCTCAATAATTATTAAGGAGATCAACGGCCTCGGCCTCTTACAGCTGAGAGATGTTGTCCTACCACCGATTGCAGAGTCACCCAGGGACCAATTATGAATCTAAACCATCATGTGACCCACTCAAACACTCAAATCATCAAAATGTGTCCAGCTGTTTAGGAGGAGTACAGTGACAAATACGTACCTACAGAAGACTTATATATAAAAAGAAAATAACTTAAAAAATCCACCCACAGTTGCGGTCCCTGCAACAAGAAATTCACCAAAGCACATCACCTGAAGTACCACAACAAGGTGCACCACAAAGAGCTGTACGTCCAACAGCAGCTGGAGCTGGAGGCCAAGAAGATGCGCCAGCAGATCAACGTGACGGGACTCTCCGGCGTCATCTCCGGACAGATCGTGGACGGCACGCTCCAACTCATCCACGCGCCGTCCGAAGGTGAGACTAAAATAGAGATAAGGAGTTACTGATCGGGTCGTGACCGGGGTCGTGGGTTCGGTACCCACAGAATATAAGATATAAGCCTTAAAAGATATTGGTGTTTGAGAAGGGATGCTCCGTCCTTTTCCCACGAAACGAGTGTTAGGATAGAATTTGTAGTGTTTTCGCTCTCTGTCTAGCATTAAATTAAAATGCTTACAACTTCTTTAATTTTGAACCAATTTTGTTTTTTTATTTTGACTCAATTTTAGGGTTTATTTTTGATGCGATCATAAAAAATAATCAGTTAACTAGCCAATTTTAGAAAATACAGTGACAGGCATGGTTCTTGAGGCTTGACCTTCATCTGCGCAGTAGTAAATTATTGGATGTTAGGCGGTATGTATCTACTACACGCCGCATGCCTTCAAGTTTGCAGTGGAATCTGCCTTACTAAATAAATGTATTAGTGTTCCACTTTGCCCCATCTGTGGGGCGGCTTGGTGGGGCAAAGTGGAATAATTCGGCGGTATGACGTGAGGTGCGAGGCGGGGAGATACATTTCGTTTCTGTGATTGTATCATCACGCGACGCGTCATGACCCCCAGTCGTGATATTCAGTTTCATTGGTTCTCAGTTCTTCATGCTCAAATCTAATCCCTACTCTTTCGCCGAAGTCTGAAGATGCGTACCGGCCACTACGTAGTGCTACGTGTGCGAGGTGGCGTCATATTAGGTAGTCGAAAAATGTTTAAACCCACACGACAAGAAGTACATAGTCATAGGCTAGTCTGTGGATGAGTGATCATTCTTAACACCTCAAAACTCCCCTCCGTGCCTCAAGCCTGTAAAGCCGTCGGTCCCAATTGTCATGCGAACAACTATGACATTCGTTAGTGATAGCCAGAAACCCAAAAAACCTGAAAACCAGTGTAGCGATATCTACCGCGCTACGCTACCGCGAATGTTGCTTGCGCGATTCAGGACTTCGTAGTTCTATGTAGCGCGGTAGATGTCGCTACACCAGTCTATCCTCAAGATATCGGTATCACCCGGAAATTGTTGCAGAGGTCTAACGGCAGCCGCTTCGTGTAAAATACGGATATTCAGCCACATTAGGCCCCCCAATATATTTTTGAAAAATCTCGAAGGATGACGAGTCGTTTTAGACTTAAATAATGTTGTTATTGTTAGATGGTGGTGAAGAAGCTCAAATGCAAGTGGTGGAAGAAACTGAAGATGGCGGCGACGACGACGACGCAGATGACTCTGAGAAGGAGACCGACCGCGCGGTCGCTGGCATGCAAGCGGTGAGTTAAAAGTTTACTGGCCGAGTGTCTTACGTATGATAGCTCGCATTGATTGCTTTATTTTTGTTGAACAAAAATAAATCACGTAGGTATTAATAATTAATTGTCACTCGCTTAAACGGTGAAGGAAAACATCGTGAGGAAACCTGCATGGCTTAGAGATTTTCGATGGCGTGTGAAGTCTGCCAACACGCATTAGGCCAGTGTGGTGGACTTCAGCCTAAGCCCTCTCATTCTGTGAGAGGAGACCCTTGCCCAGCAGTGGGACTGTATATGGGTTTATGATTATTATATTCTAAATTATTTAACATTGTTACAGGTTGTATTAGATGCAGAATTTTGTATGGACGACGACGTCAAAGCACAGTGAAATAAATATAAGCGCCACAAATTTAAATAATCAATATTATTTTAACAATTTATGGAATCAATTGTTATTCTGAAATGTAATTGATATAGTACTAGATACAAATTTAGCTTAATTATTATTAAAAAAATATACAAATGTCAGCTTTCAGGACATGGTAACAAAGCTGATTTTAAAAATGATTTAAACATTACACAATAAATTATTATCTCTAGTTCCATGTGGCCTTGTTATGAATGCCAATGTATTCACAGTTAGTTGAAATAATTAATAGTCAGTTAATTAGTATAAAAAGGAAATATTAAGATGCATTTGACAAGTTTTGCACTGAGGTCACTCAAAAATAAGTATGTAAATATAATTTATAGGTTATTTTATAGGTTGATTAGTCTTCATTAAATTAAATTATGTTTGTCGGTACGACGTCCACCTTAGCAATATAATTATAGTAAAAAGAAAATCATTTCTTGAATATAATAGAAAAATATTCAAATTTTTTATGGAATGTATGTTATTATTAGCGATGTAACGATTAGTCTTAATCGTCCATTATCTAGCTATTTATAACTTTTATTTTCAAAGGAATTTATTCATATTGTTAATGTAGCATACTTTGTAAATGCGCAAAATGGAAATCTTTTGTTCATGTGTGCATTCAAACGCTACTTCGCCTACTTGAAAAAATATAAATGCTGTTTTCTGAACATCAATTTTAAATTCCTTAATTTTGATTATTGACTCCTCAGTAAACATTATTTGATTTGGTTTATGTATATAATTTAGTATTACGCTCTTTTATCGATAATAGTATGTTTTATTACAAAACAGAAATAATTTATAATCTTAATCGAAATTGAAATTTTCGATTATTAAGCGTAATAATCGTAATCGCTAGGTGATAATTCATCACTAGTTATTATGTCGACTGATCGCGTGGCGGATTTGTTTTATATAATCTAATTTAATGTGATGTTAATATGGGGAAACGAGAAAATGTACCTATTGCGTTGCGTTTCGTTGTGCAGGTAGGTATATTTTTATACGCAACCCATTTATGTCTATGCAGTTTACCAAGAAATTGATTTACCACTAGGTGGAATGTGTTTTTAATATCGTCAAGCAATAACGTCGTATTTTCGCCAGTTATAGCTGTGTAACAGACAAAAAACACCTTAGTTGACTGTACTGCAAGCAATATTTTAAAAATCAAATCCCATTTTGTTAATACAACTGCAACAACAATAATAATTTTTCATAAAGATTAGCTATTGTATATTTTATGTTTATGTACATTAAATTTTTTTAGCACCGACATTCCATGTGTTTTTGTCTTTTTCCCTTGCATTCGTTTGATAGTTATTTACAGTTATTAAGCCTAAATACTCAGACTCAACCAGCACTTAAGTAGATAACCTAGCAACGAAACCGGTGTGGGATGTTAGCTTGTTGAATATATCTGTCCAAAACCGATAATATTCAATGTACAGACTCCAGCAGGTCAACCTATCCAAAACTGTCAAACTTTCCCAATTGAATATGAACCTTATCATTTTGTAATAAAGTTGAAAATCAATCAAAGAAATTTGACAGATTGTGGTAGCTTGATGTGCTGGCCTCTGTACCTTCTCCAGAAACAGAAATGGCTTTGCTCTGTTATTCGAGAATTGAAAAAAATATTGAAGATTCTCCTTCCAATGTACCTTTCAAATTATGCATATCATAAATCTTTCATAGTAAAGCCGAAATTAAATTCGAAAAGTTTGTCTATCCAGCGGGCCTAACTTTAGTATTTACAAGTCTAAGTAGCATACCAAATTAAAGTATTTTCAATGAAGGCATAGCTATTACGCTTACGATTCATGCATACTTCTTTTGCTTCCTCCATGTTCATATCTTGGTATACACTTTTTCTGATTAGCAGTACTAGGTACCTACAACACACCTGATCTTTTTGAAGGACTTCATCTGCCGCGGACATTCGTCTTATAAATTATTTTGGTAGGTAATCATCTTTCATTCATTCTCTCAACATGCCCAAACCAAATCGAATGAATTGATCAAATAATCATAATGCAAATAAATTCCATAACGCTGAGTACCGGTATGCACCCACTCACACCTACTCAAACAAGAACTCATTATCACGGCTCAACCTTGACATACTATAGTATATTATTTACTTATACCCTAAACATAAAATTGTTATCAAACTGAGATCTGTAGCTTAGCAAAAATAATTTGTATGGAAAATCTAGTTCCGAAGATCACCGTTAGAGGCGCTATATAAAATACTTGACAGATACGTATATTGTCCACTAAGTCCTGATTACTATTATTATCTTGCTCTGTGGCGTTTACTGGAAGAGGCCTACGACCACCATTAGATGAAATAATTATGAATAAATATTAAATCTCAATAATAAAGAATACCTACTTGGCTTTGCTAGTGCTACAAGGAAATAATGTATGTTAGGTACATGATTGGCTTTCAGCCAAAAGTCTTTGATTAAAATAATAAGGATTCATAATGCATAATTAATTAACAGGTCAACAATGCTGGTAGGTAATAGTGTTTGTTTGCGCGGGCACCGGATTTTCAATGTAATTATTTACGAAATAAAACAGAAAATACGTATAATGTACGTTTTAAGTATATTTGTAATGGTAAATAAATTAATTCCTAAAGGTGCATACATTACTCATCTTTAATGACATCACTATGTGTGTTCTCATCTTTATCTCGCTCGATATTAGATTCCGGTATGTCCTCGACCGTATTTTCATCTTTTTCGCCCAAATTTATACCAGATTCTTGTGTTTCATCAAAAGTATTAAAATCTACTGAAGTATCTCTAGAACAAGAACTGCTATTATTGCCTTCAATGTTTTTACTAACATGTCTTGAAATATCCAATTCACTTTTCAACCTTTGTATTGCTTGAACAACCTCATTCTGGAAATTCATATTGAGCTTATACAACTGTTCTGAATGCTCCTTCTCTCTTCTCATCTCATTTTTCATATGAGTGTCTTTATATTTCTCGAACTCCGTCATTATTCTCACTTTAGACTCGTAAGTATGTTGTACCATCGAGACTAGAGCAAATAGTTTCTCAATGACTTTATCTTTTACCGCTTTTGATATGTTGGCGTCTGATTCGAGATCGGATTTTGCGTCTAGAGCCAAATCATTGGCTGATGACGGGAACCCGAGCAAGGATTTGGAGCCGTTTGATCCATTTGACTTTGGTGGAGTTGGGCTTTCAGCCTTCACAGAAGCGTTCTTGGTACTGCTCGTTTTAGACGTAAAAGCACCATGAGTAACCACTTCGGTAAACACGCCAGAACTAGGCTTATTGGACTGGTATTCCGCCGCCTTTTTGTTGACCTTTTGCATCAATTCATTTTGCTTCTCTTTCTGTTTTTCATAAGTGTTCTTCTCTATGACTTCTTCGTGCACGATCTTGGTCGTATCTGGAGACTCTGTGCCTTTTTGAAAAGGACTGCCGGTTCTCTTACTAAAATTTGTCACGGTTAACTTAGACATGTCTTTATAAGGCTCGTGGTTAAATAAGGCGATGAAAACTTGTATCACTGAACTGATTTTTTCCACTAACGCTTGTGTCCACTATGATGACGATCATGGCACTAAGCGAGCGGTATGTGCAATGTTCAACGGTTGGCCTCACAGCGCCAAGTGTGGGTTTCGCTCCTTACTTTTGGTTTGTCAGCGCTTCCTAGGCGTGGCAATGAATTTATTATAAGTAGAATTGATTGGCCGGCGTGGGTCTTAATGCAGTTTGCATTGTAATGTTGACATTACATCGCTTTAGCAAACGCTTGAGATAAGCGGTAACGGCGTTGGAGAATTTAATGGCTTGGCAGATTTAGGTTTAATTACTTATTTCTAGTTATTACCTACAGCAGTTTAATTTATATCTCAAAATTTTGGTGAAATTATCTATGTTTTGAAAGAACTAATGGCGCAAAGACTGAGATATCAGCTTCTGCCTTCCGGGCGCGGGTTTGATTCTAGCATGAAAGAAATATTTGTAAGGCCTACGGGTTATTGATACGGGTTTGGACAATTGTGCGTATTTCTGAGGATTTTAAGGAGGTAACGAAGAAAATCCCAGTAATTCTTCTTTACGAAAGGAATCAAGCGATGAGTTACTTATCTTATCTTAGCAGTGGGGGCTGGCATGGCCAGCAACACTTCGACCAAATGTGATCTGTTGTGTTGTCCCCAGCATGGTACATTCCTTACTCTTCAAAGACGTGGTTCATGAAGGCGGCTAGCCCACTAAGAGGAAGGAACCTGTAGTCCTCTGGCTTCGGGTATCCGTTGCCGAGATGATTCATTCGTTTCGTCGGTAGGACGTCACAATCACACAAAATGTGCTGCAAGGTTTCCCTGAATTCACCACAAGCTCTACAATCATTATTCAAGGTCAGCTTCATTTTTTGGAGCATGTCGTTTGTTGTAAAATGCCCTGTAAGGGCTCCGATGACAGCTCGAGTTTTGTCCCTTCTGTTGTTGAGTATGAATTTGGAGATGCGTGTGGTGCTACTGCCGAAAAATTTTTTTGAGTGCTCTAGCCCTAAGCTATTGCACCACTCCTCTTTGTGTTTTGTATCGGGATGAGTTACTTAACACTCAGGTACTTTTCGAGGGGAAGGTCGTGGCCTCTTCAAAACCTGGCAATAGATAGATTTCTGGTGAATGGCCGTAGTACGGATCCACATCATACCTCCTACCAAGCTCGGCTGACGTGCTTGCAACCACAATTCCAATGAAGCAGTTCCTGTCAAAAAATATTAGGTACAGAGGCCAACATATCAAGCTACCACAATCTGTCCAATTTCTTTGATTGATTTTCATCATATTCAATTGGGAAAATTTGACAGTTTTGGATAGCTTGACCTGCTGGCATGAACATGAACTATTTCAGAAAACTGCTTTTCTATCAAAAATGTCAGAAATTTATTATTATTCCATTTTCGCATTTGTACTTCATAAGCTTTTGACTATAAGGCAAGTGCGGTTTTGAGAGACGAGTCCGATATACCCTGCCACCTGCCGGGTGGCGGAGAATGCATGAGGATTTTCCATACCTACTATAAAAAAATAAAGCAAAAAGAAAGTTCATAATATTCAATTGCCTACGTAGCCAACATACCCGAACAGATTCCAATGTAAATAATAATCAAACAAATGATGGCTTAACTAGATTACGTCATGAGCCATAATTTATGAATGTCAATAAGTCGTGTGGTCTAACGGAGAGTAAACTGAATTAAGTTCAACATGGAATGTAGCGAATTACATAAGCTAAAATAGTGTTTTGGTAACGCGTACACTACAAAATCTTCAGGAGTACTCAGGAAGTACCTACCTAAGTAGGTATATATTAAGCCACACAGACAGTCCACTTGCAACGTCTGTGGGCCGTAAGTCATCTATCAATGAACGTAAAAATGTCCCAGCTTTATTGATACTTATTATACATAGGTAGACAGAGTCATTCGTAATGCATCGCGTATCTGAAACTTTAGATTTTATCATGATCGTGTTGTGAATATTGCCTTACGCATTTCAATTATGCAGAAACTAAGGTTGAGGCAAAGTACCTAAATATATACCTAAGCTTATAAAATATTGACTGTGCTTGAGGTCCCAGAATTTTTTTTTATATAGTATGGAGGCGCACGCTTGACCCACCGATTTTTTTTTTATCTTTACAAAGCCCAGTGGCTATAGAAATTGCGACAATTACCTACTCATACTTTAATGTATGTAAGTACTTACATACATTATTTACGGAATAGTAAAATATGGGCGTAGCGAGGTACCTACGGGCAGGATAATGTTTTGTAAGTCATTGATAGTTCTTTTAAAATTGTTAAAACCAAGACGAGCACGATACGATTTCCGTTTAAAAAAAAAGTGATAGCATAATTATATCAAATAATAAAGAAAAAATAATTAATAATCACTTCGCTAAGAGGGCGAAGGAAAACATGATGAGGAAACCCGCATGCCTTACAGATTTTTTCGACGGCGTGTGAAGTCTGTCAACTTGCATATTAGGCCAGCGCGGTGGACTATAGCCTAATCACTCTCATTCTGTGAGGAGACCCGCGCCCAGCACTGAGACAGTGTATGGGTTGATGATGATTATGAAAAACAAAGCTACTAACCGTCTACTTATAAAACACAACCTTTTTAAACTACTAAACTGCGCAATATCGAACTTCGAAAATTCGTAACTCATTAATATAATTAATAGTTTGTCTGTATATCTTCACTTTCACCATGGCGGAACCATGGTACACAAATGGTAACCCCATCAGTATTCAGTGTTGGTATACCACGCCGGATCAATAATAATTGAATATCACCCGTTAACTTGTAGATACCGAAGTATTTGTGTCAGTTATTGGATTACATTTTAAAATTAATGCTCATTTGAGCCTAACATTACAGTATTTTTTAAGCAATAATATTAATTTCTTTGAGCTGTGTTGTGTTCCTTACGGTGAGAAAAATGCTCCGCGAGGAAACGTTGTTGCCAGTAGGAGAATTTTGACCCTTATTCTGCCAACACAACTATCCCTCTTTCGTTTTACAGAGTCGGCATCGCGCAAGTGATACCTCTGGTATTACAAGCGTCTATAGGCTACGGTAAATTTTTCGATCAGGTGGGACATATGCTTGTGGCAAACAAGCATATGTCCCACCTGATGGTAAGCGGTTACCGTAGCCTATAGACGCTTGCAACACCAGGAGTATAACTTGCGCGTTGCCGACTCTGTATTGAAAGAGGAATAGTTGGGTTGGCAGTATAAGGGTCAAAGTCCCCCCACTGCCAACACGTTTCCTCGTGGAGCACTGCAACCTTGCTCACCGTAAGAAACACAACACAGCTCAAAGCAGTGTTATTTTACTTCGATTTTCTGCAAGGAGGTACTTCCCCAGTCGGGCAGCTCCAATTTTAGTGGAATTACTCCCACTATGCCCCACCTCTCTTAAATATCTCAAAGTACCTACATGGGTAGAAATGGATATCATTTGAACAAGATAATTCTGTCTAAACACCGTTGTAGAAAACTTTAATCTCAAACTGTCAAAATCAGTAAAATATGTTATGTAACCTTAATGTAAACCTTAGTGGTATAACAAAAAAAAAAACAATAACCCTATGCATTCAATAACACACCTGCGACGCTCGTCAGCGAATAAGTACCTAAATATATACGTATTGATAGCGAAACATCGCAATATAAAAATAATAAACAATAGTGATGGCCCAGTAACTATACTAGACTTCTAAATAGGATGTACTGAGCTCACATACTCATAACTATGATACTAAAACACACACATTAACAAACCATCACGCCTGTATTCCCCGAAGGATTATGCAGAGGTGTAGTATTCATGTACATACACAGTTAACCGGTAAATTTTAGGTCCCATGTAATAGAGGCGATCTATTGCCATTATCCGGGCAAATGAAAACTACGAGCTGATACTAAGAATTTCATAGAATAACCAAAAATTATAACTCTGCTCGATCTGGGAATCAAACCAACAAACCGTGACAGCGTGCCCCATCATCAAAATTAGACGATACATTTGGCGCGGCGGCTGAGAGATCGGCTTCTGTGCGAAGAGTTGTGGGTTCGATCCCCGCACGGAATTCAGGTAATTGTTCCGGATATGGGTGTTTGTTTATGTGAAAGTTGGTGTTTGTAAACGAATCCACGATACAGTAGAAAATCCTAGTGTTATTAGACAATGCTTAAAAAAAAAAGGAACACTCATGTTCCAAAACCGATTTCATTTCCGAATTTCGTGGTTTCGTAAAGTTTCATCCTTATCATACGCGTATGTAGGTACTTACCTATTCATATAAAATTAGGTATCAGACACAGCATCGTGTACCTAACACCAGCTGATGTTAGCTGGTGTACCTGATATTATATTAATCTACGTGACTCACTATTTGCATCTCATTACCTCAATGTTACCTGATCAATTTAAAAAAACTATGGTCTAGTTGTCACAAGCGCTGCTGCTGAACGCATAGTGCAGAGTATGATTCCCAGGTCGAGCAGTTTTATTGGGTTTTTTATGTAAATGCTGAAGAAGGATGTCATACCCCCTCTAACCTACCAGCTAAGTAGAGAGACCAGATGTCCAAGTGAATAAAAAGTCTGAATGAAATCAATGAATCCGGAATGCAACTGCATAAAGTACAATTTGTACCCATTTTCACTTTCAACATTGTGTTCGGCGACTCGATAAACAAACGAAATGCATTTATAATGAAAATCAAACATAAATACAATAAATAAATGTAGATCACAGCAATTTTTAGACAATATTTCCAAAATATAAACATAACTGACATAGTAGGTATCTATACTAACAATAGATGATCTCCTGATCAGACAATGTCATGATCTCAAGAGACAAGTTCAATGGTATCAACTTTAAACACTTATTACGTATGCAAAGGTGCGCGTCCGCGCATCTGCTCCTCCATAACAAACACCTCCCTACTTCACCATCGCACCTCTCACTCACACCCTCCTCATGAGCCATAAGACAGAAAGAAACACATGAACTGGATCATGGCTCTCCGAATCAGGGTACGGTGTCACAAACGACGGAAAAGGTGCTTCATATAAACAATTCTAAAACGTACGATAAGTTACTGACAATGTTAGAACTTAGGACGTTTTGTATTCCTTATCTTATGGAGGATTCGTATCAGATAGCTTTCCCTTACACTTGGATCCCCTCCGTGCCAGAAGGTCACATGTGCACGTTCGATGCGTCCGTAGAAAGACAATGCCTACCGGAACTGCAAACTACGTGCTGAATTTGAAATAGCTGTATAAAAACAGCTGGGTCCTTGTCCAAACTATCACAAACAATCCAACCACCGTTCAGTGAACACCACAAGGAGCTTAGCAAAATGGTGTCCAGTAAAGTAGTGTGCTTGTTGGCCCTGGCCCTTTTCGGGAGTGCAGCTGCCCAGCCTGCGAAGGACGCGTTCTGGAAGGGGACACCCATGGACGGCTTGGTGGAGGAGATGAGATCTGGCTGCGCGGAAGGATCCGACCCCACCGCCTGCATCAAGTACAAGGTCATGTCGTTATTGGACTCCATTTTCAAGAAGGACACCTTCCAGGTATCCGACTTTCGATTTCGTGATTTCTATTGACATATCCGCTTTTAAAATAATCGAAAGCTTAACATTCTTGATTGCTTTCTCTCCAGATCTCAGACGCCGTTGAAGTGACGAAGAATGGCGCTGTCAACGATGTTACCGGCCGCTCCTCTGGTGATTTCTTTGATAGCATTGAGAACTTCATCCAATCCCACGACGTGACCTTCAAGCTGCCCATCGCCGACACCCAGATCACTGTCAGCCCTAGGAACCTTGACAATGATGAGCTGTCCCTGAACGTTAAGTTCAACAAGGAAGGTGCCCGCTCCGTCGGTGAGGCCCGCAAGGCTAAGCTCAAGAAGATCATTGTCCCCATCCTGGTGTTCGTGCTCCTGAAGGCTATGACCCTCATCCCCCTGGCCATCGGTGTCCTCGGTCTGAAGGCCTGGAACGCGCTGCAGCTGTCTTTCTTCTCTTTCGTGGTGTCCGTTGCCCTGGCCATCTTCCAGCTTTGCAAGAAGGTGAGTTAATTTTTGCGATGGTTAACTAAATAACGATTCAAAATTCTGTTCAGTGGTACTCACTTTGCAAAGCACAGCACTTTTAAAACTATTTGCACCCTTTATCGCACCAGTTACTATCTTTTGACACCATTTGAATTAAGTTAGCACAATTCCCTTACCAAAAAAAATTATGTACTTACTAACTTTCTTTCACAACCCCACTACCCATAAGCCTAACATTGTAGTTTACCCAGATTGCGGCGGACAACTCGCACCCCCAGATCGCCGCCCACGGTCCTTGGGACGCCGCCTACGCTGCCACCCGCCGCAGGAGAGACGCTGAACCCCAAGAACTCGCCCAAGAACTGGCCTACAACGCTTACCACTAATATATCCGAACGCACCCCAAACCCAACGATCTGTATCCGACCTCCATTTATCCTGCTGTTTTTGAATTTCGAACAGCTGATAAAGGGGCACAGATAACATAGACCAAATAAAACGATTTCGTCTAGAAATCGAGCCCGTGTAAATACTATGTAATGCAACTTATTTATTAAAATAATGTGCTTGAGAGCGTGTGATTGTGATGTATGACTGATGTTATTTATTTATATTATTAATTAATAAATCATTGAAGAATTACACATTATTTTATTTGGCACTTCCTTCTCTATTTAATGAAATAAAGACTCAAAATGATGATCAAAATGTTTTCATTGAATCAAATAGAAAAGCAAACAGTAAATGTTAGGCAGTTAATGAATAGTTATTATTGAATAATTTATAAACGGTACACGTAGGCTAGCAGGTCAAGCTATCCAAAACTGACAAGTTTTCCCAATTGATTATGAACCTAAGATTTTTATGTTAACGTTGAAAGTAACTACTTATTAAATCAATAAGAAATAATTAAAAAACCAGACTTTCCTTACTTTTTTTACTTTCAACCACTAATAACAACATATGTAGATCTTAGTCTTATTAATTAATTCCAAAGTATATTACAAAGCATTTACAGGAACTGAAAAGCTTATACAACTAATAAGTAACAATTTTATCCTTTCCTATAATGAAATAGGTAGCGTTAACAATGAAAGTAGCAGGTACCTATAACACAACGAAACACAAGCTACCTATTATGGTCCATGAAATTAGATCAAACGCCAATGATCCAAACAAAATTAAAATATGTAGGTGAATAAAAGCAGGATGTAATAAAATACTTTCTCTGCGAGGGAGGAAAATTCGATACGAGGTGGCATTCACAGCACATTAAGTTTCCATTTGAGTGCCAATCGCTTTCTACCAACACTTCAGCTCATCCACCATGATGATCACGTAGTAGATACTATCAATGTCACGTGCCACGCTTTACTTAGATTAAATGACAGATTTCAAGCCAGCTGGTTGATTGATTTACATTTTGATTGAAGTTTTTGGGTCGAAGTCGATTAAAAAAAGAATGATTTCTGACATTTACGCGAATATTAAACATTGAAATAAAACTACTTTTTACGGATTTTATCGCGTTATATTGATATTATTAATCCCGGTAAACTCCCAGTCTACCCGTGACCATGGACGCTGTAAAGGGTCCGTAAAAAGTAGTTTTTTTTTAAAAAGATTGAGTTAATTTTTATGAAAGATTGTGCCAATCGACGCTTAGAATCTAATATTAAGTATTAGATATTATTTAAGCCCAGTGTCACAAAACTGAGCACGGCCTCCTCCCGAATTTTCCATAGAATCAATGTAGATAATACTAACCCAGAAATGGGTCAGGATATTAATATGAATAAGATATTATGATACAGACATTTTACAGACAAATCACAAGTTACAGTCGTTATAACTTGTAATATGTATTCATCTACATACACACGCCTGTTTTACCCGAAAATGTCAACTATAACTAAATAAGTACAAAGAAAGGATTTCTCAGAAAAACTGGGTCAGTGTATTTCTTTAGTCAAATGATTAAACTATCACTCATGCAAAGTAGTGCCTAATTAACGCAACTCATTACCTCCTCTTGAGCTGTGACGTGGTCACCTCGATGACGTCAGTAGCACCTGAAATTCTACTCACTTGTTTCTCTTAACGACAACAGTTACATACTTACTAAAGTTTTTTTTTTTTTTTATGTGATAGGGTTGGCAAACGAGCAGATGGATCACCTGATGGTAAGCGATTACCGCCGCCCATGGACACCCGCAACACCAGAGGAGTTTCAGGTGCGTTGCCGCCCTTTTAAGGGGTTTGGGCGTCAAGTTCAGATTTATCAATCATAATTATATTTTATCTGTGGATGACAACGGTCGGTCTGTGGATGGGTGACCATTCTTATCACATCGAGACCCCTCCGTGCCTCGGAGATCACGTAAAGCCATCGGTCCCGGTTGCCATACGAACACATATGGCAATCGTTAGTGGTAGTCAAAAGCCCAAAAAGCTTGACAACCGGTCTCCTTAGGATATCTGTATTTCCCAGAAATTGGGTTGCGGAGGTCTGATGGTAGTCGCTTCGTGTAAAACACTGATATTCAGCCGCATCTGGTTAGACTGGAAGCCGACCCCAACACATTGGAAAATGATGATGTATGGATGACATCATCTAGAATCACTCCTCGCCTGTACCTATTTCACGAACAGTTAGGCAGAAATATACTAATATACACTTACAGTACACCGGTATGTTTAGGTCCCATTTAATAGGGGGCGAGCCTATTGCCATTAACCGAACACAAACCCAAACTCTGAATTGCTACTGAGCATTTCATAGAAAAATACCAGAACACTATCCGATGAGAATTGAACCCAAAACCTCTAGTGTAACAGTCACACTCGCAACGGCTAGACCAATAAGGCAGTCTCCACTCTTTATGTATTAAAAAATATTGTAGTAAGTATAGGTAATCAGTGTCATATTAGAATAACTAATTAAGATCAATCAAGTATTAACGTTCAAATGACATTAAAGACGAAAACCAAATTATTGACATGATTAAAGGGGGCCCACACGGGAGCCTTGCGGCACTCCTCATTATAATGCACTGTCCTCACGCAGGATGCGTCCGGCCGTCGCCCGGCATACCTGCTCTACCCTGGTGACCCACTGGACACACATTAGCACGGATTCAGAACCATAACTCAACTATTTTTAGGTCCTATAAGCATGCAAGCCTAATCGAACGCTCACAACAAATCCATATCCTTTAAACAAAATTAAAATTGTCAATATTCCTCAGAAATAAGGTTCACAATCCCATACAAATTGATTTTCTGTTGGTAAAGGTTAATTTGTCTATTTGTATGTAGAAGTAGATGATGGGGTTTGTATGTTTGTCACGAACTATAATGGTAAGTGGACTGTGTTATGTGTATGACTGTTACCTAATACGGACGACACATTTCACGGAAAAATTGTTTTTACTTTCTCATCTAATCGCCAAATAAAATCTGGATAAAGCAATTATGAAACTGTAAGGTCAACACATACCATGACGCCTGTATTGCCTGAAGGTTATTTGTCGCCAGATGTTTCGGTCCCATGAATTAAGGGGCGAGCCGATTGCATCAAATTATTAAATTATAACTGTTGCAATAAATTACTTATCAAAATAAATAGAAAATGTAAAGTGTTTAAGCTGTCAATACCGATCTAACAGGGTAGAATACAACAGGACTGGCACAGTAGGGTACATGTACACAGGTACTAGATATTAGTTTCTAATCGTTAGGAGTACGACATAACCACATTTCCCAGATATAGAGACGGGGGACCGGATCCGACGTAATTTATTGGAAAAGAAGTTACCGTACATTCGTGTATCCCATCAAAAACATTCTGTAAAAAACTAACCAAGTCTCGATGGAGCTGCTTGTATATCTCTAAAAAGTAATGAAATCTAGCTAGACAAAGTCGTGCCAAGTCTAAGGTTCCTTACTGCTATTTCTTTATTATTAGTATAGTTAATGTTGTGTGACTTGGCCGTTGACTTGTACCCTTGTTGTAAATTCAAATAATATAAAGGTGAATGTTCAACACATTTGTACACAGAGGATTACGTAGTATGAATGTTCGTTGAGAATACAATTTGAACATTCTTTATACGTTAGTGGGTACAAGTTTAAGACGTGGATACAGATTTAAGGCAACTAAATTGTAGGATATTGTAACACTGGACTAAAGTAAAAAAAAAAATACCAAACACTAGTCTCTAAGTCATAATTTTCCAAAATGTTAGTGTTAGGTTATATATCAACTCCTATATAATTACAATTATGATAACTGGTTTATATAGTCTCATGGTAAGTATATGTATACCTAACCCTTCTAATCTACACCCTAAGTTCGCCACTTTCTTTAGGTGTCATGTAGTAGGGAGGGAACCTATTGCCATTAACCGGACACAAATGCAAACTTCGGTCTGGTACTGAGAACTGCTAATTATGCAATTATTTATGACTAACTTCTGTAATTTGTAATCTGTTGTAATTTGGCACACTAACTCAAAATCGTTAGAAATTATAGCCTAAATTTTATTCTGATGATTAAATAATAATACTGTAAAGTTTCATCAAAATCCGTTCAATAGTTTTAGCGTGAAAGAGTAACAAACATCCATTCATCCATCTTCACAAACTACATTTATAATATTAGCTAATTATCTTTATAAACCTTTTTTTCACGCTCTCCTTCTCCACATTGTAATAGCAATGCCCTACTCAAGAAAAATACTAACTGATGACTAGGCAGCATGGTCTCAAACCTTAGCCTGTACAGTCAGGAACTAATAAAAAAAATGTAATAGCAATGTCAATAGTGCATCTAACAATTTAAACTGTCAATGAACACCACAAACAGACTAATTTACACCCCATCAATATTAGAACGGAAGTGAAACAGCAATTTCACAATCCGGACATGGCGGTGTATGCTAATGCCTGCACGGCGCGCATTCATGATCATCAACCCTTATTGCATAATGAACATCGGTGCACGCGGACATTTTGCTAAACCGGAGCAATTTCACTTTTGTTTGTAAAACTACGCAGAATCATTACATAACTTATAGTAAGAAGTGTAGTTTTCTGGAAATCAACAAATGGCGCATCTCTGACTTTTCGAAATCATGTGTATATTAAAAATTAATTATCACTAGCTTAAACGGTGAAGGAAAACTTCGTGAAGAAACCTCCATGCCTGAGAGATGCCACATTAGGCCAGCGTGGTGGCCTAATCCCTCTCATTCTGTGAGAGGAGACCCGTGCCCAGCAGTGGGAAAGTATATGGGTTGATGATGATGATGATGACATATATAATTATACAATTTAGGAATGGGAATTGGTTGAACGGAAAGAAAAAGTAACAATAATTGTGATACGAGATGGACGAAGGTCGACTGACCTGGTGAAGGTAGCTGGACTCGATCGATGCAGGCGGCATATAACCAGTCCTTGTGGAAGTCTATGGAAGAGACCTTTGCGGCAGTGGACCTCCTGTGGCGGATATGATGATGATGATGAATATTTTTTTATAACCGCTTGAAATAATCGTACTGATCTTACATAACACTATTATCGTTATCGTGTAGTTATTCCAACTGTTTTTAATAATTTTCCGTATATCAGCAACTACATACTTCTTAATTATACTAACATCTGTGCTAAGCTTATTATTACTGAATCATACCACATAGTAGAAAACAGAAAAAAGGCAATGAATGGACATAAATATATGACATAACTATTAGTCCTCTCATTGCCCAAAAAATAATATTATTATTATTAACTACTTTGTAAGTCTGAAAAAGAAAGAAAACAAATCAAATCGAGATCAAAATTGTTATATTATTAGAAAATGTTACCAATCCGCTCTAAATCTTTTTTTAAACGAATGACACTAATTTTATATAATGTTGTCAGAGCAGATAAATCAAAATTCCAAAATAATGCCATTATGTCTGACAGCTAGCAAAATACAAAACAATAGCATTACAAAAGCGACAGAACGCGATTGATTTGTATGTAAACGTCGATGGTGAGAGCATGGTCGTCAACACTGCATGACAATTCACAAACAAGTTGATTAACTACTGGCAACGGAGGTTAAAGACTTCGAAGAGGAACATGTTCGATTAGGTGTTACGTAGGTGCTGTCGAAGTGTGAATTCTGTTTTACATTATCGACATGCCGGTGTATTTTCGTATGCAGAATTCGTAGTAATGACGGTAAATGCTCACTACAGTGTATCTACATCACCACGCGGGGTATCAGGCATGACTAAATGTTCCGAGAACTGTCACTTATTGCGTGTTTTTTTTACCTTGTTACTTACTACTTTCGAGTAAAAACATTTAGGTAGATATAGGTATCTAAAAGACGATTCTAAGGAACGCGGAATTACGCTTAGAATCGTTGAACCTAACTAACTGGCCGTGGGTTGACGCTAAAAAACAACAGCATCGTTGGTTTTACCATCCGTCGCAACTAGCAGCTGCGTGCACGGTACATTAATGTTGCCCCACCTCTCCAAGTGGTCCTAACCTCCAGAATTTTGCATTTGATTTTGATATACTATAGATGTCATTATTACGTAATAATAAATACGAAGGTGCAAATTATGTGAATGAACTTAATCATAAAATTTTGCCGCCCTCTTCAATGCTGCCCTTGTACGGTGCATGCCCTGCACGCCCGCTACCTTGTAGTTCCCCGCGCGCCTTGAATTTCCCTGACACACCTAAGCTATTTGAATCATAATTTTAAACCTAGATATACTTACTTTAATCTGAATTTTATTTTGTTCGGCGTTCAAAAGACACATTTTCATTCTATATTACGGTGTAGCGGACAAGGAGCTTAAAGCGAAAAGAAACGCGTCAAGTTGCTAGGGAAAATTAAATAAGAACAATTCCTAGAAATTCTGTTTTCAAAAATTCTAGAGTCAGAGGCAGTGGGAGTAATTTCACTCAAATTGGAGCTGCCCGACTGGGGAAGTACCTCCACCTTGCAGAAAATCTAAGTGAAATAACAATGCATTGCTTTGCCAGTTCTCCGCGAGGAAACTTTGTGTTGACAGTGGGGGGACTTTGACCCTTATACTGCCAACCCAACTATTCTTCTATTGTTTTACAGAGTCGGCAACGCGGAAGTAATACCCCTTGTGATGCAAGCGTCTATAGGCAACGATAACCGCTTACCATCAGGTGGGCCGTTATGCTTATTTGCCACCTTAGTGGTAAAAAAAGCTGTAATTAATTTATATTGACCGTATACTAGTTTAAGAAAAAAAAAACATAATTATTAAGAACTTTTGAGACTACTGTGGGCTCACATCTATTGCGTAAGTGTCGTTAGAATGGACTTCCACTAGAATATCGATCGCTGCTACGTTCATAAAATTATAGGACGTAGCTGCCGCAATGACCTAACACCCTCGTTTAAAAAACCGTGAAAAATACACCTTACAATACAAAAAAAGGTACAAAGGCCACCACATCAAACTACAACAATCTGTCTAAGTTTTATGATTGATTTTCAACTTTTAAACAAAACAATAAGGTATTTGTCAATGTAATTCAATTTGTCAGTTTTGGATAGCTTGACCTGCTGGCGTCTGTACATAGATTACTATAGTTAAGATTTTAAGATTACCTACCTTTTATTTCTGCTCTGAACGCCTTCGAAGGAACTGCCACCCACATTCTATAAGAAAAATCTGACAAAGCTATTTGAACATAAAAACAACCTATTCCGTATACTCTTAAAAATATAATCAACTAAGCAACCGAATCGTCAATGTAAAATTGTCAGATTATTCAAACACAAAATCCACTAATCACTGGCACGCAAATGTCACACTAATTACTTACTAGCATGATTAACACAACACATCACACTCACTCACAGATGCTTACACTTTAATCTACAAAGATCATAAGGCCCGCCGCAATATACTACATAATCAGAAATACTTAAAAAGTTTCTGTCCGAGCGGCGATAACATCACGGGTAGACTGACGATGTCGGAAATCTTTGTAAAGCGCGTGTTTTATGTTTTTAATACCCTCACAATTTTGTTTCATCGACGTTTAAATTATAGAATGAGGGTAGGTAAATAAAAAGCCTTCTACTTCTACTAAGTACCGCAACGTTGTATGTACATACGCAAAATTAATGCAAGTGCCAAATCAACTTACCGGGTTGAAGGTCTGATCCCAACCTGATGTCTCTTGCTCTAAGCAATTAATCAAAAGCAACCGTAGCATTATAGTGGAAATCATTACTGAAAATTCCAATTATTTCTACTAAAATATCTATTGATTGAGACAGAAAGAAAAGGACAGAGTTTTTTTGATATTCATTTTAGAGTTCAAAGTGTATACTTAGCTTCTTTTTTACCGTTTGAAAACCTTTTATACGGAGGATATACTTAAGCTATTGCCGATTTTGCTTGCCTATAGAGTTCTTCGTCATAAAGTATTATACGATTAAAATCAAGCTCTACTTGCTTTATTTTCAATCTTACTTATAAAGTCTCACAGTAAACCGTATTCTTCTAGATTACGTAAAAATCTGCAGTAAGAATAAAATGAACGTGACTAGAAAATATAAACTCCACACGACGTAATTTTGTGAATTTTACCGCAATAGTGACTATTTGTTTGTTTACCTCTCAAGTTTAGATTTGTTTTCATGAAAATAAACTAAAAAATCAATTAGGTACAATAATTTATTGTATACTTATCCTTTGTTGGTTATTGGAAAATGTGTGCGGAAATCCTCATGCTTGATGGGTTAAAATTATTAAAAAGCTTAAGCTTTAAGTAGCTTCAACAACATCATTCCACATGGGTAGGTAGGTCACAGCTTGTACGCTAATTTCTGTGATCCATTTAAATATTCTGGAAAGACTTGTATCAGTTTGTGTTATAGGTAATTGGGCATCTTTCGACAATTGTTTTCACCTCCATTTTTTTTTTACATTATAGTTTATGATTGTGGTTGTCCCCAAAATATAAAATATTCATATTTTTAATATCATCGCCAAAATACATCACTCTCACCACCAGGACTTTCTTTAAATGAAAATAAATAGTTTGCCAAGTATGAAAGCGCTTCACATTCAGATCACGCGCGAGGACCGCGTGCCTTGCCGCCCAAAGGATCACACTATAAAAACCAAGCCCATTGAAAAATTAAATCATTGTTGCTCCATTAACCGGCCGGGCCGAACGTCTAATTAATCAAATCTAATGACAAAGTGAAATAAATGAAAATGAAGTGTCTGTGTTTACTCCTGGCTTCCGTCGCCATCGTTCGCGGTTACAGCATCAAGGACAATGAGATTCAGGCGGCGCGGTTACGGACAAGTGATGAGTTGCTCCAGAGTGTGATCAGTGATTGTTTCGAAGCTGAGTCCCCGATGTCATGTCTCAAAGTGAAAGTTCTCTCGTTCCTGGACACCAAGCTCGGAGTAACCTCTGAATCTGCAAGGGCTTTCGAGGAAAAGAACATTGACAAGGTGATCTTCGAACGCGTGGGAAAGTACCTGAGCAACAATGAAATCAGGTTCCAGCTACCTGAGTTCCTCTTCGAGAGTGCTGAAGTCTCCTACAGAGCTGACAGAGGCTTGGATGTGGAATTCCCCGAAAGTGGCAGTGAAAACGGTGAAGGTAACAATCTGCCAAAATAACGACTTGATAACATAGATCTTGGGTGCCGAACTAAATTAAAATTTTCTTCCAGCTCGTGGCATCTTGAAGAAGAAGCTGCTGCTTCCTGTCCTACTACTGCTGAAGCTGAAAATGAAGGCTCTGATGCCCATTCTGGTCGCCATCATTGGCATCAAATCTATCAAAGCCCTGATCCTCAGTAAACTGGCAATCACTCTCGTCCTTGGATTCCTGATCTACAACCTTATTATGAAGAAAGGAGGTTGGATATCAGAACTAATAATGTACTGACTTTGAAACGATAATTTGGATGTCATAAAATAATTGTTCTTTTTTTTGTTTCCAGCCATGCCCATGATGATGATGCCGCCTACGGAAGCTGCCGCTCCCGCATCCCAATACGGTCCTCCGGCCAATCAGTACGGACCTCCTTCGACCCCTGCGCCTTCCGCTCCTCAGGACTCGTACAATCCCGCTTGGGAGCCAGCTAGCGGAGGCCCTTACGCCAGAGTTTGGGATCCTACTCAGCTCGCCTACAGTTCGTACTACCCTGGTGACTCAAGCTCTTCGTCCGCGTCGAACCAGTCTCCGAGCTACTCCAGCGTGTCCTCCGTCTCATCATCATCGTCATCTTCAGCCACCTACTAAATGAAATAGCTACCTCATGTAAATACGCACGGGAAACGCATTGTACATAGTGTTTTGATGCACGCACCAATGAAACGGCTAGGGTCTAGATGAGTTATTTATTGACGATATTTATTTTTTATTTATTGAGAAACAATAAAGAAGCTGGCGTTTTAATGACGGTGAATGGTTTTTTTGCAATCCCCTCATAGATATTATACATAGGTTTCTATAAATCTTAAAATCTAAACCTACTGTTTTCAAATATTAAGGGAGCTTATATAAAAGAGTTTGTAAAACTGCCATATACATACAAATATACAAATTCCCTGGGGCTTTATTATAGCGTACCTACGCTACGCTCCATATTATAAAAAAGTGAACTACATTCCTATGAACTTTCACCGTGGCCGTTATATTATAATACAATAAATGTTGTCCCGCTTTTCCTATCCGTCACGTCACGGGGGAGGTCAATCGTTTATAGGGCCGCTAACATATTTGGCTAAATGAGTATGTATTTTAACGAACCTGTTATGGAAAATACAGGTATGTAGGTACATCTCTATTCATTCAGAAGTTCAGAATACAGAGTAGGCCTAGCCACTTTCCCTGTTGTAACAGCTGAGTAAGCATAGGTAATTAGGTAGTTATGTAGCGTCAGAGCGTCACTAGTTTTATCTATTCGGTTGTAGCGCTGCCCTATGATCGCCGTTCACGATAATACATCGCCCCCAATCTACGACAGCAAGGGCCCAATATGGGCTTACCCAGATTAAAATAGTGGGGTGAATGCTATGTTAATAAAAATAAAAGGCGGCGTAAATATTTATTTCCCTTTATTATTTTAATTCGATTAGCACGATATCAGGTGAAGAATGGAAGAGTAAAAAAATTTCATATTTTTGTTAGGTAGGTATAAGGTACATAGTAACATTGTTGTGGAAAAGTGGAAAAATATGTAGGTATGGTTACAAACATGATAATAAGTTCATTATTATTGTCACACAGGTATGGTATCGTTTCTACTTCCGTTAAATTCATAATTATTTTCTTAGTATTTAGGTAATTTATGATCAAGAGTTAAGAGAAAAGTTAAGATTCATATTGATAACGATGTAAAGGTAGAAGTCTTAGAAAAAGTATTGCTTATAATGGGTGGTCATTATTTTTTAAATTTATAATGAGGATGGATTAATTAAGCAGTCTAGCAAGTACTGAAATATTGGAATGTTGCGCTCTTAATAATGGTAGATTTACGTGAACACTTAAACACAACGAAAACACTGTTCGTATATAAGTACCTACCATGCGTAATTTGAATCAACGCATTACGTTGGTTCAAAATTTAATACTGACGCACATAGCTACTTATTGAGAGTGGAGTTTGATGAATTTAAAAAAAGATATGGTGAAAAATCATATCTTTTTTAAAATTCATCAGATCCATTGGAAAAAATACTTTTTATATATAGGAAAAAAATATAGTACGCCTACTCGAGGGTTTAGGTATGTCATGCTGCCGCCGAAACATAAAAACAAATCAAACAATTACCTATGTTATTTACAGATCCTGTAAAAAATAAAACTTTGTAAAAACTTAATATTGTAATAATATTATACAATAGAATGCGTGTAGACAGACTAGATACCGTAGATAGATGTGTACCAAAGTACATATTGTATATAATATATATTGGTATAAGTAAATATAGTAAAAATGCACTAGATAAGTATTTACAGGGATGCTAATAGAACTACATTACTTGAAGGGTCAAAAGTACCTAATAGCTAGTCGAGAAATAAAATAAACATTTTTGTACTCATAAAACAGGTGATATGAAATCAAGTGTTCAGATGAAAAATTAGCAACACAACTGTGTTGCCAGGTTCCACAGTATTTTGCTCATTTGAACCGTCTTTAACTTTGGTAAACCCTGGTGGCTTTAGCATAATGAGGCCCCCTGTGACTATGATATTTTAGGAACATGAGGCAAAAGTAGGTAAAGTAGGAACGCGGGGGCCTCATGAATCGCAGGGCCCTGAGGGCCTACTCCCTATTTCCGTCAACGAAGTTACGAACCGTGCGAAAGTTTTCCGAAACTTCGGAGTCCAATAAAACAAGTGTCAAATTCAATTTTTCGAACGGGTAAAAACACATTGAGAGAAGGGACAACTGTCACATTGTGTTGTCATTCATTCTTAGTTCAGGCCCCAAACGAATCATCCATCCGTAGGTGATACGGAGTAGGAAACGCCCGTAACTAAGGTCGAAACTACGGACTTCGTGCTTAGGGAGTAGACCCCCTTAGCAGTAGTCCAGAGTTGCCAATGGAAAAGAGGTTAGGTATACACGGGTGAAATAATTTTTCATCTGATCAGAAATCAAGTGCGATTGATATCTACAGTGGATAGGTTAAAGCTATTAATTCACAGCCTTCGACTAAGGTGCTTTATAAGGTACTCTTTTTAAAATGATTAGCCATAACATGAGGAGTTTTTAAAGGTAAGTATAAAGGTTATGATATAGGTACGCGAGTATTATTCCTTATTTTTTTTTAATATATCTCATCATTGATACCAAAGCACGAAACGTTAAGGGACCTTACCTAGAATAACGCCTACTAACCGCTGTACAGTATTACCGTTTTAGAGATTTTCACAATTATTACTTTACCTTCATACAAAAAAAGTCAATATTTTTTTTAGTAAGAAAAAGAAAGAAAGAAGAAAGAAAGAAACATATTTATTTCATCCTCACAACAATAATAAAACAAAGATAAAATAAGTAAAAAATAAAAATAAAAAAAAAAAACTAAATAAAAAATATATATATATCTAAAACTAACTTCGTGAGGACAAAAAAGGACCCTAACTCAGCATTTGCCACTTCATCTAAATAAATGAAGCGGCGCTGGTATTCTGCTAGGGCCTCGAGTGACTTCACATACATCGGCTGCAAAAAGCTGCAGGCCGAGACTTGATTTGCTTAGTGTATTTATATTTATTTATAACACTATCATTGAATCAAAAAAAAAAAAACTAAAACTATCTAACTGCAAACAAGATTTGACACATGAAATTTTTATATGACACCTGGATTAAAGGACTTAGTGTCCAAACCAAAACCACTAATGATATTTTTTTTTTTTTTTGACAAACTTAAAATGATGAGAACCCCGCGAAATTCTTGGAAAATCCACCTTATAAAAACTCTAAACTTGAAAATAATATGACCTTAACAGCTGTTGCCGGCGTCCGTGACGTCACTGTGCCGGCGTCCGTGACGTCACTCGAAAAAGTACTTTATAACAAAAATGCTTGAACAAAACTTTTTTTTTTGTGTTGAACAAAACGTGTTTCTATTATTTGTTCAACTTAGCAAATAAAGTAATAAAAAAAACAGCGCTATAGGTCAAGTTTGATTCGTAAGTCCACTGATTTCAAAAATCTAACCAGGGTGCGCCGTACTACCAGGCAGGTTTGATACTGAGCCCGGCGCAGTTTTTTTTTAAGATTATAGTGAGAGATGAAATTGTTAATAATTTTAATACATAGCTGTATTAATAAATAATTATGTTTTAATCATAAGAATAGATTTAATAAAAAAACCGTTTAAAGAAGTGGTACTACCAGACTTGGATAGGTGAAGAAGAGTTTATTTTTAGGTAGAAGTAGATTATTGTAAACTCGAAATTTAAGTAGAATAGATAGTGGAAATATTATAAGTAAGTATAGAAGCCAGCACAGCAAGCTACCCCAATCTGTCAAATTTCTTTGATAGATTTTCAACTTTAATGCAAAGGAATAAGGTTCATGTTCAATTGGGATTTTTTTTCAGTTTTGGATAGCTTGAACTGCTAGCGTCTGTACCACATAGTACAGAGGCCAGCACATCAAGCTAGCACAATCTGTCAAACTTCTTTGATTGATTTTCAACTTTAATCCAAAGTATTAAGGTTCATATTCAATTGGGAAAATTTGACAGTTTTGGATAGCTTGAGCTGCTGGCGTCTGTACATACAATTTTCATTTAAGTTTACCACTTCTGACGTATGTATTAATCTTCATTTCCTATTTATCTAGTAATTATGGTCGTATAAAGCTGGCCTTGACTGAATGGCATCGGGAAATTGGCTTCAGCTATTTTCAGTATACCGTTGAATACCAGCACAGCCGGCTTAATTCATGGTCCCGTGTTTGTGCTTACGTGGCCGGTGGCTCTACAGGAGTGTACTTAGTGCGGCTTTACACCGCAATCATCTGCGATGAAGCTCTTGAAGCTCTTCTTCTCCATTACCATATAAGGTACACAGGTCCATAATGATTTAAGGTACACAGGTCTTAACAATGCAGGCTTTAAACACCATAATACCCTAACTGGTTCTATTATCTAATACTTTTTTTACGTATCATTCAGAAGTGGTAAAGCCTAGTCATTCTAATTACTATTTTATAATCTTCTATTAAATATTTCTCTGGTAACTTTATCTAACACTACTTTAAATATGGCAATTTTCAATATATCCTTTTATTGTCATCAGATTATAATAACTTAGTAGGATGTATTTATTATATTGCAACCAATATAATAGTAATAACGCTATAAGGAAGAAATATATAGGTAGAATAACTCTCCCTGGGACGGGCCTTAACAGACGTGTTCACACAGGAAGGGTTCCGGAAGAATACATTTGTTCCCGAAGCCCCCTAATATTGTGCTGAAGATGGCGACCGGGGGGTTTTAGTACGGTAAAAATCCCACACACCCTGGCCTGCTCTCCAGCATGCTGGCAGACATTTGAAGGTTTCCTTTTCGCAAAAAAATTAAGAAAGTAGAATAACTCTCAAGTACCTAACCTAGTAGGAATATTTTTTTAATAGAAGCCCCGTGCCCAGTAGTGGGACAATAAACGGTTGATGATGGTGATGGCAAAAATTGGTTCTAAAATGACGGATGTCGAATGAGAGTAGGAACTCAGTTACTATAAAATAGAATCTGAACGCTATGCTTATGCAATAAGCGTGAAACTGCCATATTTTGTCATAGTTACCTATTTAACAGATAGCGTTATTACCATCAGGTTTGACTGCGAATACAGGTATATATATAAATAAATATATCTCACGAAAGTCCTACCTATAATTAAATTTACGACATGTTATTTTTTTTTTATAACTTATCAGCTTTCATGATATAGAATGTTTAAATAGATTTTTGATCAATAAATTTATATTAAATTCCTTCGTTACAAATAAATATTTTCTGCTCTTGTAATACGCAAATAATATAATAATAATCCACTTACTCTATGCGGTAACAGAGCCCAATGGAAGATGTACAAGGCACCAGGGTATATAATACTGATCTTCTCAGCGTTATGTAAACTAAAATATCGTCCTTCTTTTTAAGATTAAAACCTTTTTGCAGCTTTACGTTTATATTCTGTGTATCAAACTTGAAAATGTTAGAATTTAACTTTGCCACTATTTTTGATAGTTACATGGTACAATAATTAGCTTACCCCACGTGTCCTCTTCCCGCGTTGGTTCGCGGCATCGTCACGAATGTCACGCATGATCATTCAGTGTTGCCGTTGCTTGATATCTTCAATACAATTATGGAGATTTGTAATTCATAAATAATAAAATAAGATAATTATAAAATAAATTACTTACATATCATGGATCAAAGATCAGTATCGCGATAAAAATAAACCTATTTTTATCGCGTGTTTTGGATCTATTTGGTTAAAAAAGTAAACTACACTTACTAATTCAAAATTGTAGAAGCAAATGAAAAATTACAACAAAGAAAAAATCAACTTCCCATACTAGTTTGACAGGTCAATAATTAAAGCTTTATGAAAAGATTTTTTTGTCTTATGTATAAGAAAATTAGATTTCACAGTTTGATACACAGCTTTCAATATACCTAAGTCCTCCACTTTGCGAAATATCACATTCACAACTACTTCTAAATAATAATGTCTATTCGTACCTATTTACAAATTATTTACATCTCTTTGTACAACATAGACATAATCATAAAAAATACGTAGTCTACCGGCAACGAAGTGGCACCCCGTTGTCTAGGATATCAAGGATAAAAAAATGAAGCTCATACCTCCAGGATAAGTTACCGACTACCTACGACCTAGAACAATCATCGTGAGGTGATAACAAGTCTTATAGAATACCAACGGAATATATATATAGGTACATAGAATAACAAATACCGCCATCGTGACGACGGTTGATTTGAGGCTCGGTCGAGCATTTTAGTATATTCACATCAGCTTATGTAGAAGATGGAAGTAATATTGTGAGAGTTGCGGTACATTGCGGCCCGCACGGCTATGGTAGCTTATGGGCCCTTTTCCTGTAACGCGGATTTGCGCGGGTTTGGCCCTCCCTGCCCATCCCTGACACCGGGATTCACGCACGATACTGAAATGTATGTTGTATGAAATAAATGGCTCATAGGCGGGCGCAAATCCACGTGACAGGAAAAGGGCCCTAAGTGACCGATCATCGATGGCAATGTACCCCATGTTTGTAAGCTTTGCCACACGGTTTTGACTTATGTAAATGAGACGATAGCCTGCTCCACTACAAAGCATAACATAGTATAATTATATCTACAAGGGATTCTGTAAAGCAACTGCCAGATGTATGGAGAAATAAAAATAAAAAACAATGTTTAAAAAATAACATTTTACTTTTAAATAAATAGCGACCAACAACGTTCATGCTAGGAATGGAAAACATAAAACCAGGGAGGTATATTGTTCTACAGTTGATATTCAAATATTTGGTTTGTAATAATGAACACAAACGAAAAGTTAAAAAACGAGACTAATAATATTATAGTGTTTACTTGTATCGCGGAAAATCTACGTTTTCAGCGATATTTCGCATTAAAAAATAACTTATTAACTAGGCAAACGACCTCACACGAATTTACCCAAAATATCATTGGCTGAATTAGCTTATGAGTCTTATCACTGTTCATTTACCTAGCGATGTTAAAAAACCACACTATGCTATGAGCCTTATCATTATCTAAAGTCAAAGAATTGTTAGTGTTTCAGTCTGTAAAACATACGTAATTATAATGTTAGAAATTAACTATAATAAATACGCGAATGACGTTTAGAACGAACAAAAATAGTTTTAGGTATATAAAAAACAATTTTATTACTATTTCCGTTTCAAAATTGTTTTTGTACTTGCAACTATTACAAACAATGACAAAAACTGCGAGTGATTACTCACTTTTATTTAAGCATTTTTTTAAAATGCAATTCCAAAAACTGTACTATTTTATTCATTAAAAAGTCATCCACATTCCGAGTGTCTTCAGAATTTTGTGCGTCGACAAAATAACCAGGAAATTGGTAGAAATCTTTACTTAGCCTAATTTTAGTCAAACATAATTATAGTAAGAACTTTGGATTAGTGTTTAGTCACAAAACTATAAGAACACATAATGATTGCCTATGTTCCCAGAAGAATAAGGCAAAGATAAACTTTTAAAAGTTCACTTAACTAGTTAACATGTGGTAGGAGCACGGCGCGGCAACTAAATACACAATTTGTGGGCTATATTTAAGGGTTATTATTAAATATTATATTATTTTTTTAACAGGCAACGAAACTAATGTAAATAAATCGGTACAATAATAATCTTCTTCACATCATAATTTAGTACTAAACATATGTAATAAACAACTTTGTAAATTTCAACTGTATTAGTATATACTACTTATGTAATTATTACGCACTTATAAATTGTACTATACTAATAATAGTACATTTTTTTATATAACTTTATATATCAATTTTACCCGATTTTAGTGGATAAATATATATTATAGTTTTATATAGAATTACTTTTAAACAGGACTTATTTTATGTCAGCTTCAGTATGTGAAAGGAAATCAAATTATTTTACTATGACAGATAATATTACACTTTAATTTTTTAATACAATACTTGTATAAACAGCCTCTATGGTTTCAACCTGAATGTAGCTCTGCCTACATTTTTAATATATTATATTACTTTACGCAACATAAGAATATTATTTGTTTATTACTGAGTTATTCACAATTTTGATATAATAAGGCGATTTTAATTATGTGTGATAAAATGCACGGAACCCCACCAGTTACTGTAACCGTCCGTAAAAGGATTCCGTCAATATAATTATTTTATGTTCTGTTATTAATTTCATTGTGTTCTAAGGCGCATTGATATTTGAAGTATTCGAATTTGATATATTATACAGCAGCCACAAGGGAACAATGTACATAAAAACAAATTGTCTTACATATTATATCTATAACCATATTACGCAATGTTACCAGAACAATTAATTGTAATACTATAAGACCAAACAGTCATTATTATCTTAACAAGCACCAACATAATTTATATTGTTATAGTAATTTCTGTCTCAAAAATAATGGCTTAAAATATATAGTTAAAATGAGAACACTAACAGAGACTTCAAAACTTGTCTCAAAAAGTTTGGTCTCAACTTAAATTGCTGTCTAAAATGAAAAAAAAAAACGTTAAATGCATAACTAAGATATCATAAAATCAGACATTTAGTCTTATAGCAATACCATAAAATGGCAAGGTATAACAATCTCCATTACAGCAAAAAATAAAAAAGGCACATGAAAACTGATGTTGCCAGCCTGTTATACTATTCGACTTTGGCTAACTGTACCTCACTATCACTTTAACTATTCAATCAACAAACTACAAACATTCTCAACGTAAAAATGATATAACTTGCGTATAATATATAATAGCTATAGAACACATTTTGTCATAATTACTTACAATGTCACAATCCTAGTCACTTGTCCCAGGCACCTTACTCATCACTTTCACTGTCATGCCAACATCTATCAGCTCCATTTCATTACCCAAGTGATCTCTGGAATATTTAAAGGTATTTTTTCACATCACTATAACAGATGGTTTATAATTTTGATGGTGACCCAACATTCCTCTTTACGCACTGACTTCCAACACTATCTATCAGAGTTTTAGTTACACATCACTTTATGTCAGATTATTATTCACTGTCCGAGTCGTCGAGTGAGCACGTCCCACGCGGCGGAGACATACGTGGCCGATCGCTAGATATTCATTTTGGCGATGATGGGGCACACCCGCGTGAACGTGATGCCGACGATGATACCCGTCACCAGTACGGCGCCGCCGATCATGCCGGCTGGGCCCGCGTTCTCAGGAGCCACGGTGCTGGAAATTAGGAAATCAAGTCAGATAAAATGGTACTATGACCTAAAAGAAATTGAAGATGTGTATTGCACTACAGTTAAGAAAAAATAACATATTTTTCGATACAATTTATATCGAGCTATACATTTAATGTAATACAGTTTACTTTTTAAAATAAATAGATGAAGAACATGAGATAAATTGTTTAGCTAGTAAGCAAATTTATTTTATATCCATCACGAATTAAAATATTACTTATTTTAAAAAAATGTATTGAAGATGTCAATCAAAAGCAACCCTAATCATAACATCCTCGACTCAGTCGTAAGGCGACTATAAGTATGTTCGAGTTTCATTTAAATGGTGCTCTCAACAGTGGTAAAAAAAATATGATTATAAGAACTATGGTAGTGTTGAGCCAAATTATTTAAATAAAAAACACAATAAACAAAGGATGGCTAACAACTGGCTTAAAGAACTTAAATGGCTTAAATTTGGACCATAAACAGATACTCACCCGCCGATATACATCATTCCCAACGAGCTGCCGTGTCCGGAGCTCCAGCCGAGTAGCGCCACTCCTAGCCAATACACCCAATCATTGCTGATGTAGACCGGGAGCGTGCGGTCTAACGGCTTGTAGTTGCACAGCAAGAAGAACGGCACGAACGCCAGCCGCACCGTCGTAAACACCACCAGCCATCGGGGCGACGGCTACCAAGGTGGAAAACGCTTTTTAACTAACTTCAAAAAGGTGGGCGAATTATTGGCGAGAACTAAACTGTAAAATCACTATTTTCACAGGAAACGGGGCAAAAGGGCGAAAAAAAATCATTGATTGGGAATATAGTAAGGTCCTATATTTACCTACACTGAAGTAGAAGAATGCTTAAAATATAAACAACGCGCAATGGTTTTGTCATGATGCCTGTGCGTGTTAAATTGAATTTTGAATTGCGAATTTTCGATAAGCAAATACAATTTGAATTTACAACACTAAACGATCGTCTCAACCTTTTTTTTACGTAAACAAACTTAAGTACATGCAATATAATGCAGTTGTTGCAAAACAAAGTTCTACACATATTTATTAAAATTTAAAAATATATGCGTGTTTAAGTAGAGCTTTACTGTACCCACTTATAAAAGTAAGAAACAATGTAAATGTTTCCACTGTTGCGTAGTGGGAATAAAATATGTTACAATAATATAAAATACCATACAATGGTATACTAATTATACACCTACAGTTTGCCGGTATTTTTACGTCCCTTGTAATAATTTACCGGGCACAATTCCTAATCCCATATACAGAGCAGCTACTGAGAATTTCATAGAAAAACTCAGTAACACTGCTCGACCTGGGAATTGAACCCAGGACTCTCTAGCAGTCGCGTTTAGGACCACTAGACTAATGAGGCAGTTTAGCTACAATACTATTATAATTGTACTAAATTGTATTGTATGCTGAAGGGTTACAGTTACAACACTGCTTTAAATTCAGCACATGGAGACGACAATTAATCATTAAAAGGTGTAGGCCTGGGAAAGGCCAGGCTTTGGTATAATCTAATATATAAAATTCTCGTGTCAGTTTTCGTTGCCATACTCCTCCGAAACGGCTTGACCGATTTTGATGAAATTTTTTGTGCTTATCGGGGAGGTCTGAGAATAGGCCAACATCTATTTTTCATACCCCTAAATTTTTATTTTTATGGCAAAACAACGTTTGCGGGGTCAGCTAGTAATCTTATATAATTGACGTCTCCGTGATTTGTTTGAGTGCGACGGTAAGTCCTTATAATCAAAATGAAAGAGTACCTCGGTATTAAGCAGAAGACAAATGGCATTAATGTTTTATTTACCCCCAGCTCAGCTGCATTCTCTTTTTGGAAAATATAAGTATATAAATTGAAGAAACTGATTTGTATAATTATCTTCAAATAAAACTACTTTTTACGGATTTTATCGCGTTATATTGATATTATTAAACCCAACGTTTCGGACGTTTACAACGTAAATGGTCAAGTATCCGAAAAAATCCGTAAAATTTAGTTTTAAGTCAATGTCTAAAAATGAAATTTAATAGACAGGTTAGCAGTCTTACAGGCTTACAAGGTCCGCACTGTCATTCATTTTTGTAATTCCAAAATTAACTTATGATTTTTTTGGAGCTATCAGGGAGATGGCTGGTTAATTTCAAGAAGATATTTATTTCAAATTTGTACTTACGACTTGCCAAAGGCTAGCGGTGATGTTACCAATCGTGGCTGTGAGGTTGAACGTCAGGAAGCAAGTGATCCGGACGAAGTCATCGCCCAAAAATCCTTCGACGACTGGTGCAATATCTGGTAATAAAAAAAAATTGATGGATATGAAGTATGACTACTATTTACAGATTTTTTATCGCGTTATATTTATATTATTAAAATATCGAAACGAAACGTCGGGATTAATAATATCAATTTAACACGATAAAATCCGTAAAAAGTACTTTTATTTAAATGTCTAATATTCGTGGTGTCAGAAATCAATAAGCGTCTGAGTTTTCAATCTTATGCAATTAAACATAAGAGTGAAAATAATCAACTATTTCGAAGGTTCGACAAGTCGAGGCTTTTTCTGCCATCAAAACTTAAAATTTTAACAATGGAACCACTTAATTTCCACTAACAGCAAAAAAGGATTATGACCACCATCTGGGATGCGGGTATACCGCCGGCAAAAACTAGTCTTTAAAAATTTTTTTTACACGCATTTTAAGAGATAGTGGGAGTAATTCCACTCAAATTGGAGCTGCCCTTATTGAAAATCAAAATGAAATAACACTACTTTGAGCTGAGTTGTGTTACTAACGGTGAGCACGGTTGCCAGTGCTCAGGGTGGAAACGTTGTGTTGATAGCGGGGGGACTTTGACCCTTATACTGCCAACCCAACTATTTTTCATTCGTTTTAGAGGGTCGGCAACGCGCAAGTGATACCCCTGGTGTTGCAAGCGTGTATAGGCTACTGTAATCGCTTACCATCAGGTGGGCCGTATGCTTGTTGGCCACCTTAATGGTATAAAAAAAGTCATCAAAACTAAATTTAACTCAACATTGTGGATTAAGGTGTTAATTTTACTGTGCAAGTTTCAATATATTAAGTAACTACACTTGCACCCACACAAGTTTATAAACTCAACTTGCATGTGTTATAGATGCATGCATGATGCATGTGTTACATATATATTTAATTAACCACTCTAATCAGAATGTAATTCAAATATCACTGCATTGGGTACCATCCGATGAGCCGTTTGCTTGTTTGCCACCTTAGTGGTATAAAAAAAACCTTGACTTTGTACCTGATACGACGGAGGGGTAGACGGCGAGCGTGACGAAGAAGGTGATGAACACGTTGTAGAGCTGTATGAATGCTTGGCGGAACAGCACCAGCTTACTGACGCGCGGCGCGTTGCCAGTCGAGCCGCCATCTTTGGACTGCTGCATCATCGAGTCGTGGTAACGGTAGAACCTCTGCCGAACAGATATTTATACATTAATTCATTAACTGCCTCATTAGTCTAGTGGTCCTAGGCGCGACTGCTACGCTAGAGGTCCTGGGTTCGATCCCCAGGTCGAGCAAAGTGTTATTGGGTTTTTCTATGAAATTCTCAGTAGCAGCTCGGAGTCTGGATTTGTGCCCGGTTAATGGCAATAGGCTCGCCCCCTATTACATGGGACCTCAACATACCGGCGAAATGTGGGTGTACATTAGTACACCTCTGCCTAACCCTTCGGGGAATACAGGCGTGATGGTATGTATGTAATTCATTAAAGAAACTGTGAAACTCTGGAGGTTCGATATGTGTCCAGGAGTATTGCTCGGCTCCTATTAGTCGTAGCGCGATGTTATTGCCGATATAAATGCTTTGTTCGCAATGAATTCTGCCCTACTAAATAGATTTTAGTGGGCAGTAGTTACAATAATAATTACAATTAAACAATTGAACCTCAGGAAATAATACTAACTCGATTTCACTTACTTGTTGTTTACACAAAGTTGACGTCACACAGTAAACGTCATCGAACCAAGCGTTTTAGCGGTAAATTCAAAAACATTAAAAATTAATTCGGCTTTAATTGATTTAAGGGAGACAAAAAGGTATTAATAAATTTATTTATCTGTTAAATCGTTCGTCCCAAATCTTTAAATATAAGCAGTTTGTAAAAATTTGGAAAATACCCTATTTGGTGGATTCAAACTGCCCCACTGTGTGGTAGGGCAGATTCCACTGCGAACTTCAAAGCATTTCACCCCATTACTGGAGCGGCTTGGTGGGGCAAAGTGGAACAAATCATAACATATACACTCACATTGAGCGGCAAAGCGAAGTACGTATCAAGACACACGAGTAGCACGAACATGCCGCCGATGAAGTAGTAGATGGCAGCAGTCCGCTCGCTGTCGAAGAAGGCGCTGCACCAGTTGAGGAACACGACGAGCAGCCCGCACACGTTGCTGCCGAGCACCACGGCGCCCGTGTAGCTGGGCGGCAGCCGCGCCGCCACGCCGAACACTGAGTTCTGGAAGATCGCGTTGAAAGCTGCAACAGGTTATTTGTTGTTGGAGTTATGTGTCACATGGTTGTGTTAGCAGGAAACGCGAATATACATACATACATACCATCACGCCTGTATTCCCCGAAGGGTTAGGCAGAGGTGTACTAATGTACACCCACATTTCGCCGGTATGTTTAGGTCCCATGTAATAGGGGGCGAGCCTATTGCCATTAACCGGGCACAAACCCAGACTCCGAGCTGAGAATTTCATAGAAAAACCCAATAACACTTTGCTCGACCTGGGGATCGAACCCAGGACCTCTAGCATAGCAGTCGCGCTTAGGACCACTAGACTAAAGACGCGAATATATTTTATTTATTAAATAAATTGAAATGATGTAATATTAGTTGTTGTCCGCGATTTCCCTAAAGAGCTTTTTGAGACAAGAGGTAGCCCATGTCCTTCTTTTATTTTTTATTCATGATAGGCAGTGATAGCTTAATGGCATGACTATTGGACTGCCAACTCGAAAGTCTCCAGTGCGAATCCAAGGCACGTACCTGTGTCATGTGCGATGAATGATATTAGGAGAATGAGCAATTGTCGCTTAACCAATTATCACACAAATTTATTGAGAAAAAGATGCGTGTGTTTTAGTATAGCTTTACTGTACCCACTTATAAAAGTAAGAAACAATGTAAATGTTTCCACGGTTGCGTAGTGGGAATAAAATAAGCGTATCAACTTACACTCCTATCGATGCTACGATGTCACAGAGCGTTGTAATGAGTGGTATTTTGTGGTGGACATTATTTCTTTACATCTTGGATTACAGTATTGAAGTTTTAGTAAGGATCCCTATTTTTTTTTCTAATAATAGCCTATGTTACTCAGGAATAATGTAGCATTCTAATAGCGAAAGAATTTTTGAAATCGGTCCAGTAGTTTCTGAATTGATTCGTTACAAACATACAAAAATACAAATCGACCTCTTTATAGTATTAGTGTAGATTAAAAATACCTCCCATTACATCTCTCTCGCAATGACACCACTTAAAGAAGAAATCCATTGTTGTAGTGGTATATACTGTAAATATATAGCTAATTTTATCAATTTACTGAGAAATTGAGAAAGATAAGCGATTAAGGTAAGGAATAGAAAACTCACTGTTCAACAAGAACACAGATAACATTGTGAGCCAAAAGAAGGTTTCCGGCCACTTTGAGCTGTCGACCATCGCCAGGATAATGGTGAACACGAATATGCCCACTTCTATGATGAGCGACCACACGATTCGGGTCGTTAGGTTGCCACTGAAACAATCAATTGAAACACATTACATACTAGCGACCCAACCCTTCGCACAGGACAATGTACTGATACTATGAAGTATATGCACATATTATACCTTATAACTTATGCATGTGTAATATAAGTATTTAGTTATAATTCAAGTGTAACTAATGCACTGCAAGTGTTTTGGATGTGACATCTGTAAGCTTGTAAGATTAAATGAATGAATAAATAACATAATATATAAATAAATAACCTTACAACTAATACCTATAAAATTGAATTATTCAATTTTATATTATGTAATTCTATGTATATTTTGCAATGAAGCAGTGGTAAACCTTAGTAATAAATAAATCTTCTACAAAAATTCCCTAAGTAATAATTAATCATCATGATCGAACTATATTAATCCATCATCATCCAACTATATTTTTATATCTGGCAATACGTGAAATGTGTTGACTTGAGAGATTTACTTCTCATTTTTTTTATCTTTATTCAGTGTTAGACTTAAAAAAAAACCTGCTTTAGGATTTTTCACGTCAATGAAGACGATAAACCCCAACACTAATAAAAAAAAAGTACAGAAATTCAAGATTAGTCGATAAACCGTCAACTTTTTAAATTTAAATATCAACTAACAATAAAACAAAACAAAAAGCCTTTTTAGTTCAAGCCCGTAACTTTGCTACGCTACGCTTATTACAAAAATGTACACGTACATAGTTTTAATCATTTTAATACTGCCGCAGCCCATTACGTTCCAGCTCCAAACTTGTGTAAAAATAGCATAAAAAAGCCTGGCAAGCGGCTTACTCGCAATTTTTAAACTATGGTGGAGTTAACTTCTGCTTTGATTCAACTGAGCCGTTGGGATCAAAATATTCGCTATTTTATTTGAAAACGAATGTTATCCAACGCTAAGTAATCAAAACAAATCCAATACATGGAACTGTGTGGTTTTGAGTTCAATATGCTTAGTTGTTGTGAGAGTCATACTTATCAACTTGTTTACTATAGCATTACAAAAATAAACATAACATACCATCACGCCTATACTACTCTAGGGGTTAGGCAGAAGTATAGATACCAATGTACAGAAGCCAGCACATCAAGCTACCACAATCTGTCACATTTTTTTGATTGATTTTCAACTTTAGTACAAAATCATAAGGTTCATATTCAATTGGGAAAATTTGACAGTTTTGGATAGGTTGACCTGCTGGCGACTGTACACTCACACTTCACCGGCATGTTTAGGTCCCATGTAATAGAGGGCGAGCACAAACTCGGGCACAAATTCAAACTCCTAACTGCTATTAATTTTTACTGTTTAGTAGTTGTGCTGCTACAGAATTTCATAGAAAAATTACACTGCTCCACCTGGGAGTCGGACCCAAGACCTCTAGCGTAGCAGTTGCGCGTAGGACCACTAGACTAACGAGGCATTTTACAGAAATATAGTCCAAAAAACGACAGTTATTGTGTTTTATTGCGGAAATTATTTAATTTTAGAATTGAGAATACATTCGAAACTCGTATAATGATAAGATACCTTATCGTCAAACAACAGAGCTTATTAGACGCTTTCATGGAAATAACGATGGCGAACGTTGTAATGAATAGAGTATACCAACATTTAGTTAGTTCTTTTTTTTTTCATAAAAATGTTGTTTGCAGGTAGGTCGCTACATAGCTCTAGTTTAGAATATTTCTTTTTGCACCTATTATAAATAACTATGCACTTTAGTTTTAGTTATTATTAAGACCCTAATCATATACCACACTGTTAAATTGTAATGTTGACGAAATGTACACCTTTTTGTAAAAGAGTTTTAAATAAATACTTAAATAAACTAAAAAAAATCCTAAAACCAGCATGGGTCCAATATTAAACCAATTTTAACAACGAGTACCCAAAGTACACATCATCCATGAAATTGAGAAAGAGCTAATTAAAACTTTAAACAAACCTCTATGAACGTGGATTCATTAAAAGCCGGAATTAGTCGGCGGGTTGTTTTAGTTTCTAGTTTGCCACGAGTGGTGTTTGTGAGGTCAATTTTAAGGTCTATGCTCAGTTAATAGGTACGCAGACTCTTCTCACGCGTAAACCTTAGAGTCAAAGTAATTTAGGCAAAAAACGCCTAAAGCACGGCCCATTGTCAATTAAAAACCAACCTTATATGATGATCAGAATAGGGTTGAAAACAGAACGGAAATAATCATCTGCTAAATTCTTTTCGCCAACCCGTATCAGCCCAGCGTGGTGGACTATAGCCTATTCCCTCTCATTCTGAGAGAAGATTATTGCCCAGCAGTGGGAGAGTATATAGTTGATGATGATAAACAGAAATCTAAACCCCGAGTTGTTACTGAGAATTTCATAGAAAAACCCAATAACACTGACTCTCTGACTCGACCTGGGACAAACCCAGAACCTCTATCGTACCAGTAGCTCATAGGCCCACTAAACCGCAGGCATATACGAAAACATACCTGGTTTTAATAAACACGTTGACCCAACTGAAGAACAGGTTGGGTATCTGGCTGGCCCAGCCGACGTACGCAAGGTAGTGCTCCGAGTAGGCGGGCGCGTTCGCCAGCTTGTACGACACGAAGTAGTCCTTCGCCGTGATAAACATGTTCCAAGCTGTCAGCGTCCCAAGACCGTGCAGCAGTAGCGTCAGGAATATTATGTTCCCTCTGTCTTTAGGAGAAGCCATGTCCATGGCTACACCTGGAATAATGTTTTAATTTAATAATAGACTAGCTTTTGCCCGCGACGAAAATTTACTTATAATTTTACTATCGTTGTAATTTGGCTAATTAACTCAAAATCGTTATAAATTATAGCCTATATGTTATTCTGATGTATAAATAATAATACTGTAAAGTTTCGTCAAAATCCGTTCAGTAGTTTTGGCGTGAAAGAGTAACAAACATCCATCAATCCTCATAAACTTTCACATTTATAATATTAGGAAGGAAGTGAATTTTCAAGGAAATATCAAGGAGACTGGTCGACTCTTTGCGTGACCAGAGGGCTGGCTTGTTTCTACCGGAACGTATCAGCATTGCCATTCAACGTGGCAATGCAGCCAGTCTTTTGGGCACGTTGCCGGACGACAGCGATGCCGAGGAATACTTTGACGCCTTTGGTAATCATGAAATAATGTATTATATTTACTAAGTAAAATCCTACATAATAGAAGTGAATATGTTCGTATTAATAATCAATCATCACTCGCTTAAACGGTGAAGGAAAATATCCTGGGCATAGTGGGAGCAATTCCGATTGGAGAAGTAACCTTGCAAAAAATCATCTATTGTATTGTTCTGCTGTATAGTTTTACAGGGTTGGTATAGCGCGAATGAAACCCACCTCTGGTGTTGCAAGCGTCTATAGGCTACGCCGCTACGGTAACCGCTTACTACCAGATGCGCCGAATCCTTTTTTACTACCTTAGAGGTATAAAAAAAGACCCGTGCCCAGCAGTGGGACAGTATATAGGTTGATGATGATGACGAACAGTGAGTATTGATTTCTGACATTTACGCGAATATTAAAACTATTGATATAAAACTACTTTTTACGAATTTTATCGCGTATATTGATATTAGTAATCCCGACGTTTCGGATCCTTTACAGCGTCCATGGTCACGGGTAGACTGAGGTGGTGGGCGTCTTGATGAAATAATTACTGACAGCTACCCTAAATTTTTATTGTTACATGATCAATGATATTTATTACTAATTATGAATTAATACTAGATGGACTTCCTCTTCCTATGGATTTCCGGCATTTCCTAGCTGAAGACCTCTGAGAAGAAACGCCGAAACAAACTCAGAGAATCATGCAATGGTCTCTTTTAAAATAACAATATTCGAAGATCATGTTTTTGATTTTTAATTATTGGCAATCCGATTCACGCAGAACGAGCTCACAGTATCCTTTGGTCTTGCAGTTGTAGGCCTGGATTTTGATTTAATAGAATCTATAACAGGATTCCAAGCAGGCGACAAGACCCAACCATCTTCTCTATTGAAATTTGGATGTTTTTTTTAATTTCAATAGCCTCAGTAATCATCCTGGCTAGGTATCGACTTTCTTTCGCAAGGATTTGTTATCTATTGTGTTTGTTTATCAAATCTGATATAATGCTGGGCCTTATCAAGTGTTGCTGTAAAGGGTCCGAAACTTCGGGATTATTAATATCAATATACGCGATAAAATCCGAAAAAAGTAGTTTTATTTCAACGAACAGTGAGTATTACCACATACCTACCTACTTGTTTTGGAATGTTTTGTAAGTACCTATTTTGCTTTAAGAATAGAAAACCAGTTAACCCAGCAAACGCTACTAAAATCAATAAAACATTTGAACTACCAGTACATAATGCGTATTTTTTGTAATAAGTAATTATAAATTTTAGAACGTGAATCACAGTGTGAATCCAATTCTAAATTATTGTTATACGTAACACTAGTAAAACCAACTCTAATAAATAACCCTTAAATTTATCAAATTTCAAAAGTTATCTTAAGTGTATTTCTAATGGATAACAATAATAAATAAAGAGTAAGCCAACACCAACACGCAAAAAGTTTAACCGGAATTGGGAATGGAACACACTGTACATTGATTGATGACAGTCGTGTGTTCAAATCCGAGGTCGAGGATTACTTTTTGTATTTTATAAAGTGATTTTAGAGTCCTGTTTGACTATTTAAAATACTACATTTTAGTTTTGTGAAAATAATTAAAATAGACAATATTTGTTTACTTTTTATGCAATATTTCTTAAGAAAAAATTGTCGCAATACTTAGGTGCACACAAATTCACGGGAACCTGCGTGTGTTTTAGTGAAGCGTCTCTCTACCCACTTTAGAAATATGTGACATACAGCTATATTGAACTGAAGGCACTGCGTTGGGTAGTGGGGCAAATCCATCGTTACCACTCTTGACGAAATATCGGATCACATGCCACAACTCGTGAAAACTTCGCTTGCGCGATTCAGAGCAGTTTGTTTCTTTATTATTCCGATAGATGGCGTCTTATGTGATAAAATCTTGTTTAGCTCAAAAACTAAGCAATTTTTAGCCGCAAAATTTAATGTAGATTAATTACAAAATGGATCCAAAAAACGAATATGGGTTCAAAAAACGAATATGGGACCAAAAAACACTGGGAAATTGTCGACCTCGGCTTTGTCCTTCAGGGAACATTAAAAAAAACTAGTTACAAATAAAATCAACGTATCTATAAACAGGTTTTTTGATGTTTTAGCTTACCTTTCAAGTTGAGCGTGTCATTTGGTAGATTGTTGCCTTCCCAGGCGGGCGTCAACTTCACCGGCTCGTTACGGAGGAACGGCGCTTTCTCGTCCGCGGCATCCCAACCTGCGAACAATCAATATTGTACATTAATCCTAGTTGTTATCGCATCACAAAAGACTATATACTATTTAAAAAAATTACTGTGATTATATTTTTTTTTTCTTACTATTTAATAATGTTCAACTATAACTGACTAACTGTAAATGTGAGTACTTTGTAGGCTAAATTTACATACTCAGCTTTGAACAGTCTGGTGGCTTTGAGCCTTTTTTTATGTGGCCTACGCAAATGTGCCTCTGATCTGGTATCGTCGTGCGACGGGTTGTTGAGCTCCCTAAATTATGGTTGAGCTACACAATGACTGATGCATGCGTGCCGTCAGTTGGGACTGGTCTACTCAAAGCCGCTATGGCTCTTTCTTCAAAAGGCCATTTCAGACTTTGCCCTACATTGTAAGACACGTATTTGTTACTGTTCTATGTCTGGACTTTAAAAGAGACTATGATTCTCTGAGTTTGTTGCGGCGTTTCTTCTCAGAGGTCGTCAGCTAGGAAATGACGGAGCCATCTAGCTTAAAAAAAAAAAGTGTAAAATATTGACTTGTAAAAGTGTCTTTAAAAGATCTATTTACAGAAATAAATATCATTTCATCATTCATTTCATTTCATTTAAACAAAATACAGGATCCTCAGGATGCAATCTACATCCTTACCTATTTTATCGAAATCTTTTCATTGATGATTAGACGGTAGACACTAATGTAGTGGCTAGCACAGATATATAGAGCTAAATGTAATAGTTCAGTTCAGGAATTGAATTGTATGAGGCAAACTACTCTAAATGATATCTATTCTATACCTAATAAAATATAACCATTTTATTATTTACTAGCTTTCCGCCCACGGCTTCGCCCGCTTGGTTTCTCGGCTTTTCTGTACTATAATATATATGAAGAACCGCTCGACCGATTTTGTGCAAACTTCACATAAACCATCTACTAAATAGTCCGAACAAAGCCTGAACATTTGGTTTGGATAGGTGAGCCCGTTCTTGAGTTATAAAATTACAACGAAAAGTGGCATTGATTTTTATATTGATTAAGTATATGAGTTAAGTCATGGTAAGCTAAGTGTTTGTAGCTATACTTAATTGTTCGTAAGTTTATGATATAAAACTTACGTCAGTTTAAGTAGAGCATTACTGTACCCACTTTAAAAAAGATAGAAACATAATGTGATGTTTCCACTGTTGCGTAGTGGGCATAAAGGATTAATAGCAAAAAAAAACTTGAATTACCATAAGGGAAATTACTTATAAAATAGTTAACCTACAGCTGCTTTATAAAGAGTGATACTTCACTACATAGCCATCAAAGAAATAAAACAAAGTCGCTTCCCGCTGTCAGTCCCTATGTATGCTTAGATCTTTAAAACTACGCAGCGGATTTAGATGCGGTTTTTTTTAATCGATAGAGTGATTCAAGAGGAAGGTTTGTATGTATAATACATATATGTTATTAGTACATTGCACCCGTGCGAAGCGGGGGCGGGTCGCTAGTTATTTATATAACGTGCAGAAATCTGCAACCAGTTGACCTAATAATAGGCTTTGCTTTTTGTATCAACATAAGATACTCTCATGAAAACACTAATCCCTACTAATATTATAAATGCGACAGTAACTCTGTCTGTCTGCTACGCTTTCACGCCTAAACCGCTGAACCGATTTTGATGAAATTTGGTATAGAGATAGATTAGACCTTGGAGAAAGGCATAGACGGGACGAAGGCATAGAAGGGCTTTTGTCTCAAAAAGCCCTTTGGGATGCGTGTGAAAATACTTATTTGGTTATAAAGCATTAAATACATTCCGATTTTTAATTACGAAACTTCTCAGAGGATTGCCAAGCGTTTTGATAATGCTGAAGCTTTTTATAAAATAAAATTATCTTTACAGATACACTTATACAAGGTTCAGGTCTTAATCACTAGTTTCATAACAATGATTACAATTAAAAAGCATTTTTACATACCTACCTACGGTTTATTATGTAAATTCATACGCCATTCATCAATATAGAGAAATGTTTGAAATAAAAAAAAATACCTGAATATTAGGCTCTCATTCTAAAAATTATGCACGGCACCCAGCCGTGCAAAACAACAACAGTAAAGGGGTTGATGAGAAAATAGGTTAAAGTTTTTTTTAACGAATTTCTCCTGTATCGTAACACAAACTTTCACATACTTAAACGCCCAAACCCAGAACAACTACATATAGGTCATACAAATATTTTATCCGTGTGGGGGGAACAGAAAATCTAGTATTTTCTCTTCCTCCACACGGTCAAAATTAAAAAATATATATATAACGCCTATTTTCTCATCAATCTAAGCCACAACCCGTGGAGCAGAAGCCGATCTCTCGGCCCGTGCGTCAAAGTTGTCGTATAATTAATCCCTTACAAACAGACACACTCCATCGGTAGGCACTCGGTAGGCGAGGGAGCTGATATCATTATAAATACAAATCACGTATCACAAAACATACACCTTACATTAGGTACGTTCCTGTCATACAAACGAATCGTCGTAGTCAGCGGTTAGATTTAATATTAGGTGACTGGAATCATTAAAATAATTTTAGTATGTTATCGCTGACGAATCTGAGTAACTTTTTCTAAAAAATTTGGTCCAAGAAGTGTAAAAAACGGTGATAATATTTTTTTTTTATCAAAGCTACACAGGTTTTGAGAATCAGACCGAAATACATTAATGCTTAGCAACCTAACAAAGGTATATTTTTTCTATCAATAGAAGCCTTCCTTCTATAATATTAGACCAGTTTGTGTTGATAGTGGTTTGGCTAGTACACTATAATAATGTCTTTATGGCGCTTTTAATCCTGCAAAATAGGATAAGTACTTAAAATAAACCACGCGAATAGAGCAAAGGCAAAAGTTAACTTCAAGATTATGTCCGCAGAAATTAGGGCAACAAACAAAAAGTAATGTAATCTACAAATCTCCCTCTGTATTACCGCTAAAATGTCGCGGTGTATAATTTCCAAGTTGCCTTTGAATCACGAAGGCTACGAGTTACCCTTGTAATCGAATACAACATTATCTCATGGACAAACTTGTTTGTACTTAAAGTTACGGATGGAAACGCAGACACAAACGCGAACACGGCATAAATAAATAGGAACTCGAGGGGCTCGTACCAATCCCTCTTCTACTATGCTAACACTTATATACATATAGTACTTATCGTTAGATCCCTAAATATACCTACATGTCCCTGAAAGGGGAGTTTCCAGGTGGTTGAACAACCGGTCCAGCAAAATTTTTCGGCTGGGAGTAACATAAATAATTGACATGAACGTAACGGGACAAATAACATTTTTTTTTTTCAGAGTACAAGTGAGATGCCCCTGACCAGACCATGCTACACTTACTGGAGTGCCGAAAATACCCGTACACCTTTGAGGACTTAAAGAACGCCACTAATGCCGCAATTATCGTGGCCACCTCCTGGGCTCAAGTAAATAAATAATGTATTTACCATCGACACGAAAGGCAGAAGTTTTTTTTTTTAAGAATTGAACACCCTCATTCTAACGAGTTAAAAGATAGATTAATAATAGTATTACCTACCACGCTTCAAACTAAGAATTAACTAGGTGGATGACGAAAAAATTGACTGTTAATAATGGCTTTGTTGATTAATATCATGACAAATAACATCATTGAGTTACATGAATTCATCAGAATGTGTTAAATTACAGAGACAGGAGACAAGCTTAACTTAGTGTGGAAGTCACAGATAAGTCTATAATGTTTCTAAAAATGATTGCTTTAACATAATTTAAGAATGTTAGCTTTAAGAAACCGTAGTATCTTTTTTGGTAAAAAAAAATCTTATTCTTATCTACTATTTCGTCTACCTAAATCCCAAACATTCCAACAGAGTACAGTCGCATGCAGTTAAAACGTTCTGTAATAACAAACATTTAAAAACTACGAGTGCGCGTGCTATTTACGACACTGTACTTATATGGAGGAGGGAGGCTGCAGTGGTCGTTTGTGCCAACAGCTCTCTAAAGCGAGCCATCTCTAGCGAAACAACATTTTAAATCAACGTCTAAAGAGCGACTAAAAAGTAGTTCCGCTAATGAGATTTTAATAAAAGTAGAAGAAATATAGTCAAGCTTGGTACGTAAATTATATATTTTAGTATGATCCTTTGTAATGAATGGTAGTAAAGTGTAAAATCCAACAACATTTAAAAATATAAATACGAAAGTAACTCTGTCTGTATCTCTTTTACGCATTCACGCCTAAACCGAAGAACCGATATTGATGAAATTTGGTACAGCGATAGTTTAGAACTTGAAAAATGACATAAGCTACCTCTTGTCTAAAAAAATCCTTTGGCATGCGAGTGATCCAGACCTCCGCAACCTAATTTCTAGGCAATACCTATTTCTATTCTGAGGATAGACTGGTTGTCAGGCTTTTTAGATTTCTGACTACCACGATAACTACTGACTAGGTTATTAGTATTGTCATAGGTGTTCGTATGACAGATATCATGCATCATATAATAATTGCATCTAAAGTTTACCAAGTCGATTTTCTAGGTCTCATTGGAAGACATATTGTTATTTTCTATTAGCATATTAATAGCGTACGTGAATAATTGACGTTTGTCACTTCAATGTAAAATGAGAAATAATAAGTTACAATAGGGTTACTTTTCCTGCGTTGTATTGCTATAAGTATTCCTTTTAGGTTTTATGATTCGACTAAGAACTTACGTTTATTGAATCGGAGAAAAACAAAAACAAAATGCACTTGTAATTTTCCCTGTGGTCAAATATTCGTCATCACCAATATTATATAATACAGATTCTAGCCAGACTCGGTCAAACATATTTTTCCTCTAAATAAACTTACAGCATTCTAGGTAAAAAACCTTATATCCTGAAATTTGGGATCAAACGAATGAATCCCATTCAACACTTTTAATAAATAATCCAACTTTAAAACTTTCACAGGCAACGATTACAAAAACGTCGGCAACAAGTAGGTCACAAACTTATTATGTTAAAGCATTTACCGAACGTGCTGGTATAAAAAAGTTAAATACACTGCGGCAGACTAATTTCCCTCACAGTATACATGTAAGTAGTTTCCCCGAGAGTCAACTACACGATCAGATTATACTTCCAACAACAATAGAGGCACTATCGCTCCTTCATTCGTAATAATCTTTTCTCATTTTTATCGCCCATAAATAGGTGAGAAGGTACTATTGGTCACAAAAATGTGATTGAATTAAGTATTTTGTTTGATTTAAATCGTCATAAAAGTAATATACATATTAGGTTAATAGGTACCTACAGTCATTCTATAACACGAAGACCTGTGACCTCTATGATAATAACATAAAGTTCAAATTTCAAATGATTTAACGGACTTCGTGAGATAGAACGTCTAGATCACAGGTTTTTTTCTAACCTCTGTGATCTCATTGCCTCATCGAAATGGTTAATCAGAGGTATCTATGGTGCAGATATACACCCACAGTACCCCGGTATGTTTTTAAGCTCCATAAAAATCTATATCCTGTATTAAAATGTATATTTATGCAAAAAAATCCTCAATTATTTTTCCTTAAATTCCGTTAGCTCAAAGGAATGGAAGTAGTACTGATGGTATTCACTGTCTGCACAAATGAGATACGAGAAACCTTAGAAATGTTTCAATTAGATAAATATCTGATTGAACTGATTGAAATGTTGTCACTAGTTTGGCAAAAAACGTAGACTTCATTTGAAGACCTAATGAACAGATTAACATAAGTATACAATAATGTGGCACATCATTATTTAGTTTAACTCAAGAATATTGTCTTTCTTTCTTTATTTGAAGTACATGCACTATAGAAGCGATATTGATTGATGTATAATCAATCAATATCGCTATTATATTTTTATCTTTTTTCTAAAATTAAATCTTTTGAATAAAACCCAGCTAAAAAAGGAATGCCACATAAAGCTATATTAGAAATATTTATACATAAAGAAGTTAAAGGAATATAAAAACTACGATTATATTTGCACCTGTTGGGCTAAATAGGTTCCGTTTGATGACTCATAATTTGATTACCCATATTTTGGTACCATTGCAAAATTTATAAGGATCCACTTCGGCTCTTTATGAATTGATTCTAGGGGAATTGCTTAGCGTGGCCTTTTTCGCGTCCTGTTCTTCCACATTCAGGATATTCAAAAATCCATTGCACTGCTAGATGTACTCCTTCATATACATTATAAGTAGTGATTAATAATCATATCTTATGTTCTTCTCCATCTCTTATTTAAAATAGTAAAAACCAATAAACCAAAGACTATATCAACGATACAATACGAATAGGGTTAAACTATCCTTGTCCTGATTTAATTCAGGCAGATCGTTAAATATTTTATATATTAAGAGTTTCTTATCTTTCCTGGTTGACCTGGTTAGCTTCCAGTTATTTTATTTATAGAGTTAATAATCTCGACTCGACGGTCTCACCAACAAACTAAATTTCAGCCGGAGTATCAATTAACTTAGTGCCAAACTTACCGAAATATCGATTATAGAACTAGTTTTGGATTTTTAAACTTGATTATCTACTATAAACTATCTAGATTGTCTTTTCCTTGAAATATCTTAGATAAAAATGAAAAAAAAACACAGACCAATTGAAGAACAATCGCCTTTTGACATGTCAAGCGACCGGTTAAACAGGTTGTGTTGGGATAAAGATAAAATAATGCGACTTTGTTGATACAATTATAATAAGTAGATAAAACAATATTATTTACCAAATTTCCGTAGAAATAATGACGTATAGAAGATACTAAAATCTGATTCTATGATCGCCGATTACACAAGCCACAGGTACCCTGTACGGCTCTTTATAAATTCAAATTATGTAAATATGTAAGTAATGTATGTGTTTTTGAATAAATATGAAATATAAACATTGGTGTACCGGAGTATACTAATAAAATTTGAATTTCATTGATTTCTATCGTTGCACCACACCGTATAAATATAATAAAAAATAAATAAAAATAAAAAAAATAAAAATGCCTTATATTTCTCTAAATTTACATTAATATTTTTTTTTTATAAATTATAAGTTATATTTGAGAACCCCTGAGGTGAAGGCCTCCTCCAGAGAATGCCAGCTTTCTCTATTTCTCGCTACGTCAAGCCAACGCGGTCCGGCTATGCGTATGATCTCGTCTTCCCAGCGTGTATGTGGTCGTCCTCGCTTACGTTTGCCAAGCGGTTCCATCCAAGACGTCATCTTCTTGGCCCATCTATTATCTTGCAGTCTTGCAATATGGCCTGCCCACCTCCATTTGAGTTTATGTGCATGTGTGAGTGCGTCGATTGATTTTGATATTGATCTAATTTTTGTGTGACGGACTCTATGTTGTTTTTTTATGTCTAGCATGCTCCGTTCCATTCCCCTTTGACATGTAGTAATTTTGTTCTTAATAGTATTATTAAATTTCCAGGTTTGGCATGCGTATGTTAGGCATGGCAGGAGGTTTGAGTCCATCACCTTCTTTTTCAAATCTACTGGGAGGTCGCTTTTGAATACTTCTTTTAGATTCCAGTATTTATTCCATGTTTGTTTGACTCTTCGTTCAACTTCCAGTAAATTGCTATCTCTATCAAACGAAATTTGCTTACCTAAGTATATATACTCATTTACATAGTCGAGTGGTACATTATTAGCGTTTATAGGTTTCTGTATACTGTTGGTCATGACTTTTGTTTTGGACGAGTTCATTTCAAGGCCCACCTGTATGCTTGCGTTGTGAAGTGTGGTAATCATGTGTTGTAATTGGCTAGAGCTCTCAGATACTATGACAATGTCGTCAGCGAACCTTAGGTGGTTGAAATATGAGCCTTTTATAAGGATACCATAAATATAATACAGAAAAGAAAACAATTCACTTCTAAATTTATTGATATTACGTAAAAAGTGTACCTACTGTTTCCGATTGTACAGACGCCAGCTGGGCATGTAAAAAACCTGTCAAATTTTCCCAATTAAACATGAGCCTAATCACTTTGTGTTAAAGTTGAAATTCATTCAAAGAAATTTGACAGATTGGGGTAGCTTGATATGCTGGCCTCTGTACTACTTATTAATTGTGTCATTACAAAACAAGGTATTATAAAAAGGTATGAGAATTGACACTTACTCTTCTCCTGACCTCCAGGAAATGTTCCATAATTATCAACCATGTTTGACACACTTAATTCCTATCTGTGTATTCACTTCACAAATTCGACAAATTGTCCCACGTTTAAATCATGTTCTACTAGCTGCGTGCCACGAGACAAACTAAATCAATAACACTACTTAGGCCTTGCCATTTGATATCATTAGCAATTAATATATTCTCTAGTTGCTATATTGATGCTGAAGATTGAACGCCGATTTAATTCTCGAGGTAAGCGTAATTCGTTTTTTGTTGTTGAAATAGTATAAGTATCATAAGTATTTTAAATTCATCAAAAAGGCATTTGACGACACGCTATCATTTTTACTCAAGGCCTATTAACGGGTTGATCCAGTTATTTAAAATGCGTAATAACAATATATTTCTAACGTTATCGTCTACCAAATTGCTTCCTCAGTGCTACTATGAAAGAAGTAACATACAGCACGATCACATTGGATAACATGGCCTTATTCGAAGAACCGGTTATGTCTTTAAGTCAATTTGATTGGTTATTCATAAACCAACAACACGACACTGGCCCCCATGCATTGCTTAAAGTTGAAAAAAAAAAACAAGTTTGTGTGCGCCGTATGTAATTCCATGCTAACGTCTATTTTTATGCAGAAAACAAAGATATAGGTAATAATGCGGTTTAGACGATTCATCATGCGAATAAAACTTATGCATTACACATAATGCATAATGCGTATCACAATAATATTAATATCAGTAACAACACTATTTACAAATCATTATACTAATTTGGTCTTAGGGTTGGAAGAGCTTTACCGGGGGAGTTTAACAGTACCTACCCTATAAAGCTCCTTTTATGAACTATCTCAGTTTACAGACACTGAAAGCAAAAAGTAACTTCTTTCTATCTATTTTTATTGGATTTAAGTTCGAAAACCTATTACACCACATTAAGAAATCTTGTGTTAATAACACTGTTTAAGGGGCCGACTTAATATACGTCCTTAATTAACGTCAACAATGGAGCCAAAGAAGCGCGTGCAACGGAGCACTTAAATTATTGTACAAATTTAAAAATTATGGATATTATAATTACCAACTCAATTTCTAGTAACAAACAGACTAAAATAATAACAAAAACGATCAAATACAATAGTAATAATAGGTTATCAACATAATCTGATATTTAAAATAAACAATACAAATCATGATTTGCACGCTTAATAATGGGTACGTCAAGACCAAAGACCTCGTAATCATTACATTGTTCTGTAAATGTTATCTTCACAGCAACTTTACTAATACTTTACAGTAATAAAACAAACCGTTGTTGGAAGCTGTTTGATTCAATGTTTGAAAAGTACCTTGGAAGCGGAATAAAAGAATTCTTCCTGCGGAATCTCGATTTTAGCAACAACTTTTGGAATAAAAACTTTTCAGTGGAATATAATAATTTAAGGTCTAAAGGAAAGGCGCTACTTTTATTTTTAAACTAAGTTCACTCGTTAACTAAAGCATTTTGTTGCACTACCTAAACTGTTAGTTAATCTCTAACTGCTAAACATTAACGTTAATTAACATAATGAGGTCTCATTATCGCTATTTTGACACTGATTACCCTAGTTAGTCCCACTTTTATCTCGAGTAAATGCAGTAAGTAAACAGTGCGCGTATGTAGTAAGTTAAAGTAGTTATCGTTAGGAGGCCTACACTTGACCGGTTTTAGGAGACGCAAGAAAGTCCATAAAATTATTCCACTCTATGAGGCGGCGTTGGGAGCCCAAAAATTACTTCCCCGAAATATCGTAGATTGCTTAACTGTTCATTGCTAGATAAAATTTGGGCACTCCAAAAATTTGATGGAAGAATCGAAGCTGACATCACGGCGAGAAATTGCTTATAAGTAATATGCCCTTTTCTTATGAACTTTATAACTTTTAAAGTTATTTAGAAAAGGAAAAATACGACCGCGGGCAGGATTCGAACCTGCGTCTTCTGAAAAATATACAAAAAGACAGTTAGAAGGTAAGGTGGCATCGTTCGGCATTTAACTAACTGTAAAGTAAGTTGTGTCGGTTGAAAAGCAAAAACTTGCATTTCAATAGGTGTTACTGACGTCACCATAAAGACGTAAATTCAATATGTGAAGGAAAAATTCGACATGACGGGTAGGTATCGCGGTGGCTTAGCGGTCATAGCGTCTGGTGTACCGAACCAGAAGACGCAGGTTCGAATCCTGCCCGCGGTCGTATTTTTCCTTTTCTAAATAACTTTAAAATCTTAGCATGGAAAATGCCAAAAATATACAAAAAGACAACTTTATAACTTATCCGAAATATCAGCTTTCGGTTAAGATAATCTCTAGTACTCATGGTGGACTTATTATACCGGCCGGCAAGTTAGTACAATTTGCAATCTAAAGTTCCAAATTGACGTCGGAATGGAATAAAAATACTGAAATGACAAGAACGCCCGATTAGTCGAAAGTTTATACAATTTCCATGTTTAAGTGAATACTAATTAGTGATAAATGCTCGTTTGTTTCTATATTAGAAGAAGCAGAAATAGTACCAAACTAATATAGTAATTTTAAGTAATTTTATTGCTTGGTCGTAAACTAAAATAGTTTACTACCAAGCAATATAATGTGTTGTATTTCTGCACAGGCTCCAAAAAATATAGAATTTACGAACAGAGCAACTCCCAATGCCTGGCAGTGACAATTTTCAATATTTATCAGTTACGCAGGTCGCTCACGCGTTACAAACAGGTGTTGTTGACCTGATAATGCTTTTACCACAATCGCACGTTCGACAAAATTATCATAGAGCCTATTATTTGTTGCTACTAGCACATTTTCAATAAACGGTATAGTATACTAATATTATTAATGCTAATTTAACTCGGTCTGTTCTGTATGTTTACTACTTTTTCATTGAATGAAAGAGGAAACGTTGGTTGGCAGTGGGGGGACTTTGACCCTTATACTGCCAACCCAACTATTCCTCTTTCAATACAGGGTCGGCAATGCGCAAGTGGTACTCCTGGTGTTGTAAGCGTCTAGAGGCTACGGTATCGCTTACATTTTGCCCAAAAAAATAAATCAAATCCATTGTGACGCAAGTGAAACTGTAAGCAGCAACTATTACTATACAAAATATTTTGAGATTGTTCTAATAGGGAGATTAATGCTGGATATGTCAAGCTCTAATTTAAATTCTCTTTCTTATTCTTCTTAAGTTCAGTCTTATTTAATAATAATTTATACTTGTATAATGTCCCAACAAAATACAAGGACACCTTTCTATAAGATTTTAGTATCTTTTATCCTTCATGGTCCAGTTAGCGTGGTTACCCTAGTTATCGTATATTATAAGTCAGCGGGAAGGCGGAAACGAGCCGGCATGAGATTACCGAGATTGAATGACTACGGGAGACTATAACAGATATTTTGGTGAAAGCTATTCGTTCAGGCTCTCTTACACGGAGACATCCTTAGTCGAGAATCATCAACGGACGAGAATTATCGTCATAGGTAGTAATATTCAGGTTATAATATCGCATTCCAGTAAAGAGAGGTAGGGCATAGTGGGAGTAATTCCACCCTAATTGCAGCTGCCCGACTGGACCTCCGCCTTGCAGACAATTGAAGTGAAATAATACTGCTTTGAGCTGTGTTGTGTTTCTTACGGTGAGCAAGGTTGCCAACAGTGCTCCACGAAACATTGAGTTGGCAGTGCAGGGACTTTGACCCTTATACTGCCAACCCAACTATTCCTCTTTCGTTTTACATGGTCGGCAACGCACAAGTGATACTCCTGGTGTTGCAAGCGTCTATAGGTTACGATAACCGCTTACCATCAGATGGGTCGTATACTTGTTGGCCACCTTAATAGTATAAAAAAAAACCATATTTGTTTAGATTCGTCCAAAAATCGATAGATGGCCAAACAATTCCATATTCAAATTTTTCAAATATCGAAAGATTAGGCAGTTAAAACAATATGGTACACAATAATATAAATGTATATAAAATCAATGCTGTTTGTTAGGCTAAAACTCAAACACGGCTTGACTAATTACTACGATTTTTTTGTGTTTGTATGCCTTGTAACCCTTGATGGTTTAGATTCACAATAAGATCCGGTAGGTGGCATTGAATCGGGTTGCAGGACAACGTCTGCCGATCCAGCTAGTCTTCGTATACTATATAAAAATGAATTGCTATTCGTTAGTCTCGCGAAAACTCAATAACGGCTGGACCAATTTTAATGAAATTTTGTGTGTGTGTCTGAGTTTAGATACAACACAATTACAATTCAATAATTGTATCCGGTGGTATAGCGTCACCTACCTCCGTGATGTTTTTTTTTATTTTCAGGGCATGACAATATCTACTGGGCCCATTAGTCGTATATATTCGATTATTGTCGTATCATCAAAGCGAGAAACTTCGTGTAAAATGAATCTTTACTGAAAATAAACACTGCTGTAGTAAAGTATGTAGATACCTTGTTTTGTTTTCGTCAAGGATACCGTTACTCTGCTTTGAAAGTCTAAATAAGTAGCACGGTTCTGTAAGATTACATTTCTTATTCCATAGAACCCTTTTTGGGTTTGAGTATCTGAATCGTAATATAACGTATTGTAAGGTATAAGAAATCGGGGCTCGAAACGTTAACAAAAGTACAAGGTTGAAATTTATACATACATATTTTTAATCTTTACTAATATTATTATAAATGAGAAAGTAACTATCTGTAACGCTTTCACGTCAAAACAGCTGAACCGATTTTGATGAAATTTAGTACAGATATAGATTTGACCTTGGAGAAGGAAATAGGCTACCTTTGTCTCAAAAATTCCTTTGGTATGCGAGTGAAACCGCAGGCAACAGCTTCTTCTTCTTATCATGTCAATGGTTAAACAACTTGCGAGTAATTTAAGGCCACCTCACAGGTGTGTGGTATACCTTTTTTTTGTTGACGGGTTTGGAAATGCTTTTTGCACTATCCACCGCTCCGGGGAGAGCGGTAGGGTGTGTGGGAATCTGCTCTGAAAAGAGCAAACTACCGACTAAAACCAACCTCGGCGTTTCGCGTCACCATTTTAGTGCCGGGTCTACGGGAGCGCTGTAGCATTCATCCGCAGACCCCCCCTACGCGTAAGGGGAGAGAGACGTAGACGTTCTCCCTCCCCTTAGGTGTGACATACCTAGTTTAACATGACAACAGCCAGTCTATACATAAGACTTGGATTTAAGACAGCATAAACCTAAAAGCTACACTTTGAAATCTTTAATTAAAGATTAGAAGAATTAAGAGAGAAGACTTCGACTCAGCTGTTAAAGCAATCAGGCTACTGCTCGACATTGATTATCCAAGTTATGCGCTGAGCGTAAACTGAGCCCTCTTCTCTATAGATATCAGTTTGTTTTTTTTTAATAAGGTTCAGATCACTAAGGTTAGCTTTTACACTTTACAGCTTGAAATTATTCTTCATACAAAAATACACGCAAATACCATCTAATAAATTAAGATCAACGACTTGCGCAAGATTTGACCATGTGTTTATTATTTACATAATATACCGTAGGCTATAAAGTAGCGACTATGTAAATTGGGACACATTTATCATACCAAAATCAATATCTTATCAGTTGTAAACATATTTATGAATTCCAACTTTTAACTTTTCTGTTTATCAACCATAAAAATAGATAGAGATAAATTAAATAACAGTGGCAACATTGATCTACATGTAATCTAAAAGTACGCAGTCTGACTCGGTAACAAGATTATGGATTGATTTGTAGAGATATTTAATCTGATTAGCAGAAATAAATCGATAGACGAGTTCAATGTAAAAATACTAAAAAGTCACTACAGCATTTATACTATGTCCTGTGATGTGGAAACAAAAAACAGTGATAGCCTAGTGATGACCATTGGACTGTCAAGTCAAAGGTCAAAGTCATAATTAGAATCCAAGGCACGCACCTCTAACTTTTCGAAATTATCACTCGCTTAAACGGTGAAGAAAAACATCGTGAGGAAACCTACACACCTTAGAGATTTTTCTCGACGGTTTGTGAAAGTCTGCCAACCCGCACTAGGCCAGCGTGGTGGACTATAGCCTAATCTCTCTCAATATGAGAGGAGACCCGTGCCCAGCAGTGGGACAGTATATATAGGTTGATGATGATGATGACGTGTCACGTGATGTAGAGGTGTGAAGAACATGTTACCAGAAAAAATTGAAGAATAAACACATTTATATGGATAAATAAGGCAGATACCCAAAAAAAAATTTAATGGAATATGTGAATTATACGAAAAAGGAAGAAGTAAATAAGGATGTTATAGAGAATTGAGATTGATTGAATAAAAATGCCAAGAAAAGATTAAATCCGTAAAAAGTAGTTTAAAAAAAAAAAAGGATTTTTTTACAGAGCACCATGTATCAGTAGTTCGACACTCGAACCACTAGTCCACAGATGTCAAATAATGACGTAAAATTGGGATAAAGTTTTGATGAAAGTACAGACGCCAGGTCAAGCTATCCAAAACTGTCAAATTTTCCCAATTGAATGTATTATGAACCTTATTGTTATGCATTAAAGTTTAAAATTAATCAAAGAAATTTGTCAGATTGTGGTAGCCTGATGTGGTGGCCTCCATACCTATGTTTTTTAGGTTAATTAGCTTTAGTATAGAATGTAGCCAATTCCGCTCTAAAGCTTGGCACGTGTCTCCCTAAAACAGTTTTTTTAATAATCACCGTGTATCATTGTAATCTCACAGTAGTTCGATAATTCTGTCTTCCAACCTTGATCCTATTTATTTACTCAAGCATACGCTTTACAAAATTAGGTCAATGAATATAAATATAAATATCAGTAGCAGACACATTATCACGGTATACTATACAGATTGCGCTTGCAGTATAATGTTTTCATCAACCCATATACCGACCCACTGCTGGGCACCGGTCTCCTCCCAGAATGTGAGGGATTAGGCTATAGTCCACCACACTGGCTTAGTGCGGGTTGGCAGACGTCACACACCGTCGAAAAAATATCTAAGGCATGAAGATTTCGTTACGATGTTTTCCTTCATTGTTTGAAAGAGTGATAATTAATTATTAATACGCACATGATGCCTCTCATTCTGTGCGAGGAGACTCGTGCCCAGCAGTAGGACAGTAAAAGGGTTAGTGATCGTACGCACATGAATTCGGAAAGTCAGAGGTGTGTGCCTTGGATTCGAACCCGAGACCTGTCTTGGCAATCCGGTGGTCACATCAGTAGGCTATCACTCCTTGCTTATTAATCAATTACAGTATAATTTTTATACTTCAAGCATACACCAAAAATGCTGAAAAATACAAATAATATAACTCTGATGATGATTTAGTAACTTTATTGCGTGCGAGTGGTACGAACGCAGTAAATCTTAGAAACTAAGTTACGACCAATAAAACTGTACCACCGTATTTATGGAGGAATGAGGGCGAAATATTAAATACCTGCCTTTATAGTGACATTGTAAAAAAAAGAAAACTGACGCCAAAAAATATTAAGGAAAGTTCGCTTCGCTTCATCATCATTATAGAAAGAGGAATTATAGAAAAATGCCGTTCTAATTTAGTAAATTATTGGTTAGGTTTCACAATTACGGGTAACAAATTTACTACACGGGATCTACCATCCAAGCCAGCCCTTGATAGTATACATGACAGAGTGGTGCTCGGTATTTCCATAAGAGATAGCGTGACCAACGCGGAAATCAGAAGGCGAACTAAAATAACCGACATCAGTCATAGAATTGCTACTCTGGAGTGCGAGATAGGCAGGGCATGTATGCTGTAGAGATGAAAAATGGTGGAGTCGCAAGACCTTCGAATGGCTGCAGAAGACCGGTCGTAAAAGAGTCGGTCTACCCCCGACTAGATGGTACGGCCATATAGAAAAGGTGGAGGGGAAAATATGGTCAAGAGTTGCCCAGAACATAAATTAATGGAAGATGCATAAAGAGGTCCTAGTCCAGCAGTGGACAGCATTGGGCTGATGATGATGTTCCATGAATTATATATGATAGAATGTTCAATATGATGATGAAGTTGGAGTCGCGTCCTCCAAAACAAAATCAGAGGATAGAATGCAGTTGCGATCCGTAAATAAGAGACTCAACAAGACAATGACGACAGTTGTTTTTCTGGGAGTACTAATCAGGTCGATAATGTGGTCAGTTGAAACAGCTAGAGCATGATCAGTAATAAATAAGTTATAAAATTAAATACTGAAGTTAAACCGTCGCCTATTCCACATTTAACTGCACATGAATATACTGTAGAGGACACAGTCTACAATGTATCGCGTTCAATAAACATGGATTGATATAAAATTAGCAAGACAGCCTGGCACCAGTTGAATACCAATGCTTGTTGTTCATTTGCGTAAGTATTCGATGCATGCCCGTGTGTATTTAGATCGATAATGTTTATAAACAGTAGAAACATGGACAGAACAGATTTCTATTGGTTTTTCCTTTAACTAGTTATATAGTATAACATTGGTGATCACTCGTTTTAAGTATTTTAAGACATTTAAAAAATATTGTCGTATATAATACATATTTCATATCATGCATATTTAAGGAGAAGGGAGAGAACTTGTAAAACTTCCAATACTCTTCAATGGTTGCTAAAATATTGATCTTCAAAAACTTACTAAATAAGCGAACTTGGCGTAACCACTTATCTTCTAATGACACTACAGCATTTTATTAAGTCCATTTTATATCCATAACCGAATGAAAAATAAGTGCAACATGAAACTCCAAAAATGACATAAGAGATGACATTTTAAGCCCGAAGACTACCAAAACAATATGAAATGATAAAAGAGTCTGACCTATTTTAGTAAAACCTCTAACGATTTATTGCGCCTCTTGGCTTAGTTGGCTTTCATCCCTGAAATACCGGTTTGCAACAAGTGGTACTATAAAATGGTAGTCGAGAGAAGGCAGCTAGGTATATGACGTATATGTTGAAACCGGAATTTTCTCGGCATCTTCATTTTTGAAGAGGATCATAGGTTTTGTTAAGAATTTTACTTAAATGTAGGGTGGTTACAACTGACGCGTATGCAAAAACTCTCAAGTGTTCATTACCATCCAAAGACATCTAAATATTAGTAACTCTCTGTTCCCATCTTAGAAGGCCAATTAATCATATTTCTTATCAGACTCCTTATTACTGGACGCCCTTTCTGTGAAAATGATGATGAATCAGACCCTCCTTACTTCAATTCCTATGGTGGTTTTGAAAAAGGAGAATAAGAAAGTTCCTTTAAGCAATTGGTGGTCATAAGGATATCCGGCCATTACCAGGGCAAACCACACACAATAAGAAGTCGGTAGGTATTGTTTTAGCTTCGTTAATAAGACAAAAACAAACCAAATTGTATGAAGGAACGAAGGACGGGACCCGCCCAATTGCCTTAATTTGACCTTATGATAATAGGATGGTAACTGTTTAGTGTGGTAACCATTGATTTCTCGTACTCGGGCGATACTTATGCAGGGGGCCAATGTCTCATTTTATAATGTTGTTTTTTTTTTTTTGTACCAGAACTTATATTGCTTATAGAGGCAAATAAAGAAAATTTTTGCCTTCGTAAGAACAACATAATGCAGCAATCTTAGATCTACCAGAAATTTTGAAATGTTAAAACGAATTTACGGTGATAAAAACATAAAAAGTACCATAATCTGCTTCCTGTGGCTGATATTTCGGGCATAGTAAATTGGTCAAACGTCGCACGTGTGTATAAGTATCATACAATCCGTCATCTGGGTGCGTTAGTATGTCTATGCCGTATGTATGTACGTTTGTTCACGTCGTCTCATTGATAGCATCGCCGCGTCCATGTAATTTGATTTATTGCCTTCTGCCCAGTTGCTCTTTGCATTATTTGATTGCATTGTTCAACAGATATAAGCGACTTTTGACCCTATTATTTGCGGTTTCGTAATAAAACATGGACCTGTCTGCCAATGAATAGTACTTACACTGAACAGTAAAAAAGCAATAATTTATTCTCACATTACAATACTAATCGCAATTGTCATTCGGTGGAAGAATGCATACTCTTATAAAAATCACATTAAGTATGAATACACAACATAAGGATATTTTAAACTAACTCATGCATCCCACGGGGCTACCTGCATAGATCTCGTTTGTCAATCCCGTGGGTATTTTCACAATTCCTTTGTTAGTAACTATACCTTGTTATCCTAGTAGTCATAAGCGCTTGAATTCCTGGGTTCCCAGGTCGAGCAGTGTTATTGGGTTTTTCTATGAAATTCTCAGTAGCAGAAGCTTGGATTTACCTGGTTAATAGGCTCGCCCCCTATTACATAGGACTTAAACTGGCGAATACTGGCTTAAATAGGCGAACTGTCGGTGTACTTTAATTTTTTTGCAAATCTTTGCCTCACCTATAGTATTGTTTCCTTAGTAAACGTCTACACTTTGTAAGCAACCTACATGCCTAAATCAGTGAGTGAGTTGTATTTCGTTTTTCTCTAGCTATTGTTCTATTCACAGAAATCAATTTTATACAAAAATGATGCAAATATTCATCGGAACATTATTGCTTACGTTAGGCTATATGATACTTCTTCATATTATTTTACCATAAAGGAAAGTGTAGGTGAATGCGATAGTTATGTATGATATCTCGAACAAAAGCCACTTAGCCATCTACCACCCACGAGGAACAATGAACTGCGAAGGTCAAGCTCTGCATTGTTGGAGGCCTGTAGAATACAACACCTACATGCCTGTAGCTATACATAACATAATAATAATTATATACTTTAAGTTATGAAAGAGTCTTTTAATATGATTGTCAATCACATAATTATAATTGTGAATACTCGCTGGTTGAGTCAACAAGTCAAGACAAGGAACACGAACAACGGTCGATGCTCTAGAAGCATGATGGTGAGTTTAAGCTGAGCTCTAGAAGAATTTTGAATAAGAGTTCCTTATAATTTTTTTGAGAAAAATACACAAAATGGAGAAAAACGGGATCATCACTGGATCAACATTTTCATCTCAACATGAATAAATAAATTAGGTTGCTACTTGTTAAAGTTTTCGAGTTCTAAACGATTCTTCCAACCATGAATGTAGTATAGTGTAGAAATGACGTCCAATCCCTAAGTCCAATATCTACTATACTAATATTATAAATGCGAAAGGAACTGTCTGTCTATATGTTACGCTTACACGCCTAAACCACGGAACCGATTTTGATGAAGTTTGGTACACATGACACAGAGCCCTTTGTCATGCGTACTACATATTCTTCTAACCTCACTTCCAATTATGTTATGTTTATCGTGTATTTTCTTTTAACATACCTCTTTAGTTCGATATGTCTCTCTCTAAGTTGCCGCAAAATTCAGCACTAAGACAATGGAACGGTTAAGCACGGAGTTAAATCTATCACGAATGAACAGAATTATTAACTGACTACACTGAAAAATACGGGGGAACATGTAAGTTGCTAACATTTTGACGTAAAGAATATTTTCACGACTAGATGCTAATTTCAAATGGAACGAATGAAGGAGTATGAATGAGACAACCAGACTGCAGACAGTACAAATGAACTCAGAAACAGTACATAAAAATAGCATCAGATAATTTCGTAAATTATCATCATTTCAGCGTTTTACTAATATGTCGAAGTCGACTTCTAACTTTATGTACTGAATATCGGTATCTTACACCAAGCGACTGCCTGCCGCTATCCAATTTCAAGCTTGACTTGACTATCACTGTGTGCAGCGTTTTTTGCAAAAGTTGTTTCACGGGAAAGAAAGTAAGTACATCAGAAAAAAAAATGCAATGCAAAAAAATCGCAAACAACTTTCATGAACGCAATAAAAACGCTGTCGGGGTCTGCTGTAATTTATACATATTTGTGTGCTGTCTTTTGTTGACATCTTTCTACTGATTTATAGCTTGTATTATTCATACTCACATCTATTATGATTCAGTTGACGTATATTAAGTAATATCTAAACGTATAATGAAGTGTGAATTAATGTGTACTACGTGGTTCTATTGCTTCAAGTTTTGAGTATGTCATTAAAGCAGAAGGGCCCGTATTTCATGGAACCTTATAGATTATCTTTATATTAGTAGAAGGCAGAAAAGACGAAGTAAGATTATAGTAATACTGCTTATAAGAGCTTGTGGTTGGTCCCCAGTTCTCTATTTTATTAGCATTGTCAACATAATTGATGTATTCAGATTGCCCGCAGCTTTTAAAAGCATAAGATGTATTTTTGGCCGAGTTCACTTCATTTGATCTTAGCTTAATCAAATAGTAGTAACTACTTGAAAAATGTTTTATTAAAAATGTCCATGTTGGCTTGTTTACGAGCTATGTGAATATTACGATAACATTTCGCCTGGTGTTTCCCACTGCTGGACAAAGGCCTCCCCGTCATGCCTCTATCTTGTAGATATTATAAACAAAAAAAAAGGAACATTACAGAATTCTGATTTATTTGAAGAGTCGAGCGGTTAAAATTAATATGTATCGACGATAGCTATTTTGATATTTTTGCTCTTACATGCAACTAAAGACGTACAAGGGCAAGCAGTTGTATCGTGTCAATATATATTATATTTTTAATCTTTGTATTGTAAATAACGAAGCTTTTAATATAAAATTTGATTAACTAGAACAAAGCCGGAAAGTAAGGTCATAAATTGATAAAAAACACCACATACAGATTGTTTTATTTGCTTTGTAACAATTTGTACCTACTTCTTCATTACTAAAGGAAAACATTGGAATAATAATTAGAAACCTATTAAAATAAACCTATGAACGTTAATTGTTAAACAAATAGGTCTCCTAGTATCTGGTTTCCTCAGAATGGTACAGAAAACAATGTATCTTTAAAGTTACCAAGCCATTCGTTTGACACAGTACCTAGTAGACTTTCAGATTGCTTTTTATATAAAACCTTCTGAAAAATATTTTCCAAAACTCAGAAATTTAATAAAATGTTTCGTCAAAGAGTCGCCTATCATTAATAATTTGTAACATAGAGCAATCCCGGCCAATATAACGCGACTAGGTTTCAATTGAAACGACGCGTGGGGTCCAACAATTTTTGACGAGCGAACTTGAAATATCTCGAGAACACATGCAGCCGTCGGCGTCGGTCTCGGTTGTCACTATGAGGCTACGACAAGCAGCCACACATACCAAAAGCCCTGAAGTCTGATAACGAGTCACCGCTTCTGTTATCGGTATCGCCCACTAATTGATGCCAAGGTTATTGGTAGTCCCTTCATTTAAGCCTATTAGAGGCTCAATACCAGTATTTTAAACAAAGGGACTGGGAGCCGATCCCAATATTATAATAATTATGATAGTGATTAAACTAAATCGATAAATGACAGACGCAGGTGTAGTATTATAATATTTTGCAAAGCTAGGAAAACATACACACATGTCATACGAGACATGCACGATGGACTATTGTTCATAAACGACACGTGCATGCGTATTATAAGCCAGTTAGAGAATTCTAGAAGGTAGATAATAATACTTAATTTAAGTATGATGCAGCAGCTTAGAAAGTTATAGTACCTACCATTAAATAAAAAGAAACCTCATTCTATCGTAGCTTTATGTGAAAACTTGGAAGTTATCTTTGCTGCAATTTTTATGCAAATTTTAAGCTATTTCTAGGAAAATATTCTAAAAAAAATACAAACACAATAGGCCAATTCATGATTCTCATAGAAGGACAAGTCTTGGAAGGCAGAGGGAAAACAGAGGATGAGAAGATGAGGGATGACCTGAATCCCAAATTATAGGGATTTAACTAGGAAGAGGGAGTTTAGTATTAAAGGGCTATCTCCCAAATTTGACAAAAGCCTGTAGTACCTACGTGCCATCATTATTAATATAAAAAGTAAAAGAAACCAGGAAATGGAAATCTGTCGATAACTTTTTGTCCATTGTCAGAACTTTTTCGTAGGTACATAAAATTCTATAGATGTTTTTGTTAACTTTCTAATTTAGATTGGAAGGTTTGTATTTTTTCAAATGAACATCATAGTGTTTCTTCGTAACTAACTGTTACCTTCCTACTTTCATCTATGTCAACGCCCTTCGACGCAGTTGTGTAAATACAGATTGTTTATACAAAGACCTTTGTATCGTAATCTATGTGCATTAATTTCTGTAATTATATTGCTAGGGATCGCTCTTTGGCCACCTTTAGCTATTAAATATTACTCGATTGTAAATTGCCTATACGATCTTCATAGATCGACGAGGGGAAAATTAACTAGCGTATACTTCATCATCTTCAAGTGATTAGGTAAATTTTTATCGAAGTGAAATAACAGTGCTTTGAGCTGTGTTGTGTTCCTTGCGGTGAGCAAGGTTTTCAGTGCTCCGCGAGGAAACGTTGTGTCAGCAGTGGGGGGACTTTGATCCTTATACTGCCAACCCAACTGTTCCTCTTTCGTTTTACAGGGCCGGCAAAGTGCAAGTGATACCCCTGGTGTTGCAAGCGTCTATAGGCTACAATAACAGTGGGCCGTATGCTTGTTTGCCACGTTAGTGGTATAATAAAAAAATGTGTATAATCTTTCGACGTTAGCAAAAATAGCATTTTTAGACGCGATGATTAAGTCAATGGATGACCAATGAAACAGTTTCATATCCAAAACAAATAGTTTACTGCTTGGCTTTCCTTCTCTTATTTTATCAGTGAGCTCATTTGTAGTAAGAGACTAAGAGCCATGTTTTAACAAGCCGATCTAAGGAGTCCGATGTTTTCAGGGTGTTTAAATTTGATTTTATCTCCTTTACGTTTTAGTGTTCTCTTCAGTTTTAGAAATTTAAAAAACTACTTCCTTCCTTATCCAAAAATGTTCGCCAAAGACGCTAAAATCGTATCACGACACTGCACGAAGAATATGTAATCAGCGAGTCGTTTGTGAATACAGATAGGTACCTACGGATAACCAAATCGTCTCAAGGTTAGCTTATGACGACGTATTTAGCACAGTATTGTGGATTTAATAAACTTGAAATGCACAGCGATGAATCGATATCTAAGGACATGACTTCATCTTGCGAAGATTTTTGTTCACTTCGTCGAGACGATTTTGGCAATCCACGGATATGTTCATATTAACATAAACATAATGTAGGTATGTATATAATTTTGTAATGTTTCATACCTGTCAGTGGGTGCATATTATGAATTCGATATTCGAAAATACTCTTTAGATTTCACTATTCAGTCTTACTATTAAGGCTTAAATATTTTACTTCTATACATAATTACGATGTCTAAATCATCATTATCATCATTCATAGCTTCTATTGACCAACTGCAGGGTAGCCTCCCTTTACGCCATTCATTCTTCACACAAGTAGACTACACTACCGGCACGCTATGATTGCCGTTTTGACGTTTATCCACTCATGAAGTTTCGTATTAATTAGTAATTACATTTGAAGGAGCAAATTGCTGTTCTTTATTGTCAATAGTGATCTAACGATACTACTACAAAAAATATATACAATATGTATATGTATTGTTTTTTTAATTTTCATCCATTAACGTTACGGCTATCATAGCGTGCCGCAAATATAGACTTAGAAACTTAAAAATACAATAAAACATTTCAATCAAAACAGTTTGCAGAGGTTGCAGATGACGAATCAATTTTATTGCTGGTGTCTACTGTCTAGTATTATAACTAGGTACTTACGTCCTTGTCTTTGCCCAGGCATGACGACGGCTCCGCGGTCCTGCCGCAGCAGGCTCTCGCCCTCCGCCCCTGCCTGGTGCGTCATCTCCATGGCTCACAGGTACTCCACTAATATCATAAAACTGATACTGGCATCTGTGTTCTTGGTCGGCGCGATGACGACGGCGTCTGCAGACAAAATTAGATTGAAGAGCTGGATCTGAAGTACCTATGTTACTTAGCATTTTCGATGTGAATGTGTTGTCTTACTATAATATTGCTTTTAAAGAAGAATGAAGGGGAGGGACACCCCTTCCCTTCATTCTTTTTCATTTACCTAAAGGGTGATTCATTGATAGTATCATATGTGTAACCAACAATACATCACCGTTTGAATAATAGTATTTCTTGAATAGTTTCGTGTTTGACACCAAGCAACATAATTATTGTTTAGACTATTTTTATCTTTTATCACCAAGTGGTGACAGAATAAAAAAAATAAGTCATTCTCTGAAACGTAGAGACCTTGATGAATTATAAATTAATTTTAGCGTTATATGGTTTTCATCATTTTAGTGGTTTGTATGTGTTGTTTTTTCAATTGCCGCGAGACTTCGAATCTCAAAACTAGCTCATTACTTATCTTTAAAGTCACTACGTAATTAGTAATAAATCTTTGCTTATTTAATACTATAATACTTCATTAAAACTAGAGATTACTACGCTAGAGGTCCTGAGTTCGATTCCTAGGCCGAGCAGTGTTATTGGATCTGAGTAGCAGCTCGGAGTTTTGATTTGTGCCCGGTTAACCCTTTGAACGCAACGGACGTCTATAGACGTCAAATTAAAACTTGCTCACGACGCCAACGATGTTCGAACGATGTTCAAATCCGACTGGTAGAGTCGGATTAAATGGCAGCTAGTAAAATATAAACATGAAGATATGAGATGATAAATTTGTTGAAATAAAGGACGAACAAAGAATATTTAAATTGTGTGCGTCATACAAATATAAACTGCACTAATGACGATTCTACTTTGACTTTGTAATACGATTGTAGCACATTTAATATCAGCAAAATTTAATATAGCTCATGTAATGTAATGTTCATTGAATCATTTACAATTGGCCGTTGACCCATCGCTTAGGGATGTCGCTTGATATGTTAAAATGTTAATAGAGAAAATAATTATAATAATTGATCAAATTTGTCGAATTCTAATAAATGATTTTGATTTTATCTTAGACTAGCTTCTGCTCGCGACTTTTTCCGCGTGGAAAAGTTACTTTTAATTATCGTTGTAATTTGGCTAATTACCTCAAAATCGTTATAAATTATAGCCTATAATGTTATTTCTACTTTTGGCAATGTATAAATAATAACACTAAAGTTTCATCAAAATCCGTTCAGTAGTTTGAGCGTCAAAGAGTAACAAACATCAATCGTCACAAACTTTCGCATTTATAATATTTTTATCTTAGACTTAAATGACAACCAGTCTAAAATCTACGACAAAATCGACAAGAGATACCTAAATGAGAAATCGTTGAGCGCGGTCCCTAGTATTCTTTTTCCGCGGTATTTGACATTGACCCTGGCGACGTTTTGCGACTTCGGTCACCCCTTTTAACAACAATAAGGACAGCCACAGACCTCAACATTTTGTCCCACAATGATTAGACTTTTTTCTTTATAGTACGGAAAATCCTCATGGACTATCCGCCACCTGGGGAGGCGGCAGTGTGTCGGACTCATACCGACTAAAAACCGTACTTGCCTTCACTTGCCCTATGGTCATGGCCATGGGGGTCCGTGAAATTCGCCACGACCATCACAGGCTGTGGTTATACTTGACAATATACAAGCCTCATATGATCGATCCGTTTCGAGGCTGTTGACTATCCCTCAATCTAATTTTTTTTTTATTTATTTTATTTTATTTTATTTGGGAAACAAACAGATACAATAAAGAAAAAAAAAAACATACAAATAAAACCAAACACAATCCAAAACAGTTTCCACATAATTATATACAATACATTAGCGCCAAAATAGAAAAAAAAAACTAAACATGAATTTATAATTTTATGAATTTATAATTTTAGTTAATTGGAGCAGGAACCAGACAGTTGTGTACAGACTTTTTAAATTTGTGAAAAGAAAGGTGAAATATATCTAAGGGGTCCTTATTACTATTATTATTGTTCATGATTTTTTATTAAATAATACCAAGTTATACATTAGGGGTAAGTAATAAGTGTTATATTTCCATGTTTTGTTTGTTGAAGCAAATGCAGCTTTACTTAGGAAATGGGAGTATCTGCGTGTAGGACCGTTGGCGTGATGACAATCTCTGTGAATGCGACATTTAGGTACGTCGGAATTCTTTATTTGAGTCCAGTTGAGCCTAAACTTTCGAGCACGAATTTCATCCGGCTATTGTATCGGCCAGGTGGAGTGGCGACTTGCGGAAGGCAGCTGCCAGTGACTGGATGAGGACAGCCGAAGATCGGGCTCCGTGGCGTGCACTAGGAAAGGCCTTCATCCAGCAGTGGACGAATACGGGCGGATGATGATGAAGAGGATGGAAACAAAAACGACTCGTAAATAAACGTTAAAGTTTGTATGAAATGAGTACGACAACGAAATAATAATTCAATTAAGTAAGCCTGGTGCGAACAATTCTAATAATAGTTTTATTGGAAATGTGTATTGTAAAGCAGATAACCTCCCACGGACTGAAACTGAAGAGCGAAGACCATAATACATATGACGGCGTTGCGTCAGGCCTTATGATTCACATTATTTTTTAATCAAGAGACAAAGACGAAGATCTGCCAAAAGAGGAACGTCATTTACCACAACCAACAAACTCATTAGTCATGTTCAGTAAGTTCTACCTATTTGCTTTTCGAAACAAGCCTTGAATTCCGATTCCGAAGCAGACTACCTAGTATTCTATGCGTGATGGGGTACCTACCTGGCATTCGTATTCAAAAATAGACCAATAATATGTGTTGTGAGTAATAGGTATTTTATCCCTATCTTGATACCTACATCCATAATTAGCTTTCTAGAGAAACATCAGTAAGGCAGTTATGTAGGTACCTATTGTACAAATAGGTACATAATACCTTTGTAGGTATATCATGGTTTCTATGCGAAATTTGTCTTATCGAAATCGCGTGAAATTTATCTTAATATCTTTGCATAATATTAATTACCTGCATATTCCTAATCCATGATGTGATAATTTGTGTTATTGTATTGATAAAAGGCAAGGTGATGTTATCATTTTAGTCATGTAGTGTATGTAGTCATGGAATAGGAAATTTTACAGATTTTTTTCATAAATTAAAGCTATCCTTAATTTATAAATATCCTTATTATTATAATTATTTTGAACTTCAGAAATTTTGTTTAACCTGTCAGGTTGTGACAAAAATAGTGGAGCATTATTGCCAATGTTTTTTTTAGTTAGGTATTATAGGAAAAGAAATTTGCTAGCCAAGATTGGCTAGATCGGTCATCAGGCCAGGTCTGACACTAAATATATGAAATGAGGTTGATGGCCGACAATAAGTACATATACTTTATTATTTTTCCTGTACTACTAATAACATATTAACACTAAAGGGTAATACCTAAGGCCCATTTTCAGCATGATGAGCAGCAGTTTATTAAAACATTAAGTTCAAACTTAGAAGGTATTTTCACTTTTATCCTGAAGTACAACATTATATAAGTTACATTCATATCATGTTGTATTTAAAAAAGGAACATTACTACACAATTCATCTTTATTACCTTCTGTTACAATTTGTTTATTGAATGAATTATTAATCAATGTGCCTAAATAAAATTTTATTTATTTCCACAACCAAAACAAAAGGTGATCTTTCACATGTCTTGGTGTCACATTAACAATGTAAAAAAGTGAATATGAATCACTAAACACCGTTTGAATAATGAATGGAACACAACAGGCAGGATGTACGCTTGACTGTGCCTCTGCATTAAAAAAGTTGTTTAAATATTTTATGGAGAGCTTTTTAAGTAGGATAGGTACTGTAAGGGAAATATTTATAAAGTAACAGTTGTTAGTTTATATTAAAAAAATGGACTTTAAAATTGTTACTAAAAACGAAATAGTGTCTTTATGGCCTAAATAATTTTGACATCAATCCAGGCAGAGATGTGATTCTCAATATCTCTAGATACTGTTCAAAAAAAATCAATTGGACTTTTCTACAAAAAATAAGTTTAGGATATTGTTTCGAAGTAGGTCGTGTTTGTATGCAGGAAATGTAGGTGGGTATACCCGGGAAATATTTTACGAAGTTACAACAACTAACCTTACACTGGCCACTTACAATTACATATATAAAAAGTTGACCATCAATAAGAATCCGGCTTTTCAAATTATTAAACGAACCTCACCACTAAGAACAGTTAACCGTGCTCATCTCAAAAATATAACTAGCTTCTAACACGGATACCGCATTCCTAATATGATAAGACAAAAATGTACCCTAATCTAACGCATTCAGAAGTTCGCTTATCATGACTCGCATTACCAAATAATACACTTACACTGCTCCTTCCACTTCCAACAAGCTTCCAACAAACAAAATAAAGAGATAATATCCCGTTAGATACCAAAAAGACAATTTATAACGTGCCCACTGAGCGCATGGTCGTCTTATCATATAAATGAATACACTTACCAAAACATAAAATTATAACACTAATTCTATAGAATACTATTTTAAATATAACACTTGAAGAGGTAAATTAAACTTTTTTATTCATAATAACTGCATTAAAGTAGGAATAAAAACACGTGCAACACAACCACCCCCGCTGGCGTCGTTCGTTGCACTTGGTTATGTATTGCCAATGCACAAAATATTTAAACATGCTAAAATTTTGTCAGCGTTAACTTGACTCATTTACAGACGTAAAATTTAAATGTTAACTAAAATACAAATCATTGATAAATATATTCCCATAATCTAATAATTCTGAAAATAATTCAGTTTATTATAATTAGAATATTAATTTAAAATCTAGTAACAATTCTTCAACTGTCAAAGTGTCAATCACACGTTCAAGTTTTTCTCGTTTTCTTCTTCTCTCTTTCTTTTCTTTCATTACATTTCCTTTCTTTGTCTTTCTCTCATTGATTGTCAGTTGTCACTCAAATGGTCAAATGTCAAATTTTGGCGTAATAAAAATCTTGTCTTGACTGGATTTGTTCTATTTTTAAAGTAATTCAGGATTTTGTGAAATAAAACGCAACAATTAGTTTATTTCGTTTTTGAGATGTGCCAATGAAAGTTCCTTTGTTTTAATTAAATAAAATACAGATTTTTTCATTGTAAAACCTCAAAGAGGTTAAAATGGTTAATTCGAGCTTAGCATACGAAATTCTGCTATACATAAATTCATTTTATTTTGGTCTATTCGCGACTTGTGAGCTAGGCACTCTTATCCTGAAATCTGTTTTAATCATTGAGAAATATGATGTGGAGAAAGATCCGACAAGACTCGGCCGAGACTATGGGGTACTTATAGGGCTCTTCATTATTGAGGCGACTCGTCTTATATTGGGACGAAAAGGCAGTTTGAGTGAAAAAGGTAAGTAATCAATTATATTTAAATGGCAGACTCCAGTTCCGAGTGTTGAGTACCACATAACATTATCTTCAATTACTTACAGATATACCTGTACTATTTTCTGTGCTGCTAACCGTGCCTTCAATAATGGGAGTCCTGTACCTCCTCATCTTCCAGGTAGTGGTCTTGAGAATAGAGTACATCTGGTGTACTCTGATGCTATGCATCCAAACCCTAGAGTTTGTGTTTGCATCTATGTTCATTGTAACACTGTGTAAAGGACCCTCCTATGACTAAAAAAGTACAATATTATTATGTTTTGTTGTGTCCTTTTTACAAAGGACTGAGTGCCTTAAGCACAAACATTTTGGGCCAGTATTATTAAAAATAAATATAGAATCAACAATTTATGAAACAAGTACAAATGGGTATGCTCCCTGTTATCCTAAATATACTGCCTTTCAATGACAAATAATAAGATTAATTGTTATCTTAATTTGTATAAAGTATCATCTTAAACCCGTCAGTTGTTCTTGATAATATTCTGTCAAGTAAAATTAATATCAAAAGCATTTTAGAGTCCTCAATTTATTCATAAATTATCAATATTTGCAAGCAAATTATAAGCCAAATTAGAATTCCATATTCATCAAATATTTACATATAATGAGAGAGATCTACAAACCTACCTAGATATTAAAAGTAGTGTGCCCATTTTTATGCTAATGTTGATGGCCATATTTTATTAAAGTCAGGAATATATTCATCACCTCTATAATTTATGAGGGTTCTACAAAAACAAATACCTATATACAAATTTGGCTTGATGTGTATGTAATTCTTGTGTTATTAAAGCAATCCATACCATCATGGGCTATAATATTGTTATACCTTTGTATATTTATTAGACCCTTATTCTTGTATTACGTGAGAGACCTACTTACAAATATGATAAGTAGATAATAAATGAGGGTTGGCATATTTTTTGTGCTAATGCTAGCCAACATATTAAGGGCTATGTTATAGTGATGCCATGCAATATATTTTTTAAATATCAAATGTAGGCCTAAGTATAATGACTGGGTCATATTTTTAATAATAAGATAACAACTTTTAATACCTTTAATGCTTGTGTGTTGTACTTATGCAATGTTTATTGCATTTTTTACATGTATTTGCTGTTTGCAGGTCCCAATTTATAATATCCTGCTTTGTTTTATTATTTAAGTCACATTGATTTTGCAGTTAGGTACTTTTTGTCCTACTATTAATACTGTAGATAAATAATGATTATAATAAATCATTATATTTCATAATCAATCTATCGACTTGTTAACTAAACTGATTATAAATACCAACTCATTACTTGGATTACAATATATTATTATGATAGTGTGATGCACAAAAATTCAATGAACTGTACATACTTAAGTACAAAAGTAAATGCTAAGAAGTACTGTGGTGCACAAAACTTGTCACTATAATTAATAAAAACTTTTTTTCATGAAAATAATAAAACAAATGTATAATATTAAGTATTTAAATGTATTTTCTACTGTTACATAAATGATTATTATTACTATTTATAAAATTGAGTATTTACAAACTTGATTCAATACTATTACAATTACGTTAATCACACTATTTGACTGTTAAAAATTTATGAGATTTGAAATTCTAGTCAATACTATATAAAGCATCATATATTTAAACATGAAATGTATTCTTTATAAAACCACACATCTTTTGACATCAATTCATTAAAAATTGTTCTTAAAAACCTTATTTACATTATATTATATACAAATACATTGTAATTTTAGGATACCATAGAAGCCTTCCCTGTTGTTTGTATCCATCCGTTAAGTGTAACATAAGTGATATTGTGGCCTTCATTTAGATATTTATACAGAATAGTTACTATCAAATCTTCCATTGTTCAGTAGAAATATTACACCAAAGATTATATTGTTAATGTGTGTCATTTTATTTAGAAATGTACTAAGTGTTGTCTTTATGTGTATACCTATTACATTAATGTTTATAACGGATATTATTCAATCATTGTAATAGAATTCTAGTCCAATATTTATGATACAAATAGTCCTACTATATTTACATACATACTATGAAATTATTAACAGAAATATTTCAGATCTGATTAAAATGTTTTTATAAACACTTATATTTGTCTAGTTATAAAATAAATATTTATGAATTGAAATTTTGTTTATGTTTTAAAGTAAAGAGTAGACTGTTCTAAATCTGTAGTACAAGTAACAGAATGAGTGTTGCCTTTATATACTCAATTGGTCACTGTCATAATATAATATCTGTCGTAATACCATATAGCCTATACTCCCCAAAGGGTGAGATACATCAAAAGTGAGGTAAATCCAAACTTGTGAGCTGCTACAAAGAATTTCATAGAAAATCTCAACAATACTGGTCAACCTGGAAATCCAACTAAGGACCTCTAGCATAGCAGTTGTGTTAACAACCACTTGACTAACGGGGCAGTTAGAATTAAATACACTTTATGTGTGTATACTTAATCCATGACTTCATTTTGTTTCTGGTATTCAGCTTGTAGATACAAAGGCATCCGCCCCTTAGCCATCTTATCTCTCTTGTGTACCCTTAGCTCATGCCTCATTAGAGCTTTTCTAGTACCATACTTATTACCACACATCCTACAACCAAACTCTTTCAATCCTGCATGGTCAGCCTTGTAATGTACATCCATATCTCTCTTTGTATAAAAGCCTCTGCCACATTCAGCACATTTGAATGGCCTCTCTTTCCTGTGAGTTAGAAGATGCCTATTCAAATTACTTCGTGTGAGGAATCGCAACTCACATTTATCACAAGAAAAAGGTTTGTCGCCAGTGTGCGTCCTCATGTGAATTTTCAAAGACTCCATGAAGCGGCCTCTGTATGCACATATCTGGCATTGAAAAGGTAAATTAAAACTGTGAAGCTGTAGGTGTCTGACTAAGTTGTCTTTACGGTAAAGTTTGCCACAAATGTCACAAACAAGATGCGATGCAGACTGGTGTCTTGACAAATGTTTTTGATACAATTGAGCCGTCAATAATCTAAAGCATACAGGACATTGTATTCTAACTTTTTTATGGATTTTCGACCTTTTATGAACAACAAATTCATCAAATGTTTTGAAATTGAGTTTGCACAACTTGCAGTTAAAAGATTTTTCGACATGTTCATTCTTGTGGTAGTTACTGTCTTCTGTATCAATCACTGTTTCAAAATCTTCAGAATCCTCACCTGGAGTTTGTCTAAGTAGTTTATCAGTTTCTTGAGCTGATTTTCTAAATGCTACAGCTTTCTTAAGAAAATTGTGGCATGTTGTACATAAATGTTTAGGAAAGTCATCATTTTCACTAAATTCTATGCCGCCAAAGACGCGTAATGCATTCTGAACATCAAATGTACTTTCAGAATTAAAAATTGGTTTAGTACCTTCTGATAAACAAATCCTACATACATTGTGATTGATTTTGCTTTCTACTACATCGTCGTGGCAAGTTGAACTTTGTTTATGTAATTTCATCTGCTTATTGATACGTTCTTTTTTCAGAAATTGCAGCATAAAATATGCACCGGACATTGCTTTGCTTTAGTCGCTAAAATAAACTGTTTTGTTTTTAACAAAATCAGCTGATTCGTACTTGACAAATTGACATTGACACAAAACAATACATTGAACAGAATGATTGAACATTATACATACATATAGGTATTAAACCCATACATGACGACTGTAAGATGACATATTCAGATAGCGGAGGCTTAGACCATATAAATAATGTACTCTGTGGCTTAGACCGGCCCTCCGCCACGACCGGTTTCATAAAACAATACAATTTTATACCACAGATCCACTTAATAGTGATTTTTATTTTTGTAATATTTTTTGGCATAGCTTCAGAGGCCTTTGTGCCATAGTGATTATTTATAATATATTTGATACCACAGACTATGCCGTTACTATTTAACTAATTAGAGAAGGTAAACAAAGAATTTGGGTTGGGTACCAAGGAGACTAAATGATCCGCCAAGCCAATGTCGTTGGTCTACATAATATATATTGTTGTTTATTGTAATTATGTCAACTTGTTATTGTTACAAAGATTCAGGACTAGAAATAAACATTAAAACCAAGACACCTCCCAGAGGTGAGATAATTTATCACAATACTAGATTTTAGAAAATATAATTTTTTGCTCATAACTTGCACAGGAATCGAACCAGTGTGGTTTCAGCACTGACCTCTATAATACAAGGAAGTCAGTGGGTTTCAGTCACAATGTCTAACAATGTGCATGTTATTTACGATTAGCCAGCAGCGTGCTTTTATAGGCAGACAGATACATACAGACAAATTGGTAAGAAACCAGCCTAAAACATTTTAATAATCAGAGCAAGTATGTACTCAACTGCCTTTATTCTGTGTATAATGATAAATTGTTACAAATCCATAACAGGCTTCAATATACTTTAGAGTACATAATAAATCTACTAATATCTAGAACAAAATATAAATTAATATGACAAGAAATCTTGATAGACTGATGTTGAAATGAAAACTAAATCAACAGCCATCCACATTTTGATGCTGAGCTTCTAGATAAGCAGGCATCCTGCCAAACAATAGTTTTTCTCTCTTATGGACATGCCTCTGATGCTTCATCATAGCATTTCTGTATCCAAATGCTTTTCCACACATGTTACACACATGATTCTTAATGCCCAAATGGTCAGCTTCATAATGCCGTTGCAACATAAGTTTAGTGTGAAAAGCTCTTTTACAAGCTTCACATTGAAGTTGAGGCTCTTTATGTTTTAACATGTGACTGTTCAAATTACTCTTAAATAAAAACCTGGCTGGACATTCTGTACACATGTACCTATAGTCCCCAGTGTGAGTTCTCATGTGCGTTTTGAGTAACTCAGAATATCTTCCACGGTATGGACAAAATTGGCATTTGTATGGGAATTCATTCCCATGTCTCAAGCTATGGTTGTGGTATGCACATCTCAGTCTAAATGATTTTCCACAGACATCACAAACATACTTCTTATGGTCAGGATCATGCATTGTCATATGTTCTTTGTAGTATGACCTATTTATTACTTTATAGCACACATTACAAGTTACTTTTGGCCCATATTTTACTTTTACTTTCTTTTCAATTTTGACATCACAGTTATCATCATTTTTCCAATTTTTAGGATGCTTTGTATCATATACACTGCTGTCGCTAAAATCTTGATCATACGTCTGATCATCAACAGTTTCTTCTTTCACTGGCTTTTTCAGCATTTCCTGTGATTCTCTCGCAACTTTTCTGAATAATATAGCTCCTTTGATAAACTCGTGGCACATAGCACACAAGAACTTGGGATAATCGTCATTTTCATTCACTTCTATATTGCCAAATAAAGTTAATGCTTCTAAAATTAATGCTGTGTCTTCGTTACCGTAAATAGGAACAGAACCTTCTTGTAAACAGGTCCGGCACTTCGACACCGTGAAGTCTTTTAGTTTCAATACTTTATTTTCATATAAATTTCTGTAGTATTCATAAGTATTTAATTTATTTTTAGATTTCATCAAATAGTACAATGTGAGCATATTTGTAAGTTAAACTCAGCCCTGAAATTGATGAATTACTATTTTCAGTATTTTGCAATGCTTGCAAACATAGAAATGTAAACTCTGTAAACATTGGTCAATCAATTCACTCAATTGGTCAGTTGTAATAATTGTCGTTTTTTTTATTATTGGTTTTGGCTTGGATACAAAGTCCTTTAGGTATGTAAAGTTTCAACCCTGTCAGACAGATCCTTAATTATGTAATCATAGATGAATGATATTATTTTTCTTTGAAAAGAAAATGGACAAGATTAATACAATCGTTATTAAGGAATTAAATAGATATGTACACAAAAATTGCTACATGTCGCTTTCTTTATGGTACACAGGCCAGCACATCAAGCTACCACAATCTGTCAAAATTCTTTGATAGATTTTCAACTTTAACACAAGGTAATAAGGTTCATATTCAATTGGAAAAATTTTACAGATTTGGATAGGTTGACCTGCTGGCGTCTGTACATACTTTGATTTATGTAATTAAGTAATAATATAAGACCTACAATAGGTGAGAAACCATAAAAAGAGTTTCAGAAACTCAAATTCAATTTTTATTACTGCCCTGATTCTCCTTCCAGACCAGCAAAACAGTTTTTTTTTTATTACAGACAAGATAATACATTTATTTTTGTTGAAACTTGTTGCGATAATTTTTATGATTTGTAATAACAGTGTTCTAGACTATAGAATATAATTGTGCTGCAGGCAAGGGTCCTCCTCTCATAATGAGTGGAATGAGGCCTTAATCCACTATGCGGGGTCAAATAATTTGTATTCTGTAATAGAAAATCCCACTAACATTGGCTGATCTTGGGGTCCATGCCACAAATGTCTAAATGTCAACTTCTGATTTCATCATATGAGCTTCAATATAAGCAGGTGTCCTCCCATTTGCCCTCTTTTCTCTTTTATGAACATCTAGTTGATGTCTCATCATGGCTTTTCTATATCCAAATGCTTTACCACAGACATTACAAACATGGCTCTTTATTCCTAGGTGATCAACTTCAAAATGTCTTTCTAAAATTAGTTTAGAATGGAATCCCCTCTGGCAACTATCACATTTAAACATTGGCTCCTTATGTTTTAGTGAATGCTTATTCAAGTTACTTTTAGTTAAGAATCTTGCAGGACATTCTGTACACATATATCTATAATCTCCTGTATGTGTACGCATGTGAGTTTTCAAGAGTCCCAAATTACGACCTCTATATGGGCATAGCTTGCATTTGTAAGGAAAGTCTGAACTGTGTGTGAAGTAGTGGTTTCTATATGAACATCTTTGTCGAAATGATTTCCCACAGATATCACACACATATTTAACCACGGTTTGATCATGTAGGGTAATGTGATCTTTGTAGTAAGCTTTTGTAATGATTTTGGAGCATATTCTACATTGCACTTTAGACACTTTCTTCTTGTTCCTTGCCTTTGAATCATCAACAGATATTTCATTGGCACTTACAACAGCTGTGAAAAAGCTTTGCAAAGCAGCTGTATTGGTACTTTCTGCTGTCCCTTGGGCACTTTCACTGTCACGCGACTTGTTTGAATGAATGCTGCTTTTCGATAGTGTATTTCGCAATATTCCATCAGATATTTTTGCAGTTTTTCTAAAGAGCACTGCAGCTGCTAATAATTTATTACAAGACTGGCATATGAACTTGGGATAATCGTCGTCTTCACTTATTTCTATGTCACCAAAAGTGATAATATTTACGGAAAAATCAGGTTCCTGGTTATTATAAATGGGAATATCACCTTTCTTGAGACAAATCCTACATTTGCAGATACTTTTATCCTGTTGAGATGTACTTGCAGAAATTTCACAGTTATCCTCTACACTTCTATCAAACCGTTCATACGTCGCTTTCTTAAACAATTTCATTAAATAATAAGTGGAAACCATCGTATTAATAATTTTAACGAAATTGAAAGCAAAGCAAGGGAGGGAACTCGGGGAACTTGTTTGAACTGTTTGAAGTTTGTTTGTTTTTGTTTTCTTTCTTATTATTTTGATAGTCAGTCCGTTTCCGGAGTATTACAGAGGTCAGTTTCCGGTTATTTAATTTTTCTATTATTATTTCCGATGGTTGTGATTTTTCTGAACTTAAAACTGAGACTTTTGAGCCAGTTAAATATATTATCTTTATTAAATTAATAAACTAGCTTAGTACAGCGAGAAGCATAATACCGATACCACGAGAAACACAAAATAATGCAATTATTTTCAACCTTTTTAGGGTTCGTAACTCAAAAGGAAAAAATGGAACCCTTAAAGGATCGCTTTGTTGTCCGTCCGTCTGTCAAGACCGTAGACAGAGGAAACTATCTCTCCTCTGTCTACGGTCAAGACCATTTTTCTCAGGAACGCGTGGAGGTATCAAGCTAAAATTTATATCAAATACTCAGATCTACTGTCCTTTGGAGCTGTGAAAAAATCAAACTTCTAAGCCAATGCAATCATAAGATACAGCCGTTTATGCCGCAAATTTTCTAAACTCGCAAGGGAATCAAAACCTACAGGATACTTCCCGTGAACTCAGAATCTTGAAATTTGGTACGAAGCACCGTCTTATAGCATAGATATAGAAAAATTGCGAAAACCGTACATTTTTAGTTACAATTTAATAAAAGTATTTTTAATAATTTTACAGTTACTACCCCTTTCCTCATGAACGCGTAGAGGTATTAAATTGAAATTCATATCAAATACTCAGGTTTGTAATACCTTTAAGCTGTAACAAAATCAAACTTCTATGTCAACGCAATCAAAAGTGTACCTACAGGTTTGTACGGAACCCTCGGTGCGCGAGTCCGACTCGCACTTGGGTACTTTTAAACATAATGAAGTATGTAATAGTGTTGGGTAGGACACGACTTGAAAAAGAGTTTGTAAGAGTAGCCTCTTTTTTGCACTGAGCCAGTACAATGTCCCACTTCAAATGAGGCGAGGTGTACTGAAGCTCGGTGATACATTTGAAGTTACGAGTACTGATGAGTACAAATATGACATTTGATGTTATTGCAGTACAATTACAGTCTGTCTGAACTGATTGATGACATATTAATCGCAAAGTAATATGAAACGATTACCATAGTAATAGTAAATATGGTTTGTAAGTAGGTAAATAAACAAATATAATTTAAAGTATAATTATAATACTATATGACTAATTAATGAAAATACTGTTGAACAGTTGAACTGTAATATTAAATATTTCCCTCACTTGAGACCTGAAACGCGCACACGTAATGTTCGTTCATTGTAGAATGACGAGTAATTTTAATTTGTATAGCATGCGTCTCGCTCTCTCTCTGTCCTCGTCCTATAGCTTTACGCAGACGGAGAGTGAGTAACCCGACTTTACGACTGCCGCGACATAAAATTTGAAGTAGTACAATTTACAATCTTGAGCCGCTCTTACATTTTGACGTCATGTACGGGACAAATGTACTGCCTCTTGTAAGTCCTACCCAACACTTAAATCAAACTGTCAATGTCAAGTAAATTGTATGGCATCTGCGCCTCTGGTCGTAGGAACGATGCTTCGCACGGAACAAATATTTAGGTATGAGGCTTACAGATAAAGATGTAGCATTGAACTGGACGGGTGGCAGTTAGTTCAATGCTACATCTATTCTATTGACCATATCACCCACTGACCTCTGTATTATTGAGGTCCGTGATAACACCTCTCTAAAAACCATAGACTTAGCATTGAACTGAATGCTACAATAAATTTTTGACAAGAATTATTGCCGATTAATCACAAACCCTTTACAGGAAACCGAATTTAAATTGGTACAATTGTTTTGGAGATATATGGGAACTATCTATCTTTTTATAATGTTAGGCATTTTCCAATGTAAATTCTGAAGGTGAAGTAAATTTCGACGTGGCGGGTGGGACTCGCGGTGGCTTAGTGGTAATAACTGATGTACCTAACCAGAAGACGCAAGTTTGAATCATGCCCGCGGTCGAATTTTTCCTTCGCTAAATAACTTTAAAATGGGAACTATCGTTTGCAGCGCCCCCTGGCGAGTTAGCACTTAGCACCAAAGTCCAATATTATACAAAACACACATAGCTACCTATTTATGAACGGAACGGAACCATTGCCGATGAACTTGAACTCGCTAGAGTATTATAATTCCGTGCTGATGAATCGCAAACATTTTACAGGCACCTTCGCAAATCGTTTCGGGAATAAATGGAAACCACTGACCTCTCTAATATAAGTACTGTATTACAGAAGTCAATGATGGGAACATTCGATTGCACCATAGTTTGAGTTTTGAACGTACCTATATTGTCTGTACAAATTCTTCTGACGAACACAACTCACTTAGGAACAGAAGTATTTTATGCTAACACATTTAAAATCACCTCTGGATAGGTGTTACATAGCATAGTAGATTCTCTTCTCCCATTCCCTTGAAGGAAATGCATGATTGTTTATCACAGAAATATTTATATGGTGGAATTTATAAGTAATAGAAACAATTTTTATTATAGAAAACAGTATATTTTATACTTATCTACTTTATTTCTAAAATAATGTATGAAATAAGTTTCACAATATTAAATAAATATACATGTTTCCCAGTCCGAGCATACAGAAATGTGGGGTACTAGGTCCTACTACCCTACATTTCTTTATGGACCACTCAGTCTGGAACACTTGTATCTGCTGCAGTAATTTTAGGCATCAAGATGTCAATTTATCTCTTAAATATGAGGGCATACGACCCTTACTAATGATCTTGTCTCGCTTGTGTACTTTTAGTTGATGGCTCAATAAATTGTCCCTGTGGTTAAAGCCTTTGCCGCACACCTCACAAATGTGACTCTTTACTGTCAAATGTGCATTTTGGATATGCTTTTCAACATCACGTTTTGTATAATAGCCTTTCTCGCATACTTCACATTTGTAGTTACAGATACCCTTGTGCCTCTGAAGGTGTCTAGACAAATTACTTTTCGTAATAAAACGAGCTGGACATTCAGTGCATTTGTAATTGTAATCTCCTGTATGTGTTCTCACATGGATTTTCAGTAGACCTTGATGTAACCCTCGGTATGGGCAAAACTGGCATTTATATTTTAATTCACTACCATGAGTGAGGCAGTGAGTTTTGAAGCCAGATGAATGTTTGATTACCTTCCCACATTTGTCACAAATATATTGTTTAAATTGCCCTCCATGTTTTGCTAAATGTGATGCATATTGACTTTCTATTATATTTTTGTCACAAATAGGGCATTTCTTAAATTTTGAGTGCTTTGGGGTTTCTTGTTCATATTTATACTGTGGTGTTTGCTTACTTTTAGGTTCTTTCTTATCATGCATTCGTTTGATATGGTCACTGTAGTATTGTGTGCTTATCATTTTACTACAAATTGGACATTCAACCAATCTCTCAGCTTGTTCTTCAGCAGTACCATGCATTTTCAAATGTTGTTTTATATATGCTTTGCTTATTTTCTTCCCACAAAACCCACAGTCTACTTTACCATATTTTTTCTCAATTTTTTGTTTGTACTTGTCCCGATGTTCTTGTACATGTTCTTCATAAGTATCTTTACTAACAGTTTTAAAACAAATTTCACAATTCCTTTGGGTGGAAAGTAATTCTGGGTGAGCTTTTTCACTATGTTGTGTAAGTTCTTGGACAGTATCAAAAACAAGGTAACATTTTGCACATCCTGGTTTTGTAAGTCTCTGATTGTCTTTGTCAGAAACAAATATCATTACCATATCATTGTCTGTTTGCTGTGCTATATTGCTGTTCATGCTTTCATCATGCTTCTCTTCTTTTACTGTATTTGTTAAGTCTTTACAATAATTAACCTTTTGAGGATCAGTATCGTTATTTATAAAATCATGATTAGAATCATCCCTATCACATATAATAATATTGAAATCACCCACTTCTGAATCGGAACTGTAGTTGAACTCAAGATATTCTCTTTTTATGAATGGTTCACTTTCATTTTTATTAACTGAGTCTTCTGAGCCACTGTCTAAATATTGCGTCATTCTGAGTACTTTGTCAGCTTGTACAGCAGTTTTCCTGAATAATTTTGCAGCTTCCAGCAACGTGGAACAGGTTTCACATAGATACTGAGGCAGGCCATCATCTTTACAGACTTCTACTTTTCCAAACTCCACGACGTCTTCTGAAATATCCTTGATTCCGAAAATTGGTATTTCCCCGTCATCCAAGCATATTCTACACTTTTCCGGCGAGTGTCGCCGATTTATCGGATCGTTAGCAGGTAATACTGTTGAACTTCCTGCATGGCATTTTTGACGATTGCGAGTGAGCATTGTTTGATTGAACTTGATTTTAATCACTCACTTGTTGTATGTTGTATTATTGGAAAAAAGGCAAATTAATTACTTTCAACATGACTGATCGACTGACCTCCAGCCATCTCGTGACGTCATAGCTGTCAATTCAAACAGGTAGGGTGAGCAAAACAAATATTTTTGAAATAATATTATCTAAGTATTTAACATATTCCACCGACTGTTACTTAGAAGAAAATTAGATATTATACCCTGTGTTTTTAATAAAACCATAGGTTGTTATCGTCGTCTTGAAAAAAATCCCCTTTTTGGTACCTATTTATCTTTGATTCATTTGACGTGGTTAATTTCTTTTTGCCAATCGTCAGATTCTCAATTTGGCTTTCTAATTGTCGAACATTATTGTCAGCCACCCTATGCTAATCAAGTGCCAGTTAAATTCAATAGGATTTAAATGACATTATTCTAGGGTGGCAGCTTCAAAACTTTAAAGCCATGGAAGTTTTTCAGCTTAAAAATATATTAAAGTTTTAAAATTTCAAAAGAAGAATTTTTATTTTCTTTGCAAGCTGTACTTTTTTGACAGATCGGAGTCATTCGAGGTCATTGACATGGTCATTCCTATTTCATTCTTATTTCTTTTTCTTTGTAATATATTTGACATGGTTTCAGAGGCCTTTGTGCCACACTGTCAGTCAACACTGTCATCTATGGTCTGTTATATAAACAGTACCTACACGTATACCACTTCACTGACCTCTTTAATACTGTGAATACACTACAGTATAAAATTATTATGAATTGAATTATTATTGTCATTGTGTAACGTGTAGGCATGGAAGTATCAAGTAATCATGAAGGTATTAAATACCGAGTAGGCAACATCAGTGAGTCCATCCGATGAACTGGCGCATTATTTAAATGTAAATACGAAGTCCATGAACGAAAATTAATCAAAGACAATAATTCAATTTATTTATTAAATAGTCACAAGTGCAGATAAGTTTGCCGCACTGCACACGATGATTTTAATTATCCAGTTTCGAACACCAATCTCAAACAATGTAAGCATTTTTCGATGATATTGGTACGGTAGTTTACATTGTATTATAGAATTTTATAACTTTATTATAGAATCAAATAACTTTTCACCGCTTTATCATGAAATAGCAATTTATCTAAAGCTCGATGAATCCTAGTGATCTCCAAAAGACACCGGGCCTAAAAATATGTGGGGCAGGCCAGGCTGGGAGATTCATTGATTCATTAAATCACCGGATTTATACCGCCTGCATACAACCAATGAATCTCCCAGCGACCTTTACCAGGTCATCTATCCATCTCGTTTTCCCGTGCGTAGTCTGTTTTTCTTTTCATTTTAGCTGCCATAAATATATACTACGAGCTGTGTCCTGGCCAGCCCACTGCCACATCTCTCAGCAACGGCAACTATTGTTCTTCTACGGATCTCTTTATTTTTGATTCGGTACGCTAGAAAAATGTCAAGCATTAGGTAGGGGAGATAGGGGAGCGATGGGCACTTTTTCACATAATTAATTAATAACAATCCAATTATCAATACAATCAATATTTATTGCCAAGGTTAGTTGTACCATACATTCGGCTAGATGTTTACAAAGAACAGTCTACAAATTATAATCAGTCTCAAAGTTATAACAAAATTTCAGAATCATGTCATTTGTGCCCAAAGCTCCCCACGGTAGGCTTAGGCACCCCCTGTGGTAGGTTTGGGCATGACATATAAAACACTTTATATTCATAAAATAAAACAAATATAAAAAGTTATATAATCTCATGTAGTATCTAAATTAAAATAAGTAATCAACAGAGTAAATAAATCAACATGTTTATCATATTTTGTCTTTATCCAAGATTAATTATTTTTTCCATCCTTTGACGCTTCAATAGCATGTAATACTATAATATTACGGAATTTCGCGTCGCATTCCCTTTTTTTTAATTTAAACGTCATCTTTCTGAAATAAAATTAAGTAAGTTAAACATTAAAAAAAAATCAGGTAACGCATAGTAAATTGTATCATTAATACATTATAGCTGGGAGCATTGGGCATGCCCAAACCTCCCTCAAAACAAGTGACCATTGCTCCCTCTGGATACTTATTCGATGTAATATTCCTGTTAAAATTTGTGGTTAGATATTTTAGCATGACTTTCAGACTAAATTATACAATAGCAAAAACATATAAAAAAGCACATACCTTTGGTTGGTTCTTCGCTTATTTACTCTGAAACCACAACAAAATAGTCAAATTGACCGGTGTCAAACCTAAATATGCGTGTGTTTGTCAACTAAAGAAAATAACAGATAGTCTATGGATAAACAACGTTGCTAATGGGTAAACTAAGCTACCAAAATGGAAAAATAATAAATTCTATATTAAAATTGGAATAACAGGGAGGTGCCCATATCTCCCGACTGCCCAACCCTCCCCTATCTCCCCTACCTACTTTCTCTATGCCTCTCGTATTTAACTTGAGTTTTCATATGAGTTCCACACCCACAGCTTTATTAAATAAAACGTAGGTAATTCGATAAAAGCATTCTTTATTTATGTTGAAAAATAAATAATAAGTAACCAAAACATTCTGGACTTAAATAAATCACAGACAAAACGTAATATTAGGTACCTACAGTTAAGTTATTTGCGATGTCAAACTTTATTCAAGAAAATATGTTCAAAACGCATGAATTGCATTTTTAAAATTATACAAATTAAAAGATAAAAAATATTGGGGTTGGTTGGTGGAATTAAAGGTTAATTTAGACAATCGCAAGAAATTACAATAATTATAATGCTAAACAATTTGTACTAGCAGACATGCTGTTTGGTACCTACGTATTACGGTATCCTAAAACATTCGCGGTCAGTGGTCGGCACGATACGTGAGCACAGAACATTCACCCGCGCAGAAACTAATTTAGAGATCAGTCTCCAGAGCTAAAATGTCGAAATATGAATTTATTCCGAGGAATTGCACAATCTGACCTTTTTGGGTATTATTCTACTTTGTCGCCTTTTTTGGTATTATTCCACAAAGCCGTCCCACTGGTGGGGCAAAGTAAAAGCCTTAAAGTTTGCAGTGGAATCTGCCCTGCTAAATAGATTTTAGTGAGGCAGTTTTCACTAGCTTAAAATTTGTAGGAGTCTCCTCCATCAGGGTCGGCACTTTAGAGTTTGTGTAGGTTGGTTTGTAACAACTTAACCTAATCTAATTTTTACTTCGAATAGGTTAGGTTGTTAGGGTTTTTTTTAATATGAGGAAACCAGCGGAAGCTGCCCCTCTACAATTTATTTCGTAGGATAGATTCCACTGCGAAGTTTAAGGCATTCTACTTTGACCCATCAGTGGGGCAGCTTGGTTGGGCAAAGTGGAATAATTCTATTTTTGGCCCACCATTTGTCAGAACCAGAAGTTGAGGTACGCGGACGACAACAGACGGGGAACATTTATCGCCCACTTAGGTATACGACGCGTCGTATAAACGCGCCCTTACATGCGCAAAAACTCTCATCTCCATTACTCGCACAGCGCTCACGTCGTCGTGCCGCTATTAATATTCACAAAATACCTAATATCCGATTAAACAATATTTAACAAGCTAATCATAAATACAACAACTCTACGTTTCTGTAGGATTCTATAAAAGCGCCATTTTTTTAATGTTCACTTCAAAATTTTGAGATTATGTATTTTGGTTTAATTATTTTTTATCCTCTCGATCCAACCGACGAGACGCTTCTCAACTTAAAATGAAACTCATAAAACGATCAACTGTATGTATCTGATTATGTAAAAAAAAATAGTTCATAACAAATGAAAGAATATCCATTAAACAGTTCTATGGCAGCCGTTGCATATCATATTGGTACTGAAAGCAGATCTAAATATGATTATTTTTAAATATCTGAACTTTGATACATAATAAACTGGCTTAGTAACTGGTTAAATACATTGTTTTGAGTTATTAGCTCAGTTGCTTTTTCCGTGGCGGGTAAAGATAATATGGTACAGATGATCAAGCAATAGGTACTGGCAAATTTTCCCAATTGAATACCAACCTTATAGTTCTAATTTAAAGTTGAAAATCAATCAAAGAAATTTGACAGATTGTGGTAGTTTGATGTGCATGTGTACATGTATACATTTGCGAACATGCATGAATATATTTTCTTATATGGCCGATACTCTGCAATTAAGATTTACCTACGAAGATATTATCAATCTATGTATAAACTTCTATCCACTAGAAGCCTTCTACACAGTTTAATTTATTTTCCTCTTTGTAGCTTTCGAGATTTTTTAAACGTTTCGTTCGAGTAAAGTGATGATTTCGTTGGTAACAATGAATATAATATTTTGCGGTATAAGTATTGTATATTTAAATAACATTATTTATAGAGTAGAATGATTTGTTCACGATACAAAAGGCAATTAATTAAATTCAACTAAAAAATATTCTAAGGACCGAGTACATTTTTAAAAAAGTTTGCAAAGCCAGTGCTTACGTCATTAATGTTGTACTTTTATGTAAAAAGCGACGGTATGCCACAACGTCGAATACAAAGCTAATATAAAATCCTACTATCTACGCTTCTAACATCCACACAGTACTCAAACGATACTACGCAACAGATGTTAAGCTCACTGATTTTTATCAGTATCTACATTATACCACTCAACTTTATGGCCTTTCTGCAGTTGTATAGAAATACATTACCAATTTATTAGGCAATCATTTTCTGTTGCAAACTACAGGTCATACAGTTTCGCGATATCGGTACCTATTATGTTCAGTTCAGCGAGAGGATTTCCTTTATAATAAGATGTATGCCATCTTTCGCATCAATTAAGAAGCCTACTCTGTTTGGCCAAACATATTTACCTCATAATCTCATAATACGTACAGTCCCGTAGCAAGATTTAGGAGATCAGTGAATTGTTTTAATGTATGAGTTTTATTATCAATTCAAGTTCAACATAAAGTAAGTCGAGAGCTGTAATCAAGACAAGGTTTAAGACTTACGTCGACAATTATATTTGTTAATTTCAATATTTCTCTAAAGATATAAGAATCACCGCACATATTATTTATTAAACTTTGCGACGCAAACACTAAACTAATAATAAACTAAGTATATTTACTAAAACTTTAAATACTAAATGGAATTACTAAAATACTATTTTATTCTCACTTTTCCGTTTTTATATTAATATTAGAAGTGATTTTGACGTACTTATAATACGTATTTGTATTATAAATAGAGATTTACATGATTCAAAAATTATTTAATGAAGTAAAAGGTGACATTTTCACATGCTAAAAAGTCTGTATATTTATCACTATGTATATGTGTATTGTCAAATACTAAACAGATTACAAAAGAAGTAATGTGTTGGCATGTGAAAAAATACCTTAAATTTCAAATGTAACAATGCAAGTGAAAAATAGTTTTTATAGGTACTTGATGACAATATGGAAATTAATAATTATTATTGCGTTAACAATTCCTTTTACAAGTACTAAAACTATGGGCTTAATACATAGATGAAATATATACGTAACATTTGTCTAATAAATTGGTGCAATTATATCTAATATTATTGTAACATATACTTATACGTTAATTTTGTTTGTTGATTTTTAACAAGCCTTTAAATAGGAGAGTTTAATAAAGACACTGGCAGTTTATTATATCTAGGAAGTTGCATTCTAGCATGTTTTCAGAACGTTATCGGATATCATCTATCTGCTATCGCGTCAGTCTTGTAGAATAAAAATATGAATTCGTGAAATGTTACAGAAAATAGCGAATGTTCGACGGCGAGGCTTCTAGATTTTTTTCTGCCTTGTGAGGCTTTTAATCGTAGAGAAAAGTTGTTTAATTTTACTCTCAAAAAGTTTGAGAACCTTTGTTCTAGAAAATATGTCTCTAGACTCCTACTAAGGATAAATATTTTTTCTATTGTTCCAAGGAGTCCCTAGTTGTTTACCCATAGATTAAGTTTCTTAATAAGTACTGTGTTCCTTTAACGTGTCTATTTTTTATTGGTGTTTCTTTTAAAGCTGTTGGTTAGCAAGCTATACTTGGTTATATGTACCTTTAGATAGATTTATTATTGACTTATATCTGAAAACATGCATAAATGAATTTAACTTGTCAATTTTACTAGCTTTGTTACAACAAACTAATCATTAAAATACATAATACTGCATGTTAAACAGTAATGTATTAAATTACTCTATATAAATAGGTTTTTGGTAAACGTTGTCAATACTTGTCAAATATCTGTATAAAATAGGGCTTATTTATTTTCTCTTCGGGTTAAGCCTGCATAGCGCGCACGAATATAAGGTGCGCCATTATTTTCTCGACGCATATTTAGCGCCGAAACAATGGGTCGAGTGGAGATAATGAGACGACATGATTATATCGCGGAATGTATGTCGAATGAAGTAGAATTTATAAATAATATAATTAGAGAGAAGACCGATCCAGCCTTGTTATAATTTGGTAACGGACTCCTTTGAAAATATTAAAACAATAGTTTTAAAGATCATGTATGTTGGAAGATTGATCACTTTTCGACCTTATGCTTTATATCGTAAGGTTGAATTGTCGTCGACTGCTAACTTAGTCAATTGTACCATTATGGTGGGATTAATAATACCATTGAACGATCTAAATTCATAAGCAGATCTAGTTTAATTTTTGCGTAATATAGGTACACAAGAGCATGAAAAATATGGGGACTTATACTTTATAAGTGAATTGATATACATAATTAGACAGAATACAGATAGACATGACGAAATATAACAATATATTAATTTATCTATACTTACTATATTATATACTGGGAAATTTATACTGACCATTAAACTACAATTCATTTAACGTCAACGTTCACTCTCGCTACCATTTTATCTAAATGAGGCCTTAATTTTATTCCTATTTTATTGTTTAATTTATAAAGGAATGTCAATTTTATAAAAGTACAGAAAGCACAGTTTTTTTTAATTTGTTATTTATATTAGTTGTCGCATTTATTATAAACGTTTAGAATGTGTAATAATAATGCTGTAGCTTAGAGGGTAATAAATGCAGTTTAAAAAAAAAACACATTTGTTAAAAAGTGGACTTATTACTCTACCTCTCAGCTACAGAATGTTTGTTCTATTAAAACTATCAGCTATAAACTTTGTCAAAATCTCTTAACAGTACTTTATCATAGACAACAATCATGCGCTACAATATATACTTTTTGAGCTATATTAAACTTTACTATAATGCCTTATGTTATATTAAAGACAATCACGAAGCTCTATTTCACCAATTTCTGATAAGTACCTATTATCATACCAAATATAACAATCCCGAATCGACACAAAAGAGGCTATATAGGTTGAATAATATTCAACATTTTGTGAGCAATACAACATTTATCGAGCTTACTCTTCAAAATGAAGGAAAAGATGGAAGGACGGGGTTTAAAGGTGTACGTGTAAATTAATTCTTGAAAGATACTTCTAAGGTATCGTTTTTTAGAGGAGGACAGGTTATATTGGACTCCCACCGGCAACTTTTCCTCTCCACTTCCTAACTCGCATTAAGTCAGCGTGATGTTTATTATAACTCTATCTTTTTGTATTTTTTTGGCATTTTCCATGCTAAGATTTTTCAAAGTTATTAAGCAAAGGAAAAAATCGACCGCGGGCAGGATTCAAACCTGCATCTTCTGGTTAGGTACACCAGACGCTATGACCACTAAGCCACCGCGATACCTACCCGTCATGTCGAATTTTTGCCTTCACATTGTGAATTTACGTCTTTATGGCGACGTTACAACTCTTTTACAGTGTGACAATTTGACACAGAGCAGTCGGTTTAATCAGAAATTGGTGAATGGTCAAAGTTATATAACCAAGTAGTTAATTAAGTAATGTAGCTGATAGTTCATAGTAAATACGTGCTCAAAAACTTCAACAATATTCTTAAGCCGAACTCTAGCGCCAGTCAAATATTGAGGGTAAGTAAAATTTTAATTAAATAAATATATTTAGTTCTAACGCTTTTAGGTTAAGTTAGTAGTTAAGTTTAATTAATGAAATGGGATAACAAAAGAGTTGATGAATTTTTACGGTTTTTCAAACAGTTGTTTTCAACAGCTTTTTTTTCAATAAAGCATTAGATATTGTTATTATTAGTTAACACCAAAATATTTGTACTAAGCCTTAAAGAAATACGTTTTCTGATGTTTGAAGTAAATATGGAATAAAAAGTTGCTTAATCCCTTGAACGCTTTTAAATTTTAACAATATGATTTGATTTTGCTGTAATATGTATAAAAAGTCGTGGAAAAACAACGACGCTTTATTAATGTATTTATTAATATTGAGATAATCGAAGCATATTAAGAGCTTGGGGATATATAGGAAGATTCTTCGACAGAGACAAACAGTTTAGAGAAACAGTTAGCTCACTGGGACGCAGTTCAATGAGACTTAATACACTGCCTAGGTATATGTTACAGTGTTACAGTACGAAAAGTCTATCTCTAGCTTTGCATACAAATGCAAACTGCAATTGCAAACAAATGCATCCTGCCAAAGCTAGAGTTAGACTTTTCGTACTTTATTGGTGTGCACACCTACAAAGGTGTGCACACCAATAATGTAGATTGAAAGCTGGCTTGAAACTCGGCCCGCACTGTTTCATGTATAGGCGGATTGAACGCTGTTTTTGGTGGTCTAATTACTCTCCGAAATGCAAAGCAGAGTGTACACCATTCGAACATTAATTATTATTGGAAAAACGTCAATGAATTCAAAATCCTCTTGGAAATCTAACGGAGAATATTCTAAGTGTTTTTTTTCTTTAATTTGATTCTTAGAAGTGAGATTGAATGTTCCCTAAACATAGATTTGACGATATTTGTTGCGCTCCTGCGTCTAGGATATTTTTCTAAACTTGAACAAGTGGTAACCAAAAACTGGTCTATGTATTCAATAATGACTTTAATATTCTGTACGAGGTGAGCCATCTGTCCACTCTAAACTGCGATATAGGTGGATTATTAATAAATTGTCTAAAAAGTCACCTCCTAATACTAAAGGACCGTAATGTTCAACCCTGCAAACTATTCGTATCACTAAACATCGTAAACTACTTAGTTTACTAAATACTGTATGGTTTGAAGACGACACTCATTACGCGAACCGACTGTACAATGCAGACTAAGTCTACGCCATAACAACACAAAATTGTGCACTCAAATATAATAAAATAAATAATTAAATTATATATCACTCCTCCTTGGACAAAACAACGGAATATTTTTCACGTGGCAACACTAGGATGGTGTTGGTAACACTGTTATTAGAGAGCGACGAGCCGTGTGTTGCAGTCGCGCCATTTTTCTTGTAGCTTCCTGTGCTCTTCGTATTGCTGTTCTGTTACTTGCTTTACTGCTGGTGCGGTCTGGCGGGACAAACAATATTTATGGAGGGTCTTTCAAATTAATGGTTAGGTGGTGGGAACCATACTTATTTTAATTTAAATAGATGGTATTTTTTTTATATAACGGAAAATCTTCAGGGTATTTCAGACTCGTACCAACTAAAAACCGCACTTGCCTTCGCTTGCCCTATAGTCATGGCCATGGGATCTGTAAAATACGTCTCGAACATCACTTAGTGATGAACTTGTTTTATAGATTAAATTATTGTTTTGGCTACTAACTAATAGTTATCAGTAAAAAGTGCTAGCTGAATACTGTAATCATGTTTTTTTTAAAAGAGTGTCTATGGAGTTTCTTGCGGGTTCTTCTCCATAAGACCCACTTTTTGGAACCGTGCAACTAGTTTTGACATTTCAGAAGTGCCGTAATGGTCAAATTGAAATAAAATGTTTTGACTTTGAACTCTTTCACACATCCCCTTACTCATAAATATTATAAGCTGTAAATATTAACAACACTTTTTTATCTAAAGAGACAATGTTATGAAAAACATTAAATTCTGCGATAACGCCATCATAATTTTCTAACTGGACGTACTAGAATACGTAAAGTTACTGTTGCGTTGTCATTCTAAGAAGTGAACTAGAGCTACAAAGATTGAACACCGAAATCAAATCGAGAAACTCGCGGTTGACCAGTTTTCACCCTAATTACCATGTGAGAATACGGTCGAAAAGTGATCAACCGCTAACAATCTTCACCGTACCTTAATTTTCCTCGGATCCAAGTTAGCGCCGAAGTTCTGCACCCCCTTAGCTAACTTGGTGAGCGGCGAGAGCACCATATCTTTGGTGGCACTGCCCACAGGGCTAGCGATGTTCTTGAACTGCCGTATAGCCGACTCACTGTGCGACTGTGCTATGTTCAAAGTGATCTCATGCTGAGAATTGGAACGGACGTGGAAATTCACGCCCTCAGACTGCCCATCATCGAAGTTCAACTCGTTAGAACTATGCGACAGTTTTTGAGCCAGCATCAAGGAATTTGGAGGCGCTGGCTTCGCGAAAGCGCCATCCACTTGAATCTCTGGCGTTTTGGAAGACTCGATATTAAACGGATTGATTTTATTCACGTTTATCGGAGTTTTGGAAGCTTGTTTCTCAACGTTAGTCACAATTTCAGTAGGTATAAACACTTGGGTATCATGTGGTTCGATTTTAGACGAATATAGAGGATTTTGGATGAGTTCACAGTCATTTTCCACTTCCGATTTCTGTTCGGGTTTACCTATGTAATGTTGGGTGTTTTCAAAATTATCTAAAGTTGGTTCAAAGATATTTGTTCTATTTTCGTCATCGGAAGAATAGTCGGAGCTCATGCCATCAGAGAGGCTGCCTTTTTTCTTATTGTCTTTGTTTTGGCCAAGGGTAAATATCTTCTTGGTTCGAGAGGCGCTCTGGTCGAATTTCAGCTGTAGACTCGGTCGTGCGCGCGCGTTTAGCGAGTGACTTAACTTGTTCAACTTACTGAATTGTTCCGTCATGTTGGTCAGGGCTTTGGATCCTAGAAAGATAAATTATTTCAACAACTACAGCGATGGATACAGTTATAGTATTGCCCTGTTATTGGAGTACCAATAGGGGACATCCCCTACATGTCCCCTATTGGTACCCCAATAACAGGCGTCATAATACGAACATATTTTGTATACAGTAATCGAATCACTTTACACAGAGTTTAAAATAAAGTGGAAATACTACTTCCAAGGTAAATAATTTTTGGGGATTCGTCTAAAATCGCATTTGAGGATTTTTATTCTAGAGCTTTGGGAATAACTGCTAATGTTTGACGATATTTTTACCCCCTAAAATAAGAATGAATACTGACTGCTGATGCACCCTGTTTTTTATAGAATTTAATAATCTTTATTGTACACGATGATTTCTTATCATCGTGCAAAAATGGAATTAATTAAACTACGGATAAAAATGGCGGTCTTATTGCTAATAGCGATATTTACTAATTTACGACAACCTTTGGATGGACCTTAACACTTAGTAAGGTTAAGTTTAGGATCTCCAACAAAGATTGTACTCAATTTGTTACATAACACATAATAATAATGCTTATTGTCAGGGTAGTCCTAAGTTGGGTCATTATCCTGTATCAAGTCTGTAAAACAGTGTGACTAACAGTCTGACATCCACGGGTCGATCGGTCACTCGCAGTAGCTACCACGTTTCTATGCATATGCATCGTAGGATGGGACACTATTCTCAAAATCTGGCCCAGTACAGCACTAGTCCCTGATACTCGGGGTTGACAGCCGTCTGATAGGGTTGAGAAAAAAGGATGGGTTATCACATTAAGGGGTTAATAAACGTAACCAAAGATTGCTTGTTATGGGATAAGTAAGGATTTTAGACAGATTAATTAAACTTGAAAGTTATCATTGACACACGCTTTTGAATTGACTAAAGGGAACAAGCCTTATACTTATTATGTCATTCGTTTTCCTAACACCTCTGGAAAAACGCATCAAACCCACTTGTGTATGATAAGTTTCCAAAAAAGTAATTCACGAAAACGTTCATTAGATAAACGGCCATTACCAATAACAAATCGGTCAGTAGATTTGCTTACTAGGACATTATAAATTATTTCAACAAAGGGATAAGATAGGGTTTCTACATAACGTCCATATAAGTTATGTGAAAATTCTATCTCCAGCAAGCAAATCTACCGATTGATTTGTTATTGGGATATAGCCGTAAGAGAGAATGAGTACTATTTTTAACTTTGTTTCTAATTTTTGTCTGTTTGTCTATATTAATTATGTCCGAGATTGGCGCCAAAACTGCTGGAACGATTTAGTTGAAACCTTGCATTAATTATGACATAAAACCTTATATTACTATAAATTATACTAGTTATTGTCCGTGGTTCTCGGCATCCCAAAGGGCTATTTTGAGAGGTAAAAGGTAGCTTATGACCTTCTCTAAGGTTTAATTTATCTCTGTACAGTCAGCGTCAAATAGTTAGTGACACTCAGGGTATTCAAATAAATAGACGCAACCAAAATGTCAATAATATCGGTACAAACAAAGTTTCCATATTGTTGTCAACAATATAGTCGCTCAAAAGGTCGAGACGTTTAAAATGTCACATAGATAGGTTCAGTCAAACCGCCATAAATATGGTTACAGTCATCCCGTCAATGGTATCCAAGCATTCTAAGTGTTCAAAAATATGAAACACATTAGAAAAATAAACCAGCATGTTATAGATATAAACGGTTTCCCAAAGATGAAAACCTCTTTAGGCGGCAATGTAGTGTTATTTGCATGTTATTCTATTTATCTATCAGTAATATCAATGTCAAGTGCAAAACTAAAGCAAGCTAGAAATATGGCTACGCATTAGTGACACCACAAAACATCGAATTATATAATATAATATTTTGGGACATTTTACACAACACCATCTAGTCCCAAACTAAGCAGAGCTTGTACTATGGGTACTAGACAATGGATATAATACTTATATACTTTTTTTTTTTTTTTGTAAATACATTCTTATACATAAGAAACACCCAGACAAACACAAATACTCATGTTTTATCCACACAAATATTTGTGTCTTGTGGGAATCGAACCCACGACCCCATGATCAGCAGTCCGGCACTTGAACCGCTAGACCACAGAGGTCGTCATATTTGAGGGAGGAAGGTGTCTCCGTAACAGATATTTCAAATGAACTGGGAATATCCTTATGTACCTATCGTTTTAGATGTTACGTGTAGTTACCTATCGAATTATTCTCATCTCTCTAGATCCTCATTTCTTCATATTCGCACATATATATATAAACAAGCACACAGCCCGCCTGATGGTAAGCAGTCGAAAACTAGAGAAAATTGAAAAGATGCAAGCGATTATCGACCTTATTGACATTATTTTATTGCTTATTTTTAGTTATTCATCCACTCTATTACCTTGTTTATGTTTAAAATAGCAGTTTTTGAGTAATAGTCAATAAGGTTGAAAACTTTGCACCTCTTTTTTGCAAGCACTATCGAGTCTAGTTTTGTCGACGTTCATTGTTAATTAAAATAAAATAAAATGATCATGATATTGAATCATATATTTTAATTATGCATTCTTGCTCTATGAGATATATAGTCATACTCATTATCAATGAGGTTTAGGTACATCTATTTTCAGTCAGCTGTATATTGCTAAGTATCGTAAACGGCTATGCACGAAATTCTTACAAAACAAAAGACATGTCTATGACGTCATGCTTAAAATGAAAAGGACAGCAGTAGTTTCCTTTCATTTTTGTGTATAAATGTTTTCACATTAATTGATGTGAGAAAGAATATTTAAAATATATAGTAGTAAAGTTCATTTTTCTAATGTGTTCCATATTTTTGACCACTTAGAATGCTTGGATACCATTGACGGGATGACTGTAACCATATTTATGGCGGTTTGACTGAACCTATCTATGTGACATTTTAAACGTCTCGACCTTTTGAGCGACTATATTGTTGACAACAATATGGAAACTTTGTTTGTACCGATATTATTGACTTTTTGGTTGCGTCTATTTATTTGAATACCCTGAGTGTCACTAACTATTTGACGCTGACTGTACCAGATTTCATCAAAATCGGTTCAGCAGTTTAAGCGTGAAAACGTAACAGATAGACTACTAGTCACTTTCGCATTTATAATGTTAAGTAGAGATTAGAACTCACCAACGCTCCTTATGTCGGCTACAAGTTGCGTCTCACTGACGTTTCGTGTGAGGGTTGGTAGTCGCGATAGATCTAAATATAAGGAGGAACGAGCGTTGCCCGACTGGCCCGGATGTACCTGCAAGTATAAAAGTATATGTTACGGATTTATTACTCTTGTAGCATTTGCACCTGTGTGTGGCATTATAGCCAAGTGCGATTGTGGTGCCCCCATCCAAAATAGAATCCAGAGAATTCGCAGCTTTGCGATAATTTCCGTAGACTACCCGTAGTTAAGTAGGTACCCGAGTAGTTTTATTTCAAGGCTTTTTTTATTATTATAAGGCAATAGGCTAACCCCAATTCGTGCTGAAAACATACCAGTGAACTGTGGGCATACATCATTACACCACTGAATAACTACAGGCGTGATGGTACAGACGCCAGCATTGAAAATGAACCTGATTACTTTGCATTAAAGTTGAAAATCTATCAAAGAAATTTGACAGATTGGGGTAGCTTGATGTGCTGCCCTCTGTACGTTAGTTACCTTAGACTTTTTCTTCTCCAGTTTGACGCCGTCGTTGAAGGGTATAGGCGGCAGCTTGGCGACGTCACGAGCAACCATCAACGACTCGCAGATTGAATGCAAAGACTCTGTGTAATTTAACTTTATTGTAGTATTCTTTAAAAGGCAGTGATACCGTAGTGATATGAGCATTGGACTGCCTTCGAGTTTCGAGTTCGAATTTAAGGCACACAGCTTCGATTTTTTGAATTCATGTGTGTATTCATAAATATAATATTATTATCATTTGAAGGAAAACACCGTGAGGAAACCAGTTTAAAAGTAAATATTGTATACAAAAAACTTAGCTTTCGAACTCAGACCCGTCGAATGATATATTCGAAATCTGTTGGAAAGTGGGGACGTCTCTATAAGTGTGAGTGTGTGAGGATAGATAGATGGATGTTTTTTACTTTTTCACGATAAAACTACTTAACAGATTTTGATGAAACTTTACAGTATTTTTATTTATACATCAGAATAACATATATATGCTATAATTTATAACAATTTTGAGTTAATTAGCCAAATTACAACGATAATTTTTTGATAATTATTTTTCACCGTTTTTAAAAGAACTTTATTTTACACTGCTTTTGAAAATTTCAGTAAGAATAGTTGCTAACCAAATTCAAATCGTTATAGATCCTAAGTAACTTTTCCAGGCGGTCGAAGCCGCGGACAGAAGCTAGTCCAACATAATTTAAGTGAAAATAAAAATACCTGCCTTTGATATGGATGCAGTTGAGTGTATTATATGTGTGTACTGACCTATCATCTCGTCTCGCGTGTTGATGACGACGGCCATGTTGTTGAAGAAGCGCAGTGACGTGGAGCGGAACATGTGGAAGTAGCCCGCCTCGCCGCCACTCGTGTAGTGGATGCGGATGCAGTAGATCGGGTCCGAACTGCTCTTGCGACCGACACTGAATAGCTGGAAAGCAATTTACATTATGTACTAGGCTGTTGCCCGCCGTTTCCTCGCACCTCAAAGAGCATTTTGACACAATAAGAGAAAGAGAGGTAGGGCATAGCGGGAGTAATTCCACTCAAATTGGATTGTATAAAAAAATGTAAGAAATAATATAAAAATACAATGTAAATTTTATAATTAAATTTAAACAATCGTGTTGTTTAATCTGTTTTTCAAATGTCTAAAACGCCATTCGCCATATTGGGTTCCGACGTGACGTCACTCAGATAGTACACAATCTAGATTTTTGTCATGCTCTGTGTTATTTTTTACTAACGGAGTGACGACACGCTACGAAACAGCATGGCGGCTTGCGTTTCGAAATGCCTTAAAAATTGTTTTTAAGACATTTTTCGATATTATAAAATTGAAATAAATATTCTAATAGTTCATTACGACATTGAAATACAACTATTTTTTACGTATTTTATCGTGTTATATTGATATTATTAATCCCGATGTTTCGGAGCCTTTACAGCGTCCATGGTCGAGGGTAGATTGAGGTGGTAGGCGTCTTGATGATATAAGATGATAATGTAGGGTAACTGTCACTAATTCAATAATCATTTCCTGCCCTTGTCCCAATGTATTTGTGGTCGGCGCGGTATGTCCTTTTCTTCCATTCATCTCTGTCAGCCGTCGCATCATCAGTCACTCTCTTTTCTATCATGTCCGCTTTAACACAATCCATCTATTTTTTCTTTGGCCTCCATCTACCCCTCCATGCCTCCACATTCATATGCATAACTCTTTTAGTAACATGCGTTTCATCTCTCCTCATCACATGCCCATACCACGCCAAACGATTCTCTTTCAACTTTTCTGTCACTGGCTCGACTTTCAAACTTCCTCTAATATACTCGTTCCTTATTTTGTCCATTCTAGTTACTCCATACATCCACCTCAATATTCTCATTGCATGTAGTCTTCTTTCATCCATCTTCTTAACGGTCCAGCACTGATCCAGCTGTCAGTAATTAATGTCTAATATTCGCGTAAGTTTCAGAAATCAATAAGTTAATTACGACCGGAATTGACCAAGATTGATTAAAAAAAATGATGTAATACCGTATTGTATACAGACCGAGGTACAGTTGGCGTCGAAAGGTCCCAGGTCGATGGCGGTGACGTCAGCGAGGGGTACTCGCTGCACGCCCAGCAGTCGGTCGGAGGTCTCGTCGTAGTCGGCCACGTAGTACGCCTCGCTCGTCAGCACCATCACGCTGTCCATGTCAGACTCTTGAGGGTCGCCCGTGCTATACAACAAGTAAACTTCCATCAAATTGACGCGGTATATACCTAATTCGTACCCTAAAATAATCGATACTCGTCGATCGTTTTATTATCATATAAACCATATAATATGGACTTATGATATGTCGAGTCTAGGTGCACGGTTCCAAATTTGTCATTTCCTATGGAGAAGAACCGGCAAGAAACTCTATGGTTACTCTTTTAAATTATCAGTTTATACAATTATGTTCGATACAATAATAATTATGCCATAAAAAACATGACTTGTAAAAAAAGCAAGTCTCGCAATTCAGTTCTTCTACCGTAACAAGTTTTGAGATCCTGTAATACCAAGTCGGTTAATAATAGTGAACCAATATTAAAAATCTTTTATGCTCTAAATAAATAGATTGCGACTTCCATTGCTGATAAATGATATTTATTTCTGTAAATAGATCTTTTAAATACAGTTTTACAAGCCAATCTTTTCAATTTTTTGTTTTGAAGCTTCGACATTTCCTAGCTGACGACCTCTGAGAAAAAACGCCGAAATAAACTCAGAGAAACATAGTCTCTTTTTAAAGTCCAGACATAGAATAGTAACAAATATGTGTCTTACAATGTAGGGCAAAGTCTGAAATGGCCTTTTGAAGCAAGAGCCATAGCGGCTTTGAGTAGACCAGTCCCAACTGACGGCACGCATGCTTCAGTCATTGTGTAGCTTAATCATAATTTAGGGTTTTTGCCATGGTTTGCCTTATAATTTAGGGAGCTCAACAACCTGACTCAACAAGCCGAGTGTACGTATCTAGTTATTTTATTGAATCACGTACTTGGGATCCGCATCGATGAGCCCCCACGAACCGAGGATCGGTTCTGTGTCGACTAGTAACTTCTTGCAGTCGTCTATCAAGGATTTCACGTGTTGCGCCATTGCAGCTGTGTCTGGTTCCGTTGGATCCTGATATGAGGTTTTAAGAATTTTATTTAATTATACATAGTTATTAAATTAGGTTCACCAACACATAAATATACACTTAAATCCTTTTTATTTATTTATTGAATTCATGGAAAACTTACAGCTAATTTAAAATAAAAGTAGTCATTCTAGTATCCAGACAGCCAATTACAAGTTTTCACTTCTAGATGGCATAATAAAAGAAAAGAAAAAGTGTAAACAGTCTCGGTAGAAGGAGTCAATAAAGACAAAAAAAAAGAACTAGAAAAAAAGAACTTGGATACACAAAATACTCTTGGTCTTATACTTAAATAGTTTAAAATTAAATTAAAAGTGTAACAATTACTTAATGGTTCTCACCGCATAATTATGCAATAACTAGAAATGAGTGGATTACTTACACTAACACATAACTTAATCTAACCTTCATGCTACAGAAAACTCATTTCTGTTTTCTGAGGGTATCTGAATGCAAGTCAATTTAATCACCAAAGCTATTTATTTTATTTTGCCAAGCCTTTAACGAAGAGAATAATTGACGCCTAAAGTTGTCCTCCGTAGGGGTGGGCAGAGTGGTGTGATAGAAACGCGTGGCAGTCTAGAAGTTTGAATAGGTCAATTTGGACTAATAATTATTTCTTAGTCCAAATTGTTAGACCTTTTGCCATGGTTTGCCTTATGGCAGACCTTGGCTAATCGGTGACATGAAGTTATTCGGTGATAGTTTCTTATCGTCTTATAGTAATTGGGTACATTATAAATATAATCAGAAGTTCAGAAATGGTAGACAAATTCATCCATTTTTACTTAGTACCACTTCAAAAAGCAATTTAATCTATAGTTAATATTATATCACTATCACTACATAGTATAAAACAAAGTCGCTTTCTCTGTCCCTATATCCCTATGTATGTTTAAATCTTTAAAACTACGCAACGGATTTTGATGCGGTTTTTTTTATAGATAGGTAGAGTGATTGAAGAGGAAGGTTTATATGTATATTACATGTATATTGCACCCGTGCGAAGCGGGGGCGGGTCGCTAGTTGTAAATAAACCCAACTATCACCGATTAACCAAGGTTTGCCCTAATGAGTATATATGATAAATGTAATCATTTGAAATGCGGTGTCTATGAACATTCAGTTTTTGTTCATGGATCAGTCGTTGGCGTTGTAAGCAATGTAATAATTTGACGTCTATAGACGTCCGTGGCGGTCAAAGATGCCTACACTTCAAAGTAGCGGGAAAAAGTGTACTTAGCAATAGTGCCGTGTACAAAAACCTAGTAACAAAAACTTGGAAACTTATATGGCATTATTTGTGATAGGGAAAACAAACAAATTCAAAATCAGACTTCCTCAATAGTGTAGTAGTCGCAAGCACGAATGCAAAGCGCGCCGTGGTCAAGCAAAATGTTATTGGAGTCGTCTGCAGGTGCATCCACACCGCAGTTACTTAGTCAACTTTTATTTTATTTTATTTGGGAAACAAACAGATACAATAAAGAAAAATAAACATACAAATAAAACCAAACACAATCCAAAACAGTTTCCACATAATTATATACAATACATTAGCGCCAAAATAGAAAAAAAAAACTAAACATGAATTTATAATTTTATGAATTTATAATTTTAGTTAATTGGAGCAGGAACCAGACAGTTGTGTACAGACTTTTTAAATTTGTGAAAAGAAAGGTGAAATGTATCTAAGGGGTCCTTATTACTATTATTATTGTTCATGAGGTTATTATATAAACTACAGGTTCTTGTAATAAATGAGTTCTTTCCATAGTTAGTTCTTGGGGTGGGAGTATAGAATAATGTTTTTTTTCTAGCATTAATGCGTGGACAGCCCAGACCTATCTTGCGACTCCTTATTACTCTTTTTGGAATGATCTCATCCATACCGCCAATAACATAAAGCAACAGATATTAACCAGCGAGTTGCACAGCATAATTATGTTCACGAAATAACTAATGTTATCGATAGTTACCATATGTTGACGCAACTTTACCTAATACAACAAATATATATTATACTAACGACAAATATTTTTTTTTATCGGATGTTGCCCACTAACACTTGGAAACGTTGCTCCACAAAAAGTAACTGCGGTGTAAATGCACCTTGAGAAATTATCAGTACCAGCTCGAAGTTTGGATTAGTGCTTGGTTAAATTTTAACTCTTGACTTAAACATACCGATATAACATACCAATTAGTACACCTCTGCCTAACTCTTCGGAATACAGGCGTGATGGTATATTATGGAAAATCAACTTAGCAAAACAATTACGATTAGTGTAAAAAGTAATAAATTGACATAATGTTATTCAGTTCCGTATATGCCCGTTTTTGCAGTTACCAGTGTGGGACTGTACAGAACATCAAGCTATCCCAATCTGTCAAATTCTTTGATAGATTTTCAACTTTAACACAAAACCATAAGGTGCATGTTTAATTGGCAAAATTTTTCAGTTTTGGATAGCTTGACCTGCTGGCGTCTGTACATAAGCTGATTCTAAGAGGAGTATCGTGCGGAACAGCAAATGATGGATAAAAAAAAGTAAATAATTATAACAAGCGTATCATGCACGCACATTGAACGTGAGAACCTTGACGGACGTGCATCTGCCGCACTCCGGCACGATCAGCTGGTCGGGGATGGACTTCGACTCTCCTGTCATCACGTCGATGGCAACTTGGCGAAGGGCGTCCTTGAAGGTTGAGAGATAGTATCTGGAACAGACGGTAAGATGACGATTTTGTGGTTTATTAGCTTAATATTACTGTATTCTACCCGCATATTACGTTAAATATGATAGTTCCTGTGACTAACAAACACCAGAGAAGAGAGAGAACAGTAAGAGAGAAAGACCATCTCGCCAACGGCTCTTCCATCCATCAACCAACTTTAAATTTAATTATCTTGACACTGATTTTTGGGTAACGCCCTGTTGCACCCAATGCTTCAATTGTAAATCAAGAGTTGTTCATTATGCTTTCGGCATAGAATCTTGTCCAATTATGCTTTGTACATCACTTTTTGAGCACAATTCTAGAAGGGCGTGGATTTTATTAGTATAACAGTCCAATGAACTGACCTCCCCATTCCGTACGCGATCTCCACACCCAGGAGTTCACTAGTCAACGGATGTCCGAAGTAAGTCGGCATCATTTCTAATTTAGGCCGCTCACTGTCCATATTTTCAAACAACATCATGGAGGCAGTTTTAAAATCGCGCCAATAACTGTCAAAGGTCTCCACCGTCGCCATATTGACTTCCTGTCCAAGTAAAATGTCTATGGCACACTGAGTTATTTTGTCGTTAAAATGGCGGATGATGAATCTGGAAAAATGCGCTTGGTTTTGTACCGTGGACCCTGAAAATATTGCCATGTTTTCGAATATTAGTGTTACCTGTTAGCGGATGCGACGCCATCTTTCATTAGTCCAGTGAATTTCCTCTCGCCGGTTCTCGTGTAATCACCCTAGAAGAAAAGTAAATTATTTTAGATCATTAACATATAAAAGTAAAATGATACTAACAAAATTGACGAAGAAAATCAATTCAAATAATTTATTTGCCAAAATATGGTACAATAGATGTTAAAGGCGCATTGGTTGCTCATATTCTGCCATGGGCCATAAATGATGACGTGAAATAATATTGTACTACCGACTTAAAAAAAAAATCTAAACTTGAAAACTCCAAAATTGCAGACAAGAGCGGTAGTTTAAAGGAATAAGGTATTTTTTTCTGTGGCAAATTGTTGTTATATGTGAAAACTTGAAAACTCCAAAATTGCAGACAAGAGCGGTATTTTAAAGGAATAAGGTATTTTTTTCTGTGGCAAATTGTTGTTATATGTGATGGAATCACCTTAAGAGCCTTAGTGCCAGCATACTGTCGAGACACGACGTCTCCGTTGTCTGCCCACATGGTGAGGAACGCCTGCCGCAGCGAGGGCGGCAGGCCGCAGCCGGGCGTGCCCAGCCCCAACCGGCAAAGTTGCAGCTCTAGCACGAACTTAGCTATCGCCGTCTGAGAAATATATCATTATCATCACCTTCGTCATCATCAACCCATTTACAGGAGAGTTTAACACGCTGGCCTACTGCGGCAGACTGCATACGCGGTCGAGGAGTGTAATTTTCTATTCCGCCCTTGACTAGCGTAATAATAATAATATTGTGCAACACCACAACGCATCAAAGTAGATACGTTGAAGTTTTACACAGTGTCTTTACATACTGAAGCTCTGGAAAGATTCCCTGACCGTCGGGAAGCAACGACAAGACAATATTTAAAGACGGGGTACGTAATTTATATGGCGAATGTCAGTGAAACCCCTCCCGGACATCCTAGAAATACTTACATCTTATTGGTGGGGTTCTTCAAAAAGGTCAGGTGCGTAGTACTCGCAACCGGTGTGTGTGTATGACAAGATGTATGAATGTGGAGGAAACGAAAGGAGTATTGAAGAATCGTAGCAAGACAGTGGTGTTCTTTAATTTCTGTGTACCTCCATTGGAAAAAAGAGTGTGTTTATGTTCGATACGTAAATCTTCTGCATAGGCGTTGCTTTGCTCGAATGGACGTCGGTAAACTTGGCGCAGATGCTTCTAATATTGATTGGAGGCCCCTGGTGGGTGCTGTTACAATTGATGATAAGGTTGATTTTTTTAATCATAAAGTGATTGAACTTTATGATGTACATGCTCCCATCAGGAAAGTCAAATTGAAGCGATCGCCTGCTCCCTGGATGTCTAGGGGAATTCAGATGGCTATGAGGAGAAGAGATCGTGCGTTCCGTAAGTTCAAAAGAGATCGTACTGATGACAACTGGACTTTTTTCAAATTTCCAAGGAATCGGTGTAATCAGATGATACGCAACGCTAAACGCCGCCATATCCTTGATAACATTACTTCTTCATCTTCTGCCGATGTCTGGAAATTCCTCGGAACTCTAGGCATTGGCAAACCGCGGCATTTGGACCTTCCTCCTACATTTGGTTAAGGTGATCTTAACCGTCATTTCTCCACTGTCCCTATCATAGATAGCCTAACCAAACAACAGACTCTTAGTTATATTTTTGGTCTGGCGTCCAGATATTGAGCCTTTTCACTTCAGCCCAGTAAACCCTAGTGAGATCAAAAAGATCATCTTATCTATTAAATCTAATGCGGTAGGGTGTGATAACATTTCCCGCCGCATGATTTTGATAATCCTTGACCATCTCCTTTCTGCTATCTCTCATATCATTAACTACTCTCTTGACTCTGGTGTATTTCCTACCTTGTGGCGGAGAGCTTACGTAAGGGCTTTGCCGAAGACACCTAACCCTGCTCTTCCTTGCCATTTCCGTCCAATCTCTATCCTTCCTTTTCTATCCAAGGTCCTTGAGGCCTGTGTTCATAAACAATTCTCTCAGTTTATACACTGTAATTCCTTAATAAGCCCTTTTCAATCAGGGTTCAGACCCGGGCACAGTACTGTTTCTGCCCTTTTGAAAGTGAATTCTTAAAAGGCTTCATGATTCTTAAAAGGGCGGCAACGCACCTGAAACTCCTCTGGTGTTGCGGGTGTCCATGGGCGGCGGTAATCGCTTACCATCAGGTGATCCGTCTGCTAGTTTGCCCACCCTATCACATAAAAAAAAAAAAAAAAAGTGATTGGCGACATCAGAGAGGGTATGGAGGACACGAAAATCACTGTACTGGTGCTCGTAGATTTTTCAAATGCGTTTAACACGGTCAATCATGAAATCCTGCTGTCTATCCTTTCCCACCTGAAGGTCTCGCATGAGGTGCTGGGTTGGTTTTCTTCCTATCTTCGGGAGCGTCAGCAGTCAGTTCGTGCTGGTGAGTCTTCATCGACTTGGTGTGATCTTGAGGCCGGCGTTCCACAAGGCGGTATTCTTTCTCCTCTGTTATTTTCTATCTTTATAAACCTTTTAACTCGTGAGCTTCGGTGTGCATATCATCTTTATGCTGATGACCTACAATTGTATTGCCAAGGGACTGTTGAGAATATATCGACCGTCGTTAATAAAATTAACTCAGATTTAACAGCTATCCAGCATTGGTCAGAGAGGTTTGGTGTGGCGGTAAATCCCGCTAAGTGCCAGGCCATAGTTGTAGGTAGTCATCGAAATATAAGCAAAGTCGACAGCTGTTCCCTGCCGCCTGTTATTTTCAATGGAACAATAATACCGTTAAGCCCTGACGTTAAAGATTTGGGTTTGTATGTCGATGCTACCCTTAATTGGCGGGCGCAATTAGCGCATGTAAGCCAGAAAGTCACCGGAACGTTGCGATCTCTGTACCGATTAAAAAATTTACTCCCATGTAATGTAAAGGTGATGCTTGTGCAGACTCTAATTCTTCCTATAATCGACTATGGTGATGTGTGCTATTACGACCTGAATGCAGATCTTCTCAACAAGCTTGACCGCCTTCTGAATTCGATTCGTATTCAATCTTCGTAAATACGACCACGTCTCAGAATATCGTGTACTCTTAAAGTGGTTACCGATTCGGGAACGTAGAGAGCTGAGAGCATTGACGACGTTATACGCTATTCTCGATTCTCCCCTTTCTCCTACTTATTTATTATCACATTTTAATTTTTTATGTACTATTAATAATAGAAATCTTCGCTCTTCATTTAATCGTCTCTTACAATGTCCTCCTCATCATTCTGACTTTCTGCATTCTTCTTTCTTCGTACAGTCTATACTTCTGTGGAATGCGCTCCCTGTGGAAATCAGGATGGCAACTAGTCGTTATTCGTTTAAAACGAAAGTTCGTGAGTATCTTCGAAAGAAATTGGCAGAATCATCTCATCACTGATATTTTGTAGTATTTATTATAATATAGATATATATATATATAAATATTTATTTAAATTCATGAATTTGTTAGGTATGTATTTATTACTGTTTATTCATGTATTTTATTTTATATAAATGAATACTTTATGTATGTATTATAGTATAAACTTAGTAGATATTTAAGTAGCATTTAATATGGATCAACGTTTTTTCAGTATGACTGATTAATGCATCTGCCACGCTTTGTCTCTGTATCACCCTATGGTTGACTGGTAGAGAATGCTTTTAGCATTAAGTCCGCCTCTGTACAATTTGTTGTGCATAAAGCATTAAATAAATAATAAATAAATAAATGATATACAACTTCGTAGTGAGATATATCGCGTATTCTTATCTATTTAATTCCTTCAGTCATCGAAAACCTTGCCGTGAATAAGACAGTTCAGGGGATTTTGTATATCTTATAGAACTTCAGACATATCTTTTACCATACTCCGTTTCTGGTAAACATTTCAAGCAGGCAAGTTTCATTGCAATGTACAAAGACCAGCATATCAATCTACCCCAATCTGTCAAATTTCTTTTATAGATTTTCAACTTTAAAACAAAGTAATAAGGTTCATGTTCAATTGGGAAAATTTTACAGTTTTGTATAGCTTGACCTGCTGGCGTCTGTACATGAAAGTTAAAGGGTATTTAAGAGATACCATACCTGTACCACGTTAGTTCTATCGAGGCAGTCGATGCAGTTGACTCTGAAGACACCGTTTTGGGTGCATATGAGGCCGCGATCGTCTCTCCAACAGAACCGCATCTCACCGATGACGTCCGCGATCGCGTTGATGAGGATGCTCACGTTCTCGTAGTGCATGCCGCGACTGAACATGGAACTCTAACTCAGTTTTGTTTGCATCGAATTAAGACCTATTCATTCATTACCGCCGTCATCATCATCAACATTCACAGCTTTTATTGGCCCACTGCAAGGCATAAGCCTCCTCCCTTTTACGCCAATCGCTCCCGCTGGGTTAGCAAGAAATTCTGATCGCTATCCATCGGGTATTTGTCATTATCAAGTTCATTAGTCTAGTGGTCCTAAGCGCGACTGCTACGCTAGAGGTCCTGGGTTTTTATCCCCAGGTGAAGCAGTGTTATTGGGTTTTTTATGAAATTCACAGTAGCAGCTCGGAGTTTGGATTTGTGCCCGATTAATGGCAATAGGCTCGCCCCCTATTACATGCGATCTAACATACCGGCGAAATGTGGGTGTACATTAGTACACCTCTGCCTATCCCTTCGGGGAATACAGGCGTGATGGTATGTTATGAGGTTTATACTTTTGTTCCAATAAAATTATTATTAAAATTATTATTAAACTTACCAGTACTCGTGGAAGTCGAAAGTGGCGTATATGACGTCAGGGCTGTTGTACTTGAGTACGTGGTTGCCGTACGCCTCCCATATAATGCGCTCACGGCCTTGCTGCTCGACCAGATTTACTATACACACTTGCTTGTACATCTTTAGTTCCTCTTGGAAGTGCTTCTTGAAGGCGTCGTGGGATTCTTCTTCAGCTGGTAGTCGATAAATAAATTATAATGTAAAATAAGTTAATATTTCAGTTGGTTTTATAAATTTAATTAAAGCGACAAAGCAATGCTTAAGAAGTTTGTTTCATATTGATAGGACAATTAAGAGTGCCTCATTGGTTCACTGGTTGTTAGCTTGACTGGCGAGTTTTCGATTCGAACGTCAAGCAAAGCCTTATTGTGGTGTAACTTAACCGACTGATTAATGGCAATACGCACACTCCTTATTAGAAAGGGCGTAAAAACATACCAGCTACCTGTAATTTTCTCTACCTATACTTACTTCCCTACTAATATGATAAATGCGAAAGTAGCTCTGCCTGTCTGTTACGCTTTGAGGGCTAAACCTCTGAATCGATTTTGATGAAATTCGGAACAGAGATAGAATAAACCTTGGAGAAGTACTTAGGCTACCTTTTGTCTGATAATCTTTTTGAGATGTGGGTGAACTCGCGGGCAACAGCTATATATTATCATTTATAGCTCAAACTTCAGGTACAGACACCATCCAAAACTGTCAAATTTTCCCAATTGAAAATGAACCTTATCATTTTATATTAAAGTTTTAAATCTATCAAAGAAATTTGACAAATGGGGTAGCTTGATGTGCTGGCCTCTCTATATAAAAAAAGGGTTTTAAATAAGTAAATCGGCATACTTCGATCTAGACGCGGCGGCGGTCTGAACTTGAACTCAGGTTGACTCCAAAATATGGGCACAGAACCGCGAACCTGTAAATAAAAGTAAGGAAAAAAAAGAAAATAAATTTAGGTGCCTAGGTACCCTTTTGAATAAAAATACATGATACGTGACATGACAACATGAGCGTTTCATGCAGGGTGTCTAAATTCTCTCTCTCGGAAATGGTATTTTTTTATTTAATTTTATTGGGCATTAACGCATGCTAAACATTTTTAAAGATATAATTTTATAGTCTTACTTAGTCCCGTATAAATTTGATTTGTGTCTGATAATCGGTTCTGAAGATATACCACAAAATGCTTGATGTCAGTTTTCTTTTTTGCCCACAAAAAGTCTATAATGTTCTATCCCACTTATTCTTAATATTCTATACATATTTTAATAAAATTTTACCATCATATTAAAACAAAGGTATTAGGTAGCTTCAATATATCACTTGCAGGAAGGTAATTAATTACAGTTACTGGTTTATCAGTGCATAACACTTCGGTACTTATATGTAACGGTACCTAATACGCAATCACGTTAAATGTAAACTAAAGTAATTCACGCTTTGCCATATTTTCAGAAAATAGGTGGTAAGATTTGCTCTGTATCGAAAAATAAACTTATCGCAAATTACAGAAAAAAGTTTTTGATTGATTTTGTTGTTCACTGCAAAAAGTACATATTTGGTAAAAAACAAATTATGCGCACTTTACGCGGAGCTGTGCTGAAGTCTCAGCGGCCTGCTCAGAACTTGGTTAATCAATTTACTACAACAAGCAAGTCGCCAGCGGCCTAAGTGCGATGTATAGAACCTACGCATATTTAACAAAATCGTGCAAGAAAATTATTTGCATATCTTTGTCATGAATAGTTCTTTTGTTTATTGTTTTTTCCTGTATGATTATTTTTTAATATTATTCTAAAAACTCTTTAATCTTAGAGAAAATGTATTAATCTAATATATAAAATTCTCGTGTCACAGTTTTCGTTGCCATACTCCTCCGAAACGGCTTGACCGATTTTGATGAATTTTTTTGTGCTTATCGGGGAGGTCTGAGAATAGGCCAACATCTATTTTTCATACCCCAAAATTTTTTTTATGGCAAAACAACGTTTGCGGGGTCAGCTAGTATCTTATATAGTTGTAAAAGGAATCGTAAAGATGGAAAGTTTCTGGTTTCAAGGTATGTCTGAGAGTTAAAATCAGACTGTACCTGAACGAACGAGGCTCTGTGTATGCTATCCGAGCAGACGATGGAAACGATCTGTTCAGTTTCCACGTAGTTGGCGACCTTTCCGCTCGGCTCAATGCCTCGACGATTGTACCTAGAACAAGATTGCAGATGCAAAACATTTTTCTTATTCTAGTAACCATATAATTAAATTAATTTTAAATTTAAAATGAGTTTTATTTAGTACCTAATTACCCATAGATCCTGCATATTTTCGGGCCGGATAGGCATCTAAAATTATATTATATAGAGTAATACCTAAATTCGGCCACGCTACGCTATGGTTCAGTCTGATATTAATTTTATTAATAGGGAACTAAATAAAGAAAACATTGAAGTGGGAACTTTGAGAAAAAAGTACATATATAAAATTGATATATTCAATTCAATCCCATAGCCTACGTATCGTGTTTTGTGGATACAAACTTAGGCTGGATTTTTATATAAAGATGGTTTTGTGGTCGAAGTGGATACCACGGGCCACACGTGTGCAGCGACACCTCATAAAATAGACGCAGAGTCATCGCCCATTAGTGGCAGAAGCGAGTATGCGTATACGCAGGAAGCTGTAATATATGTATATACGTAAAAACGTATATGTATATACGTGAAAACTGCTAAGTATAAAACTTAAAAATACACAATATCAAATACCCGAAGGAAAATTGTCAGAGGATTGACTATGAGCAATTTCTGAGTAATACCGATATCCTGAGTATAGACTGGTTGTCAGGCTTTTTGGGTTTCTGACTACCACTAATGATTGTCATGGGTGTTCATATGACAACCGGGACCGATAGCCTTACGCATAAGGCCGTCGGTGCCGGCACGGCACGGAGAGATTCAGTGTGTTAAGAATGGTTACCCATCCACAGACTGACCGCGGTTAGCGCAGTTTAACCTTGCAGATCGGTTCATCAGCGTAGTTATTACTTAGCCACGAACCCCGCCCGCCCCCGAAATATTTAGCATGTTAGTGCCAAATATAACAAAAAAAAATCTCGTGTCACAGTTTTCGTTGTATACTCCTCCGAAACGGCTTGACCGATTTTGATAAAATTTTTTGTGCTTACCGGGGAGGTCTGAGAATAGGCCAACATCAATTTTTTTTTATATTTTTTTTTTATGGCAAAACAACGTTTGCGGGGTCAGCTAGTAACATTATAATAACGTTAGATCCATTTAATGTTATCTAGAGTGCTTGGAGTAGGTACAATGTTAGGTTGAATAATGTTTATTCTGTGATACATATTAAAAGACCGATAACAGTTCTTTCGTCAGTTGTACCATGACTGATAACAACAATCACAAAAAGTATATTTACTGAATACCAATATTTCCTTTTTTTTGTTGAACATAATCTATAATAATATTATAAAGAGGTAAAGTTTGTGAGGTTGTAGGGAGTAATCTCTTAAACTACTGAACCGATTGTGTAAATTATTTTACCAATAGAAAGCACACACACATATATACAGGGTGGAAGGAACATCGACGCGCAACAGCTTACCGACTTCAGTACATGATTCTGGACCCCCCTGCGTTGGAATTTTTCGTCGGCTTTTTCTTAAATTACTTTATTATTATTATTATTTACGGTTACTTTTAAAATATCATTAAGTATAGATTAACTTAGAATTTTAGCCAAAGGTTTTGGGTAAGTTGACTTGCACATAAGTAAAACGTATTATTCATGACTCACCTGGTACCAGCTTGATATCTGGACCTTCTCGATATGAGTCCAAGAGTGAAGGTCTCATCACAGGAACTGGAATTTGTGAGAGACTCCGTATTAAGCGGGTTGGCGTCCGGCGGCTCCACCGCTATTTGCGACAGGTGCACGTAGCCCTGAATGATGGGCAGGATCCATTGGTCGGAGTCTGGACTCTGTTAACAGAGTACAAATTTCATTGACCACATTGTACGGAGGCCAGCACATCAAGCTACCACATTCTGTCAAATTTCTTTGATTGATTTTCAACTTTAATACCAAACAATAAGGTTCATTTTCAATTGAGAAAGTTTGACAGTTTTGGATAAATTAACCTGCTGGCGTCTGTACTTATCCTAGTTTGGTTTGCGGTTTCGGTTAGCGGGCTTTTTAGATCAACTGTCCAAAAAAAATTTAAAAAAAACAAACGCGGGCTTTTGATGAATTGTTAATCTTAAGTTTTTTCTGACATTTGACTGTTTAGAAGCGCTGAATGGTCTATCGTTTCGTTGAAATGAACGTCATTGTAATTTCTTTATCATTGGATTGGTCCGAATTAGAAGTTGGTGCCCGTCACATACCTACGTACATTATAATGATGGCGTTGAAGCGGCTGCGGTATCTGTGTGCGGTGCAATGTTCTTCGACAGATTTAAGTTTAAAATTCTATACCAATCCTGAATCTATCCATAGTCACATGCCTACACTAAGACATTTATGACTTAATTAGTATTTATAATATTAATTATGCACAGCTGGATCTGATTCCGCAGTACTCTTGGCAATTATCGGCCGTTCTCAGCAAGTAGTACAGTAGTTTTCTTTGCTTACTAGAGAATAGAGATACGATTTTAACTAAATACTTATATGGACCTCATGTCAAAATCGTAACTCTATCCAAGAATCTTCAGACTGATTTGTTACAGAGAATGTGAGTCACTACTCACATTCTCAGTAACAAATCAGTCGGTAGATTGCTCGGTAGACTGCCTGACGTCATTGCGTCAGGCGGTGTTTTTGGCGGTAGTGAAATCGCTATCACAATTGCTGTTAGGGCTCGGATAGACCGCGAAAATGCCCGTATTTTCTAGGCAGCAACGCTTAAAATCCACGCTCACGATATTACTTTGTTAATTTCAAATTTATGATAAAGATTACCCAACTTGCATTATGTACAGACTGTCAAATTTTCCCAATTGAAAATGAACCTTATTCTGTTGTATTAAAGTTGAAAATCTATAAAAAAAAATTTACAGATTGTGGTAGCTTGATCTGTGGGCCTCTGTACAAACCGTTACAATACTCAATTTCGAAGTATTCATGGTCGAATTATTACTTGTTTCGCATGTTTTGTTAAGGTTGCAATTAATCTCACTGACGAATCAAAGTAGAACACACATCCGCCTCTATGTTACGACGGTAATGAGAGAAGCATTCGGAAATATTCTTCCATTAGTTATGTAGACGTGATGGGTATGATTCTGAATAAACATAATATATGTACAAGGTTATTCGGAAAGGGATGTAGCGTTAAGATTTAGCGCACTCATTAAATGAAAAACCGACCAAGTGCGAGTTGGACTCGCGCACGAACGGTTCCGTACCATTATCCAAAAAACGGCAAATATTTGCACTAAAATATTTCTTTTATTCTTTTCTTAGCATTTGTTGTTATACCAGCAACAGAAATACATCATCTGTAAAAATTTCAACTATCTAAGTACCTATGATGGTTCATGAGATACAGCCTGGTGACAGACGGACAGCAGAGCCTTAGTAATAGGGTCCCGTTTTGTTTGTTCCCCTTTGGGTACGGAACTCTAAAATGATGTTTGTCCAACTTTCTATATACCTGGAGGTAATTTTATAGTTAGATAGTTAGCTAGAGCACATTATACCGTTGTTGATTAGTACAGTTGGCATTGGCGCGACTGCTACTGAGGTCTTGGGTTTGGTTACCTCTACCAGGGGTCCGGAATAAGACCTCTCCAAGTGTTATTGAGCTCTTGAAAATTCGCAGCTCGAAGTTTGGATTTGTACCCATCTAAAGGCAACAAGCTCTCCCTTTATTGAGTGGAACCTAAACATTTACACACCTCTGCCTAACCCTTCAAGGAATACAGGCATGTTGACATGTTGGTATCTATACTACAGTGCAAGAACTTACCCCAAGCGCAATAATATCCTTCAGCATATGCTTGTTCCAGAAGAATCTATCATCCACATGCTTCCACCACTTCCCGATGTCCACTACCGGCTTACCGGTACCTGCCTCCGACTCCAGAATCTTCTCAATCTCGTACTGCCTTTGCAAACTGTTCGTCAGGTCTAAAGTGCGAGAGTAATAGAAACTTTCAGAGTCATCGAATATTTTCTGGAGTTCATCTGTGAGACGTTTCTCGAAACGTTCGGCTAGTTTTGGATCGCGCTGTTTCTTAACTGATTGTTTGACCTGTCAACAAATGTTATTTCAGTGCAAATCTTAGTCGTATGTCGTATATCATTAGGACTAAAGGCTGTACTAATTTCGATATTCACTGACGACTGATTGTTGAAAGAGGAACCTACCTGACCACTGACAACAGGTAGTTACTACGACTGTCAATGCAACTAACGGTATACACTGCCGATACAAAACACAAAGAGGAGCCTAGGGTAGGACCTAGGGCTAGATTTTTTTGGCAGAAGCACCACACGCATCTCCAAATTCATACTCAATAACAGAAGGGACAAAGCCCGAGTTGTCATCGGAGCCGTCGCAGGGCATTTTGCAAAAAACGACTTGCTCTATAAAATTAAGCTGGTTTGAATAATGATTGTAGAGCTTGTGGTGAATTCAGGGAAATAATGCAGCACAGCTTGTGTGATTGAGACGTCCTGGCGAAACGAAACGGAGGAGTCATATTGGCAATGGATACCCGAATCCAGAAGACTACAGGTTCCTTCCTCTTAGTTGGCTAGCCGCCTTTATGAACTACGTTTTTGGAGAGTAAGGAATGTGTACCATGCGGGGGACAACACAAAAGATCACATTTGGTCGAAGTGTTGGTGGCCATGCCAGCCCCCACAGTTAAGATAAGAGTGTACTTATGTCCTTATCTTAATAAGGAAAGTACACCGCAGTTCTCTCTGACCATGGTTCATTCAACAAACATTTCATTTGTTATAGAGGAGTGAGAAACTGCTGACAGCTCTGTACATAGCCAAGACGACGAGGCAGCGGCCCACTGGTCGCCACATACAGGCTAAGTACTTAGGTAGCTCCATTACTCTCCGAGAGATAGTCTGCAACATTAAAAGCTTGCTGGCCTTTCCCGAGTTGGGTGGTTCGAATAGGCAATCATTCGGCATGTTAACTATACCTGGTGTAAAACGACGAGGGAGATACAATTAATATTGAGTTCTGATACTTACGCGAATATAAGACATTGAAATAGAATTACTTTTTACGGATTTTATCGCGTTATATTGACATTATTAATCCCGACGTTTTGGACACTTTGCAGCAAAGCGTCGGAAAGTTCGGGATTAATAATAAATAAAGAGACAATTAATGATGAGAATTTCCAGAATTACTAGCGACTGTAGAGTGTAGCCTCCCTCAAGATAGCAGTAAATAAGTACGAACGAAAGTATCTTTCCAGTTTACAGGCAAATGGCAGCAAATAATGCAGATGTGTAGTTATATAATATGGCAGAGATTTACCAGACTTTATAGTTCATGGTCATTTCAATTGGCAATCAACCAATCCATTGGGAGAATTGTGTAACTGTGGTTATGGATATCTATGTAAATACACATAACACATTGATTTATGTATATGTGCCAAGTTTCATTCAAGCAAATAGGTGGGATATACATCCACACATTTCTGTTTTTATCGTATTTCCCCAATCAAGAATGAAATAATAGGTACTCATCTAGTATAAAATTATCAACTTTCAGTTTTTTGTTTGGTAGCTGATTTAATTAGGGATAAGGGTAAGTTGTTTTGAGACTCTCATCATCATCAACCCATATACTGTCCCACTGCTGGGCGTGGGTATCCTCTCACAGAATGAGAGGGATTAGGCTTTAGTCCATCACGCTAGCCTAGTGCGGGTTAGCACTACACACGCCGTCGATAAAATCGCTCAGGCATGCAGATTTCATAACCCGTTTAAGTGAGTGATAATTAATTATTAATATACACATGGAATCAAACTCTAGACCTTTGACTTCGCAGTCCAACGGTCATACCACTAGGCTATCACTGCTCTCTGGTTTGAGATCCTAGTCCAAAATAAAACGAAATAAAAAATAATAATAAATATTTGAGACAGCACCATCTAGTCCTAAACTAAGCTGATTTTGTACAGAAAGTAGGTCAAGCTATCCAAAGCTGTCAAATTTTCCCAATTGAATATCAACCTTATTGTAATGCGTTTAAGTTGAAAATCAATCGAATAAATTTGACAGATTGTGGTAGCTTGATGTGCTAGCCTCAGTACTATGGATATGAGACGATGGATATAATACTTATATGCTATTTTTTTGTAAATTATTACTTATAAGAAACCACCAGACAAACACAAACACATTATGTTCATCATATTTTTGTCCTGTGAGAATCAAACCCTCAATCTTGTGATCAACAGTCCAACATTCGAACCACTAGACCACAGACTAATTCAAAAGTATAAGAAAACATATATTTTAGATGCATTCTCCTTTTCATTTCATTTATTTTATGAGTGAAAAAGCCTTCTTATAGAAGTTACTACAAATAAATTATTCTTATTCTTACTGTGATACACCTTTATGTTTTTTAGGCTGAAACCTTATAATGTTATAATCAAACTTAAAATTTAAATCTAAGGCTGAATTAAAATTAGGTATTAGTTAAGAGAGGAATTTATCTGGCAAAAAAAATTGGATTAATAAATTACAGATAAATTATTATAATATTAACAAAAACTTCATCTAAATTATATGGATGAGTGACACTGACCAATATATGATTATACATTTATATTGTCAATTTTAAGTATGCATTTTAGTTTAGTTTGCCTATTCTTAATAAGTAGGTAAATAATAATTAGTACATACTGAACTTTAGCTGATTCATTCTCTATTGTATTATTACTAAAATTAAATTTTCCTATTAATTAAGAACAAACAATTGCACAATAAAATTGCAATTGTTTTATAAGTTCATATCATAAAATTGGTTTAACTCATCGATCAATGATATTTTCCCTTTTTTTAAGTTGTCCCAATGAATATAATATAATATTTAACATAATAATTTTTATTGGGTGAATTAGGTTGATACTGTAAAAAACAAGTGTGCATTGAATTTTTTTTGTGTTAACTAATAAATTAAAAGCAAACGAAATGCCTGTTACATTGCATTACCCAGTGTGTGGTCTCCACTTGAGAATATTTTTTCCTGAGCTGCCATCAGTTCAATGAGCTGTATGCCCCACCCATTGCCCCTTAAGCTTACTAAGTTTTTGAGATCTGTGTCGGCAACTAACTTTTCATGCCATTTTTTATTTGGTTGCATAGAGAAATACCAAGCATAGCTGTATGTATGAAAGTATATAAAGCTGTACAAAACCATTACAGTTATTAGAATAACTCTTACAAAATCTGGATTATCATAATGTATAAAATCAGAATGTTATCAAAACAGTACCTACATAACGAAATAAATATATCCCTACCTGAGTGGCAGCCTGTTGTGTGGTCGATTTGATGGTGTTACTGACATTCTTCACAGCTCCAACAGTTTTATTCAGGAATGCTGAGTTCTCAAACAATCTTGTCCCCATCTTTTTGTTTAATGATTTGTTGGAACTTGACACAGCACTCAATGAGCCATGTTTTGTACAAGGACTTAGCTCTACTTCCTGATTCGCCGGTCCCATATTCAAAAAGCATACAGATTTGATTTTATAAATTGTGTGATGGAAATATATGGTGCCCACTGGTGCACTCTCCTTTATTATCATTAGACGTGGTTCGTATATATTGGAATGCTCCACCTTGCCTATTATCCCATCAGTGATGCCTAGGCATTCTATATCTTCAATATCAGAGAGATCCCATGCTAAAATAAAAGGTTGAAATAAATATTAATGAGTCGCATTTCATCGCTGACTTAAGTGGCTGACTCTAGTAAGCAGAGAATAAAGACTTTAAAACGTAATAAACTTATTCTTCATAAAATATTTAGTAAAATCTAGGTCAATTATTACTACAGTTGCCAAAAAATATATGATTTCTAATATTCACCTGATCTCACTGAAAATGCCCCCGTTATCCTGTTCCACCATAAACTTGATTCTTTTCTAACAAATATATAATACAACTCTGATCTAAATAATTCCATTTTGGCTTGATTTATTACACGTTTATTAAATTCCGATTTAATTTCATCGTGTTTATTGTTGTTGTATTTTGCACTGATTTGACGTTTCTTGAAAGGGGAAGGGGCAGATGCAGAAAATTTATTTTAGAAAGTTGGTTGCGTCACTTTTTTTTTTAATTATTGGTTCTGGTTTGGATACAAAGTTTTTTAAGCCAATTGCGTCACTTTGTTGTGCGATACGGTGCGGTCCATGAAAGAATTATAGGGCCTATGGGGAAGTCGAACAAAAGTTTTATGGCGGGAAATTTCTAAAAAAATTGTTTCTTTGCCCAGATAAGCCCGTTGTTGTACATGAAACATAAATGGTAGTCATCTAACTGTTTCATTTTATTATGTCTCTGATTCAAATATAATTATAGGCTAAGCTAAAAGGTTTTGGATGTGAACATTATAGTTTGTGCTCTAGGACGGTGGTATAATCGCCTTATCATATGCGTCGTCCTGTCCTAATAAGTATCGTTAGGGTAAATATTAATACAGAGTCAAGAGTATAACTGTCTGGTCTGTTCAAATTTAATTTCAAGCCACCATGAAGATAAAACACCACCTGCTGTCTGTTGAGAACGATTGCATAGTAGAGCACTATAGTTTTGGAAGCCCAAGTCAACAATTTATTGTACTATAAAAATAATGTGTTACTTTTATGTCAGCTCCATTTAGTATTACCTAATTTGTGTCAAATAAAATATTTGACGCGCTCTGGGCACTGTGAATGACGGGGTCCGGGGACGGTTTTGACATAGATAATTTGCGTTTTGTTTATGGTCATTCGTAGTACTGTAAAAAATAAAGCCTTTATAGGCGCCACTGTCATACAGTGCCATTCCATATTCATATGTGACTAAAACTGTATAAGTAATGGTGTTCGTACCAATGTAAATATAAATGTTATAGAAGTGTTTCTAATAAAAGTATTACCCAACTCTAAACGTGCTTAGACGGCAACCTCGGTTATCAAAATGTAATGTTGGCACTACTGAAAATTTGCTGTTCGAGAATGCGGCCCGTTTCTATAAACTTGGCCTGCCAAAAGGCATTAAATTGGTGGCGCTATTAAAGCCAGAGGGTAAATTTTAAAGTGCGTTGGTATTTTTTAGATTCTAATCATCTTCATCAACCCATATACTGTCCAACTACTTGACACGGGTCTCCTCTCACAGAATTGGAGGGATCTAAAATATGTAAATAGTTTAAATTGTGTATACTGTGATTTCCAAGTCAAAGGTCTCGAGTTCAAATCCAAGGCGAACGTGATTATACCGTTCTTAACCATAGATCGATTAAATAAAAAAATGTAATTCTACAGTTTGGGGAATAAATTTCCTTCGACATTAAAATTGTAATTATCTGAGATAACTCTCTAACTGCACGAGCACGTGTTATAGCATCGCCGTAAAATAATTAAAAAAATAAATGTTATAGCATTTTAAAAAGTTAGAATTCGTTTAGGAATGATTTTAAAATAATCCGAATTTTAGGTTACGCGATATCTTTTACACAAAGGTGAATTATTGATCCCTAATCAAAGAATCATTACAAAATAAAAGTAAACTGACATACATACATACACACGCCTTTTTCCCATGTGGGTAGGCAGGGTTAAACTATGTCTTGAAATAAATCTGCATTTCTTCACCTTTTAGTCTGACGTTTACTCAAACGAGTTAACAACAGCTGAAAGTCCTATTTTTCAGCTACAAATCAAGAAAGGAAATTTAAAAAGCTGTAACTAAAAGTATCCAAAAAACTTCCAAAAAATAAAAAATAAGTGAATATCTCCTAAAGACTCCAATATCGGAAACCTAACGTCAGATAGGTACTTTTTTGGGAATGCCTCTAATTACCAGCAACCCTGAACCTACCTGAACCTGAACCGCTATGTTTAAGTCCCGTGTAATAGTCGGCGATAATACCTAATATTTAATCTTTAATTGGGCACAAATCTAAACTCCGAGCTGCTACTGAGAATTTAATTGAAAAATAAATAACACTGCTCGACCTGGGAATCGAACCCAGGATTTTTAGCAGTCGTCGTTAGTACCACTAGAATAACGAGGCAGTACAATTGTAATTGGACCTCTTAGATTAAAAAGTGTTCCCTTTCCTCCGACAGCAGTTTTGTAATACTTACCTCTCTAACTCTCCTTAGAAAATTATTCCATGTGTGATGCATAATTTTGAAAAGAAATCTGCCGCAGGTTATCCAATAATAGTGACATCTATTTAGTGTTTCTTGAATGAATAACATAACAATTACTTGTCCCAGCAAGGTTACCGCACCACTCACTGCCTCATTCATTGATTGCTTGCTCTACGAGTACCTATAAGAAATATTCCGCAGATGTCGCTAAAAACTTCTTCGCTTCGATCTAAGATATGAATTTACTTTCTTCTCATACCACTACCACTTTCGTATCTATACCACAACAGTTACAGTACCTACTGACCGTTTTATTAATCTGAGATAGAATATTCATTAGACGTAGCAACATAGTAGCAACTCTTAAATATACTACTTATGCTATTTTCTTCTCTTTATTAATATTCATCTTCAACTCCTATACTTACTGTCCCACTCAGAATGAGAGGGTTTAGGCTATAGGTCCACCACGCTGGCCAAGTGCGGGTTGGCAACAGGGGTGTATTTTGGAATTTGGCGCCCCGGGCCAATAAGTTTCGCCACACCAGAATTCTAGAAAAAAGTGATATAAATGTTTTTTTTTCTATTATTTTAATTTAAATTTCCTTTTGTAAGGAGTACGTAAGGAGTACGTAAGGAGTACGTAAGGAGTACGTAAGGAGTACGTAAGGAGTACGTAAGGAGTACGTAAGGAGTACGTAAGGAGTACGTAAGGAGTACGTAAGGAGTACGTAAGGAGTACGTAAGGAGTACGTAAGGAGTACATAAGGAGTACATAAGTCTATGCAATATGTCCATTCCTTATTGCTCAATATATACCTATGCAGACGACACAGCACTGGTTATTCAAGGTATAAACTGGCCTGAAACTATGAAACACGCAGAGCATGCTCTCAGACAAGTGATGAAATGGCTATCAGATAATGTTCTAACCCTAAACATTGATAAAACGGTCTACTTACCTTTCCTGTTACGCACCAATAATCTTGATCCCGCTGATTCTGTGACACTTAAAGCCCATACTTGTTCTCCCGATATATCCTCTTCACAATGTGACTGTACTCAAATAACTAGGTCGGAGAATGTTAAATATCTTGGCGTTCATATAGATAGTTCTTTAAGCTGGAAACCCCATATCAATAAACTCACAAGTCGGGTTCGTAAGTGTATATACATTTTTTTAAAACTAAGGTACTCTGCGGATCCAGCGCAAAATAAACAGTCATCCAGCGCAAAATAAACAGTCTTAATGGTCACACCATTAAGACTGTTTATTTTGCGCTGTGCCAACCCATCATCAGTTACTGCATTGTCGCATGGGGCGGTGCGCCTAAAACTTCCCTCCTTTCTTTGGAGCGAGCACATAGAGCTGTCCTAAAAGTCATGACCTCAAAGCCTTTCAGATACCCTACCACGGCTCTCTACACTGAGTGTCAAGTACTGACGGTGAGACAGCTCTTTGTTCTCAGTACCATCCTTCGCAAGCATCCGACAGTACCACATGACTGTAACACTATAAAAAAACGCAGATACTATAATGTATGTCCAGCGCAACAAAAATGCAGAACGAATCTCGCACAGCGTAATTATACTTATTTGTCCAATCTTCTGTACAATAAAATTAATAAAGTCTGTACTATTGCGTCCATGTGTCGCAAAAATTGTAAAACCACTGTGACCAAATGGCTGTTGACACTGGATTATAAAGAGACTGAGGATTTGATACGATGTGGATCTTAAGACGTTGAACTGATTAATGAATTATTTACACACACACACACAACACACACACACACAACACACACACACACACAACACACACACACAACACACACACACACACACGAACGAGCGCAAAGAGGCTAAAGCAGAGATGATTTTTGTTTGTATATTATTTTTGTAGTATGTTTCTTAATTAGCAAATTAAATTAATATTGTGTTCGTCCAATGAGTACTACTGACGTAATATGTTCATTTAGTGTACGCGAGACCACTGGTACCCTAAACACAAGTTGAATCTTATTCTGGGTACCAGAGTTTATCGTAAATACTAAATATCCTGTTTTTGTGACAATGTTAATGTATTTTTGTGCCAAATTAAGAAAATAAACTTTATTATTATTTATTATTATTATATAGTACGTAAGGAGTACGTAAGGAGTACGTAAGGAGTACGTAAGGAGTACGTAAGGAGTACGTAAGGAGTACGTAAGGAGTACATAAGGAGTACGTAAGGAGTACGTAAGGAGTACATAAGGAGTACATAAGGAGTACATAAGGAGTACATAAGGAGTACATAAGGAGTACATAAGGAGTACATAAGGAGTACATAAGGAGTACATAAGGAGTACATAAGGAGTACATAAGGAGTACATAAGGAGTACATAAGGAGTACATAAGGAGTACATAAGGAGTACATAAGGAGTACATAAGGAGTACATAAGGAGTACATAAGGAGTACATAAGGAGTACATAAGGAGTACATAAGGAGTACATAAGGAGTACATAAGGAGTACATAAGGAGTACATAAGGAGTACATAAGGAGTACATAAGGAGTACATAAGGAGTACATAAGGAGTACATAAGGAGTACATAAGGAGTACATAAGGAGTACATAAGGAGTACATAAGGAGTACATAAGGAGTAGATAAGGAGTACATAAGGAGTACATAAAGAGTACACAAGGAGTACATAAGGAGTATATATATAAGGAGTACATATGTACTCGGTACAAAGCTGTTTTTACCGCCATACGGTCCTTTATTGCACATTATTGTATGTGTGGAATCTGTTTTTGGATCATGTACTATTATTATTGTAAATTTTCTTGATTTATTGTAATCTGTTTGTTTCCCAAATAAATAAAAAAATAAAATAAAAATATACCGTTTCATTTTGAGAGTGAAAATCTCACCTTTCAAAATTCAATAAGAATGGGTAGGTATTCAAACAGTTGCTGCATTGGTTATAGCACTCATTTCCTTGATAAAAAGCGTTGGTAAAAATGAAAAAATAAAGTTTTCTCGATATAAATAAAATGGTGCCGAGTGCCGCCGAGTGCGGGAAATGTGGGAAAAAAAATACTAATGAAAACGACACGGCGAGCTCAAGAGGGGAATGGTTTTATCTGTTGTCTGTTTGTGGGTTACATCAACTTGGGGCACCTACATCTTCTTTTTGAGAAATAAATAAAATAAATAAAGAATAATTTACTTGCTTTAAATTACTTTAGAGGAGGTATACTGTAATAAACGAAAAATGTTTGGTGTAGTTATATATGTATGTATACCTATAACTATTTAATTGTTTATAGATAGATACTCCTCATCGTTTTCGATGAATTTCGATAATTACTTGCATTACGTACATAATTTGTTATTTTTATTAAAATTGGAGCAATTAATAGTCTTCTGAACCACGTGTCACGAATTCAATTCCCGTCTTGCCGCGGTGTACACGGAACACATTTTTGTATGACCCACATATTGTTAGTTTTCTGTTTGTGTACGTGATACTTTTTAATTTTAAACGTGTCGGCATGCAATTCATGGTAAAAAGATGTGGACTAGTCAGCAGATTGTTAGCAAGGAGAATAGGTACCTACGTCGGAATAAAGCAATTGGTTGAGGGCCGATTCTGCTCGGAGACGGATGTAACTGTCTCGGTGGTGGGCCCACCTAGGACTTCCTCATAGTTATTCCTATTCCACTGAGGGGAACACAGAGGGTCGTATAATGGTCCAGAAGACATTCGGCTGACCATTAGGATTTACTGCCCATTTAATAGGTGCAGTGTACTAGAGGGTTTTGGTGGCGTTACTTTGGAGTTCTCGGAGGTCCGTCTAACAATCCGTTCGACGTCCGACTTCAATCCTCCTTCAAGGCTCGTAACGAGATTAAAACCGAAAAACAAGAATTGTGCCACCGCATGACACAATTCTTGTTGTTCGGTAATCTCGTTTCGAGCCATTGTCTTGGCACGCATACATAAAGCTTGTTAGCCTTACTAAGGCTGCCTTAGAGACGCGACAGTCTCATTAGTCTAGTGACCGTAAAAGCAACTCCTACACTAGAGGTCCTATTCTCAGGTCGAGCAAATAACTACAGCTTCAGTTTATATAAATACCCCATTTAATCATGTCCATTTCAACCGCGCGGGCAACCATAAAATTTGATGAAACTTTGCCAGGAATTAGTAAATATGTATACACACCTCAAGCAGTGATAGCCTAGTGGTATGACCATTGGACTGCAAAGTCGAAGGTCTCAAGTTCGAATCCAAGGCACGCACCTCTGACTTCGAATTTATGTGCTTATTAATAAATAATTAATAATCACTCGCTTAAACGGTGAACAAAAACATCGTGAGGAAACCTGCTTAATACCTTAGAGATTTTTCTCAACGGTGTGTGAAGTCTGCCAACCCGCACTAGGCCAGCGTGGTGGACTCTATAGTCCACCACGCTGGCCTAGTGCGGGTATTAGGTAGTTAGGGATTAGGCTATCCTAATCCCTCTCATTCTGCGGGAGGAGACCCGTGTCCAGCAGTGGGACAGTATATGGGTTGATAATAATGAATGTTGATACACACCTCTAATCTTGAATTTAATCTTTACAGGTTTCGAACGCCGATTCTAAAAACTAGGATGCAGAGGCTGATCGTTCTTCCACTGGTCTTACGGTTTTAAAACAACAATAATCGGCAACTACCTTATAGTCTAGTAGTTTTAATTGCGACTGTTATGCTAAAGGTACTGGGTGCAATTCCAAGGACGAGCAGTTATTGGCTTTTTCAATGAAATACTCAGTAGTAGCGTGAAGTTTGGATTTATGCCCGGTTAATGGCAATAAGCTCACCCTTATTACATGGGACCTAAATACCTACCTATAGTGGCGAACTGTGGTTGTATGTAGGTACATTAGTAGGTACACCTCGACGTTATCCTTTGGAGAATAACGGTGGGATGGTTATATTATTGTGTGTTTATGGTAAAAAAAAACCAACACCAATGCAATGATACTGGTCTTGATTGTTCATATATTTATCACATAAGGAAATCGTCGCTTTCTTGCGAAATAATGAATTTAAAATCCTTCCTGATTGTCTACTTAACTCCGGTTGTACGGCAAAGCCTTATTGTAACTTTCCAATTTATTCTATCCGCGTTAGAGAATGAAATTATCTGTGCGTCGTGATTGCCAGCTGTAAATAAAATAAAAATGTAAATGGCGACTCGCGCCGTCGTGCAGTGTGGATGATTCTTCTACCAGGACATTGGATCTCAAACGTGAGTGGGAGATAGATACAAAAATATTGTAAGTAGGTATGAATTAGGGTGGATGGTTAGATATGTAATCATAGTAGTTAGGCCGATTATGTTTGGCTCAGCTATGCTCAGTGATTGAAGTAAATTGGGAAAAAGTTCAATTGAGAAAATTTGACAGTTTTGGATAGCTTGACCTGCTGGCGTCTGTACATGTAGGTAATTGTATTCCCTGATTAATTTTTAATCTTTTTTATACATACAAACATACACTCACGCCTTTTTCCCATAGGGTTAGGCAAAAAAACGCCACTTGCTGCAATTCTTGCATACATTCTTTTGCTTCGTCCACCTTCATACCTCTTTCATACACGCGTAAAAAAAATTGCCTAAAACACAGATTCAGTAAATTAAGATTACACAAATAACGTAAACCCTATATATATATTATAAACTATACACATGACCTTTTTAAGAACCTCACCAATAAGGTCGGTGTAAGTGTTTCGACTAACTCACTTTAAGCAGTGATAGCTTAGTGGTAAGACCACTGGACTGCCAAGTTGAAGGTCTCGAGTTCGAACCCAAGGCACGCACCTCTGACTTTTCGAAATCATGTGCGTATTAATAATTTATTATCATTCGGTTATACGGTGAAGGATAACATCGTGGGGAAACCTGCATGCCTTAGAGATTTTCTAGACGGTGTGTGAAGTCTGCCAACCTGCACTAGTCTAGTGTGGTGGACTACAGCCTAATCCCTCTCATTCTGTGAGAGGAGACCCGTGCCCAGCAGTGGGACAGTATATGAGTTGATGATGGTGAAGTCTCGACGATTCCATCTGACATTCGCCATACATGTTAATCCTTTTTGTTAGTCGTCTTTCATCCATTCTCTCTAGATGCCCAAAACATCTCAGCATATCCATTCTCAGTTCAACATGTTGTTACTTACAATCAGTCACAACAATTTATTCACACTGAGTCCATGATACTATTGTTCTCACTTCATTTGCGCTACAATGGGAATTTAAACTTTTCGTGGTCCACACAATAAAAAACTCTTACATATTTGAAAAGTTTGGGAACCATCAAATTTTCCCCCACTCGTAATAAGCGCATTAGGGGTGGAAAAATTTAAACTCGCCGCGTCCCGAAACTTTTCGCGTTTTCTTTTTACATTAAGGACAAAAAGAAAAAAGCTTCTACTTAGAAGGGTGGAAGACGAAGAACTTTTAATATCCTGTAGATATAACACTGCCAACTATGTTTATAAAAAAATACAACGGTCTTAAAAATGTGGAATATAAGGTTTCGTTTTGCATGGCAAGTGTTTATATTATTAGCTACAGTAGTTTATGATATGAATACGGTGCAGTGTAGGAGTAAGCGATTTGAAAACTGATGGGTAGGTACTCGCGGGGGAGTGTTTTACGCTTATAATGGGCACGGGTCTCCTCCCAGACTTAGAGGGATTAGGCTATAGTCCACCACGCTGGCCTGGACTTCACACCGTCGAGAAAAATCTCACGATGTTTTCCTTCACCGTTTTATGCGACTGCTAATTACGCAGATGATTTCGAAAAGTCAGAGGTGCGTGACTTGGATTCGAATTCGAGACCCTCGACTTTTGGCAGTCCAATGGTCATACCACTAGGCTAAGACTGCTTCTGTCATGGTCGTGGCGAATTTCGCGGATTCCATAGCCATGACAATAGGGCAGGTGAAGGCAAATGTCATCATGAGTCCGACATACCCTGCCACCTCCCCGGGTGGCGGACGATCCATGAGATTTTCCGTACTATAAAAAAAGGCTATATTGCTTATATTTTTATGTAAAGCCATCATTAATTAATCATAGTATCATTATGTACCTACCCACGTCAATTTCTAAATACCTACTGCATATAATGATGTGGGTATGTTTAATGTGTGCGGTGGGGTACTGTCTGTGTTTCTGAACGCTATAAGCTCAACAACTGCCGAACGGATTTTGATACTATTTTCACCATCATGAAAATAATTTATTTCAAAAGACTAAATACCTGCCTATGTATAATACATGCATGTTATTAGTAGATAAAGCCAGCACATCAAGCTACTCCAATCTCTCAATTTTCTTTGATAGATTTTCAACTTTATTCCCAAGGTATAAGGTTCATGTTCAATTGGGAACATTTGACAGTTTTGGATAGCTTGACCCGCGTCTGTTGCACCCCGTGCGAAACCAGGGCGCGTCGCTAATTTTTATATCTCAAAATAAGTATTGTATTATCTGGCTGTTGTGCGTCCTACACACATTTAGGGGTCTTACAGTATGCAAATATTTACTAGGATTCGAACCTGTGTCCTTCCGGCTTAGTTAGCCACTATTTAGAAAATCATTAATTATGTAATGGCATAAACTGCGCAATGGTTTTAATCTCTTAGCAAAACTTGACGAAATTGTGAAAAAGTTTTTCAATATCGCTTTTTCTTATTTTTTCTCTACTTCTTATTAAATACCGACATATACTCAGATGGCGATAATTAACTTCTATCGTAATGGACGCCGCGTTCCCGCAAATTGATAATTTTGCTTGTAAAGCGTTTTACAATTAGGGGCTTGTTTAATTTCCTAAGATAAAGCGCTCTCGCTGAATTTTTATGGGTTGTTTCATTTCACCCTTTACTTGTAAGCAGTGTTCTTTTGAATTACATTTGCATAATTTTATTTTATTCATATTGATGTTTCTCTTTATTTTTTTCGTAGTATTTTTTAAATAAAAGATATTGAGTACCTATTATCCTTTTTTTGTTTTAAATTCTTCGTTCTTTCGATTAAAAAAATATGCACGTAGGTACCTATGTTATGTATTTAAAGATTACAGTAAAAAGTATTTTTTTTGTACAAATATCTGTTAGATACCTAGCAAAAAAAATTTCGTTTAAAAATACAGCTAAATAACACCAGAGAACATCAGGGGATTTTACCAATAGACAATTAACGGTCTTATATAGGTACCTACTTACAACCAAATGTGGAACACACATTTTAGCAGCATACCTTGAGGAGCTTGACCACCACTAACGATTGTTGTCATAGGTTAGTTGATTAGCGTAGTTTATAATCATGACTCCGTCAAAAAAAAAAACATATAAGTTAAAAATAATTATGTAGTTTATATTATTCACTTCTTTTACTGCAAATCTAGTAGACAAAGGAATATACTTACTTGTTACCAGCTTTGGATTGTACCAGGGTATCAGCGCTGCGAGCAAGTGGACCGTCAAATGAGTAGCCGAGGACAAAAGACTACGTTGTGTTGCATCGGTGCCCGCCGTGCTAGACAGATTTTATCCCCGATACTATGGACGAGTATAATAAATTCTTATTGTTGTATTTCGTATTGTATCCATGTATCTAAAAGGTTTTAATTTGGAGAACTTACGTATAGCTAGGTATAGGTAGATATGATTTAGATTTACATAACTGTCCCTATTGTCTTTTCTTCATGATCCAATATTTTGGTTCGACTGTTAATTTCAACAATCTGCCGTCTTCACAAACGTGTTATAGAAATTGTTGTACCTTCATTTAAGAACAGTCTTTTAATCAAATATAAATCTTAATTGACACATTACTATGAGTTCGTTTGTTTGTGGACTAGCCCTCGGCGGAACAAATGTGAGGCAAAGGAAAACAAACAGACAACACAAAAGTTCATGCGTTTAAAAAGCGACAGATGTAGTGTTGGTTCTTGATTAATTTGTTTTGTACGGAAGCACATTTTATTGGTTAATTATTAGAGGGTGAGAGTTTTTTTTATTGTTGTGGTGCGGCACGAAATAACTAGGTAAGTACTTAAATAATAGTGGGTAGGCTCTCTATTCTGAAGAAAGAGAGCTTAGAGCTTTTTTTTTTAGAGATTTTTTGAGAGTTTTTTTTTTGTGAGCAAGTTGTAGTAACCTTCCTACTTATTTAAAAAAAATTAAGATCAAGATCGAAAGGTTAAGTCTGACAACAAAGGTCCATAGAGATTGACCCAACAAAAAGTTACTTGAACCGTACCAATTATGAAATTATACAAATCCGATACAAACGGGAGCAGATTGCCGCGAAATTATTCACAAAGCACCCCAGGCACGGACTTGATGATATTGTATTAGGTGATCACATACGAATGCGATTTTAATGGATACGCCGAGAGTGCCCCCTCATAAAGAATCCTTCGACCTAATCGTGGAACTGAAAAGAGCCTAATTTGCCCGCCATATCGTTTGACGTTTACGTCATTTCGCGCGCAAACGTTACTCAACCCCAATCTAAATTAAAATCTAAAACCTTGTAAACAAGGCAAGTGCTCACTTTTTCGGGGATTTTAACCCTCGGAATTAACGAGAGATATAAAGTAAGGGGGCCTCGTTTCCGATGCGCTGTGGTGGTTTGTCATTGTTTTGAATGCGTGTGATTGCGTTATTTTTTATAGAGTTTGTGATCATTGTGATGTCTTGATTGTATTTATTATCGTTGTTTATATTGCGTGTCTATAATATTGCAGGACTCATTGAGAAGTAACTTTGGTAAGTATTTGAAAAAGTCATACAGCTAAGTTCGGTAAAGTTAAAGTTACATAAATACATAGGTACCTACATACACTCGGAGGTATTTAAGTACAGAGGCCAGCAAGCAAGAGGCAAGCTACCACAATCTGTCAAATTTATTTGATTGATTTTTAACTTTAATACAAAACAGTAACGTTCATATTCAATTGGGAAAATTTGACAGTTTTGGATAGCTTGACCTGCTGGCGTATGTACCTACCTAACTTTGTGCTATCCAAGAAACAACAATATCTACGATTCTTGCATACAGCATAATTATTGATTCAGCTTCGTCCTTGTTCATACATTTTGTCATACACACGCCGGTTGCGACTAGGTACCCACCTCGTTCCTGTTAGATCGATAGATTGTGAAGATTACGATTCTACGAAATGGAAAAGTACCCCCTTCTTCATTTTTGAAATGTTTATGTGGAGATGATCTTGTTCGAAGATGTATTAAAAAACTGTGCCGAATCCGAATAAGATAAGGAAAGAATTTATGTTTTCAATAGATAATAATAACGTTCATTTTGTATCGGCAGGCCCTTAGGCAGGAGTCATGTCATTTCTCAGACATACTGGAAGACTGACCGGCGCTGCCGACCAACATCGGGGTGAGCTGGTGTCCGCACAGCCGCCGATGATTGGGTGAGTATTCATGATAAAGATTGTATCACAGACTTTGGGATTGCTAAACCAATCATATTTATATTATATATATAGTTCAAATGAATCCCTAATTCCCTTGGTCACGCCATAACTTGAAAACGACTTTGGTGATATCATTCATCTTTTTTTTAAGTTTTCAAATACTTTGTAGAAGGTTCTTACGGAAAGAAAAATTAAGGAAATTGCGCAAGAAATTGAAATAAAATCAGATGACTAGATACTTTTGTCCAGGTATAGTCCACGCAGACGAAAGCTTTGGTATAAGTAATGGTATGTGATTCCAAATATTTTGATACTGAACACTAAAGATAAGCTACGTCAGTACCTACGTGTGTTTATAAAAATCAAAAGACTCAATTATTTTATTTGTATATAATTATATGAAAGAGAAAAAACACCATGAAAATAAATACCACTAAAATTCAAATAAATATATAAAAAAACAGCATGATTTCGATTATCAAATATCATTACGTGGGCTCATTAAGCGAAGAGTTTATTCGAATAATTCTCCTCGTGACATCAGTGGGGGTGACATGGGAGGAGAATTTTTAATTACTAGCGATCCTACAGGCGTTGCTCGTGGTAGCTGAGGTTCCTTGCGATGTCTGAGGGAGGTCAGGGAATGTTGCATCTGAGGCTTATCAGTAATGCGGTGTTCAGGTGTTCTTCCCCGTTGTAATTCCGCTAGGTTGCTCGCCAATTCCGCTGCCGCCTCCCCGTACAGCCTTTGCCCTTTGCGTACCTGTAGACAGACCAATGTTAAAGGTCAGTTAGTCGGCCACAACTCACTATAACAGAAAACCAATTACTTTTTCTGTTTATGAGCTGCAATACGTCCTTGAATTCGTCGTTGAGCGTCCTCTCGATCTCTTTTGCGGCCCGGTGGAATGCAGCAACCTTTATTATTGAGCATTTCATTTATTACAAGGTAAGAAATGTATCAAACTAAAATAAATTGAAGCCAACGAGATACTCAAATATGTTTGTCTAGGTACAATGGATAAGACTTAAGCAATATTAATATAGTTCCACAGTTTTGGAATACCTCATCTTTAAGCTCGGCCCGTCGCTGGGATACCCACTCGATCTGCTCCTGAAGCTTCTTGCATTCCTTTTCGTTGGTAAACAGGTCTTTGCGAAGCGACTCCATGATCTCCCGGTATCTTAATCTCACATCCTGATCTATCGCATGCAGGTTTTCGATTTCGTTTTGGGTCTCTCGGATTTTTGACTTGGATAGGCGGAGACGACCTTCCTGTGAGGGTGTGTTGAGGTAGGTACGACAAGTTGCGCAGGTAGACGTACCCACGCAACTTGTCGCACCAATTGACATTTCAGAAACTATCCTATATTTCTATACAGATGTGGAGATTAAATGCCCTTTTATGGATTGAAGCATTATCCGTGGTTATATTACAGAACCAAATCAGTAGAGCACTATAGCGATATACTAGAAATTAGAATACAGAATTATGAAACTACAAAATTATGCCCTAGCTCAGCTCTGACAGAATGGGATCGCGATATATCAAGTAACTTTTACGACGAAGTAAACATGTGTATGCATAATATGTGAACATGCATAATATTTCGTAAAATATTATTTCAATCAACATTTTAATTTTTCGACTGAAAAAGCTACACAATAACAGTTTGAAGATTCTCCACATCTAATTGTAATTGACTACGATAGCAAACACCTTTTACCTTCTCAGCAAGTTTCCTGGTGAGAACATCGAGGTGTTCATCGAGAGAATCCTTCTCTTCGACCTGGTAGCGCTGGACGACGTTGTGGTGGGGGCACAGGCGGTGGACGTGTTGTGTAGGCGGACACGGCGGACAAGTTTCCTGCTCCAACTCCTCGGACTGCACACGCAAAAATTTACGTTGCTTACGTATACTCCACCGCTGGAAAATTGGCTTTCAATACCTACTTATTGGAGATGAGTGCTGTCACAGTAATTGGTTGAATTTTATTACTCAGGGAGTTATCTATTTATAAATACTTGAAACTTGAAAATCTAATGGAAGAAACGGTTTTAAAACTAACAAGTTGACAAGTTCATGACATTGATGATACACATTTGAGACGATGCTCTGAAATGTGTATCATTAATCGATCAAAGCATCTATTCAATTTATGTAATAGCTTCTAAGCCATCTCGATGTCACATGAGTATTACAAAATTCATTTCAAGCTGTTTAAAGTACGCTCCACACCCACCTTAGAAGCTAAGGCTCTCCATTTCCACCTAAGAAGTAGAAGTATCACAATAATTGCCACACCCAAACCAGCGGCGGCCGCAGGGTTCATGATAACTCCCGGGTATCATTATCCGGCGAGGATCACTACTATAGATTTGTTAAAACCAGTCCAGCCATATTTGCTTGCTTTTGATTTTTGACAACGACAGTTGACATTGCCATGTTTGGATTTGGAATGACGTTTTTTATTTTTCCTTGATAGCTCAAAATGTGAAAAGGTTTTATTAGAAAAATGTCACTGAAAAGGGTATTTTAAACCTCTTGATACATTTCAATTCATTTCGACTAGTTCCGGTTCCATTAAACGTATTGAGTTCATTAATTTAAATTGAAGCTTTTAATTACCTATAAAGACTAATCATTATATCGTTGACAAACAGATTTTCATCCATCTTTGTGAAATCAACTAATCAGTGTTCAAAATAATAAGCATTACAAAGGTTACAGAGCGTGGTAATCTAAATTTAATTACGTGGATAGCACGGGGCAGTGCGTTGAACAGGGATCGGATCAGGGGACTGACGGCGAGCGTCATCCATCACTCCTGTCGACGACTCAGGTGGCGGGCCGGGGACGATACGTGTCGATATGGCGACGGCGCATTACTAATACACAACCAATTATAAATCATCAATCGTTGATCTCCATTTGGATGATTTTTATATCGTGGTAGCATTGCGACGCCTTTGCCGAGCGTAATAACAACTATCTTGAAGTTAGGTTCATGTCTAACAAGATGCTGACGTCCATAACTGAAACAATTGGTAAATTCCTACTCTGCTACAGCTACTACCTACCTGCTCTGCTTATAATTTTATATTAATAGAGAAGAATCAGCCAGTTGATCTGCTATTGTGTACCGTAAGCTACTTATTTATGTAATTGTTTTGTTAATAAAAAGCTAAAGCACGTGAAACAATGAGGTCCATACATAGAAATCTAAATTATTATTTAGATTATTAATAATAATAATCTAAATTATTATTTAGATTTCTAAGGGTCGATACAGCTAATAAGTCAGTAGACATTGTAGTAGGTATGCTGTGGCCTGTGATGCGGGTAAGGTAGACAGAGAATACCGTTGCGATCACCTATTTCCCGACTTATTTTATGAATGCGAAAAAAGTACTGAACCGATTTTGAATAAATTAGGTACAAGAGACCTTGGAGAAGGACATAGGCTACCTTTTGTCTCAAAAATTCCTTTGGGATGCGAGTGAACCCGCGGGCAACAGGTATAGTTAAGGTCTTTAGATTATAGTTTTCAGCAGCATTTTATGGGCTTACAGTTTTTAATACTATCAACAAACAAATGAACATAAAACCAATGACTACTGTTTAGTTATTATATTATACATGAACTACGCTCTTTAAATTTTGTTTAGCTGTGTTTGAAGTGTAAACAGAAAATAAGTGGTCCCATACATCTACCTACATAACCTTTGATTATTCCATACAACCACAATCAATCAAATCAGGACATTCCGTTGAGATTTTTATTACCCACATCCCGCGTCTTACGTCATCAAACGGCGATCAAGGCAATGGAATGTCCATCACACATCCCATCACACATAATCGGTTCCATGTACCGCCCCTAGGTGGGGCTGGCGAGGCAATTACCTACCGATGCGGGGAATAATTGAAAGGGGATCGCTTTCTAATTGATTGTTTCTGGCTGACTGATTGATATGATAGAACGATTAACGTTCGCGTAACCGTGAGATATGACCACTGATGTAGTGATGTCATTAGGTGGAAGTGTGACCAACGATCACGGTGTAATGGGTTGTTATAGGTACCTATATTGTGTGTTAAGCGAAGAGGTTCAAAATTCGGTTAAGAGCTAATTTTTTTGGTGATCAGTCTGTATTCAGTAAATTTATTTAACATTGTCTTATTCCTAGTGTCGTAACTCGCAAAGATATAATAATTATAGTAGAAGAATTTATTGGATAGAGATAATTAAGGGACCATGTTAAATGTTTAAACTGCACTGTTCTGACAAATGTTCAGTTGCAATGCAACGGCTAAACGGATGCCTACAAGAAACATGTGTGACAACCATTTCTTGGAGTACATTCATGTATCACAAGCGGAATGAAGCTATAAAACTTAAGAGCCGGCGAAATTCCCGGCACATTTGACATTAAACGCTCCGTTCAAAAATCGTTCAGTTCATTCATTCACGTGTCGCGTTCCGTTTCACTTGCCGCGTGATCAAAGCGGTCGCGATGACGTCGGCGCAGTATACGTTAGATTTACAGCTTACGGAAGCTAATTAGTTTGAATTAGTTGGGAGGAGGCCCTTCGTGCGGCCAGTTATGCGCGCCGCGCGTGCATCTGAACGTGACGCGCTCAGAACTGAGAACGATTAGATGGTACAGCTGAATTAATTTCTAAGGATTTTGAATATACATATAAACAATATGTAGGTAGTATGAATGAACGTAGGAAAAGAATTTATGGACTTTATTTTAGTTTAACTCACCATAACATAAGGAGAAAAACTGGAATATTATTGAAGGTTATTTAATAATATACAATAAATATACAATGAAACATTATCGACGCAGCACACTTCTATACTATATTAATGTAATGATTTTGCATGCTCTAAGGTAGAATGTAGTGGGGCCAACAATTTATGTTTATCATCTTAAATCTGTACCTACATTGATGGCAAATAAATAATTCTTAATTCTTATAGCAAGATAATCGTAGCAAATGGCGTTAATTAGCTTTTGTTCTAAAAAAAATTAATACTAATAGATACTTTTTCGGTTTGAAATTCAGCCTACTACCAGAAATGTGATTGATGATGAATTTTTAGAAGCTGCTGTTCTGTTTACTGTAACTCTATGTTTAAAATTTACGACGCGTTCCGGGAGATGATCCATAACTAAGTTCACGCCATTCTCACAGCAACAGAATGTACCACGGAGTTTTTGTTACCTACATAATTTGTAACTAATTATGAGTCAAAAAACAAACGGTGTCTTTGATCAGCTGCAACATATGGTCGCCCTTTTTAGAGCATGTCGTTTACATGTTATATTAATTAATCGTTCATGAATAATTAGGGATGAAGAGGAAGAATCTGTGTTGGAAATAATGGTATTGTTTTTATTTGTTGAGTATTTGTGTACCTAATTGGTAACTTGTACCTATTCATGTACTGATAAGACGTGATAAGTAAATTAGGTATATGTATACATGATTTGATAAAACGTGTTAAGTAAATTAGGAATAGGAATTACGTAATGCACCTACTTATAGAAACTATTTTCCTCTGAAGATTTTTGATAAACCCTTACAAAGGATAGTTTGTTATGCAATATGTAGGTACTTAATATGAATAAGCGGAACTGATTTAATCAAATAGTTTTGATTGAAGCAAATAATTTCATTGCATAATGCATAATATAAAAGATGCAACACATAATCAAACGATAGCTAAGTAGCAAAGCATATCTTATATATAAGTGTAAAGCATATCAGTTAAATTCAAAATCCTTTTAAGTTAAGTAACACAAAAGAATATTAAAACAAACAAAATGTTCTTTACATTATCAAATAATCACATAGCAAGAGATCATGTCTCGAAGGACTAAAATAAAAGAAAATTCAAAATGGCCGACACTGAAAGCAACGGCGCGGTTTCTTTCCGCGTATTACTAACATTACCATACTTCAGGCGGCGAAGCTTATTTAAATGCTCCACCGACTCCATTTAGAGCTTGGAAAAATAAAACTGGGGAACAGATCCCGCGATCTCTCGCTGAGCCGCTTTTGTGGTAAATATGTATAAACTTACCAATTTTCCTTTGCGTTTTTAGAACTTATTTGCTTGCCCATTTCAGTTCTTATTTGTTAAGATCTAAGAGAGTAACAATATATTTCTCGTGTCGTACGTAAGGTGGCTCATGTATAAGTATCTACGTTTTGTCCCCGGCATCTTTTTATTTTATCGCATTTTATTTTGGAGCTCAGCTGCCAGTCGTGTTGTTTGCCGCACTTGAGTATATTTCGCTATCTATCTAATATCTATTTAAATTATGAACAACTCCAGCAAATATATATATATTTTTGCAAACACACGTTATTTCAGTGTTCGTTTTTGCTATGATTTAGATTAATATTTTTAAAGAAAAGCAAATCGGGGGAGATCCTTTAAATATAAAACAAAGCAAAATTAAGTTAAACGATTAAAAAAGAGTCCCCGGAGCGCCCACTGTTTGAACAATAATTCCATTATCTGAGAACGACGCTACGCTTCTTCTACTCAGACATAAAAGATAAAACTGAATAGCCGCCAATTTTGTTCCATTACTCTCAAGCACCGCAGAATACATATTATCCGTAAAACGGAACGCAAACAAAGTGAACGTCGTTTTCCCGCCGACGATAACTTAATTTCAGTCCGCCATAAGTACGTAATTAGCGAGGCGCTGCCTTATCGGCCGGCGGGTAATTAACCTCTCCGGGGGGTGTCCGACCACTCCCCGGGGCCTCCCTTCCTCCCGGTGCACCTTGAATACCTCCTCGGTTCGTAATATTTCCGCCATATTATCCGGGAGTCCGCCCACCTCCTCCACCAATGGCGGCGATTCCCGCGCTTTTGTTTCGCACCGTCACTGCTTCGTTCCGAAACGTTGTAACTTGGTATGTTTTCTTTGGGAAATTTGGCTGTATTCGTGAGCTGGATGCGGTTTGTTTTCATTGGAGCACGTTTATTATGCTAACGCTGTCTTCGCTTTTGAAATATCATAACTTAAACTTAGTCCCAACAAAATTTGAGCTTTACATATTCGATATAGAGTTGACTTTTGGTTTTTGTCAGGAGGTTCGTAGGGGGGTGTCGTGAGTTCATATTTCATGTGTTATCATCTTTTATTGAGTGCGAGTAAGGGCATTGTTGTCGGTTTACTGCGCGGTTATCTTGCCCGGCCGCCGGTGTTTAGCGACGCCTCGGCTGATGAATGGCATATTGGTATGATGTTATAGACGCTGCCAAAATCCTAAACATAGTAAAGGGTGAATGAATGTGAGAGTGATAAGGGTTCATGTATCTAAATACATTTGCTGAAGTCACTGATTATAATGAATCAACAACAACGTCAACGTTATCTCAGTATTACGTCAGTAATCGGTACTTAGATTACGATGACGTTGTTGTTGATGCTGACGGCCTATAAAGCTGTTTATATACTTAAGTAGTATATTATGTTAAATAGCAGTGATAGCTTAGTGGTATGATCATTGGACTGCCAAGTCGAAGGTCTCGAGTTCGAACCCAAGGCACGCACCTCTGACTTTTCGAATTCATGTGCGTATTAATAATTAATTATCACTCGCTTAAACGGTGAAGGAAAACATCGTGAGGAAACCTGCATACCTTAGAGATTATTCTCGACGGTTTGTGAAGTCTGCCAACCCGCACTAGGCCAGCGTGGTGGACTATAGCCTAATCCCTCTCAATATGAGAGGAGACCCGTGCCCAGCAGTGGGAGAGTATATGGGTTGATGATGATGATATTATATTAATTTATGTAGTTATTTTTCTTATCGCGATATCAGTCTCTACAATACCAATATAGGCCTTACTTCGAACTACGGTTTTATTAAATCGCTACCATAATTATTAGAACCAAAAGCGGCCTCAACATTTAAACAATACAACCAATAATCGATCACAGCTCACCGAACCGTGTTCCCGAACGAACGGTCGTTTGTCAAAATTACGCGGCAGTTGATAAGCCGTATAATTTTTGGCGCGAGACTCGTCGGCCGCCCTAATTGGGTGGCCTGGCCAGCGCGCCGATAAAGCCCAGTTTACACAGCGTTTTAATTAATAGAGGTCGTCAGGCTAGCTTAGGGTTGAACCGTTTTCACGTTGTTGTGGAACTTGTTTTAGTAAAATTCAGGTGGTTTTTCGAGGAGTGATTAGTAGTGGAACCACGTTAAATGTTTCTTCATAGTGATAGATCATTATTATTATGTCGTATAGGTACGAGACATTCCTAACCAATAACTTAATAACAGTGTGTTTCCTTCCCCGTGTTTTGTTTTCCAAGAGTGGCTTAGAAACACATCTAGAAATCAGAAACTCGTAAACTGTAATTTAACACACTGTATTTTCATAATTTTCCAATCCAAAGTAGGTACTTAGGTAATTTAGTAAGTTTTTAGTTCTCATGTCATAGGGGAACCTTCACTAGGCACAAATTCAAACTCGGAGATTGTTTTAGAAAGTACTGGGGACTTCACGCCCATCAGCCACAATTACAACCATAGATAATCGTCGAAAAGTCTTATAAAACGCCCAAAAAGAACTTATAACGCAAGGCTTAGTACAGAACATCCTGATGGATCATCCGCCACTTGGGGAGGCGGCAGGGTATGTGGGACGCGTACTGATTAAAAACCGTACTTGCCCTATAGTCATGATCATGTGATCCGTGAAATACGCCACGAACATGGCAGGCATGGGAGGTGGCAGCTTCTCACACGCTCTCGCACCCGACCGTGGACCGAATGACGGCTGGAAGCAAGAGGTCACCATTCACTGCCGCGACCATATCACGGGGCGCCTTTTCCCAAGACGGGCATAGCTCCAGCGTGTGCTGCACCGTATCCAGTCGTGACAGTCCACGCAATGGTGAAACGCCCTTACGTTACCTAAATACTTTAGAATTTGACTTACGTTATAGGGGCAGAAAATTTCAGTTATGTAACTAACTTTCTCTTCAGCTATACCTGCAACGGTGTTGTTATTAAAACAAATAACAGTTTGATTTCTGACATTTACGCGAATATTATACATTGAAGTAAAACTACTTTTTGCGTCCATGGTCACGGGTAGACTGTCAGTCTACCCGTCACCATGGACGCTGCAGAGGGTCCGAAACGTCGGGAATAATAATATCAATATAACGCGATAATCCGTAAAAAGTAGTTTTATTTCAACAAATAACAGTGTTTAATACCGGTATAAAATGTAGCCTTATTTTATTTTTGTGGGCACCCCTAATCTGTCGCCTACGAGCTACGACCAAAATACGAGGAGTGTTACCAAACTAAATCTGCGCAGAAATATAAATTAGGTCAGAATTTAGTTATCTCGACTAGCGACAGATTAGAGCCACTTTGAATACACGTAGTTTAACCATAGTTTAATTAACTAGCAACCACATGCTGAATGAAATCGGAATATGCACCGAGAACAATTTTAGATAGAGTACCTTCCTACACCAAGTTAATGCAATGTATATTAACGAATCAAATAAATGAGAAGATTGAGATAATGAGAATTGCTTGTTCTGTGAAATCTTATTACATTACTTTAAACTAACTAATTACTAATAAAATATACTGTATCATACTGTATCATACTGTATCATACTGTATCATACTGTATCATACTGTATCATACTGTATCATACTGTATCATACTGTATCATACTGTATCATACTGTATCATACTGTATCATACTGTATCATACTGTATCATACTGTATCATACTGTATCATACTGTATCATACTGTATCATACTGTATCATACTGTATCATACTGTATCATACTGTATCATACTGTATCATACTGTATCATACTGTATCATACTGTATCATACTGTATCATACTGTATCATACTGTATCATACTGTATCATACTGTATCATACTGTATCATACTGTATCATACTGTATCATACTGTATCATACTGTATCATACTAATTCTATTAAGTACTTATTTTAGTTTTGTTGTGATTAGGCCTACCTAATGAGAATAAAACTAAAATACCTAATAACTAGTTAATAAATAAATAGTTGTGGAAACACTGGCATCACGTCGGCGTCACCAGTGTGGAGAGGCGAGGTGTGTTGCCCCTCAGACGAAGAGGGAGGATCCTCCAACCAGGCGGGTGTTTTGCCTGGCGGGCCACGGCCCGACGGTTGATGTCGGGCGGTTGTATATATGCAACTTTCGTTGCGAATGTGCTTGCGCGATTCAGGACTTCGTAGCGCGGTAGAGGTCGCTACATCAGTTCCCCCTGAGACTGAAGAGCTTGCCAGTGCCAGTGGAGTGCGTGTTCCAGTGAGTCGGAACCGATGCCGCGTAGTCCGCAGTGAGTCGGGACTGTGTTGCGGTGAGTGCGATTAGTCCCCAGTGAGTCGGTGCGATGCTGCGTAGACCTCAGTGAGTCGAGGTAGTGCAGTGGAGCGTAGCGAAGTGAAGTGGCTGGCTGCTGCGTCGACCAGGAGAGACGGCCTCTGTTTGCTGACCGGCCGAAGTGCAGTGTGCTGTGCCAAGTCGCTGATGTCGGTTGAGGGTTCTGACCAGGCTGCATGTCTGTTGCAGGCATGTGGTCAGGCTGCCCGTTGAAGCCGGAAGAGTGCTGGCTGGCTATGTGACTCGCTGCTCGATGCTGTTGAAGGCTGCTGTGAGGGGAAGGTGATGACGAAGGTGCTGGTCTCCGAAAGGCTGCGCTGATGTTTTGCTCGGGATCACCAGTATGGAAACACTGGCATCACGTCGGGGTCACCAGTGTGGAAACACTGGCATCACGTCGGGGTCACCCAGTGTGGAGATACTGGATCACGTCGGCGTCACCAGTTTGGAGAGGCGAGGTGTGTTGCTCCTCCGACGAAAAGGGTGGATCCTCCAACCAGGCGGGTGTTTTGGCTGGCGGGCCACGGCCCGACCGTTGATGTCGGGCGGTTGTATATATGCAACTTTCGTTGCGAATGTTGCTTGCGCGATTCAGGACTTCGTAGTTTTTTATGTAGCGCAGTAGATGTCGCTACATAGTTATACCTACCTATTTAACTAGATATTTATTTCTGATGTAACGTGGTGTTGTGTTTTTTGTAACTGAATGTGACATTCAGATAAACGTGATATGAATCAATAAAATCAGTCGCAATAATTAAAAAATATAACTCCTTGGAGAGAGATATGTAGAGTAATTTTAAATAAATACGTGTTCAAACTCCTTTTTAAGAGAGAGTTCTCAAAATGATGACTTGCACGCCCATGAGCGACACGAAATAATTTTGTCGTTGCCTTTCAACTATGACTGGATACGAGATAATATGCGACGACTTTATATATTTACAAAAAAACACGCATAATTATTATTTCCATTCTCTAGTACCCATAGTACAAGCTCTGCATTAAAAATATTTATTGATTTATACATATATTACATTTGTTACGTGCAGTTATGAACCTGCTGCGTCCCGAAGCGTGACAGCCACTAACTCGATCACAGCGGAAATTGATTGATTGACAGAAACTTGAAAAAAAAAATATAATATAATAGCTACTAATAGCTACTAATACTTTATGCTAGAGTCGTTTTAGTAGCACGACACTGAAAACCAGAATATTATTACTTTAATAAATATTTTCTGAAAAACACTTGCAGTTACTAGCATAACTTATTTAAGAAAGAAATAAATTCTATTAAATTTTAGTTAACATTTTAATCGTAAATAACAAGGGACAAGTACAAAAAAAAACACAAGGGAAGACACTGCAGGTCCCCATTATTTATCGCAATAAGGTAATTAGCGAAACCGGCAGCGCATAAAACACCTACTACTTATCCATTATGAATTATTATTAACAAACTAAATAATTAAAAAAGGTGGAAAAAATACCATAATTATAATAATTAGAATGTTTATTATGCACTTAAAACAAAAATTTACGGGCGCGTCCCCGTCATTTTCACCGTCTGATTTCCATAAAAGTCATGTTAGCTCCAGTCATTATTGAAGCAGAATGTTTGGTACCCTTCGTAAACTTTACACGAGGTCTTATCAAAGTTGTAGCTGACGGCAGCCCGGCGAGAATGGCGCCGCACCGCAATCAACTCCGACCCTTGAAACTGTAGTCCTCTCAATTTTCACGATGAAACTCTACAGACGTTCACCAAAAAGTTTAAAGTATTTGTTCTAAATGCCTGTTTTGATAATTACCTCTTACTTTTACTTCAGACTAGCTGTTGCCCGCGTTTTCACTCGCATGCCAAATGAGTTTGAGACACACAAAGCAGAATTACAAACAGAAATCAAAATTAACAAGATGCTCAAATTAATTAAAATCTATCAATATTCTATTTCAATTTGATTGAAAGTGACCGTCTTATAAATTATAATATAATTAGCCTGTTGTTATGTAAGGCACAAATTAGCTTTCCAGCCGCAGAAGACGTGATTAATTTTCCGCCAAATTTATTTTGCTGAATCAGTGCTTTAAAACACCTATTTAGATAAACTTTCACAAATGTTGGAAAGGTAAAATAGGGGAGAACGAATGATCATAGTTAAAATATTGGTTAGTGTACTTAAAGATACAAGTAGTGTAAGTCACCTACTCTTGACATAGCAACGATCACTCAAAGGTTTTCTGGTAGAAAACTCAAATTTGAGTTAAGCTCGCCTTTGTACATTGTTTTTAATGTATTTTTTGTTAATATATTTGTTATGTGGGTGTACAATAAAGAATAAGAATAAGTAAAATATTAACTCGAAACAGTAGGTAACAACATCAACGCCTCGAAGGTAAAATTTCTTTCCTAAACCTTTTTTAAAATTTAAAAAGTAGAATGAATTTGTGAATACAGGTTGGCGCGCTCGCGAACTGTCAAAGGGGTGCGCGCGAACTTTTGGCGGGATAGCGAAACGGGCGACGCAATAAAAACCTTATAAAATTTCTAATAGGAAAACGTACGAAGAGTTTGCTCCTTGAATTATGAATGGTAACGAGCTGCGCGCCCGTTCCCCCTTTGTATTGAGTCTGACTGCTCCAAGTTTCTACTTGTTTCTTTTGTAGATTGCGGTCGTGGTTTATGCGATGCGAAAAACAACATTGTTATACTTTCGTTGGGTGTCGAAGTTGAGTCTCGTTTTGAGATTACGAGCTGTTTTAATTGCACTTAGTGTTTTATTATGGCTATTTTGGAATATGTTAATAGATTCTGCTGTATGACAAAACAACCTTAGTAATAACCTAAGGTTTTTTAATAAGGATAGTACAACCTACAACAAACAGAGTTTATAATTTCATTGTCTTATATCAAAGTATTGTTACCTACTGTGGTCTGTGATAGTAACTAATTAGCAACGTGTTATTTTAATCACAAGAGTAGAGCTACCTTGAGAAATACTTAAATACTAATGATGAAGTGCCGAGAATTGTTTGAAACCGGTACCTACTAGATGATCCTAGACGATTCCAACTGAGTGAATGAATACCTTATTCCCAGAAAGAAGAAAGGAGGAAAGTTTGCTTAGAGGCTAAAATGAATTCCTAAGGTCTTGGTACTATGTAAAAGCGATAACGTTATTGAACTCGATCAAGGCAATCCACCGGTAACCAAGCAGAGAAGCAGAAAATAGGGGTTGTAATACAGGTCCCACTAAACCGTTTAAAAGTCCAGGGCCATAGAATGTCCAGCTAAAAGTAACTTAAGTTATTGTACTTTATCTTTAAATAATACAAACGATAGAGAGAGATAGCGATATAGTAAGTATGGAATGAATGTTCCGCGAATCTCCATTCGTAATTCAAAAGTAGGGTGACCAGATTTTATGAAGGGATTATTTTCCGTCTCTTAAAAGACATGTTTATCCAATAAACAAAAGAAAGTTAAAGCCAAATATAAAATGTCAAACAAGGAACATACTTAAAAAAGAATCAATATAGTGTTCTAACGATAGTTTGAACTTACGGCCTCCCGTTTACCAGTCCTACGATGAAGTTATTGATTTTTTTCGGCTTTAATTAGGTTCAAATTGAGAACGGCCTGAGTATAACTGAATTAATAAAATTCAAAATTCACTGGACTCTGTGATATCACATAATCAAGCAAAGCAAAACGGTCCTGGAAAACCTCGTTAAACTGGACTCATCACAAAAATGTGAGCGTGTGAAAACGTGCAGTTTTTCGAGACTTAGCACAGTCCCTTTTTTGTAGCCGTGGGCGAACGGGACAGGGTATTAAAACTTGTATATCGGATTAGACAAAATTACTAAGTGCTCCAGATAAGAGGGTGTCCCGTTAGATTCACGCAAGAGGATGTGCGAATTAAAAAGCTTTGCTGACACTTGTATTGGATTTTGAATTAACTTTATTGATGTGCCCAAGTACATTTAGAGATTTTTAATACAAATTACTAAGAATAATATCGGAGTGTAGAGAGAAGTCAAAGCATGTATCTAGGTTATTGTTTATTATAATTATTCGCAGCCAATCAAGTGGTATCGTGTTAAAGAATACAATATGGTACTTCTTTTCATATCCATTCAAAAATTTCGTACTTAACACATTTGAGCGAACCACTCTATGAACTTATGTAGTCCATTACTCGCCAGCTTCCATCAACATCCTGAAGCTCCTACGTCTAGACACAACCCTACGCTAAGCCTTCCTTATCTGCGGCAACCAATTCCAAATTCATATAGATTATGCTCCACATTCCGCGCCGTTCGTTCAGGAACCGAGTTCGCGCGCCTGAATAAAAGATGGCCGACACATGTCTCTAATGCACTCATCAATTATTTGTGAGCCCGCCCCGCTTCGTCGAGAGCCTCCCTTTAGCGCAGCGTTTTGATAACACCGCGAGATTCGGCAGTTTCGTTTTCATGTTTTATGTACTACCTACCAACGTCTGAAGATATGTTAATGTTGATGATTTAGTTTCTCTTGCTGTTTGTATGGTTTATGAATTATCAAAACTAGCTATTTGTGTGACTAGTCGTAGGAAGTAGACGAAGGAAAACATAGTGAGGAAACTTGCATTCCTTAGCGATTTTTCTCGAGGGTATGTGAAGTCTGCCGCCAGCGTGGGTTGACAGACTAACACGACGCAAGTTTCCTCGTTATGTAAGTGAGTAATAATTAACTATTACGCACATAAATTCACAGCCAGATTCACAGTCTGACTTGGCAGTCCAATGGTCATGTCACTTTTTTTAAGTATGTTAAAGGCCCATGAAGCAGGGAGCGAGCCTATTGCCATAAAATCGTAAGAACTCATACATACACTTAAATTAAAACGAAGCAACAACATTTGAAAATAATAACCTATCTTTAAAAAAACCAATACTTACGTAAACTAATACGCCGGATACGTTTCTGAACCAAGGGTTCTTGTCGGATCAAACACTACTTGTGAATTGATTGAGTTCTACTGAACATACCGCTTTCCACCGACTACTGTGTTACCCCTTTTGCACACTATTTTAAACCTTAACTACATACAAATAAGGATGTCGGGAAATTTTATACTTGGTAGTACCTACACGGGCACGACTTGTAGAACCAATTTGTAATACCCCTTGGATATCGGCGGACATTGAAATTGAACGAGCCTGTTTGCTTGGCTTTTTAAGGACGCGCTGGGGTTAGAAAATGTTTTTATTCTCTGTAAGTACTTAATAAAATTATTAATAAAAACTTATTACGGAATAATTTATTAAACGATGAACTACCTACTTACTCTCCAAATAATATACTTCTTTGCAAATTAGAGTGTCAGTATAAACTAGATCAAAGGAAGTCATAGACATAGAGTGACACTTGTGCCCTTTAACCCAAAGACTGTCATAATATTATGGCATTAAGTCCTTATGTCGTTTATACAGAGGCCAGTCCATCAGTTGTTAAATTACTTGGATTGATTTTCAACTTTAACACAATACAATAAGGTTCATAGGTATTCAATTGGGAAAATTTAACAGGTTTGGATAGCTTGACCTGCTGGCGTCTGTACTATAATAATTAAATTGTGTAGGGAAGTATAAATAAATAAAGAGAAGTCAAGAAAGTAGAGTCGAGAATAAAAAACGAGAACCCTATCAAATCGAGATTTGATGATACCGTGGCGTTGTCGATAGAAATGTCGATGAAAAAATCTTTATACTTGTAGTATGTGTCTATGTCTTTGTTCCAAATATAATCCAACTTCGTTACCTATCTTATTAGATATGTTGGATTACAACTATTTGGTACCTACTAATACAGTTTTGTATTTATGGAATAATATATACAGGCATAATATATAATATATTTATTATATATAGGCATAATATATACAGACGCGCAACGGCTTACCATGACTTCAGTACATGATTCTGGACCTGGATAGATATATACATATATCTCTCTACTAATATTTGTCCTAGAAAATTGTACAATACTGTGGACATAGACCATGCGTGGATTCACGGAACAGCTAGATTCAAATATTCGTTCGTATCCCGGAATTTTGTCGACAATGCTGCAAATTTTTGTGACGTGCCTAAGGAAAAGTACAGGAGGGTGCGATCATTAGACATCTAGGGTCCCTCCTCAGTGTGCATGAGATAGCCGTGTGTTTTTAGTCGGTAGGAGTCCGACATAACCCTCCGCTTTTCCTTCTAGCAGAGACGGAGGACATCCAAGAAGATTTTCACACAAAAAAGAATAAAAGGTTCAAATTTCTAGCAATAATAGGAACCCGGGCGTAAACTCCTAAGCATTAATATCTTTTAAACCTCTGTAAATGTTTGATTGTCTAATTTCGCCACAAATTACCTTTACGGTATCAGCGATATCGGTAGCCAATATTAATAGGGCTGCCTTCGAGACAAACTGTAGTATAAAGTGAACAAATAAGACTACACAGAACTACTTATCAACTGTATTCTCCCGGAGGGGAACCCTAAAAGCGAGAGCATGGGAGTACTTGTTACGTGTGGCTATAGACATTAATGGCGATTCCTGTAGTTTATTAATATGTATGAGATAAATTTTAAAAGGTTTACATAAAGAAATCTGTTTATTTCTATTGTAGTAGCCAAACATTAAGTTTAGAATTAAGCTAGATTTTATCACGGTCACGAAACACTTTTTTATATCATTGTTCTTCGCACGGGCCGTTTTAATTCAAGCAAGTTTCATTCTTATTTAAAATTCGCACCGATAGACTTCTTTTATTAGTTATTTTTGTAGCTTCGACCTTTTTATGGAATATATCATCACCGCTGGTCCGAATACGTACTGTAGAGGTCGCTACCAGGAGTCAGCATGAGACTGGCTGGTTTAAGAAGAAGTAATCATTTGAAATTATTGTAGAATGTTTAGTGGAAAAAAGTGAACAATGATTATGTCAGAATTCCCTTGACCTTTGAAGAATAAAGTCACAGAGTCCCTTTTAACCGAGAGTTTCTTTGAATAGGCCTCCTAGGACCCCTTCAGGGTACCATAGTACCTACTATCGGATAATACGCTTTTCCCATAAGCAGAAGCAGAAACCGATATATCGTTATAATATAAATTATATAAACACAGTCACACAACTTATAACTAGTAAAAATTTAAACAAATCTATGGCGAGATCAAGCAGTGACAGCCTAGTGATATGACCATTGGACTGCCAAGGTCCCGAGTTCCAATCCAAGGCACGCACCTCTGACTTTTCGAATTTATGTGTGTATAAAATAATTAATGATCACTTGCTTAAACGGTAAAGGAAAACATCGTGAGGGAACCTGCATGCCTTAGAGATTTTTCTCGACGGTGTGTGAAGTCTGCCAACCCGCACTAGGCCAGCGTGGTGGAGGACTATTATAGCCCAATCCCTCTGAATCTGAGAAAGAACCCGAGCCCAGCAGTGGGACAATATAATGATGATGATGATAGCGAAATCAGGATAGGCATCAGTGTCTTTTGCCTCTCAAATTACGACTTAAAATGTCCAACTCGACAAAGTTCAAGTTTCTATTGCTATTCCTTGTGCACACGTAAACGTCCTGTCCCCTTGTTTTCGTTATCTTCGGGATCGTCTTAATCACGCTCTGGCAATCATTAGTCAGGAGCGGGGCTAATTGCCACATTTGTAGGTCGCAAACTACCCTCTACCTACACAAAAGATACCTTTGTTATATTGAGGTATAGAGCATAGTGATTGAACGTGGGTTGAAGCGATTTACAAAAAAATAATGTAGAATTTTGTTCTAGTAAAAATCTCTCATAATACTTTGCTTGGAGAAGTTTATTTTATGAATTAGTAACATTTTTGTAAAACTTAAAGAATTTATCGGCATTTGGGAGGATGAAATTACTGAGTATTTCATGTTATGCACTAAAAAGAAACAGACATTACGTTGTTGTCGTTCTCTATGTTCATTCCCAAGGTATGAATGGATTCCGCTCCCCGCTCCGCTCATGGCAATAGTTCCGCCTAAGCCGGGCGCGAGAGGTCTCATTAAGGCCCGCCTCCTCTAAATCTGGTCCATTGTTAGCCTCACCTGGCTAGTAAATTATGTATTGACAACACTAGCTAATATGGACCCGTAGTGAGGTGACCATGTAAGTTCTCTAGTCAAATAATTTGTTATGCGGGTACATATTGCCTCTCATATATGAAATACTTATTGAAGGTTATGGTGAATGGATTTTTGCTGTCCCTACCTACCTAATAGTAACTGGCTGAGGTTTTGTAGGGTTAAAAAGAAAAAATATTTTCCGATTGTGTGACGTCAAATGACAGTTCTGTGCACGTTAAAAAATCAAAGTACACTTTAAAAACTATAATTATAATTGACAGTAATTTATATTACGGAACTCTACTTGTACAAATTCAACCTGTACTTGGGCATTTTTCACCTAAAATTAGTATAATTGATTTTACGCAAACCAACGTTCACAATAAAACCTGTCTCGTCTAAATCAGCAGACTATTAAAGATCACAATGAGTTATATAAACATTTGTTGTTTCTCTATTATTTCTAACAATGGAGATACACAATAAGTATGTTTAGAAAGTAAAAACAAACAACATGAATGAGGAGTTCTTTTACTATAAGCACTCAACCGGAAACATTTTATGTAGCCACTATCTTTGCTGGGCGCTATATTTAATCTTGTGACGATAAGCTACACTTGTCACGATTAATTTAAAGATGGGTGACTGTTCCTAAGCTCTACGATACCCCTTCGTGGCTTGTACAGCAAGCCAAGCCGTCTCGGTCACAGTCTGTTGTAGTTATAGCAATAGCTTAAAATGATGGCCACGAGTCTATTCCTGTAGGATTACCATTAGGTAATCAGAATTAATTATTGCTGTTATTGTATTTTTGTTGCAGTTATCTGATTAGGGTAATATTTGTTTAGACGAAGCCGGGAGATAACCGTAACAAAGGGAACCGCAACTGGTGAAAATGAATGTTTTCAAAAAACTTTTATATATATACCTTTATACCGAAACCGTCTCCAATCTGACGTGGATAAAAAGCTTACTAAGTAAGATACTCGTAGTTCTGTTGCGTGATTGGGATGCCGATTTTGTATGCCTGCCTGTCCATTCTGCCTTGTGTTACCTGTACAGTACTATTTCCTTCTAACATGACCATAATTAGATTAGATTATCATTAGTTAGTTACCTATTTTATAATTTCATAGAACGAACAAGTTTAATTATCGCAAGCTGGGCGCATATACGATTAATTTAAAAATGTTTGTAGTTTGCAACAGATAATGTTGTGTTTCATTGTTAGGAAATTTAGGTATTCTGTTAGTAAGCTTTTGTAAAATATCTAGATTTAGAAAGTTAGCGTCAATTAATTTTGTGCTAGTCACGATAGTCATGATTTCTTTCTTAAAAGATAAGTAGAACGTATAACGGCAGGTTTAAGGAATTATAAATAGCTGGTAAACTAGATCTAATTTTGGTACCTTTTGTAAAGCACGGAAAGCCCATTTCAAACTCATCCGTTGATCGTCTATCACCTGGGGAGGTGGCTGGGTATGTTGGACTCTTCGAATACAACCGCACTTACCTTCCCTTACCTATATGTCAAGGCCATGGGATTCGTGACATTCTCCAAGACTATGAGAGGATGCAGTCAACCACCAGATCCCAGCAAAGAGCAAGGCTTCTCCTCGCTTCCTACTCGGCGGCGCGCAATCTACAGGGGCCGTTGTCTGGTCGGGTGGTGAACTCCCAAAGCCACCGTAAAAATTATCACACTAATACCCAAAGTTTAAAGCACTAAACTTTGAAGTACTATCATAATAAAATTTACTTCGCTGTTGTTAAAACTGAGCAATATAAGCACCGCACTACGGCACATTACCACCTTGTAAAATATAGAGGTGGCAGCCCCGACCGACTGAGATTGGCTCATTAATTTAACAGCGTGCAACACTTAAGCCAGGCGTACCAACATTTTCGTAAATGAAGTGGCGGGAATACCTTGCCAACATAATTTTGCTGTTACATAACAACAACAGTTTTGAGTGTGCAACTTATATCATTGTTTTAAGAGCTATAATAGAGTTTTTTATGCGAATTAATTGGGTGGTTTTAAGAGGGTAGGTCTAAGCTTGTATTGTCGTCGCTGTGTGCACAGGTAGGGGGAATATTTCGGGTCTTTGATTTGTTACGTAATCTTTTGCTTGATATTACTCGCTTAATTGATGTAGTTAATTTGATTTAGAATTAAGTGAAAGATATATTAGTCTAATGCAGTTACTTACATAATTATTATAGAAAAACATTTGTTATAATACCTACAAATGGAACATATTAAAGGCAAAGTAGTTAATTTGGTTTTTAATCAATGACTGATCTAAGTTGACTTACTAGATGTTATTTCATTCTGAATTCTTTAAAAAAACTATACTTAATAAAAACATTGATGTTATAATCAAAACCTGTACCTACTGACTAGTAGGTAATGTAGTTGTTAGATCAATAAAGTTGATTTTTGTATTTTTTTTGTTCCACACAGAACACGTGTGTAATCTTTAACCTATTAATCAAGATTTATATATTTTTAATACGTTCAGTAGTAATCGTTTATATTTTGTTAATACGTATACGATATTAATATCATTAATAAAGATTACGTTTATATTATATCACCGAATTATAAATTATTGTAGGTAAATCGAAATAATGATTCTGCTTAGTGTCAGTTTGAATAAAAAAGGGGCCAGGACATTGTGATCAAATGAAAAAGTGAAACAATTGGAACTACTTACAATGGATTTTTTAAAATAAAACTGACACAAATTAGACTTATTCTAAGAGCAAACGTAAGTGCGCTATGGAGTGGAAAAATTTTGTTTAGCTTCGAATTGTTGCGTTAAATGGCATTCCTCAAACCTTCGACTACACTTTTACATACAGCGCCAAAGGGCAATGTAGCCAGTGAAATTACTAAATTATTAATTATATGTGACTTAACTCACTTAACTGAGGTCTCGAGATGACAAGTGATAAAACTCGTGTACTTATATTGGCCACGGTTGCCGCTTACCATCAAATGTACGTATCTATACTTGTTTGTCATTTTATCACGATTAAAAAAAACCATTTCATCTCCAAAAACAAATAATTCAGCTTGTTATTACCACACCAAATAACAAACATTTAAAACGTCACATGTGTGTACAGATTACAATCGTCAAATCACAACTTAGGCGTATTGTTCGGAATTATTTAGTGGCATTAAAATAAACGAGATGCCATAAAAACAACGCCTCCTCAGAGACTTGCGAATCGAACTGCACCCCAACAGTTATTCTTAATGACAGGCGTTTACAACAATCGCATATGGCGGGCTTGGCACAAACGCACCCCATGTGTTCTTTAGAAGGTAATGACAATCATTGCGGTAATGACACTTGTTGGCATTATTTTAATTGAGGTTCTTGTTCAGTAGAAAAGTCAAGTTTTAATACTGACTTAAACTTCTCGTGATATATTTTTGAACTAGCTGTTGCTCACGATTTCACTGCCGTCTCTTGACAATTTTTTTGTTTAGGTTTGAGCGTGAAAAGGTTACAGAATTACAGAGTTTCATTCTCATTTTATAGTATTAATAATTAATATTCCCAATTAAACCCGATAAAACTGCTCGAACAAACCCGAAACCCAAGACTTCATAATCAACCGAAACGTGCTAGTGCCACTAGAAAAACAACTTACGCTCAATAACCACGTGTCTTTCGTTAAAAAAATTACAATCCCACTGTATCGTGTATGTTAGTAACTAGGTATATAATATGCCTACCGCTTATATACGTCAGGGTGTTATATGCGCTGCCGCGGCGTTTAAATTAACTTGTCTATTAATGTCGGCCGCGCGGCGTTATCGGCCCAATTATAATTCACCGCGCAAATGACACCGTCATTACCGGCCGTTCATAACCGGCTTTACAGTGTAGCCGGATGCCGAGGTAGCGTCAGCAAAACTAACGCTGGTTTTTTTGTTACAAAACATAACATACAATCAATCCTGAATTTCTCGAAGGGCTCGGCAGCGGGAAAGTGCTGTAGAACCATAGTTCGTCGGTATATTTTAGGTTCCATGTAATAGGGGGCGACCCTTTTACCCTTACTTGGAATCTAAACTCTTTACCTGTTAGCTACTGATAATAATTTAAAGAAAAACCTAATTATACTTTGCTCAACCTGGATATTAAACTCAGGACTTGCTCACTAATGGCGCTTGCGACAACTAGACTAATAAATGAAACTGAAGGTCGCGCGATGTATAAGGAGGTCCAAGAATTCGCTCTCAATAGTGAGCTATTGGATTACTGTACCATAATTAGCATAGGGTAATAAAAACGAAAAAATAGATTTGAAACGTCAACTTTGACATGCTATCCTTCAGAAACGTTTTAGGCACCCATTCAGTAATAGCTAATGTAAGAGTCTCGTGTTTTATAATTATGTTCAAGAAAAAATTCTGGATGCACTCGAGCAGCGCGTGTTAGAATAATAAGTATGTATTTCTGATTATATAACAAATATTGTTATAAATACGTAAAGTAACAATAGATGGCGCCACGTGTTTTTTTGTCTGTTTGAAACGAAGTGGGGGTTGCCTTATAAAGGCGGCCCGCTCTGTCAGAGCGTCACTTTTGCTCGGGACACGGACGGTGAACGACTACTGTAATAAAGCTAAGTAACTATCATTTTTTTGCTATAGATAAACTTGTTAAATAAATAAATGTGTTTATCAAACTATTAAATTACTGTGAATATTGAAATACCAACATACTAATAATAGGCTAAAGTATTTATTTCCATTCTGATTTATGCTTCATGAAATATAATATAAATTTATAGATATGTATTGATTCTTATTAGTATTCTTTTGTATAAGGTTTATGTAACATACAAATAAATAAGTATATATTATATACATTTTGTTTTGGCGTTATATACTTAATCTATTGCGATAAAAGGGAAAATATAATGAATATTACAAGAAGTTATGGCTTTCCTTTTACATAGACCTATATAGAAGTATTTCTTTTTTTTCAATTGCTTACAGACTAAATACATACACATATTATTACACATAAATCTAACACGCGCAGCGAGGTGAAAATAATATTGATGTACTAAAACATTACTATTCACCTAAGTTACTGTTGACAGAAATGATACTATTATATCATCAAAAAAAGTGGCATATTCATAGGAAAGCTCTAAAGTAACAGTCTAGGTATATTTAGGTTGGATAACATCGTAAAAATGTTACACAAATATTTTCACTGTAAAATCTTAGTGCAGAATCAACGTTTGTTTGCTGTCGGTACTAGGGGGTGGCGTTAGTGGGCGGACCGCCTCCCCGTTAAACAAAGGCAAGCCAATTATTATTAAATATTCGCAGCTCAATTTATGTCGCTGGTAATCGCAGCGCAGACAATGCGCGTGATAACCGGTCGGGTAATTAGCGCGCTTAATTAATGTATTTATGTCATTTTTTGACTATACGTTGTATAATATTGTGCATGGTGAGTAGATAGGCTACAATTTCTAACTTCTTTTTAATTATCTTTTTGTATATTTTTGGCATTTTCCATGCTAAGATTTTAAAGTTATTTAGAAAAGGAAAAATACGACCGCGGGCAGGATTCGAACCTGCGTCTTCTGGTTCGGTACACCAGACGCTATGACCACTAAGCCACCGCGATACCTACCCGTCATGTCGAATTTTTCCTTCACATACTGAATTTACGTCTTTATGGTGACGTCAGTAACACCTATTGAAATGCAAGTTTTTGCTTTTCAACCGACACAACTTACTTTACAGTTAGTTAAGTGCCGAACGATGCCACCTTACCTTCTAACTATCTTTTTGTATATTTTTGGCATTTTCCATACTAAGATTTTAAAGTTATTTATGACATGACGGGTAGGTATCGCGGTGGCTTAGTGGTCATAGCGTCTGGTGTACCGAACCAGAAGACGCAGGTTCGAATCCTGCCCGCGGTCGTATTTTTCCTTTTCTAAATAACTTCTTTTTAATTGCCTGAATAAACGTTATATATATATTTTAAACTAGCTGTGGACTAATATAAACATACGGCTTATTGTGACAAACGATATCCTATGTCCTTCTCTAAGTACAGACGCCAGCATGTCAAGCTATCCAAAACTGACAAATTTTCCCAATCGAACATGAACCTTATGGTATTCAATTTAAAAATCTATCAAAGAAATTTGACGGTAGTTTGATCTGCTGGCCTCTGTACAATCTATATCTTTAAACAAAAATTCATCAAAATTGAGTTAGCAGTTTAAATAGACAGACAGAGTTACTTTCGAATTAGGTATTAATATTATAATATTAGGATGATTTATAAAAAAAATATGACATTTTATTTATTCTCGCCAAACTTAATCGTTTAACGGCGGTAATGGCGGATGTTACGGTAACTTGATAATAAGACTATGACACTGACTGCAGACACTTTGAAATAAAACTACTTTTTACGGATTTTATCGCGTTATATTGATATTATTAATCCCGACGTTTCGTACCCTTTTCAGTCTACCCGTTATCAAAGCTGATTCACATCCTACCGTGTCGGTAATAAAAAAAAGCACAAAACAGGCCCGGCGCAAATCACTCTCGCTTGACACAATTTCACTAAATCTTTTCATCACTTTAAAAAAGCGCATCACTTAATACCAATTTAAATATTCTGAACCAATGATTCATTTATACTCTGTTGTAAATAGTATCAAGCAGGTGTATACTACAATAGTTTTGATCCACCCTGCAGACCCATTGTACCTGTTTAGATATTTTGGCACACGTGTGTAGCGATTACACACGTGGCGAGACGTACCTATTTTGTCAATATTAGAAATTATGTTACGATTTTATTTCCTTTTGATATAATCTGTTTTAGTCACAGACTAAATTGTGTCTAATAAATATCCTATCTTTAGTTCAACTTTCAAATTAAAACCATGTTCTTATTTTTCAGTGGATTAAAAAAAATAGAATTTTGAACCTTGTCAGTCAAGTAGCTCGAGAGGTATTACAAACAGAACAAATAATAAATCTTATAATCTTAGCTTTGCGATATTTTCATTATTATCGAGTTCCTAGACCTACCTACTGCGAAATATTATGTTGTTGACATTATATTTTCATAAATTGAATTATAGTTGATTCCCGAACGTAGCCGGCGGGATAATAATACAAATTACAATTTCGCGCTACTGGGTGTCACGTAATCCATTCGCCGATTTCCCGCCAATTAAGTGCGTTGCTAGGCAACCGCGCCAGATTTATATATGGTTGATACTTCGAGGATACGACTACCCGATATAAATGTGATGATGTAAAATTGTTTATAATAATTTGAACCAAATGAATGCTGTATGATTAGTCAACAAATACTTACATTTAAGTAATACTCTACTAGCGGGATACACGGGACATCAAGGAAAAATCGTAATCTACTTAAAAAAACATTGGAAACAAATCTCTATACCTAAGTTACTTTGTCTCTCTAAAATAAATCGAATCTGGATCAACATTTTTGTATGAAAATTTTCACAATGCTCTTTAAACCTTTTACTTACTTAAATCTTTTTGTAGTAAGTAACTTCTTTTATAAAAATCATTTGAATAAATCTTTGGCTTTCTGTGTAGGTATAATGGAAATCTGCTAAAACTCATTTAAGTAATTATTAAGAATGATTGTGTAATGATGTACAACAAAAAAGTTCACACATAGTATGAATACTCCTTTTGTAGGTCCACAAACGTTTCATAAAACCTTTTTCACGCGCAGATCATGGCGCGCTAACGGCGCGTTTAACTATGCAAAACGTTATTCGAAAATGGGATCCGGTTCAAAAACGTGGAGGTACCATTTTGTTAATAGTTTAATCTGCAGCGGTGATCCGCGGGCAGCCGCATGGAATAACTACACGTGAATATTTTACTAGGCTGTACAGTTTTGGCTTTTGCCGGCCGCGGGCCGCGAGTGTTGTTATGTTTTAAGTCGATTATACGTGATTCGTTTTTTGAATTAGTTGTGTACCTACACTGCGCAGAATAGAGGCGTGTTAGAAGCTTTGTATTTTTTAAACGAACACAATATTTTCTAACATACGCGTACCTACCCTAACCGCGTAACCTACACGCCTATGTTCCCCGAAGGGTTTGGCAGAGGTGTACTAATGTACACCGTAATGATATTGATATTAACCGAGCACAAATCTAAACTACGACCTGCTACTGAGAATTCTATAGAAAACAGTCGGGCCCAAGTGGGGGGCTTTTAAAAACCATGCATCTCTGTGACCAATTTAGAACCTGTAGCAGATCCAGAGCAATTTCTTCAAGAATTTTTCGCAAACGGCCCTATTAATTTTTTTTTTAATATATAAATTTTAGCGAATTATAAATTCGATATCAGGCAGGATTCGAAGCTGCGTCTTTGCTGTTAAGTACACTGGACACTTTAGCGACTACTGAGACCACTGCCTGCGAAGACGAATTTCACTTGCACATTCTACGTATTATAGGTAATTTATTTTAAAAAAAAAATTCTTCATGGATCGTCTCCCACCCGGGGATGCAGCAGGGTATGTTGGACTCCTACCGATTAAAAACCGCACTTGCCTATCTTTGCCCTATATCCATGGGATTCCTGACATTCGCCCTGCAGGTTTTACATTTTTAATCATCATAGTTAATTCAGATGTTGAGATCACGGCCATTATTGGAACAACTTTAACCAAGTTTATGACATATTCATTTAATTTGGTAAAATAATATATGAATTTTATAGAAATACGTAGCTATTGACGTCTACGTAATTGAATACAGTTTTTTTACCCTAATAGATGAAAAACATTAGGTTAAAATAGGTGGGCTATAACTGAGCACTAGCACATTAAGCTTAAAACTTGAAATTCGTGTCGTCATCGCATACCAACGTGGGAAGAGAATATCTGGCGTAAGCTTATAATTCTACCATGCAATTAAAGATTGAAACAGAAACTACGCAAGGAAATACGCCAGGAAATACGCCTTATTAGGGGCGGTTGCTGGATTTGCGTAGACCGATGCCGTAGCTACGGCTACGCATTTGCTACGCAGTCGTAGCACTATCGCTACGGCCTACGAAGACCCTTATTTCGTTTATTCTCATTTTTCATGTCCATTATTTTGATTTTATTTTATCTTAAAAGGCGAGAGGCCTGGTAATTGTAAACACTGATGTCACAGAGAGAGAGTAGTCATTGAAAAGTAGTCATCATAAGCAATTTATTTATTTGTAGGTATAATGCACAATTAAATTACTTTAGAACTTCAAGGCCTTTTTCGATCACAATAGACCGATTACGGTCACAGAGATACAATAAACGCAAATTAAATAATATTAAACTTCTAGGCCGATTCAATTTTTTTTTTTTAATATTATAGTTGAAGATGATTTTTATGACACTGTAGTATATTCGTAGTATTGCTTTTTACAGTTATATTAATAAAATACTTGTGTTAGGGTTGGCACGATTCTTCCCTTATTCGCTAGACAAATATTTTCAAGATTACAATTAATCTAATATATAAAATTCTCGTGTCACAGTTTTCGTTGCCATACTCCTTCGAAACGGCTTGACCGATTTTGATGAAATTTTTTGTGCTTATCGGGGAGGTCTGAGAATAGGCCAACATCTATTTTTCATACCCCTAAATTTTTTTTTTATGGCAAAACAACGTTTGCGTGGGCAGCTAGTATTATATAAATATTAAGACAATCTTGGAAATATTTATAGTGTTACGTTATGACTCGTAACAAGAATTAAATCGATTCGGATTCTAATTCACTGTCCGTTTTCGCATTGACATGACTATAGCTATATGAGAGGGTGTGTGTACCACGCGGCGCTAAGCGGACTAAGACACGGATTGGATCTTTTGTAAGCTCGGATAGTGGACGAAAAAACGACCAGTGCACACCAGTACTTACGTGTTAGGGTTGATAGTGACAGGCAATAACTATAAATGCATATTATGTTTCTACAATTTTCCAAGGATTGTTTACAGTTAGGTTTAAAAAAAATCTGTTGGTTTCATTTTGTTTTGTTTAGGGATGTTCAAAGATTTTCAGTTGTTCTCAGTAAGTATTTGCGCATAATATGGAGTATGTGTAAAAAACATAGAGTGTAGTGATAACCTAGTGGTATAGCCATTGGACTGGCAAGTCAAAGGTCTCAAGTTCGAATCCAAGGCATGCATCTCTGTGACTTTTCGAGATCATGTGCGTATAAATAATGAATTATCACTCGCTTCAACGGTGAAGGAAAACATCGTGAGGAAACCTGCATGCCTGAGAGATTTTCTCGAAAGTGTCGTCTGCCAAACCGCATTAGGCCAGCGTGGTGGACTATAGCCTAAGCCCTCTCATTCTGTAAGAGGAGACCCGTGCCCAGCAGTGGAAGAGTATATGGGTTGATGATTATGTGTAAAAAATTAGATTATAATTAGATTATAGAATAATAAAGAATTAGTCAAAATTAGGAGGAACTGCTTGCCCATTATCATAATCTCTAGCGTGCCGTATTTTAAGTTTTGTTTGGTCTAAAAAATATTGGTAGACCTTTTGCGTATTTTTCAGATAAAGTCCATAGTGTGATGGTTACAATAAATTTAATATCTAGTGTTAAAACAATAATCTAAGTTAAGTACTTAGATTATTGTTTTCTGTTGTGAACAATTTGTAGATAACTGCAGATATTTTGGCGCTAACAATATTTTATCTCCTACGATGCGATAGTCCCGGTGTGTTTTTAATTTATCGGCATGCGCGCGCTCTCACATACATTACTGGGGACACAAACAAACGCAGCGGATTAGACCTTCCTGGGAGCGACCCTACACAGGGTGATCACAAACGTGTTGGCGAAAAACTGAGGATTAAATATTAGGTAAAATACATATAAGATATTTCATAATTATAATAAACAACTATGTACCTAACACTGGATATTAAATTTATTGTAACTATCATACAATGGATTTTATCTGAAAAATAGGTAAAAGGTCTACCAATATTTTTTAGACCAAACAAAACTGAAAATACGGCCCGCTAGAGATTTTCGGGTGACATATTTTTATGAATGGAGCAGCAAATCACATGCTTGAGTACCGATCTGAAATATGGTCCTTATTAGTTTAGTCTGCGAAAATCTGGTACTAAGTACTTAGACATATCAAGAATTTTCTATCTAATTTTGCGCAACGGAATACCTATGTATAGTGTTGAAAGCAATAGTTTGTTTATGGAAGTTTTCTTTATTATTTTGAATTTTAAAAAAATCCACGTAAATTATAAAACTATATTTCTTCTTCACCACATTAATACATTATAATTTGAAAACGATTATGGAACTGTACGTCCCGGTTGTCATACGAACACCTATGGTAATCAGATGCCTAAAATGGTTGGCAACCAGTTTATCCTCCTCTCTTTATCGGTATTGCCCAGAAATCGGGTTGTAGAGGCTTGATGGGATGGCAGCTGCTTTGTGTCAACTACTGATATTCAGCCGCATCTGGTTAGACTGGAAGCCGACCGTGTAGCTGTAGTCGGGAAAGGCTAGGAGAACAATGAAGGATTATAGAACTGTATAAAATAGTACCGGGTAATATTAGTACTTAGTAGCTGCAGTAATAGTAGTGGTCGTACAATTACAATTGTATTAAAAAAAATAGTAACGAAACTCAGTGGAAAAAATTTGCAAAACGAAAAAAGTTTCTAACAAAAGCATCAGCCTGTAGGAGGCGCTCCCATTTAAATTGATATAAATTAATCCTTTAGCAATGTGCCCCTCAAGAAAGAAATCCCATTACGTCCAGATTCGATTAACGTTTTAACAGGATCCCCTCTAGCCGACCCCTTGCATCTTTTGCTTGGATCTGTCCAGTGGGTGTACAAGTATAAGTAATTGTATGTAGTTTATTGATTTATCGGATGTGTTCAATTTTTAATGGGGGGTACGAATTAATAGTAATATTGGTTCGATGTTTCACAAGTTTCATCATCATCAACCATTTACTCTCCACTGATGGTTGCGTGTCTGTTGTCAACATAAGAGATGTTAGGTTTCCGAGCACCACTCTTCCACATTGATCTAGTTCGGGTTAGAGGCCTAGTGCGGGTTGACACAAGATAAATTCGTATTACTTATAATTGTATCAATATCTAAGCAATATTTAGCTTTCTTAGATTAAAAAGGCGAGTCAAAAGTCTAGGGACTTTCGCAACTCTCAACTCAACAATGCTGCAGAAATGCTTGAGGTTAAATGTTGTGTCGTTTTTATAATCTAAATTAAATATTTTATCATATTTGTAAGTGAATGGTATTTCATTAAATAAATATTGGAACATTCTAGGATACTCGAATAAAATTCCCTGAAACCTTTTAAAGCTCGGTAGTTGTCGTACACAAGTGGACTTTTTACTATTGACACGGTCATCCGAGCCTGTTTAAAAACCAATTTCCCTATACAAACAACTAACAACAAATCAAATAAAAAACCGACATCTTCAATTACACTCCTTTACCATGGACTGTACAAACACTTGATACGGATCGTTGCGAGAATCGAATAGTAATTCGACTATTCGACTCGACTGTACTCGTGGAATCGATGTTCTCGCGTCCCATGGGGTCGCCCCCTAGCCGCATAATGTGATTCTATTATACGAGTATCAGTGTCAAATGAGGTTTTCACCAATTGGGAATATGAGGATGTTTGACGTAATATTTATTTTGTTCTTTCCTCTTTTTGGAAGTTATTAGGTTTGACAGGAAAAATATTAGGGATTCTGTCATTTGAGTGTGGAAGAAATTCGATACGTTGCGATTTTAATTTAATATGTACTCTATTTGGTATAACCACGCAATTATTGAAATTATTAGTAGCTTAAAGGCTGACTCACTACACTTGTCTTGTAAATGACATTCAACCTTCAGGCTGGTAAGCCAATTCCTATCCTACACTGCAAGGCGTGTAGAGCATATACCTTCTTCAGTCTCTTTCCGGGAATATGCATAACGGTATGTTTCGCACTCAACAACTAATTATTACGAAACTTGATAATGTAACAGTAGCAGAAATAACCAGCTCAAACAGGTGGGCCCCACTATAAATCAATGTTGTCACCATTGTGCATGTGCACCCCTCGAGTAGGTACTCTTGTTAAGGCATGATGATTTGACACTAATTCCTTCGAGAGTATTCCTTGTTGAATTTACAAACGCAAATCTTCGCGTATCGATCGATTTGCAGGTTTATTTTTTTCTCTTTTCGCATGTTTTATCTGTACCTACATTACATTACACTAATAAACTGGAAGTGATAAACGTAAGTTAACCTTGCATTTTGGAAGGTACAGTCAGCAACGAAAGTCGCTGAACCCAGCTAAATTTTGAAAACATGACAGCTCCTAAACTTGTTAAGAGATTTTTTATTATGATGCCAGCACATCAAGTTACCCCAGTCTGTCAAATTTCTTTGATAGATTTTCAACTTTAAATCAAACGCAGTAAGGTTTATATTCAAATGGGAAATTTTGACAGTTTTGGATAGGTTGACCTGCTGGCGTCTGTACTTAAATATTTAATGGTTATCTACGCAAAGATTTCCCACAACCTTCACAGGTCAGTAACTTCATAATAAAAATCGTATTGAAGATTGCAACATGTTCAGCGACTTTCGTTGCTGACTGTACAAATTCAGCTAAAAGCACAATATTCGAAGTACCTACTCAATACGAATATGGCTCCACTAAATAACTGCGGCGAGTGTAACCTAGCCAAATATTAAGCAAAAAGCTTCATAAGGTGCGAATCCGTTGCACTAAACAAGAATAATACGCGTGTATAGGGGAATGGCGCATCGACACCAGCTCATTGATTCCGCTAATCCTGCGGGAGTCTTAATGGCGACCCTGGCGAGCGCAGCGCGGGAGAAAATTAGATGGACACGTGTCCGTTCTGTAATGAGATCTACGATATTAGGTGTCTTTTAGAGGTTCTTATTGTTTAAAAACCTAAATGTCAACATTGCAAAGAATCGGTGTTTGACTGTTTTTTGTAGACAATGGTTTTCTAGGTAGAGATGTCTCAATAAATTTAGATTTTTAACGTGAGGATTCAAAGCCAAATAGTATCTAGATTATATGTATATAAAATATCTTATTAAGTATGTTTCAAGCAAAAAATCAAGAATAAAGTAAAAAATCTTTTTGTAAAATTAAATAAAAATATTATAAGCTTTGAATGTATTTTATTCTAAAATGAATTGTATTTTATTCTAACCAAATTACTGTCTGACACCTCGTATTCTTTTTTCAAAAATATAATAGTGTACGACGATCGTCACTAGTCGCATGTCGTTATCGCGACACCTAGCGATAAAGGACCCCTATTATGTCATCTGACAGTTGCGAGCGGTCCCAGAGGATAGATATTTTACTTTACTTGATTTATCGCCTGTTTGGGACACTAGGTGTTTTGTTTTTGCCTCTTTGGTGTAGTAATTAGCGAACGTAGTTTTAGGGTTTACATTTTCGGGATTGTTACGTTAATTTTATGTGGTTTTGTGTAAGGTACCTAACCTAGATCAAATTAGTTATAATTTTTGAAGGACAAAGACATCAACATCAAAATAAATATGAAGATTTCTATTATAAAATCACAATTTTCCTATAAATTCATATGTGTGTATGTAGACATAGTAAGGAACATAATTATAAATGATGATTGTTATGCATACAGTACCTACTCAAACAATATAATACTTTATACAAACTCTAGCGTTAAATTCAATAATAAATCAAGTCAAACTTACCAATTAAATGACAATTTGTCACATGTGACTGCAAAATTAATTAATTGACACAATAATTTGTAATATAACTGAAACATTTGCGAGCAGAATTTAAATATGAATGCGTTCACTGGCGCATGACCGATATCTCGTTATTCGAAATTTGAATAAAGATGTTCAAACCGCGACGTCAGCGAAGTCATAATTCGAACGTCCATTAGTTCAAAATCGTTTATTTAAATTTTACACGCAGTTGACTCTGAATGCAGTAACATGACGGACAAACTGAAATTATAAAATTATCCCTGTTTGTCTAGTTCAGAATACAAAAGAAACCCAGCGCATGTTTACACGCTATTTAACAATTATTTAACATTTGATTTGTATACGGACACGTGATTCAAAACCTAACCAATTTGCATAATCCCTTTTATTGTAGTAAAAATTACGATTAGCTATAGCAATTCGATTATCACAAATTACTTGCATCTTTCTATATATTTGGTAATTAACTGCATTTTTATTTAAATTTCTCGTAAGTAATCGAATTTAATATGGAATATCATAATTATTTGAAATACTTATATGATACCATATTTTTCGATACCTACTTACCATATTTGTACAATATTAAAAATAAGAAATAAAAAAAATCTGCACTCGTAATCATGCGCACGTTGTCCTCCGCAATTAGCCGATCAATCATTTATGAACGCAACCGAACAAATTCATACCAAAAGTTGCATTTTCTGTCAAAATATTGCCACAGAGTTTAGAACCTAAATGCCGGTGCTAATAAAAATATTAAGTTATAAAATTGCTTATTGGGTTTTCTAGTGAAATATGTATTTTATTCCACACCAAAAAATGTCAGTGGAAACATGGCGCCCCCAAGGGACTTTATTAGCGTCGGCAACCCACCCATTATACATTTTTAAACCGTATCCATATAAATTAATGTCGATACGACCCTAGCGTAATATCAATCTCGTGCCGTAGTTGTTCGCGGATTATGTTACAAATAATATCATTTTGTACGGTGATTCGTTATGAATGGTGCTACCTATGGGTTTTAGTGTATACTTAGCTGGATCGTCTTGATTATTGTTGGTTGAATTACAAATGTGACTTTATTATTTTGAGACGATAACAGCGTAGGTGGTATAGGTCTAGTATTTAATACTGCATACATATCGTACATTACATTATCTACAAAGTTACAACAGCTCATTTTTAAATTTTACTGGAGAAGACTTATAAATTATTTTTCGCATGTATTTCCTCATTTCTGGATTACTATTTACAGTAGGTTTGAAATCATTATTATTATACATATTTATAAGTAGTAGTTTTAAAATAGTGTCTGCCTATCTAAGGTACTGTTTCTTTAATTAGAAGGAGTTAAAGTACTTAGTAAATTTGCTAGCCTTTAGAAATCAGGTTTGGAAATTTTTTATAGCAAACTTTCCACATTATTGTAACAAGAATCCGTATAACTTAAATCTCGTCTTGTCACTTAAACAAAACGTTTATTTTTAAACTTAAATAAATAAAGATCCATCTGCCAGTATCAAATCCTATTTCGCCATGTTTGTCCAATAACGAAGTGTTCCCCCAACAAGGGAGGCCAGTTTACTGTTTCTTTATTCCATTATGTTTTAAAGAGAATGTCATAGCTATCGGCTAAGTGCAGTGCGGAACGCTAGCTAACGACCGAATTAACGGAGGGCGTGAACAATAGGTCCCGATTCAAATTGAGAACGCAGCTTTTAATTGCACGCTAATAGACACCCGATTTTTGTTTTAAATTGGCTGCCAGATTGACAGATATATTTATTAACCATTGACAAAATAAAAAATAAAAATTAATTATGTAGGTAGGTACATACGGCGCAGTTATTGTTTAGTAAACAAATTTTTGTTGTAGACCAGTTTGTTATTTAGATGAAATCGTCTAAATAAGCTCTCTTATTTATTTTATTTTTTTTATATCAGAGGGGGCAAACGAACATGCGGTTCAGCTGGTGGTAAGTGACTACCGCCGCCCATGGACATCAGTGACTGTCACCAATGCGTTGCCGGCCATTTAAATATGTGTATGCTCTTTTCTTGAAGGCCCCCATGTCGTACTGGTTCGGGAATACTGCCGCATTTCATAATAAATACAAAACTATATAATTAATTTACTATTTACAAATAAATTTATTATCTATAAATCTCAGCGTAATCGGTGTACATACATATAAAAAAAATACCAATCGGTAATTCCAAAAGAACCTCCTCCTTATTGAACTCAGTTAAAAATGCAGCAATTTTAACAATAAAACATAAATATTGATTTCTGACATTTACGCGAATATTATACATTGAAATAAAACTACTTTTTACGGATTTTAACGCGTATATTGATATTATTAATCCCGACGTTTCGGACCCTTTACAGCGTCCATGGTCACGGATCCATCTAGTTTAATTAATAATTAGTAATAAATGTCATTGATCATGTAACAATAAAAAAAAAATGTAGGGTAGCTGTCAGTAATTATATCATCAAGACGCCCACCACCTCAGTCTACCCGTGACCATGGACGCTGTAAAGGGTCCGAAACGTCGGGTTTAATAATATCAATATACGCGATAAAATCCGTAAAAAGTAGTTTTATTTCAAAATAAAACAAAGTTATTGAGAAATAAAACATAATTTCGCCGTTGTTTGTCTAATGCTATAGGTATTACATGAGGTACAGATAACAATCGTTTACATTGTATGAGAAGACTGTTTAAATAACGTTAATGTAATATTACGTTCATCAAGTAGCATATTTTATAACCGTGGTCTTCAAAAACTCATCACGAATATATGACCGCACAGTGTCACGTCACATCACAGATATCTTGCGGCCACAAAAATAATTTCTACGGCACACAAAACAGAATTGTTTAGGGGAGATCCACTGATAAAAAGCATCCTAATCAAATAAACAAGGGACGCAGATCTGTTAACACAATCTCTTGCCAAAATTGCGATTTGATATCTCATATCATTGACGCATCACCCCACAGTGTTGCCATAATAATAAGCTGTTATAACGTTTTCATCTGTGGTGTCAATTTGTGGGTATTATTTTACGCTATTGTTGTTGGACTGTAAAATATTTCACGAATTTGAAATTATTTATTGATGAGTAAGGAATAGATGCCAGCAGGTCAAGCTATCCAAAACTGTAAAATTTACCCAATTGATGAAATGAACCTTATAAATTTGTATTAAAGAAATTTGACTGCTTGATGTGCTGGCCTCCGTACAACATTACAAATATCACATAGTAAAATATCTAGTAATTATATGTAGGCATTATATCGATAAATTGAACCCTACTATAATAAATAGTTCTTGAATGCATGTTCTCACAACCACCGACACGGTCATCATCAAAACGTGAGAACATACCAAAATCATAACAGAAAAGTTATTTTTAATAAAGATGAATCCTTATAAAACCAACAAAATCCTGTTTTTTCACCCTCTGGCATTGTAGCATTCAATCTTAGGCCTATTAGATTAAAACGTTACTCCTCTCCTCATTTGAAAGACACGTGCCGCGCATGCGCTGTGCACGCGAAGTTTGACAGCTAAACAAACATGGCGCCGCTAGCGGAATCAAAATCAAATCTTTATTAATATTATATTAGCAAATACATTGTTCTTTATGTGCGGTATTGTACAAATATAATTATCGTAATTGGTGCTGTTTACTCCCCTCATGGATTTCAAGTAAGTTATTTAATATAAGGGTGGAAGTGATGTCTTTGTAAATAATGGTGTTTGATTAAGAATACTTTATTGGATCCCGATTTAATGTATTTCATGCGTTTTTAAGTTTATTCTGATATACGTTAATATGATTAATGTACAGAGGCCAGCACATCAACCTACCCCAATCTGTCAAATTTCTTAGATAGATTTTCAACTTAAATACGAAGTAATAAGGCTCATATTCAATTGGGAAAATTTGACAGTTTTGGATAGCTTGATCTGCTGGCGTCTGTACGTTACTTATTGTATTTACAGATTCTGATTGATCTCCGACAAACGTCTATGGAGTTTCTTGCCGGTTCTTCTCCATAAGACCCACTTTTTAGAACCGTGCAACTAGTTTTGACTTTTCAAAAGTGCTATTTTAATGGTCTTATTGAAATAAAATATTTGACTTTGACTTTGAAAACAAATTTCTTAATAAGTTGATTATCACCGCACTAAGCCTGTCAACTTGAGATACATATTTTTATTTTTTATATTTATACATATACATAACAACTAAGTATTTTGATTTGTTTGAATCGAGAAAAACCCTATTTTAGTCCAGTGCAGTTGTCCATCCAAAGGTTGCCTGGAAGAAATCGCAGATCGCGATAATACCGCCTATTGTATATCTTCACATACAAAATGCTCTGTAGGTATATAAATTAATTAATTGGTGTATAATTAAGTATATATTTAGATATAAAATTGTAATGGTAATTATAAGACTTTTTCAATAATGTCACTCACGGAATGCAAAAATATTTGCACAATAGTCTTGGCAGACGCAATAATGTCCAGCAGTGTCCAAACTAAAAGAAACTTTGGTAGAGATTTTCCACCTGGAGAGATTTTATTGGAGATTCAAGTTGTCCAATTATTGAAGAGGTTCTATTAACTGTTTGGTTATTTAGTTATAGATCATCGTGTCCAACCTTTTTCTACATTTAATTACGTGAATATTTATAATTTTTTATAATCTATTCATAAGATAATAAATGAACTAGCGTTCCATGACTATTTTATCTAGTTTTAACAGAGCTACTAAACATGCAATTCCCAGAAACCGCTTCTGGAATATCCGTCATCAGAATATCCTTGGAAATTCTCGAAATATACAAACGGGAGCATGATATTTACCCACGGTAGAACGGAACACGGCTATTAATTTACATACTAATTTATCTTGTAATTAAGTACGCCGCAAATTGCTATCTCAGCCCTTCATAATCCTTTCGCACTGTTGCTTGGCGCTTTAAAACGATGGTCTTAATGTTGATACGACAGAAGAATATGTTCATTAACGACGGCGTTTTAAACCGCTTTATTACCGTTTAAAGTTGCTTGTCTAAATTTAGCTGACGGAGTTTATAGACTAAAGTAATTAAAACATACATGTTATTAACCAGAGAACTCTTAAGAATAAAAAAATAGCAGATTGTGTAACGATTTAGCCCAAGCCGTTGTTGTGTAATGTTGTTAAACCATATAACAAATATAATGTATTAGTAAAGTAAGGATGAATATTACTTTATAAATTTTATTTTTCGTATGCGCATCAAAACATAAACAAAAGTTGCTCTAATAAAATTCGCGTTTGTTACGTTTTTGTATGTTATAGATCGGCAGTCATTATTTTACTATTCGTTGATTGCAAACACGTTAATGTTTCATTAATTAGAATACCTACTTATTACACTAATCATATAAAATATGAAGTCGTATCCTCATGTTTCTGTCGTCCGCCTGCGGCTGGTGTTGACACGTAGCCGACAGACAGGGATTAAGGTTATCTGCATCACAAAGCCTGCACCGTGGAATTGCGCCGATTGCCAGACAACCCGTCCGGCCATCTCGATGTGAATTTTTGGAGTGAAATATCGACTTCAAGTCATTAAAGTTATAGGAGGTATTTGTGGTTTTAAAGGGGCTTCGACTTGAAAATTTAAAAGTTAATCGTTACCTAATAGATATATCTTACTTTTCCGCAGTAGAAGAATTATATGGCGTCCAATATCGCTTCAGGATGTCTATATTAGGTTTTTGAATTGGTCTGTCACTCCCCGTCGTTGTCTTTCTTGGGTGGGGACTTCCCACGTTTAAAACGTTGATGTAATGTACTATAGTCGGGGTGGGTCGCTTCAGTGACAGTCTTGTTCATATGATATTAAACTTTAATTAAAACCAGACACAGTTCATAGTTTTTTTTTTGCCATATTCTAATCAACCAGAGTCGAAAACGCTTACGCGCGGTTTAGCGTGATGGAGATTATCGCTTTAGCGCCTTACCAGGGTTCTTGCATCCAATAATTAGCCTACGTTCGGATATTACCACTACAATACCGGACAAAATTCTCCTGGAAATATTTCAGATCTTTAAATTTCATGCTGGGTGCAGTAACACAAGATCTTCGAGTTCTTCTAGTGTCTACTAATACACCAACGACGGATAGATTCTACAGAACTATGAGATCATAGGCAAATAGAGACCCTGTTTGAAGAGTCTCAAGGTTTCGGGTGGAACGTTGCGGCGAAACAATTCTTATCTCAGACTATCGTGATCTGCCGTCCGTAAAAATTATGATGAACTTAATAAACCAAAATCCACCGTATTAATTGCAAGTTTATAACTTGAGCTCGAAGTGGAGAATTCTCATATTGTTCGACATAGCTCGTTAACAAGTTCAATATAATTGGATTGTTTCTTTAGAGGACTTGCCGAGTTGCACGATACTCGCCCACGGATCGATCAGGGAGCCAACTACGAGAATCAAGTGTCGAAGCTTTTGATCGAAACGAAACGGCGATCCTATGATTAAATATTAATGTATTGTCAAATGCAGTTGAAACAGCAAAATATTGTTTGGAAGTTCCGCTAACGTACCTAAGACAAAAAAATATGATGACCTTCAATTCCAAAACAGCTTCGTGGTAAGAAAATATGTAATGCGTCAGTCGAAACCTCGTAGACGTCATGCATTAAGACACAGTACACTATATTTTACTGCTGGACTATAGCCTAATCCCTCTCAATATGAGAGGAGACCCGTGCCCAGCAGTGGAAAGTATATGGGTTGATGATGATGACACTATATTTCAAATTTGCTGTTCCATTGTAAAAAAAAACAGCTAAGTTACTTACTAAATAAATGTATTTTTTCCAGAAACTTCTGCATTAACATAATTATATTGCACTAAAACTGATCAAAGATTCAGTTGTTATAGAAGTAACATAAGAGGGATAGTAACATTAAAAAGATAGTGGGGGTTGAAACTATTTTTTTATTGTGTGTTTGTGCTAATTGATCCTCGACAGCTTAACGAAAGTCTTAAAATAGAAGAAGATACGAATTACTTTATTTCTTAAAAATAAAGGTTATCGGTTTTCTTAATACACCATTGCGTCACTCTTTTTTCCAACCTTCCAAACAGTACCAACACAAATCAATACCTATATGCAGAGCTTAACAAAGTATCAAACAGTTTCGGAACACGAAATCTGAATGCGTTGTCATCCGACACTGCGGCGAAGTCTATTAATTCCATTCAAGAGAGGGTACAAACCCCTAAATCGATATACGCTAAGAGGGACCCATTTCACGGCTGAACACCGACACGACCAACTTGGAAATCGACTTGTATGTGATATGGAAAGTGTATGTGAATTTTCCCTTTAAAATATGTTTGTGAGACCTTATGTATGTTGTTAGAAGTTTGTTGGTGGTTATCAAGTCGTGGTTAGAATGACTTCGTCGTTTTATAGACATCATGTGACAATACTCACATACAATTTTAAAGCTATTGGAAATAGTTACCATTATAGTGTTGTTTTTCTTGTTTAGATTTTTTTAATATAATATTTTGCTGCTTGAACGACGATCAAACCAGTTATAATATGTACTTTATATGTTATATTCGTATGTAAGTGACATGTCTTTTATGGGAATAAAGATTTTGTTTAACCAGATTTCAACATTCAATTATATCCAAGAAGTAAGTATTTTCTATATAAATTACACGTAATTCAACGATTACGTTAAAGGGGTTATATAAAAGTAAAGTATTACTGAATTAAAGAAGAAACAAAATAGGATCACCATTATACGATACGCGGATCATTGGCATCAGTCTAGTGAACGTTGTTTTCATAAGTCATGTTTCCAGCAGAATCATTCTAAACGCGAAACTAATCTACTAATCAGACTAAATACCTCTGAAAACAATTTTAAATCTCAGCTCTTGACCCATTATTATCGTTTTAAAAAGCTTTTAATAGCTACAATAGGAGCACGCGTCGCGCGTCCGCTCGCCATGGCGGGCCGCACGCGATTGCATAATTTTTAATCACACGACCGAGTAAGCAGCTAATACGGTAGAACGGGATATCGAGGGTAGTTATAGCTTAACTGGCAGCAAAGCGGAATTGGGTTTTGTCATCGCGGGCGGAACGGATTTTCTTTATTTTCTGAACTCGCGGTTCTTGAAATTGTATTGAATTTTTTTTAATATCACATGAATATGTACTTACTTTGGAGAAAACATGTGATTATGTTACTCGAGGATCGCAAATCGCGCAAAATAATGTTTTATACCAATTTAACTTCTATTAGTGGCTAAGTATATGAAAGAATGAGTGGTTGTTATAAGAAACTTTATATTTACCTATCGTGACATACCAATGCTGTATAGTAGGTATGCACCAATTACTTTTTAATAGGTACAAATCATCGAAACAGAAAAAAATACAGTAGTTTCTTTAGGACCAAAAAGTTTTCCTGAGTTTTCTAAACGTATGGCGTTTAGAAAACTCAGGAAAACGTAGTGACATGTGTGTCTGTTTATAGGCTAATAAATTTACCTTTACACTCGGTTAAATTAAAACGTTACTTTAAACTATTGCAACAAGTATCGTCCAGTACATTAATCTGCCATTGTCATGGTAAGCAGGCTGTGATCTATATTTTAATAACACGCCTCGATGGACATCTAATAAGGGCGAAAATTGTATTAGGGATGACTTTGCAGGGACAGAAGGACCAAGTATGCTCGTTTGAAGGATTACGTTATATTTTGTCAATTTTTTTAAATACGGATGATAAAAGATTTAATCAATAAAGTCTGATTTATTCCAAGTGTGATTTATTCGTGTATTAGATTTAATTAATTCAAACTCTTGAACACTGGTTCAAATACAAAAAAAAAATCAAGCAAAACCATCTTCAATAATTGCAATAGGATTAATATCATCATTGGTAACCACCCCCACATAACCTACTATTTTCTTAATTTGTATCATCGGCATCGTACTGAAGGACCAATTTTATAAAAAAAGATTATTCACCAATTTGATAAACTGAGTTGATTTTATTGCGGTAAATTCTTGACTAGCAGCTAAATTTATAGCTATTTATAGTAATAAAATCTACTGAGCATTTTAAAATACATTAGTGAATTATGTAAATGTATATTGGACGTGCCAAAATACGAAGTTTGTCAGAACAAATCGTCGGAAGCAATTTTCTCGTAGGGATTTAACGTTGGATTTTACTGCGCCCAAGTAGTGTACAGGGGGCAGCAAAACTTGTTTATCTGCTGGTTTTAGTAACACAGTAACCCGTGTAGCCCGTTTTGTAATATTGTTCATTATTCATTTAATATAAGTGCAGATTTACTGTTCATACATTAGTTTAGCTTTTGATGTATTTATTAGTATTTTTTTTGTAATTGTTGTACTGACGATAACTTTGCTGTAATCTTCCTGATATGCCGCATGAAGGACAGCTCCAGCCGACTTTCAAATGCAAGGTGGATTATTCAATAGTGCGCTACGGAAACATAATTCACAGGGGTGCAAGACCAATACTGTTTAATATAAGATAGGGCTTTTGTTTTGTTTACCAAAATAGTTTAAAAACTCTAGAAGCTATTATTCTTCTTCCATTAAATGATTAATTAAAAGAAGGGACAATTCCTCCAACGGGTGTACTCCACTGTCGCTATGATTCTTTTTAAAAGCTTAAAGCTCATTCAGGATTCGCCTAAATATGCAGCTTTTAAATGAAGTCTTAGATACGATTCGTTTCCATTGTATCGTTTGAAATACTTACCAGACGTTAATTATCTGTGTTACTTACAGATTATTAAAAAACAATTTGTCTAACATTTTAAAACTATGCAGCAGGGCTACATAATATTATAGGACAAGTATTGTAATCATATATCGTATTAGAGGACTCTTTATGTAAAATATAAGCTTTAGAATATTTAAAACAAAGCTTCACATTCCATTAGAAATTCTGAATCTAGAAACTAATCTAATTTTTAAATCTTGGGTATTGTTCATTATTGTGAATACTATACGATTAGAAAGAAAGAAAGATGAAGAAGGAAAATAATACATTTATTTTGTTCTCACAACATAAAAGTAAAATAATAATAACTAAAACGATAAATATGCTGATTCGTGAGAACAAAAACGGACCCAAGTTCAGCATGCTACTTTATTACAATAAATGACGCTTCGCTGGTATTCTGCTAGGGCCTTATGACTATATTTTTATTATAATATATACTTATTAAGTAGCAGGAGAAAGAGGTCTTCTAGTGTCTTGCAAGCATTAAATATGCTTAGTTAAGAAAGCTCTTGGCGTTGGTACAATGGAAACGCACACTGAAGTCACTGAGTGTACGTCGAAAGTAGACGGGGGAAGCAATTTATTAAAGAATTGAATACCAGTTACTAGCGATTTGTGACGTTTAAGTGCCGATTGCGCGCAGATAAATTCACTCCAAGTCAAGCTCTTCCTTCGAAATACAATCGATTCAAACAAGAACTGTCTTATCTTTAGGAAAGCGTTTAAAATTGCATTTAGTTTTTTGCTAGATTTATTTTTAAATACATCATTTATTTTGCGGAGTAATATAAATTAAGTAAGGATAACGTGTATTTCATTCGTTTATGCCAATTTATATTACCAGTCTCATTATGTCCCTTTTTGTAACTCTTCAGTAAATTGATAGACAATTTCTTTTGGAAGAAAAGTGCCGTTACTAAATGCAGTATCAGTTTACATAAAAGAAATGAAGTATCAGTCAAATTTATAGTCAACCTACTGATAGATATATAAGAATAGAATATTCTCTTATTAAAAGAAAATAGACAACAAAGTCCTAAAAGGGATAATATGATTATACCAAAACATCAAAACAAACACTTTCCGCGTCACGAGTGCTCAATATTAAAACTGTCCTTTATGGTAGAGTATATAAAATATTTTACTATGCTGAATCTTGAATCTGAATTCCATTTGCTCCCAAAAACGATCCCTAAAATAAATAGCATAAAATTTGTTTTCACTTGGACAGTGGTAAGGTAATTTGTTGCTGAAACGGGGCAGTAAATAAAAAGAGCTTTATATAGCTGGCAATTGCATTGCAAAGGATGCTGTAACTTGTAGGACACGTTGAAAATTTGGTCATCTTGGTGAAAAACCTTGCCTTACCTGGGACAAAATTTAAACATGCTGCACTGCCTAATTGGTGTCTTGGAAATATGAACGGTGGTTGGAAATAAATCGTCTAGTCATCTAGTGGTCGCAAGATCGGTTCCTGTGAACGCAGAAGGGTTGTGTCCCAGGTCATGAAAATATTATTGGGTTTTCTCACCAAGAAATCCACATAAGCACCTCGTAGTTTGGAGTTGTGTCCAATATTAATAATTAAAAAGCAGTGATAGCTTAGTGATATGAACATTGGACTGCCAAGTCCAAGGTCTCATCTAAGACACCTCTGACTTTTCGAAATCATGTACGTATTATTAATTATTTATCACTTGCTTAAACGGTGAAGGAAAACATCGTGAGGAAGCCTGCATGCCTGAGAGATTTTGTCGACGGTGTGTGAAGTCTGCCAACCCGCAATAAGTCAGCGAGATGGACTATAGCATTATCCTTCTCATTATGTGAGAGGAGACCCGTGCCCGGCAGTGGATCAGCATCGTCATCAACCTATATACTGTATGTGGATTGATGATGACGATGATGATAACTTTAGTAGCAATAGGCTCGCTCCCTAATGCATGGGATATTAGACATTGCACGGTGGTGCAAAAATGATTTTCATCAAGTTTAAAGCCATAGGTGCTTGTAATCTGAGTATTAAGTCATAAAATAAATACCTTCCGCAACGCCATTACTTTATGTATTTTATTAGCCGCATTAATACCACCTGTTCAGTCATTAGCCTGTAATAAGAGCAATGATAATCGCTTAGCCACGAGCGGCTAACTAAAATTAATTGCGGTGCCGTGTTCACGCATGCAGCATTTTACCAGGTATTAATTATAATTATTAGGTAATGTAACTAATAAGTACCTACAGAAGAGTGAATTTAGGTGAGAGGTGGTAGAAAACTACTACTGAGTTCGCCTGGGTTGGTTTGGTTGCCAAATATTCCGGGTGCTAAGCAAATGTGCTAACATTATTGTGTTTCGGTTTGGAGGGTAACGTAGTCAGTGAAATTACATGGTCAAATAGACTTTACAACTGAGGTTTCACGTTGAAAATGCGCGAGTGATACCACTGGTGTTGTTGGTTGCTGTTTAAAGGCCACTACTATGAGGACCCGTATGCTTATTTGTCATCGTACAGACGCCAGCAGGTCAAGCTATCCAAAACCTGTCAAATTATCACAATTGAATATGAACCTTATTGCTTTGCATTAAAGTTGAAAATCAGTCAAAGAAATTTGACAGTTTGTGGTAGCTTGATGTGCTGGCCTCTGTACCTATTAAGTATTATTTATATTAGGCCAGCACATCAAGCTACCCCAATATGTCAAATTTTTTTGATGGATTTTCAACTGTAAAACAAATATATAAGGTTCATTTTCAATTGGGGAAATTTGACAATTTTGGATGACAATAAAAAGTCCTAACGATAGTAAATTTAGAAAACTAGAATACTTCTAATAGAAATAAAACATATAAGTTTCACTTCAAATTGCAGGTTTAATATAAATCTAAATGTATAGTCAATAATTCTAAATACTAACCATGACAACAGTTGTCATACACTGCAGTTGACTCGGTGTGACGGGATCAAAAGGCCAGTCCATGACGATCGTAATGGATGCAACACACACATTTAATTAAACATAACGTTTATTCGGAGCGTCAATTTTACATGCGCTTAAAATTAAGATGGCTCATTATGTTTACAAAATTAGATTTCTGCGACCATTGCTTGGTAGAATGCTTTCTGGCTTGTTTTGATTGAATGTGGAGGTTACTTAGAGGATGTCGTCTACTTTTAAATAATTATAATTATGTTTATAAATGATTTCATTTCTAATCATTTCTTCATGTGCTAATTAATAATTAATGATCACTGGCTTAAACGGTGAAGGAAAACATCGTGAGGAAACCTGCATGCCTGAGAGATTTCCTCGAAGGCGTGAAGTCTGCCAACCCGCATTAGGCCAGCGTGGTGGACTATAGCCTAATCCCTCTTATACTTACGGGATACCCGTGCGACAGTACCAGTACCAGTGGGACAGTATATGGGTTTATATGATGTTGATTATTTCATTTTAATGCATCATTAGCCTAGTGGTCCTAAGCGCGACTGCTACGCTTGAGGTCAAGGGTTCAAGCAGTATTATTGGTTTTTTCTATAAAATTCTCAGTAGTGGCGATAGGCTCGCCCCCTAATACATGGGACCTAAACATACCGGCGAACTGTGGGTGTACATTAGTACACTTCTGCCTAACCCTTCGGGGAATACAAGCGTGATGGTATGTTTATGTGAATGTGATGTGTTTATGTTATTTGCCTGTGCTTGTTTAATGCACTGCAATTTTCGTCATTTATCTACAATAAAAATGAAATTTCGCAGAAACATTTAAGTAAGATTAGTGCTATTAATAAAATAAATTGCAGAAGTATACTTTTTGGAACGCGACCTTATTATTCATAACACATACAGAAATATTCTGCTGCCACTTACGCGCGAAAAAGACAATAATTCAGAAAAAAAACATTAAAAAAATAAAACAAGAGACGTTTGGCGCGCTCTGTCTGAAGATACTACCACTATAGCTTGTTAAAAGGGTCGTAATTAATATAAAAATAAAACTTGCTATTTAAATATTATGGGTTAACGTTTAAGTGGTCATGTGGCACGATGTATTTCCGACATTGTCTTGCGACTTGTGAAACATCGTGGATTTTCCTGCTTTTAATGGCAAATGATGAGTGAATTAAACTCATTTGAAAATACCAGCTGAATCAAAACTTTCGTCAATATACATCTGTATATACCTAGGTTGTAGGTACATCTATTATAATCCCTACTTCCCTACTTAATCATTGCTAGATACATCATATATTACATTACTATTATAAATGCGAAAGTAATTCAGTCTGTCTGTCTGTTACGCTTTCACGCCTGAACTGCCGAACCGATTTTGATGAAATAGTACAGAGATAAATTATACTTTGGAGAATATATAAATAGAGATAAGCCTTTTGTCTCAAAAAGATCTTTGGGGTGCGGATCAAACCGCGAGAAATAGCTAGTTTATAATAAAATCGTAAATTGTGAAAAAAAAAAAAAAAAACTGTTCCTTGAATATTTTTATTATATACATATAATATAAAGTAAATTATTGTTACGTGTAAGTACCTACCTACTATAATAGATACTGATTGATACCGAAATATCTGGTAGAAGACGGGTCAACATATAGGCTATCAATTATCACGCTATTGACTTTTGGGGTTCGGTGCGTGGTTTTCAAAAGTTATGTTTTACCAAAATTACATGATTATTGTCCTTAACCCTTTAACCGCCACGGAGTCTATAGACGTCAAATTAAAACTTGCTCACGACGCCAACGACGACATGGCACGTCAAAAATACCACTTTTTTATAGTGCTTGGCGTAGAGAACACAGATTTTCGTTATTGACGTGGCGGTCAAAAGGTTAAGGGACACGAGTGAAGCTACGGGCAATAGCTAGTTGCATTAAAATATAATATGGCCTAAATCAGAACTACCTATATCATAAATTACTTGACCCATATAATGTGGGAAACCAAAAGCTTTATATTATATTTAAGTGTTTTTTTTTCTACGAATTAAAAACCACTAAACCCCTATTTATCGAAAGAAGTTACAGATGAACTGGCAAGAAATAGTAAAAACCTAAAAAAATATCTTAAATATTATAATGCATGTCAAAAGAGGACATAGAGTATTTCTGTCGCACAAACGACCGCTAATAATTTACAAAATTGTATTCGTACACTTCTCTTAGAACATTTATTGCTTTTTAATGTACTAGACGACATGGCTATACACGCAGCGGTCACGCGTCATAACATTACTGAACGTTTGCTTTTATCTTTTTTTATCTGTCATCCAGCAAAAAGTAACGAGTGGCAAGCGCCAACATCCTAGATGCCCCCTTATTTATGATGGAAGGTCTATGGCCCAATATGAATCGTCACATTTAAAATCTAAACGCAATTAGTGTCACACTAAGTCGGCCTAATGTTTTATGCTGTATTTGAAACCCTTGAAATACAAATACCTAATGGTGTTTTTAATAATGACTGCTTTTACGTAAAATACTCACTTTAAGATTCATAAATATATGATACGGCTTTTAATTCTGTATACTAGTAATAGCCCTAATGGCATATGGCTAGTTTCTGTTTTAAATATATTACTTAGTTCCGACTCTCACATGGTGGAGAATGCAGCGCGTCTTATGGATACCAAAAGACCAAAATATTATGCGTTTTGGTCCTATGGATCGAATTACCGTAGATTTACAAAATTAAAGTTGATGTTTTATTTCAATTAGAACATTGTAAGTATCTATTTTCAGGTCAAAAGTACCTATTTTGAAAAGTCAAAACTAGTTGTGCGGTTCCAAAAAGTGTATGGAGAAAAACCGGCAAGAAACTACTTTGACACTCCTTTAAAAAACGTGTTTACAATATTATTCTGCATATTATATTGTACTCATCGTATAATATATTATTTAATGCTTAAGGACATACATCACTATTGTATTCTCAAAAAGGTTTACGTTTTATGTATGTACTTATAGATTCACGGTATGTTTTAATTTTGAAGCTAACTGAACACAAATTTAAACTCCGAGCTGCTACCGAGAATTTCCCAATAGCACTTTGGACGGGAACCGAGCCCTGGACGCTCAGCCGCTGCACTTGCGACCAATAGAAAACTGACCAAGCTTCTATAAGCTACGGTAAAAGCTTATCATCAGGTAGGCCGTATGCTTGTTGCCATCTTAGTGGTAAAACAAATAGACGCTATTTGATGCTAAAGTACAACGATTATAATAATGCTTTATTAAGTTAAAGTTGTAGGCCACAATTCAAGACAAGACAAGATTTGTAATAATAGTACTTTTAGTCACTTTAAGTCTGCAATTTAACAGTAACACAATTATCAGAGACTGAAAATAAACATGTTAACTAATTAAAATTATCATTTAAAACTGCCCAGAAAACCAAACATCCGTATGAGACACTATCAAAGGACCATAGACCAGTGTTTTCTGTTAATATTTTTTTAAATTATTGTGGTGCTGTCATCAAGTGTGAAGTGGACAGTGAAAAGATCTGAGAGCGGTGAGATGTCTTTGAAGCGTCGGAACACAGCGTTACAACATGACGTGCGTGCGACTTATATCTCATACCATTTGTCACTTTTAATTGCCACTTGTTCTTGTCGAATGTCTGAAGAAACGGTATATAAATAGTTTATTGTGAAACAAATGTGGTTCAGTTGTGGTGAGGCTTTGGAGATTGATTCAATGGCGCTTGAAAAATGAAGGTTCCTAATAAATATTATATTTTATTATTATACTAATAAAGTAAATTCAGCTTATTATCATTATACCTACTCATATCAGCAGGACGACGTCCATTGCTTAAGAAAGGCCTCAAACTCTTCTTCACAGGCCTCAAATTTAGTTCATTTATTTACATTTATTATTAAGCGTATAACTATCAATTTATACTTGCGGCACGCTATGATGGCCGTTACGTTAATGGACGAAAATAAAAAAAAGCACAATACATATATACATATTGTATAGGTATTTATTTTTGTAGTAGTATCGTTAGATCACTATTGACAATAAAGAACAGCAATTTGCTCCTTCAAATGTAATTACTAATTAATACGAAACTTCATGAGTGGACAAACGTCGAAACGGCCAACATAGCGTGCCGGTAGTATAGGGGTTCGTGGCTAAGTAATATCTATGCTGTTTAACTGATCGGCAAGGGTAAACTTCGAGATCGCTCCGTGCCTCGGAGAGCACGTAAAGCCATTGTTAGTGGTAGTCAGATCCCAAAAAGCCCATCAATTGGGTTGCGCAGGTGTGATGGCAGTCGCTTCTTTAAAAATGCTGTTTTCTTGTAAAATATTCAGTCACATCTGGTTAGACTGGAAGTGGACCCCAATATGGTTGGGTTAGAGATATATTTTACGTACTTTTTCAACAATATTGTTACGTTTCATGTGTGAAGAAGATTTGAAGAATTTCCGATAGAAAATGTATCAAACAACTAATAATTGACAATGCTAAATAATAAATCCCTACCTTCCTATTATAAATGCGGAAGTGTCTGTCTGTTACGCTTTCTCGTCTAAACTACTGAACCGATTTTGATGAAATTTGGTACAGAGATGGATTAGACCTTGGATACGGACATAGGCTATCTTTTGTCTCTAAAAGCCCTTAGGGGTGCAGGTGAAACCGCGGGCAACAGCTAGTTAATAATATGGCAACATGTCAACAAAATCTTCTATCCCTTTTACTTCTTCACATTTCAAATGAAACCACAATAAGTTCCTTCGTAGTCCTTTCACAAATTAAGACATTAAAAGTGTCCTGGGACAGTTGTGTCGTTCAAAGCGCTCAATTTATACGTCGATAGCTGGGCCGACTTTGATGTGCCAGCCATCGTGTCGTTAACAACCGTCATTGGACTATAAACACACAAATGACATCCTATGCCGGTCAGTTAGAGCGATATTATATTGATTCTAAACGTTTTCAGTTTGATTTTAACTGAATATGGATGCAGCATGCGTAAATTCGTTTTGTCTGTAGGAATAAAGTATTTTAGCTATCACAATGCAGACGTTGTCTTTCAGATATAGATTCCGCTTGAGCTATAATGGCTGATAAATAAATCTTTAAAATCAATTCTAGTTCAATCTTATGTATAAGTGTGGCTAAAGAGCAAAGTCGAAAGTCGAATTTCAGTAAGTTAGTCTTGAAGTAAATATAATGTAAGACCATTTAAGTATTCTAGAATTACTAAATTAGATTTTAAGTTTTGTGTCACCTTCACCTGTAGATACCTCATAAAACTGATACTGGAAGTACCAATTATTCTACAAAATCATCCAATAAATTACCTCCACATTCTTCGCGAACAGTAGCCAAACTCAAATTAGGGTTCCCAATAATAGCTTCGTTTATAACGCAATAAACTAAATATACTTAATGCCTCCTCGTCGGCAAGCTACCCTGAACGCGCCGTTTGACATACAATTAAAAATGACAGATGAATGGTCGCCATTTTGGATGCGTTCAAAGCGGGCCGCGTGGAAAAAAAATATCGCTCAACACATTTTTAGCTAGTTAATCTCGATAGATGGATGTAAAGATGTCAATCACATGGTTTGCAGCGTGAAAGTTTCTAGTCGTCGCATTTGTCAATTATTTGTTCTTTGAAGTATTAGCCAATTTTGTTACGGATTATTGGGGATATTGTTGGTTCCACAAAGAATTAGAACTAAAAAAGTTTCTTGTAAGCAACAAGCAGCTTTCCATCGTTTTTATTATAAAATTTTCGGCTTCAAATCTTAATTATTCTCCCATCGTTTTACCTTAACAATACATTGCTTATTTGCTTCAATGAAGCAAATTAATCTCACCAGCAATCAATGAAATATATAAACCTTACTATTTCCTCGACCTGGGAAACGAACTCAGGACCCAATGATCAAATAGCCGCACTTATGACGACACCAGTGAAGCAGCAGTTTACAAGTTTCCATTTAGTAAAAAATAATTATCTATTATATTAGGTACTTACATTACACTCATAGTATACTTATTCTGGATTGACGTTTCTCTCGAAAATAATTATTGTAATATCAGCCTATTTTAAATCTAGCTGTGTATTTTCGTTCATCATTTGTTAGCCAAATTACGTAGATACCTACTTATAACTTATTAGTCACGTATCGATTCATTTATGGCGGTTTCAACGAAACTGTACGTGCAGGTGGATGGATAATTTTGAGTAGAAGTAACAGTTAAAAACACAATTTTAACGGCGATAAAAGTTTGGTATTGAGACTATTTTGTTGTTAAAATTAACCTTCTGGTCTGTAATTAGTTTGGTGTGCCACAGAGTTGAATGTTCATTTTCCTGGGAAGTCAATTAATATATTATTTTTAGGAGATCGTGTACTTACATTGGAAGGTCAAAAAATAAACATTTCAAAAATTTGGTCTTCATATCCGCAATCTTGTCGCTCTTGTTAGACTTCTATTAGTTTTACTGGACTACCCCAGAAGGTATAGACCTTCTAAGTGCTAGTTTGCTTCTAAGCTTTGATAGTAACAGATAGATAGCTGTCTGTAACTATCAAAGCTATTTTTTCGAAAACTAGTTGGATCAATTACCTGATATACATATCACTTATACAAGCTATATCAATACATAATTTAATTATTAGTACTAGTTATTATGTAATTTTCTTCACCGATTACGACCACCTGTTATCTTATAGATAACTACAGTTTTCTTAGAGGTACTAACCTAGAGGTAGTACGTAGTTTTATACTCATATTACATCATTTTTATTTTAATATTAAATGATGTACATGGGTTGATTCTCCCCTTATGATGACTCGAGGCGATAAGATTACTCTGTTTCCTTCCCCTACAATTGTAATAAATAATAAATGCTTGGTATGGTGTAAATAAAGGCCGACGAATATAAATAAATAAATTGTTTATTGACATATCTTTGTTTACAATTATATGAAATGCCTGGTCCCCAAGCTAATATTGCACTGTATTGCAGGAACCAGTGTTTTCTCCTTTTTTAGGTTCTACACAATCTACACAACTGTAAGCATGGGTATATATATGAGTTTAAAATCGCCAAGCAATAATGTTTCCATTATCCATTTATTGAAAGAATTGCTTTCACGGCTGGCGTGTGAAGATGACGACCGACGTCACTCTTTAGGTGAAAGTTAACTTAACCACAGCCTATTCTGAGAGCAATACGATGGGATAGTAAAAGATTTGTTGATGATGAAGGGGTTTGGACTGTATCTACAGTCTCTTATTTTTTATATACGACCTCTTTACCCTGTTTCTGTGGTATGGGTACAAACGTTGATGTAAATAAAACAAGTATATTATAACTTGAAACTATTTTATGTCAACATCGAGTTAATGTAGTGGCAGAACTAATTACAAATATGTACAGCGTTGAGCATCACATTAGCAAATACTTAATTATTTATATGATAGCGTGTTCAGACGTTTTGTAAAAAAATAAATAGTCAGGTAAAAATAGATGGTGGACAGTGAGAGATAATAAAAAATAGAGCATTTAGGTGAATGAGAGTTTAGAATTGTTTAGTAAGGAGAACAGCATTGTTTGATATAATCACTTCAGAAAGTTCTTAAGAATACCATTGACATTGACTAAAATGTTGTCTGAACATTTATGGGATTTAATTAATTTTTGCTATACATAGTAGATTTATCTTGAAAATGTATAAAAGAATGTGTTACATTTATAAAATCATAGTTAAGGTTTACACCAATTATACACCGTGAAAACTTATCCCTTTTCAGCGTGTGACGTAAATAATTGATTTTGGCAGTAGGTACCTACTTTGACATCAATTAAAAATTTGATTAGTACTTATTGAAAATTTTTCTCCAATATCAGAAAATGAAAAAGTAAGTAGTGTGAATCTCTTGAATTTCAGTTTAAACTAAAATTATTTCGAGTCTTTTCGCTTTTATTTATTTGATTGGTTGAGCAAAAGTACTGAAAAGGAGTCACAAAACTTCGATGTGATGTTTTCAATAAATATTACATATGGGCAAAAAAAAAATTGCAGTCTGGTAAGAAGAACATTCAATAATAGAATAGAACAGAAATATTTATTTATCAATGTAGGTATCTTTAACAGGTAATAAGGACAGGTTTAACAGGTTCAAAGAGTTTGTAATCTTCTACTGTCTGTAATTCTTCTACAGTAAATAAAATCAGCCCAAAATATCAAAGATATCACTCACTCAAGCCATACATAGGAAATAGCAATATTATTAAGATAATATTTACAAAATGTTTGTACACGACTTACTATTTACATTTTATTTTGGGTTGCACAAACAAAAACTAAAAAGTGTTTAGATACATAAGTTACCAATAGTTTCTTGAAAAGGACCAAGTTTTTTAATACACAATTAAAACAAATAAATACTCGCTTATTTTTTTTCAAATGATGCAAATTCCCAATTAACGGCAGTCTTTGTTTCCAAGGTATCTGTCAGAAATGGTCCTTTGAACCAGGGAAGGAAGGCTTAGTCAGTAAAATGAAGTAACTTTGTATTGAAATTATAAACAGTAAAAAACTTGAGATCATTGTGTGCAAAACTAAAAATGCAAAATAAAAACAACAAAAGTTTGCCTATACATATTTTTTACGTTGACTTTTTCGTGACAAAATTGCAAGATAAGTTTAGCATTTTCCAGATATCTTAAAACTAAACGGCGCGTGCCTGAATGTTTCTTAACGCTACAAATATCATAATGTCCTTATTTATCTTATTAAATACGTATCACAATCGATTCATAATGTTACCTTAAATAAATTGCACTAGTATAATACAGTTTCGTCACTAACAATTTCACACTATAGTCTGTTCACGAATAATGGTCATTGTGACATTTTAAATTAAGTTTCTTTGAAAGACCAAATTTAAATAGCTCTGAGGTCGTTTATATATGCTATTTAACGCCCATTCTTTGGGACACATGTCACTTAAATAAAAAAATAAGTAAAAACAAAATTAGACTTAGGAAACCTAATTGTGTTTTTCAACATTTAATTTTTGTCAGCCAAAAAACAGCAGCGCACGATCTCATTTTCATGAACACATTAAAACTTTTTTTAAATTGCCACCATTTTGTCACAAACGTGTGCAGACTGTAGCGTTAAGAATGTTCATTTTTCAAATACTAAAAAGTCCACAAACACCACTAATTGGGTAATCCACAACTGCTATCGTTCTCTTTATCGACCCGAGGGTCCTGAGACCCTGGTCGCTGCCACAATCACGTATGAGAATGCCCCAGGCTACCGTGCGAGTGATGATGGTTTGCCGCAAGATGGTGGAAGTACGGGGCGTAAGGACCAGGTCCTGTGAACGGGTATGGGACCCCGTGAGAGTACAGGAGACCCCCAGGGTAAGGGCCTGATGGGAAGCCCCCGGCTGAAGGAGGTGGCACGGTGGGACTATTGACATCCATCCCCGGATTCTGCTTTTTCCATTTTGTACGTCGATTTTGGAACCATATTTTGACCTGTGGAAAGTTTTATGTATTAAAACATTTGTGTGGTAAAAGATTTGTTTTTGTCAATTTTGTTGTACATATATTTGTACCCATGTTCTAACTTTGAAAGACTGCAACTTCTCTAAGCGACTATTTATCAGACATATTCTATAATAAAACAAATCCAAAATGGTTATTAACGCTAAAATGGTTATTATTAGAGTAGATCAACCAAAATAACACACCTGTGTTTCTGTCAAACTCAAGCTCAGAGCTAAATTTAGCCTTTCACAGACGGAAAGATATCTCGTGGTCTTGAACTTATTCTCTAACGACACCAGCTGTTCATACGTGAACGCAGTCCGAGCCCTTCTCGGCTTGGTTCCTCCTTTAGAATCTCTCGAAGAGCTTCCTTTTCCTTTTTTAGAGCTGGAACTGGTGGGGCTCTTGGGATCTCCATTTTCGTCCAAGTCTGATTGGGTTAAAATGTCGTCGTCTAGGTTTGAAGTCTGGTCATCTGTTTCCACTTCATCGGCTTCGATGTCTGAATGTTGGAGGTGATCTTTTACTGTAACAAATGGAAAGGTTTTTGTTAGACGGTTGATTGTAAGTACTAGTATTGGCAACATGATTCTTAGAAAAATCATCATAATCATTTACAGTCTGACTTCACCTATCGCAGAATATAGGCCTCTTATAGGCCTTTAGTTTTGTCAATCTCTACGCTTCCATGCCAGTCTCATCCCTGTTCCATCCGCGATTAAAGAAGATTACTATAAGAATACCTACTTAATAAAAATCAGCAAACCAATGAGATTTCACATGTACGGAGGCCTTTGCTTAGAGTTTTAATAATAGTTATTCCATAGAGGAAGACAGGAAGTAACTGTAGTGGCTGTGGTTACCACGAAACCCTTTCCGCATACAAGTTCTCCAAAAAATTTAATACATGTATGTAATTGGAATTTCATTGCTATTGTTAATTATATGTATCCAGTAACGGAAATATTTATTGATTGTAATTCCTCATAGTTAATTAGAAGCTCTTTAAAAACTCATTTTAAAGCTCATTTGTTGAATCTGGACTCTTCACAGGATTTATAAATAAAACACTTTTATCGCTTCCTCATAACGCCATTTTCATAAAAATATTCATGTTTTTCAGATGATATAATGGTCATTTCCGTTTCCTTCTCCATCGGCGCGTGTGGCTAGAGTTGCCAATGCGAAATAGTTTTAAAACAGCTATTAATTTTTAATGCGGCAACATTGGTAAGAAATTCGGAGTCCGGAAACATTAAAATATAATTTATAGCGGGACAGTTTTGTGTTTAGTAAAATTACTAAAATGCGAATTTTAATGGTGGACAGGATATATAAATATTAGCAAAATTGGCTCTGTGTTTTATATCGTTTAATTTTGAGTTTCGGAAGCAGAAAATGGCGTCCTGATTGTCGTTAAACACCGGTGTTACGGTCGATTTATAAGTAGACACATATTCTGTAAATATGCGTAAAACAGTTAACAATCTGATAATATTTTTGGACCACTATGTTGCTGACGACATTACGAGCGTTGCAAAATTGACGATCAACAACAGGATATGAGTGATAGCGGGTGTGCATTTGCTAAACACGATAATTGCGACTTGTGGATGTTTAATTTCGAAACAGAGAAATGATGGACCTTTTGATCTATGTATTTATTTAATTTCATGCATAGATTATTGGCTTGTTAGGAACCAGAGCTATATCGAGCCATTAGAATTTAGGTAACCTAATTTTAGCTACAAACTTTTATTTCAAAGCCTATATAAAGGCATGATAAGTATATTTAGCTAATGGTTTCTCTTATACTTGTATAGATGATTTCGCAAAACTTCTAATCTCTTCTGAAGTCCAATAGTATAATTTTCCGTTAATGTTATTTCAGCTCAAACTTTTCAACATCGACTTAGAATAATTCTTACATCTAACGACAAACAAATAAAACACCCTATTGGAAAATATACTCATAAGAAAATCTTCAAAACAAGGAAGCCTTAACAACCAATCGTTTCTACATGATTATGATCTTTGTAACTAGTAATTTAAAGTTTAAATCACAATGTATAGAAAAGTCTTGGTTGTCAAATTAGTACGATAAAATAAGGAGCAGATGTCGCGACGACGGATATATTATATGGTGCGCATGCGATGCGCGCTGTTCGAATTAAATGTGTATCATAAGGAACAGAACGTAGCACAAGCTACTGGAATTATTTAAATTATAGCTCCCAGTTTGAAACGAAACGTGGCTAGTTAAATCACTGGCCAAATAAGGTTTAAAAACGAAATCTGTCGTCTCCGAGTCAATGCAATAATACGAGTATAATATGGATCGATGTGACACTTCCCAAAAGTCGACTGCAGACATTCCGTCGACAATCACACCCTCAGTGAAAAAAAAACTTCGGAAGTAACATAAATGAGACAAATATGATACTGTTTAGATATTCAAAATATAAGTTTAAAGATTCTTTATTTATTCTAAAAGAACATACATTGTTCACTTAACGAATAAATACATAAATAAGGTAACATGTAGTCCAGTAGCTAAAAGTTCAGAGATAATAATTTAAATGTGGATTTGGTTTAATAACAACACCGCTTAATTACTATAAAGAAATATTACTTAAGATGTAGGTATATGAAAAATATTTTGCACGTAGGGAAAGTAGGGTAATTGAGAACGGCGGGTAATTGGGAACACGTTAACAAGTCACACTTCCCGTCCTCCTATCCCGTCTCGCGACTATTCAAGGTACGCGTCCTTCGCCCCTCAGTGCGCGAGCGACAGTGGGAGCGGAATTCCGCACGCATCTTGTCACGGTGAGTCAAACATTTTTTTTTGCATTTTTGTTAAAATTTTTGTGTTCTCATACAATGGATGTAAATGTCATACTTCTGAGTACATTGACACTATATTTCGTAAGTTTATTGTATGGATAATCCGTTTTCAAATGCCACGTGTTATAAAACTCACTACAAATGCTATCGAGGATGGCGACCATTTTTATTCAAATTGTTTACTGCGGGTAATTAGGAACGGTAGAAACGGGGTAATTGGGAACATTCCCAATTACCCCTTACATTCAATACGAGTATCCACCGGCAGAAGACTGGATAATGTGCTCTATTTGTAAGATTTGGGCACATGAACAATGCACTATGGGCGAGACCAGCAAAGGTTACGTGTGTGATTTGTGTCGCCGAAAGTAATGGTTACTGTTTCCTGCGCCACTTCTATTTACCCCATACCGTTTTCATTTGCCCCACGGGCTGATCTCAATTACCCCATAAGGTGTCGGGTAAAAAGGAACGGCATGGTTTTTTGTTTTTATTAATATGTCTTATAAAAAGTTGATTATTATGATATATTTTGTCAATTATAAGCAAATAGATAAGTAATGTTTATTTCTTAATAAAAGTTGATTATATTTAAATAAAAAAAGCCATTTTTTTTGCCCATTTAAGTTAAGTGTTCCCAATTCCCCCACTTTCCCCTAATTATTTGAGCCGTCAACACCTACCCGTAACTTGTAAGTGAGTATTGTTATGAGCATTGGGTCGCTCATTAGAAAACTGGTTTATATAAATATACTTATTGATTTCTGACACTTACGCGAATATTATACATTGAAATAAAACTACTTTTTGCGGATTAACGCGATAAAATCCGTAAAAAGTAGTTTTATTTCAATGTATAAATACTTTCAAAATATACACAAAACTTATTTGGTGTGGAAGGAATAAAAATATTTTTACATAAATTACATTCGTACTGTACTGTATCGAACCTCTACATCCTACCGTATCGCGTCGCTTGCAACATCGCTGGGACACAAACCTTACAGTTCTTGAACAAATAAAGCGCATAGTTTAAGGAGATCATTTGTCTGTCCGTGACTAGTTGGCTGCGATGCCCGGCATACCTTGTTAATTGACTGCCGGCACAAAAAGTACCGCGGCACTAATAGACAGATATCACTTAATTAATTCGAGAGCTTTTTCTAATGCTTGTTGATTTACGATAACTATCTGTAGGTATATGTATAGTTGTTTGTGTGTAGCTCTCTGGCTGTGATGAGGAGGTGGAAAAAGTTAGCCACTAGACTATCACTACTTAAGCAACAGTCCAATGGTCATATTTAGTAATATGACCATTGGACCGTAGCCTAAGTAGTGATAGTCAAGTCAAAGGTCTCTACTTCGAATCCAAGGAAGGCACCTCTGATTTTTTGAAATCATGTGCGTATTCATTACCTTTTAATCACGCTTAAACGGTGAAGGAAAACATCGAGACATGAGAGAACGGTTCAACGGTGGCGTGTGAAGTCTGCTAACCCGCAGTAGGCCATCGTGATAGACTCCTAGTCCCTGAGACAGTATCTATATAGTTTGATTCGGTGTTAGAGCTCTGTTGTTGAATTCGTCTTAGATGGTACAGTATCTGATGCTAAGCAATAATGTGGTAACATTATTGTGTTCCGGTTTGAAGGCAATGTAGCTAGTGAAACTACTAGAATATAATATACTAGCTAACCCATCATACGTTGATTTGTCATATAATATAATTTGGAATAATGCCACATCATAATATGCCATATAAAAATTTTGGGCTGGGTCACCCTTATCATTTAGGGGTATGATAAATAGATGTTGGCCGATTCTCAGACCTCCCCGATATGCACACAAAATTTCATACAAATCGGTCCAGCCGTTTCGGAGGAGTTTGGTAACAAACACCGCTACAATTTTATATACAAGATAACTCAAGGTGACAGCGCGCTAGTGATACTACTGGAATTCCTCTATAGACTGTAGTTGCTGCTTCAACAAGACTTCTAAAAAAACGATTGTTATCTCGCAAAATAAAACTGCAACTGTTAAAAAAACAACACACTTTACAAGTTTTCCCCTCCACAAAAACCCCTCCAACATCGACACGCGACGTGTAAACGCGTTGTGTTACCACAAGTGGATTTACAAGCGTGTTGCAGGACGCCGCGTAAACCCTGGCTTTGCGTCCCTCCACTTGGGGTGGGGTGACATATTATAGGTACTGCTCAAGACTAGAATTACTGTGAGAAAAGGTTCATTATATTATAAAAATCACGATGTTTATTTAAAAAATAAACTTAGAACAAATAAATTAATTAATGTTTAAAAAAAAAATTAGATTTGCAAGTAAATAGTGTTATTATTAAAAGCCTATAATGTCCCACTGTAGCCTCCCCATCCTCACCAAGTAGGTAATAATATTTTTCAAAAATACTTATTTATTAAAGTATCTTTTTGTATTTATTGGCATTTTACATGCTAACATTTCTTAATATATAAGAAGGCTTAGTGGTCATAGCGTCTGGTGTAACTAACCAGAAAACTCAGGTTCGAATCCTGTCCGGGGTCGAATTTTTCCTTTGCTAAATAACTTTAGATTTATTAAAGGATCACGCTGACACAGTCACTTATAAATAAAAACGATCATTGAAATTGACTTACAATATACAAGCATCCAGATCTGATAATCGCCAAGAAACAGACGAATTGAGCATTTCCTCCTTTATGGAGTAAGTTAAAAAGACGTTTATTGCTTTACATATTTCTCCCCAAAGTTGGCATTGATACCCTATATTATCGCAATTTGATTTACAAAGCTTTTACAGGACGTGGTATGAACCCTGAATTTATTTGCGTCCCGCTACTGGGTACAAGAGTGACAACAAGTCTGTAATATCTGTATATTCAAGCGTTTCACAATACCTATCATTAAAGCGTTCCCCGTCGGCTGGGACTGGTTAACTCAAAGCCGCTTCACTTCTGACATTATACATTATATTGTATTGTGACACACATATTTGATACCATTATGTCTAGACTAAAAGAAACCATGATTCTTAGAGTTTGTGTCGGCGTTTCTTCTCAGAGCTCGTCAGTTAGAAAACTTCAATGCCAAAATTCCAAACATTTACAAGTCTTTAAAAGATGAACTGAACTTGTATATACTACCCGATGGATATGTACTTTTTTTTGTAAATACATACATACTTTAAATAATACATAAGAAACACCCAGACCAACACAAACACTTATGTTGATCACATAAATATTTGTGGCCTGTGGGTATCGAAGGCACGACCTCGTGATCAACAGTCCGCCGCTAGAACCACTAGACCACAGGGGTCATATTTTAATTTTATCGACACGCTTAGAAGAAGACGATGTGAACGCCGATTTAATTGAAATAATATTTAATAAGGTTGGGGTAAGTTAAGGCAACTTTGCAACGGATATTTGCAAATATTCCGCTATCAAGATGCTTGCTTTTCTGCTGAAGTGAGAAACTACAAAAAAGCCTTAATTAAATTATCATTATTCACGACGACGTAGCAATATCAATCGTTACTCACTCAGTAGTGAGTACATCGTGAGTCCTAACGAATAAGGGCGAAGCGGCATATTCTCCCCATACCCCCCAAATCCCGCCGAGGAAAGGCACTTGTAATCGAGAGGGCTTTATTAATTACAAACTTGGACCGCAACCACCCCACTACTCACGCACCCCTACCCCGCTCCGACCTTCGCATTATCATCCCTAATACCTGTTTACTAAGGTTAAAAATCCCATAACGGATCCCCATTAACCCAACCCAGTCTTATCTCTTGGGCGTAAGCGTCAACAGTGAGGTGGATTAAATTCGGAGGATTTTGAACTTAATAGTCGGAATTTTAAGATCGTATTTCGGTCGGTTAGTATCGTCAAACAAAGCCCATCAATTTGTTAAATGAAGAAAATGGAGATGTGTAATTTAGGAAGGATTCTTGGTCGGTTGCTTGTGGTAATGCGTGCCGTGTTCACAGACACGATGGTAACGTGTTACCATTTGTACTTAACTAGCTTCTACATAGAGCCCCTCACGAGGATTTTAATGGATTCCAATTTTCAGTGGAATCTTTTGCAAATTAATATGAGCCACAGAGAGGAATTTCCTGTTTTTATTTATAATAATTATTCTCAAAAGAAAATGAGGTCCATAGATTTAGTATTGTAGGGACTATAGTGTCTACCTACTATTAATGGCATAGAGCGTAATCCGTAACATAACCACTTGTAAACAGGTTCCTATCTAAGAGTGAAGTATGTCCAAGAGGTCACTACCTTTTTATAAGAACTGATAATATCGATGAGAAGCTATGTCCGCATTGTGGAGGCATAACTTCCATGCATTTCAGGGATTTCAGGTGAACCTATGTACAGTCTGGGCCCAAAGGTCCAGTAGCAAGTCAACGATCATATTCGCTTACACGGTACTGCGCCTATACACACATGTGTGAGTGATTTTAATGCAAACATTTACCGGTCAAATAGTATTACTACGAGAAGGTGATAGTGTGTGGTTTGTCACTAAGGCAAATGATCAATATATCGCACTCTGTCTGTCTAGATAATGATGAAAGAGTGCGATATACGAGATCGTGTATATGTGCAAAATGTTTGTTATAGAAAAAGGTCGTAACATCGACTTCTTTTGATGCGATTGATACGTGAAACTGCTACTGGACTTATAACCCCGATCGTACCTGTACCTAGCTAGCTTTTCTTGAAAAAAAAATTATCTCGACAAACATTTACCTATCATGTACTGAGCTTAACAAATTATGTTTATAGAAAGAAAAAAACGTTCTCAGGTACAGGTTGACCCTGTCAACAGGTCCAGCTATCCATGCTATCTAATTTTCCCAATTGAATATGAACCTTATTATTTTGTATTAAAGTTAAAAATCAATCAAAGAAACTTGACAGATTGTGGTAGCTTGATGTAATAGCCTATTTACCTACCTATTCCTAAATAACAACAAATTCTGGCTAAAATTATAATATAGGTTTGGTACGTATATTACAAAGTTAAACAAGATCTTATTCTATTGTCCACGATGTTTTGGGTTTCACCAAAGACGCCTTTCAATTCCTCAAATCAGCGTGAACGTACCCCGTGAAATCATCTAACTGTTGAACAAAAACCTGAATGTATGTGAGGCGTTTTTATCACACAAGTAATAAACGTTGATGGTGAAACTAGTTAAAAACCTATAAGACACGGTATATTTAAGCAGACGTGTATTAAATTGAGTAAAAACGAATAATAGACAATCGTAATTTTGTTACAGACAAAAATCTTAAGTGGAAAGTAGTTCTTTAATGAAAGTTGTCTCGTTTCGACGTTATAAATAATATCAGTTTGTATTGATTTCTGAAATTTACGCGAATATTATACATTGAAATAAAAAAACCCTTTACAGCGTCCATGGTCACGGGTAGACAGTCTACACGTGACCACGGACGCTGTAAAGGGTCCGAAACGTCGGGATTAATAATATCAATATACGCGATAAAATCCGTAAAAAATAGTTTTTTTTCAATATCAGTTTGTTCTAAATGCTGGTGAGTGGAGTTTCAATCGAAGGCCAATCTCTTCTTTCTATTTCTCCGAGCCTTTTCCCAACAATACTTATTGGGGTCAGCTTCCAGTCAAACCAGACGCGGCTGAATATTAGTACTTTACACGAAGCGACTGCCATCAGACCACCGCATCGCAATTTTTGGATAATACCGATACCCTGAGGATAGACTGATTGTCAGGCTTTTTGGGTTTCTGACTACCACTAACGATTGTCATAGGTGTTTGTATGACAACCGGGACTGACCGCTTTACGTGCTCTCCGAGGCTCGGCGAGGTATCGATGTCACCTATCCACTGACTGACCGAGATTAGTGCAGCTTAACCTTGCAGATCGGTTGATCAGCTTAGTTATTACTTAGCCACGAGCCCCACGTAAAGCCACCTCTGACTTTTCGAAATCACGTATTAATTTAATTAATTATCACTCGCGAAAAAAAATTTTCTCTCTAGATTTTCTCGACGGCGTGTGAAGTCTGCCAACCCGCACTAGGCCAGCAGACTATAGCCTAATCCCTCTCATTCTGTTAGAGGAGACCCGTACCCAGCAATGAGATCATATGGGTTGATGATGATGAAATGCTAGTCAAATCTTTTACTTTCATTCCCTATACAGGTGTTACAAAACTACCCGTAAAGCCGAAAGGAGATTAAATGGGGCCTTATAACGAGTCCATTCACAATATTTAGTAACGCTGTTTATCATAACCCAAAAAAAGGAAAACAACAACATTTATGAATGAAAAATAGAAAAACTATTAAAGTAGACAATTATTCGGTAAAATAGGTACGTAGGCCTTTCTGTTAAATAATCTGGTTCCCTGACATGACAGCTGACAAAATTTTTTGGCTTTGATAATTAATTATACTTTTACGGGGTATTTTGTAACACGTTGTATTACGCCTATGTTTCCCGGAGGGTTAGGCAGAGGTGTATCAATGTACAGATGGTGCTGGCTGGTGGTAGATGCTATCAGGTCAAGCTAGCCAAAACTCAAATTTTCCCGATTGAAAATGAATCTTATACTTAATTAATAAGATTCATTTTCAATTGGGAAAATCATTAAATTTAAATTATTAAATTTTCATTAAAGAAAATCTATAAAGAAATTTGACAGATTGGGGTACCTTGATATGCTGGCCTCTGGACAAGCACCGTTCGCCGGTTTGTTTATTGCGATTAACCGGGCACAAATCCAAACTCCGAGCTGCTACTGATACTTTCTTTCATGGAAAAACCCAATAACAACCGCTCGACCTGGTAATCGTAACTAGATTAATAAATTTTATAACATCAACAATTCGCAATCATTAGCATTTAGTATAAATTATAATAATAAAAGCAACAGGCTCCCCCGATTTGTATTCACAACAACCTTCAGGCATTTTCACGTAATTTCAGTGTCGTAATTAAAAAGTCAACGGAACAGTGCTGCCAACATTAAGCCCCTCGTTAACACGCCGCGACTCGCGACACTTCCGGTTCCACCGGAAAGATGGTTTCAGTAATAATTTTAACTGTTTCCGCACGATAAAGTAATTGATTTTTGTAAAATTGTGGGGATGAACATTTTCATTTTTTTTTAAGTCTATCTAAGAGCTTTCGAGTAACTATTTATTTCTGTAAATAACAGTGTTTAAATGTTATTAAGCTAATGATACTCTCACACTCAAATATTACAGTAAAAAAATCCAATATATTATAGGTACAGAAGCTAAAATATAAAATAGCCCGACATCTAACAAGGGCGCGCTCATCTGTACAGTCCGAAGCGTCCACCCGAACTTAAAGGCCCGAAAAATAAGCCAATCCTAACCCTAAACGCTTCCAAAATTTATGTCCGCCTCTTGACCCTCGCAACGCCTTATTCACCTTTTATTTTTATTTGAGTGAGCAAGGAACAAATCTTAGCGTAAAAGGGATAATAAAATAATCGTTAGATTCGTTTAGACGACTCTAATTTCACGGATTGCTGCGCAAAGGGACGTTGGCAATGTAGGGTTGATTCTGTCTCGTTCTCGCGCTTTGGGGGTGGTATCGCTATCTCTCTCCCGCGCCGTCCAATCGCCGGGAGTGAGTTGCACAAGTTGCAGGCTTGGTCCTCTTATTTTTCCTTGTTCGCGGGTTTGTATAGGAAGTTTTTTCCGCGGTGGAAATGTTTTGGTGGATATCCGAGTTTATTTTAACAAGTTCATTCGACGTCGAATATTTTATTTTGGAGTTTGTGGATATTGGAGGCACAAACAGCTTTTAGCCGTGAATATGCTTGCAATTTTCAAATTCTAGTACCTCCCTCGTCAATTTCGACAAAGATTTAAAGTTACTACACAGGTTTGTGACTAGATTTAAGGACGGGAAACTAGGCCCAGTTTCCCGTAGCGTTTTTTTAATATTTTTAGAGTGATGCATCAGGACCCTCTCAATGCTGTTATAATAGTCCAGCTCATTGCACAAAACGGTTACTTCAGGTTATTTACAGCGCTCGTGCAAATCGCGTAAGAGCCGGTCAAAGTACATATTAGATATACATCAATTGTTATCGGCTATTTCATCTAAATAGAACGGCTGTTGAACCGATCGTAAGTTCTTTATTTTACGGTTGACGAAAATTTTAAGATAGAAGAGTTTTGAGTTAGAAATATATGGATGGAAAATATAGCTTATGTTTTGCCGAGAACATACACAAAAAATCATGAAATCATCATTCGTGTTGTGACTGGACATAGCCTTCTCTTGTGAAATTAATACGTAGTTCTATGAAGATAGACTTTAGAATGAAATGATCGAAATTTGAATAATCAAAAATATATGCAGTGCGGATATGCGGAGTCATGTTGCAGTTCAAAATGAACCACCGATTTAAAAGTTTTACAAATAGTAAATATATATAGATATTATGAGATAAGGCTAATTAATAAAATGTAAACGTCCCCGTCCCCAAAATCACTAAAACTAAATTGTATCGACAAAGTCCGGTCAGTGGGGAAGCCGTCAAGCTGTCATCAGTGCGCAGCTGTGGCGACCTCTACAACGGACCATCTGATTTATTTGCACAATGATAAATAGCTATCCCGCGTCAAATTCATAGTAGTGGTGTCTGGCTGGAAAAATATAGTTTCCTTTGCTTTATGGTTGATCTAATAGATATGTTTATGTTAAATGAAATAGAGGTTTTAAATAGATCGTATTTTCGTTCAATGTTATCTCACGTTTTTTATGCGATATTTTATATTTCAAATGTGTTTTAAATTATTTTGTTTGTTTAATGATTTAGAAGCATAAGTAGATAAGTTTTTTTCTTTTGGTCACCGGTGAAATGAGTAGATGAAGGTTAATGTATACCTTATAACAGATAGGCCATGGCCAAGTATAGACAGAATTAAAAAATATAAATGAAAATGTTCGATAGCAATGCCCGGTGCATGTATAAATGAAATTATTCCTTGCTAGTACCTACCTTATTCTTCAAAACTGCTAGTTTGAAAATAGTAAGTAGGTAAATACTAAAAAAAGATTTTTACTCAGCCTCGTTACATTTCCAAACAACAATAAAAGATATCTGCTGAAAGACTGATAGACGCAATACCTATAACCAACCTACTTCAGAAAAACTTAATATAAAATGTAAACAAACAATGGAAGTATTCCTTTATGGACGGTTTTTTGCTTACTTAATTGCAGTAAACGTCTTGCTATTCAAATCACTTAGATATCGTGTAATCACGTAACCTTCTCTGAAGCGATACACTTTTCGTTCCTCTAATAACAAATAGATTTCGTTGACTGTTCAGTTGCATAATTAACTCAACTGCATATCGAGTTCCGAGATTTCGATTTCATAAAAAACTACTAGATTTTTTTGAAAGACTTGGAATCGTCACGTTCCTAGCAAAATACACAAAAACAAATTTGAACAAATTATGCTGTTTCAAAAATAAAAAACTGCATTGGTATTTTACACTGTTTAAACATCTAATTTTATTAAACATAAAACTTCATACCCTTTTTTATTACCTAAGCTAGCATTCAGAGATATTAAGACTTTTTAGACCGAACCGGATGCATTGCTTACAAGTCAGAGAGGGTAAATAGGCCGCTTTTTACGAATCTTCTATCTAACTATAATATATATTCCATATAAAAAACTTATTCGTTGTGGTAAGGCCATATATAAGGGTGTGGAGGCCTTGGGGCATCTAAGAAGTGGAGGTCCCGAAAAATTTATGGAACAGACAAAAATTTCGCCTGTGGACGCCACTTCATTGTGGAGACCCCGGTGCTAGAGCCCCTGTTGCCCTGGCCTAAATCTGGCCCTACGTGGGTTCTAAATATGAATCGATTGCAGAGGAATTGTTCCATTTGGCCTTTTTAGCTCCCTGAATGACGTGTTACTTTGCGATATTAAGCAATATTAGAAAACGAATTCCTAATAGTTCTAAATATTAACGAATAGCAGAGGATTTTTTTCAGGTTTTTGTAAAGTTCGTAAATATTTTATGAATCTTTCAAGACTATAAGAAATATTAACGTTGAAGTGTATTTTTTTAATTATTTAGGTAACAGTTTAAGCATTTCTAAGAATACTTATCCATTATTTAACAATTGGTCTGACTGTCAGTGGGTCACGCATCGCTAATTAAAGCATAATTACTTTCATCGTCATAGAGTAATAGAAAGGAGAGCCGAAGATTCGTCTTTGCGGAGTTCGTTAGCTTCTACGTCCTGAAGTGGGCAAGTATGGACAAATCCTGAAGATGACAGCATTAGGTAGGTACTTTAACAGAACGAAATTAATAGAAAACCTTTTTAACGACTTACTAAAGCTGCATTTGGCAACTGGTGTAAGTAATTATTTTTAATTCTGTCTATTGTTAATTCTACTTGTAAAGTGCATTTGACACGCTATTTGTACTGAAATAGCCAATTTACATAATATAAAGAATCACAATGCAAGCAAGAGTTCTATAAGGAAAATGCAAAATGGTAGCCGGAATTCTTAGAATTAATAATATCTACCTAAATTGTTCGACATAATAATTAATACCTATTGTAATAACACCGGAAGTTTAATTTAAACTGGAATAATTTATAATTAGTTATCTTTTTTATTGTGGTCTAGTTAACGATGGATCATTTGAGAAAGTACCTATTTCAAAATTGGACCCGATATGTCACTGAAGTACCTAAATAAAAAAAACAGTTTTTATTAATCTAAAAAATACAGCACCTATTGTATCCTGTAATATTTTGTTTTAAATCATAAACTTCTATTATTCAAATTATTGGTGTTTGGACTAATTTAATATTGTATATTGGAACGCGGCTCTCGACCATCTGCACACAACGTGTCCTAAACTTTTTCGGCCATCTGGCCAGGTCTGGTCCAGACGGTTTAGAAAAAGTGATCATCACAGGCCGCATGGCTGGGAAGAGGAGTAGGGGTCGTGTGCCTATGCAATGGGTGGACACAGTAACAACAGCAACTGGAGCTACGTTGCAGGCAAGCGTACATCAAGCCCAAGATCGTGCAGCCTGGTGAGCGATGGTAAATGAAGCCCACAGTCGTCACGTACCTCAGCCATGAGGATACGACGAAGTAGAAGAAGAGAATATTGTATACCACATTTATTTTTTATTGCCTATAGTGGCAGACGAGCAAGTGGCCTTGATGGTAAGTGGTCACCGCCGCCCATGGACATCAGCAACGTCGGGGACAGAGCTGTGCCGCCGCCTACTGTGTGTGGTAGAGAGCTCTTTTTAGGCCTCCTTTGAAGAAGGACATGTCATAACGCAAGGGAAACACCGCAGCAGGTAGATGAGAGAGGTTCCATACCCTAATAGTACGTGGTAGGAATGATCTTTGGAGGGCTACATTTGCTACAGAGTAACTTTAATAAAAAAAAAATAACAGTGGAAAAGAAATAAGTATGTAAGAATCGAAACAAGTGGCGGTCTCTACTTTCTACCTACCTCTGCGGGAAATGGTGTGTGTATGTATAGTAAAGTAGAATGTGTGTCCCTAAGTACTGGGTAAAATGAAAAAAATATATAAATTGGACAAAATCCAGCCTGAAGTTGACCCGAAATCCGCATAACACATAGTACCTATTTATGGAATTGTTATAATCATAGCTAATAAATTGTGATTGTTCTTATAACAGTTGATTCCGGGGTCAATGTTCCCGCGTCATTTGACAGACTTACTGAAAACAAAATAATAAGTTATAGTAACATAAAGAATTATAAATTTATATTTAGTTTACGAATGGTGATTCTTCTTCAAAAGTTTAAGTCAGGCATCACGTAGGTCCACGGATCACGGATGACGAAATATCTTTCTACTACTAATACTAGGCAACGACGAAACAGATGACTGTGTAGATAAAGCTGAGCTCCAAGGTTCAAACCTATCGGGAGGTGAATCATGAGTATCATAAGATAATAGTAGGACGCTTGGAATCCTTGAATCATGAGTATCATAAGATAATAGTAGGACGCTTGGAATGAGATAAAAATACCCCAGACGAACCATGCGCTACGTGTGGCGCGTGCTGCGCGGCCAGCTGCATCAGCCTGACTTGCTGGAAGCGCTGAGCCTGTGCGCGCCCACGAACTACTTGGGTGCGCGCCGCCGCCCTGACACGCTCAGTGTGCCGGTGGCTAGGACCAACTTGCTTAAATGGGCACCTCTATCGCGCGCCATACGGCTTATTAATTTAATAGCTAAGCATATTGATATATTTCAATGTACCTGGTCGAAATTCACAGAAGTAGCAGAAAAGTTAGTCACTTTGAAGTCTGAAATATAATGGTGTTTATAATAAATTTAAGTTTAGCTTTGATATCGTATTGGGATATTCCTGTAAAGATATTGTAAGTGGTATTAATAATAAATAAATAAATGAGGCTTTTTTGCAATATAAAAATAGACTTCAAGCCTAAGAGCTCTGTTATTGCGTTGGCGGCAAAAAATAGTTCTTAATGCATAACTAACAAAGGAAAATATAAGGTATTGTGACCCGAAAGCTAGCAGTAAAATTACTTTTTACAATGCAAAACTATAACGAAGATCGAAGCATCCAGGAACAGAAACTCTCAAGTTTATCGACCATTTTTATCAATTTTCTCACTTATTATGTTTCTGATTGAACTACGTGACTTCGACGAACTTAACAAACAATGCCTGTTGTTGATAAAGTTCTTTATGTGCCTTATTGCTTTTCAATAAAACGTATAACAAAATGATTTTTCTAGCCCGAAGCGCAATTTAATGTTTGCTTTTTTGACACTTGATGTCTAAATTGAGTGGGTCACGCGAAGTAAGTCATGATTTTTATCATTTTAGAGGTCCGTTTATTGTGATTGAAATTCAAATTGATATGTTAAGTCCGGTGTTTTGTTACATGTTATTAGTTTATAGGTATTTGTGGCCACAGGAAGTAATTAGGTAGTAACTAATAAAAGATTTAATGACTACAACAACATCTTATTATAATCGACTCATGTTTACTTTGAGAGGTCATTCCGTTATACGAAATTACTTCTAAGTATATTATATTTAATGGATCTGGTATTATACAATAAGAAAAAAAGAGAGACGTTTAAAGTTTATTATAAAGAAACCCGATAATATTTTAACAACTCTATCAAGATTTTGATTTAACATTGAACATTTTTAGTTTTTTATTCATTATCTTTTAACCGAGTAGCAACACTGTTATGTTAATGACTACTTTTTTTAATAGTTTATAAAAAAATAACCTGAAACTTGGGCATTACGCTGAGGAAAGGTGGTTCTAATCATTTAAAATCGCCATCATCGTCATGAAAGCTAGAACGTGCCTGAAATGCTGAAATGAAGATGTCTGTTATACTCGTATTACAACCAATTCATTCCTCCGTAAAAAAGCAAACAAGCAATTTTTGAGTCGAAAGAAAATAGATGAAATTTTTGTGACGGTAAAAGCTCACTTCACAATAACAATCAAATAGTCTAGAAAATAATAAAAAATGAAACAATATTTTTTTTGCAGTGTACGTTGAGATGGCAGAGGTCGCAAAATTCGATTCTTTTATAGTCAAAGAAATAGGCAAACCTAAAAAATAAATAAGAGTGCTAAAGCTAACAATACAGCGTCTTGAAAGCACGTCGCATATAAGATCTGGGACTACATACCTACACTTCTTGTTGTTCTTCTTCAAAGACCAATATTATTTGCACAAAGATTTTATTTTTTAAGATAAAATCTCTTGTCGAGCTCTATGTAGATACCTATTTCTTTAATCTTACATTTACAGCAATAATATAATACATAGGTATTTTATACCTAAATATAATATTTTGTATTTACAATGGTACGTATAGTACCTACTTACTTAAATCCATACAAAATATCTTCTAGGCTTCCTGTCAGATCGAGAGCAATCAAGATCATGGTCCATCGCACTAGCCTAATGCAACTCAAAAACTTTATGCAAGTTTCCAAACGACATTTTCACCGGAAAATATTGATAGATATATACTGTTATTCAATCTGGATGTATTTATGGATTATTTGTGAATGAGGAAACTAAAATAATCAGGTGAGCTGAGTAATAAGGCCGCATCAAGCGATTCATCTGGACATAAATCATATTTAGAACCCATAAATTATTATAATTATATAAATTTTTCGTAACCGTAATTATTGTCCTAATCCTTACTAATTGCGATATTTTTTCACAAAATTACTATGTACAAAAATAATAAAAAATATGACTAAATGTGCGGCCAATCAGAATCGGAATGGTTCAGACACGCACAGTTATTTCGTCCGGTCCGTCGGAACTGTACCTACGTGCTGAACTCATTGCTCAAGTAGTTAGTCAGAGTTTCCAGTAACCAAACTCGAGCATTTCACAGATACATAAACATACGTAGATAATTTTACATTGAAATATGTATAACCAACTTATTTATACGCCAGTTTATGAATACTGTTTAATAACAAAGTCCAAAGTGCTATTTCAGTAACACCTATTTTATAAAGCAGAAAGCATTCTTTTAATATAGTGGACCTACGTCCTAATTCCCGCTTATTTGACACGCCACGTGCTAAGTGATGATCGAAACACATGAAAAGGTATAGGAGCAAAATCTTTTTACAACAAAAACTATCAATAAAACGAAGCTTTTTACACGCACCTCGTGTTTTTAAATAAATTGTGGCTATCTAACACTGGGTGCCAACAAAAACTGTTCATTTCGCAATAGTCTACACTCAATTACTTGGTGATTACTTCGATCCCGCGAAACCGTGTTGAAACTGACCATTTTTTGTTTTTTTCAATTGTTACTATCCATTTTACTCAGAAGATATTTGAATAAAAACTCTTATGTTCTTTTTTTACTCCTCCTTTCAAGAATATTACTTTAATGATGAACTGAGTGGAGGTAATAATTAGATGTTTGGCAACAGAAAAAATATAAATAAAAAAGCAATAGAAGAGCAGAAAATTGTGTTTAATAATGAATAAGATGAATTTGTGAAGTCGCTAAAGATTTGAACAACCGTGGAACACATTTCGTTAGTTCATTAAAATCAGTAGATTTAAAACAGGTATTGTGTTCATCGTCTATAACACTTTCTAATGAAGCAGAGCTTCAAGCACGTAACCTAATTGTTATGTTTGGCGTCTGATTAGACTTTCTTCTGATTATCTTTTTTAATAGTGAATTAAGGTGGCTAATTATTTGAACATTGAAATTGTAGCTTCAGTTAGGCTATGGAAGAAAGAAGTCCAACGGAGTAGGAAGGAAGTTAAAGTAAAATGGGCTAGTGACGCTTTGTTGTAGCGAAACATAGGTACCTATATTAGACAGCTTGAAGTTGAGTGCTACACTAGAGTTCCTGGGTTCGATTTTACTAAAATTCTCAGCGGAAGCTCGGAATTTAGATTTGTGTCCGGTTAATGGTATAAGCTAGCAATATTATAAGGATCCCCTATTACATAGGACCTAAACATACCAGCGAACTATGTGTGTACATTAATACAACTCTGCTTAAACCTTCGGGGTATATCTACAAGCATGATGTGTTATGTTATTTTAGCGAAGGAAATTTCGAACGCGTGCACGATTCGAACTGCGTCTGGTACCTACACCAGACACTATGACCACTAAGCCACCGCGACTCCTACCCGCCAGGTCGAAAGCCTTCACATTCTGAATTTATAGTTATGTCAGTGACACCTATTGATACTTGCTAAAATTTTTAAAGTCTTAGTATGCATGGAAAATGCAAAAAAAAAAGATAATTATGAAACTTGATAAGTTATTATATTTGTCATATATTTTATATGGCAAACTCTATCCGAATAGCCCTGAATATTGATATGTAAGTATACTGAATACATAACCTTTGGCATACATTTAGGTATTGTAGCAATCAAAAAGCGTCGATGTGCTGACCGAGTGACTTACTGACGATGACTTCCCTAAGTGTATACCTACAGGGTATCCAAGTGTCGAGACCTGCTTAAATTTGTTATAGTAAAACGTGAATACAACTTAATGAATTGATTTGTGTTCGGTTAGAAAAGAATTGTGTGCACAGCTGATAGTTCATGTCCAGAATGATTTAAGTATATTTTAAACATTGTTAAAGTGACGACTATCAAACGGTCCGGAACGAATAAAAAATATATTGTCTATCCAAAATCTTTCACCTACTTTACAGGTTCCAGCTGCTTTTATGTGAAATTATGTTGATTTTACTCTGAAATTCAAGCAATTATACTTAACTCTTTTAAACTACTATACCTACTTAATTATTATTCTTGTATCCAATAGAATATTAGTATTATGCCCACGTGTCCCTGTGGCACCCTGTAGATAACTAGGTAGGTATACGAAATTAATGTTTTCTAAAATTGTTAATAAAGTTGTATATATTTTTATTTTTTTTCAAGAGAGAAATTGGCATATTTTTAAACTTAATTTATTAGCCAATCAATCCTTTTTTTATCTTCCTTCACATGTTGATACAACGTGACGCTACGATATAACGATAAACATTCAATAAAACAGATACGTATAGCTTATCAGCGGGAATGCCAACCCTAAGCCGTCGGCCTGTCGAGGCTTAGTTGGCTGAGCCCGATGTGGCCCAACCCCTCGCGCGCACACTACACAGCTACTGAGGCAACTCGTTAAGTATGTAGAAGTCATTTCTGTTCGATAAGTATCTAAAAATGAAGCGATTGGAACAGAGGTAATAAAATAAGCCAGATTTAGCTATTCCCCTGGCGTAAATAATTCATATTAGAACCCATTTATTAACAGCAATTTTCTAATGAGAATCATATTATGATTTCTTAACAGCGGTCAGTTTAGCCAAGCAGGACTCCATTAAAAGGGTCCAACAACTGCAGGCACACATCTACACATCCTGTCATGGTCGTGGCGAATTGCCGCCTCTCATGGTGAAAAAAAGGACTCTCCTTAGTAATGAAGGTTTTGATTATTAAAGCATTATAGATAACTGGAATATTTTCTTTAAATAATAATAAACCCTTGCGGACTGCAATAAAACGTTTAAGTCACATAATAGCGGTACGTACCTGCGTATAAAATTTCACTTGTGAAATAACTAATATTAGGTTTAATTACATGGGTGTAAATTAGTACACCTCTGCCCAACCTTTTGGAGAATACAGGCGTACCTAATGGTATGTTAACTTTAAATGAAATATGAAATTAAAATGTTAATTTATTTAAGTTTAGTTGTAGGTAGTTATTATATTATGCACTTAACTGTAAAACAACACGCTATAGACATTTATTATTATAACTAATAATATAATATATAATAATATATATATATATAATAATAATAATAATATACTTTATTTACTTGTATCTTATTGTAAGTGAACCATGTTCTCTTTAAACCAAATGTCAAATGTTAATTCTATCTTCGGTAGACCCATTTGTGGCATAATATTCCTTATAGTGGTCGACGGACGGAAAACAGATATAATTGATTAAGAGCACGGTCTATACTGTATAGTTAGGTACTATGGGTGCTAGTGCACTTCTACAGTGTAGTCACTACGGCCATACTAGTCCCCACGCTACGTCATAACATGAAAACGTATAATACCAACAAGCCTGTATTCCCCGAAGGGCTAGACAACTACCCGCAGTTCGCTGGTATGTTTAGATCCCATATAATAGGGAGCGAGCCTTCTGCCATTAACCGGGCCCCAAACCAGACTCCGAAATGTTACGGAGAATTTCATAGAAAAACCCCAATAAAACCGTTTGACCTGAGAATCTAACCCAACACCTTTAGCTTAGAGGTCGCGCTTACGATCACTAGACTGAAGAGGGAGTTTACGCTAGATCGTTTTTTATTTTTTCTTGACAGATCATGTAGAGCCAAGACAATAACACCACACAGATAAAACTTTAACAATAGGTACCTTCACTTTAACAATAAACTTTTTTAAATTAACTTTTCGCAATAAGTTTACACTCGAAAAGTGCTTGAAATTAAGCGGCCAAATGAAGTAACGTTTCACTAGGATTCCTAACACAAATGAACGCCTTCAAATTTTTTATTGGTAATTGATACCTAACTATTAAAAATGTACAAAAAAATTTACAGAACATTATTTTTTCAATTAACTCTTATGTAGTCTAACTAGATTTGACTTACCTACAGTGAGTGTAACTCAAAAACAAAAACAAACACCTACTCACCGGAATCACTGTCATCCCGATCATAGTGTGGCCTCCAATACTGCTCATCATATCGCAGCGGCACTTCAGACCTGCCGGTAAATTTGGTGGGGTCCAGGATGTTCTCCACAGAGAACGCGATAGCCGGCCTGTCCGGGGGCCTTGTTAACCCTAACCTCCTCGTCAAATCCACCGGAGCAGCTTCTTCAACCCCAACAACGTCAACCTCCCCGTTAGCCTCAGTTTCCCCTTCGGCCTCATCCTCGGCCTTATCCCGACGCTCCTCCGATCCTCGCGCCATCGCAAGCATCGTCATAGCAAGGCCTATTTTATTAAAATCTCGACTGGAAACATTTGAAAGTTCAATGCGGCATCTCAGTTTGTTAAAACACTTTCACTGCACAGGGGTTCTAATTTTTTAAGTCCGTCTTTAAAATACCCTCCCTAAAGTTCACCTGATGTATTTGTAATAGGTCAATTATCACGGTGACAGTTCAGTTCGCACGGTTCGTCGCGCAGCGTGCGAGCTAGCGGTGGACACGTTCGTCCCAGCCCAACATCCGATAATCACAACTCAGTATCAACTGAAACCGGGAGCACAGAAACGGGCGGGCACATGAAAGGAGGGGACGGGCCCAAAGTGGGGGCCAAAGTGGAATCTCGTCACCCGATTGGCGGCGGGAAACGAGGCGTGCCCGGGGTGGAGAAACGTAATCGAGCAATAAGGTTTAAACAATTTCGTTTAATACGTTGAATTATGTAAGAGAGCGGCGGGCAAGTAATCGCGCACAAGCGATAAGGCCATTTGCGCTACTTCGTTACGTATTAATGGGCCAGGAAATTGACTTATGAATATTAGAGGTCGCGGCGAGTTGAAGATCGGGCTAAAGCGGCCCCGGGCGGCCGCGCGCGGTTATTTTCCTAGTTAAGCGCTGAAACAATGATGTTTATTGAGTTTTGAACTTAATGGGTTTGGGCGCGCGGCCGCGGGCCATTTGCGCCATTAGCTTAGTTTGTTTAGTCGACAACGTAACGACTTTTCATGAAAACGGTTTGGCCGTATTACGTTTCAGTTTTTGTTTTGATGGAAAATATAATTGCAAATTATCTCCACTCAAAACAATGTAGATAGTAGCAATAAAATTATGACAGAAACCAGATACTAATAACCTCAACCATTTGATTCTTCTCAGGACTCGCCATATTTTATTCAGAGGAATTAGAAAAATAATCGTGATAATACCTAATATTAAATCCTGGACGCTAAACTAAACTGGGTACTCATATTCGGATATTAAATAACATTTCCTAATCGTTTAATGATTAAAGTATAATGATTGAATAATAATAATAAGTATGAGTATTTAACGTCAGCCGTTTTAATTTATCCGGCAGATGGCGTTTGATAAAGACGCTGCAGTAAGAGGGTCAACGACACAAGTTCGAAAATTACCTGTTTAGCCTTACTATTATAATCTAAGAATGTAGGTAGATATAGGTATTTCGTATTTTTTTATTTCTGCTTATATAAAGACCATAATATCTTTACAAAGAGGTCATTTTGATAACGACTTTTGGAACGAAGTTCCTTATCGCGCGTTGTGAAAGGGGGCTAGATGGAAAAAAAACGAAAAGTTGTCACGACACTTTTTTCAAAATTCAAATATTGTTGACAAGCATTCAAATATTATTGAGTGAATGACAATATTTGAATTTCGCGCGTTGTGAATTGTTGAGTGTATACAGGTTTTTTTATTTTTTATTATTAAATTTTAATGAAAGGAACTTCGTTCCATCCGGTTGTCCCTTGACACCTCTCAAGTTTTTTTTTATAATTTATGTCAGCAAAGGAGCACACGTGTCACCTCATAGGTCATCACCCCGCATGGTGACCAGAGGAATTGCTATACCTACTACTAATGGACATGTCATATGGGAAATCTCAGCAGGAAGAAAACTAGTTTAAAATTCTTGAATATTCAGGTATTTAATATCTACGCTTCGGATTATAAAAAAGCAAAGCTTCGTTATTTAAGGGTAATTTATTAATTTAAGTTTAATTTGAGTGAAGAAATCAATTAAGTAGGTACATAAAAAAGTGATCTACTTATGTATTATAATGGTAGTAGTAATTATAATATATACTTATCTAATACAATAAGTATCTTTCAACAGAAAAAGTGTAGAAGAGAATGTACTTTACTGAAGGAGGATTTCTGTAGAATAATGTATTTCTTGGTTATCATACGAACACCTTAGACATGTTAGTGGTAAGTATAGTCAGAAGCCCGAAAAGCCTGACAACCAATATATTTACTTAGTGCCCAGTCCTAATTAGGCTGCGGAGGTCTCATCGTGTAAAATACTGATATTCAGCCTCATCAGCTGACTGGGAGCCAACCCCAATTTATTTATTTAATACTTCATGAACAAAACAAGAATTTGTTGTACAAAGGCGGACTTAATGCCATTCGGCATTCTCTCCCAGTCAACCTTTGGGTGATGCAGAGACAAAGCAAGATAGGGAGAAAGCTAGGATGATCATGATTTCAGGAATCTATCCTTTGCCCACTAGGTATAGTCGACCACAAAATTGCTTTACCAGTTTTGGCAAAAATTTCCATCTAAATTAAATTTCACTTAGACTCATTATGCCTCTGTCATTTGGTCTTGTAAGCAAAGATAGACCTTGTTTTATGATATGCAAACAACATCCGATCCACTCTAAGGGTGTTAAATAAATTTTTTGGTCGACTATACTTACTAGAACAAAACTACAACAAACCTAAACAACAATTTTCCTCTTTTCCTATAAAAATGCTCATTCATAGCTAACGGTCAATATTCTGTTTTGTAATAGTTTTTTTTCCGTTTCTCAGTATCGATAACTGCGGTTTCATAAAAAGTTTTAGTATCAACCAATGAAACTAAATAAGTATTAGGTACAGGAAAAATGAATTATGAAACCGTACGTAAATTGAGTTTTTCAGACTTGCTTGGTTTCGCTCGCATCCCAAAAGACTTTTTGAGGTAAAAGGTACAGACGCCAACGCAGGTCAAACTATCCAAAACTGACAATTATTCCCAATTGAAAATGAACCTTATCTTTTTGTATTAAAGTTCAAAATCTATCAAAGAAATTTGACAGATTGGGATAGCTTGATGTGCTGGCCTCTGTACCTAGCCTATGTCTTCCTCCAAATTCATCAAATTTATTTATTTCCTCCAAATTCATTTAATTCATCATTTTTTTTAAATGTCCAATATATTTTTAATCATATAAATTGTAGAAAAAAAATACAATCTCTCAGGCAGGCTTTGAACCTGCGTCCCTCAGTGTAGTACACCGGACTCTAGCCAACTAAGCTAACTAGCCAACTAAACTAAGCTTAGTTAATTAATGAAGAATAATCCCTAAAGAAAAAGCTAAGTAATGGATAAACTAAAAACCCCTAGGTAAATAAAGATTTAAAAAACGTTAAACCACTAGTGGTAGCTATAATTAATAAAAATCCCTAAATAAACATTTAAATAAAAGGGTACTAATTGTGTATAGAATAGCGAGATGAATTTACCTACATAATATTATTACCGTTTAAGGCAATAGACATTTGTGCCTAGTTTCAACCTATGGTGTTTGTGGAAAGAGTAGGTCCCTACTTACTCCATTACAAATACCTAAGTACCTAATATACTTTTTGTCCTTCGTTCAAAATCGTCGAAGTACTTAGCTAATTGTAAAAGCTATCAAGTATTTACCGAAGTGCCACTTAAACTGTTAACTTGGGTAAAAAACGAAAAAAGCCTTTATGTTCATTTACGATTTGCTTCAATTCGTCTTGCTTATTCTGAGCCTGGTTTGGGCAGCAACTACCATAATTAGCTTAATTTTTAAGGTATGAGCCCAATTAATGACACCACCACCAACATTGGGCCTTAACCATAGATACATCACAAGCAAACTATGGGTTTAGATTATTATACCTTAACTTTTCGGAAAATATCAACAGCTATGACTTATTTATTATTGACTATGGCTAACCTAACAATCTACATCAGTACAATAGTTACGCTCCTTTTAGTTTTTTGGGTATAAAAAAGCCTTTGTGCATACCACACCGTCGAGGAAATATTGTGGTTTATGTGGGTTACTAAAAACTCCGCAGGGGAACAACAACCCAAATTCTGTCCCACTACTGGATACGGGTCTCGTCTTAGAATGAAAGTCTATAGTCCACCACGCTGGCCTAGTGTGGGTTGGCAACCTTCACACGCAACGTTCCGTTTAGGAAATCTCTAAGACATGCAGGTTTCGTCACGATGTTTTCCTTCACCGTTTAAGCGAGTGATAATTAATTATTTATTCATACGAACATGATTCCGAAAAGTCAGAGGTGCTTGACTTGGCCGTCCAATGTTCAAATGTAGTCAATGCATGTGTCTAGTGTGTTTCATGTCCCTACTCTCACGTACTTTCACTTCTGATAAACCCAGAAGTGAGTAAATACCATGCCTTATTTTCTATGTACTAATTATCACTAAGTTCATAGTTTACCGGTGTCCAGCGTTTACATCGGTGCTTTGTCATGGCGTGCTGCTGTCAATCCGTCACCACTGGCTACTGTGGCCACTGGTCAGGCCAGCCGAGAGTTTTGCTCCATTTTGTATTTACACGGCTAATCGCAGCAAAAGATCTAACATTTAGACTCACCAATGACATGCACGATCTCTGCCTTTCGACACGCTACTCCGATCAAACGAGATCCGTTTACAGGGTGGTCGACTAAGGAATTTTGGAAGGGGTTAAGAATTTTTATGGAAACATTTTTATGAAATAGGAATAAGAAATCACTTTTGCTAAGTTACCATTCTACAATAAGAAACGAGAATAAAATCGTTGGTGACAATAGTAACACAGTAAATTCTAGATCGTCCGGCGACAGGTGGTTAATTTAGTTTATGTGGTTAATTATCTAAAACAACTTTTTCCTTCTCTTTCTCTATTGTCGGAACCATAGGGCTCATGATCATAATGGTGGTGGTTACTTATTTTACCTCATAGGAGATGTGACATGATCTGCAATACAGCTCCACATCCGCATCCTGTAGCCAGGATAGGTACTACTAAATACTTATCGTCGGTTACCGCACATACCTACTCGTACGTAAGGTTCTATGATTTTAGAATATTGTATTCTTATTCTGTTCCAATAAATAGCGTTGCGATACTTCTTTCTCTTTTCCAATTTTTCCCCTCAACATTACGCGCCCAAATATGTGGTCTATCTAGGTTCAATAAATTAATTGATTGACAAATTGCGTAAGTAACATGGGTGGCTTGCTTCATTGCTTAAATGATAGATCTATTCTATTTAAATCATTCCTCGGATAAAGTTAAAAAGAAAGAACAATAACATTATCCTTTAGATTTAGAGGAATAATTATAATTTCTTCACCGCAATCAACTGTAGGTAGGATACCTAATATGACTTGTAGGTACACAGGCCAGCACATCAAGCTACCCCAATCTGTCAAGTTTCTTTGATAGATTTTCAAATTTAATACAAAATACTAGGGTTCATTTTCGATTGGGAAAATTTGACAGATTTGGATACCTTGACCAGCTGGCATCTTACCAACACCTATCACGATCATTTGAAATAAATAAATGATGACCATTTTAGAGTATTCCACCAATAACAACCACACTCTGTATAAATGTCGAAATCTCAACAAAAAAATGTCAAATTCCATCTCGTAGCATTTTATCTGTGAATGATTGGAGGCGCGACGGGTCGCCATTGTCCTCACAATTGACCCACGCTGCCACCCCGCCGCTGCAGCCTCTTAACAACACTTTTTTAAATTTCTTCGTCACATTAACACACGTTCGCGTATAGTTTGTATATCAATACGATTTCAGTTTGTTGACAGATTAGATTTAGTTGTTCTGATGACGTCACATGTTATGGGTTCTTGTGGATTAAAGGTAGGTATAGGTTGGTCACATAATTATATTACCTACATCATTTTATCCTATTTATTCTCAGTTTCTTATCTAAAAAAGGGATCAACCATTTATTTGTGATACAACCCATAATTATGCTGTCCCACTGCTGGGCACGGTTTCTCAGAACGAGAGGGATTAGGCTGTAGTCTACCACGCTGGCCCAGTGCGGGTTGGTAGACTTCACCAACCATCAAGAAAAATCTCTAAGGCATACAGGTTTCCTCACGTTGTTTTCCTTCACCGTTTAAACGAGTGATCATTAATTATTAATACTCACAGGAATTCGAAAACTCAGAGGTTGGCTGTGGATTCGAACTCGAGACCTTTGGCTTGGCAGTCCAATGGTCAGTCACTCATATCACTAGGCTATCACTTCTTATTGATGATAGATTATTCGGCATTTAACCCTTAAATAGTTTATAGTTTTTTATAAACATATACAGGCACTTATTAAATGTGGAGTCTAGGTGCACGGCTCCAAATTAGTCGTTTCCTATGGAGAAGAACCGACAAGAAACTCCATTGTTACTCTTTTAAATTATCGTTTTATACAATGATGTTCGATAAAATATCTATTTATAAATTGGATACTTACTTACATGAGAGAAATTTAGGAATGTTGCGAAGATTACTAATATATAAAATACAGCTAGGCATAAAAGAAAGTTATATACAGTTTTACGGGAAGAACAGTTTTACAAAGAGGTGGTGTTTTGTGTCGGTTTATATAAAAATATTATATATTGTCTTTAGTCTAGTTGTCATAATAAGCGCCACTGGATTCTTTGCGTGGGGACAACATGACAGATCAAACACATATTAGTATAATGGTCGTAATCACGACGGTTCGATTCCCAGGTCGAGCAGTGTTATTGAGTTTTGCTAGGCTGTCGTCACAATGCGCAAGTTGTTCCAACAGTATCCCTATACATATAATATACCTACATGAACGTTGATACCTCATAAAACGTTACATACCACATTCACGCGTTTTCCCAGTCACCCGCGTTATAAAACAGTGTAGGCTGTTGGAAAACGTTCAAACACTCGACGACACCACAAACAACACTCGGATCTATTTGATTTGCGCGCAGCGGGAGTGCATTGTGTCTGAACACTGTGGTAGATCATGCTGCGAACAACTCATAGCGCCGCGGGAGTACTCTGTGCTACTAATGGACGGGTTAAAATCACTAATTACATTTATCATTGCTGGCTTTGAGATGAGATAGGTGTTTGATTGTATCGTGTGATGTGTGTTATATCGTAACAGTGTCCAAAAAAAAAATTAATTCCAAATAGATCGAACAGACCGATCAATTGTGTTTTGTAAAAACTATAAATATATTCTTGATTTCTAACACTTACATTGAAATAAAACTACTTTTTACGGATTTTATCGCGTCATATTGATATTATATGGACAGCATCCATGGTCACGGGTAGACTCCACGTCTACCCAAGACCACGGATGCTGTAAAGGGTCCGAAACGTCGGGATTAATAATATCAATGTAACGCGATAAAATCCGTAAAAAGTAGTGTTGTTTCAATATATTACTAAATAAAATCATTAAGTTACTGTATTATTAATACAGTGGTCGTAAGCGCGACTACTATATTACTAGACTACCCTAGAGATCCTGGGTTCGATTCTCAGGTCGAGCAAAGTGTTACGGGGTTTTTCTATGAAATTCTCTGTACCTACCAGCTCGGAGTTTGGATTTGTGCCCGGTTGCAATAGGCTCGTCCATGGGACTTAAAATACCAGCGAACTGTGGATCTGGGTAGGTACTTTAATAACAACACCTTTGCCTAACCCTGAACAATAACACTGCTCGATTTGGAATCGAACTCAGAACCTCCCGAACAGCCGCGCTTGCGACCACTAACCTAATGAAGCAGTTACAAAATATATAAAATGTAGAAAAGATTTTAAAAAACTAGTTTGATACACAAACTTCACAGGCCAATACGCATATAATTATTTACCCAATTTATAATCATTAGACTCAACAATTGAGACGAATAAATAAATGCCACATTAGTTTACTGAGCCAAAAAAATAATAAACTGCTGAATATCTCCGCAATTTTCTGAATAGAAATAATTCTGAATTTAAAATTTTCATCATTAATACCATAAACAAGTGGCACCGTAAAACAGCTGTCCGTTTCACTGGAGATATTAATTAAAAAGTTTTTTATGCGAAAAAAATGGACGAACGCACCACGCCTCTGGTCCAATTAAAATTCTAGCCGGATTCATTACGACACTTTATTTTTTAAGTGTTCGTTAACGAATTCTGTCAAAACAAACGTAAATTAATTTAAATATTTTATCAGAAAATCGAATGCTAGTTAGATGTTTGATGTCAAGATTTTTTTATAAATAAATGAAAGTGCTAATGGTTTTTTTTAGGTATTTTTAATAATCTTGGCATGACAGTATGTAAAAAGTTATAATTTTAATGAAACCATAACGTTATTATACATCTCAATAAGATAATCTCGATAATACGTGTATAAGCATATTTTTGAGTCATATACCTACCTACACACATCAAATTAAATCATTTATTTCAGACAATTATTATGAATATCCATAGTGTTAGGTATACCCAGAAGATTTCTTTTTACTAATACGAGTAGATATGTATTCAGAGACGAAATAAAGGAGAAGTGGACAAATATGTGTACATGACCAATACAGATCACGATCTTCCAGTAAGCTATAATTACACACTTAAAATCCAAAATTTCAAGTCTGTAGGTCATTTAGTTCCGAAGTTAAGCGAAAGCAAAGTTTCGCATTTATGACACTCGCTCACTCACTCATGATCATCAAAATAGAACTAGTACTTCCCATAAACTCAGAGAGCTGAAATTTGGTACAGAGTTAGGGTTTAATGGCCACATAAAGGGAAAACTATAAAAACTAGGATAATCGAAGATCTGGAGTACCTGGTGACCCTGATTAGAAAACACAAGAGCCCAACCAAACTATTAAAGATATCGACATAATTATAATAAGCCCACGTTTCTACAAAAAGAAGTGAAATCCCATCAAAAACATTCTGTAAAAAACTAGCCAAGTCTCGATGAAGCTGCTTGTTTATCTCTAAAATGTAATGAAATCTAGCTAGACAAACTCGTGCCAAGTCTAAGGTTCCTTACTGCGATTTCTTTATTATTTATAGTTAATGTTGTGTGACTTGGCCGTTGACTTGAGCCGCCATACTATAGACTTAACTTAGTGCAGTCCGTTGAAATAGCTTTATAGTGACAAAAGTAATAGTTGCAGTGGGACAGCATATGGGTTGATGATGAAGTAATAGGTATGTTGTGTGATCCTTCTTGGTTCCTAAACCAGCTTTCGCCTTTCATACATGTTTGCCGATTGTCCTTTGATATGGAGCCTGAGCATGAGTTTACGCTTAGTCTCGTCTTTAGATACATATTAACCATAAATCCATAATGTTATCGCTTATGTAGTGTAAAGAACTAAGTTTAAATAGAACCTTAAATTTTGTTTGTATATTAAACCTCTGGGCTCACGTTTTCTCTGCTATCTAAATAGATTCTTTGACCCGATCGTGTAATATTTAAATGGACCCATGGTCTTGGGTCATTGAAGACATGTCGTAATGTTTACAGTTGCGATTAATGTCCCCACTGGTATTAAGGACCTTTACGAGTCGCCCGCCACTATCCTGCGCTGACGCAAGTTCCTAGTAAGTTTACAATAGCAACATACAATATTTCGCAGATTATGTACAAACTCTTTCCAAAGATCTTTTTCGTTTGTTTATCATGTGTCGAAAGAGCAAGTTAACAATATTAGAAACAAAGATTATTTGAGAATATTATTATTAAGTATATTGAGTTTTCGGTAAATACATAAATAAACGAGTAAATTTCATAGTGTGGGATGCTAACAGATCTTTTAAAGTGCAATAAACTTGTCATGGATTACATTTTATTTTGACGCTTTGATCACGGATTTCGAGTTCAAAGCTAAAGACAATTATAATATCTAATGTTATTGAAGTGAACAGTCTTAAAGAATGCGAATATTTCATTGTTTTGTATAATGAAAATTATGTGTAATTTTTCATGATTGATTAATGACATATAGATGCCAACGTGAAAATGCTGTTCATTTACAAAACCCATTCTAAATGCTGGAAACATTTCTGTTCTTATGAATGTTAAATTAGTCTTCTGTTTTTATTTTTTGTAAAGTTGTGTTTAATTATATCTACATTTTAATTAAATATATATATACCTACTTACCTATGGGATATTTAAAATGGTGAGTGACCAGAAATTTGGTGGAATTAAAGAAAGAAAGAAAACACATTTATCTACAACACACGATCCACATAAGGCGTAAGCTCGTTGTGAGTCGTGACTCACAGCTGCCCTTATACCCGCAACAAAAATTAGGAATAAGAATAAAAGAATTCCAAAACGGTTCCCGATACAGCCAGAGCCATCGTGTTCATTTAAAACTCTTTTTGTCTCTGATGAAAAAATGGTGATCAAGCAATTATTATTGCAATGATTTGCTAAATTTTGAACTGTTTTTACATCAGTTCATCTTCATGGCGATACCAGAAAACAACTCAATCTAAAGTAAAAATACCACATAATTTAACAACGCCATCATCGGATTAATATAGCTACATTAGTACAGTTGGAAATATGACAATATAAATGTAGCGAAATAAAAAGTAATAAATTTAAGTAAATTAGGTGCAGCCGCAACTCGGGCCATCACGCTGCCACGCGTATCGCACGCCAAGAATTTTAATAACCAATTTGTATTTAACAAATCTGTTTCAAGACAACACCGTTTTGGGGTTCCGTATATTACCTGGAAAAAAAGTTTTAATTTGTAAAGACTACTACCAAGGGGTGAACGACCACTCAAAAAATATGATTTTATGTTATTAACCATTTTGTAGGATGGATGGGCTGAATAATGAAGACTGCAAAAATATCGTATTGGTTAGGTTATGATGTAGAAACGAAGAAGACGAAAACGACGATAATTAGGAATGTAGATACATTTTAATATATTAAGTAGATACCTAGGTGTAGGTAATAAAATGAAACGATAAATAGATAGGTGGTTATACGGAACCACCTTCACGCAAACAAGGTTCATATGGCACCAAGTTTTAGCCGAGAGCCGAAGCCTAAATTACAAACGGCGTCTTCCTCAGTTAATTGAATGTTCCTTGTATAAATCAGAATTAATATACGCGTTCCGAAACCAGATTGGATTGTTATTGCTCTGTTAGCTTGGCTTTGATGCGTTTGAGTAATGGAACGCACGCGCGCTCGTTTGTCGCGCCAATAGCGATTGCCGCGCCTTTTTTCTTTTTTTAAAGCGCACTGATAAAAATAACAGGTAAAATACTTTTTGTATTTTTTTAATGGTTTTTCTACAAGAATAGTGCATGAAAGTTCTGATTTTAGATAAAGGATATGTGATCAGCAATTTTCGAGAGGTGGTTTCCGGCCCAGACAAGCTGTAGATAATAGCGAACAGTAGGTAGGTACCAATCTACCTCACATGACAATTAATTTTTCGAGAATCTATGTAAGTACCTATGGAACGATGTTGATGCTTTTGTAGGTCCCTAGATAGGTAGGTATCTACTTATTCCCAAAAGTTGTTCATAACTATGTGTAGAACCTAAAATTGTTATCTACTTATCGAACCTTTCAGGAATTGCATTTATTAAATAAGGTAAAATTAAAGGTATGTCTACACGCTGTATAGATTGATCGGCAGATCACTAGCTTACTATTGCTAGTGGCCGCATAATATCTTAATTAGTAGATACTTAGGTAAACTAGTAGTCCTTTAACCCTATATGTCCTATAATCTAAAAACTTTCCATGAGATAATAACTCAATGTTTGGATGATTCAAATCTAATTATATGTACATATTTAGAACTATTGATGTAGAATTAGAATTAAGTTAAAATATATTAGATTTAGAGTTAAAATAGTAGGTACCTAGTATTATGTCCTCACTAGATGTGCGAAGGTAATTTGTCACATACACCCATCCAGTCGCGTGACGGACCCAAATGATTTATCTCCTCCCGAACAGACAAAGACTTCTCCAAATAGGCCCCCCTCGTAAAGCAAACACTCAATTTGAGGATAATTAGTAAAGGAAAATAACCTCTAAATTGATCGTACAAAAAGATTATTTTCCCGCCGAAAAGTTACACTTTAGCCGACTGTCAACGAGTGCGGATGCGTTCGGATACATTCCCAAGCTAATTGTATGTATCGCACCGCACAAAACACATTTGTCAATTGTCGCCGGCCTCCCTTATAACGGAACATAATTAGTTAAACAACTATTTCTGGAACGCTTTGACGGCTTATTAAGATTTCAAATTGAACACAAATTAAGTGTCACGCCTAACTGATTACTAACCTATGATTTGTTTTCGTGTTTCATCGGGACATTGAAAAATTTCAGTGTCGACGTGTCGACAGTCTCGTTTTCCGGACATCAAAAAGCTATCCTTTAAACGGGATTTGGGTAACAGAATTGATTATTTTGTTTTAAAATAGCTAATTGCCTTTTCAAACAAAATCAATCGTATACCGATAACCACTTAATTCTGTAAAGTAAAACCGATTCACTCGCTTAGAAAGTTTTATAAATTAGGTACTCATATGAAATACTTCAGGACCTGCAACCCTTTTAATGGTTATATAAGCAAGCAAGTTTTATTTGTGGTTACTAAATTAGACGTGCATACTCTAAATCGGTATCTATTGAAGAACCTTTAAGATTAGGTACCTTATCTTAATCGCTAGATCAAAAACTAAAAATAAGTAAACTTTCGGTGTATTCCCCTTGTCCCCATGGACATAAAATTTCCTTCCAGTGTTAAATATTACAGGCATAAATTGCCTTAAACTTGCTACGCGTGCTTCCAACCTTCCAATACGAACCCAATTCTTATCAACCCGATGTCATATAATTGCGTTAAATTTACATTATGACGCACATTTACTTATAGAGTAGATACTTACTTACCTACTACGGTACTTTGCTTCGCACCAATGTGCACCGTGTGTGAATACGGTGTAGAAATTTCTACTATTGATGTTGAATAAGTGTTGATAAGGCTTAATTATTATAAGCAATGATTCGTCATTAGGAATACCTACTAATACACTTGGTGATATCTACATTATAATCATCATATTATCCTTAGCATTTCAGTCCATGTCTACACATGTTAAAAGCATCCCAATCTAATTAAAACACAATAATAGTTTTAAATTGACTCAATCTCGCCTCATGTTTAAATATCACCCAGCTAATCAGGGACCGTCATTGATCGATTCAACTCGACTCTGGTTTCCCAAGCAGTGCCATCTGTGAACAGACGAGAGATCGACCGGTGGCAGCCGTACAAATCGATTCGATACATGGAGTTTTTGTAGAGATGCGCGATTGTTGTGAAAACGAATCGATTAATTTGTGTTGAAGATGGAACGAAGTAAGTATCCGAATTTTCATTCGATAACATGTTTTTTTTCTCTGTTAGTCAATTTATTGTGTCAGCAGAAAACAGACACCAAACTAGACCTTTATTCAAATCTACATCCCATTGGAGCTATCATGCGTCCCGTGTCATACCTAGTTTTGACTTGGCACGAGAATATAATTAACCCCTTTTGAGGAAGGTAACATGTTACCGTGCCCGTGCCTAGCTATGTCTGTGCTGTGTAGCTGGACAGTATATATTAAAAGAGGTATACTGGGAGTAATTCCACTCAAAATGGAGCTGCCCGACTGGGGAAGTACCTCCGCCTTGCAGCAAAATCGAAGTAAAATAACACTGCTTTGAGCTGTGTTGTGTTTCTTACGGTGAGCAAGGTTGCCAGTGCTCCACGAAGTAACGTTGTGTTGGCAGTGGGGGGACTTTACCCTTACACTGCCTACCCAACTATTCCTCTTTCAATACAGGGTCGGCAACGCGCAAGTGATACTCCTGGTGTTGCAAGCGTCTATAGGCTACGGTAACCGCTTACCATCAGGTGGACCGTATGCTTGTTTGCCACCTTAGTAAAATAAAATAAAAAATAAGTATTTAAAAATAGGTTAATGATGATGATGAAACATGCTATAAAATACAACAAGTACCGCCAAAGAAGCGAACTGCGAGAACACCACTATCAGCTCTTACACAGTGAATAAATCTACGATATACAAGCGAAGCATTTAAAACCCTTACATTGAGATATCACATCTCAAAAAGGACCACAAAATAATTGTGTAACATCGTTCAAATTACATTTGGTCCACCCCTAGCACGTTTTTTTAATCCGATGCCTTTACACGAACGCACCGCAACGAATCCGAACTCCGAGCCATCAATTAGTGAATGCTCTCACAACATCGCGTTCAGTTTTTTCAAAAACATACGGCTTTGGTACCGATAGAAAACAAAACTAGGAAGAAGCGAGATCGCTTGCTGGAGGTGGCGAAAAAAAAAGTAGCCATAAACACTCCGGAAATCGTTACAGCGTTTTGATTGCAAGCGTTTGTGATCCGTTTTATTTGATTAGAAACATATCCGTTGTGTGTATTCGTGCTATAATCGGAAGCACTGATTAATCCTGTGAATCGAGGAAGGAAGTTACACATAATTACCTACTTTATTATAGAGACTTTATTCATACTTTTGTTATTTATATACATTATGTCACCGGAAAATTGAGCATCGTTAGTTTATAATAATTCTAATTTCATTGTAAACTGGTGAGAGATATGGTCAAAGAAAGTTTAGTGAATAATCATTAAATAATACTTACTTACCTAATAGTCATTATACCGAAGTTTGTCACTTAAAAGCTTTAACAGTACTATAGGATCCTGATGGGATCCTAGGAGGCTTATTCAAAGAAACTCTCGGTTAAAAGGTACTCTGCGACTTTATTCTTCAAAGGTCAAGGGAATTCTGACACAATCATTGCTCACTTTTTTCAACTAAACATTCTACAATAATTTCAAATGATTACTTCTTCTTAAACCAACCAGTCTCATGCTGACTCCTGGTAGCGACCTCTACAGTACCTACCTAATAAAGAGGCGGTTGGTGAAGTCTGCCAACCAGGGGCGTATTTACCCTAGGGCCATCCGGGCCATGGCTCGGGGCGCCAATCCGCCAGGGGCTGTGACTTTTTTAATTTTTTCTTGTCAATCTCAATTTAAAATTAACAAAAAAAACAAGAATCAGTAAGTAAATCATTTGGTCAAAAACACGCTTGTAAGTTAAGTTTCGCCAATATCTACGAGCGCGTCTGTAAGTAAGTAAGTACAAAATAAATAAGTAGGTATTGCTCTGAATGTAACGCGCACGGGGCGCCCAGCGAGGTGGAGGCGGCGTGGCGAGCGGGGCAGGGGCGGTTAGCCTTACGTACAAATACTTCGGTTTTTGGTATTTGATGACACCAAAGTAGAGACACGCCAGATGCAATTATAGTCCCGACTTCAATTTGAGGATTGAATGTCTATTAAGAAATGGAATGACGTGTGTTCTTTAAGGGATCTGGTAACAAAAACGAGCGCAAGCATTCTGCACTCTCGGGATAAAGCGATCGGTTCGACCAATAAACGTAAGCCATACACAGTGTCGGCATAATTCAACCTTGACACAACAAGTGTTTCAACGAGCTGTTCTCGAAGTTCTTCAGATAGATAAGGTCTTATTTTATAAAGGAACGTATGGCGGTAAAAACTGTTTTGTACCGAGTACATATGTACTCCTTATACATATACTCCTTGTGTACTCCTTGTGTACTCCTTGTGTACTCCTTGTGTACTCCTTGTGTACTCCTTGTGTACTCCTTGTGTACTCCTTGTGTACTCCTTGTGTACTCCTTGTGTACTCCTTGTGTACTCCTTGTGTACTCCTTGTGTACTCCTTTTGTACTCCTTGTGTACTCCTTGTGTACTCCTTGTGTACTCCTTGTGTACTCCTTGTGTACTCCTTGTGTACTCCTTGTGTACTCCTTGTGTACTCCTTGTGTACTCCTTGTGTACTCCTTGTGTACTCCTTGTGTACTCCTTGTGTACTCCTTGTGTACTCCTTGTGTACTCCTTGTGTACTCCTTGTGTACTCCTTGTGTACTCCTTGTGTACTCCTTGTGTACTCCTTGTGTACTCCTTGTGTACTCCTTGTGTACTCCTTGTGTACTCCTTGTGTACTCCTTGTGTACTCCTTGTGTACTCCTTGTGTACTCCTTGTGTACTCCTTGTGTACTCCTTGTGTACTCCTTGTGTACTCCTTGTGTACTCCTTGTGTACTCCTTGTGTACTCCTTGTGTACTCCTTGTGTACTCCTTGTGTACTCCTTGTGTACTCCTTGTGTACTCCTTGTGTACTCCTTGTGTACTCCTTGTGTACTCCTTGTGTACTCCTTGTGTACTCCTTGTGTACTCCTTGTGTACTCCTTGTGTACTCCTTGTGTACTCCTTGTGTACTCCTTGTGTACTCCTTGTGTACTCCTTGTGTACTCCTTGTGTACTCCTTGTGTACTCCTTGTGTACTCCTTGTGTACTCCTTGTGTACTCCTTGTGTACTCCTTGTGTACTCCTTGTGTACTCCTTGTGTACTCCTTGTGTACTCCTTGTGTACTCCTTGTGTACTCCTTGTGTACTCCTTGTGTACTTTTTTTTTTTTTTTTTTTTATGGGATAGGTGGCAATCGAGCAGACGGATCGCCTGATGGTAAGCGATTTCCGCCGCCCATGGACACCCGCAACACCAGAGGAGTCACAAGCGCGTTGCCGGCCTTTAAAAGGGAGTACGCTCTTTTCTTGAAGGTTTGAAGGTCATATTGGTCCGGAAATACTGCAGGCGACAGTTGTACTCCTTGTGTACTCCTTGTGTACTCCTTGTGTACTCCTTGTGTACTCCTTGTGTACTCCTTGTGTACTCCTTGTGTACTCCTTGTGTACTCCTTACGTACTCCTTACGTACTCCTTACGTACCCCTTATAATTTAAATTAAAATAATAGAAAAAAAAAAATTATATCACTTTTTTCCTAGAATTCTGGGGCGGCGAAACTTATTGGCCCGGGGCGCAATTCCAAAATACACCCCTGCTGCCAACCGCACTTGGCCAGCGTGGTAGACCTATAGCCTAAACCCTCTCATTCTGAGTGGGACAGTAAGTATAGGAGTTGAAGATGAATAGTAATAAAGAGAAGAAAATAGCATAAGTAGTATATTTAAGAGTTGCTACTAAGTTGCTACGTCTAATGAATATTCTATCTCAGATTAATGAAACGGTCAGTAGGTACTGTAACTGTTGTGGTATAGATACGAAAGTGGTAGTGGTATAAGAAGAAAGTAAATTCATATCTTAGATCGAAGCGAAGAAGTTTTTAGCGACATCTGCGGAATATTTCATATAGGTACTCGTAGAGCAAGCAATCAATGAATGAGGCAGTGAGTGGTGCGGTAACCTTCCTGGGACAAGTAATTGTTATGTTATTCATTCAAGAAACACTAAATAGATGTCACTATTATTGGATAACTTGCAGCAGACTTCTCTTAAAACTTAAATTATGCATCACACATGGAATAATTTTCTAAGGAGAGTTAGAGAGGTAAGTATTACAAAACTGCGTCGGAGGACCGGGAACACTTTCTAATCTAAGAGGTCCAATTACAATTGTACTGCCTCGTTAGTCTAGTTGTCCTAAGCGTGACTGTTACGCTAAAAGTCCTGGGTTCGAAAGCAAAGTGTTATTTATTTTTCAATGAAATTCTCAGTAGCAGCTCGGAGTTTAGATTTGTGCCCAATTAAAGATTAAATATTAGGTATTATCGCCGACTATTACACGGGACTTAAACATAGCGGTGAACTATGGGTGTAAATTAGGAATACAGACAGGGAATACAGACGTGTTGTCTTGGTATTTAGGTACCTACCTATGTGTTATGACAATTTAGTGTCGTCAGGTCTTTCTCTGGGGGTCGCTCTAGCTAGTCAGATAAAAGTAAAAAGCAACGGTTGAAGGTACTACAGTAAAAATTCAACATTTTCAGGACATAGTCGAACATAGACCTGGGGGGTTGCCAATTTTTTTACTTGTAAAGGGGTCGTATGTTCAAAAACTTTGAAAAACACTGCCCTAGAGTATTTCTTGCGCGAGCTCGACAAACTGTCGCAGCTAATTGGGCTCAGTTTACACCGCACCCAGCTTTGTCGCCATTCAGCGATACTTGAGAAAATTGGAGCCGTTAATCATATTATAGCAAGTACAGTTTAGGCTTATTTGAGCGTCATTGTCGTAATTGAGATTCGCCAAACAGGACTCTTTGGATACCTAAGTATCTACTCATAGAAAAAGCATATTTTTTTGTTAGCCATTACTGTCCCTCCAGGTCCTTCCAGGTACCTACTCTTTTCCTGCGCCGCCTCGAACCAGCCCTCGGGGTACGTATCCAAGTCATCAGAAAAAGCAAGGCGCTGGATATCTACAATCAATTTCGTATTGTGTCTATAAGCTTGAGGACAGTTTTTACATATAATGGATGGAATGGAATGGATATACTGCAACGATGCAGATTGCCTTTGAATAAGTCATGTCCAGATGCAAATAATTATCATTGATGCTGGTTTTAGATAACGATTAGTGATGTAACACGATAAATTGAAATTCCTTTTTAACGTAATCCTTAATTTTTTTTTTTATGAGAACTTTTTTATACCGCTAAGGTGGCTAAGGTAAGCATACGGCACCTGATGGTAAGTGGTTACCGCAGCCTAAAGACATTTGCAACACCAGCGGTACTTATCACTTGCGCGTTGCCGACCCTGTAAAACGACAGAAAAATAGTTGGCGCGGAGCACTGGCAACCTTACTCACCGTTAGAACACCACACAGCTCAAAGCAATGTTCTGCAAGGCGGAGGTACTTCCCCAGTCGGCCAGCTACAATTTGAGTGGAATTACTCCCACTATGCCCTACTTCTCTTAAACCTTTCATAAACTCCAAGTTCTGGTTCTTAATTTTAAATCATTTAGCATAAGTAAGTATTGCTTTTTTTGTAAATTACCCCAAAAATCGGAGATAGTTTCACAGAATACTTATAAATTCGATTACCGAATCGGATCGGTCGATTCGGTTACCTATACATATTACTTATAAAATGATCTCTTTAAACATTTACTTATAAAGTTATTTTACTATTTCTTTGCAAATTATAAACCAGCAGTTGTTTGTCCCTGCCCACAACTTGTCAACCAGAATCGTGACTTCATTATGATTCATAGGTATAAGTGTTAGGTACCTACTAACCTAGTTCTGCTTTTATTAATTCCAAATGAAGTAAGATTACAAAGAGGTTGTTATTAATTGGTTACTAATCCTCATGGACGCTGTAAAAGGACCCAAACGTCGGGCTTGATAATATCAATACAACGCGATAAAGTCCGTAAAAAGCAGTTTCGTTTCAATGTCTAATATTCACGTAAGTGTCAGAAATTATTATATTCCAGCTTAAATTGGAGGGTTATTTCGGATACCTAACTAAAAACCAAAAACCTAAGATGGAAAGCTCCGAAAATCTCCGGCGAAACGAACCAGAAGATAAATTATTGTAGAAGGTTATACGCCATTGGTACGTCAAGATTGGGCTTCTATGTGAGAGTTAATGTTGATAAAAATGAAGACCATTTTGTACAGGGATATAATATACAGTATAATAGATAATAGACTGTGGTCTCGTCTGATTCAATCCCAGAAAATTTACTTAGGCATATAAAAAATAGGTAGGTAATAGTGTATACATATAGGCACATTTTTGCGGAATGAGCCGCTAACGATAAGTAGTTCCTATAATCAAGTTATTAAATACTTAGGTAGGCATATCAAGTCTTATCATGTTATGTTAGGGAAACTTCATAGAAACATTACAGTACATAGTGCATATTGTCGTTCGAAAATAACCTCTTCCACTCTAAAAATAAATTCTAATTCTTCAATTACTATAACATCAATTAACCTTGATCTTGAGTGTACAAATCCTAAATGAACTGTTCAAACGAAATTAAACTTTGTTATTTTATGACTTAAATTGAAGTTACAATGCTCTCTATTCGTGATAGTAATATTCAATAGTTAGGGTCTATTGATTTCTATAATTGTTTTTGTTTCGTTTTTTGTTCGAGTTGATTACGTTTCTTATTGTTGTGCCTATTGGGATAATGAAACGATTAACTGTTAATTGGTAATCCATTATGGTTAGCTAGATTATGGACTATTTCTGTATCCTAGGTACTAATTTTAATACCTATTATCGTAGTGAAATGAAATTATATTTATTTTCTGCAAATAGATCTTTTCTATAGACACTTTTATAAATCAATGTTTTCAATTTTTAATGTTAGAGTGAATGCCAGCTTTCTGTCGATCTCTGAGAAGAAACACTGAAAAATACTCAAAGAATCATGGTCTCTTTTAAAGTTCAGTAATATAAAATATGTGAGTATCACAACGTAGGACAATGTCTGAAATGACCTTTTGAAGAAAGAGCCACAGCGGCTTTGAGTAGACCAAGCCCAGCCAACGGCACGCATGCATCAGTCATTGAGTAGCTCGACGATATTAAAGGGAGCTCAACAACTCTTCGCACGGTGATACCAGATCGGCTGAACATTTGCGTAAGCCTCATAAAAAATAATCTCAAAGCCACCAGACAGTTTAAACCTATGCATGTTTGTACTAGCCTACATAGTACTCATATTTACATTTTCTGTTAAGAGTATGTTTTAATAAAATATTTGCCAATAATGTCAATCATCAAACATTGTATCATTAATACATTTATATACCATCACTCATCAATTGCAGGGCCACTTGTGAAAAGACGACGGGGAAGATTATGTACGCTGCGGTCCAAATGCCCATAGATTTCACTAAATAAATAGAGCTAAGCTAAGAAAAACCAGCTCTACTCAATAATTTCAACGTTGTGTGTTGGATCTGTCTTGCCTCAACTGGCCTGTCAGAGTTATAATATGCTTACATCCCAAGCATAATATACCTCCTAACCCATTAGGCTTTGAGGCTTACTCCACCAACCTAACGCTACCCTACTGCAGATTGGCAAAATAATATTATCATAAATTTATTTCCAACCATAATGCACAGATTGTTTAGGTAGTAAAAAAGTACTTTTAAATCTAAAGAACCGTTCAGGTAACTATTTTTTGCCTTCGACTGTCGTTGAATGTTAAATAATTTCTAAAAAAAGTATCAACCTTACTCAGGGATCGACCTTCATCTTGACCTTACGGAAAAGTTACAATCACTATCTATCTCGCTATCACTAAATTAAAAGACAATTAACCTTTGATTATATACTTGTCTAGATGGAGCAATGCAAACAAACGACACGCGAAAACTGGGGCCAAATTGCGTGATATGTGTGAGTACCGCTTGTGTACTTATTGTAGTCAAACTGTCAAGGTGTGCGTGTTTAGGGATGCCTGCTCCAAATTATTAACTTACCTTTTCTCCATTATTTAATGGGATGACAGTTAAACGAAATAGGCTGAATAAAGTAATTATTTTATAGATTAGTGTTTTATTTATTTTAATAAAAACAAAAAATACAATGAAAAAAAATATACAGCTATTTATAGATCAAAATCCATCTCTTTGTATTTGTTTTCGAAATAGTTTTTTTTTTATATTTTATTTCGTGTCCGCTGTATAATGTCTCTCCAGTCTTAAGAAATCTGAAACCCAAAATATTAGAAAGAACTAACAAAATACTATTTAGTGAATGACTTCATTTATTTTTTGAAGGCAAGTTATCATTTAGTGATCAAATAAATTATGTAGGTAATTATTAAAATAATAAAATTTTCTCCTGATCGAAAGATGATGACTGATATTTGCATTTTATCTCCCATAGTTTCGCCAAATCTCCCTTGTAATAAATTGACAACACCGGCTACTCTGTCGAACCTACAAATTAACGAATAGAAAAATCATGTTTTCATAAAATAATAGAGGTTAAATAACAAAACTTACCGATGTAATGTGATCTTAGTGTAATTATACGGTTTTCCCATATAATTGCGACACAATTTGCCAGCACATACCGACATAATTAATTATTTTTCGAGAACTCCACACCCTGAAGTGATCCAAATGACACTGACGTAAGTGAGAAGAGAGTCTACCAATTTTAGTAGACTTTATTTGGGCCGTTCTGTACGTGTCAATGTGGCATCTAGACAAGTATATAATCAAAGCAATTAACTTTGCATATTTTTTTTATATAAAAAAATGTGAAGGGAATTCGCTCGTCTAGGAATCGGTATATCACATTAAATCGGTACGGCTGACTGCTAAGACGTCTTTGCCAATGTAATATTACCAAACAAAATAAATGCCTTAAGCCGTTGGTTGAATTTTAAAAAGTGACAAAATAATCTTTGCTAATCCCGAAAGGGGTGTGCGGTAGTTCTTTATTCAAAAATAGCGTTCGGGTAATGTTCGATACTTTGAAAGTACATTTGAAATTAAAATGGCGCCAATACTTAGCGGCATCATTAGGTAAGTATTATTTCTTTTTTTATATAATAATAAATCTCCTTACCTCTTACTTAGATAACCCGCCCTCGTAGTGTGCTTCTATGTGGCCAAATAAGGCGTTGAGCATATGTATACATTTAAATAAAAGCAAAATATATAGTAACACTTAAATTCTGATACAGACGATTCGAGTTAATTGTGAATAGATTGAAATTAGTCAATGACAACTGTGTAAGTCATAAATAATGTATTACTTACATATTATAGGGTACTCATAAATCATAATCTAGTCAGCTACTATGAAATTATCATTATAGTTAAGTATTATGATTTTATTTTAGTACTTAGGTATTTATCTCGTTGATCATCAGTTATGTAATACTTGGGCTGTCTATTATAGTCTTAGGTATCAGTCTTAGATTCTAAGACCGACCACGGACTTGCAAAGGAATGCGGATTTATAGGTACAGGCTTATTCTAAATAACTAGGTAAATCTGCAAGTCAAAGTGTTAACGAGTTCGCGTAATACCTCAAACCAAATGATAATACTAAAACTGTGTTTAAACCTCTTTTGTCGCCGAAGAACTTCATAAACTTCTAGTTAGGTACTTTTAATTATATTTAGCATTACATGACGCATGTAGAACATTTTGAAACATTATATTTTAGCGAAAGAAAAATCGATGACTTTCTGGTTAGATTCACCAGACGCTTCAGCTTGACTGTGATGTCGAATTTTTCTTCTACATTTCTATGCCCAACTTTACAGTTAGTTCAAATACGTATAGGTATTGTTCGTTCATATTCTTCTACTGAATATACCTAAGTGTAGCTACGTAGCTACCATTTTGCTTTTCTCTAAGGGAGCGTGAGTTGCGTTCTTGTGCCGGTGCATCGGCCAACACGACCCAACATTTTTTATTAAGTAATTAGTTGGGAATCAGTCATTCCAATTCACAGCAGTGCAACGAAACGAACATTGGATAATATTCTTCCGTTGCGATTAGGTACAGACGCCAGCAGGTCAAGCTATCCAAAACTGTCTAATTTTCCCAATTGAATATTAACCTTATTACTTTGTATTAAAGTTAAAAATCAATCAAAGGCCATTGACAGATTGTGGTAGCTTGATGTTCTGGCCTCTGTGCATAGGTAGTACTAGTCCTACTCGTATTACAAATAACTTAGTCTTTAATAAAATACACGCTCAACCCAACCTTGTGAATAATTAATATATTAATTTATAGTCCATAGCTACCTACATAATATTAGATTAAGTCAGCGATTCTCAATATGATGCATAGGTATGACGATAAATAATCTTTAGGTACCGGCGTTCTATTTATTTTAATTTATCTTACGGAGCCCGTTAAATTATTGAAATTTTAACTTTACGACAATGACATAGACGTCATTATACAGGTCTTCGTGAGTTAGAAAGACTATATTTTTAAGGCCTTATAGTTGACATATTTTTTTAAAAAGGAATCTTTTTAAAATTACTAAATTTAGGAACTAGGCATAAAATGAGGTTGTTAGTCCTTAGCTCCCACAGCAATATAAATTTAAATTTCTAGCGTACCTATACTCCATTTGGTTAGGTACTTAACTAAAGGTAAACAAATCATAAAAAAGGTTCTTCTATAGGGCCATTTCTCATTTAGAAATAAAACATAATCAAAATAAATCATTTAATCATTTAAAATCACATTTCCTTTTCATATACTAGCATATTTAACTTCTTTGTTTAATATTATATGGTAATTATTAATTCTTAAGCTGCAAACAACTAATTTAATTAAAATTTTTAACTATGTCATAAAGTCTTGCAATGTGCCAACTAAAACGAAGCTAAAAAGAAAGCACAGCAAAATCCGATATTACACAAGTCGGTAACCGCTTAACCAGAAGCCATTCGTGACATTTTGTGTTTTCTTTACTTTCGTTCGTTTTTGTGTTTCTTATGCCGTAAATTGTGTTAATTAGTAAATGTTCTATTTTTTCGTTATTTTTATTGATTGTTAGTTGTGTTGTTATTAATTTTAATTGATAAAATGAGTCGTCCCGAGCCGTGTACTAGTCGTGCTAGCTTCTTGTTTACAGTTCGATCACAAAGCAAAAACGTTCCAAAAGGTCCCTCTTTCGTCATCGGAGAAATTAACAACTATCAATATATTTAAATATGTCGAGGAAACATAGCCGAAAGATTGTTAGTAAGTCAATTACAAGGTAAATTGATTTCACTCCCTATTCATAAAATACCATTGTAATAAAAGGTTGAACGGCCCTGAACGCCTCCATTTTTATTGTTTACATTTAGTTAAGTACCTAACCAAATGGAGTATACATATAAAGAAGAAAATTCTTATATACCTGAAATATCACTATTATCGAAAAATGTTGAGGACTACTGCATTCGTGACAATGCATAGCAGGAAGTAGAATAACGTGATGTTAAAGTTATTTAGCAAAGGAAAACGTGATGTTACTAACTGCTATCTGAGCTTTAGATTTAATACAATAAGATGTATTTATAAGTAAAATAACACACATAAAGTATATAGCTACCCACATACGATGACATTACCTACCTATCTCGCATTGCCTTGAAGTAGTATTAAATGTCTACTCTTTAGCAAACAATTAAAAACATTGAATTGTATGAATTTAACAATAAAATACATATGTACCTACTTAATTGTTTTTTGGTCAAAATTATCTGATCAAAATTACTTACCAACCTAAAACTACCTTTGCCTAAAACGGATGCCCATTATAAGCAAATTCTAGAAATTTGTGTTGATAGCTTTTTAAGCCTCACGTTTATAGCTCAGATCAAATAAAAAGTGATTTTTATTTGATCTGAGGTTTATAGTTCTAATAATTACCCGCATTTAGCGTAACGCAAGCTTGAAATAGGTATGTCGACTGTTATTTAATTGAGTATAATTACCTACAACAGCAAGTTACGGGAGTCTGTGCACGGGGATGGCAATGGGATGGACGTCTCCCGTTCTGCCACAATTGCAGCGGCTCGAAAGTTCGCCGCTGCCCCAAGTGCCAACGCTGCAGCAGGAGTCCTGGGTAGCCTCGCTGCTAGTGCTCGGAGGACTCTTGGGTAAGCTGGAAATAGATTTTAATATATGCTTGTGAAATTACACCAATCTTGAGACATCCACGTTACGGGATAAATTATGGTGTGTCGGGAGTGTTTGTCTACCTCCTCGTACAATAAGAAGTAAAATCGACAAGCTTCAGTACGTAGATCAATCGACAGTTGGTCACATTTCACCCCTAATACCAAGATCATAAGGTCGATATATCTATCAAATGCCAACGTACTTCTCGTTGATTCTATTATATACTTAATGTAATAGTATCTTCTACGGTCTACAAGTTTACATTAGTCGCAGCTTAAACTATCTTTTGTAAAAGGTAAGGCTAGGCACAGAGACGAAAATTTGCAATTTATCTACTGCCTTTATTTTAGCATTTTCTGGGTCCTATAATTTCAGCCATCTTACAAAATCTTTTAGGTCCTCTAATAACGGTTCCATTGTCCCGTTACGCGGGGCGTCGGTGGATAATCATGGGGTCAAACATCCCGCTGCTGCTGGGGTGGCTGCTGGCCGGCGTCGCCACTAACCTTCCGACGCTGTACGTGGCTCGTATCATGTGGGGCTGTGCTACCGGCATGATGTTCGCCACCGTTCCCATTTATATCGGGGAGATTGCTGAGGTAAGGAACTTTTTGATAATAATCATTCCTTTTTTAGATTTTTAAAGGTGGTGTGTCGTTCTAGTAAAGTCTTGACGAAGTATGTAGTAAAAAAATATACTTTGGTACGTATTTATTTTATAACAATTTAAGTACCTGCATGACAGTCTATAACAGTACTTGTTTGCCTTTATATCTGACGGAACATTTTTTCTAAAATAATTTGAGACTATTTTTTAGTACGGGTTTGGGCCCTTAACCTAATAAAACAAGTGAGAATGTTTACCACAGACAGAATTATATAGACAAGCTGCAAACTTGTTTCTAACATACTCCAGGACAAAATCCGCGGCGCTCTAAGTGCGTTTTTCCTTCTGTTCATCAACGTGGGGTTCCTACTCGCGTACGCCATCGGGCCGTTCACCACCTACTGGGGGCTGACGGCCACCGGCGGCATCCTGTCTCTGCTCTACGTGCCCTTCACCTGGTTCATACCGGAGACACCCTTCTACTTGGTTTATAAAGGTAATGTCCAATATAAAACATTCTCTTCTTTTATCATTTTTTCTTGCACTGTTAGGTTACTTAGGTCTTTCGTGTTCGCTCTTTCTCTGTAGTAATATTAAAATTTTGTTATTAACAGTAATTATTATAGTAAGTAGGTATTCATAATAATGTATTCTATCTTCGTGCACTAACAATATAAAGTGGACTTTATAAAATGTTTCTAATAAACGCTTCATATCTCCGAAGACTGAAATATCTAAAAATATGAACATTGACGACGACTATGGTCAATTGTGGTGTGTGGTGGCAGGTATACCAATACGAATATATAGAACCAATTTTTATAATATATATAGGAGACATCGATGAAGCTTCGACGATTCTTCAAACCCTACGGGGAACTTCTAAGGATGGTGTTCAAACCGAGCTGGAGGGGTTGCAAGCCATGGTGGCGCGAGAGTTCAAGGAGGAGGCCAAGATTCAGGACCTATGGGCTACAAAGGGTAACGTCAAGGCTCTGGGTAAGTCATAAAAAGGGGAACATAAAAGTACTTTTTACGGGTAATCTGCCGTGACGTGACCATGGAGTGACATGGACACTGTAAAGGGTCCGAAACGTTGGGATAAAATCCTTAAAAAGTAGTTTAATGTCGAATATTCGCATAAGTCTTTGAAATCAATCTCACCCTGGACAGCTAGCACTTGATACCGCAGAGTCTACCGAACTAATCCTTTCACCAGGATGGTAAATCCACATGCCCTGCTGAAATAAAGGAGCTAAGCAGTGCTTAATAGTCGCAGGATTTTGCGATGAACTCTAACTCATGGAATAGTGATCACAATAGACCGCTTAAGGTCGGAATGATAAGTATATAGTCGCAAAGATGGCCGCAAAACTCGATAAAAAATTAAAACTATACAATTACTACCACTATGGAATTACTTCCTCTCTTAAAAACTTACTAAACTGTGATTATAATAAATTTGCGTATTTGCAAGGTATCTGCGTGTTCCTGGCGATGTTGCTGCAGCTGTCGGGTATCGACGTGCTGCTGTTCTACATGGAGGAGCTGCTCTCCAAGGTCGGCACCAACCTGTCGCCCTCCGATGGTACCATCATCATGGGAGCCGTGCAGGTAACACTTAGCACTACATTTAGGTACAGTCAACAACGAAAGTCGCTGAACATGTTGTAATCTTCAATATTATTATAATAATAATATAATATAATAATAGTTATTTATTTCTCCTCACAATGACAAACTTATTCTAGATTTCACATAGGTATTGTTTTTTTTTTATTGTTAATAAGTATTGTAAGTGCAACATGAAACTTCTTCTTAACAAACTTTTTCATAAATCACTTGACAGGTGCGCTACTAGCGCCACACGATAAATTAACATGTCAGTTGGTCTGCCCAACCACGAACGGTAAGAGCTCCGTTTGCGATACGGGTTTTTACTTTATTAAATGTGGAGAAAGATTTACGTATTTTATTGACCAACTCCCTCTACAGTATGAAGTTATTGACCTGTGTAGGTTATGCGAAATAATTGCATAGATAACCATTAAATATTTAGGTTACCTTAATAGAAAAAACCTCTTGACAAGTTTTGGGGCTGTGATGTTTTCTAAATTTAGCTGTGTTCAGCGACTTTCGTTGCTGACCGTACATACCTATTTCTTTCCATATCTATCATCTTTGAAAATACCAGCACTAAGGTATAAGCTGTGCCGCGGAGGATCTTTTAATACTTTTACAAGACAATGTAACTACCTCTAAGCTACTAACTTAGTAGTCGTTAGCGCGGTTGCTACGCTGGAGTATCCCACTTTCGGCACCAATTTTTTCAGCACCAATAGTTTGAGCACCTATGAAGTGGAATAGCTTAGGTGCTCAAACCATTGGTGCCGAAAGAGGAATACTCCAATACGCTTGAGCTCCTGAAATAGATTCCCTGGCCGAATAAAGTGATATTTGGGTTTTTCTATGAAATTCTTAGTAGCAGAGTTTGGATTTGTGCCCGGTTAATGGTAACAGGGTCGCCCCTATTATATGGGACCTAAACATACCAGGTAACTGTGGGTGTACGCTTAGTACACCTCTGTCTAACCCTTCGAGGAATACAGGCGAAATGATGCAAGTCAATGTTTTTAGATGGGGTCGGGATTTCATAACAGACCTTTGAGAAGAAACATCAGAATATTCTCAGAAAATCAAGGTTTAAAAAATTATGCTTCATACCCTAGACACCCACGATACAAGAAAAATCCTAGTGTCAAAGTTATATTGAAAAAAGTTTTTAATTAAGTATTTTCGACAATAATCAAAAGTTTACACACACAACACTTTTAATTATTATTGTCATCTATTGGAAACAGTAAACTCCTACTAATATAATTGAATGTGAAAGATACTCTGTGACTGTTCCTCTTTCACGTCTAAACTACGGAACCGATTTGGATGAAATTTGGTACAGAGATACTTAGATTAGACCTGGGAGACTGACATACCTTTTGTGATGCGGGTGAAACAGCTAGTATTAACACTGTGTTTTTTTTGTTGTCTTACAGCCGAAAGGAAACTGTTACCAATATTATTTCTACTAGATATGGGACTGTCCGATATCTTAAAAAAAAACTGTTTCTCTCAAAAATGTTCAGGTCTCAACAAAATGTAGGATGTAGCTGTTTTATTTTTTTGCACATCATGGTTGATCCCATACAAGAAATTATTGAACATGATGAGTAGAAGTATATCCTTTCGGCTGTAAGACGACAAAAAAAAAACACGGTGTATAGTCATAGTATGCAGGTTAAATGATTGTTCCTATTTTAAATGTTCAGGTGGTGACGAGTTGCGTCACCCCGCTGGTAGTTGACCGTCTCGGACGCAAACTGCTCATGTGGACCACATCGCTTGGACTCACCATATTCTTGGTGAGTAAATAAATTTTTTAGTGGTAGTCAGAAGCTTAATAATAATCGACATATGGGACGTCGATTCGGCAATTATTGTGTCGATAGTTGTTACAACCAATGGTTTAATAGCCAAGAGCCTCGATGGATATCTGAAGAAGCTCTCGTTAGACGGTTGGATCAAGGCCTTGATACAGAAAGCGGTACTCCTCGACACGACACGTATTGTGAGGAAGTTCCTCTCTCTCCCGATATCGGTGGTCTAACTATTTTTTTTTTATTTTTAAATGTTTTTATGTGTGTTCTTTGTAGGTAAAGATATTTAAAAATATAATGTAAATGAGAAAACACTTAAAAAAAAGTATAACCGACTTCAAAAAATAAACATCAGCACCAAAAAGCGAAAAATAAACATAATGAAACATTTAATTCACAGGATAGAAATGTGTAACAATTCTCTTTTACAGATTTCCAATTTCGTTTAAAATAACTTATCTATCGTAAATACTTATTATATCTACAGATCTGTTTGAAGTCGGTGCCAAGCCAAATATATATCTGTGGCCTGGTGCAAAAAGGGCCAAAATCCATTTTTGTAAGATTTTTTGTTTAATGGAGCGAAAACGAGAACGATCAAAGTTAACTTAAGCCCATTTTGTATTACAATGTTAGCCCTAACTGCACAGTTTATAATAAAGCAAAATTTCTGGACTGCCTGCAACCTTCTAGCAGTCCGTTTCTTCATTGCTATAATGTTAATTATTTTTAGACGTTGGCCGTTTTAGCACCAGGCCACAGATAATATATAATAGATATTGGGGGCTGTCTTAAATGTAAAAATGACGTTCAAATAGTACTACCTAGTAATCCATCTTAAATAAATTAACTATTTTGACTTTGTTAGATGGCATCAGCATCTCAAAACGTCAACACCTGGTATTCTATAATTATTTTCTAAACTTTCCGTTTGTATCCAGACGTTGATCGGCATATACGCGCTGCTTGACTCGTACTACAAGTACGACATGTCGTCCATCGCCTTCCTGCCGCTGCTGTGTCTCATCGTCTACATGATACTCTTCACATTAGGTACGAATATTTTAAAAGAATTTTTTTTTTTTACAATATACTTACAGGTAAACCTAAAAAAAATAGTGCTCTTTAAAAATTAATTTAAACTCAGTGGTACTGACACGTGAAATTTTCCAGTGTGCTTCAGCTTGTCTTATAAGGTTTTAAAATCTAGAACTAGTAACATTTTCTATTTTTTGTGTGGATTGTGTTTGTTTTAAATAAATGTTATTTTCTTCTTATAACAGGGACTGACACAATAAATCTAAAATGTAGATTGATTAAAATATTTCCTGATCTCTTAGATAAATTTGAGCCTAGGTTTTTAGGGGTCACACCTGGGATTGAGAGTATGAAATTAAATTATTTAGTCAATCAAAAAAACTGACGTCGATAAATAATACTGTATAATCAGAACTTTTAAAACAATCATTAATTTTTGCGTAAAATAATGAGTAATGAGTAGATACCGATGTGTTTTTTTTTTTATAATGTTCAGGCGTGGGTCCCGTTCCGTGGATCCTGGTTGCAGAGATGTTTCCGGTGAAGACCAAGTGTTTGGCCGGCGGCATCTGCTCCTTCATGTGCTGGCTGGCTGGCTTCGTTTGGACTAGGTAACCCATTATATGCTTACATTTATGTGAAATTTTGGTTTGATAATATTGCACAGTGCACACCTGAAAGGTTAGACACAACTCAATACCTGAAATGGTCCAGTTACTAGAGGATATAGCGGAGACTGGAGAGCACAGCCTGTCACGGTCGTGGCGAATTTCACGGATCCCACGGCCATGACCACAGGGCACGTGAAGGCAAGTGCAGTTTTTAGTCGGTACGAGTCTGACATACCCTGCCATAAGGACCATGAGGACTTTCCGTACTATAAAAAGAGGAAGAACCCAATATGTAGGTATTTAAGGTTCCATGATATATAATTGATGGATGATATGTGTTAAAGATGGCTGGTTGATGGCAATAGTATATGGGACCTAAACATACCGGCGAACTGTGGGTGTTCATTGGTACACCTCTAACCCTTCGGAGAATACTGGCGTGATGGTGTTATATTCTGTCTAACTTCGAAATTTACATTGTAGAACACTGAATAAGATCACAGAGACTGGTTTCTGTCAGCAAAAACCTTCCATTTCCCAGATTCTTCCGCGACGTGGCGGCATCGTACGGTATCTACACAGCTTTCTGGATCCTGGCCGTGTGCTGCGGCATTGGGTTCATATTCTCCGCCACGCTGCTACCAGAAACAAAGGGCAAGACCTTCGATGAGATACAGGATATGCTAAATAATAGGTAATAATTAATCCTTTTATTCCAAAACGTTCAATGTAAACAGAGACATGATGTACCGACCTTATTAGTTAGTATATAAAAAGGTAAGGTAGGGAGCCAAGTACTGGCGACCGGTGTGTGTATGACAAGATGTAGGTAAATATGAAAGTAGGTATTGATAAGAATCAATAGAAGTATGCAAGTGGCGTTCTGTAATTTCTAAAACCTATCAGGGTCACATATCTACCCAGGGTGGGCAAACTAGTTAGACAGTCCTCTTTCACCAACACTGTTGATAACCTTACTAATGGGTATATTAGCGACGAGAAAACCAACCACTACTATTTAGAGTACTTTTGTATTCAATATATAGAAGAAAATTAAAAAAAAATGAATTCAGGTGAACAACGCATCCGAAGTATGAAGTTAATTGTCGAAAGAATTAATTAATTGTCAAAGTTCCAGTTATAATGAATTTATTTACACCATTTTTTTTGCAAATTATGTTTTAAAAAAGTAAAATCCACACACAAGTTCAGTCAATTGGAAATATTTACAAAAACAATCTATATCATTCCAGCAGATTATTATTTTTCACATTCACATCATCAGGTTATATTTTTTCATAATTTTATTATTCTAGGAGTCGATAACAAATTGAAAAGTAAAAGAACGACTCGAATTTGATCTTTAGAATTTTCTTACCATGCGGATTATTCATTCTACTACTAAAATATTAATTTTAATTATGAAAATCGTATGTATATCCCAATTGTAATATTATTATAATATATTTTTTGTGTTTTCAGGACTCAGGAACCCAAGCCTGTAGATGTATAGAATCTCTTAAAAAAAGCTATATAGTTTAAGTAATTATGTGTAAATAGTCATAAGTATATATTAAATATCAGATGTTATAAATAAATTATTACAAACAACGTGATACAATACTTTATTCTATAATCTTACACAATAATTTCATTATTATTAGGTATGTTATGATATATTATAAGATAAATTTAAAATAATTATCTCTGGAACTGTAGAGGACAGATTCTAAGTCCAATTACATCTTTGCCTATTTCTGCAACACCACACACCGGGCAAAGTTTGCCTTTATGTTCAGGCAAGAAGCTAGCACCACACAGCGAACACTTTTCTTCGGGCTTTCCTCTGTATATAGGCTTGTAACTAATACCACAGATGTTGAATGGATTATGTTCGTCGTACAGTAACTGATGTTCGTCTGTGAGCGACTTTTCACACGCTTGAAGGATCTTTCTCGCTTGCTGTGCGACCTCGGGCCTAGGGCCGAGCTCTAGGAGTCTTCGGGCGAAAGACGCGGCTGTCCTATAGTTCTTTAGTTTGAAGAACATGTTGAGAGCTGTTCTAAGGGTCAGGATCTGGTGGACGGGCTGCAGCTTGCAGTGCGTGAAGTACGCTGCCATTTCACATGTGCGTTTCTGTTCATCTAATGTGTTTTTCGGCATAGCTGAGAAAAGAAAAAATGAAAAACATTCATTGTCTGAAAACCATGTTACATTATTGGTTGACGCCCTAGATCCCACACTAAGATTCCCTGTATTGTGGAATCCAGGCACCGTTACCTGTCTGTCCTGTGTACCGTTTACAAAAATTAGCTTATTGTAATTATAATACAACATAATTCGTTTCAATAATAGCTGTGGACTATGAGAGGATAATGCATAAGTGATGCGAATATCATATTATTTCGTCATTGATGAAAACATCGTTGATTCATCAGTTTATTTTACGGTCAATTGTCTCAGTGGCAACAAAAATATCTCTTTAATTCGCTATTGAGGTTCTCTATGAAACTTTATTTAATTACGCCATTGCAGTCCTTGGGTGGAAATACTGAATTTACGAATGAAATAAAATTAATCCATTCCTTTATTCGTTTTTACTCGGTTTATTTATTACTAAATGTCGATATTCGCGTTGAAATGTTTTCCAGACTTTTTCCATGTCAATCGATCGTCGGGTGCTCTCAGAGCTGAGGAGACATCTGACTAGCGTAACTAGGAGTTTCCTAGTTTTTGTATGGAAAACTTGGATAGCGTCTCCATTGGTCACCTGAGGAACTAGGGTTTCCATACATATTTCCATATAAAATATTTGAAAGACTGATGTGGCGGTCCGTACCTTTCCGTGCGGTTTCCATCTGCAGTCCGAGCAGGTATTCCCTGGCGATGGCGAGCAGCTGCAGCGCTTCGCTGAGCTCGGGCTTGGTGTCGACGCTGAGCAGCGGCAGCGCCTGCACGATGCGCTGCAGCCGCTCTACAGCCTCCGTGAACTTGCCCGCCGTCGTCAGCTGGTAGCACTGCTGAAGCTGGCTCACTAACTCGTTCAGTTTCACCGCTGAAAATATAAGTAGTGTAAATAAATATTATTCTTCTATTTGAACTCCATCCATAATTTAATTAAACAGTAAATCAACAAAAGTATTTTAAAACTTGTATAAAAGTCACATTTCTATAATAATGGCTGCAACAGTCGTAACAGTACTCATAGTCGTGTGACTTTTAAGAACACTAAATATAAGGTTTAAAATCAAATCATTCACTGCTGTGACACGTGTTTTAAAATCTTTTACAGAATAAGCACCATACTATAGATGAATCCCGACACTATAGATGAATCCCGTTAAATTATTGAAATTTGAATTTTATGTCAATGACATAGAGGTCACACAGACCTACGTGAGTATAAAGACTATATTAACAACATATAACATTATAAAATATAACCTCCCGGGATGAGGGATAGTCCGTTTTGCGCGTCAAGGATAAGAAAAGAAAAAAAGGACTACATAGTTTATATTATTTCATTTTTTGTTTTTGTATAGTTTATTCTCAGCATCAATATACTTGTTTTTACTGCAGCTGAATAAAATATTTCTTTCTTTCTGTCAATTAGCCTATTTGCAAAATGATAACGCAACTAGATACTCACTGATAACCGGCAGCAGGTCCTTCCCGCTGGCCTCCTTCCAGTTGCGGTGCAGGTGCGCGGCGAGCGGCGGCAGCGAGGCGAGCGCGCCGAACGTAACGCGAGCGCGCGCGAACATGCCCACGAACGTGTTCAGGTACGGCTCGAAGTTCACTATGCCTACCTGTTCGTTCAGTAACCTGGGGACGGAAATATTTCGTTACTGGGGTGAATAGAATGGCAAATGTATGGTGTATTTTGCATTACTTGAAAAGCTTTCGACTTCGTAGATTAAAGACAAACAATTATTTCTGTTTCTTAAAAGGCCCGTGTTCTGAACTAGCAATAAGCCCATGAATTAAATCATAGTTATTGAATAGCGCTTTTTTATAGTAATGAAAATCCTCATGAATCATATTGAATAGGCCCTAGTGTATTTTAAATAGCCCTGTGGTTATCAAATGACTTCATTTTTATCAAATAACCCCGTATTTGTCAAATATAAATATATCTATATTTCTTATTTATAATTTCTTTCTCAACCCTGTGGTTATTAAAATAACCAAGTGGCTCTGTAGTGGTGTTACGTAGATTACCTGAGAGCTATCTCGAACTGTCCAGTAGCCACATGATCGTGCGCCGTTTTGAGTTTACCAGAGAGAGCCACGCTAACGCCGCGGGTAGGCGCTACGAAGTAATCTGTTGTTTCGTCACCGCCATCTATATCAGCTGTAAAACAAACACGCATTTTTAATCATGCCTAAATCAAAAGGACGGTCCGGTTAATGGAGAAATGCGCTCACACATCTCAAAGCTACATTGGCAAACATTGTATAGATTTAGTCTGTTTATTCAGTGGATATCCGTGAGGACTTTCGCAGTATAATGATAAAATATACTGTAAGTAAATCCTGAATCGCGCTATCAACATTCGCAATGCAAGTTGCATATATACAGACGCCCGACATCAACCGTCGGGTCGTGTTTCGCCAGGCAAAACACCCGCCTGGTCGGAGGATCCTCGGTCGGAGGTTGGAATGAACGAATCCTTAAAAATATTTTTTTTTCCTCAATAAAAAGCTGTAAAAATCTTTAACATAACATCAAGTCTGCATTCCCCGAAGGGTAAGGAAGAGGTGTACCAATGTACACTTATAGTTCGCCAGTACTTATGTTATATATCACACCAAATAAAAAAGTTATTAATACAACAGCACATATTGTATTAATTAAACACAGCGAGAGTGACCAATTACAAACTTGTCCATAAATGTTTAGTTTCTATTAACCGTCACTGATCTTCGGAATTTAAAAACCTAATGAAGAATATTAGTATTGCAAGTTGTATATCTCACCGGAAACAGGTGCCAGTTCTTCAGGTAGTTCGAGGTCTTCATCTCCGACATCCCAGCCGCCATCATCACAGGCATCCTCCATAATTTCTTCACCACCTTCATCCCCTTCAGCCTGAACATGCAAAATTCTTCGATTTAAGACTTTAGAAATGCATTTATAATAAAATTGTTAGATGTTTCTTGCTAGCTTTCTGTAAAATTTTAAGGATAATGACAAATAACTGATATGTTGGACATTGCAACGTAAAATCGACATCTCAATTTGATGACTAGAAAATAAATTTATACAAAATTTAAAATGAGATCTTAGTTAATCTAGCTAGATAATATATATAGGTCTAGCTCAACAGCTGTTCATTCATCGCCATTCGGTTTCACACCCATCGCCAGACGATCCCATCCTCCACGATTATAGGCGTCAATCCTCTATAGCAAAATCCATCATAATTGTTACAGCGTTTTAAAAACTTAACAAACAAACAAACAGACAGTAACTCTTGTCTGTTTCGCATTTATAATATTAATATAGATAGGCGAAACTGTTCGAAAGTTATTTTATCATTTCATGCATAGAAACCATAAAAGAACTTTCTAACAGTATAAGTTATATGAACACTGGATCGATCGATCATTAAAAGCTTTCAAGAAAAGATTTGACGCGTAAGGAGAGTGATGTCCGTACATTGTTTTCCTGAAGTACATCTTCATCGTCTCCCCAGGCTCCAGCGGCCTCCAGCGGCTCGTCGCCAGTGTCGGGCGCCGCCACGCCGCCCACCACGGCTCCGCCGGCACGAGCTCCGCCCGCTACCTCGAAGAAACTCCTACGGACAAACAAAACTGTTCAGTTCCAAAAAACAAAAACACGAAATTGCCGAAGCACATGAGTTAGAACTTAGTAGTTACCGTAGAATCAGAGCTCATTCGTATAAAGGTGGGTTTAGACCAAACAAACAAAGAGCTAAAGCTAGAGCTAGAGCATTCTTTCTTGATCTTTTAGTGTAAACGAAAGCTCGTTTTCAGCGTTTACACCAAAATAGCGTTTACACCAACGAGCAAGAATATGAGAACCAAGAACTAAAATTAGCTAGAACACAAGAACACTTTGATGGGACCGCTCCGGGGAGCGAGCAGATCCGAACACGTAAATGATTAAATGATATTTATTTCTGTAAATAGATCTTTTAAAGACACTTTTACAAGTCAATATTTTACATATTTTTTAAGCTAGATGGCTCCGGCATTTCCTAGCTAAGGACGACCTCTGAGAAGAAACGCCGGAACGTAGGAACGCTCTAAGTCACTGTTCGCTCTAGTGCCGTTTACATCAAGCGAGCGAGCATTCCTAGAATCTATGCGAGCTATGATAGAACAACGAAGGAATTTTCTGTCTCTGTTTACTCTAATAGAATTTGACGGAGAGGGGATAGAATGAGCATTCGCTCGTCTTATGGAAATCGACCTTAATAAAATTAGCGAAAATACGCAACACAGTGTTATCAGCAACAATGGAATCAGGACTTAATAATATAGGAATAATTAATAGTATATTTAATAATATAGGAACAAATCTGGTCGAAAAAGCTTAGATTCAGACTAACGCCATAAACTTACTTAGACACAGCAAGAAGAGGCCAGTTAGGCTGAGCGTTGTGCACGGGTAGCGGCGGCCGTAGCAGCTGAGCGTCGGGGTTCGGTTCCGGTATGGGTAAGTTAGCTGCTTCTAGCATCGCTTTCAGCTGTTCAGCCTCTTCAACTTGCTTGTGGTTGATCGCTGTCAAGTACGCGAGCGATATCTGGTGAAAAAATACAACAATTTTAGCCCCTTGACATTTGAATCTGGGTCGAAGTTTTAGAAACCAATGTTAAAAAAGTTCAAAGGACTATTATAGTTCCCACTTGTTTTGTTCTCTTTTCCCTAATATTATTAACAGTGTACTAAGATTATTTGTCCCAGATTAAATAGCACAATAAGTAATGGCTTCTCTTTCTCTCCATCTTTAGTAACACCAATATATATGTCATATTTTAAGATCGGATCGAAGAATCAAATTAATCAAAGAGGAAATATCGCTTTCCGTTGGCCCTGAATTTCTAATTTTCTGGGTACCTTTTCCAATTTTTATTTTGCTAAAAACAGTCAATGTAAAAATTTTTTTTATTGGTCCGCCTGTTCCAATTGATGCGCTTTCCATCGAATAGTGTTACAGTAATTTTAATCCGATTCTGGTTGTTCCAGATTGTGTTAATTTGTTGGTGTTGCTTTCCTTCTTTAACATTGGCTTTAAGAAGTATTTGTTCCCCTGACCTGTCCAGCATTCTTGAGCAGTCGTATAGTCTCCCTGGTGTCTCCGAGCAGCAGCGCTCCCTGGAACTGCGCAGACACGTCCTTGCGGATTTCGGCGATCTTGGTCATCTTCCGCAGCTTATCCAGGTTTCCCGTGATCAGGTACAGGAACGACAGCTTGTCAAAGTTCTTCGTGCGCTGATAGCACATCTCTACTATCTGGAAGAGAAAAGAATTGGCTTTACTTTGTGAATTAATTTATGGCGAGAGTTGACGAAAAAGTTTAATGTAGTGATGTCCAAGTAAATAAATATGCGCTTTTTTTAATGATTCTACGGGGTATTGCGCCAGCGCAAACAGAACCGGCAAAATTCAGAGTAATCAAAAAATTTAGCACAGTATGGTAGGTATCCATATAGGTAAGTATTTATTATTAGCATGAAATCTATAATGTTTTTCTTGTCGTATGAGAGAACTAAGTAGAGTATTAATACATCATGTACAAAATGTATCCTATGCATGATTAATTGTATTAGAAAGACTGTTGTTACGAGGTTTTTTGTAATATATGTACAGGTTTTTGATATACCTGATGGTTGCCCGTGGCGAGGGCGGCCTTGGCCAGCTTGTCCCAGGCGGCGGGCTCGTCCAGACTCTTGGCGGCCTCCAGCGCCACGTCGATGTTCCCGCACTGCAGCGCCAGCGACAGCCGCGTGCGCGCATCCTTCACAAAGTGGAGGGCCACTTCCGGATATCCTGGAATTAAAGTTAACGATAATTAACCTTTTGAACGCTACGTCAATAACGAAAATCCGTGTTCTCTACGCCAAGGGACAAATTCTAGTATCTAATAATAGGTAAAAAAAAACAACAAATTTTTGTATAGATATTTGTTTTGAACTAAAAAAAAGTGTTATTTTTGACGTGCCATGCCGTCGTTGGCTTCGTGAGCAAGTTTTTATTTCACGTCTATAAACGTCCGTGGCGATAAAAAGGTTAACTTATAAAAACCAAACTAAGCATTTTGTGGTGTATCTTCAGAATCGATAAACACCAAATTCTATGAGACCATCTCGGGAGTATATTATATCAGATAAAATAAGTCAAAATTAGTTCAGAATCATCAGGAAAGATATCAAATAGATACCAAAAAAAGAACTTCTCCTTTTTAGTCCCTTAAAAAGACTTCGCGTTAATAATCGCGGTGATCTTACTTCCACTCCGATAATAAATCGCGCTGAATTTCCTTGGAACTAAATGGGATATATAAATTACCGCTATGGCTATTTCTTCAAAAGGCCATTTTAGACTTTGCCCTACATTGTAAGACACATTTTTTGTAACTATTGTATGTCTGGCCTTAAAAGAGACTATGATTCTTTGAGTTTGTTTCGGCGTTTCTTTTCAGAGGTCGTCAGTTAGGAAATGCCGGAGTAATCTAGCTTAACAAAAATGTAAAATATTGACTTGTAAAAGTGTCTTTAAAAGATCTACTTACAGAAATAAACCTTTAATTAATTAATTTACCTTTCTCTTGCAGATACGCAATGATGCTCTGTCCCACCAGTTTAGCTGTGCGCACCATATGTAACACCTGATCGTACTGTCGAGTAACCAGCGCCAACTTGAACCTGTCGGCATAATAGGATGTGATATGTCAATAAAACAATCAATCTAAGACCTTAGACGAAGCTGTTTACAACTACTTTCGTTGATTTAGTGATAAAACTACGCACATTTTATTGCTAGTTTCAGCAGCTGGAAGAGGGAGCCAAGCGAGCAAGCGGGTCACCTGATGGTAAGTGATCTCCGCCGCCAATTGACATCCACAACACCAGTTTGTGATTTCGAGTTTGCAGAATCGATGTAGCCGCAAAATAGCCAAAAGCTGATGCAGTTGCGTGGCTCAATTTGTTTTGTTTTTTATTTGTCTAGAAGCTTTCGGTCGAACTTTTCTATTAATATTACACATGGTATGGAAAGGTGAGCATCTATTTTGTACCATTATTATGAGTTTATGATCATAGCAGGGACCGCAGCAAAGTTATTTTGTTGGTAATTTCTTAATCAAACTGCAAAACAGAAGAAAACCTAAAGACCAATACTGTTATTATTAATAACTTATAAGTTACCATAGAGTTCCTCGCCGGTCTTCTCCTATAAGAATAATGATTTGGAATCTTTTATATTTCCAGGTCGTAGACTTTGACATACCTGTATTCTGTGGGATCGATGTTCAATACTTTGGGTCTGCACTCCCTGTCGAGGCACACGACTCTTGCGCCGCTGTCGCTAGCGAGCACCTTCACCGCATACACTGGCACGTCTAATGTGCGGATTATACCGTAGTCACTGCGAAATAAATTTTAATGTAACAATGCCTTGTATAGTTAACTAGTAAAATTAGATTTCAACATACCATTGAAGAAGTTTGGATATTATTATTCAATCTTCGTGATGATCTATATTTAGATGGTATATTTTTAATTTGTCAGTGGAACCGCCGAGAGCGGACCCTAGAAAAACTTACGCCGACTTTATTAGTGGGGTACTCGAAAACGGCGTGTATGTATGGCAAGATGTATGAATGTGGTCGAAGCAAAAGAGTATGCAAGAATCGTAGCAAGTGGCGTTCTTTAGTTTCTGCCTACCCCCATGGAAAATGGCGTGAGTGATTGTATGTGTATTTCTAATTTAACTTGGCCCAAAATTTCGCTAATTCTACAGCGATGTCAGTGTTCTCCGATTTCAGGGTTTGGGTTTCATAAGGACATGATAGGAGAATGTCCGCACCTTGTAACCGTTTTTAAGGAAATGATCACCAGCCTTAGACTGACCTAAGCAAACGGAGATGAACTTTGCAGAATAATTCATCAGCGTTGTTATAACGAGCCTCCGAATATTTTAAGGTTCTTGTTGGATTCTTCTCATATCGAGATAGGATAAACTTTTACAACCTTGTAATTACACATAATTTCATAAATGCTTGTAAAACCATATTCGTAATAGAACCGCTTAAAGTTAAACATCCATGTATACTGACCCGTCCTTGCAGCAGTACTTGATATGGTTGGCGGTGGTGTATATGAATACAGGTTGCGGCGCCGAGTCGTCGAAGGCGCCCGACTTGACGCGAGCGCCCTCTGTGACCGCACACAGTTGTTCCAGACGCTTGGTGCACAACGTCACGGTGTGTTTGCCCAGTAGCGCCACCACCGACATGTCCGCGTTCCAGATCGCGTAACGACATTTCGCGATTTTTACCTAAATATGGAATTTTTGAGTCATTTAATATAAATATCATCAACCCTTATACTGTGCCACTGCTTGGCACAGGTCTCCTCTCATATTGCGAGGGATTAGCATATAGTCCACCACGCTGGCCCGCTGGCCTAGTCCGGTTTGGCAGACTTCACAAACCATCGAGAAAAATCTGTAAGGTATGCAGGTTTGCTCACGATGTAAAAGTCAGAGGTGCGTGCCTTGGGTTCGACCTCGAGACCTTCGACTTGGCAGTCCAATAGTCATACCACTAGGCTATCACTTTAATATAAACCCTTAAGGAAATCTCGAAATAGATGCGCAAAAATAAAAAAGGGATGAATAATTGAAACAAAACTACTTTTTCACGAATTTTATCGCGTTATATTAATATTATTAATCCCGACGTTTCGGACCCATTACCCTTTAAAATACTAATAATATTCGCAAGTGTCAGAAATCAATAAGGGTCTAATAAGTTATTCGTTCCCTTGATTCGGAATAACTGAAAATTGATTGGTATACACAATCGACAATCTCGAATAGAATATGAGAATCATCCGACCATACCCAGCTATAATACTTTTGGACGTAAATCTAAAAACGTAATTAACAGCTTTATCATAGGTTTAATTAGGTATTATATTATAATCAACCCGTATTGGTCTAGTGCTGCATCTTCATAGGCCTTCGCCTTGTGAAAACCACATAGCCCGATCTTCAAATGTTCTCATCACGTTCACTCCACGAGGAAACGTTATGTTGGCAGTGGATGGACTTTGACCCCTATACTGCTAACCCAACTATTCCTCTTTCAATACAGGGTCGGCAACGCGCAAGTGATACTCCTGGTGTTGCAAGCGTCTATAGGCTAAGGTAATCGCTTACCATGAGGTGGGCCGTATGCATGTTTGCCACCTTAACAAATTAAAAAAAAAAAGTCCGTACCAGCTTCGTAAGTCTCTACCAGGGATAAAAGGTTCTAAGTTACCTACAATAGGGATGGCTCACAAGGGCATTTCTTGGACTTAAACTCACCGAGGCAATCGTCCTCTTCTGCTGCACATCAAGTAGCTGGACAGCATCAGGCTCCCGCAGCAGTAACATGCCGGTGCCCGCGTACATTATCTCTTCACAAGTGGGTGTGGATATCTTCTTTGACACTTCGTTCTTCAGATTCTTTATCACCAGCTGTGAAGAGATAAAAATGATATTGATGTATTCATTATGATTATGATGACAGTAACTGCAACTGTTGACGTATTAGTTCCAAGCATTGAGTGGTGTATCTTCAGAAACAATATGATCAAGCATACATTTACGAAAATATCAATATTTTTTTAAAGTAATATCAATAGATATAGGAAAATATTCATTAATGCCATGGTAATCAGAGAAGTAAACTGTGGGTGTAAATTATTACACATCTGCCTAACCCTTTGAGGAATATGGGCGTAATAGTATGTTATGTTATATGAGAAGCCAGTCAGCAAGTTGTGAGAGGAGGCTGATCCGCTGGTGTAATATACAGATTTGGTCATTTATCATGAAAGCACTGTAGTATCTAATAGGTTTATTATAATTTTTGTTTATATATTTTTTTTATGTCTGTAATTACCATCTGGAATTATTGGACCTTGTTAAACTACAGTTGTTGTGAACTACAGTCTTAGACACTTTCTTATTTAGGTACTATTGAAACATATTCGAATCAAAATTTGATTTGCTTTGACAAAAATTGCCTGGATTTTTTTTATCAGAAATGTGTTCGCTGGTATTGCCATACCTGGTTGTTCTTGTCGAGCGCGGCGAACCTGTTCCTGGCGACCCAGACGGCGGTGGTGGCCTGTCCTCTGGCGGGCTCGCTGACGGCGGGCTCGGCGCCGTCTCGTGGCGCCGCGTACAGTTCGTACGAACTGTTTTCACCAACGCGCCAGTTCACCAGCACGCACCACTCCGCGTGGTTCAGGGACATGCTGGCGGGCAAAAGGTACAATTGCTGCTTATTAACTACTTAAGGTAACGAGTTTCCCTTCTTTTTGGAGTGCACCAAATCCTCATGGATTTTATACATATGAGGAGATGGCAAGGTATATCGGACTTGTAACGACTAAAAACCACACTTGCCTTCCTTTGTCCTATATGTCACGACCATGGAATTCATTACATTAGGCTGAGCTCGTAGTCTCAAATTCATAATCTACATATACTTCATAAATATTTTGACACAAATATTTCTTTTTAGGATTCCGTACCCAAAGGGTAAAACGGGACCCTATTACTAAGACTCCGCCGTCCGTCCGTCCGTCTGTCACCAGGCTGTATCTCATGAACCGTAATAGCTAGACAGTTGAAATTTTCACAAATTATGTATTTCTGTTGCCCCTTTAATAAAAAATACTAAAAACAGAATAAATAAGAGAGAAAATATTTAAGGGGGCCATACAACAAACGTGATTTTTTGCCGTTTTTTGCTCGATATTAATAATGACAATAAAATATTCACAGAATATTTAGTTGTATATTTCATTTTAAAAATAAATATATAATAAAATTAAAATAGAAATACCGGCCGGTTTTTTCTTTCTACCAAGAATTAAGCAAAAAATAAATTGTATGAAAATATCCAAATGAAATATTGTCATGTGAGTACTAATACGTTGGTACATTTTATCGTTGGAGTATAGGGTTTGACGTCATAATTTGATAGCGATAACTAGGGTCAAACTCACATGCTTGCGGTCAGAGAATGCAATATCTGAATTAACTATGAACTATTTCCTTTATCTATGCTATTATTATCTAATCTGTGTTCTAAGGGTAATAGGCAATGTTACCTGTAAGGCTGATTCCTTCCGCCTCCCTTAATCTGCATAACGGGCGAGTCACGATTTGTCGCCATGTCCAACTTACGCAGTTGCCTGTAAAAATACAAAACATGTGACAAAAAAGTTTCTGAAAATCGTTTTCCCAGCATAATTTATAGTTTTTAATGTCATAATATAATATAGTTATAATACTACCAGCAACCTTTCGCAAATCATCACTCCATGTTGCCGGAGGGCGTCCTACACTACGTTTGCGGAGTCGCGGTCTCAACTCAAGAACACGTCTACCCCAGCGGTTGCTGGTAGAAGCTGGATGCGAAAAGCCGAGGATAGGGTGAAATGGCGCACATGAGGGGAGGCCTACACCCAGCAGTGGAAAAGTACAGGATGATGATGTGATACAACAATTTTAATAACTTACTTGTCTTTGATATAGAAGAGCATGTTATTATGTACGGCGTAGGCGGGCCTTTCTCGCTGCAGCTTGAACAGTATCATGCCGGCGTCATGACCCGCGGCGAACAGGTTCAGCGTTGGATGGGAGGCCAGCACCCAGTATCTGATAGTGCAAATATTGATATTAGACTTTGGAATAAAACAACTCTAAGAGAGGTAGGGATAGTGGGAGTAGTTCCACTCAAATTGGAGCTGCCCGACTGGGGAAGTACCTCCGCCTTGCAGAAAATCTAAGTGAAATAACACTGCTTTGAGCTGTGTTTTGTTCCTTACAGTGAGCAAGATTGAAAGTGCTCCGCGAAGAAACGTTGTGTTGGCAGTAGGGAAACTTTGACCCCTATACTGCCAACCCAACTATTCCTCTTTCGTTTTACAGGGTCGGCAACGCGCAAGTGATACTCCTGGTGTTACAGGCGTCTATAAGCTACGGTAACCGCTTACCATCAAATGGGCCGTATGCTTGTTTGCCGCCTTAGCGGTATACAAAAAAATACAGATCTTATCGCGTATATTGATTTTATTAATCCCGACGTACAAATATGTTTAAATACTTAATATACAGTGTTAAGGAATACAGTCTACTACACGCAGTCCCCACTCGAGAACTAATTTGCTCCAAGAAAATATTCCTTAGTGCAAAATTCTAATATCCCGTAAAGTACTTACCTCTCATGTTCCCTCCTAAAAGAGTGCAGACAAGTCCTCTTGGTCATGTCCCATACTCGGATGAATTTGTCCTCGCTGTTGGATAGGATGAGCTCGTGCCTCGCGTGGAACAGCACGCACGATACATTGTTGTAGTGACCACGGCACGTGTCCACCTCCCAAGCCTAAGGACACGATTGTGAGACTCAGCTAGGGCATTCAATGTTTAAAATAATTATGCTTTTGTACTTTAAACTGGTTTTCAGCCACTGTCGTCCCCATGAGCAACGTTTTCTGGGGTTAATTCTTCAAATAAGCAGCGCTACCTTGTCGCAACCTCGTCAGTGGGGATATTAAGAGATGAAAAAGACGTCTTAGGATCAGGGCAACCCACCAAATTCTATACGGTTATGAGAGACGAACGCTGGACAGAAACCGGGGGAGGCAAATCATTCGCTCCAGATGCAAGCCTGATGCTGATCCTCAGACATGAGAGACCGACCCCAGAGAGAGAGAGTAGTTATTTACTCTAATCAGTTACTATTTAATTAAATTATTACATTTTGAAGTAAATACTCACTAACTTCGAGCCCTTCGCTCGAAGTTAGTTATTCAAATTTACTAAAAGTACAATAGCATCAAAACAAATATTGACTTAAATCAAATAGAAAAAGATTAGCCTTACCTTTGTTTAAACCTATACAAATCAATTTAATTAATGACACAAGAATGTTTATGTACAAAGTTAGCTTACATGCAGAAATATCCCTGTTAAAGAAAAGAAAATCATGCAACATGAAGTATCTATACAAAAGTAAAATGGAAGAACAAAACAGAACACTTATTTAACCACACCAAACATGAAAGTAGTTCAATGAAAATTTAGTAATCAGAACCAGTTTAGGCAGCAGTGTACTCATATAGGTACACCCATAGATCGCCGGTATGTTTTTGGATCTCATTTGTAATAATTAAAATCGTGATCTGTACAACCTAAAAAATAATTAAACCGAAATAGGAAATGAACTGCAAATTACAACTAAAGTTCAGCTTAAATCAACGCTATGTACATATATAAGGTCTTTGACACCAAAATTGTCCCAGAACGAAAGACGAAAAAGCCAAAAACCAGATCAGAAAATCCACCAGAAACTGCCTTCAGGAAAAAGGGTAGACACGAAAGACATCATTCTTCCATCCATTCTTGATTAGTTTCATCCCAGTGGCAGGTACCTTAGCATCATTCATCCTCCACAACTTGACTTGCCGGTCATCTGCTGCTGACACGATCAGGGGTAGGCTAGGATGGAATGCAGCCCAGTTCACTCCTCGGTCATGCCCCTCCAGCACATGTTTCACCACAGCATCTGCCTGCAATATCAGTTGCTTTCAGCAACATTGGTGATGTGTTATAACATCGATATATTATATAAATACATATGTTATAGCATCTTTCCAACTAGGTATATAAATAATAATGCAAATGTTTGTATGTTGAAATCTCAAAACTCCCGAAAGTTCTTGCTATGAAATGTTCGCAATGTATAAGCAAATATGCATAAAAATATAATTTCTGTGACACCACTGTGTGGATGGGTACAGCTATTATGGCCAGGTTGACCAATAGTAGTAGTAGTTAGTTTGGTATAACTTAAGTAAAAACATCAGTTTTAATTAGGAATATAATAAACTACGCATCAAAAATACTGATTGAGCGACAAAATTACTGATTGAGCAGCAAAATACAGATATCGGTTAGGTTAGGTTAGAACTGTGACCACACAACGCACGAGCCGAGCGAGCGAAGCGAGCGGTGTCGCGGTAGCGGCCGGCGAGTGCCAGAACCAAATCTGAATGTTTTGAGTGTATATAATCAGTAATTTTGCTGCTCAATCAGTAACTTTGCTGCTCAATCAGTAATTTTGTCGCTCAATCAGTATTTTTGCTGTGCAATAAGTATTTTTGCTTAGGATTGTTTTGTTATACAAAACAACATTTTTGATTTGCAGTTAAATGCTAGCCTTTTAATTATTGCTGTTCTGCTCTGTAATCAAAACTAAAACTCTGTGTAAAATAACCTTCTTATGAATATTTGTTTCTTTTTTTTTACTGGTACTTCTCTAATTTATTTATTTATTTAATCAATGTAAAGACGCCAGCAGTTCAACTTATCCAAAACGGTTTAAAAATGTACCTTATTTTTGTATTAAAGTTGAAAATCTATCAAAGAAATTTGATAGCTTTATGTGCTGGCTTCTGTACAAAAATAGTATGTAATTTAAAATTATAATTTGAAAGATCTTGCTCAAGATTGTATGATTAAGGAAAGAAATGATTTCATAATATAACAATATCAACATTAGCCTTTTATTTAGATACAATTAATTGTAACTTAACAACGATATTACTACAATCCATATTTGTATCTACTTGTTACAAATATGGACAATTGTTACATAAGTGTACTTACAATTCTTATTTTATATTACTGTAAGTGAATCACTACCTAAGTTATTGCTTGGTTTTCTTTGCTAATAGATCTAGCAAATAAGCTGCTGGTTTAACTCAGATCTAACTGCCATATTGTAATAGTATAATTATAAAAGTATATGAAGAAAACAATATCTAGATTTTGTACTTTACCAAATCCAAGTGGAAAATCGCATTGCATTTGTATTGATAATTAAAAATGTATTATACCTGTCCAAATAGGTCAGTTGCTTGTGGGTTCCTCAAATGCTCAGCCAGGCCTGAAGGTCCGGGAGCCACACTCTTCTTCCTCAAACCAGAGAAGTCCCAAACTCTTACAGACTGGTCTAAGGAGGCTGATACAAGGAGATCTTCTAAGGGGTGGAATTGTGCACACATCACATAGTGGTTGTGGCCTGTGAGAACACTGATGCACTGTCTGGACTGCCAGTTCCATATTCTTATGGTCTGAAAGAAACAAAAAATAATTATTAATATTTAATATTTATTTATGATAAGGAGGTTGTTAATTATAAACTGATGCATACTTCTAGTACTTTAAACATTCATTACCATATTTAATTATTACTTAACTTTGTTAACCAGTTACCTTACACAAGACTCCAATTTAACATTATGTAGAAAGAAGCTATTCATTTTTTCTTGAACAGTACATTAATGAAGGTGTAAAGATTGTTTGAACAACTGTTACATTATGGTAATAGTTTTATATAGCTACTTTTACAATTTTATCACATAGTTATTTGTCCACCATTATTCCTCTAGTAAGAGTTATTTTAATGATGATTAGTAAATAAGTCCAAGTAATTATCAAAAGAATAAGTTATATCATAAATTGGTAACCAATATATCATCCAAAACTGACCTGATCATCAGAAGCACTCAATATCCAGGGGTACTCATGATGGAAGAATGTTGTGCGGATGTAGTCCAAGTGGCCCAACAGAGTGAAAAGACACCGCCTCTGCTTGTAGTTCCAAACCTACAATTGAAAATAAGCAACATAACTTTATAGATCAACACAATTTCACTGTCATCAAATGTGTCTTAAAAGATTTTTTATTTACAGATCTTGATTGATTATCAACTTTAAAGCAAAATAATAATGTTCATATTCAATTGGGAAAATGCTAGAGTTTTGGATAGCTTGACCTACTACTGATTTTAGCCTAATACTTTATAAGTACTGTAAAGCAAAACGATTAATACATTGTACATACATTAGTTACCTATAACAAATTACTGACCCAAGGTAAAATATAATGTTCTTGGGCCAGGGGCCGCAATTTGTTTAATATAAACTTACTTGAATACCTAATTATTTGACCAGTCTCTTATACCTGTACTTAGGTTTATAGGTACACAGGTAGGGACCTAGGAACAACTATAACAGAATACAACAAAATAACATAATCTTAACCAATTCTGGTGAAATGTTCACATAACATAGCATATAATTTAATATGTATATTTGTATTTTTTAAGAAACAGACACAATTCAACTGATATTTCTTAGTTGTCTGATTAAGAACTGTCAATGTTTACATTTAATTTCGTGGCCAGTGGAACTCAGATGGCACTGACTGAGTCTTGTGGTCAGTGCTCATACTTAGGCAATACTTGAATAAAACAGGGGTAAGAGCGTCTAAACAATCAACACAAATTAATTATACGTGTAAAACTATAATTGATACGCCTACAACGATATACGTGTCATAAACATGACGAAACTTAGGTACGATTTGTTTCCTGCTAAAATACTCATACTCTTCACAAACCTTGATCTTATAATCGTCACCACCGGATACGAAGAGCGGTTGTTGAATGTGGAAGCAGATGCCACGCACAGGTCCGTCATGTTCATCGAATTTCTCCAATAGTGTACACATACGATAATCCCATAGCTGTATCACGCCATTGTGCAAACTAGCCAAGACCCATGGCCTCTTCGCGTGAAAGGATATACCTTTTACCCTCGCAGACTTTGTTTCAAACTTTGTTAGCATATTTCTTGCAGAATTTTGAGAAATTCACGATTAATCCCATAAAACAGAATCGCTCCACACAATCAAATGTCAGTCGACCGGCTGACGTGACACGTCCAACAAAACTAGAGCTGTGCTTGCTAGATGCTGAATAACTTAAAACGGTTACTAAAATAACCTAATCAATAAATAAAATAATAAATTAAACGTGTTCAATTATCTGTTAAAATTTAAAGTCAGTTGTGATTTTATAAATTTTTATTTTACTAAGGTGGCAAACAAGCATACGGCCCACCTAATGGTAAGCGGTTACCGTAGCCTATAGACGCTTGCAACACCAGGAGTATCACTTGCACGTTGCCGACCTTGTATTGAAAGAGGAATAGTTGGGTTGGCAGTTTAAGGGTCAAAGTCCCTCCCACTGCCAACACAACGTTTCCTCGTGGAGCACTGGCAACCTTGCTCAGTGTAAGAAACACAACACAGCTCAAAGCAGTGTGCTCAAGGCGGAGGTACTTCCCCAGTCGGGCAGCTCCAATTTGAGTGGAATTACTCCCACTATGCCTTACCTCTCTTAAAATATGTTTTGTTAGTAAACATTATATTAGTAAATAGTTATTGTATGCCTAATATGCATCTGCATAATAGGCATACAATAACTATTTACTAATATACTACATTAATATATTATAATATAATAAGCTACATTATGATCTCATAATGTAGCTATAATTAATATTTGTCATCTTTATGTATAACCTATGCCATTTCTAAAGAAATTTGATTTGATTTGAATAAAAATTTGCTATATAATTATTTTCCCGAACAAAACTCCACTTTCTTTAATTTAATTGTATCTTCTGAACTGATAGTCACATGGTCAGATATCATTGGTCGGCAGTATTTTTATCACATAAAAAAAGAAATGCCGAAATCTTCAGTAAAAATATACAATTGAACTGAGAACGTCCTACGTTTTTTGAAGTCGTAAAATAAAATTATAAGAAATCTTGGATCGTGTAGGCAGGCAGGCAGTAGGCATTGTTAATTTAAAATATAAGTTTGTTTTAAATAATGGTAGCTCCTTGGTGCTCAAAATATCTACAGGTATCTTGTTATTTAATTTAGATGCCATACCAAAAATGCTTTTATTTCTAACAGAGCAGTTTTATTATTCATAAAACACATATAAACAGGGGCATTAAATATATTTTTTTAGCCTAGTGATATTATAACCATTGGACTGCCAAATTAAAGGTATGGAGTTCGAATCACGAAACGGCAAAAGGCACGCGTGACTTTTCGAATTCAATTATCACTCGCTTAAAAGGTGTAGAAAAACATTGTAAGGAAACCTGCATACCTTAAAGATTTTTCTCGACGGTATGTGAAGTCTGCCAACCCACAATAGGTGGTGGTAGAATCTCTCTCAGTGGGACAGTATATTTGTATCTTTTTGTATTTATTGGCATTTTCCATGCTATGATTTTAAAGTTATTAAGCAAAGGAAAAATTCGACCGTGGGCAGGATTTAAACCTGCGTCTTCTGGTTAGGTACACCAGACGCTATGACCACTAAGCCTCCGCGACATTGAACTTACTGTAAAGTAACTCGTGTCGGTTAAGGAGCAAAAGTACTTGCTTTTCAATAGGTGTCACTGACGTCACCATAAAGACGTAAATTCAGAAAGCGGAGTGAAAATTCAACATAGCGGGTAGGTATCGTGGTGGCTTAGTGGTCATAGCGTCTGGTGTACCTAACCAGAAGACGCAGGTTCGAATCCTGCCCGCGGTCGAATTTTTCCTTTGGTTAATAACAGTATATTTGTGTTGTATGTGTTTTATGGTAAAATGATGAGCATCAGTCTGGTCAGTCAAGGTAAGTAAAATACTTAAAAAAATAAAAAAGATAGGTAGGTAGTAAAAAAATAAAATCACAGACAGAAAAATATTAAACTTGTCCAACCGGAAAGCATGTATTTTCAAGGATTTCTTATGCTAAGAAAAAAATACCAAAATTACGGACACGAAATATGGTTAGTGTACCAGTGTACGTGTACGCTCATCTGTTCACTTAATAAAATGGTTCAAACATCGATAATTTGTTGTTAAAGTACATCTACTCCGCCGCCGTTCTCAATAACTGTACCACTACAAAAAATCATGAAAATAACCCACCTCTAGTCCAACTAAGCGGAAAATATGCATCGTTCGAAAACGCATGCGCCTTTTTGCCTCTATGGTTTCGGTGTAAGTAGTTTTCTTAATTTTTAATATTTTTTTCAGTCTTTAGTCTACGTCGCAGTTCGCACTTCGCACTAGCATAAAAAAAAACAAAGCCGTCAAAACTTGTTGTTTATCAACAATATCATGCTCCACTATTTTGTCGTTATTAGTGATAAATTTAGATTTAACTAAATAAATTAACTTCTTTACGTAGATATTTTCTAAAGAAAGTGTGAAAATAAATTAGTGTTCTGTAAAGTAAACATTATTTTTAGACATAACCTCTAATAGTAATCATGTCTTCAGAAAAGCTAAAAGAAATAGGTAAACTATGTATTCCCGGTATGCGATTAAGTTTGTCGAATAAAGAATATGTTGCTGGGCCTGGGACTTATGAACTCAGAGGATATATATATGCCACTTTGTGTGGTACTCTCCAAATGGAACAGGATGAAAATAAGGTAACTGTACACAATTCAGATGGTCAAGTCTAATGTTTATAGCGTATATTTTCAGTTTTATAGCGTCTTATATTTTTGTTTAGAGAAAACCTACTCCAACCAAACCAACAACTCTTACAACTCTGACTAAAATATCTGTACCAACTATCTTATATTTTGTTTTAAATGTTTTCAGGTTACAGTAGTGTCAGTAGAAAGCCCAAGGACACCAAGTATTCTGCCTAGAACAGGTGATATAGTAACAGCAAAGGTTACAGTGGTTAACCCGAGAATGGTCCAGTGTGTTATCCTGTGTGTTGGTTCATCTATACTGGTGAGACCTTACAGAGGGATTCTAAAGAAAGAAGATATTAAGGCTACAGAGAAGGATAGAGTGGACCCTTACAAATGTTATAGACCTGGTGATGTGATATTGGCAAGAGTTGTATCCTTTTTTCTAAATTACTTGCAATAGACTAGTGTACCTACATGAATAATAATAATAATTATACATATATTCTGCTAATCTTTATGTGGATAAAAGTGTCATTGTATGCATGTATGATGAACACGATCTTACAATCTCAAGAGTCAAAAAAAATTCAGTATAGATTTAGTTTAAATTCAGATCAAATTGTTTTAGTTTTATGAACATGTATCTAAATCATGCTTATTTATAATTTATTTATTTAAACAATTTTCAGATTCCATTGAATAATTTTAACTGAAGCAAACTTGTTTCAAATTATTTTAGATTCCCTGTTTTCATTTGAAAGTTACCATATTAAACTGATAAGTTGTTATTGACCTTAACTCTAATGACAGCTCCCAATGACAGAAATCCACTGGTATCACTTATCAACCGCTGAAAATGAACTCGGAGTTGCGATAGCTACTGCTGAAGGTGCACCACAAGGCATCAGTATGGTACCTATAAGCTGGTCAGAAATGCAGTGTCCTAAATCATTAGTAAAGGAACCCAGAAAAGTGGCCAGAGTCATTCCAGAGAACATCAATCAAGCCTTGTTCCCAGTCAAAGACAACTCTACTACTGAGTTAGATGTTAATAATGAAACAGAATAAATCGGAGATAGCTACGCTTACGTTTGTTTTTTATTTGTGCATGCAACAGACGCAGTTATCAGCGTTGGTCGTGATGAAGGCGCTAAAATCCTTCCCGACATCCCGTAGCATATTACAAATTACAATATCAATATTTAATCGACTCTTTGTTCTAACCACGGCGCACAGTGGGCTGGGATTACAAGGTTGGGTCTTAAGAGATCAGATGTATTTTTTTGGTATCTAGGCATAAATTTAAAACGTTTTTATTCTTTGACTTTTTTTAATTTAACGAGTACTTTCGGAGATATAGCCATATCAAATTTGTATGAAGAGTCATGTTATTTTAGTTAAGCAATTTATTCCAATTAAATTGAAATTTAAAATAATGTATACTAAACAGCCTGAAAACCTCAATACCTACTTAGTTCTTAAAAAAAATACAATGTTCGACATTTTCCACCACCATAGGCAGGTATGACGTAATTTGTTTTGAGACTTATTTCCGGGAATCAAGGGATAAGAGTGCGCGAGCGCAACAACAAGTTATGACGTGTCGTAACGTGATTGGTACAATGATAGGGTACCTACGGAATGTTCGGTTGCATTCAAAAGTACTTCAGTGTTCTATTACCCACCATAATAGACGCACTACCCCCACACATTCATTACTTACTTATTTGTTATTTTGTATTTGTGAAAATGTTTGAAAATTTAGTGACAAACCTTGATCTTTTCGTTATTTTAAAAAACAGTGGCAGTATTAAAAATAATGACAGTTTGTGTAGTGAGATAAGATCTAAATTTTTAGTCGAATTAAGTGATGATCACGAAAAGACCTTAAAGTTGTTTTGTGCAAAATTTTGTTATAATTTAAATAGAAGATGGGAAAACGCTTATCGTAAAGAAAATATATTCAGAACTAAAAATAGTGAATGGTTACAAGAAAACATAATATGGCCAGACATTATTAAGTGTTTAATAGGCAGTAATCAAGATCAACCAGTACCGAGTACATCAACTCAGTATGTATCACCATCAAAAGTTTCTGTCGGTGTCTCCACCGAACAAACCCCAAGAAAACCTTTTTGTGAATTAGCGCCTAAACAGAAAAAAAGACGTGCAGAAAACTTTCATTTATCTTCGGACGAAATAAAATATGCATATTTTGAGCAGTTGAAAGCGGATGGGAATGAGGAGGTTGCTAAAATACTAGAACATTTACTAAAGAATCCCCTAGATGTAAAAAAAGTTAAAAAGTGCATATCTGTTAAAGAAACAAAACCTGTGTTTTCTCCGGATGAGGCTTTAGGGTTATTTTTATCACTTAAGCTGACCAAGTGGCAATACAATACTTTAAGAAAAAGTGTTAACGAAAAAGACAGTAATATATTTCCATCTTATTATCAAGTGCAACATGCGAAACAGAAATGCTATCCACCAAAAGATGCTATTACAGTGACAGAAACCTCAGCTAAAATAAAGTTACAAGCTCTATTGGATATAACGACAACAAGAATAATGACGTCACTCGTCATAGATAGTGGTTGTAAAGAATTTACACTAATCAGTAAGTGGGGATTTGACGGTGCTTCTAATCAAGCCAATTACAAACAAAAAATGCAAACAGACGATGAACAAGAAAGTCAACTTGACGATTCAAGCATATTTATGGGTAGTTTAGTGCCAATAAAATTAGTGTGCGGCGAACAAGTTATCTGGCAAAACGATTCACCAAATTCATCTTACTGGTGTCGTCCAATCTTTTTCGAATTTGTGAAAGAAAATAAAATAACGATATTGCGGGAAAAAAGTGCTATTGAGGAAGAGATTGTAAATTTAGTGAAAACAGAAGTTGGAGAAATAAAAATTTCACACTCTTTATTAATGACTATGATAGACGGAAAAGCAACATCAATTTTATGTGATACTTCATCTCAGAGATGCGACATTTGTAAAGCCACTCCAACAGAGATGAATAATTTGCCCTTAATTGCATCAAAACCGACTGATCCAGATCTCTGTAAATACGGATTGTCATCATTGCATACCTGGATACGAATGATGGAATGCATTCTGCATATAGCCTACAGATTAACGATACAGACATGGACAGTAAAGGGAGACAACAAGTGCATCATGGAAAGAAGAAAGAAAGACATACAAGACGCTTTTAAAAATAGAATGGGACTTCTGATTGATGTTGTTAAACAAGGGCACGGCTCCACGAATGACGGAAATACTGCTAGAAGATTTTTTGCATATCCAAACATGACTGCTGAGATAACTGGTGTTAGTGAAGAATTAATAAGGCGATTTGCAATCATTTTAGAGGCAATTTCATCAGGTTACCACATTGACACAGCGAAATTTCACGAATATGCTCAAGTGACCATGCAACTGTATTTGGAATTATATAGCTGGTATTATATGCCTTCAAGTGTTCATAAAGTTCTTATGCATGGTGCAGCTATTATTGAAAGTTTTGGTCTAATACCAATTGGAAAGCTATCTGAAGAAGCTGCTGAAGCTAGAAATAAAGACTTTCGTAGATACCGCCAACACCATTCCAGGAAATGCAGTAGAAAAACTACAAATGAAGACATTTTAAATAATTTATTGACCAGCTCTGATCCACTCATCTCAGCGAAACGTCACAAACTTCGCAGAAAACATAAAACTTTGTCAGTAGAAGCACAAAGTTTATTAATAATTGAACAAGCGGAAACATTTGATGATGACGAATACGAAAATTTTGCATTCGTTAATGTGGATACCCTTGACAGTGATTAGATTAAAACAGTGCAGTGGCCAGTAGTGATTGTGATTTTTACTTATTTATTTATTTTATTAGTCCTTAGTGGATTAGGCCTAAAGGGGAGACCACTACATAAAAAAACGCGCCTAGTTCTTAACCTCTATGGTGGTATGGAATAGAGAACAAAATTTGAAATTGCGACCAAATCGCAGAAAATCGCAACCCGAGAATAGGCGCTAAAATAGGACAAATATACGTACTATGCATACGTAGAGTCAATTCTTTGAGAAAATTTGAGAATTTCGAGATTTTCACATTTTTTTCTTTTGCTTCATACAAAAATTACTTTGGATATTTATAACTCTGGAAATACTAAGTTATCTGAACGACCCTCATAGAAATAATTACTTATAATCGATAGAAAAATCCAACACAATATTTAAAATTTCAGAAAAAGAAACTTTTTTTTTTTAAATGCTAAGTCCTTTACCGGCCCGTTTCAGCCCACTGTGCGGCGGGTTGAAGGACACAGTGTCAAAAACCCTTCAACTCTATCAAAAATATGAAAACAGTCGCAGTGTTCTACTATTCTGAAATTGCTTTAGAAACAATAATTTAATTTTTAAAAGTCCAGTAATCGTTTCGTTTCAGAACGAATTTACCTACGTCTATTTGGCCAACTGTCATTGACAACTAGTGTTAGAAACTGTTGAAATATAAATAATCGACTAAGTATTGACTTCATTAATGTTTTCCATAACGGCAATCAGCATCATTATTAATGTGGGTATAGACCAAACGAGCAAAAAAGAGAACCAAGAACTAGAATTCGCTAGAACACAAGAACTTTTCGAAGAGACCGCTCCGGGGAGCGGGCATGTCCGAACACGTAGGAGAGCTCTAGCCACTGTTTGTGAGCTCTAGTGCCGTTTACATCAAGCGATCGAGAATTATAAAATAATAAATAATATTTTTGGGACATTTTACACAACACCATCTAGTCCCAAACTAAGCAGAGCTTGTACTAGATAATGGTTATAATACTTATATACTTTTTTTTGTAAATACATACTTATAATACATAAGAAACACCCAGACAAATAGTCATGTTTTATCCACACAAATATTTGTGTCCTGTGGGAATCGAACCCATGACCCCATGATCAGCACAGAGACCACAGAGGTCGTCTATTCTTAGAATATTCCATAGAATCTATGCGAGCTATGATAGAACAACGAAGGAATATTCTGTCTGTTTACACAAATAGAATTTGACGGAGAGTGTCGGAGAGGGGATAGAATGATGAGCATTCACTCGTCTGATGTAAATCGGCCTTTGTAATTCAAATTACATCTAGGAAAATAAAATAAATTCGTGAAACAATAATCAGTCAGTACCGTATAATCGGTTTAAAATGTAGTTTAGTTGATTTTTTTCATTTTTAAATCGACTTAATTAATCGTCTAATACACATATTATGACTAGGACAACAACATTAAGAAATATCTGCTGTCATTCATTCAGGTGATCAGAAACAATATCGTTTTAGGGAAAAATAAAACATTAAAATATAATTAATTTGCTCATAAGTAGTACCGTATCATTCCAGTGTTTACTCAAATAAATATAATCAATGCAATGAGGTCACCATTAGCAGTTATCACAAAGTAAACTTAGTTTGTCCGTGACAAATAATTTATGTTGGATATCGTGAACTATCGTTAGTGTTTAAGAGTTTTTCTAGCGACAAAGTCGTGTTAAAAAGGTCTCAATATGAAGTTCGCAGAGCACTTGAGTGCGCACATAACACCTGAGTGGCGTAAACAATATATAAACTATGAGGCAAGTAATATTTATCACTTCGCAATATATGTATAGATAAGGGTGTTTTAATTGGCATTTAACTGTATATCTACCCACTTTTGATTTATTTACTTAGATAACCCTATAAACTTTATACGATCTTTTAGTTTGTCTAAAGGTTTACAATAGTTGTTTTCTAAAATAAATATAATTATGTACCTACATAGGAAACTCCATTTAACAAAGTGTTTATAACTTAAATATATTTTTAAAATTACCTACAAAGAAATAAATCCTGCATCATTAATCTCCTGAAAAAACAAATAATCAGGGTTGAAGAGAAAGTATAAAAAATAAAACATACATACAGCTGCTTTGTTTTCATCAAAATATTATTGTGTAATAAATGGCATACATATTTTATTATAAAAGAAAACTGACCAATAATTTTGGGGTGTATTTTCAGACAAGAATAAATCTACTTTTTATTGATGTAAAGTAGTAGATGTAAGTAAAGAGAGAAGAAGAGTAAAAGTAGAGATTAATAATATCAATATAATGAATTAAAATCTGTAAATTTATTATGTTCTTATTATCTCCGTTTTATCATTTCAATAAAATAGAGATATTAAGAATTAACTCATTTGTTAATTAAAATTACAAATTACCTCATTACAACCTCCTCTTAAATTGAAAATGATCAGGTTACTCCACTATTCTGTGTTAAGCAGGCTGATAGATTTTAGATGTTCCTGACAAAAGTACTAACAAAGAGGTAACAAGCAGGGAGATACTAGCTGCACCTCAGATTCAGATTCATTTATTTGTATAAACATAGGTAGGTTACATTGATGTGAAAATAAGAAAATAATTGTACCACAATGTTTCGCCTTGGCAAATGTTTGATACAGTAAATAAATTATATTAATTAAAATTAGAATAGTCAAAAATAACAAAAAATAAGACATCATGCTCAGTATCTAAAGTTAAGATGTTGGTACTTTGTTACCATGCTGTCTGCCATCGCCATGCTGTCTGCATTTATCTGGTTTTTGTCAAACCTGTGGCAATATTCACAATACCTTTCTTAGTGAACATCTATACTTTATAGGAAACTTACATGCCTAATTTCAAGTTTGTAGTATTTATATTTTTTGTGATTTTGTGTTACTCAATAAGTGAGTGTTATTTTGCATAAAAATATATATAAATAGAGAACTGCTATTTCAGTCATCAAGGAAATATTCAGATTCATAGATCTGTCATATTTGAAACATGATGTTTACACAACAATCATGTTTCTGTAGCATGGGTTGTTAATTAGCATTATTATCATAGAAACATGCTGAGTAAGAATAAATAAGCTATTTTTATAGTGTGAATTAATTATATTACATTTGATGGGAAGAGACTGGTTGCTTTAAATGAGTAGCATGCCTCATTTTAAGCACCCAATCTCTTCATTAGGCTCAGGAAGATTTTTGTTAGTTATTTTAAGGTTTGGTTCAAGAAGTATTATTTTAAGGACATTATTTTTCAAAATATTTCCTTAACATACATCTTGCCTGTTTTCCTAAAGGGTTAGGTAGAGGTGTACTTAAGTATACCCAAAGTGGATACTGTAATAGGGGGCCAGCCTATTGCCATTGATTGGGCACAAATCCAAATTATGAGTGGCTACTGTGAATTTTAGAAGACCCTATAACACTGCTGTTATGTGGTAATTGAACCTAGGACCTCTAGCATAGCAGTCACACTAAGGATTAAAAACTTATGAGGCAGTCTTGTCTATTCTAGTCTATTTCTTGTTCTGCATACTCAATTGTCAATTGATTGAGGTTTCGGTATTTTCGTCTGGTCTTGTTAACCCACAAGTTCAGATATACAGTATACACCTTATGAAGACAGTTAAAAATGCTCCAACTCATAGGAATTAAATCTCATCAGCCCTTTCAGTGAATACCAAAGAAGAGCCCTATTGTCACCTCTTCTTCTTATTTAATGCTAGTGTACAAATCTATAATAATCGTTTTATTTCAAGATTATTCCTTGACTATAGAACTAACAATAGTAAAGGGCCTGCTAGTAGGTTTCAAACAGTTACTTGCAGATCTTCCATTGGGATGCGAGGCAAGACCTTGACGATTGAAGGGATCCAACAGCTGTTGGATCACAGCCTGTCATGGTCATTGTGAATTTAATGGATTAGGGCATGCCCTGCCGCCTCCCCAGGCTGTGGATGATTCATGAGGATTTTCCATACTAGTTACAAACAGTTATTGAATACTTAAGTAGTGTTTTAACATAAAATATCATCTACTTAAATAAATATGTTTCTTTCTTTACTTTTTCCACCAGGAAATGAAGGCTATGTTATATACAGCAGTGGAGGAGGCCCCATCAGCTGAGAATGTAGAGCCAGAGGTTCTCTCACGTCACTTTGCAAACTTCGATGAAACATTCTTCCATTATTGTGATCAAGAACTTAAAAAAATCAACACATTCTATTCAGGTAAAACAATATTATTCTGCAATAATAGCTCCCTCTTTATGCTCATTAACGTTAAAGACTTCTGTGGTCTAGTGTTTCGTGGCCTAATGCTGATCACAAAGTCTCTTATGTATTATAGTGTAGATATTAAAAAAAAACTATTAAGTATATCCATAGTACCCATAGTACAAGCTATGCTAATTTGGGACTAGATGGTGCTGTGTAAAATGTCTCAAATGTTTGTTATTTTTGTCCTAGCCAAATTCATTTTCGGATTTATGATAATGATGTGAATCATATACATATGAATCATACTCCACTTACCAAGAACTTATAGTTTATATAGACAAATTAATTACCACCGTCATACATATTAAAAATAACTTGATCATGTAATACACATTTTATATTTTAAGTAAAATTGCTATATATTTGCATTTTATTTCAGAAAAGCTTGCTGAAGCGACTCGTAAGTTTGCAACACTGCAAAGCGAACTAAAATCACATTTTGATACAATAAAGCCTAAAGGCGGCGGTGACAACAAAAAGGCAATACCAAGGCGGAAAGTCCAGGACTTAAAACTAGCCTTTAGCGAGTTCTACTTAAGTCTCATCCTCCTACAGAACTACCAGAATTTAAACTATACAGGCTTCAGAAAAATATTGAAGAAACACGATAAGGTATGTTTTGATTGATAAGATAATAATATGTTGGTATCTTTATTTATAGGGGATAATCATTAAATGTACAGCAGACTGATAATAACCTCACTTCCTCATATTTACATTTTTTATGATATCCTGTATATTACAATGTCTCATTGATACAAAATACCCAGTGTAATGTATAGTACTTAGTGGTGTTCAAAGTAATAACATGCTTAATGCTATATGCTTAATTTTTTAAGCATGCGATTTTATGTGCTATATTATAGCATGCCTAATTTATATGCCTACTTGTTATGTTACGGCAAAAACTGCTGGTCGCGCCCGACGGATATGCGATATAAAGCAAAATAGCTTTATAGCATTATTGCATAAAGTGCGAACCGCTATATCATTTGCTTTATGCTATATTTATTAAGCATGCTACTTTATAATGCTATATGCTATATTTACCATCACTATTGTATAGCCAACAGCATATCACAAAGTTACCACAAACTGTCCAAGTTTCTCAGTGGATTTTGAACTTGATTATCAACATTTTATGGTTTAAAATCATTTGGAGAAATTTGACAGTCGAACCTGACGTGTTGACTGTATGTCCTGGATTGTTCGGATTGTTAGGATTATTCAGGATAACTTTCCTATTAAAAATATTTTTTAAATCTGACTTCCATACAGTAAGAGCGGTTTCGCACTACGTCCGATGTGAATCCGATCCGAATGTGAATACAGAGAGAAAGAGAGATTCAACGGATGACAGAAATCGGATCTAGTGTGTAAACTACCATACTTAAGTATAGTTTTACGACTACTCGGGACCGTATTTTCACGGATTCGGATCGGACGTAGTGCGAAACCGCTCTGACAGCCTAGTTGATGGAAGATTTTGTAAGGAAGATCCAAAAAATGTATCAGTTTTCCAAAGATTAGATGCTTTTCAGATTCTCGTTTCAATTGAGATACGGTCTACTTTTTAGTAGACCGCACTTCATTCGACTTCATTTTTGAAGTCACGCTGTGCCATGACCATGATGTTGGAAAATGGGCTCCAAAAAAAAAGAAACGCAATATTTATTGCCCAAATACAATTCCGATACAATGTTTAGACATCTTAACTATAAATTAATCATTTTTTAAAGTTTTTTTTTATCATTTTCGTGAATCACCTTCCATATGAAATTCTCTTTGCCGTCTCAATAGACTTCGAACTAAGATATCCTGCTAATATTCATTATGAAATACTAAACCGCATCTTCTGATAGTATACGTCATAGACACATGGGTTTCCCCAATGTTTTCCTTCACTAGAAACAAGTTTTAAATTATGAATCGTCGTCTTAGATAGACCTTATGTTTATCAATATTAGAAATCAAAAGCCAAAAGCTTGGCTATATTGGAAAACGCAGCTATGTTTAAATCAGATAATGAAAGCTTTTTGTTGAGTATTCTTTAGCAACACCAATTTCTCCAAATTCAAAGTCTTCCAATTTTCTTTTCTGTTTTTGTCTTATGAAATCGTCGATTGAGTGAGTTGAAGACCATAGAACCTGTCATTTTTCCGATGACCTTACGTCGTAGGTTCTACATACTGGAAATAGAGGTTGCCGGAAATAGGGGTTGTCTTGTCCTATAAAAAAACTGTTATTACCATCAAATTTACCTTCAAACATATACCCAACTAACAAACAGTGTTCCGCAGTTATTAAACGTGAGCAACGGGGCGCTATGGCGGGCGGAACACGTAGAAACCTCACACTTTTACACGAACAAAGACATAGACAGACTGATCAGCGATACAGAGGCCACGGTCACCAATGACTTGGAGGGCGGCGACCGACAGAAGGCCATGAAGAAGCTGAGGGTGCCGCCGCTAGGAGAACAACAGAGTCCTTGGACGACCTTCAAAGTTGGACTGTTCTCAGGATCTTTTATTGTACTGTTCATCACTGTTGTATTGTCCGGTGAGTTGTTCTTTTTACACTATTAATTCTATCTCCTTAGTTGAACTTAGCTATATAGCAACCAGTCTTCGCAAGCAATATTCGATATTTACGATTGTAAGAAATCCTTCTCTTTATATTCAAACTAGCCAATGAGGCTATTGACTAGTTTGAATATTAAAAAAAACATCGACTCTGATGTTAATTATAATTTCTGTCAGTTATGAATGACCTGTGGTTCAATGAATAGTGGCGTCATAAATCTACTATAACCACAAAATGTCCTCGCGAGATATTGACGTAACCATCGATCAATACGAAATGGGAAATGGAGACCGCCATTGGTCTATTAGTCGCAAGCGCAGCTAAGCATGAGCTAATTTCGATTTCTAGGTCGATAGTCCAATGCAATCTTTTGAGGATTGCATAAACGAAAAGGCTCTTTATACACCCGTGTTTTATTTTTGTCGTCTTACAGCCGAAAGGAAACAATTATTTCAATATTATTTATACATAGATCTCTATTTATAGAACTAAGTCTGAAATCTTGAAAAAGAAAAAAAGGTGAGCCGTTTCTTAAAAAACATTCAGGTCGCTCGACAAAATGTAGAATGTAGGTAGCTGTTTTTTTTTTTGCACTTCATGGTTGATCCCATACAAGAAATTGTTGATCATGATGAGTAGAAATATATCCTTTCACAAAAACACGGTGTAGGTATATTCATTTAATAAAAATATCTCCTACCTAGCATATAACATATCAAATCATACAAAATAAATAATTATCAACTTTCAACATAATATCAACAGTGTCATAAAAGCCCCTAAGCCATTACTGGTAGTTAAAATACATAAATAATTTTTTTACGCAGTCGATGTAAATACTCAAAAAGTCTCAACTCAATTAGAGTAGTAATTATCGATTTAACACACCTAATGAAACCGGTTCAAAAAAGTTCACAACAAAACTATCGACAATTCTGCGAAATATATAAATACTATGTTTTCCTATTTAGGCGATTACAACAAATCGGTGTTTTGATGATAAAAATCTAAAATATGCGATAAATGTTGAAAAGGTCTATAGTAAAGTGCGATCAAGATAGATTGCTGGATGTGGAAAACCGATTATCATTCTACATTATAGGTATATGTTATGGCTAAAAGCCGAAGTGCGGTTACACCTAGTTTAAGCCGGCTACAGCTACCGATTGTTAATATAAGTAGGATAGATCTAAGTGCACTTAATTCTAACCGGTTAAAACTAGGTATGGTTATACCTACCAGCCTTTAGGATTATGCGAGAGCGAGTCCCGTGATCCCATCACTATGTGGAAGGTGGTAGTGGTGGTCATGGTTTTAGTCGGTATGCTGTCCACCTGGCCGGAGAATCCGACATAACCATCTATGGGGCTATGTCCTCTTAATAGACCACCCCAGAACCCCCCTGTGCACCGCCTATTAAGGCACATCCCTGGGGAGACTGTAAACGGATCTCCCTGGAATCTATCCATGTGCACGGTAGGACAGACTCTCCAGAAAGCCTTTGTTGATTCTATCAAAATTCTTTTGCTTCGTCAACGTTTATAAATCTTCTCCTTCACACACGCTCTTTCTCTAAGTAACTATGACTTTGTAACTAGTCTTTAAACTTTGTTTCCCTTCCTGATTAGCAATAAATCTGGAGAATATGCCTTGCATACAATTTATTACACAATACCTTATAATCTCTGTTATCAGAAGATACTGCAATATTTTACTAAAAGATAAATGTAGAAATCCCTTCTACAAACATTGTTAAAATAACTTATCGTTTACTGACCACATGTGAATGCAAATGTGAAGATAAAGGTCTGTGCTTGAACAGATTACGTTATCCATGTCCCAACAACCTTCAGTTGTAATTTAGTGCTTGTCCCCTTTAGGATTAGCACCGTGATATTGCTGCGGATTAAGATTTGCAATGGGTTATTCCTACAGTTATTTATGGTCCGATAAAGTACGACAAGAGTTATAGCCTAGTACCTGGTGATTATAGTGATAGCTTACCGTGCAAGAGGATTGAAAAAAATGTTTATTATTGTTTTTATTTTGAAGTTTGTTCATGAGTAACTCTCATCTGATGACATTCTCATCGTATAAAATACTGATATTCAGTCGCATTTGGTTACACTGGAAGCCTAGCCCGACACAGTTGGAAAAGCTCGGAGGGTGAATGACTAGCACTTAAATCATTTTTCTTTCACTTACAAGCACTGATATAAAACCATTAATTACTCGATATATCTAAAACTCAGATCCATACTCGATTCCTAGTGCTGTTCATATAAAGCAGAACCGGAACGCAACTCCTAAGTAGAATACCATAAAATATTCTAAAAGTAAAGAAGCTAGGGTTTTAAGAGAGGTAGTAATTCCACTCAAATTGGAGCTGCCCGACTGGGGAAGTACGTCCACCTTGCAGAAAATAGAAGTGAAATAACACTGCTTTGAGCTCAAAGCAGTGTTATTTCACTTCTATTTTCTTACGGTGAGCAAGGTGGCCATTGCTCCACGAGGAAACGCGTTATGTTCTCAGTGATCCTTATACTACCAACCCAACTATTCCTCTTTCGTTTTACAGGGTCGGCAACGCGCGAGTGATACCCCTGGTATTATAAGCGTCTATAGGCTACGGTAACCGCTTACCATCAGTGGGCCGTATGCTTGTTTGCCACCTTATTGGTATAAAAAAAGGTGAATGAAATCTATTAGAACTTACATGAGTTCTACGACATTATTTTGTCGCCAAATTATCTCGTCACTACCTATTGTCTCGGCACGAGATACGTTGCCCATATTATACTATCAGGGTAGATGAATTCAGTGATATTTTCTTGTAAGACTATGTAATCTCATAATTAATATGTTCTAGAGCATTTTTAAAAGGAGTAATGACCTAACGATTTTGTTCATAAGGTACAGTAATATTGAGTAAGACGAAGCAGACATTTTTGTAAAGACTTGTAAAGACGGTTTTGTATGTTTTGTATATCTGGGGTCACAGTCTGTTTGGACGCAACTGTTCGCTGTATAAACTGAAACAAGTTGCAGACAATTTCACGGTTTTTATTGTACTGTCAGAAACAGCCGTTCGAGACAGCAGACAAATTTTTGTTCAATAATTCTTTAAAGATTATCTTCAAAGACATCCATTTTGAATGTATTGCTGAAACGAAGCTCTTAAATGATCTGTCTGATCAATGACTTGACTAAAACATATCCGTGAATTATTATAAGTGTAGGTAGGAGGGTCTAAGTTATAACGTCGTTTTATTCCCTACAACATGGTTGAGTCGAACGACGCCGATACGCACGTCATACTCGTGAACGGGTGCCGTCTGTCGGGGCTGGTCAGCTCTTACTGTCAATGGCAACCTCTTTTTTTTCCGTTTATTATATTTATTATGCCAGATTAATTTAATAGTACACATCAAACTGCATTGTTCTCATGAACTATTCAGATTTAGACTGTAATACTGAACACTGTATTCATGTTTTTTTTTGTTGAAATGAGTGTCTATGGAGTTTCTTGCCGGTTTTTCTCCATAAGACCCACTTTTTGGAACCGTGCAACTAGTTTGACTTTTCAAAAGTGCTATTTTAATGGTCTAATTGAAATAAAATATTTGACTTTGACTAACTAAGCTGATCAACTGATCTGTAAGATTAAGCTGCGGTAGCCGCGGTCGGTCTGTGGATGGGTGACCATTCTTAACACATCGATACTCTTCCGTGCCTCGGAGCGCACGTAAAGCTGTCGGTCCCGGTTTGCTTCGACCACTTTCATACATCTTGTCATACACACACGCCGGTGAGTACTACGCACCTGACCTTTTTGAACAACCCCACCAATAAGGTCGGCGTACTACTGGCATTCGCCATTTAAATCCCTTTTGTTAGTCGCGTTTCATCCATTCTCTCGACATGCCTCAGCATATTCTTCTTAATTCTCGTCAACTCTATAACTTCTGTATACATGTGTCGTGTGTACCTACATCGCAAAGTCGTCCTGTATTCACTTTACCGCGAGAGACACATGACTACTCGTACATTTCCTAAAGGTTATTGTAGCGGCTTTGAATCACCCACCCGACTATTATGACTGATTGGATTAATTGATTCAATAACACCATTGAAATTGATCCAATCAGAAGGTTCTACGAATAGCTGGTTCGATTACCGCGTGAAACAAATATCTGTTTGGCCGAACGATTGTTCGGAAATGTCATAATAACAGCATGTCACCATGGCTGCATTTCCCGATAGAGTAAGCAGAGATGTTACGCTATACATAGTCGTACATTCACAGAGTATTATGCGGCATTTACAGAACGCATATGTTTTTGGTCCCGTATATAGGGAGTGATCCTATTACATTTATAATAATAATAATAATTTAAGTAAGGAAGTATATCATGAAAGACGGGACGATCGACATATGTCGGGCATGCCATTGTCCCGGTGAGTCTATCAGGCATATTACTTCTGGGGTGTTCTCGTCTGGCTAACGGCGAGTATTTGCACAGGCATAACCAAGTGGCCAGGATTATCCACCAGCAACTTGCTTTAAAATACGGCCTTGTGGATTCTGAGGTACCGTATTACAGGTATGCGCCGGACCCAGTTCTCGAGAATGACCATGTCACGTTGTACTGGGATCGATCTGTTATCACTGACAGGACTATTGTAGCCAATAAGCCTGATATAGTGGTAATAGATCGATCAGCGCGTCGCACAATGATTATCGATGTCACCATCCCGCATGACGAGAACCTCGTGAAGGCTGAGAAAGAGAAACAGTTAAAATATCTCAACTTAGCTCATGAGGTGGTCGCCATGTGGGATGTGGACTCGGCCATCATTGTGCCGATAGTCGTTACGGTCAATGGACTTATCGCCAAGAGCCTCGACCAACACCTCAGGAGGCTCGAGCTGGGTGGCTGGGTTAAGGACCTGATTCAGAAGGCAGTACTCCTTGATACGGCACGTATTGTGATGAGGTTCCTGTCTCTGGGGCCCTAACCACCGGTAGCTTGGACCCTGCTCCCGATACCAGTGGGCCTCTATTTTTTATATTTTCAAATGTTTTTGTCATTTTTTTATTTTATAAAAATATTTACAAATGTAATTAGTAAGTTTATAGACAAATAAAGGAGATAATAATTTATTTCACCAAAAATATGTTTACAGGTACAAGTACATTGATATGATTAACAATATATTTTTGCTTAAAAAATAATGGTCTGGCTCCCAAACTAGGTTATAGCCTGTGACTTGGGAGTCAGTGATTCCTTCTTAAAATACATGAATTCATAATTTAAGTAAGTTCATCTGTTTATCAATAATTGGATTTCTAAAGGGTATCTATGTCTAATTTGAAACTAACCACAAAGTGAAACTGGATTAACTAATGATAATAGTAAAATTTAAAATAAAGGAATTAATGATATTGTATTAACGGATTGTAGTGTTTGTGTGATGAATAATGTGATATGTATGTATATGTATTTAACGGAACTCAATACATTTATGTCCAATAAATAAAGATTTTTGGAAGTATATGCCATGAAATAAAATGATTTTTTTACTATTTTATCACGTTACCTATATTGATATGTTTAATTCCTGACATTTCGGATCCTTTCCAGCATTCATGGTCACAGGTAGAATCTGTATATTACACGAAGACATGTCCAACTATTAGTTAAAAGAAAACGTTACTTAGTAACGTTTTCTTCTCAAACCAAGTTGTTTCAAATGACCCTGGTTAGCAGAGAAATCCATAACAGTAATAAAAGTGTCTAAAGATACAGATGAATGAATGTCATTTATAAATTATCAATTTGTTCCAGCATTATTCCATGAAGGCGGCACGGAAAATTTCAAGACTGCCTTCAGATTATACCGCGGCCCATTCCTGTTAGTTGAATTCATATTCCTAATCGGCATCAATGTCTACGGCTGGAGGTCATCCGGGGTCAACCACGTACTGATTTTCGAGCTAGACCCCCGAAATCATTTGTCTGAACAACATTTGATGGAGTTAGCAGCGATTTTCGGGGTCATATGGGCACTGAGCATATTAAGTTTTATATACAGTGCGAGTTTGAGTATACCGCCGTTTGTAAATCCGCTGGCACTAGTGATAATAATGCTGGCTTTCCTCATGAACCCACTGAAGGTGTTTCGACATGAAGCACGGTTTTGGTTCTTAAGGATATGTGTGAGTATTTACTTTCAAATTCAAATTATTTATTTGCCGGAATATGGGTATACATGAGATGATACATAATTAAACAAAAGTTCTTTTTACCATATCCTACCTTAATTCTTTTCTTTCTTTCTTAATCCTTTGTTCTTTTAATTGATCTATATATTGTGCAAACTTAGCAATGACAAGTATAACGTTAGCCAAGGTTTTTTTAGAACAAGACTGAAGTGCATTAAATTGGTTCCACGCTCATTGATATAATCGTTCTGCGGATGTCGCTTCGTCTGGATGATTGACTTCTTAATTACTTGTTTACCTCAGTGGCCGCCGCTAATGCGTTATGACAGTCTATGTACGGAATGTGTTAATATAAGTAAAGCACAACCCTGCTAAATAGACATTTCTTATTGGCTTAGCGAAAAGAAATTTAAAAGAGTTATATACCGGACAGAAGGAACATTTTCATACAAAAACTGATCCCAATTTTACTTGAAATCCAATAACACTCGACACATAATATATATACTAATTCCTATATAGACTCACATCTTTATCCCACAACGGTAGGCAGCAATTATAGACCGCTGCTCACTTGCTACGATTCATGTACTTCTTTTGCTTCTTCCACGTTGAGCACTACGTACCTACCTGATCTGTTTGAAGGACCTCACCAAAAAGATTATTTATATATGTCGTACTAGGGAGTCCCCTACCGACGCTGGCACATTCTTTTGTTAATGTTCTTCCATTCCCCATCTTTCATTTATACTCTTAACATTTCCAAAACATCTCAGCATATTCTTTTCAATTAGTATCACTACATCGTCTTTTAAACCGCAACGTTGCAACTTTTATCCCTAACTGCTGACAGCAGAAGTTGCCCTGTCCAAATTACACTACCTGAATCATAGAGAAATGCTGTCAGTTTTTCCTGAAATACCAATTTTATAGGCAACATTTCCATTTTTTCTTTCCCTGAAAACCGATTTCGGATTATTATCAACGTTTTAAAACAAAAAATTGCCAAATCAGTCCAGCCGTTCTAAAGTAATGCGCTTACAAAACGAACAGTATTTCACATTTATATTGATCATCATATTCCTTGTTATAGGGTCGTATTTTAGCGGCTCCGTTCATGCCGGTGTTGTTCGCGGACTTCTGGCTGGCTGACCAGTGGAACTCTTTCGTGACAGCCTTCTTGGATTTCCACTATCTAATCGCCTTCTACACGGCGGGCAGTGACTGGTTTAATGTTAATGGTATGTGGAGTTTTTTCAGTTCGGAAATCTGTTCAATTTAGAATTTTATACTACCAAGGTGGCAAACCGACAACCGCTGAGGTAGACAGGTTCCTGAGTGGAGACCGTGACTCGGCAAACGTAGTGTAGGACGTCCTCTGGCAAGATGGAGTGATGATTGGCGAAAGGCTGCTAGTAGAAGTTGGATGCGAAAAGCCGAGGACAGGTTGAAATGGCGCACATTTGGAGAGGCCTACGTCCAGCAGAGGACTAATATAGGCTGATGATGATGAAGGTGACAAATAAGCATACGGCCTACCTGGTGGTAAGCGGTTACCGTTACCTACAGATGCTTGCAACACCAGGAAAAAAGAATATTCTTTATTGCAGACTAGCTTTTAAGGAGAAGAAAACGGGAGTTTTGGTGGTCTATCTTTAGAAGATGGTCAGATACCAAAGAAATTAATATGGGACCAACTAGGAAGTATGTTCTATAGCATTCAGAGGTGAATATGGGTAACATAAAATATTTCTCACAAATTTTACCTCTTTATAAATATTAAATACTATCTTCTGCCCACGACTTCGACCGCGTGGAAAAGTTACTTTTATTAGGTATCGTTGTAATTTGGCTAATTAGTTCAGAATCGTTATAAATTATAGCGTTTATGTTATTCTGATCCTTAACATACATGTATATTAGTACACCTTTGCCTAATCCTAAAGAGAGGTAGGGCATAGTGGGAGTAATTCCACTCAAATTGGAACTTCCCGACTGGGGAAGTACCTCCGCCTTGCAGAAAATTGAAGTAAAATAACACTGCTTTGAGCTGTGTTGTGTTTCTTTCGGTGAGCAAGGTTGCCAGTACTAAACGAGGAAACGTTGTGTTGGCAGTGGGGGGACTTTGACCCTTATACTGCCAGATCAACTATTCCTCTTTCGTTTTACAGGGTCGGCAACGCGCAAGTGATACCCCTGGTATTACAAGCGTCTACAGGCTACGGTAACCGCTTACCATCCGGTGGGCCGTATGCCTGTTTGCCACCTCAGTAGAATAAAAAAAAAGAAAAAGATATATTTGTTTGTTTGTTCGCAGTGACGTTCGAGTCGACCCAGTGGTTCATAATAACCCGCGCGCTAGTGAACGTGGTGCCGGCGTGGACGCGGTTCTTCCAGTGTCTGCGGCGGTACCGGGACAGCCGCGAAGCGTTCCCGCATCTCGTCAATGCCGGGAAGTACTCTACTACATTCTTCGTGGTGCTGTTTTCGACGCTCAGGACGATCTATAATGGTTAGTGCTGTCTAAATATCAAAGTCAACATTAATTTATTCAAGGTAGAGTACTAGGTAGTATTTTGAACGTCATTTTTACATTAAGACAGCCCCCAAAATGCCCTTCACCGCTTCCTGGTGTTTTGGCTGGGAAGAAGAAACGGCGCAACATCATCGCTATATGTACATATCAACTGCGGTCGTAGCTATGTAATAACTACGCTAATCAAACTATCTGCAAGGTTAAGCTGTGCTAGCCGCGGTCAGTCTGAGGAGTGCATGCTTAATTGGTGATCATACGTTAAACTGTTGGTCCCGGTTGTTATACGAACATCTATGACAATCAGAAGCCTATCAAACCAGAAAACCAGTCTATCTTCTGATATCGATATTCCCCAGGATAGGGTTGTGGAGGTCTGATGTCAGTCATCATCATCAACCCATATACTGTCCCACTGCTGGGCACGGATCTCCTCTCTTGTTGAGAGGGATAAGTCCACCACGCTGACCTAGTGCCGGTTGGCAGACTTCACAAACCGTCGAGAAAAATCTCTAAGGTATGCAGGTTTCCTCACGATGTTTTCCTTCACCGTTTAAGCGAGTGATAATTAATTATTAATACGCACATGAATTCGAAAAGTAAGAGGTGCGTGCCTTGGATTCAAGTTGGTAGTCCAATGGTCACACCACAAGGCTATCACTGCATGTCAGTCGCTTTGTGTATAATATCTGATTAGACTGGATGCCGAACGCAACATACCTCGGAGGAAGATAATGTTAAAATATCAACTTTACGACACGACCATCAGCAGTATTTACATCATTTTTATTTTATAGATCCAACCTTCTTTTTATTATTTCAGGTAATTACACAGATTCCTACGACAATCCGTTCCTATACGCGTGGTTTGCTTGCCAGCTGGTTTCGTCCTTATATACGTACACGTGGGACGTTAAAATGGACTGGGGTCTCTTCAGCTGCGGACCCAACGCTGAGAACAAGTTCCTTAGGGAGGAGATCGTCTACAGTCCCGGGGTGAGTTTGAACTCTTGGTAAATAAGCAGGAAATAAGCATGGAAAACTCTGGCGTATTGCAGTAGATTGTGAAATATGGAATTAAGAGAGGTAGGGCATAGTTGGAGTTATTCCACTCAAATTGGAGCCGTCCGACTGGGGAAGAACCTCCGCAGAAAATCGAAGTGAAATAATAGGTACTGCTTTGAGGTGTGTTGTGTTTCTGACTGTGAGCAAGGTTGCCAGTGCTCCACGAGGAAACGTTATGTTGGCAGTGGGGGGACTTTGACCCTTATACTGCCAACCCAACTATTCCTCTTTCGTTTTACAGGGTCGAAAACGCGCAAGTGATACCCCTGGTGTTACAAGCGTCTATAGGCTACAGTAACCTCTTATCTATGTGGGCCGTATGCTTGTTTGCCAACTTAGAGTATAAAAAAATAATAATGCTGTGTTTCAGTTTTACTACTTTGCGATAGTAGAAGATTTCGTGCTGCGCTTCATATGGACAGTGTCGTTCGTGTTGACGGAGAACAACTTCGTCAGCGGAGAGACTATGACCTCCTTGCTGGCGCCACTTGAAGTCTTCAGGTGAATAAGGAGACATTTTGTAGTTGTTAATATATTAAAATACATTTATTTAAAAATAGAAAATTTTGTGAAAGATAAATTCGATAATAAATAAAGGTGAAGAAGTTCGCTATTGCATTTGTACAGTCGACAAAAAAGTTAGATACACAGGCAACAAACGCCATCTGTGTTTCGACATAGATTTCGTGATACATATTAAATTATCTTTGTCCAAACACAGATGTCGTTAGCGACCTGTACCTTACCTAACTCTTTTGTCAACTGCACATTGTGACGTGTGTGACCTTGTAATATATTTAATTACTAGAAGTTTACGTAAATATATACTCTACCTATTCCGATATAGAGGCGAGCGCCAAAGAAGGATTTATCACGTCACCTTTTAACCTTGAAATTGACAATTTTCTTTCCAGACGCTTCATCTGGAACTTCTTCCGGCTGGAGAACGAGCACCTGAACAACTGCGGCAAGTTCAGAGCGGTGCGGGACATATCCGTGGCGCCGCTCGATTCATCGGATCAGGCTGACATCATCCGCATGATGGACCATCCCGATGGGGTCATCAATAGGTCAGTTGCTGGGTGTTATATGTATTTGGGTTCATCTATAGATCAGTTGCTCGATGTTACATAAATGGGTTTATGTATCAGTTGGATGTTACATAGCATAGGTTCATCAATAGGTCAGTTGCTCCGTGTTACATGGGTTTATCAATAGGTTAGCGATGTTACATATGGGGGTCATCAATAGGTCAGTTGGATGTTTCATATAGCGTCATCAATAGGTTAGTTGCTCGGTTTTACATATGGTGTCATCAATACTGTCACGTAGTGGGGATAAATAAAATGACATTAGGAATACAACATATACAAGTTTATTAACACTAGGGTTACGATTTAAAATGCATTAAGGCAAGAATAGGGAAAGTTAAGCTCAGGGCGGGTTCGGTGAAGGCTTCGACGCGAGGTCCGACCGGTAGAGGGTGGCACTTAGCTTCGAGCAGCTGCAGCGCGGAGAAACAGCCCCGCGCGACGTCTACTAATGTATAGTATGTTTATGTGCGACGCGCCGCCCGACGCCGGGGTGAGGCGACAGGCGAGAGGCGCGGGGAGGGAGCGGGGAGCGGGGGGCGCGGACCGTCACACAATACCTATTGAACAACTGATCTCAGTTGTTCGGTCCTACATATGAGGTCACCATTAGGTCAGATGCTCGATGTTACATATGGGGTCATGAATAAATGTTACTTATGGGGTCTTGAACAGGTCAGTTTTAACTCTTATAGAGTTCGGCTTCGATGCTTGAATAATGTAATAGGCTCCAACTTTATGAAATGGGACCTAATAAATATGTCGGCGAACTGTGGAACTGTACAATCGAGAAGTTGGCGGGTGACCAGTTTTCACCCTTATTGCTAAGAATATAGAGTCCAAAACTAGTTAACTGCCAACGATCTTCGCTATGCATCAGTACAACTATCCATTCGCGGGGATTTATATTAATTATAAACTATAATTGGTCGCGATAAGTACCAAAGCAGAAAACGCAACGAATTTTTCAAACAATAAATGCAAATTTATTATTTTCAGATTGACGAAAAACAAGAAAAACACAAAAAAGACAAAAGAGAGTGATCGCAAGCCTTTATTGAAGAAAGAGTCGATTCAAGACATGCAACTGGAACTAGACTTGTCCTCCAAGATGCTGTAACTAACTGTGATACCTGTACTTATACACTAGATAATTATTATTGTTATAGTATTTACGAAATATATTTATAGCCAATTCTTATTGTGTATGTTTTAATGTAATTAACTTCCAGATCATCACAGATGGAAGTTGTTACCTTTATTGAAAAAAATTATAATTAACATTTTGACCGCCACGTCAATAACGAAAATCCTTGTTCTTTACGTCAAGCGACAAACAAATTTTTGTATGTATTTTGAATTAAAAAAAGTGGTGTTTTTGACGTGCCATGCCGTCGTTGGCGTCGTGAGCAAGTTTTCATTTGACGTCTATACACGTCCGTGGCGGTCAAGAGGTTAAATCATAGATCTGTCCTACCCCTTTGGGTAAAAGAAATGAATGTATCTTTGACTTAAAAAAAAACATTAATTACCAACCTACGTTGACGATAAGTATCTATTAAAATCCTGAAATAATAAAACAAAAAAAATTACAGTTTCGTAAAAAAATAATTCGCAATTCCTCCAATTCGCGGCATTTCATTAAAAAAACTTTTCAAGTGCCTGTTACAAGTAATGATCAATGATGTGATATTATTTTACTTTATCAGATAAGTACATTTTATGGCTCCGCGTCAATACGATTGCTTCTTAATTATTATCCACTTGAAACTATAATCAGTAATTGACTGCATTGTTTTCAATATCATAACATTAAACTGTTTTTTTTTTTCTAGCCGTTGCCGTCCTCCTTGCTGTACTGGAAAAGCCTCCTCCAGGTCCTTCCAGGAATTCTTTGCTTGTGCCGCTTCAAACGTATTTGCAACATCCACGCCATCCCGCTTTCTGAGCCAATCTGGACGACGGCACCATTGTGTAGAGACTTGATCAGTTTTCATTGTGCATGGGGCTGACATGACCCGCCCAATTTTCGACGACGTCTATGGTCTAGGGGTTCGAGTGTCGGACAGTCGATCACGAGGTCGTCGGTTCGAATCCCACGAAACACAAATATTTATGTGATGAACATGTGTTTGTGTGGGTGTTTCTTAGTTATTAGGTATGCCATCCTCATCAACCCATATCCCACTGCTGGGCACGGGTCTCCTCTCATATTGAGAGGGATTAGGCATATCCACCACGCTGGCCTAGTGCGGGTTGGCAGACTTCACAAACCGTCGAGAAAATTCTCTAGGTATGCAGGTTTCCTCACGATGTTTTCCTTCACCGTTTAAGCGAGTGATAATTAATTATTAGGTATGTATTTACAAAAAAAAAGTTAAGTATTATATCCATTGTCACATATAGTACAAGATCTGCTAGTTTGGGGCTAGATGGTGCTGTGTAAAATTGTCCAAGAATATTTATTTATTTATTCTATTTGAGCCTGGCTGCATTGCATTTTTGGCATAGTCTATTTTTTTGGTTGGAAGCGCAGCACGGTTTTCCGTATTATTCCATTCCGTCCATTCTTTTGACGTCCGCAATTCTGGACTCCATTTCGGCAAACTCCAATGCGGAACATTTGCGATTCGCTGAGCAAACATAAGTTAGGATCGGGCAGGATGCACATATCCATGAGCTTGCGCTTCAAGGAGCCCAGTAGATTACCTTTCATTAATGTCTTCACGACTAGTGTTTACGTCCGCCCCCTATGATAGAAAAAAATTGTTAGAGCCGCTTAAATACTTGGAATTTTGCACGTACTATCTTACCTGTTATATTATAATCAGATGTGTTTCTTATGTATTATAAGTATGTATTTACAAAAAAAAAAAGATATGTATTATATCCATTGTCTAGAACCCATAGTACAAGCTCTGCTTAGTTTGGGATTAGATGGTGGTGTAAAAAAAGTCCCATCCTAGTGTCCCAAAAGATCAAACAGTTAAAACTTTTGGTTCCGAATATTGGAAAAGTAAAATGAAACATTTTTAATAGTTAGTGGATTTTAATAATTAACTGAAGTAGACATAAAAACATTTCGAAAGATGCTCTCGGCTTACTTTACAATATCTAGCGATAAAAAAGCTATAAAATAAAAATAAGAGTTATATCACAATCCTGATCTTACAAAGTTCATCCACACAAATCCCACCAAGGTATACTTGTGAGAAGTGGATTAGAAGGCAGCAATATTGACCTTAGGCAGTAACACCACGTGTTATAGCGATTGAGAGGGAGGTAATAGCGCTATCCTTTTCCCACAACCTAAACATGATCGCGTTAACACGTTGTGAATTTGAAATTATAGCCTGTAATTGAATATTCGTTTAAGTCTAGAATGCCATTCACTTTTAGGAGATCTCAGTGCTTTTGCGTATGCGTAGATGCCACCGGCAGAACATTCTGGAAGGGCTTTAGTGCGTAAAAATTGTTCCTTCTATTTAGGAAGCTTAGCGACCTACTGAATGCTTCTAAATCGATTGTGCTCAAATACTTAACGTAGGTTACGTAGTTTAAAAAAAGTAAGCACAAATAGAGGATAGTGACTTTGTTTTATACCGACTATATGTATTGGTATACGGTAATATTGGTGTTAAAGTGAAGCATTTTATTTTTTATGAAATAAAATTGTCACATCGATACATAATGGAATCCAATATCAAAACACTTCTAAAAGGATCATCGTCAAAAGCCAATCTAAAACACCGTGTGGTGTATAAATGAGACAATAGTAAAAGGACTTGAATTTATTACAATTATTATCAATCAGTGACTTTGGATACTCAGTACTATTGTGTATGCATATTTCGGGACTTGATAATGATGTATGAATGTCAAATGTGTATGCAGAGAGAAACTATTGTTTATTAAATAAAAACGGAATATTTGTTTCGTAACAAACGTATGTCAAAATTTGACGAGATTATCAAAAGAAATGAGTACGAAAATGATGTTCGATTCGAAGTCACGACCAATTTGTACCTTTGTATTAAGAGAATATGGTCAACCGCCAACACACTAGTAACGTCAAGAAGCCTATATTCGTAATGTCAAAGGCTGAATGCAGTGTTTCACCACCAAAACGTCAAAAAAACAAGTTTTATTTAAATCTCCGTAACATATATCAGGTCACTAGTAAAACATCATGTACAGAGGCCAGCACATCAAGCTACCACAATCTGTCAAAATTATTTGATTGATTTTCAACTTTAACACAAAATAATAAGGTTCATATTTAATTGGGAAAATTTGTCAGTTTTGGATAGGTTGATCTGCTGGCCTCTGTACCTTAGTAACAAATCTCTCGTATTGCCGCACACTTACTAAACAGTTAAACACACAACAAATATTATTTACATTGTTTCTAAGGCATTCCACTCCTGGAAAGCTGGCAATCGCCTTCTTAAAACTTGTCTCAGCACGTAGGTGTAGCTATCTGGAAGAATAATTAAACAAATATATATATAAATACTAGCTGCCCCCGCAAACGTTGTTTTGCCATAAAAAAAAAATTTAGGGGTATGAAAAATAGATGTTGGCCTATTCTCAGACCTCCCCGATAAGCACAAAAAATTTCATCAAAATCGGTCAAGCCGTTTCGGAGGAGTATGGCAACGAAAACTGTGACACGAGAATTTTATATATTAGATATTAGTATCTAGAATGACATAATGATATAAATATATTAGTAGATAGACTGCCTCATTAGTCTAGTGGTCCTAAGCGCGACTGCTACGCTAGAGGTCTTGGGTTCGATCCCCAGGTCAGGCAAAGTGTTATTGGGTTTTTCTATGAAATTCTCAGTAGCAGCTCGGAGTCTGGATTAATTGTGCCCGGTTAATGGCAATAGGCTCGCCCCCTATTACATGGGACCTAAACATACCGGCGAAATGTGGGTGTTCATTAGTACACCTCTGCCTAACCCTTCGGGGAATACAGGCGTGATGGTATGTTTATGTAGTATCTAGAATAACTCTTTTTTTAAGGGCTCTCAGAAAATTTGTCAGTTTTGGATAGCTTGACCTGACGTCTGTACTCTGTTTACCTGGCACTGATCCTTAGCACTAAGACCGCAGCGCCTGCAGTCGAGATTGCATCTCATCCAGCTCGCTCTCGTCGGGCTCGGCCGCCTCGGTCTCCTCCTTGCTGGTGGAGGGGGCTCCCACGGCGGTGGGCGGCGCGGGCGCATCGCCCAGCTTGCCTTGCGTTAGCTCCCATAACACCTTTGGTAAGCAGATAATTTTATGTATAGTAGTTACACTTAGTTACACGAAAACTGGGCTGGCAGACTGTTAAGTCTGGAGTTTACATCAAGGAGTGTTAACTCCGAGAAAATCTCAAACTGAAATCTTTCTCTCAGGCAATCAGGTTTCCTCACGATGTTCTTCCTTCAGCATGTAAGCGAGTGATAAATTTAATTATTAATATGCACATGATGAACTCGAGACCTAAGTAGGTACTTGGCTGTCTAATGGCTTTGTACTAGGCTATCACTGCTTTAAGGTCCTATCAGTAGTATCAAAAGTATTTAGGGAGCCAGCTCATGTAGTTTCAAACAACAATTTTGACGAACCACTTTCACTCTTATTATCGAATAGCATACAGTCGAATGGCGGTCATCTGGGGTAAGGCTGATGAGTTTAAACTCCTACCTTGTCGACCTCGCTCTGGGCCGCCTCCTCCATCTCCTCTTCGTCCTCCATGCTGGACATGGTTTCATCGAGCATCTCTTCAATAATGCCGGCTCGCATCATCTCTTTGCTCAGTTCCTGCATCGTGGCCGCTACTTCGGGTAGACGGACCAATGCCTGCATTGCTTGCATAACCTGTGTAAAAGTGTTGAAAAAGAAATACAGTAAAATTGCTCCTTGAAAATGTGATATGTATGTAATTATGTAATATCATTGCCCAGTATCATAGGTACTAAATTAATATGTTACTTTATTCCTATATCCTTCTCTGTTTTCCTTCTTCTTTCTTCTTATTTTTCCTGCGCTAAAATAACTTTATAATCTTAGCATAGGAAATGCAAAAACAAATACAAAAAGATGTTACAAATTGTTTATTATTTATTCATGCTTCATAATTTAGCAAATTGTGTAAGGGCCTTTGCGCCCAAGGATAAATTTGCATTGTTTATAATTTGTAAATTGATTGGTTAATATTATACATCTAGTTCTAATAAAACATACCTCAGTTGACCTCTGCAATGACCCGGCAACTCGTAAAGTAGCTGTGAACAATATTTATTCTAATTAATGTCATTAACTACATTGTGCTCCTCTCAAAAAAACACACACCTTCAAATTGCAACCTTATTCATGTTATAATTATGGTTCAAATTTATTATTCCAATCTACAAAGACTTCCTTGTGCAGGTAAATAAATAGACGTCATGCTGTCTTAGAAATGACATACCCACACATAGGTTCAACATAACTTTTAGATTTACAGTTGTCTTTAAAACTTTTAGATAGTCTTTAAAAATTATAAAATGACCTTAAATCTTCCTTAATTTTCAACCAATTAAAATTTAGTGTTTTTTTTTCATAGGGCGATAAATAAATCAGTCCATTAGCAGGAACTATGGATGTTTACCTAATTGATTCTTCATTTGCAGCTGTACTGAATTCAAATGTGCTTTGCTAGTGTATATTTTACTGATAGCCTTCCGTGACCTGATGATCTCTTTAGCCAGTATTGTGCACACTTGTTTGTCATTCTTAGCAGCAGCTTCTTTCAGGGTTCGTTTGATTTTCTCCTCTTCTCTTTGTATACCTAAATGAAATAAAATATTTACATGTCATAAATCTTTATGTGGTCAGCCAGGAAATGCTGGAGCCATCTAGTAAAAAATTGTCTTGTAAAAGTGTCTTTAAAAAATCTATTCACAGAAATAATAGGTAGTATCATTTAATTAAAAAATAAATTTAATTATAATATGACATATTTAGATAAGTACAATTGTGATATCCCTAAAATTTGCAATGCCTGTAAATGGCTGCTAAGTTTTAAGCGCCACCCACTACCATTTTAATAAGACCAATTGTGAACACTTAGTGAGCAAGTAAATAATTTGAATTTGAATTATTAGTGGGAAATATTTCGTTGACTTCTGTAGTTAGTTATACGTAAACTATTTTTGGTGTTCTGGTAACAATAATAAATAACATGTTCATTAAAATTATTATTGGTTATAAAAAGGTTTTTCCTTTTTTTTAACAATCTGCAATCAGTAGTTTACTATAAGCAGATAGTTTGTGAGATTTTGTCAGGTCGAGTGCCTCCCCCAGCGAGGACAGCTACTCAGTATTTACTATAGTATGTCTTTTCTCTTGAGACGTTTTTGGTAGCTGCGCTTCATTAGATTCGCAGCAAGAACATTGGGGTGATTTTCCAGCCTCTTTTGATATTTTTCTGACGAGGCCTGCATTTCCTCTTTTACAGTGGTCATGTTTAGGTGTGCGTGGATTACGGAATTGGTAATAAACCATGGAAGTTGCGCTATTGTTCTGCATTCTTTGTAGTATGGCGATGCTTGAATTACTTGCACTGCCTCAAAGCTAAATGCCATAATTATGTCCAAGTTGGTTTTAATATAGACTTGTATATTAGGAGTTTGTTATCTATTGATAACTTGCTATTACGACCCAGCATCCAGTAGAGGTTTCTGTATTGTATATTGAGTTCTTCTCTCTTGTTTTTGATATGCGGTTCCAAGTCAGACGGCGATCGAGGTGCATGCCCAGGTACCTTACACTGTCTTTGTGTGGTAATGTGGAGTTTTCAAGGCATACAGGAGGGCAGTTTTTTCTCCGAAGTGTGAACGTAACCTGCACTGACTTTGTTGCGCTAGCTTTAATCCTCCACTTTTGAAGCCACTTTGTAATAGCGTCGAGACCCTGTTGTAATTGCTCTGTGGACAGCTCAGGCTGCTTGGTACTTGCCATGATGGCTGTGTCGTCGGCATATGTAGCAGTCATGACTCCGTCTACCTGTGGTACGTCAAAGGTGTACAAGGTATACAAAATAGGTCCCAGTACCGAACCATGAGGCACGCCTGCTCTTATACTGTAGAATTTTGAGGTAGACTCGGATTCTTTGACCTGGAAGATTCTCTCTGTGAGATAAGATTTCAGAAGGATGTAGTAGCTGTGTGGAAGACTTGTTCTTATCTTATAGAGAAGGCCCTCGTGCCAGACCCTGTCAAAAGCCTGCTGAATGTCCAAAAATGCAGACGAACAGTATTCCTTTTCCTCTAGAGATTTACTTATTTTCTCAACTACTCTATGTACTTGTTTGACAGTAGAATGTTTCTATCTAAATCCAAATTGGTGGTTTGGGATGGCATTACTGTTTTCCAGGTCGAAATTTGCCTTCACATTTTGAATTTATGTGTTTATGTCAGTGACACCTATTGAAAAGCAAGTTTTTCCTTCTCAACCAACATGACATGACCTTACCTATTAAATATCTTTTTGTGTTTTCCATGTTAAGATTTTAAAGTTATTTTAGCAAAGGAAAAATTTGACTGCAATATGTCTCTGTCTTAGTAATTTATTGTATTTATAATATAACTAGTTTTCCGCCCGCGGCTTCGCCCGCGTCAAGTTCGGTTATATCGCGTTTCCAAGAGAACTCTTCAAAAGTCCGAGATAAAAACTATCCTATGTTCTTTCTCAAGGTCAACTCTATCTCTGTACCAAATTTCATTAAAATCAGTTCAGTGATTTAGATGTGAAAGCGTAACAGACAGACAGACAGAGTTACTTTCGCATTTATAATATTAGTAGGGATAGTAGGGATTAAAAATATTTGTTATATCCAAGTCTTCTTAATTTTCAGATCCACAACTTAACAGTGCAAACCTTAACTACCATTACAAAGTTAATCAGATGTTGTTATATTTCAATTAAAATATTATTTACTAAGTACTTTACCAGTAAATAATGAACTAATCGCTTGGTACCAAAAAGTTGGTCATATAGTGAAGAACCAGCAAAAAATTTCAGACAATGCAGTACCTCAAAAAAGAGTGAAATCTTATTATTTAAGGCATCGAAACAACAACCACGACGTGTGCCACCGATATATCTCAACGGCGTAGTACTCAATGTCGTTAATAGTTTTAAATATCTGGGTCACATTGTCACTAGTGATCTACGGGATGATAGTGATATAGAGCGAGAGCGCAGGTCATTGGCGGTAAGGAGTAATATGCTCGCCCGCAGGTTCGCCCGCTGTACGGCAGACGTCAAAGTAAGTTTATTTAAGGCGTTCTGCCAGTCGTTTTACTCGAGCGGCCTGTGGGTGTCATATACAACCCGAGCCTATAATGTCCTGCGCGTACAGTACAACAACGCCTTCAGGATGCTGTTGCGGCTGCCGTGGCGCTGCAGTGCGTCTGGCATGTTTACGGAAGCCCGCACAGATGGCTTTCACGCTATCATGCGTAAGAAAGCGGCTTCCATGGCGCAGCGCCTGCATAGCAGTCGGAACAGGATTCTGAAATGATTGCTGAAAGGCTAGATTGCCCCTTCCAGAAACACTGGATGGAGCTGGGAATGGGCGGGCATAATTAAAATTAATTAAATAAACTACCTACTAACAATACTAATATAGAACATAAGCACAATATGTTACTAACAAATCACTACCTACCTACCTATGGACTGTAATGTCTGACAATAAAGTATATTATTATTATTCTCTTTATTCATTTATATATACATATTATTGATATTTTTAAATATTTAACAAATAGTATAAAAAGATTGTAATACATTTAAAAATATAAAAAATAGTAGCCCACTGGTATCGGGAACAGTATCCAAGCTACCGGTGGTCAGGGCCCCAGCGAGAGGAACCTCCTGACGATGCGCGCCGTGTCCAGGAGTACCGCCTTCTGCATCAGACCCTTGACCCAGCCTCCTAACGAAAGCCTCCTCAGATGTAAGTCGAGGCTCTTGGCTATTAGACCATTGGCTGAAACGACTATCGGCACAATGACTGCTGAATCCACATCCCACATGTCGACAACCTCGCGCGCCAAATCAAGATATTTACTTTGTTTATCTTTCTCAGCTTTCACGAGATTCTCGTCATGCGGGATGGTGATATCAATAATCATTGCGCGACGTTCTGATCGATCTATCACCACTACATCAGGCTTATTGGCCATAATAGTCCTGTCAGTGATAATAGATCGATCCCAGTATAAGGTGACATGGCCATTTTCGAGAACTGGGTCGGGCACATACCTGTAGTACGCTACCTCTGAGTCCACAAGGCTGTATTTCAGGGCAAGTTGTTGATGGATAATCCTGGCCACTAGATTGTGTCGGTGCAAGTACTCTGTGTTAGCTAGACGAGAACAACCAGAGATAATGTGACGGATAGATTCACCAGGACAGTGGCATGCCCGACAAATGTCAACTGTGCCATCCTTCACGATATACTTCCGATAGTTATTATTATTATTATTATAGTACCTAGCATTGCATTTCCTTGAGTAAATTATTGCAACTTTTTAAAGAAATCAGCTCTTATGATGAAATAGATACCAAGTTATTCAATTTTATGATTAAAGCAAAACATAAACACCTTTATTTTAAAATATAACTAATTATTGATTTCTGGCATTACACAAATACATATAATACATTGAAATAAAACTACTTTTTACGGATTTTATCACATTATATTAATACTATTAATAATCAATATAACATGATAAAATCCATAAAAAGTAGTTTTATTTCAATGTAACTAATTACATTGTAAATAAAATAAATGTGAAAGAACTAAAGTAGGCTTTAGTTGTGACCTTGACTTTGTAAACTACAGTCCGAATGATAATGATGATCATTGCCACTAAGACAAGACTCCAAGGATAACTTTCTAATCTGGTACCTACCAATTACTAACTTTTTAGTTGCATATTATGTGGTACAAGAACAATTTAACATACCTCTTATTTGTCTATCTAAGTTATATCCTTCTTTGCGTAGTTTATGGGACCACTCGTTCACCTAAAATAATAGGGAAATTTTCAGACAATACCATGAATATCTACCTGGTACAAAATATCTAAGATAGTCTAGTTAGTTGACATACCATTTCCTTTGGATTTCTTTCAGGCGACTTCCCAAAAAGACCCATTATGTACAAATTAAACTAATATTTTGTTCACAATTTATAGAAATGAATTTGTTTTGACTTTTTGACAAGCGATGACTTCATCCAAGACATTCCGTTACAAGGTTGATAAATTATTTGTTATTTTTTTGTTTTTCATATTTAATAACATCATTACGCAGAGAAATGCATCATCACAATATTATTATTAATTATGTATTCATTCTTCTTTGAGAAAACAAAATATTGACTGTAATCATTGGTTTAAAATTATGAATGTTGTAGTCATGTAGTGTCTGCAACTCTGTATGTCTGCATAGAATGGAGCACAAAAGTAATTTTTCAGACTACGCAGCAAGTTTAGATATACCATTACCATCACATTAACGGATGGAAGAATATCAAAGTAGTATTGTTCTTTTTTGTTATGATAAACCAATGTAATTAGTGTCATTCATTATACTATTAATTTAATTTTTTGAAACGGATCGTTGATAGAACTATGAATTTCAAAAATTACTTTCTTATAGTTTTTTCAATTCTGTGGAAAATGGAGTGCAGAAATTGCAGGCAATTGTTTTGACATACTATTAATGTTGCTGTTTTAAATAAAAGTCCATACATAAAAGGTAAATTTTGTAAATCTATCAGAGGTTGTTCAATATCTTTTAAGGTAACAATTTCAAAAGAAACATAACATTAAAGGTAATTATCATTCTTTTAAATAAATGGTACTGGTTTACCATTAATTTATTAATGGTACCATCATCAACAATACAAGCAACAAATAATAATAAAATGAAGGTTGAATATTAAGAAAAATAGCAATACTGAATATTTTTCAGTATCCTAAAATATTTGTTGTCGGTGCGAAATTTGAAACAATTTTCTTTTTGCTCGCAATAAATGAACTTTTAGTGACCTCATGTATGTTAAGACTTGTGAGTGATAAAGCAAGTGGAGAAGAAATTTTACGTTCATCAGATTAAACAAGGTAACTTAATTTTCTATCACAAACAACTCGCTCGTTTGCACGTCTTTTTATAGATGTTCTAATTTCGTGTAAACCTTTTGGATGCAACTGATGATGATCTTAGCCACTGTAATTTAGTAAGCGTTGCATTATTATGGTAGAAATAGGTTACCAATAATGTTATTAAAAGTTTTGAACTTTTGAGGTTATTTTGATTTGAAGATTTTATTATGCGCCCGGTTACTTACCGGGTACCGATGTATCAAAGCAAAGGCATGGTGTTGTTTTACACTTCCTTGGATGCATTCCTCATCACGGCTTATATCCATTCGCAAGCCATGTGATGAGCTTTATAAATATGTGATGCAAGAAAGTATTATTTATAAAAGTAATACCGTCTTTTTCAATGTTGCGTAAGATTCTTGCTTGACAATTTGTTTGCTACCTTTTTTCTTCTAATAAAAAAAAACCCGTCGGTTCTGTAACCTGTTGCAATCTTTTAAATTCAATATTAAATTGTAGTACTTACATTAGGTAGCTATTAACAGTTTGTAAAACACCTACCACCTGTTTGTATTTATTAATTTCAGTTCCCAATCAAAATGATTCTTAGGCAGTTTGTAATCCAATATTTCTATTATTGAACAAGCTTAAGACTCTGTAGATGCTGGACTTTTGTGCCTTGCTACACACACAAAAACTTATCTTTATTCACACTATCTATGTATACTTTAAACCATATCTAATATAAAATATATGAATTAGCGGTACAAAGGTACTTCTAAATTAATATATTTTAGTTATATGTATACAATTGAAATAAAACTACTTTTTACGGATTTTATCGCGTATATTGATATTATTAATCCCGACGTTTCGGACCCTTTACAGCGTCCATGTCACGGGTAGACGGTCTACCCGTGACCAGTTTTATTTCAATGTATAATATTCGCGTAAATGTCAGAAATCAATATATATGTATACAATTTTATTTAGGCTTTATTAATGCCTTTTGAAATACTACTACTAATCAACTACTGCAAATATAAGTTTGCAGTAGTTTGTTGATTTGTTCATACATCTAAGCAACAGGCTAGCTGTTACCTAGGGTCGTCTGTTCAGGCACTTAATTAAAAATGTTGTGAGAACACTATATTAATATATTTCAGTATATTTATGCTATATTATTCATCAGTTATGATGATATCTCTATGTCATTTCATAGTTGAGAAAATTCAACTTCATTAGTTGTAGGTTGAACAACCTATTAGGTCAACAATATCTTTAAGATGACAGTAGCAACTAAAGACCTTGACTGAAAAACCCTACGAAGAGCTCTGCTAATCTGATCACAGTATTTTGAAGAATGAATATACATGTTACTTCTTATTCTATTTAAAAAAATATGAACTTGTAGATAAATAAGTTCTTATTAAAATTGTGAAAGTTTCAAATTATGCCTGATAGTTTTCATGATTGTCGTTTTTTGGTTCCAAATTTGCGATATACAAAACTTCACAAATTGATTATAACATAATATATCATACAACCATAATCTAAAAAATAAAAATACATATTTACAGACGAACATAGAACCTCCTCCGTTCTTTTGTCTGTTAAAAATAGTCACATACCAAATTGTTAAGGAATTAAAATATTTTTCCAAATCATTAATAATACATTTAGATTAAGATCTCCAAATTAAAATCATTAGGCTCAACGAAACAATTATAATTACATTAAGATAGATAAAGCACAGGAACTGCTTGATATAAGCGGCAGTACCGACGTTAATTGAATATCACGCGATCTCCATTGACACTCATCAAACCACCAGTCATCTCAAGGAGTAGACGGATGTTAATGTAGTCGAGATGGTATCTATAGTATGATGACCTTTAATTCAATGAGTAGACACTATCAAACGCGTTTTGTTTGAAGCTTAACATTTTTTACGGCACTATCAGAAAATACTCCATACCTAATAATATCGCGTCATCACGTCTGCTCGTAAAACTGATGGCCGCTGGGGCAAAAAGGTTCTCGAGTGGAGACCACCCACCAGAAAGTGCAGCGTGGGAAGGCCTCCAACGAGATGGACGGACGACCTGGTAAAGGTCGCTGGAAGTCGTTGGATGCTGACGGCTTGTAACCGGTCCTTGTGGAAGTCTAGGGGGGAGCAGTGGACTTCCACTTAGTAGTGGACTTCTCTGTTCAGCAGTGGATTTCCTGTGGCTGACATGATGACGATGAAGTCTGTATTCCTACGAGGGGGCTCGTAGCTAAGTTGTAACTACGCTGATCCAGCGATCTGCAAGGTTAAGCTGCGCCAGCCGCGGTCAGTCTGTCGGTGGGTGACCATTCTTAAAATATCGAGACCCCTCCGTGTCTCGGAGAACACATAAAGCCGTTGGTCCCGGTGGTTGTTCTTTTCATTTCCATTGTAAATACATTAGTGGGTCGCGTTCAGGACCGGATAATTAGACATTCGACCTAGGCAATACGATTCTAGAGGTACTCCTCTCCTTTTTTAACCTTCCCAAAAAGAAATACTTATTCTCTCGGGGCAGTCTAAGAGACGCGGGGCCCATAGGCAGTTTCCTACTTTCTGGCTCTGATAGCGTCGGTCGGTGTGCTTTGCTTGCACTTGAGAATTTTTTTGAATATCGTTATTCGATCTTTTGGCCTTTCGGTACTATTGGGTACATAATCATTATAACCTTGGACTTCGAGCCTGTTGGATTTTAAGGTAAGTATATTAACCTTGTGATTAATTATGTAACTAAATATATTATTTATTTGTATCACCTATGTTATCCTTGGCCTCAAAAAGTCGAAATAAAATTCTAAACTCTTTGTCTCGTATAAATGTAGTTTACAGTAAAATAATAGTCATAATGAAAGGCAAACAAATTTATTTAAAATCCTTACTAATATTATAAATGCGAAAGTAATTTTGTCTGTCTGTTACGCTTTCACGCCTAAATCACTAAACCGATTTTGATGAAATTTAGTACATACTTCCATGCGGATCCAAAATGCTACCACTGAACCACTGCGCCAACCGAGCCGTTATTAGAATTGCAGTCATTATCGCAATAACACAATGAAATTATTGTAATCATAAACTAAGTATACCGCAATGCCTGGACGTTGTACCCTTGGCGACTTATTTGTTTTAAAACATTCTCTGTGCGTAAGTAGGTCCTTTATCTTAGGTCAAGCATGCTCACTACTCGTGTCAATTACCTAATTATCACTATATAAAATGACGCAAAATGATATCTCATTGGAGATCTGCACAAATTATGACGCCATTGCCAAGTCCTACATAGTTCTATGTTAATTAAAGCATTTGTTTATTTAGCCTATTTAAAAATTTCGACGCATTTTGTGATAACACTGTTTATATTAAAGAGATTATTTCGTTACCAAGTGAATTCAATTCAATAATTTGTTTTTTTTTTATCGGAGCAGGCATGCCTTAGTAAATGTACACAAAGAGAACTAGGTCAAAATAGTAATCCGTTTAAAAAGGATCGGTTTGTTTTAGGAAACGAGCCTGCAAAAATAGACTTCGTAGCATGAATATCGTAGATAGGTCTTGTTGAATCTTTGAATCGAGAAATCTAGAAACAAATCTTACAGGACCCATTTTGAACTTATGGAAAGGGCGCAGATTGACGACTTCAAAGACATCGCCTGAAGATTAAAGAATCCTCTTAGAAAAAAACAATAATTAGTTATATTTTATCACTAAACCCATGAAAGTTATAATTACTTGGATTTGGACAGAGCCAGATAGATCTCTATTTGTTATTGAATCATATTAATCAAGCTCTAATATAATTTTTATTATAATGTCTTTATTTATGAAAACAAACTTTAGTTTACAGATTAACAATAAATGTGAGGCACATTTCCTATTGTTTTGTCAATTGACATTATTCATACCGATTGCTTATGACTTTACACAATCTACATAACATTAGAATAGGGTTGCCAAGCGGACAATTTAATTAGATTCATAGTCAAATCAACTTTAATAATTTTCACTTATTTGTCATAAATTGAATAAGAGAAATTTATATATTTTCTGGGCCAAGTGACATTCATTTATATTTCTGTTCTTGCACTGCTAAATATCTCTTGTTTAAACAATAACAGTAGTGCTGTAAGGTGAATTATAATAATAATATTACCGCATCCAGAAAGTTCAACATAGCCTAGTAAAGTAAACCTGCCAGCTAGTGAATCATTACCAAGTATTTTTTGACATCACGCCTAGACACCCCACATATACGCTTAGCTTTCGTATTTTTTTACTTAACTGTAATCTCCTGGATTGCTACTTGTTAGGCAGCACCCCTAAAGCACTACGACATGTGAGTAGAACATTTCACAATGCGTCGGCGCAGGGCGGAAGATTGCGGCGTACGCGCACCGCGATCGTTTGCGAAACATTCGCTAATGTCGCACACCGTAATGCGTCTTGGATGACACCATCATTCGATTCGGTTACCATCATGATTCCTTTGAATAATGACTGATGGTAACCAAATCGAATGATGTTTCATTTCACCAAGATCAATATCATACAAATTTAAGACGGATGTCTTCAAGCTTACTGTTGAAAATCATTGCAAGATGTTCTCAGAAAATGGATGAATGTAACTGCCTGAGGACCGTGTGTACAGGCCTATATGAAATTATGGAAAATATCGATTGTTTTAAAAAATTAAACTAGTGAAGATTTATTCTTGATTCATATTATGTTATCCAAGGCTTTGTTGGTTGTTACTCTAGTAATTAGGTATACTAATAGAGCTTTCCTCCAACTATTATAATATGCTCTTTAAGACACTAGTCATACTAGATCATTCGGAAATAGGAACCCTGCTAGGCTAACGTGCCCTTCACGAAATATTTTTGTCGTCACATAGCTCGTGCGTAATGTACGGCTAAGGACGAGATAGCGTCTTGTCGTTTTAGTAAACTACTCGTCAATACTTTTAACATAATAATAATTACTTTTCAGGCCAATTTTAATATCTGTTTTTTAATTTATTTTCGGTTTTATTCAACTTTACTTTTTGTATGTTTTGAATAATTATTATACAACCAATAACAGTATTGAAAAGCCGTGCATGCCTATGTGACTTATGTGCATAGAAAAACTATGTGTAAGTATCATCTATCTAAAATATATTCTTAATAGGTGTTGGTGAGCCTTATATCTACTTAATTATAAACATTTAACAGCAGGATGATTCAGGGTAAATACGAAACACAGACGCAATAAATATTATGTATGTCACCTAAATAGTTCCTACTATTCAGTCGTCCTATGAAATGATTTTGAAACAATGGCCTATTAACTACGTATGTAAATTAAACTTTAATTACATACATGTTATGTAGATACATGTTAATGACATTACCTTTGTTTGGTTCCTGGTGTAACTAAGAAAAGCGGTGGACCTTTTTCAAAATCGTTTTTTTAAATTTTCATTGATGATAGATACCTTGAGCGAACAAATTCCACGACAGGCTCTGCTAAGTCACCCACAATCTATTACATATCTATCAATACATAATGTATGCTAATATTATAAAATTTAAAAGCATTCAAGTCAAAAATAAGGTATCTACATACACTACCACGCCTGTATTCCACGGAAGGTAGGCAGAGATGTTTTAAAGTACACCGATAGTACTTGGTGTAATGGGCTGGCCACATGTAATACGAGGCCAACCCATTGCCATTAACCGGGCACAAATCCAAAATCCGAGCTGCTACTGGGACTACCATTAGGATAAGCCTAGTGATCCTAAGAGACAATCAAAACTATGTAATGTGGATGTGTGTATGTATGTGTGTGAATGAGACAGGTAATCATATTTTCCTAACTCCGCACCGCTTCATTTTCTCTGCTTCTATTAATCAGAACTTGTATTAAACAAAACTATACTGTTACGGATGCATTCTTAATACGAAATGTTAGTTTTACTTAATAAATTAAATAATAGTAGTTAATAGATTTCTACAGCTTTACATTTGGGCGCGAGTTCAAAAGAATCATGGACACAAAAATTCATTAGTGCGTTTGGTGCTACCGTACTCAATGTAAACAGAACTGTTTGTATGTGTGCCTGATAATATATATTATAACACACATTGATATTACTGTTGTCGTGTTAGTACGTCTGATACGTTCATGTGAAAGTGTTCCACGTGATTTTTATCAAAAACTATTAAATTCTCATTTTTTCCTCCAATTTATACAGTCTCAGTTTGGTACAGAAGACAGTAATTATTAACTTTTCCTGTTGATTGATTATTAATTAAATTTTCATAAGATTAAGGTGTATACTATCGCAGCTACAGGTGCTAGAGATTTTCTCGATGGCGGCGTGTGAAGTCTGCCTAATCCTTCTCGATATGAGAGGGGACCCTTGCCCAGCAGTGGGACAGTATTGGATTGATGATGATGATCACAATTACTATAATCAACTTTGTATGTTATTCTATCTACCTATTTCCCTGTGTTAACCAACCCATAAACAATTCAGTGTTTACTATATCACACTTAATACGCCGTACATATTTAAAACAACATGGCACGACAGCATTCCGCAAAAAACTTCTAAATATATCGTTAGGGACGTCACTACGTTACGAAATATCTTTTGTAGACATTCTATTTTTAAATTATCACAGACATAACTGCCGAAAAATTTTATCTTTGCGGGTTGAACTTGTTATACGAATTATTAAAATCTAGCACCTGATTTCATACCATTAACTGGTAAAACTAGTATGATTTTTTCATCATTATCATAATTTTCTAAAACGTCCACTGCTGAACAAAGGTCTCCACCATAGATTTCCACAAGGTCCGATTTTATGCGGCCTATATCAAATGCTCCCAACGACCTTTACCAGATCGTCTGTTCAAATTCAAATTTATTTCTTGAGGTTTTATAAGATGTTGCATGAAGAAATATAATAATTTGTTCTATGTCCCGCCGAAAGGCATACGAATTATTCACGTCGTCCGATTCTGAGTTTTCCGGTTTGTGGTCTTCTCTCGAGAGTGCATAGCCCCAGCGGACATCAGTTCTACTAGCTATGCCTCGATGGAATATGATTAGTCATGAAATACAAAGAACGGCCTTTCCATTCATGATTTGCTACAAACAAAGAAAAAATCTTCTGTAAGGAAATTATTTTCATTTGTACGACGATGAAACAAGGAAAGCATTACCTAATTTAATTTAATACCTATCGCATTTTAATTTGTTTTGCCTATATAATTGTTCAGGACTTTTGAACTTAACCTCTTATAAATTGGAAAACATTTGTGTAAATCAACAATTTATATTATAATTATATTCGCATTGTATGCATTTGCACGGTAACTCACGTGACAAATACTATGTTTGTTTTTCGCGATGATTCATTAAAGTTTTTGTAGTCTGTCGACTTGTACTTGTTATATTAACCAGTTATAAAAAGGAAGAGGTTCCCAATTAATCTGGTATTTTTTTGACTATCTTACCTCCAGATAATAATTAAAAAAAATATCTGAATAGATTAAAATTAATATGGAATAATGAGTTTACTTACGAAATTATGTTTTTTTTTAATATACACGAATAAACGCTGAAATAGTGGCTGATAGTCAGAATTACGTACCCTAATGAAAATTATAGCTATGTTGTACGACCGTTATCATGTTTTAATCAGTTATCAGCTAATTAGCAACGCAATAATTCGACCCATGTGGTTTACTATTAAGATAATACTGATTGCAAATTTTTGCGATATGATTACATACTTAATTAGCACCTTTTGAATAAAATTCACATTTTTGTATAAAAAAAAAACAGACTTCACACACTATACATCATAGGATGTACCCATTATCTTTTGCCACTGTGTTGATCTGCGGTGTTCACATTCATGTCTCCACGCCAGATGACCTGAGGCAGTGCACGAGTTTTGCAGTGAAATGATATTATTTTGATTAATATTAATTTCTGTTTAAGATAGATAATTATAGAGATCTTAAGACATATCTACAAGACAATATGTGTTTATTATATCCTACCCGTCTATAGAACGCCGCTTGGAACAGACTTGAAGGTGTCTAGAATTGCAGCTTTGAGTTGATCTGCCCAGTGTGTATCATATTCATCATCAACCCATGTACTGTCCACCACGCTGGCCTAGCGCGGGTTGGCAGCCTTCACAAGCAATGGAGAAAATCTCAAAGATGCAAGTTTTTTCCCGATGTTTTCCTTAAATTAATTAATTATTAATACGCACATTATTTCGAAAGAGTTGCGTGCTTTGGATTTGAATTCGAGACCTTTGACTTGGCAGTCCAATGGTTATATCACTTGGCTATCACTGCTTTTCACATGTCATGTGGATCATATTGTTAACGGGCTATTTTGATAATGATTCATTCCATGCTTCCATATAATTAGAGCCTCTGTTATATAAACCTAGTAAAATTGTTTAGGCCTAATTTATGTCATAATCTGGTCGTGCTTAGGGAAGGGAAACCTTCAAAAGGCTACCGGTCTACGGGGGTTAGACTGGGGAGTGTGGAATTCTTACCCAGTAAAACCACCTCTGTGGCCACCATCAGCACGTAGAGGGGGGCACTGTGTCCTCTTAATAGACCACCCACCTATGCTACACTAACCTAAGAACATCGCACATATGGTAGTAAATGACGTTTTGATTAACGTGTTCAGCAACTACATTCATGCTCTAAAAGAAGAATCACTGTTTCTAGATAATTCTTCAACTGAGACCAAATATGTTAGACTGTCGATAAATGTATGCAAAATGTTTAAGTACTTAAAGTACTTGTTTCGTCAATAATACAAGCAAACGTAGTGTATGTATACTAATTAGTACGCAGTATACGAGCTCTCATACTATTTTGGAGGTTAGGAATGTTTAGCCGGATTCGGGGTTCGGTCAACCCAATGTCATACTAATCGGGTCCAAAGTACGTCCAATCTTATCATATTAACTTCTAAATAACATGTTTTTTAAATATCCCCAATATTCATTAATCTTATCGAAATCTTCACCAATATCTGTATCTAAGCGAAAAGGATAAAGAAAGTTTGTACTCATGTCTCCACACGTTTTCCTTTTCACCCAGAAAACGCATCGGATTGACGTCAATTAATCTAGGCACGTTGCTTATCTGGAAATGTTTATATTATTATTAAAATGTCATATTTATCCATTTAATCCTCCGAAGATAATATCGATAATACTACACCTATACAAATAATTTTTTTTTTTGCAAAAACCCGGACATTGGTCCGGCTTCAAATTCTAGTGTTCCAATGTCCAAATTTTTATCTGCTGATCAAAGTTCAGCTATTTGTCCTTGTCTGGTTATATTACAGTTTTAATTGTACTTTTTAAACATTTTATTTACCACATTCTCGCTTGTTTAGAACCTGGTACATGCCAACTTGGAACGGACGCTTCTGCGATAAGGGTTCAGACATAATCGGAATATATCGGCGAATTGCAATAGAGGAAACATGCAAGGTTTATAAAATTGATAAATAAAATTGTAAATATTATTTTATCTTTGCCCTCCGTTTTTCTTCATTACCATGATGTGTTTACGAGAGATACCAACGTATCTCTGTAATGAGAAAACACTCATCTTTTGGCATTCTTTGATTAGAGTTGTCTAATCAATTAATGCCAATAGATGAGTGTTTTCTGAGAAAATTTACAGCACTTAAAGAAATAGAATTAAAATGATTGTTGATGTTTAATACGGTCAAGTGGTGTTATAATCGTTACGTCCGATAAATTTTCGAAAAAGGTCGCCAAAAATTTCGTTCAAAAATTAGTTTTTCAACAATATAACTTCTAACAAATTTCGAAAGTAGAATTACACACTGAAAGTAGAGGAAACTTAATTTTCAGTCAAAATATCGATATCTAATCAAAATGATACATTATATTTACGTATTTATGTAAATAGATCTTTTTACATGATGTTTAGACTTTTGGACACAATGCAGGGTCTGAAATTTATAATTGATTCCTGATAGAGTTGCACATAGTGAAAGGTGGACCCAGATAGCTTTATTTTTATAATACACTTGCTGTGCCCGGTGGTTTCACCAGCCCAGATTTTTCCTTTTTACGCGGCTCCTATTGGTCGTAGCGTGATGTTATACAGCCTATAACCTTCGTCGATAAATGGACTATCCAACACAACAATATTTTTTCAATTCGTACCAATATTAGTATAGATAACACATTGGACAGTTATCCCATTATTATCTTTACCTTCAATGTCATCATAATGAGTGCGTGCCTATAAGCAGAACTGCCAAGGGCATAATTAAGAGCCGGCAACCATCTATCAGCCGCCCAGAATTATAATAAATAATAGCGTACTTTATAAACTTGTTCTTGTAAGATTCACAGGTTTTTTTTCGAGCACCTGTGCTTTTATGAAGTGAGCAACAAGGCTAAGTTCGAGACGTAATTGAGTATGTATGGTCCTGAATGAAATATTTTTAATGATTTTGGTGTTTGACTTTGCAAATGGTTTCTAATTATTCGGTATTGGAGAAAGTCAACAATATTTGGACCTGCAAAAATGATTCTCTCGGTATTTTATTTTTTACCTTTTTTTCTGGCCTCTGCATATCGCAATTTGTTGCTTCTAACTAGTAACTGACAATTGTTTGGACTTCTAATAATGATAACGCTGATATTTTTAATACTTTACACTTTTTCTAATAGACATGAAATACATAGGTATATGAAGAAGGATAATCTTAATTCGAAAATACATTATCTGCCTTGAGCCGTGTTGTGTTCCCAACGGTGAGCAAGGTTGCCAGTGCTCCACGAGGAAACGTTGTGATGGCAGTGAGGGGACTTTGACCCTTATACTGCCAATCCAACTATTCCTCTTTCGTTTTACAGTGTCGGGAACGCGTAAGTGATACCCTTGCAAGCGTCTATAGGCTACGGTACCTAACCTCTTACCGTCAGGTGGGCCGTATGCTTGTTTGCCATCTTAGTGGAATAAAAAAACATTATGTAAGTAGCAGTTATTGTTGGAAGTAACAAAACATCTAACACTTATGTTTCACTTCTTCACTAGGGAACGCTGAAAAGACCTCAAGGTGCCAATTTAACATCATTAGGTACAGTGGCTCTATTACACCACATGCATGCAATTATATTGTTTCGTAAAACCGCACAAGCCATTTTAGTACCTAATACAAGTATTAAAGCTTAGGACGTCGCGAAAGTACCGTGACTCCGGTGGTGAAGAAATTACAGTCTTAACCGTTTATTTTCTTTTAGCAATACGTGGGAAAATGGCCGGGCATTAGACAGATGGAAGACATATATTTGTGTATATGGAAATTTATACTAACCCATAACTATTCAAATCGGTTGTAAACTATTTGATTTCGTTAATGAAAGAATTAAAACAAATGTATGATAATTCTAACGAGGTCGACAAAGGAAGGCTAGTATTGATTTCATTTTTCGCTGTCTTATTTTTGGGGACAAAATAGCAAAAATGATTCTTTAAGAGTAGTTGCCGACTGTGCCCCTTAGATTACGGAGCCTTGCACTTTTATATGACCTCAAAACTCAGTATAGTATGCACTTTTGCGTCATTATTGCAATTCTTTATCTTGATTACAAATACCATATTGATATTCCGAAAGAATATTGGTTCATCATATCATACATATGATATTATTATTCTGATTCTGATTCATATAGAATGCTTCTATTTCTATCTCCCAAGGTAAGGATGCAAGACCTTTCATCACCATCCACAGCCTGATTACCCACTGCTGACTTTGGACCTCTCTTTGCTTGCCACCTCTTATTGGATTCTAATCTTATCATATATAATATTTATGTGACCAATAAATTCTTTCTTACATTCTTCTTCATTTCTTACAAGACCTTTATTACCTATTGATTCATAATATATCTTATCGGAACTAGTACTTATAATCTTTTTTTTTCTCTCGTATATCTTTTGCTGCAGTATAAAACATTATTCGATACTTAATGTATACCACATTATACGTTCAGTACGTATAATCTATTTAGTACCTATAGGTCAGTCCTCGATGTTGCATGACAGGAACATTCAAGAGCTCCAATTACACCAGTGTCAACCAATTGCCTGTACATTGGTAACTAGGATGACAATTGTGTGCCGTTTATGACCACTTGCACGGCATCCCTGGAAATTGAAAGAATCTAAAATAGTCCTGATACCGCAGGAATTGAACGTTTCACTTTAGATTCTAGCTCCTTAATCTTAGAAGGCTTGTTATGGAAATCACAAATACCTACAAAGCTGTTAGAAGATAGCTTTGTAGTCATTTGCAGACAGAAATTGACGTTATTAATGTTCCAAAGTAAGCGAATATTCTGAAAATGCTGTTGTGTTTAGTTTAGAACAATATTTTCCAAACAGTTCATGTTTTGAAAATATTTTTCTTATTATATGGTGTCAAAATGTCTATTTGGTTCCTTCACATATTGAATGGATGAGTAACGTATTAGACAGTGACGGTTCGCATAATAGAGGTCTCCTTGGCCATACGACCACCTATGACAATCGTTAGTGGTAGAGAGAAGCCTGAAAATTGTGTATCCTTCGGATATCGGTATTGCCCAGGAATTGGGTTGTGGAGGTCTGATGGCAGTCGCTTCGTGTAAAATAGAAAGAAAAGAAAATGTATTAGTAGGACACCTGAATTACATAAAACAGTAAATACAGCTTGCAGTAGCAGTTGTAAACAGTAAAGCTACAACTAAAAGCATTCAAGTGAACCTTACAAATCGGTCCAATCTCAGCAAAATTGCCGAGTTGCCAGTTAAGGCAAAACGACGCTGGTCTCCGATTGGACCGGTTTGGCGTTGCCACAGCACAGAATTTAAACAAAAAGAAAAATTATGTATACCTACACAAAAACAAACTATAACTACGTTCATATTATTATAATGAAGTTAAACAAAAACAAAAACTTAAATACATTAAAACTAACAATAAAACATACTATTTTATTTGGACTATCCAAAAAAAAAAATACTGCCGCATCTGGCTAGACTGAAAGCCAACCGTCGTTGGGAAAAGGCTAGAAGGATCGAGATTTCGTTGATTTAAAACTTAAACCCACTGTCGTTGGGAAAACACTATAAGGATCGAGACTTGTTGTTGATTTGAAACTATCCCTCTTCGTGGGTATGCGTGGTAAACCTAATCAATGTCCAATACAATCAATTAAATAAATTCAATCACTATTTCGTTTTGTGCAACCGTTACAGACAAAGTCCATCAGATAAAGGGTCACGATTGAGTTCATTGTGATAATGTTGTATTTAGTGTTTATGTAACTCTAGTGTACATATTAAATCATACTAGATTATTTATCATTTATTTAATTATTACAGCTACGTGGAATAATCTACAAACTTACTTGCTACTTTACTGTTAGATAGGTAGATTAGGGGCAGAGTTTTAGGTACAGACGCCAGCAGGTCAAGCTGTCCAAAACTGTCAAATTTTCCCAATTGAATATGGACCTTATCTTTTTATGTTAAAGTTGAAAATAAATCAAAGAAATTTGACAGATTGTGGTAGCTTGATGTGCTGGCCTCTGTACCTAGATTTTACTGCCAAGGAGAGGAACTCATTGCCGGCCCTATGTGTTTCCGGATAATTACAATCTGGCAGTCTTCAAGGCTCTAGTGAACAGGTTTTTGCTGGATAAACGTGCTCGGTCGTAGACAGCACTATCGCTTACCAACAAGTGAAGTAGCGGTCAAATGTAGACCCATTGAGGAAACAAAGAAATACAACAGACTCTCCCTTCTGGTGCCTCTGCAATTACTGGAGGTTGGCAATCAAAACCGACTATGGCGCGGTGGAAAAGGTCAGCATCACTCCAAATACAGAATAACATACTAACATAACCAAATAACGATTCACTTTCCTCGGGCAATGGAAATGAAAATTCTCATTAGGAGCTCAGAGGTTGGGTTTGTTCTGCCCGGTTAATGGCAAAAGGCTCGCCACCTGTTACACGGAGCCTAAAACATACCGGGAAACTGTTTTAATATCGGTTCACCTCTGCTTAATATTTGGGATATTCCAAAAGTTTAAGCAGATACCACCATTATACCAACTCAAATCATCAATCAAAATAAATATATACTTGTACAGGTTAGATGCCCAATGTGAAAACCTGGTAGAAAGCCATGAGGACATCTAATGAATCGATAGATACCATGGTATGTTGTTACCGTCTTACATAAAAGCAAGTTTATCAAGTGATGGAATTAATAACAGGAGCTTTGTGTTACTCTTGAAAGGAGTAGTGTGGTATGAATATGTTCTAATTCCAATTGGGTACTTCGGGGATCCTGCGAGGGACATTCCCCTATAATTGATACACATATAATAATCTACTAAGAAAATATTAATTATTAATTATGCAGTTATTATAGAGGTATATTTGTTTATATACGTATTATTATTTAGCACATTACTCTTTGACAAACGAACCTCAATAACGTTGAAATTTAAAAAATTATATGAATTAAGTTCAAATTTCACACGACTAGCATAAATTAGACTACATAAGACACATGCATAAATTAGACTACATAAGACACACATGCCTAAATTAGACTACATAAGACACACATGCCTAAATTAGACTACATAAGACACACACTAGCATAAGATAGTGTTTTTAATCAGCTTCTATTCTTTATAGCTATAAACGTTGTTAATAAATGTTGTTAAATTAGAACGTAAGTACACGCATCCATCCATATTATAGTAGATAAATATATTCATATTCTAAAGTAACTAGGTATCTATTTTTATTGCAAAATTATTGCCCTACGTCAATGCCTTCTGTACATCAGAAGGTATTGACGGTTGATCTCACATCATTGTGTCTCGTTGACCTATTGAGACTAAATAAATGTATAATTGGTTTACAGTTCTACTAATATATTATATATATTTTCTTGTTTCGTAAATAATAATAATAATTATTATTATTTATTTATTCAGATAACATAATCCAATAATGGTTAGTAACAATTCACACTAAATACAAAATAAATAAATAATAAATACTAAAGAAGAATTAAAACAAAAATTCTAAACATCCCGAGTGGAGATGTACCCCGAGGGATCCCGAAAGGAGATGGCTGGACGAACTAGACCTATATTGGAAGGATTGGCCGCAGAAGGGTTTAAACCGAGACGAGTGGAAAGAGATCAGTGAGGCCTTTGTCATGCAGTGGGACGAAAATGGTTGAAAAAAAAATAGACTACCTAAGTCTATTCAAAAAAGACAATCTCCAAATCTAAGATGATAAATTAATGACCTAAATGAGGACCTCGCGGATAATATACAAAATATGTCCCCAAGAGTCATGTTGGGCCGACGTACAGAGGTCCGGCACATGAAACTACCACAATCTTTGATTGATTTTCAACTTGTAACACAAAACAATAATTTGACAGTTTTGGATAGCTTGACCTGCTGGCGTCTGTACATTGTGAAATCTGTCTGAACGAGTTATACATATACAATGTGCATTTAAATTATTTCCCATCGACTTTATCGATCGAGAATGAACAACTAGCCTTATTGTTAGTCATTCTCATTACATATGTATCACTATGCAAAAGTAGTATCAAGGATTATCGTGTCGCTCCTATCCACTATTACCTAAATATTTTTTGGGACCAGGCTAGATCGCTAGCTCATGCTTTAAAGTTAGAAGATTGAAATTTCCTTTCTCTTCTCAGGTCATTTAACTGAGCTTTACTTAACTCTATCCCCACTGTGGTCTTTACTCTTAGGTGATTAACTTGTAACAATAACCGTTCATGATAACAAGAATGTCATTACTTGTACTTAACACTTACATATTGTTAGTCATAATGATTGCATTATTGGAAAATTTATAACAGCAACGCTTTGTTCCAGAGGCAAAGATAAGATAAATTAATTTTAATGTGAAGAGAATTTACATTTTCGTTTCAAACTCTTCGGTAATGCGTCCCAGCTTTTGGTTTTGCCCGTGGGATTTATATTGATGACATAAAATCGTTCGCATAATTTGCATTGCATTTCATACCTAACTTAAACATCTATCTCGTCTAGCGTTTAGCCACACGTTGTCTAATTGAATCAAATCATGGGGCATGATAGCAGTGACAGCCTAGTGATATGACCATTGGACTTCCAAGTCTTCCAAGGTCTCGAGTTCGAATCCAAACCTCTGACTTTTCGAAATTAATTATCACTCGCGGTGAAGGAAAACATCGTGAGGAAATCTGCATCCCTTAGAAATTTTCTCGACGGCGTGTAAAGTCTACCAACCCGCACTAGGTCAGCGTGGTGGACTATAGCTTAATCCCTCTCATTCGGAGAGGAGACCCTTGACCAGCAGTGGCATAGTATGCTTTGATGAATCGCTCTCAAACGGCCACAAATCACGCCACGTGGCCATCACAATCTGACCTCCTACTGTATAAGCTTTATTTTTTTAATAATTGTTATTTATTACAAAAAAAAATTACACTGAGTCTCCTTATATTATGTAGTAACTTATTAAAACGTCTAAGTAGTGCTTTGGCACTCTTACTAGGTATACGCTGTATCACGAATGCAATAACCTTCCTCCAGACCGATTAATTGATACTGTAGGTATACAAACTTACTTTAATTATGACAACTTAATATTATATAATAATATGTATAATTGGAGTAGACAAGAAAATTTAAAAACATAACACATGTATACTTATACCTTTATTTTTTAAACAATTGTGTGTGTGGTGAGAGAGTGTGTTTGTGTGTGCGTGTATATGCTTGTGTGTGTATACATTGTATTAGTGAGTGTATGTTTGCTACTTTACGAGTTGTTTTCGAACATTGAGAAGTCAGTCCATACTTGAAATGCATTGGACGATCTGCAGCCGCACGCAATAAAATTTATATCATGGGTCTTCAAAAAAGGCCATGTTAGCTCCCTCAGGTTTCGCAGGGCGCCAATTAAATTCTCAAAATTAACTGTATCTAATAATATTAAGCTAGCAAGCAAACAAAAAATGCAAATATGTATACCACCACAGTACCACAGCATTCAAATATTTAGCTACTATATAATATAATACTTAGTAGGTACAAGAATACTATGTATTTACTGTAAAACATTTAAATAATATGTGTATAATTGATCAACAAATAAAACATAATATAAAATAAGGATTATTTGAATTGGAGGGAACCCGTCGAGGTAATTGGAAAAAATGGGGGGAGACCTTTACTCAGAAGTGGGCTTGTACTGTAAGCTGCGTACATTTTAAAAATATCAATCAGTATAAAAAACAAACAACATTTACATAATCATACTCACATTATATTAATGTAATAAATGCTTTAAACGTTATGCCTTTGACAAATTGCAGGTTATACGTCAACTTACGATAAAAAATGTTTGTCTTTTTTTTTTTTTATCATTAATAAATCATTACTTAATCGTATTAAAACTAAAAAGATGGATGTTAGTATTAATAGATTATCCGGTGGATATAAATTTAATATTATCAGACGGCTTATTATAGTGACCGGACAGTGTATGAAAGACAAATAAAATATAATAAAATTCTCGTGTCACAGTTTTCGTTGCCATACTCCTCCGAAACGGCTTGACCGATTTTGATGAATTTTTTTGTGCTTATCGGGGAGGTCTGAGAATAGGCCAACATCTATTTTTCATACCCCTAAATATTTTTTTTTATGGCAAAACAACGTTTGCGGGGTCAGCTAGTAAAATATAACGGAATTAACTATTCTAAATCCTATCTTACTAATATTGTAAATGTGAAAGTGTGTGAGGATGCATGGATGGATGTTTGTTACTCTTTCACGCTAAAACTACTGAAGTATTATTATTTATACATCAGAATAACATAAGCTATAATTTATAACGATTTTGAGTTAATTAGCCAAATTACAAAGATAATTTAAAGTAACTTTTCCACGCGGACGAAGTCGCGGGCAGAAGCTAGTTAGTACAGAGGCCAGTACATCAAGCTACCACAATCTGTCAAATTTCTTTGATTGATTTTCAACTTTAATACAAAATGATAAGGTCCATATTCAATTGGGAAGACAGTTTTGGATAGCTTGACCTGCTGGCGTCTATACCTACTAAATATTAAAAATCTGAAAATGTGTATGTTTGATACTTTCTAATGCCTTTACTACTCAATTAATTACACCGAAACATAGCGTAGACGCAGAAGGATAAAATACTTTACATCTCAGATAAAAGCTTAGTGTTTCTAGGAAAATTATTGAATAAAGTCAAGTAAAGAATGCTTGTGTACAGTAAACCCGCACATTGAAGCAGATACTATAGTATACGCCAGGTCTCTTACAGAAAACTATATTGAGTGATATCTGTTATAAGTATAAATATACTAATCTTAAGTTCGAATCCAAGGCATGCACCTCTGACTTCATGATTGGTGAAGGAAACCATCGTGAGGAAACCTGCATGCCTTAGAGATGTGTGAAGTTTGCCAACCCGCACTAGGCCAGCGTGGTGCACTATAGCCTCGTCCCTCTCAATCTGAGAGGAGACTCGTGCCCTGCAGTGGGACAGTATATGGGTTGTTGATGATGAAGATCGGTTTTGGATCTGCCAAAGCTTGGACGACGAAATTCATTGAAATTAAGTTTAGAATTTCTGCAACTGGGTTCTAGTGTAAAATAAAAATTGGAGAGGAAACCAGTAGGCTTGTATCAAGAAAAAAGTTTAAAGAATATTACATTTTCTTTAATTTTGAGACTGTTTAACTGTCAGAATTGAATCCTAATAAGGGTTCCCAACGTTTTCTACAAAAAATATAGTATACCAAAAACTATTAATAGCTGTTGCCCGCGGTATCACTCGCATCCCAAACGATTTCTTGAGTCCAAAATAGTCTATATACAAAACATATGGATGTACCAAATTGCATCAAAATAGGTTCAGCGGTTTAGGCGTGAAAGCTTAACAGACAGACAGATAGAGTTACTTTCGCATTTGTAATGGAGGTTGGAGCAAAATAAACAGTACCTATCTTGAAAAAAATCAGTAGGTAAGTACATACCTACTTATTTTAGACTGTACGGTTGTCCAACAACAGCACAGTATTAGTACTTTATTTTTACTGAACAGTAAACAGCATTAAAGGGCAAAATAAAGTACCTATACCTAAGTATGGTTGGGAATCCTAGCTATATGTATATAGCAGACTGAAACCAGTAGACTGTAATAACTAGACCGGTGTTAGCGTTCCCATTATTAACCAACGCTGTTGTTTTCTAAACCCAATATAAACATTCCACGTTGCTCCATTTATTGAAATTATTTACACCCGCTCAAGGCAAGAACATTGGAATATTTATATAAAACTATGTTTCTATGCGTCGGAGAGTACGTTAAGCAGTCGGCCCCAGTTGTCATTCGGAAACCTGTGAACCCGAAAAACCTGACAACCAGGTTAACTAGAAATTGAATTGCGGAATTGACGAGGTCCAGTGATTGCTGGACCACAGCCTGTGATGGTCGCGGCGAATTTTGTGGATCCCATGGCCATGACTACAGGGCAGGTGAAGGAAAGTGCGGTTTTTAGTCGGTACGAGTCCGACATACCCTGCTACCTCCCCGGGAGGCAGAGGATCCATGAGGGTTTTCCGTACTATTAAAAAAAAAACTGTTAACTAGAAATTCGGTTGCGGAGTTTTCATGGCCATCGCTTGGTGTAAAATACCGATAAATAGCCTTATATGGTTAGATTGGAAGCCGACCCAAACATAGTAGAGAAAAGTTCAATGCTAGGATGATTTAGTTCAACACCCCGTTATCGCCGTACAGTACCTCAACTACCTACATGCCACTGCATATAAGTGATTGCAGATAACTTGACCTTTCAAAAGATTCCTCTTGACCCCTGAAAAATGTTTAATGACACTTTGCAGATGATGAAATCTTTAACGGTAGCACGTGAACAGTGCCTGCTACATTGATCGCAAGATTTTTAACAAAAATTGTCATCTTTAATATGAAGTCTGTATTTACCACCGTGGTTATACTAAGTACATATTTATGGTCTTTGGCAGATTTGGGGAATGACGTAGGTACGAAAAAATAAAAGCTTTTACAGAATTCTAGTTTCCTCATTTCCATCAACCTCGATCTTGTGCCAATAGGATCAAATTGCGTTAAAACTAGTTAAACGTAATAATCGTTTATAATCGAAAGTATCAAGATCATCACGCAAGTATCAAGATCATCACGCTCCTCTCTGGTCATTTGGGCCAGCCTACCCACCAATTGGAGACGAGACTTGACCAAAAGATAAGCCCTCCATTTAATTATGCTTAGCGATCTCTTCAGCTTCCTCGCCAATTTGGTTTTTTGTTATCTTATTTATTTCTTTATTATTCACAAAAAATAAAAATAAAAAATTTTTTACACAGCACCATCTTTTGTTGTTCATCGAGGAATCTAGGTTCCAGTGATCCATCGCCTATCGACAGAACCTAGAGTGGATGTTAGTGAGGCGACCAAGATTGTGTTCCAAAGTTATTATGGTTACTTGAAGGATTTTATAAACAAGAATTTGGTAATAGCTGTTCGGTTTGAACATATAAGTGATATTCCACATGACATAACATGACTAAGGAATTAGACGGAAGAAATGGAGCGGAAATAATCACAGCCTATTTACGTAAGTCACATTGAATATTGCATCATTATTATATTCAATGTCACCAAATGACAGCATTGGGAAAAGAGAAAATTTTATAAACTGTTCAGTTTCCACCTTTTTATAGGTTTTTCTCACTCCAACGAAAGAAAAGATACTCTAAAGTTTTCTCCACGGAAATCAACAATTGAGTTGTCTATTCTAATACAAATTTAAATAACATTACGTAAAATACTTATATTTAGATATATTCAGCTTATAAAATGAATAATTTTCTTTAGTGAGAAGCCTCAGATTCACAGATTTCAAACTTTTTATAGTCAACCTTTAATTTTTTATTGCATGATGAGTCCTCCTTGTAAAAATAGGGCCAATAAAATGTTGGGCTACTATTTATTATACGTACGCGTTAACTCAATCACTGTTACTTCTGTAATGGGACGGTTGTGCGTCCGTGACGTGCGCATACGGCGTTTTAGTATTAGTTAGCCTCAGTATTGCGTCGTCCATGCACGTGAGCGCACGTATCGCGTCCGCGAACTGGTCAAATTTCGATCACGATTGTGTTATATAAAAATTGCATTCTTTTGCCTTATGTTACCACATCAGTGCGCCAAAATTATCAATTTGATCTATATCTTCTTACATTCCAAAACGTAACATTATATTTTTTGAGGAAAAATATTCGGTAAAGTATCCAAAAATATTTTTTGCATAGAAGACAATCTATGCATTTTTTCACAACACTGTTTGCAAGCATGAATGCTTGCATGTCGATTTCACTTTCTGTGCCAACATCGGAGCTGTTATTTGGAATCGTTAAATGACACCCCTTCAGTCAGCTAGTCGGTATTGTAAACGATGTTGTTACTACGCTACCTGTCCAATGCTTGCTGGAAATGGTTACTCGAGAACTGAATGATAATAGTAACCAGACCGCATGATACTCATACATTAGTTTCGACCTGATTGCTTCGTTTTACCTCATTCATGAAGATGCATAGAATTCGAGCGTTTATTTCGTCCATACGATTTGTTTACTGAAGTGTGATATGATTAAAATTTCTTCCAACATAACATACTCATGCTCCTTTCTCTTGTGGGGCAAGCTAAACCCATAGCCATACAGTAATTAATGAAGTGTGTAAATGGGATCACCTATTTATGTGGACACATTTTATTTAAAGACAGTAATACAGCTGTCGCCAATTGTCACGTAAGCTAATCACCTAGAAAAACCTTAGTAACCCGTCCTATGATTGCTTACTAATAGACGATAGTTCATTGAATAAAAGTTATTTATATCTCGATGTTTTTTATGAAAACTCTGAGGCCCTATTTTGAATTCACTTTATTCCAATTATAGTAACCGCTTCCGTAGAATTTTCGCTTTCTTGATCAACAATTATTTATGCATTCATTACGTGACTGCAGCCGTGGTGCGGTGTAATTTGAACGATACTCCATAGGTACACTAAACTACTTCTAAAGTGTAAAGTGCGGTATGAAAAAACATTTCATCATGTTTTTCATGTTCCGTGACACAGTTAATGGAAAGATTAAAGAATATGGGGCTATTATAAAAAGTAAACATATAATGTTTTACGATACTAGTGTGTCAAGTGCTTATATTTCTGATGAAGGTTTCAAGGTTTTGCAAGGGGTAATGGCTTATAAATGTGCAAGAATATAGTATACCATAAACCGGATTCTTGGAATAAGTTTAAAGACCCCATTATTTAAACTCAGGCGATGTCTGCAAAAAGGCTTATACCGTCTATCGCACGTTGTACTATTTTATCAATGTTTTCATCAAATTCCTTGTTAGTTTCTTATTTGCCCTTGCCGTAATCATCATCATTCGAGTCATGTATTTTTGAGCAAGGATGCTCCGAGTCCGGCGACTTGCATATGAAATGATTACCTAGGACAACTCACCATGCGCGTTATTTCTTTAGATTCTCATTTATATTTATCAGAACAGTGTCTGACTAGGACACTTATAATGCCAAATTTATCGGTTTGAGCACAGCTCTTGCTATTAGGCCAAGCTTACCATTAAGCATCCTTTCCGGTATTGTTAGAGGAGAAACAGAGAGTAAAACCTCGATAAGTCTCCCAAAAACGTGTTGTTTAGAGCAACGAAGTCATCGACTATCTGACGGATGGTCTGCCCTAAGAATATAACCTTCTTAATCAAATTCTTTACTGACCAGAGGTTCATCACTACGTCGGCCATCGGATAACCTATAGTGCTGTAAGCTAATCATATGTTTTCAACTAATATGAGTACACCCAATCTCTTTATTTATAATGGAAATTTAATTTGACCCATAAACTATGATTGCGTCAAATCAGGAGTCGATCTGTACAAATTGTAATTTGCGTACAATGACTAGACCGATTCATTCTATTGTGATTGCGCTAAGTGAGTGGGCAGCTGATGTAATGCTTTCGTTTACGGTTCCAATTTGCACCTATGGGTTTCAATAGATTATAGATAGGTATACTACTATGTCTATCTGCTGAAAAAAAGGAACTATAATAAGTACCTAAGAAATTGTTGTATTATCTCTCTCATAAGTATAATATTTTGTTTTTTTCATCCAGAAAAATGTGTTACGTTAATGTGTTAGTCGGCGGCATAACTTCAATTCACAAGCTACAAATCAAGCAGCTTTACAAATCATGCATAGCGAAATGCTACATTTACCACACTAAATCTTGATGGCTATTAAGCAAAACTATTTTAAATCAGAAATATTGCACATTTGGGTAAAGCCCATCCAATAACGGTGCAAGTGCTCGTAATTCTTTAAATATTATTGCATTACCAAGTCTACATATGTTGATCTGATGATAATCTATCAACGAAGACGAATTCTTATTATTTTAACTTAAAATATAGAGACACCTTTTGAATATCTTTCAGTATCTACAAAAAATATTAAGTATTGTGTTTTGCTTAACTTTTACAGCTATTCTTGATTACACGCATCACATGATGATCATCCGATGTTCATTATCTGCCACGCCTGTATCCACTATTTTTATAAATAAACAATATATTATTTATGTTCTGAACAGTGGTAGTGTAAAATTTTGTGTCGCCTCTAATACACTTCCCGCAGCTAAAACTAGCAGCAACTAACAAACAATAATGATTAATTAAATATGATAATTATCTTGGTGTGGAATAAAACGCAGGCAATGGAGATGGCAAATGATCACTTCTCTATCACTTCTTCAGGCTACTAAATCGAACTTTAATTCTGGTTAAATAATACTCTAATTTGCTGCTGGTACCTAATTTTTACCATCAGTTATTGCCAAAGCCTAGGTTTAGTTGAAGTTAACCGATCAGTTACAGAAAATACATCTGTTAATTGCTTCTCGTTTCACGTATATTTACTGCAAAGAGTACTATATTCCTTTTATGAAATATTATGACCGGAAGTAGTACCTATACTTCCTTATATGTAAATTAATAATTTATTTGTTTTGTCAGTAGAATCTGCATGTATTGCTGCGAACTTCCTTTCGCTAATTGTTGATTTATCCTCACCATACACAAATTTGTATCTAGTACTTGTTTTTTTCGTTCCCATATCATCGGCTGGCCCCCTTCATTGTCCTTTAAGTAGGTACTCGCTCCCTACTACCAGCGCTAAATTTGCCACCCATTTTAATCGTGATCTCCTTCAAGCGCTGGCAAAGTCAGTCGTTCACAGTTCATTAGTTTATCAATGAGCAATTAGGTCGTTATTAATTTGTGTCTTCATATCGATATCGCATGGTAAGCTAGTGCCTTCGATATCTATCACGTTAGTGTTAAACGCTTTCGGGCCAATCAACGGACATAGGTCAGCGGAGTGCACATTGTGACATCTGCACAACGACACTGTTATTACAATTCCGACTTTCGAGGAGGTAAGACGTGTTAGCGTGTTATCTCCGTTCGCTAAGAAATTGAAATCGATAAATTTTATTTATAATTCCTAGATCTCGACAAAGTTTAGTTGCGTAAACTTCCGAGCATTTTAGTGAAATCTATAAATTGAGTAATATAATTAGTGAAGATTTCGTCCAAGATAGTGGAAGTAAGTGCGTTGTGGAACTGGACGGTTGGTGATGTAGTGTCGGTGTACAACAGCAGCGAGATGGATACGATGATAAGCGTGTGGACGATGGTGGAGCATGTGCGGGTGGCCAGCGGTGCCGCCGAGCTCGCCATCTTCACGGCTATTCTCTACTGGTTTTTCACATCCAGGTGTGTATTCTTACTCATAGAGATTTTCTGAATAATAATAATTTAAGGAGCACGTCCAAAAACTAGGTACTTCATGTCTAAAAAATTATGTTTGCCCGATACACAATAAATATAGTTTTTAAATATTTTTTTATGGACTAGAAATTCACTGTACATAATTTTATTCTGATTCTTTTTTGTTTTAAGAACAGTGGCAACAAAATTCTAGGTATAGTTAGGCTGCATATATTATGTAAATACATCATAATTATTCAACTATACTAGTGTTAAATTTAGACTACTGTAACCTTTTCTTTTTTCATCTGTATAATTAAACTACACTGCATTGCACTTATAGGAAAGATTAACGAAAACCGTATAAAATTATAGTTAATTTTAAATTTTGCAACTACAACAATCTTTTCATCCTACTTCTCTACTTAATTGTTCACATGCCTCTGTAGTAACTCCAGTAGTTTAACTGCAATATAGATACAATTATAATACTTACACGTCTTTCTCTATCTGAAGACCTTCATCATCAACCATTTAGTGTCCCACTACTGGGCACGGGTCTCCTCTCACAGAATAAGAGTGATTAGGCTATAGTCTACCACGTTGGCCTAGTGCGGGTTGGTAGACTTAACACCTAGACATTTATAAACAGAAATTTAAAGCAGTATTGGTGATTTTGGTCGCTTCTTCGCCATAAGACCTATTCGGAATCGTTCAACTAGTGGATATTTAAATATACCTGTAATAATTATCTAATTGAAATAAAACATTTGACTTCAATAACAGCTACATTCACTGATTTTATTAATTGCATTGTAATTTATTACTTGACGGGTAATGGAGCAATTTAATCAACCATTATTCCTCCAAAAGCAGAGCACTAAGTATAATACTATAGCTAATCACAGATTAACTAACAATTTACAAAGTGTCTTCGTTCACTTGGTAAATTATGAAGTCGAAAAGTAAATTCCACTATTTAGGGAAGAATTGAAGTTATGTAAAAAATAATCTTTATTTTTTGTATTTTTTCTTAATTGTAAAATTAGAGGTAAGTATGTGTAAGTATAATTATTATAGTAAAAAAACGATCAAAATTGTGATTTATTTGAAATCTGTTTAGTCTCTCTGGAGTCAACCCATGCATTGTACGCGATTCACAATTTATAAAATCTTAACAGCTACACCATTTACTGATAACGTACCTACTGTAGTGTCAGTTGTCACCTAACTGGTAGTCTGTTGACCAATCAGTTGTAATTGGAATTCACCCTGAAACTTGCTGCGATATTGATTAAGTAATGCGGTAGTCCTACAAGCGAATTATATTCAAATTCAGTGAAGTATGTACAGACATTAGCATGTCAACCAATCCAAAACTGTAAAATTTTCCCAATAGAATATGAACCGTATTGTTTTGTATTGAAGTTGAAAATTTAACAAAGAAATTTGGCAGATTGGGGTAGCTTGATATGCTGGCCTCTGTACCTACTTCATTAAAGTTTCATTCTATTGACGACCTCTGCGGTCTAGCGGTTCGAGTGGCATACTGCTGATCATAGGGTCGTGGGTTCGATTCCCACAGGACACGAATATTTGTGTGGATAAAACATGAGTATTTGTGTTTGTCTGGGTGTTTCTTATGTATTATAAGTATGTATTTACAAAAAAAAAGAAGTATATAAGTATTATATCCATTGTCTAGTACCCATAGTACAAGCTCCGCTTAGTTTGGGACTAGATGGTGTTGTGTAAAATGTCCCAAAAATATTATATTATAAATATTATTATTATTATATTATCACCTAGATTTATTTTATGCTTGTTTACGAAAGCGTTCTCGTGTGTACGTAGGTACTACCTACCAAAGAGCTTAGTGTATTGACGTAAGAGTTTACATATTTTAATTTTAAGAATTTAATTTTAAACAATGTCAATTAGTGTGGATTTGTTAAAAATAATTCTAATCTTTTTGTATTATTATGTTATAGGTATATTAACAATTTTGTAACCAAATAGTAAACAAATTTTCTTGGGAACTAATATTATGTTAGAGGTATATTAACACTTGAACAATTCGTTTTTTTTTGTTACGTTATTACCCGCGCTAATTATGAATGGATATTATAAAGTATTTTGTCTAAGTTGGTCCCATATTAATTATTAATTAGGATGAGTGCCCATTGTCCATCTTCTCACATAATGTTAGCGATATAAATTACATAACGACCGTGTGAAGAATATAATATTACATAATTGTGTGATATACTATTTTTAGATGCTAGTGCCTAGTGGTATGACCATTGGACTGCCACATCGTAGGTCTTGAACCCAAGGCACGCACCTCTGACTTTTCAAATTCATGTGCGTATTAATAATTAATTATCACTCGCTTAAACGGTGAAGGAAAACATCGTGAGGAAACCTGCATGCCTTAGAGATTTTTCTCGACGGAAGTCTGCCAACCCGCACTAGGCTAGCGTGGTGGACTATAGCCTAATCCCTCTCAATATTAGAGGAGACCCGTGCCCAGCAGTGGGACAATATATGTTGATGATGAACTATTTTTATTTTACCAACAAAAACGGAGGAGGTCCTCAATTCGGTTTTTTTATACTTAATTAATAGTAACATACTTACCTTGTAGTAATAAAGACTAATAAAGACTAATAAAGATGATGATTTATATGATTCCACTATCATTTATGAGATGGCATGACTTTTGTTTCTACGTGTATTAAAAAATCAAATTAACAAAATCTACTAAATTCTATTATACTAACATAAATTCGCGCCATTTTCCAATCGTGACAGAACAAATTTTAGGAAAGTGCTCAGCACAGCACTGCACGGATCCAGAGACGAAAAAAAGTATATTTAATTTTTTTAAAGAGACCTGAACTTTTTTTTATGGAACGGTAAATCCTGGATCGTCTAAAAACAGTATCAAGCTGTGGTCCAGCACTCGATGGACCCCATCAACTAGCGAGGCCTTGCACTGCAATTTATCTGAAGGCACCTGACCTGCCGTTATTTGATAACTATCATCATCATATCAGCCGCAGCACTGCTAATAAAGGCCTCCCCCATAGACTTCCACAAGGACCGGTTATATGCCGCCTGTATCCAACGACTCGTAGCACGCTTTACCAGGTTCTCTGTCGCATCACAATAGCTCCAACCTTTTATTCAGAGGAATTCCTTGCCGTACTTGGGAATGGAACATAATTACCTAGATTGGAACGAACTAGACCAACAAGGCGGCATTACAGCCTCAGAACATAGAATGAGGTCTTTCTATGTTCTGTGGTTACAACAGTACAAAGGACTTAAAAGTTATTTGCTATACACTGTTTATATTTTACGATCAAAAATAAAAGAAATGGACTAAATGGGTGCGTCATCTGGTTATTTTCCTAATGTATGTGTACTAGTCACTATGTTTGTGTACTCGTGGGATTGTATAAGTCCATTGGCAATTAATAAAGTCAATACGTAATTAAGTAGTTTTATTCGCGTAAGTGTAATCAATATAATCTTATATCTTTTGCGCAATCAGCTTTGACATTTGATTTTTTTAAATATGGCGCAACCTACAGCGGAGGCGCTCCAAAAATCAAAATTTATTATTATGAGTAAGAAAATGCAAATCCCAGAAGCTCATGACTCGATCAAAGAGGTGTAATTAGTATGAAGTTGATTATAATCGTCTGAAGTTTTCGTGTTCCCAATTGCCAATTCCTGAGCTACATCTTGGGAACTGTTTTATAACTTATTGTCATATCATTACGGATAGTTTTACCGTTCAATAGTTACGATAGTATTAGTTTTTTAAATTGTGTGGTATTTAAATGTTTGTCTGGGGAGCAGTCGCACGCGCATTCGTATAATAAATAAATATTTTGAGTCATTTTTTACACTGCACCATCTAGTCTCAAACTAAGAGAGCTCGAGCTTGTACTATAGCTACTAGAGAATAACTTCATAACAACAATAACTTTTACTTAAATTGTGTGAAAAACATTTGCAGGAGATTGACTTATCTAAAATTGTGTATTTTGATGTTGTATTGTTATTCTTAAAGGTTTCTATCCATGAAAGACGTAAAAACTATAAAATCTGCATAAATGTAAAGTTATAGACAAGACAATTTCATCTCTATCGTAACTCTTTATGGTCTCTCTTTGATCTAATATTAATCAAAAATTGACTTATAAAATTATCTTTAAAAGATCTATTTACGTCATAACAAATTATCATTATCATTTAGACATAAACTTAATATAATACTGTAATATTTATTACATTATTTTGTTTCGTCTTGTCCTGGTATTTTAACAGACTCACACGGTACACTATTTTTGTACAGTTCTATAGGTTCCATTTCTCTCAAAGATTAATTAGAAGTAAGTAACTCTCATCATATCTCTGGTGACACAATTAAATGTTAATTTCGCCACAGTAATGTATATTAGGATAAGATATCTATGCAATGACCATGATTTGCTTAGATTTTAAATTAATAATCATTTATACTAGTAGTTCTGCGGTCGAAATGCGACCTTTTTAAGTTTTTATATGGTCATGGTCACGGATAGACTATCGTGAGTCTACCCGTAACCATGGACTTTGTAAAGAGTCGGAAACGTCGGGATTACCAATATCAATATAACGCGATAAAATCCGTCAAAAATAGTTTTATGTTTTTTTATATTATTCGCGTAAGTGTCAAAATTGAACAAAGTTATAGAGTTGCTTTTGTCAAATTTATTAATTTTTTGTGTTTCTGTTTGACATTGACAGCCCGAACGTAATAATGAATTTTTATTTTAATGTATTTGTAATACATGAATGTTAGTTTTCTTCTCTCCCTCTAAATATAAAATTTAACTATGTGTCTAACCCTTCATGTATTAATATAAGACGTAAATAATGAATATTTAATTTAATGTATTTGTAACACTTATTTTACACGATACATGAATACATGAATGTTAGCTTTCTACTCTTCTTCTCCATATAAACTTTAACTATGTCAAATCTCATACTCCTCCGTGCGCGTAATATTCTTCAAAAGGGGTACATAGTATTCGCTTCACGTAATAAATAAATATAGGAAAAGGTATAAGGAGTCCGGAAAACTGGATATACCTCGTTACACATTAGAAAGGATATGTCCAGAATTGTACTGTCTAGAGAATGGATGAAAGGCGACTAACAAAAAGGATTTATATGGCGAATGTCAGTGGAACCGCCGAAAGGGGACGCCCTGGAAAAACTTATACCGACCTTATTGGTGAGGTTCTTCAAAAAGGTCAGGTGCGTAGTACTCGCAACCGGCGTGTGTGTATGACAAGATGTATGAATGTGGTCGAAACGAAAGAAGTATGCATGAATCTTACCAAGTGGCGTTCTTTAGTTTCTGCCTACCCCTATGGGAAAAAGGTGTATGTATGTATGTATGCATATACTGTAATTTGGTCAGTTGATTGGTGACGTTTTCGATTCTGCACAAAGTGCGGAGATCACAAAAGTATGACACAGTTCCCAAATGCATGAGACACAGGTTGTTACACTCGCGCCTACGTAAAATCCTGACATCTCACCGAACCGAGATTGTTTCTGACTCACAACTATGCATGCATATTATATGCGTGCGAGCTTAATTCAAGAAAAGTTTACTGGCTGATACATCTTAAAGATAAGGATTATTGGCTTTTCAGGTTCAAAGACGTGGACCAGTTTATGAGAAGGAAGTCATATCTTTTAATTTATTAATTGTGTAAAAACAAAGTAATTTACTAATGAGCTGATAGGTAATTTATTCTCAAAGGACCAAATACGGACTTATCTTCAGTCCTTTAGAATTTGGACCTTTGGTCCTTTAATATTATATGTAAGAAATCACACTAATCTAAACGAGAATTTATAATAGTTACTCAATAAATTCAGCGTTTTGTGACTCAGAAGTTGCAACTCCCGGATAACTTTAAAACATATATCCGGATCGACATCTCAATGATGCCGATCCGAACTTTTGATCCTGAATTTTATGAAAATTACCTAATTAATGTTATTTTTTGTCTACAGCCGTGTGGCCGATATGCTGGAGGTGGTAGGCGAGCGGGTCGGAGGATGGTGCGGACGAGACACCAGCAGTTCCCTCCGACAAGCGGTGCGCGCGCGCAAACGACAACAGGAACACTATGCCAAGTTGGACAACGATGTAGCTGTAAGTAGATAATGTATGTTTTTCTAATAGACGTATATGTGATTATCACAAGAGCAAGACGAACTAATCGTCCATATCGAATATGCCTTTGACAAGACAAGCAATCATTGACAAAAGCGGAATCTCGCTTTGCAACGTCACCAAATGATTATTTATGTGTATGTGTTACTGAGGAGTTTGGAGAGCCTTCTTCCGACCGAGGATAAGGACGCTGTGATATGTAGACTGCAAAGAAATGGGTTATTGCCTCAAGGTCTTACTTTTTTATTACCCATTACATGTAAACATTTGTGTAATCTATACACAAAAAAAATAGGCGAAATGAAAATATCTAATATATAAAATTCTCGTGTCACAGTTTTCGTTGCCATACTCCTCCGAAACGGCTTGACCGATTTTGATGAAATTTTTTGTGCTTATCGGGGAGATCTGAGAATAGGCCAACTTACAGGCTATTATTTTAATAAATAATGAACTATCAACAGATGTAGTAGACTGAATAGCAGCACCTGATAATGGCATCGATGATACCGTGCGATGTAACTATGTTTTCAATTCAATCCGATTGTTGCATTCATCAAGAACGTTGTGTAGGCCATTTTCTATCTCAGATAATTTTATTCTTTGTTGATCGTACGAATTTTAAATGCTGTTCGCCCAGAACTTTACCACTCCTACAGCGTCGTCAGTAAGTGCGCAGAGGTCGCTTTGATTGCAAGATTGTCGAATATAATCCCAGCTATAAAAGCACTAAAGATAATTTAATTGGAGACAATTGAATTAACCCGGTATCTTAAAACTCCATAAAGGACTTTCCATCGTAATAAGTTTTGATAGTAATTTTGTTTTTTCTTTTTCTCTTTCTTCGCGAATAACCTTCCAGGAGTTTTGCACATTATTTTAAGGTAATTAATTTTTAAATGCAAACAGTGCCTTAAATACATAATATGATTAGGTGTTGAAATTAAATTGCGTTATCTATTCTTCTGTTACTCCACGAACGATGTGAGTTATGAACTATATGTCACAACTTAAGTAAGCATATCTTTGTACATACAGTTATAGGATAATATAAGTAATAAAGAGAATAAGAGTACTTTCGAAAGAAATTGACAGAAACATTTTGGCATTGATACGTTTGTCAAATTGAATGTTTAAAGCGTCTGCCACATTTTGTCTCTGTTTCACCCTATAGCCGACTGGCAGAGAAAACTTCTTGTAAGTAGGATTAATGGAGTTTTCATCTTTATTAATGACAACTCCGTTACATTCTACGAGATCCTTCGTCCTCGGATAAATTATTATCTTTGACCTCGATAGCAATTTCAATTCAGATGTGATGCAAGATGAGTTGAATCTCGTCACCACACCACACTTTATACCTCGATCAGGAAATTCTTTGGGCATCTAAAGTCCCGGTTTCTGGCACAGAGAGTGTGGCAACAGTAATCATAAACGACTTTGTCATTGAGTGCACATATCTGTTACGTTAGCCGCTAGTTACGAATGAAGTAACATCGTTGTTATTGTGATACCAACACTCATTCGTCACGAAACGGTTCTACACCGACAATTTGGTAACACAAATTTGTTGTTGCAAAATTGTTCTGTAAAATCTTTTAAATTATACCTTTATCTAGGTGCCTCATTAGTCATTAACCTAGTGGTTGTCTTAATAATTCGGGATTTGTTCCTGGTTAAGATCAAATATAGACCTTATTCTTCAACACCCATATACTGTCCCACTGCTGGGCACGGGTCTCCTCTCTAATTAATTATTAATACGCACATGAATTCGAAAAGTCAGAGGTGCGTGCCTTAGGTTGGAACTCGAGACCTGCGACTTTTTCTTATTTATTTTTTTATTCACTATAGGCCTACGCTTGAACACTAGTCCGCCTGTTGTTAAGCGACACTGCGATGTACGGTGGCCTAGCGCGCTTGCCTAGAAGAAACCGATTCACTCGAGATTTAAAGACACACAGATTATAGTTATTGGGAGAGTGCTATCACTGTTTCTTCGGCCTTATTACATGGGACGTAAAGATAGGTACCCGGCGAACGGTGAGTGTAATAGTAGGTACATCTCTGCTCAAACCCTTAGGCGAATATAGGCGTGATCGTATATTATGTTGTATATAACATACCATAACATACCAACATATCATAACATACCAAAGTTCAATTCAGGTAATACTTAATATTTTCATGTGATGCAAGATGAGAGTTGAATTTCGTCTCCACAGTTTATACCTCGATCAGGAAATTCTTGTAATATCTATTGGCATCTAAAGTCCCGCCTGTATTCCCCGAAGGATGGGCAGAGGTGTACTAATGTACAGCCACATTTCGCCTGTATGTTTTAGGTCCCTTGTAATAGAGGGCGAGCCAATCGCTATTAATGTTGTATATATACATGCATATACCATTTCTAACCTCTATTCTTACACGTGGTTCAGCATTATTTATTTTTGGAATTTTAATCGGTGCCGGAAAACATTTCATTTGCGTTGGTCTTGAGCTTTGTTATACGATTACCTTCGTAAAAAATAGACGTGATTTCTCCAGACAAAATGGTTTCAGCGATAAATAAATTATACTAGGTTAATTTGCAAATTACTTATTCACACTAATCATGAAACAGTTTTTTTTTTTTGCTCTTGAAAAATGGTCAGGAAGTATTCAAAATTTTGCCGATATATGAAGGTTTTACGCAACAAACATTTCTGGATGGACATTAATATTCTCAAGGAAAACTGTAACGAATCATCTTTCTTTAAACACAAACTCAATTCTTGCCTGTCCAACCTTGATTTCAATCGTGGCTAAAAATGTTTACATATTTCGTAATTCACTCTGCTTTTGGGGCTTTTCCATTATGAAAGAAAGAAAATAAATGAACTGCTTGATTAGGCTAGTAGTTGCAAGCGTCTGCCACGCTTTAGGCATTGGGTTCGATTCCCAGGTCCAGCAAAGTATGGGGTTTTTCATGATATTCTCAGTAGCAGCTCGGAGTTAAGATTTGTGCCCGGTTAGTAGCAAGAGGCTCGCGTAACCACTTAGACAAACTAATTAGTGTACACTTCTACCTAGCCTTTCGGTAAATACAATCGTAATGGTATGTTATGTTTAGAGAATAATTTTGTTTATGTTGGCATGAAAAAAAAATAACTTACAAGAAACTTCTGAGAAAATATGCGTAGATAAAATAACAATTATGACAATTTTTTTCAAAGGAAAAATTCATTCAGGAAAAAGTTACCCTCTCGAGGGTCGAACAATTCTTTTTCTGTCGTGTCATCTAATTAATCCTTAATGAGTTAAATAACTTGTAGGTAGGTCACCTACTGATTATTTACTATGTCTACGATTTCTAATTACACGCTAACATCATTAATTTTGTTAACAGTGCCGGACGTCGTCGCTGTACAGAATAAAGGAAGGTCCAGTTATACCGGCTCCAGAACCACAGATGCGACCCCCAGCTGGACTGGCGTGTGGAAGATGTGCCCCAGTGTCCAGGGTAAGTCCATTAGAACTGTAAGACTTAACGGGGAGAGAATAGGGTACTGACAAAAGGGGTTTGAACCTTTTTGTATGGTAGTTGGCATATTAGACCCGCCATTTTGAATTTTTTTCGAAATCGCGGCGCGTGAGTAAGTGATATATGGGTACAAGACACATAAACAAACAAAAAATGTCAGTAACATGGTATCACAAAATGTCACATTACCGAGATATTTGGAGGTAAAGATCGACATAATATCAGACGTATTATTGTAGCATTTTTAATTATTGTAGGTACTCATAATGTGTATTTTTTTTTCGAAATGCACTGTGAATCACTTTCATAGTGCGCCGCGATTTCGAAAAAAAAAAAACATAATGGCGGGCGGGTCGATATGCCAGATAGGTTCTATACTCTTTGACAGTTTTGGATAGCTTGACCTGCTGGCGTACAGACGCCACGCGGTAGATAAGTACAAACTTATAAGGTATGAAAAATCATAAGCTAGAGTACAGAGGTATATTGTGTGGAAACATTTCACACATTATACTTAATTTGAGCACTGTAACTTCAATTTGAAATAATTGTCTTATTAAGTTTTTGCGTGTTTAGCGTTGTATGATAACATCGTTGAGTGAAATACTGTAATTTGGGATTGTTAAAATCATAACGTCCCTACGTTATTATACAGGATGTTACAAAACTAACCGTAAAGCCGAGAGGAGGTTAAATGGGGCCTTATAACGAGTCCATTGACAATATTTAAGAACCGTAGTAACGCTGTATAACATACCCCAAAAAAAGGAAAACAACAACATTTACGAATGAATAATAGAAAAACTATTAAAGTAGACAATTATTAGGTAAAATAGGTACGTAGGCCTTTCTGTAAAATAATCTGGTTCCCTGACATGACAGCTAACAAAATTTTTGGCTTTAATAATTATATTTTTACGGGGTATTTTGTAACACGTTGTTTATATGTATTTAATATTATATAAGTACATATTAAGTATATTTAATGTGTTAAATATGTATGCAGTTCATGGTAACAATGTAACTAGGTATGCTTATTATGAGAAAATATTTATGATTTATTAATCTAATCTGTCAAATTTTCCCAATTGAATATGAACCTTATTACGTTGTGTTACAGTTGAAAATCTATCAAAGAATTTTCAGAGATTGTGGTAGCTTGATGTGCTGGCCTCTGTACTTAAATTTACCTAATTAGTTCCACAACATTTTTTTTAATAATAAAATCAAACTCACCGTCACTCTTTTATACCCTGAAGGGTTAGGCAGAGGTATACTAATTCACACTCACAGTTCGCTGGTATGTTTAGGTCCCATGTTATAGGGGCGTGCCTATCGTCATTAACAGGGCACAAATCCAAACTCCGAGATGCTACTGAGAATTTTGTAGAAAATAATAAATTAAAATACATTCAAACTATTTTTCATATTAAAATTATAGTACGGTCAGAATTCAAAACTGTAGTTTTGAATTTTGGCCATACTATACATACCGTAGTTTACATTCTAATAACAATCCTACTTCCTACTTAATCCTACTAATATTATAAACGTGACAGTTTGTGAGGATGGATAGATGGATATTTGTTACTCTTTCACGCTAAAGCTTCTGACCGGATTTTGATGAAACTTTACAATATTATTATGTATACATCAGAATAACATATAGGCTATAATTTATAACGATTTTGAGTTAATTAGCCAAATTACAACGATATTTTAAAAGTAACTTTTCCACGCGGACGAAGCCGCGGGCAGAATCTAGTCGGAGATAAAGCGTACAGAATTAAAAACAAAGAAGTCCACGGGTGTTGAACTACTGATTAATTTACTGCGCAGTATTAATGAATGTATTAGGTTGGCGTTATCAAGAACGACTTGTTACAAAGGGCAAAGTCTTCCGCACTCGGTCAATTAGATATACGTTTTTTGTTCGTGTGGTATATGCTCGAACACACAATGGAAGACGCACAGGAACTTTGTAGGTACTTTTATATGGAAGTAAAAGGAAATATGTTTAAATAATAATAATAATATTCTTGGACAATTTTACACAGCACCATAGATGGTGCTGTGTAGTACAAGTGTGTAGTACAAGGTCTGCTTAGTTTGGGACTCTAGTCCCAATGGGTACTAGACAATGGATTTATAATAGGTACTTACTACTTTTTTTTTGTAAATAAATACTTAAGTATACATATATGAAACAGCCAGATAAACCCAAACACTTTTGTTCATCACATAAATATGTATTTGTGAATCGAACCACAACCTTGTGATCATCCATATAATAAATACTTACTTACAAGCTAGTTTAATTATAAAACAAAAAAAAGTTTTTTACAAAATTTTCCGCCGCAAAGCGTAATCAATGATATCGGCCACAAGATTATGATATACAATGTGTTACAAAATACCAAAAATTTTGTCAGCTGTCATGTCAACCTTTAATAGTTTTTCTATTTTTCATTCATAAATGTTGTTGTTTTCCTTTTTTTTGGGGTATGTTATACAGCGTTACTACGGTTCTTAAATATTGTGAATGGACTCGTTATAAGGCTCCATATAACCTCCTTTCGGCTTTACGGGTAGTTTCAGCCTGTATAAATAATAATAATAATTTATTGTTAAGCATATGCATGTGCTAGTAAGGACAAACTGACACATACTATGCCCAGCGAAGGACTTTTCCTTTGGCGAGTCATGTTAGACCTTAGATCGTATGACAAACTGTACCTATCACTGATCGAGTTCAATAACGAACGAGGCCAGCTGGGAAATAAGGCCGCGAATAAATTTGATGAATCACTTATAATTCATTCATACATGTGTACCTTTGTCCCATAGTGGTAGGTCGAAACTACAGGCCATCACTGGCTTCGATTCTTGCTTACTGCTTTCATACATATACATAATTTTTGAGGTAAAAGGTAGCTTATGTGCTTCTCCTAGGTCCAATCTATCTCTATAAGAAGTAATAAAGAGATATACAGTGTGAAAGATGGAATTATGGATGAATCACATATGGAGATTCTTGAGGATCTCCTATTAAATTCTTCTGGAATAAATCAAACAAGTTTGTTTAGAGTCTGGCCGAACTTTTTGTTTGTTAATTGGTTGTTTCTTGTATGTAGGGCTACGGAAACCAATAGAACGATAAAATAATATTCGAAATACCTAACTTTTCTACACTGACGCAATTATTTTAATAAAAGGGAGCACTTGTCGTCCCTGCATACAGCCGGAACAAATAGACGCTAAATCTATTTTAGTTAAAGGTTATCCGACTTCTTGACCTAGAATTTGTTTTATGTGTGACGTTAGACGCTCAATTTAAATGACACCATTGATGTACACAATCATGTGTTTAAACGTATGTATTCTATGTTTTACATATAATTACCCTATAATATGACATTGGTCATTTGGCCATGAATAAAAACTAGTAATGTCACCACTAGCTGACCCGACCGGCCCGACAAGCGATCATGTTCGAAAGAAAAAATCGTAATACATAATATCATAGAAAATATTACTTTGATTTTCCCGAATTTTCTAATTTTCCGAGTAAATTTTTCTTTCGCTTGACATCTTTTTTGGACTATTTATATTACATTAGTACATTTTTAAATATATAAAAATATCCAATTCATATTGATACCTAGACAGTTTTAATGTGTGTAGTTTCGCTGATATACGCAGTAAAATATTCTTTTAATCTATATGCCATCAGTATAGGTACATTGAGTGTAAATACATACAAATATTGATAGCAGCTGTGTACATCACAGTAGGCGGCGGCTCAGCTCTGTCCCTGACGTTGCTGATGTCTATGGGTGGCGGTTACCTTTTACCATCAGGTGGGTCGCCTACTCGTCTGCCACTGATGGCAATAAAAAGAACACAACACAAAACAATTTTTGTTTTCTACGTTTAGTAGAAAACAAAAATCATGCCACAATCATCATCAACCCATATACTGTCCCACTGCTGGGCACGGGTCTCCTCTCATATTGAGAGGGATTAGGCTATAGTCCACCACGCTGGCCTAGTGCGGGTTGGCAGACTTCACAAACCGTCGAGATAAATCTCTAAGGTATGCAGGTTTCCTCACTGTTTTCCTTCACCGTTTAAGCGAGTGATAATTAATTATTAATACGCACATGAATTCGAAAAGTCAGAGGTGCGTGCCTTGGGTTCGAACTCGAGACCTTCGACTTGGCAGTCCAATGGTCATACCACTAGGCTATCACTGCTACCACATGCCACAATGCCACCTCATAAATAATAGTGGAATCATAATTATCATCATTATAATTAGTATTTATTACTACAAGCAAAGAAAATGTTTGACTACAAGGTACTTATGTAACGTTCAATTACGTACAAAAGTGCCTAATTGTCAAACTTCTCACATAATATTAGCGATATATCATAACGACCGTGTGAAGAACAGAATATTACATAATTGTGTGATATACTTTTTTTATTTTATCAACAAAAACGGAGGAGGTTCTCAATTCGACGTGATTTTTTTGTTACGAGACTACTCCGCAATTATTAATGGACTAGCTTCTGCCCGCGACTTCGTCCGCGTGGAAAAGTTACTTTTTATTATCGTTGTAATTTGGCTAATTATCTCAAAATCGTTATAAATTATAGCCTATATGTTATTCTGATGTATAAATAATAATACTGTAAAGTTTCATCAAAATCCGTTCAGTAGTTTTAGCGTGAAAGAGTAACAAACAAACATACACACTCACAAACTTTCGCCTTTATAATATTAGTGTGATATTAAAAAATATTTGTCCAAGTTGATCCCATATTAATTTCATTTGTATTCGAGCTTGGCATCCGGAAAAACACCAAGGAATTCCTCAGAATCAAATAGAATAGGAAATATGAAATTATCGAGGTATTGTAAGGTTTATGGCTATCGTATAATTACGTATGTAAGTGCACCTTACCCTTGACCTGGTGGTGGTGACGGACGACAATCGAGGGAACTCTTGAACGGTTTACGGCCACCTCGTGTTCGGGCTTATATTATGAGAGCAGACCCGTGCTCAGCAGCCCCTTTGCGGTCTGCTACTTCTGGGAACACATGCCTGATGGTATGTCGAAGAGAATGACTTCATGTCCCCCAGTTTCCTTGTTATAGTATCTTTGTTTTAGCTAATATGCGATTGTTTTGCAACGGCTTTGTGAGTACCTGTAATGACAACGGATGTCTCTGTCATTTGTCTAGCGAACTTTGAACAGTCGAGGTCTTTGTTTCCGAACATGATGTGCTCATGTGCTGTCTATTTACATATTTCCTTTAAGTTAGTTTGATGTCGTGTTTTTTTATTGATACGATGAGAAACAAGCATGCAAACGCCTGATGGTAAGCGTCAACTCGCGCGTTGTCATTTTAAGACCAGTTGTCTTAGTATGCTCAATCATCAACCCATATACTGTCCCACTGCTGAGCACGGGTCTCCTCTCACAGAATGAAAGGGATTAGGCTATACTCGTATATTTAGATAAAATCTCTCCAAGGGGCCTCTACGCGTTGGACTTGTGTCCCCGCGCAAGCCTGCCAATGGACCTGATGTTTTCCTCATGGGCCGCCATGATATCCAAAAAGAAGATACTAGACACACAATCTCGCCAACAAGCCGTGTAGCTTGGCGAGAAGATATAAATGTTGTTAAGTTGTGTACTTATGAATAAATGATTAAAATGAAAAAAAAAAAAAAATTAGTTAAAAATGACAATCATAGCGTCACAATTTCACATTATTATCATCATCAACCAACATACAGTCCCACTGCTGGGGACGGGTCTCTTCTCAGGATGAGAGGGGTTAGGCTATAGTCCACCACGCTGGCCTAGTGCGGGTTGGCAGACTTCACACACCGTCGAAATAATCTCTAAGGCGTGCAGGTTTCCTCACGATGTTTTCCTTCACCCTTTAAGCGAGTGATCATTAATTATAAATACGCACATGATTCCGAAAAGTCAGAGGTACGTGCCTTGGATTCGAACTCGAGACCTTCGACTTTGCAGTCTTATGGTCATACCACTAGTCTTAATAATTAGTTACGTAATAGTATGCTCAATAATTTCCACAAATCTATAGTTTTTATATAGAAGAAGTTATTTCTTATGAGTATGAACTTTAAAGAAAGAAAAATTTTACCTCCCTAAAGATACTGCAATTTTTTTAAATGATGTGGCACGCATAAAAGATCCAAAATAAAATTGGATTTTATTTATATGGAAGTAAGTTGTTTGTTACACACCACATGTTTATCATATACCGGAAAACTATTTTTCTATCGCTTTCAAGAACAACAAAATGATCGCGTGATGACCCTTAATTTTTTTTTGTGTATTGGCTTAATAATAGCCTTCAGTAGTATTGCATGCGTGTAATACATTATCCATTAAAATGTTTCATGGCCGAATCGTAAGAGGACTGCCAGTTCAATTCCTGGGTGGTCCTGGTTAGGAGTACAAACTCGGAAGTTTAGAATTATTGCGGATAAGAAAAAAACACTTGTGGGTATGACAAGAGGTTTTTTTTTGGTCGTGGAAGGAATAAAAGAAGTAGGCAAAGATTTAAATCGCTAGATTTGCCCTCACCGTAGTAATTATACCGCTCGAAAACTTGTCCATATAGAGATGAGTCAATGCACACATTCCGTATTAGAGACAGAGAACGACAGTGTGCAATATTCAGTCTGCGTGAACGAGACAATAACAGATTCGATACTTTCTATGTCAATCAGTTTACTTACCAATATTTGACGCGGTAGGGCGCATCTGGCGATTTAAATCTTTGGAAGTAGGTATATCGACAGTAAGAATCCGGAATACGTTGTGAGTGTGTATGTATGTAAGAAATTGCTCATTAGCCTAGTAGCAGTTCCGAGTTTGGATGTTGTGCCCGGTTAAAGGCTATAGGCTCGTCCCCTATTCTTCCTTGTCGTTCCCTCACTAATCAGGATCGTGACCATATATAATTCGTCTCCATTTGCTTCTGTCCTGCGCCTGTTCGATAGATCGTTGTAGAGTTTCTCCTGTTGCCTCTACAATAGTTTTACACCATCGTGTTGGAATTCGGCCCCTGGAGCGCTTCCCCTGGATCTGGACCACGATCAACTGCTTCTCAAGTTCATGCTTTCTTATGTGATCCCATTATATGTCCAAAGAAGCTTAGTTGACGTTCTCGGCATAGAGAGGTAAGTCGTATTTTTCGTCCTCTATTACATGGGACCTAAACATACCGGCGAACTGTGTAGATTACTCTAGCTTAACCTTTCGGGAATACAGGTGTGATGGCAACCTGCTAGCTCCATAGAGTATTTACGTGTGTGAAGCTAGTTTTAATGAATGACTTGAATGGATTTGACCTTATACTTGTCTCATGAAAACCATGAAGGTCTGACAACGAATTTCAACTTGGATGGAACGATTTTTTCGATACTTTTTGTGGAGCAACGTTTCCAAGTATTAGTGGGCAACATCCTATAACAGAAAGTAATTTGTTGTTGGTATATGTTGCCTTGTTAGGTAAAGTTGCGTCAACATGGTGGTAACTATCGATATTTTTTTTTTGTTCGTGAACATGTGCTGTGCAACTCGCTGGGGACTGTTTGTTACTTTATGTTATTAGCGCAATGGATGCGATCATTTAACAAAGAGTAACAAGCAGTTGCAAAAGTTGAAGAATGTTATCTAATGTTATCGTGTTGCATTCTGTTGCTCCACAAAAAGTAACTACGTTAAAAGTAACACAGAAAACCTTCGACGCCGGTTTTACATGTGACTATGTGATGGTCAGCCAGGCGGATCATTAGATCCAATCACCGTTTATTAGCCTTTACAAAACGAACGAACGGGAACGCAGGGGGCTTGCGATTCGCTGTAATATGCTGGCTCGCAGGTTTGCAAGGTGTTCTAAGGCAGTCAAAACAACACTGTTTAGGGCCTTCTGCCAATCATTTTATACCTGCAGCCTGTGGACCAAGTGTACGCAGCGGGTCCTAAGCGCCCTGAGAGTTCAATACAACAATGCCTTCAGGGTGCTGATGGGGCGGCCTCGTTACTGTAGTGCGTCGGCGATGTTTGCCGAATCTCGAGTAGATGACTACTATGCCATAACTCGAAAAAGGGCAGCATCGATGATGCGCAGGGTTAGGGACAGCCCCAACAGCTACCTGAGGGTCATTGCTGAACATATAGGATAGCAATGTAATTATAGTTTGTTTTGTTTTGTCATAATTACTAATATAGTTCCTAAGTTTCTGTGTATAACTAACACTCTATGGATGTATTACGTCTGAAATAAAGAATTATTATTATTAAAACGAGATTCCCACGGACAAAAATAAAACTGCTAAATACTTATAAAAAAATTACAACTTACCTACAATTACCAAATGTGTGTCGATTAGTTCCTTCGAACAATTCACAGTTCGCCGAGTGATTTGCGACGGTGTAGGTCAGTGACTTTCATTTATGGTTAAAGTAACGACTAGTTTTTCTTACCATACGTGACGAGATTATATAGCATTGGCTGTTTGATCAAATTATTTGGGAGATTATGGGGTTAAAAGCAATTTGAATTGGTTCCTATTCCGTTTTGTGATTGCAAACTAAAAATGAATACACAAGTACCTAACCTGATTACGTTACACTGCTTTGGGCTGGGTTGTGTTCCTTACGATGAGCAAGGTTGCCAGTGCTCCGCGAGGAAACGTGTTGGCAGTGGGGGGGACTTTGACCCTTATACTGTCAACCCAACTATTCCTCTTTCGTTTTACAGGGTCGGCAACGCGCAGGTGATACCGTTGGTGTTACAAGCGTCTATAGAGCGTATCCGCTTACCATCAGGTGGGCCGTATGCTTGTTTGCCACCTTTAGTGGTATAAAAAAAAACGATTAAAAAATCATTACTGAACTGATAAATTAATTATTATTTTATCATATTCATCATCAACCCATTTACTGTCCCATTGGGCACGGGTCTCCTCTCAGAATGACAGAGATTAGGGGATAGTCCACCGCGCTGCTGTAATGCACGCTGGCAGAATTCATACGCCAAGAGGTTTCCTCACGATGTCTTCCTTCACCGTTTAAGCGAGTGATAATAATTAATACGCACAAATGATTTAGAAAAGTCATGTATGCCTTAGTTTCGAACTCGAGACCTTTAACTTGGCAGTCCAATGGTCATGTCACTAGGCTATCACTGCTTTTTATATATTACGTATATTTGCTTACTCTATGATACATTACATTTTTAACTATCACTTTCGTTTATGAAAGTGGAACCAGACACTTCTCTGTTTTTTAGTTTTTTTGCTATCATTCTTTATAAACAGTTTTGCCGATGTGTTATTTACACAATAAACTAAAGAATTGAAACGCTTAAAGTAATCGGTACTTACAGAAGGCCAATGCTCGATTATAAGTAGTTCTAACTGATAAAATTTCATTGTCTAACATGTGACTCCAAACAATTATATGTAAAATGTTATTTTACTTAAGTACATTTTTGTTTTCTTATTATTCAACGTTGTTATAAGTTTAGGAAAACACAACATTTGGCATATTTGCGATCTATTTATCAATTATGCGATAATTAGATACCTAAAAATACTTAAAATAATGGTTGTAGATATAGTCACCTGTAAAATTTAATTAAAGATAAATATATGTAGGTAATCAATACTTTTACAAATTAACCTACAGATAATGAAAGATTAATTATGATTAAAATACTGCCCTTTTATCTTAGTTCCTTTTCCTATCAGTCATTAACGGAGGTAAGTATATATTTCTCCCAGTGATAACCCTACGATAAGAAAATGATCATACCTACATACCTAATTACGTGCAATGTGGGTACCATTTATTTCGATAGCAACCCAATATGTCAATATGTTATCAAACGATTACGAAATTAATGTTTTTTAATCTATTTAAATGCTTGGTAATAAAATGGGTGGTCCTTAGTGCAAATGATCAGATATTGAGCACAGCAACGGTCTTATACTCACGTGCATACATTTTATTGAGTAATCATGATTATGAGCTGTATTACTGCATGACCTGTTAACAGGTGATGTGACACATTTTGATCGATTGTATTGTCATTTGTATTATCTTTGTGTTGCCCGTCTCATGGATTGTCATTTGTCTTCAGACTCTGTCCAATTTTTTTTAAATTTTGCTATAAACAGATCTATTAAAGAGACTTTTACAAGTCAATGTTTTGATTTTTTTATGCTTTGAGAAGAAACACCGAAACAAACTCAGAGAATTAGATTTGAAGGGTGACCCACTTTAAAGTGCACATAAATGCAAAGAATGATGTACCACGACATGATTGAAGTTTAACAGTATCCCACAGATCTGATTTTGATGTAATGATAAATTATATTTATTTTGCTCCGAATGGCTCTGCCATTTCCTAATTGACAACCTCTGAGAACAAACGCCGAAACAAACTCAGAGAATCATAGTCTCTTTTAAAGTCCAGACTATAATCGTAACAAATATGTGAGTCATACAATGTAGGGCAAAGTCTGAAATGGCCTTTTGAAGAAAGAGCCATAGCGGCTTTGAGTAGACCAGTGCCAGCTGACGGCAGGCATGCATCAGTCATTGTGTAGCTCGACCATAATTTTAGGGAGCTCAAAACACAGCAATCAAAATAAGTACGTGACATATCCAATATTTCAAGTCGCGAGTGACGTTATTACAACTTGGGTCAGAAATCCAATATTGTACCAGTTCCCTGTAAATAGGTTGCCACTATAATCGGGCTGCATTTTTATGATTGTTTTCAGAGATTATTTACCCAACATTGTTTTTTTATTAGAAATCAATATAATCAAGGTTTTATGTTATCATTGATAACGGGCCGTATCCAACGCGTCTTGTTTTTATTATATGGCTACTTTCTTTGTCTTTTCAAACAATGCCACTTAAATATTTTGTAGACATAATTATTGTTGACTTATTCATATTGGAGTGTGGTTTCCGGCAAAGATTGTGACTTTCCGTGGGTGACTAACGGCTGGTCCCCATAACAAATTAATCGGTAGATTTGCTTACTGGAGATAGGATTTTGATATTCGTTGTATGGACCTTATGTCAAAATCCTTTCTCATCTTCCTCCGGTGTCGGCTTCCAATCTAACTAGATGCGTTTGAATATCAGCGATATACACGAAGCGACTGCCATCAGACCTCCACAACCCAATCATCCAACCCAAGATATTCTAAGGATAGAGTGATTGTCAGGCTTTTTAGGCTTCTGACTACCACTAACGATTGTCATAGGTGTTCGTATGACAACCGGTACCGACGGCTTTACGTGGTCTGCGAGGCTTGGAGGAGTCTCGATGTGTTGCCACCAATCCATAGACTGACCACGGCTAGCGAAGCTTAACCTTACAGATCGGTTGATCAGCTTAGTTATAAGTTAGGCACATGCCCCTCAAAATCCTATATCTCTGATCGATTTGTTATTGCGAACGGCCGCAAGTGGCATTCAAGAACAACAGAGAAAATCACGGCAAGAATGGCACTGTGGTTAAAAGTTCGGTTCCCGCACAGTACAAGTACTTGTATGGCCTGTAGGTAGTTGTATCTAGTCCAGGTGAATATTATGTGAGATAGTAAATTCACCTAGGATACAGGAAAATCCCACGTGAAAAGTATTTGTTCAATAAAATCAAGAAAAACATACTACATTACCTATACGATAAGAATCTTTGCCTTTTTTTAAGGTCGATTAAAAAGCACATACCTTATTAAGTAGGTACATTGTTTGTTCACGGAAGCTAATAGGCCTTGAACAACAGACACCCATAAGCGTGGCATGCATCATATGAAAAAAAAAAACCTTTTTTAATCTCATTATTATCACTTAATAATCTGATAAAAAACTGATGCTACATCGGCCTTGGTCCTAGGAGCTCTTTTTTATAACATGGTCCTTCTTTACTTTTCTATAAGTGTGTGTAATTTACAAATTAAATACCGACCTTACGGTACTCCCGACGCGGACGGCCGTGCGTGGTGTGAATGCTAGAGACGCGACCTGCTTCGTCTTCACTGCGTATACGACGCACAGTCAAGGCAACAGATCTACTATGTAGGTGTAAATAGTATAAATATGGGGTTGCCACTTTAAAATTATTAAGAACATTACGTACCATGGCCATGACATCATCACCAACAGATTGACTATTTTTTAAGATATTTTCCTGTATACCGTGGAAGTGTTTATAAACACAAATTCTCACACACACAAACCTAGACCCGGAGCGACCCACGTTTAAACAAAAATCATGGGATATACCCTTTTTCGAAAAAAAAATCGTACCTTAGCAATGAAGACGAGTGATTTTACCTTGAACTGTGTGCAAGTCAAGTCCTACTGCGGATAAATAGTACTGGCAACCCTAGAAGTATGAAAATGATTCTATATTTTCATACTTCTAGGGTTTCCAAAATGCTGACTGTCATGAATGAATGTGAAAATGGAGGTTCATAAATTTTTCATAAAACCTAAGACTGACTTCGCTCTGTTGGGCTTGGGCCTTTCTCTTAGTATATCATAAAATACCATCACGCCGGTATTCCTCTAAGGGGTAGACAGCGGTGTTTCTAATGTACACCCACAGTTCACCGGTATGTTTAGGTCCCATGTAATAGGGGGCGACCCTATTGCACAACTACAACTACCGAGCTGCTATTGGGAATTTCACAGAAAAACCCAACAAAACTGCTCGAACCGGGAATCCAAATGTTGTGCCAAATATTGGTACGGAACCCTTCGTGCACGAGTCTGACTCGCACTTGGCCGGTTTTTTATTATTTGCGCTGTACTTAACAGTAATAATTGTAATAAATTATAATACGGTAAAGAATATTCCAGACACTTACATACAACTACAGTGAATAGTTTTTGCAACCATATACAGTGTAATTTCATGTTCAAGGACTCTATAAAAGACTGTTATCATCTTATGTTACCTAGAACGTGGCATATTTTAATAATTTTAATAAATAATTATATTCTTTTAGAAGTAACTATTATGTATTCTTTGCCTTTTTTTAGATTTAAAGTCAGGCAAAGCATATACTAGTTTGTAGTGTGCAGTTTGCTTTTTTTTTTTTATTAGTAATAGAGGTCTTACGTGTAATAATACATGCACTCTCATCCACTTAACATGCTTATTTTAACGTGTGAAAGGAAAACCATAAATAATTAATGGTCTGCGCAATGGCTTTGATCTCATAGTAAAGTGGAATTTTGCGAAAAAGGTTTTCAATATCGTTTTTGATGTGCACTTTCGACTAAACATTTTAGCGAATATAATTTCGAACCGTGCACAGAATCTGTGCCTAAACACCCAGTGGTGTATGTGGACACAATGATACATTTTGCAAACGAGCTCTATTTTTTAATCAGGTTTCCATATATGGGCCGTGCATATAGCAACTAATGCTAATTTATATTTATTAGCAAGATCTGTGGAGTTTCTATGAATAATTCGATAACCGTTATGTATGCGGACCCGCCCACTTTGCCGAGGATTTCGTTCATTGACCCCGCACTGCTATGAAGGGACATTTGCACAATTGTTCGAGAATACAAAGGCTTTGTTGTAGGTTGTTTTGAGTATTCAGTATTGCTCCGACTAGGCATCAATTATTATCAGCGCAATAGTAAAACAATCGATTTAGGCGCCTGCGGGTCACGTTGCACTGTCTGTAATAACAATAATAATCTTATTTATATAGACTAAAGTACGTTCTAAATAGCAATATAGGTATGTACCTATATGCGGATGTTTTATTATCTTTAGGAATAAGCACTATATTTATAATGTTAGAATTATAGTGCTCATTCCTAAAGATAATAAAACATCCGCGTTTGATTTAATATACGATAAGATTAATCTGAATTTCAGATGGCAGCTCGATTGCATAATTAAAGTTCAATACGAGTAATTTCTTACATAAAGTAAAACATTCTAACTTCGATTTAGTAGATGGAAGGTAGTAAAATCTAAATACATATTGACTAAGTACAGTTCTTGGTTATTATAATCAAATAAAATCGTAACCTTGACACTCGGGATATCATAATTGAACAAATCAAACGACGGAATTTATTGGTCTAAATCGGTCGAATAGTTTAGATGTCAAAAGGGGACGCGTACACAAATACGATTTATGATATTTTCTATGACGGCGTACACTGAGCTAACTACCGAAATTATCGCGGTATGTCTAATAAGTAACTTGTATTTTTATATTTTTTTAGTTTGGGACATTTTACGCATCACCATCTAGTCCCAAACTAAGCAGAGCTTATACTATGGGTACTAGACAATGGATATAATGCTTATATACTTTTTTTTGTAAATACATACTTATAATACCTACATAAGAAACACCCAGACAAACACAAATACTCATGTTTTATCCACACAAATATTTGTGTCCTGTGGGAATCGAACCCACGACCCCATGATCAGCAGTCCGGCACTCGAACCGCTAGACCACAGACGTCGTCGGTATTTGGTACCAGTGCGACTATTATTATGTTTGTGGCTGTGATTACAGCTAACTACAGAATCAGCCAACAAAAATAATGATAGGCACACACACTAGTGATTACTATAATAATGATTAATTACATTTTTCTCAAGTACGTTGGGCTCGGCCAGTCTTACCAGATGTGGCTTAATATCAGCACTTATTCTATAAAAACTGTACAACAACATATAAGGATATTTGGGATGTTCTTGACATCCTCAATAAGTAACATCCCATGACCCAACGATGCCGGCGATGCAATCACATGTCACCATGAGAAGGCCAACGCAAATGTCGTCAGAATACGAAAAGACTTCGGGAAAATGCCTTGATTGATTCCAATTACTGTAAACTTTGACTTTGTTGTGTGAGAAAGAATTTATCAATGATACTCACGTATAACAGAATATCATAATAAACAATGATTAATCACATAATCATGAATAATCTCAGTAAACTTTGCATTAAGCATTACATTGAACAATAGGTTAAACAAATATCCTTCACATTGTAAAAAAGTAATACTTAACTTTACATGTTTACACTTAATAACAAATACGTCTTGTATAATATCGATATACTATTTTGGCGAACAAAAACAAACACACGTACGTGTAAATCAATGAGGATGTGTTTCCGTGGAATACAAAGATTAACTTAACCAAATTGTTCTAACAAAGTCCTTTGTTAGTTACAATTGTTTACGTTGTTCGGGCATGTCCTTTGTACGATTACATTAAAAGAAAAAAAATACAATGGTAAAACTTCTTTGTCATAAGAAATATAATTGTTTAACCTGTTTTACATAATTTATGTATGTAGTGATTAGCATGCATGTGCCCGGCAAAAAAAGAGTTTAATTATTTAAATTTTATAATTTACAAACCTGATTAGTCTCGTGCTTCCAAGTTCAGGTTAGGTCGAACATTATTTTCTTTTTTGGATTTGTTTGGTCAAAGGTAACAAGCACTCCGCCTGTTTCATGGGACCTAAATCATACTCGCGAACTGTGAGGACTGAAATTGCTAATTATTAATATTTAATTCAGATTCAAGGACATGCAAATTGACGGGTATAAAGTCTGCTTCAATTTTATCACACATTAGCGATAAGAAGTTACGTAAAGGACATACTAATGAGCAGAAAATAATATTAATTAAATATATTCCGTCTACGATCTAGTGAAACATATTTCTATTTATAAATACATAAAACCTTTAATGTAAGTAGAAACACCTTTTTTAATTTAAGTTTATTAATGGGATGTCTTCTCTCATTCTGTGAGAGGAGACATCCCATTCTGTAAGAGGAGACCCGTGCCCAACAATGGGACAGTATAAGGGTTGATGATAATGATGGGATGTTATATTAAGGTTGGTTATGGTTTAATCCTAGAGTGTACCCAGTTTGTCAGCTGTTTTTTACCTGACGACCAAAGGAGGGATCTAGTTTGAATCGTATACATATAAGTTCATCTTTTCCCCCATTGAAATTCTATTAGCCACATTCTAGCAAAGTATTGTGTTATAACGGATATTATAAAAATGAATGATGACGTGACGGCTGACAGGGATGACCGGAAGAATAGGACGTAGTGCGCCGACCACAAATAAATTGGGACAAGGACGGGAGGAGAATGATGAATCGTATTCTAGCAAATAAGCAGTCATTTTCTGTCTAAATAGGTACTAAAGTCAGTGAAAAGTGCAATAAAAAACATCCATATTCAAATTACTTTTATGAGTATAATGTTTGCTTTGAATAACTGAATATACCTTCTGTAGAATTTAGGTATATTTTTGTGATAGTGAATAATAGTGATGTGTGTGGTGTGAATCTTAATAAAATACACAAACATATTCAGGTTACATTTTAGAATACAAAGATCGCTTATTAATGATTCATTGCAACGGTATTATGTAAAAGCCACAAAAAGTATACGTAAGTATACCGATTGCATAATGCGCTAGTTGTTTAGTGTACAGTGCAAATTACAGTAACATTGCGGTTTCATATTATTTGAACAGTTATGATGATCATCAAAATTCTACCCTTCCATGTTGAAGGCAGCTTCTAGTCAAACCAAATGTCATTATTCTCAGCTTGTATTATCCCAATGCTGGGTATAAGTCTCCTTTCTTTTATGTCAACTTTCTCTGTGTCTTGCCTCACCTCACTCATCCAGTTTTTTCCTACTACCTTTTTTATGTCATCCACCCACCTGGTCTCCGGACGTCCTACGCTTCGCTTGCCTAATCTAGGATACCACTCTGTAATAAGCTTACTCCACTCATCATCCTATCTCCTTGCCAGTTGTCCCGCCCATGTACCACTTTAGTGTCGCGAAAACGAGATGTGACGTGCGTATTTTACACGAAGCAACTATGAGCAGAGGTTATCGTAGACAGTTTTAGGAAAAAAATGTTGTTAGACTTTTCGGGCTTCTGACTACTTTCGCTTAAAATTATGATGATGTTAATACAAATGTTTATAAGTAAAAAAATACGTTCCATAAGGATATTTCTAATCCATTAGTTTAATTACTCAATATCGGAATGCTAGATCTAGTCTATAGCCTAATTCCTCTCATTCTAGACTATTTTGACTGATAGAAGACCACCGGTCTAATCAGAATAATCAGTGGGACAGTATATGGATTGATGATGATATCTGTTTATTATGAATGCTAGTAATATCTTTTTGTATATTTTTGGCATTTTCCATGCTAAGACTTTAAAGTTATTTAGAAAAGGACTGTTACTGACGTCACCATAAAGACGTAAATTCAGTATGTGAAGGAAAAATTCGACATGACGGGTAGGTATCGCGGTGGCTTAGTGGTCATAGCGTCTGGTGTACCGAACCAGAAGACGCAGGTTCGAATCCTGCCCGCGGTTGTGCTAGTAATATGTTTGTATTTACAATTTATTAAAATGATGTATTTACAACCATGATCGGAATAATATAATTAATTAAGCCTGGAAGATATAGTAGTGCATAAGTCATGAACCGAGCTAAACGTGGCCGTAACTCACGTTTCTATATGACGTCGTCGTATGACGAATACAACGTAGGGTGAAAACAATCTTTATCAGCAACCCAGCTTACATTTAACAGAGGTACATTACTATGTTTTTAACACGGGAAATATTACAGATCTAAAGGATCCGAAACGTCGAGAATTAAATAATCTCAATTTAACACCATAAAATACTTAAAAAGTAGTTTTATTTAAATGTCGAATATTCGCGTAAACGTGTCTGAAAGTACAGATTATTAGTATTATATTACAGGTATTAAAAACTGCTGAATTTGAGACATGTTTTTACTTAGCCAAGAGGTGTAGTTACACCGTTTTACGATTCTATGGTTTAACGAAATTAGCGATTATTATGTCGCTGAGAAGTAGTTTAGTGTGTTAGGATTGATTTCGCAAAACCTTACAATTTTGTTGGTGTAATATAAGAATCTAGTTCTAGAATGGAATATGATCATTCATTCATTATTCAACATATGATGTACTATGGACCTCTTTCGTATTATGTCATACTTACTCTTTCCGAACAACTACACTGTAGGTAGAGATAACAGTAAGAAAATAATTAGTATACGTACTTTCTTATGAATATCATCAATTACTCAAATATCCTTTTCATTCAGTGAAACGTTCGTCACAGTGCAAGGATGTGTGGTGAAACTAAATATTAGCTGTTCTATAAATATTATTTGTTACAATTATTTTTAACGAAACTATCATGGATACCCACTGCCAAGGAAACCCGAGTATTATGCCGGACTCGTCCCCAACAAAAGCACGTTATTCCTGTCGGTGCCGAGAGTCAGGCATACGGGATACACGAGCGAGTGCTTTTCTCCGTGACCTCGACAAAATGGTCAGTATAGCTTGGATAATCTTAAAATGTGTAAATCTGCACGCGGCAAACCATTGAACAATAATTTTACATTGACATTCTCTTACACATTATATTTTATATATTTTTGATGTTACCATCTTTAGTAACGTAAATTTGTCGTAAAAGACCTAATGAAAAAGAATTTTCATGCAACGATGATTATACCATTTTTATGTTTATTTTATGGTCAACTTGCACTAGGCCAGCGTGGCTAAGTGGACTTATAGCTTAATCCCTCTCCATCTGATAGGAGACCCGTGCCCAGCAGTGGGATAGTATATGGGTTGATAATGATGATGATGTTTATTTTTATATTTTTTACGCATACATATAAATTAACAAATCACTTACTGATTAACTCATCTAGGATCAATTAACAGACACAATAGACCAACAATTGTTTCAACCCTCGAGATTAACCTTTAAGTAAGCTGTCGGTGACATTAGAAAGTAGCTTTTACTAACGCCCTTAAGTGGGAGATAATTAATAAATAAATGTTCCCAACTTAAATCGAAAAACGTTGTAACTTTAATAGGCCATACATGCCAGGCAATTATATGTAAACTGTTAGCAACGGCTTTGGTTAAAGATGATGCAATTGTCAATCCCGTCAAAAATCTTCACACATGTAGTAGGCAGGTTTTTGATAAGCTTTAACATTCAAACAGGTGAGTGTTCAATATATAAATAACTTAATCACGTGTTCATACATAACACGTTTCTTATCCAGTTTAGTGTGGAAATATACACCTTATTATATAGCTCTATCAAGTATCATACGGGTGTAAGTTCAACAGATATCGTCATAAGGCACTTGTCTTAACTAACGTATAACGTACAAGGGCGGGTCACGGTCGTATGACGTATAATTTCAATATGCATAGGCATAACTTTCAAGGTAAGACATCGAAAACTATTGTTTTTAATTTTCCTCTATCGTTTATCGAGGTTGGGTCGTAGGTAATGAGTGTTTTCATAAGAACAGATCTTCAATCGTATGTGTAGAACTGAGCTGATGTGAGTAGACCAACTACTTATATTGATATTTTTTATCTAAAATTAAAATAATTAGTATTGCAATGAATAGTAACTATATTAAGAAACCAGACTCCGCATAGACGGCAATGTCATTCTCAAAACATCCGCGATAGTGAGTCTCAAGTAATATCTCATGTTAAAATATAAAATCTTGGAAAATCTAACTTTTAGGGCAAATCTGACTTTTGTAGGTCATCAAAAACCGGATTTCTATTATATCTTCTATTCTGGAAGACTCGATTTGATTACATTAATTTGCATTTGTGCTATTATTTTTGGTTTATGTAGAATTATTATTATTTATAATTATTATTATTAGTGGTTTCACTAGTGTCAGATAATTTTGAAGCGACCATATTTTTCTCACGATTTGAATGCAAAGAGATAAACTATTTTCAAAAGAGATATAAGATCTGCGATACCCGTGCTTAAAACATGGATCGTTATACCTATTAGCTTCCTCAAAAATAATAATTTATTATAAGACGAATGATTCATAGCTGTGCAAGAAGATAGTAAAACAGCTGATAACCTTTCATATTATTCCGCTATGGTATGTTATTATGATCGAATATATTATGTATAAGAAGTACATAACAAAAGTGTAGTCACAAGTAGCTTTCATGTTGACATTGTCAATTCATTCATCGTTGATCGACTGCCTCTTGAAAATGGCCGCTTTATATTCCAAATTTAAACACAAAGCGGGCGGACGCGAGTGGCGTGACTTCGCGGCAGCCAACCGGCGTTCGGCGCCCGCGCGGCTAGTGCGACGACCTCTCCCCTACGATATGATTAAACAATCGATTCATTATCGATACCCGATGAAGACGCTTTGTATCCGATTATTTGGAATTCAGCGCATTTGAGTGAGATCTGTATCTGATAAACTGACAAGGATAATATTTCATCTTTGCAGTACCTAGTGCAAATGCACTGCGTTTTTTATAATTTATTTATTTGTTATTCCGTATTATTATCGAATTAAAAATATCTATTGTTCTTAACACGGTTGCTAGACATACAACCTTTTACATGCAACGATACGTGTACACTTACATACATAACTATAATGTATAACTTGTCTACCACTCAGTTTATTTTTACGCGCAGTAAATAATTTAGTTGCCCGACCACCTGATTTATAAGTATAAATATAATTTTCCCCATTGTAACATCTCTTTCACGCGAAGACACGATATGTTTGCCTAAACTAACGTTTCTGTTAGTTACAACAGTCTAAGTTGTTTTTTAGTGGACATTTTTCTGTGACATTGAAACTAGTGAACTAACTACTAAATTAATATGATGGATGGTACCTATAACCTACGCCGAGCCGAGGACGTATATACCCAGCTTTGGGTGAAGCCAAGCTGTGGATCATGATTCATGATGATGACGGATAAATTTAAATGGAAGAGCTTTCTATAATATTTTTTTAACTTACCGTCACGCCAGACGAATATTGTAATATCTACATTTATATTATAAAGACATACATGTGAAAAATGGAGATTGTTTTTCGAAATATTTCATTGCCATTTTATGCCATTCGACAATACCTTGGAATTTTCATTCAACACGCGATCCGGTGATCTTATCAATATCGATATTTTAGTATTTATAAAAACTAAATGTAAAAAAATACATGAATAGTTTTAATTTGTTATATTTAGAAACAAAAAAAAAGATTCGAATTTAGTGTTACATACATACATATATTAATTAAAGCATGCGCTAAAAACACTAAAGAGTTTCACATTGTTTCAAGGACAAGGTCGATAACCCATGGCATATAATTATGTATATAGTGACACGTTTCTCCCCGTTATTTTTAGTTCTAGCGTTGCTTAATTTGTAGGTACACCTATATTCCATTACATGCCAAAATCAACGTGTTACTTCGTCGAAAGAAAGATAATATTTTTATACTGACACTAAGACTATCTAGGTATCATTATCTAATCTGACTGTCACGTTTTACTGGTTTGATACAATATTGGCGTGATTTTGACTCAATATTGATTCATATCAAAATATTACTGATTTGTGTCATTGTCAATAGATTCAGAACGTAGCAAGTGCAAAATTTATCGTAATATCTTTTAAAATAGGTCTTCAATAATACAAAGTATTATACTGTTTGAACAACTGTTTAACATTCCAAATGTAATATTGTTATTGATTAAATCATGATTAACACAGATATGGAACAATCTGAACTGTTGTAGAAGTGAACATTTTGACTTGAATTTGAAAAAAAACTTGGTTTGTTTTAGTTTGTTTTATTCCCATAATGTTACTCAAATACTGTTATCTACACGAGGAGCATACGAGTGCTCTTTATGTATCAAAGAGAACGCCAATGTTACGGTTGTATACTGAGTACTAAAGTTTCTAGAAACACGAGACCCTCGCACTAGTTCCAGTCTTAAACAAAAATACTTAAAAGTCGCTATTACCAGGAATTCATGACATCTGACACATCAAATTAAGGATTTTCGCAAACGTAAGCAATTAAATACCGAATGGCACCTATTTGGCGGCAGACTTGGCATTTGGCAATTGCTTATTCGTTACAATGTGGAGCAGAAAGTCAACGCTCTATGCTTAGATCTTCCTACACAATTTAATGTGACAATAGGATAGCTAGTCATCGTAGCAGACATTTCCTAGTGGTTGCGTCGTTGCCAGCCATCCATTGCTGCATGGGAGAATTAGAGCTCAGATCCAGAACACGCATATTTGACTTTTTTTATTCATATGTGGACTAGAAAATGAACAGCTTTAAAGTCCAGCGAAAATATAGCAAGACACATTTTTTAAGGTATGGGTTTCTTATAAAGCCGTGAAATGCAATTATAGTGCACTCCGCAAGGGAGAAAGTGTGGTTTGTTTTATATTAGTAATATTGTTTATTGAAAAGTTTTGAAAATGGAACAGAAATTTGATCACTTCGGAATAAAGTGTAACGCAACCGCATGAGCCAGATCCGGTTACGCTGGCAGCCAAAACGGCAAGGTATGCGGCGATGACTAATGTAGAGAGTTCCTAACATAACTGCTAACGTGTTTTACTATAAATTGGGTATTATACATGTAAATTTGGCACATTTGGCCTCCAATGGTATTGGCAATGCTGTAATTATGGCAATTAACTTAAGCTATCTTAGGTTTTCCCTAAGTAGATCAGCACTTTGCATTACTAGTGTTATTTAATGTGCTGTACTCATAGAAGTAATGAAAAAAAAATTGGCAACTGCGGATAAAACGCATAAATAATTAATTCAAGCTAAAATATACATACCGCAAAATCTCTATCAAACAGATCTTCTAGCAAATTAGCGAAAGTGACTTATAGTTTATTGTACGCCAAATGGAATGGAAAAAGAACATTTTAAAAACATCGTCCTTTACGAGGTCTCGAGGTGACAACGCATGAGCGACGCGAACGGTGTCGTTGCACTTACACTTCGGTTATCGCTTACCATAAGAGAGCCCGTATGCTTATTTGAAATAAAAAGTTTTTATATTATATGCCTGCCTACCTTTCAACTTTATACTCTGATGCTAAAAATATTTTTTCGTTTTGTCCCCAGGACTCATGGCAGGACCCCAAAGCCAAAGACACAGGAGCCGTGATCAACATTTTGGACATTGGACGACAGAACTTCGCGAATGGTGGCGTGGTTTCCCGATACCTATGCGACCTCGCTCAGTGCTGCAACCTGACTAATTATGACTATAAAGATGTTGTGCCTAACGTAAGTGTTCCTGTAGACAGTGGCTCTAGAAATCTGGTGTTTCTAAAATGGCGCTTAACTCATTAAATGCTATTTGCAAGATCATCACATCATCAGCCCGATGCTGTCCACTGCTGACTAGGGCCTCTTCATGCATCTGCCACTCGTTTCTGCTCTGGGCTACTCTTACCCATTTCTTCCCCACCATCTTTACAATATCGTCGCACCATCTAGCCGGGGGTCGACCGACACTCCTGCGACCGGTCCTCGGTTGCCATTCAAGGATCTTGCGAAACGAGTCCGACATACCTTGCCTGGTGTTAGAAGTTCGAGGATATATAATATTGTTACGAGCTGGGGTTCGGGATAAATTAAATGACACCAATTTAACCGATAAACAATCAAAACTTTAATTGCTCACACGAATACAAAACACAAATCACCAGTATGTCGCTATACTAGTTCACTTCACAATTCACTATCGCACTGTAGTCACTTCGTAATTCGCTTCGATCTTCACTTGTCCGTGTCCACAATTGAACTGCCTTGCTGGCCCCTTAGGACCGCTATTTATATGGCTCAGAAAGTTCCAGAATCGAATAATCCCGAAAATGCTACAAAAAATACGAGTAGGTACTCGCGCGCCTATTGTTTCGCGGGCGTTGACCTCGGCCTATTGTGTCGCGAGCCGCGTGTCCTTGAGATATTGTTATAGGCACTTATAGATATAAGTACCTACCTATACCTACGCGAGTGTCGAGATTAAACTTCCACGCGTTTCTAGAACCTTCGTGAGCCATCTCATTCGTTCTATTACGTATTCGGCGTAACACTGCCCCCTCCTAAGACATGCTCGTCCCGAGCATTATTAGATCCGTGATATCGTGCCAAGCGATCCACATGAACGTTCTTCACAGCACCTCTTTGTCCCTTTTGTATTCGATAGGTGACATCGTTGATCTTAGTCACGACTCGGTAGGGACCGTCCCATTTTTGCTGTAACTTAAGTGACTTTCCTTTGCTGCGCACCGGGTTATGTAGCCACACTAGTGAACCTTCGTTGAAGCCTTTGTTGTTCGTCTTGCAGTCGTAGCGGGTCTTCGTTTCCTCGGACGACTGTTGCCCTGATTGTCCGACGTGCTCTGAACTTCCTTTTCGTACTTCGCTAAAGTCTGTTCTTAAAGTTCGAACGGGTACCAGTACTACAGCCTCTTTCCGGTCATCAGTGTACTTGCCATTTCCGTTCATCCTCCAATTTTCAAAGCAAGGTCTGCTCGGGAACCTCTCACTAGATCTTCGTTTCGGGCAACTCATCCGGAGGTGACCTCTTTCTCCGCAGAGGTGACATCTCGGAGCGGCCGACCTATTCTTTTCCTCATTAGGTCGATCCTCCTTCCGTACACGACCTTTCCAGCAACCGGCCTTAACGTGGCCTTTCTTACCACAGGAGTAGCACCTAGGTCCTGTTACAATCTTCTTAACACGATAGGTTCCACAATCATGTCTTACTGCCTCCACCTCCAAAGCATGAGCCACGGCGTCCTTCAACGTTTGAGGGTGCGCTAGTCTCACCGAAGCCCTTACCTCCAGATCTTTAATTCCGTTGATAAACGCATCCACCAGGATAACGTCAATAAATGCAGGATTAGAGCGGTACGCTTTCCGGACCAATTTCTCAATTTCCAGAGACCACTGCTGTAAGGTCTCTGCATTTCCCTGTACACGGCTCTTCAACTGAGCACGAAACACTTGCTCCAGGTGTGCATCACCGTATCTTCTCGCTAATACCTCAACCACCTGTTCATAGGTCACATCCTTCCCGAGAACCTCTAGAACAGTCAAGGCTTCATTGCGAAGACTTAAAATAAGTGCAGTCATGGCCTGTTCGTTTGTCCACCCATTTGCCTTCCTAACAGCTTCTAGTTGAATCTCATATGCAGACCACGAAGACGTTCCGTCGAATGGTAGCAACTTGAATTCACAACGTGAAGGCATCGTGGAACCACCACCCACAGGACCCACAATTCCGTTTCCTGCCTTGAGATCACCTAAAGTTTTCTTTATATCAGATATTTCCACTTTGATTTCGGAAATCCAACTGTCGTGTTGCTTAACTTGCTCTTTCACCTCCTTGAGCTCTTTGCCAAATGTCGCGTGAACACCCTTTAAAAAGTGCATTTGGTCTTCTTTATCACGCTGTAATTGCTCCTGCAATTGTCGCGTCTGCTCCTCCTGCTTACGGGCCTGCTCCTCCTTGTCCTTTTGCAACTGCTCCCGCAGTAGGCGGGCCTGCTCCTCTTGCCGGCGGGCCTGCTCCTGCATCAGCGCCATTAAAGCTGACAAGTCAACGGCAGGCGCTGGCAGGGCTCCAGATGGACCAGCGACTGGATCTAACGTCGGCTGCCGAGGGCCCGAAGGTTGTGACGGAGAATCTCCAAACCGTCTCTGGTCCATATCTTGCTGCCGTTGACTTCTGGTACGAATACCGTCCGTATCTTCCTTCGGTAGAACTGGCATAATTTATCCCACTACTTCTGACACCAATTGTTACGAGCTGGGGTTCGGGATAAATTAAATGACACCAATTTAACCGATAAACAACCAAAACTTTAATTGCTCACACGAATACAAAACACAAATCACCAGTATGTCGCTATACTAGTTTACTTCACAATTCACTATCGCACTGTAGTCACTTCGTAATTCGCTTCGATCTTCACTTGTCCGTGTCCACAATTGAACTGCCTTTCTGGCCCCTTAGGACCGCTATTTATATGGCTCAGAAAGTTCCAGAATCGAATAATCCCGAAAATGCTACAAAAAATACGAGTAGGTACTCGCGCGCCTATTGTTTCGCGGGCGTTGACCTCGGCCTATTGTGTCGCGAGCCGCGTGTCCTTGAGATATTGTTATAGGCACTTATAGATATAAGTACCTACCTATACCTACGCGAGTGTCGAGATTAAACTTCCACGCGTTTCTAGAACCTTCGTGAGCCATCTCATTCGTTCTATTACGTATTCGGCGTAACAATATATATATTCCGTATTCAAAAAAGTTATTATTATTGTCATTTAACGTCCCTCGTTTATTGCAGGTGGTAAAAGATGACAGCGTTCAGCGCGCTATAGAAGATGCCACACAGGAGGAACTGAGGAGAGCCAAAGAAAACGGACAGTCAGGCGCACATTACGATACTATCAGAAAAAGAATAGAGGCGCGTGCGCTGAAAGTTGTACAGGACATCAGCTCCGCCATGGCCAACAATGTACTCAAGTGAGTAACTAATATTTTTTTTTTTCTTTACTATGAATAGGTACAGACACCAGATCAAGCTATCCAAAACAGTCAAATTTTCCCAATTGAAACTGAACCTTATAATTTTGCATTAAAGTTTAAAATCTATCAAAGAAATTTGACAGATTGGGGTAGTTTGATGTGCTGGCCTCTGTGCAATATTCATATTTTAATTAGAATAGCACTCGAGTATGACGTATTTGAATTTTATGATAATTATCAATACATAATTATACTGTCCGGTGTCCCAATGCTGGGCACGGGTCACAGATTGAGCACACAGGATTCGGCTATAGCCCACCACGCTAGCCTAGTGCGGGTTGACAGACTTCACACAGAGTCGAGAAAAATCTTTCAAGGCATGCGTCAAGATGTTTTACTTCACCGTTTAAGCGAGTGATAATTATGAATACGTACAGGAATTCGAAAAGTCAGAGCATAAATTCATAGAATTTAAGGACAGCATAAATTTAAGCTAAAAAGCTAGCTGTGCACCTCTCCAACACTTCAACCAGAGGAAATATGGTTAGAGGATAAACAAATTCTTCGTTTACTATAAATATTGTCTTCTATCCAAGGTTCGTGGCGTGGGTATGTCACAAAGCCGTGCGGCGGATAGCGGGCGGCGGGTGCGGGACTCGCGTGGCTGGCGTGGAGCGACTCCGCCGAGCCAACGCTGCCGGCCTCCCCCTGGTCTTCGTACCTCTACACAGATCTCACTTCGACTACATACTGATGACGTTCACACTGTACCTGACCGGCCTCAGGCCGCCACTAGTCGCTGCCGGCGATAACATGAGGATACCGTTCTTTGGGTGAGTTTTGTAATACGACCTTTATCGTCGTGAAATAATCATGAAAAATGTCATAGTAAAGATATACACCGTGTTTTTTTTTTTAGTCTTACAACTGAAAGGATATGCTTCTACTCATCATGATCAACAATTTTTTGTATGGGACAACAATGAAGTGCAAAAAAAACCGCTAAATCCTACATTTTGTCGAGACCTGAACTTTTTTCCAAGAAACATGTCTTTTTTTAGAGATTTCATACTTAGTCCCATATCTAGTAGAAATAATATTGAAATAATTGTTTCCTTTCGGCTGTAAGACGACAGGATAAAATCCGCAACGAGGTTATTCGACACAGAATCAAAGTAACCAACATAACACACTGGATTAGCAAGCTGAAGTGGCAGTGGGCTGGCCATATCTGTAGAAGAATCGACAACCGCTGGGGTAGACGTGTTCTCGAGTGGAGACCGAGACTCGGCAAACGAAAAGCCGAGGACAGGGTGAAATGGCGCACATTAGTGGAGGCCTACGTCCAGCAGTGGACAACCGACTAATATAGGCTGATGATGATGATGATGAAAGATATTCGTCACAGGCAGTGATCTCGGTAACTTAGTTGGCTAAAGCGTCCGTTATATGTAACCGGACCGATGCAGGTCAACCCTGCCTGAGATCAAATGTTTCTTTCTCTAAAATTTATATCCTTAATAATGTTTAGCATGCCTTAATGCCAAATTATAATTTAAAAAACTAGGAAAAAGATTAAGCAACATCGTTCGGCATTGAACTGTAAAGTCATGTCGGTTGAAGAGCATAGTAATATGACATGTCTTTAATAGACGTCGCGAGCGTCCCTACAAGACGTAAAAGAATGGAAAAGGGAAAATTTGACATCAGCAGTAGTGTCAAACCCTGCCTGAGATCAAAATATTCTTTCTCTAAATTTAATATCCAGAAAAAATATATTTCAGGAGGATTCGAATCTGCGTCCTTACATTTCAATCCAGTCTCAGTCCACTGAAATGACGACAGCAACATCTATTGATTACACAATAATGTTCTTCAACCGAATGCCTAACGATATTGCTTTCAACTTTTTACTAGTAATTGTTTTATTGTATTTTACAAGAATGCATGCAAAACACTTCTCAAGATATGAAATATGTATAGCGAAAGAGAATTTATGCAATTTACCTAAAAACATAAGCCTTGTTCCTTCTTTAGATTTCATGATGGTTTACTAAATAATAATAATATAGTATTACATAAATTCATCAAAGAAACCGTGCCCTCCAGAGGGTCGAAACAACAGAATCTAACTGATCCTTGATTGTAAATAAATTGAATAACTAAAATAAGGGAAAGATTACTTTACTGCTATTTAAAATTAATAGTATTCTGGTTTCAGATGGTTCTTGCGAGGTTGCGGTGCGTTCTACATCAGACGAAGAGTGGAAGGTTCAGAGTACCACGGTGACCCCACCTATAAGTCAGCGCTGAGGTAAGCTTGATATCTATGTATTGTAATGCTAACTCTCCTCCTTTTTCATACTAGAGTACTTCTAATAAAAATCTACTGTACTCGCATTATTACCCTTTTTTACAACAATTATTACCCTTTTTACTACAATTATTACCCTTTTACTACAATTATTACCCTTTTTACTACAATTATTACCCTTTTACTACAATTATTACCCTTTTTTACTAAAATTATTACCTATTAACATAATATTTGTGCCCGCTTAAATGGCATCAGCTTCGCCCTCTATTACATGGGACCTAAACATACCGGCAAACTGTGGGTGTAGATTAGTATACTTCTGCCTAATCATTCGGGGAATACGCGCGTGATGGTGGGTGTGTTATATACTAGAACTATTACCAATATCACCATCAACCCATATACTGTCCCACTGCTGGGCACGGGTCTCCTGTCACAGAATGAGAGGGATTAGGCTATTATAGTCCGCCACGCTAACCTAGTGCGGGTTGGCAGACTTCACACGCCGTCGAGAAAATCTCTCAGGCATGCAGATTTCCTACGATGTTTTCCTTCACCGTTTAAGCGAGTGATAATTATTAATACTCACATGATTTCGAAAAGTCTGAGGTGCGTTCCATGCATTCGAACTCGAGACCTTCTACTTGGCAGTCCAATGGTCATACCACTAGGCTATCACTGCTCTATTACCAATATAAACTATACATATCATCATGCTTCTAGTCCCGTAGTCCGTAGAGGTATACTAATGTACAGACGCCAGCAGATAAAGCTATCCAAAACTGTCAAATTTTTCCAATTGAAAATGAGCCTTATGGCTTTGTATTAAAGTTGAAAATCTATCAAAGAAATTTGTCAGATTGGGGTAGCTTGATATTCTGGCCTCTGTACACTCAGTTCGCCGGTATGTTTAGGTCCCATGTAATAATGCATTCTCCAAGCCTTACAAACTAATATTTTACATACCCTATAATGCTGTTCTTTGTGCCCTTTTTTCTTAACATAACTTTGGCTTTCAGGGCATACATCCTGAACAGTTTGTCGGCCGGGAACAACTTGGAATTCTTCATTGAAGGTGGACGCACCAGGACGGGCAAACCACAGACACCTAAAGGTAACTATGTTAAACAAGTATTTTATAATACCATAGACTAAACAATAGAAATAATTATTTGAATTTATTTTTTTTATTATTACTGATCGTATGTTTCATTGAAATAAAACAACTTTTAACGGATTTTATCGCGTTATATTGATATTATTAATCCCGACGTTTCGGAGCCTTTACAGCGTTCATAGTCACGGGTAGACTAGGTGGTGGGCGTCTTGATGATATAATTACTGACAGCTACCCTACATTTTTTTTACTTATTAATAATATAAATATAACGCGATAAAATCCGTAAAAAGTATTTTCATTTCAATGTATAATATTCGCTTGTCAGAAATCAATACAGTACTCGGCGATAAATATTGCACATCGACCTTTGGAAAGAGACAATTGGCTAATTTCGGCTTCGTAGAGCGTTATCTCTGTCGCACGAAATACAAACAGTCCGGTATCTATTAGGAGCTGTTAAACAATTATGATTTGCTTCTTTTGATAATTCTTTTTATTCTATGTATAAAATAAACCAATTTTTCTATAAGTGATGGCTTTAGGTTGGGGTAAAATAAAATAAAAAAACATTTTCACATTAGGTTAGTATAGCACAACTTTAAATTATTTAAATTTAGGGGTCTTAACAACTCTAAATATATATTTTGAACTGGAAGCGACCGCACTCTATCGCACTTGAACAACAACTGACAAAATGTCACATAGGTAGTGTGCGACAGAGATAATGCTCTATGAAGCCGAAATTAGCCGATTGTCTCTTTCCAAAGGTCGATGTGCAATATTTATCGCCGGGTACTGTACGTATGTTTTATGTCTAAATTAATACCTATGTGTTTTAATCTTTATGCTGTCTTGGATCATGCAGATGATTCTGGTATGTTTCATCATGTTATTACATGATTTATCATCGTCATCATCATCATGCACAGTTTGTATGAAACCTCTACTGTATATAGGTCCTCTCTAATTTGTGCCATTTAGCTACCATCACGTCTGTGTTCCCAGAAAGGTCCCTATAACTATTTTGATGCCTACACAACTTTGCACTAGTCACTATTCGTTGGCATGTTTTAATCCCATGTATTATTAGATGGCGCAAATCTACATATAGATATCTTTGACGACTGTGGTCTAGTGGTTCAAGTGTCGGACTGTTGATACTTTTTTTCGTAAATACCTACTTATAATTCTTAAGAAACACCCGAACACACACTTATGCTTACCATATAAATATTTGTGTCCTGAGGGAATCGAACCCACGACATCATCTTATACTTACCTTTAATGAGATTGTAGAATTAATAGCACTATGTACCTTATAAGTATGTGTCAATTATAGGAACAGGGGATCTGAACTGCTACTCCTTAATTCAGGTTATTGTATAACCTAGTTAGGAGAGCAGTGTAACAGCTGCCTGTATAGAGATTACTGTCATCATCATCATCATCAACCCATATACTGTCCCACTGCTGGGCACGGGTCTCCTCTCATATTGAGAGGGATTAGGGTTTAGTCCACCACGCTGGCCTAGTGCGGGTTGGCAGACTTCACAAACCGTCGAGAAAAATCTCTAAGGTATGCAGGTTTCCTCACGATGTTTTCCTTCACCGTTTAAGCGAGTGATAATTAATTATTAATACGCACATGAATTCGAAAAGTCAGAGGTGTGTGCCTTGGGTTCGAACTCGAGACCTTCGACTTGGCAGTCCAATGATCATACCACTAGGCTATCACTGCTTTTTTAAGAGATTACTGTATTAAGTAATTTACAGCAGTAGAGATTACTGTAAATTACTTTTATTATAAATAAGTACAAATTGTATGTGTGCAATCTCTATTATGAATAAAAGTTTATTATTATCATGATCAGCAGTCCGACACTCGAACCATTAGACCACACACGTCGTCAACTATATATTACAACAACTATAAATATAAATATTCTAACAAAACCATTCTCTCCCCAGCGGGTATACTATCGGTAATAATGGACGCGTACCTCGACGGCACCATCGACGATGCTCTGTTGGTGCCCGCGACCCTCAACTACGACAAGCTGGTGGACGGCAACTTCGTGCGGGAACAGCTCGGCATGCCCAAGCAGATGGAGACCTTCTGGTCGGCGCTCAGGGGCATCTGGAGGACCCTCAACACCAACCACGGCAGTATTAGAGTCGACTTCAATCAACCTATATCTTTGAAGGTCAGTTTATTTATCTACTAGCTTCTGCCCGTCGCTTCGTCTGCGTGAAAAAGTTACTTTTAATTTTGGTTGTAATTCAGGTAATTAACTCAAAATCTTTATAAATTATAGCCTATATGTTATTCTGATGTATAAATAATAATACTGTAAAGTTTCATCAAAATCCGTTCAGTAGTTTTTGCGTGAAAGAGTAATAAACATCTATCCATCCATCTTCACAAACTTTCACATTTTTAATATTTGTACAAAGTAGGATAGGACTAGCGACTTGCCTCGCGTCGCACGCTTACTAATAACACGCATGTATTGTACATATAAAACTTCTGGAAGGAATTATGTAAATTATAGTGGAATCCGTATCAAAGTAGTTAAGTAACAGCGTAGTTTAAAAGATCTCATGGTCTTGTATTACTTGACTAGTGCATCTACTGTTTTATCGTCTCTGCATCACCCCAAGGTTGTCTGGCAGAAAATGCCGTATGGCATTAAGACCGCCTTTGTACCAACTGTGCATAAAGTATTAATAAATAAATAAATAAATCTCAGCTTACAGAGAGACAGAGCGGGAAGCAACTTTGTTGTACATACTATGTATAGAGATACCAGCTGTTTGTTTACTCGCATCCTAAAAGTACTAATTCATCATCCACCCATTTACTGTCCCACTGCTGGGCACGGGTCTCCTCTCACAGAATGACAGGGATTAAGCTATAGTCTACCCCGCTGGCCTAGTGCAGGTTGGCAGACTTCACTCCTCGCCTCGCCTGTAGGCTCGCCCGTTATTACGTGGAACTTAATCATACCAGTGAACTGTGGGTGTACATTGTTACATCTCTGCCTAATCTTTCGGTGAATACAGGTGTGATGGTATGATGATGACGTTATATATTTCTTGTATCTTGTCTCCAGGAACTAGTGACGTCGTTCCAAAAGTTCCAGCATTATAAAGCGCCCATCGAGACGCCGCTGACGCCACCCAACAACAACCTAGCCGTGAACTTGGATAGGCAGATCCTATACAACCACAGCCACTCCAGCCTGTACGGCGCTGACGTCAGCACCGACCACAAGATGATGGTGGAAGCTATTGGCAGACATCTTGTATACGGTTAGTACCTATGGGAATTATTCACTTTTTTTAAAAAGAAAATTGACTTTCTTTTTATACCACTAAGGTGGCATACAAGCAAACGCCCACCTGATGGTTACCGTAGCCTATTTATAGACGCTTGTAACACCAGGGGTATCACTTGAGCGTTGCCGACCCTGTAAAACGAAAGAGGAATAGTTGGGTTGGCAGTATAAGGGTCAAAGTCCCTTTCACCGCCAACATAACGTATCCTCGTGGAGCACTGGCAACCCTGCTCATCGTAAGGCACATAACACAACAACGGTAGTTCCATTCAAATTGTATTTATTTTAAAAAAAACTAACAACCTGACCTAGTTTAAGTAGATTTTTGCATTTTGAAGCTCATCTAATATAATTGACTACAACGTATTGTGAGCTGTTTTTCGCTCAATGTGCACTTTCGATCTTTGAGCGTTTTCAGTCTTTGAGCGTAACATACAACGTGTTACAAAATACTCCGTAAAAAATACAATTAATTATCAAAGCCAAAAATTTTGTCAGCTGTCATGTCAGGGAACCAGATTATTTAACAGAAAGGCTTACGTACCTATTTTACCTAGTAATTGTCTACTTTAATAGTTTTTCTATTTTTCATTTATAAATGTTGTTGTTTTCCTTTTTTCGGGGTATGTTATACAGCGTTACTACGGTTCTTAAATATTGTGAATGGACTCGTTATAAGGCCCCATTTAACCTCCTCTCGACTTTACGGGTAGTTTTGTAACACTCTGTATACATATGTACAGAGGCCAGCACATCAAGCTATCACAATCTATCTTTTTGTATATTTTTGGCATTTTCCATGCTAAGATGCATTCTAAATAACTATCACAATCTGTCAAATTTCTTTGATTGATTTTCAACTTGAACACAAAGCAATAAGGTATTATTCAATTGGGAAAAATTGTCAGTTTTGGATAGCTTGACCTGCTGGCGTCTGTACTCTGACATGGGATGTCGATGATGATGTTTTTTTTGTGGGCACCAGACGCGGCTCAGGCGACGGCTCTGATGTGCACCAACGTGGTGTCGTACGTACTGCTGACGGAGGCCCGGCGCGGCGCCAGCCTGGCGGCTCTCACGCACAGCGTGGCTCACAGGCACCGCGCGCTGGCCGCAGACGGACGGGACCTCGGATACACCGGCGAGCCCGCCCTCGCTGTCAAACACGCTGTGAGTTCCTACTTCCTACCCCTCATACTAGGAAAACCTCTTGTGTTGAAAACACCATTTGAAAGCAATCTTACGCATTTTATTTTAACTGCTATAATCACAATCTCATAATCCTATTTAATTTTATTTGCTTAGAAAACTTAGAAAACCAAACCAACCGTTTGTTTAAATGGTCTGAGTTAGAAAAATAAATAACACAATTTAAGATAGCCTAGTGGTATGACCATTGGACTGCCAAGTTCGAATCCAAGGACGCACCGTATATGATTTCGAATTTTCGAAATCATATACGTATTAATAATTAATTATCACTCGCTTAAACGGTCTTTTGGTTTAAAATTTTCTTTGGGATACAATTGAAACCACGAGCAACAGTTTCCTAAGCTTCAATTCTACCATTTTACTTGTCAAAAATATTATCTTCTCTATTAGAAACAACTAATTTGAAACCGTGCACCTAGACTGGACATTTCATAAGTGGGTGTATATTTTCAGCTGGATATGTTGGGTCGTGGTTTAGTACGTCGCGAGGGTGGTGGCGGTGGGTCGGGAGCTCGTGTTCGTCCGCAGCTGTCGATAGCGTCGTCTCTGGAGCTGTCGTACTACGCCAACGCTGTCGTCGCACACTACGCTGCACCTGCTATTGTTGGTCAGTACCTACTTAAATCCTATCGTATCCTTCCTACTAATATAAATGAGAAAGTTTGTGAGAATGGATGGATGGATGTTTGTTACTGTTTTACGCTAAAACTACTGAACGGATTTTGATTAAATTTTACAGTATTATTATTCATACATCAGAATAACATAAAGACTATAATTTATAACGATTTTCAGTTAATTAGTCAAATAAAAATTATTATAATTACAACGATAATTATAAGTAACTTTTCCACGCGGATGAAATTGCGGGCAAAAGCTAGTACAACATAACATAGTTAATTTTTACCCAGTAGCCCAAGAAAGAGTGTTGTATTATGTATAGAAAAATTTCTTTCTTGTTGATATAATACATTTTTTAAGATTTTTGCTATGGAGACAATAAAATTGATAGACAATAAAGTTTTGATTCTAACACTAAGAAACGTTGCTCCACAAAAAGTAACCGCGGTCTGGATGCACCATTACATACGTAAACTAAAAGATAATCTTATATAAGTTTAATTTATTCCCTCTTAGAATACGCACTGGTTAGCGCCGTAAATATTAGGGCTTTCGTATCAATTACTCATTTATTTTGGTATCTACAGCTACCGCGTTAGAAAGTTTGATCTGGTCAACATCGTCGGAGCAAGTCCGCCAGTCGGAGCTGTTGAGCGCTGCGCTGCAACTGTGCGAGGTGCTGAGCCACGAGTTCATAGTGTGCGCGCCCTGCCAGCCCATACAGGACCGACTGCTCGACGCCATCGACTCGCTCGAGGCACAACAACTCATACTGCGCGAGAAGGTAACAAACAACACACTATACAAACGCCTTTTGATACCTCCTACAAATAAAATTGCATTTTGATTTCTGACGTTTACGCGAATATTATACATTGAAATAAAACTACTTTTGGTCTCGGGTAGACTGGTCCATGGTCCATGGACGCTGTAAAGGGTCCGTTGGGATTAATAATATCAATATAACGCGATAAAATCCGTAAAAAGTAGTTTTATTTCAAAATTGCATTTGTTCCATATCAATTTGATCAAAGAAATTTGATGACTTAAATTATGCGAGCAACGTTCTATCTTTACATCAAAGATTTTGTCTAATTTATGTGGAGACAACTGTCTAAAATATTTGATGAAAACTTGGACAAACATCATAAGATCAGTGGTATGAGCCAATCTTCAAAGATCAAATCTTGGACAAATATATTGTATCAGTAGCGTGAGGCAATCGTCAAAACTATTTGATCAAATCTTGGAGAAATATATTGGAACGAAACATTTGACCAGAAGCATACCATTCTAAGCAACATGACATTCGTATATATATATAGGTTGGCTAACAACAAACCCTAATAACGAAGTGCAAAGGTTGGTGAGGTACAGTCTCGAACATAAATATATATCTATAATATACATGTATGTCATCGTGATTTCCAAAGAATTATATTGCGATGTTTTTGCCATTTCCATAAATAGAGGTCCAATTTTTTCGAACCAAATTTTATTAAAAACAGATGTTACTATTTCTTTTACATTATATTGCAAAAAGTTTCCGAATTATAAATAAGTAGTAGGTAAGTATATAAATATTTGAAATGTGTTGTCTCGTTATCAGAGGACGGTTGGTCTGGAAGAGGAGCAGTGGTCGCGGCGCATGGCGCGGCGGCTTGAGGACGACGACGAACTGGAGCGAGAGGACCCCGCCGATAGACTCACATACACGATCTCAAACAAACCTGAAGCCATCGCCGAGAGGTGAGGACCTCGACTGTTATTTATTTTATTACTAGCTGAGCGTGGTATGGGTTGCGTTGCAGTTGCCATCGGTCCATGTTAGTAAAATAGCTGGAGCAAACATTCTTACTTTGAGTTGCATTTGGCAATAACATTCGCCTAACAAAGTCAAAATAATTTATTTAAGGTAGACTACTATTTAGTACTTTCTGAACGTCTTTTTTACATTTTAGCGAGCCTCCAAAACGGCCCCGTTCACCGCCTCCTAGTGTTTTAGCTGGGAAGAAGCGGCGCAACAAACTTCCAGCAATAGATTTTTGTTTATTAAGAAATAGCCTTTTAGATTTTTACCCAGCTATGTTGCTTTGAGTCATAAATGAATCCGTAATTGTAGATATAGGTAGCTTTCGTCCTGATGCGTTGCCTCTTTTTTTAAATTCATTTGTTATCATAAACCGTCGCAGGCGCACTCCAATTTGAGTGGAATTACTCCCACTATTCTCTATCTTTCTTAAATTTAATTGAGTTTCCAATTCTCTTAGACTAAAGATGATGTATTATATTCTAGGCGGAGGTTGCTGCTGACGTTGCGGCCGCTGCTGGAAGCGTACGCGACGAGCTGCCGCTGCCTGCAGCCCGGACCAGTCAAGGATGTCGTCAAAAACACGCTCGACACACTCACTGACGACTTCACACACAATAAGATGGTTTACGGTATGTTTTACAATGATAATTACTTTAATTTCAGGCTACTTTGGCTCTTAGAGACATACCTTATAAACTAATTTTGGTGATGGAAGAATATACTTCGAAGGACCAATATAAAGCGGACTGTAGCGTGAAGAATGTGATCACCTACTGGGCTCAAGTAATATAAATAATGTATTTACCTTCGACACGAAAAGAAGAAGAAGCGTGAAGAATATGAATAGGTCTAGTTGGGCAGCTCGTGTTCACTACGCAGTTATAATAATAGGTTAAAGAGCGGGATATGAGGGAGTTACAGTTTTCCGGCACACGGCATACTGCAAGGAAACCACGCCTTCCTTGCAGTATTGATGTTCTCCAAACTTATAGCACTTCTAAAGTTATGTCTTAGGCAACAGTCTCTTACAAATATTGTTATTTTTTGTTTGTTATGAGGGAGTAATGGTATGGTATACGCAAATCCACGACAAAGTGTATATTTTGCGTGCGGGTGAGAAGATGAGGTTCATTCGAACTCTTCGAGAAGAGCCGCCAGACGTTTTATGTTGCTCACGGTTTCTTAGAGAGTGCTCGGGTTACCGAGGTACTTTGCCCTGTATGTAGCGAGCCCAGGACAGTGCAGAAACATATGGACAGCTGTCTCGTCTTCCCCCAGGCAGGCTCTGCAGAGGGGGCTGTCTGTAACTCCTATAAAAGAAAGATGTTTATTGAAAAAACCATGGCCGGTAAGAGTTGCGGCGACTGTCCTCAGGTGTTGTGTTGACAGTCGTGGTAGCTGCTTAATGATGACGTCAATTGCAGGGAAAGCCTCCTTGGCTTGCCTGCACTCACCATGATTGTGTTGTGATGAGGGAGTAGAGTAATATTGATTGTTTGATGTTACAGGTGAAGCGGTATCGACAGACGCCATCCGGAACTGTCACAGACTGCTGCGACAGTGGGGCGTCATCGACATGTATACGGAGAGCCGTTGCCGCAAGCTGCGGATATGTGCGCCCTACGACAGTGCGCAGGCGCTGCACGACGTCTGCAACAATGTATACAAGTTCACCATGGACTCGCCGCTACTCAACGCCAAGTGAACTGACTAGCTAGTGACTGTGACAGTGATACGGCCAGCGATAGACTGCCCAGTGTTGTGTGATGTTCGGTACGATGTTAACGATGGCAGCATGTGATACGTTAGTTTGGAAATGATAATACATAGCTTGACAATACCTTTTCTGTAATATTTAGCCATGGGATACATATAACAATGGCTAACCTCAATGTCAAATTATTATCTGTTACCATATAATTAGCTTAGTCTAGTGGTCCTAAGCGCGACTGCTACGCTAGAGGTTTAATTGTGCCCGGTTAATGGCAATAGGCTCGCCCCCTATTACATGGGACCTAAACATACCGGCGAAATGTGGGTGTACATTAGTACACCTCTGCCTAACCCTTCGGGGAATACAGGCGTGATGGATGGTATGTTACCATATAAAAAAATTGTTCGCCTCCCTGCATCTTTACCACTTGATCAACATTTAATCTGTGTATGTATTTAATAAAACAAAATGTTTTCCAGTGATAATACTCTCAACATAAAATTGTGATATCATTAAAGCGGTTGGATATATTAATGGAAACTTTTTAAACTAGACCAAAGAGTTTATAATACTTAAATTATGAAGCGGTAAAAAAATATTGCACAAATTAAGGGTGTGTTTCACAATCGCTTGGTATGTCTGATTTTAGAGGCGATTAATTTTGACATGGTATCGTTAATTGATACAATAACATAAAAAACGGCGTATTTTCACACTAGCCCAGCTAGTTTAATGTTAACAGATGCAACGGTAACAACGACATACGTTAATTTAACGTAATATTATTGTATTTAATATCATTCGGTTAAGTAATATTGTTACATTTTCATGAGTTTTCAACGAAATGTGATTTAGTATCTTATTTGTTTAGGTATTGAAAGATGCTCAAAGATTAGAGCCAAATAACTTGTATTTTAGTATTTGGGACTATTATTTAGCGATGACACTTAAATTGCCGTACAGGGCAGAGTTAATGAGCCATTAACTAACGATTTCTTGAGTAACAATTAATAGAAACAATCTAGTAAAATTTGTCTGTTGGTCTCGCACCGCTAATGAGGTACGTAGTTAATTCTAAGTTCACTAAAATTAAAGTTACTTTAGCGAAGAAAAAAATCGAATGCGGACAGGATTCAAACCTCTCTAATGTTTTTCCTAAATCCTAAACCAAGACTTAGAGTCACTGGTCATATATTTGTGAACTATGATGCTCATTTTACACTCAATAAGTTAAGCATACCAGTGTGAGGCGTTTTAATAAAATTAAAAATACATTTATGTGTCGATATTTAATGGCTTATTAACTACAGTCTCTGTGTGTGACATAAAGCAACGTGTTCGGGATAACAAAGTAAGATGGCGCTATATGACAGTAAAGGGACAGAAAGAGAACGAAGGTCTCGCGTCCGACTGTTATGAGCGCTGTCTGAGGTACAAACGCCAGGTCAAGCTATCCAAAACTGTCAAATTTTTCCGAATGAATCTTATGGGTTTGTATTAAAGTTGAAAATCTATCAAAGCAATTTGACAGATTGAGGTAGCTTGTGTTAGCCTCTGTACACCAGACTGCGAAATATCCGTAGTGGATATTTATGTACAGTATAGAATTGTACACATAGGACAATTTTAATAGGAAATGTATAGTTATTTAATTTATACTTTTAATTAAAATATATAGTTATTTAATTTATACTTTTAATTAAAATACTGACATAAATCCACTGCGGTCGATTCGTAGTCTATGGTGAAAAGAGATACCTTGGGGCGGGTAAAGCTAAAGGATATTGACGCTGATTATGGTGACTGACAACCAGTAGCAGTGAATTTGAATTTGCGCCCGGTTAATGGCAATAGCATCGCCCCCTACTACATAGGACTAAACATACCGGCGAACTGTGTACATTAGTACACCTTTGCCTAACGGGCCTAACCCGTCTCAGAATGCAGGTGTGATGGTATGTCATGTTTTATGCTGAATTTTTAGTTGAATTGTTAATCCATATTAAAAATTGGGTTGCGGAGGTCTGATTCCAGTCGCTTCATGTAAAACACTGATATTCAGCCGCATCTGGTTGGACTGGAAGCCGCCCCAACTTAGTTGGGAAAAAGCTTAGGATAATGGTTTTAATAACTACACACTCCGTATAATATTTAGTTGAAGATTAAGGATAATTGGAATATTTTCAGCGTCATCTCCTTACCTACAGAGGCCAGCACATCAAGCTACCACAATCTGTCAAATTTCTTTGATTGATTTTCAACTTTAACACAAAACGATAAAGTTCATATTCAATTGGGAAAATTTGACAGTTTTGGGTTACTTGACCTGCTGGCGTCTGTACTTTGTACCCCAAGACATTAAAACAATGTACCTGCACGATGCTTATTGATCTGTGATGTAACAGATATATCAGACGAGTGTTTTTGTATATATTGTGACTAAAATTATCATATTTTTCAAAGATATAAATTGTGATCTCAAGGTTACAATACGGATGTCTGTATGCGCACTTCATTGCTTTTGAAATAAGTTATTGTTGGCATTTTATTTAAAATTACTGGTCTGTTTATTAAAACTACTATTTGATGGATTTTATCGAGGTATGTTATTGATAATATTAATAACTCTACCCGTGAGAATTGATGATGTTTAGGATCCCTTAACCTCTGGATTTAATGATAGAAAAATTTATAATTATGTACCGTGATAAAATCCATAAGAAACTATACTTGCGGCACGCTATGATGGCCGTTACGTTAATGGACGAAAATAAAAAAACACAATACATATTATACATATTGTATATATCTTTTGTAGTATCTTTAGATCACTATTGACAATAAGGAACAGCAATTTGCTCCTTCGAATGTAATTACTAATTAATACGAAACTTCATGAGTGGACAAACGTCAAAACGGCCATCATAGCGTAGTATAGTTTTATTTAAATTTGATTTTCACATTTCTGTGCTTGATATTTACAAAATAATCTCCATATTAAATACTCTATCATTGTTAAATATTTGATTTGTTATTGTACAATATGTTCAAGTACAATATTTTTATAAAAGGTATGTTAACAAGCATTTACCTAAGTTCTTAAAAGTTCACTTAAGAACGAGAGTCTATAGATATTCCAAAACATTTTTTGTCATTGGTAGATACTCTTTAAATAATAAATATTGATACTCGACGCAGCTGCGAAGAACTGTAATGTCTTTCGCGCCTCCTGTCGTCATAGGATGCAGATGCAACATGTGTCACGTATCAAAACGTCTAATAATAATGATTAGGTAATTAAAATATATAAGCTACGAAGGCAGCTAAATCTACTCCCACTCCTCGAGCGTCTTCCCCTAACCTTTCAAGCAAGTCATAACAACTACAAAACATGTCAACCGTAAACAAGGGTAATATCAACTCAATAGTATTCAAATTGAATTTTTCATTAATTTACGTTGTCATTTTCACCGAATTAAGCGTGTAACTAGTGCGCATAAAGGTGTTTCCAACACAGCATTTGTATCTGAGGTCAAAATCATGATTGTATGGCTGGCCATTACCTAACTCTGCCGAGTTTGAAATGTTTGAAGACCTGTTTCACCGTTGAAAAGTTCCGGTTGACATAACTGACAGATAAATTTATACAAATTCTGTTCCATTTTTGAATTAATCTGGTAGTTAGTGCCCACCCGGACATTGTGAAACGGGCCTTATGAGTTATTCCTTTTTGTACTGTGTTAAACTTAAGTTGACAAATAGTATGTAGATTTTATTTACTTTGTTACCCATATAATGATAAAAGGGTGCAAAGATAGATTGATTAAAACAATTTTGAAACATTTTGTGTTTTATTTAATACATAGCATAGCAGTATATGGCAACTTTCTGCTAAAGTTCAAATTTGCAGGTTCCCAAAACCTCTCGTGGGGAATTTCACGGATCCCATGGCTATGAATATAGATCCAAGTGAAGTCTAGTGCGGTTTTTAGTCGGTACGAGTCTGACATCCTGCCCGACAGCCTCCCCGGGTGGCGGATGATCCATGAGAATTTTCCATAGCCTATAAGAATTCGGGATCCTTTCTGTTCCCAAAATCTCGAATTCTAAGAAAACTGACTGCTTGAGGCAACAAAATATTCCTGCCCGTAGTTCGCCCAAGCTGAACGTAGGTATGTATGTACTTAATAATTTTAAATTAAAACATCAGCTGCAAATTGAGTAATAAATAAAACGTACATTATATTACTTCTTTGACATAATTCGTATTTATTTGTATGACATACCCTCATTTAAAAAACAGTTGAGTTCGAATTTTTTGACGATTGGTACACATTTTTTTACTTGTTACTACTAATTGCTGTTCTTTTTATATGTTCCATAAAAAAATACTTCAAGAATTTTCAGCCGCATTGTGACTTGTGTCGAATAAAGTTTTAGTTAATTGTGAATTTGTGCAACCCCACAGTAAAAAGTGACATCGAAAACAAAATCTGCTTTGGTAAGTACCTACAATACCATGATATACCTACAAAATTAAGGCATTTTTAATAATCATGTAGTGTCGCCACGCATTAAAGCGGAGGCCACACTGGAAGCTAAGCTAAGTTCATTATCTTCGCTCTTGTAGCCGGTAGCTACATGAGCGGCTACGGTAGCTTCTTTTCATGCTTTAAGTTCACACCGCGAAGCTACAGAGCTAAACTACGCCATGGCCAGTGATGCGGACCAGACGATCCCAGCGAAGCGAAATGTCCCCCTCGCGCTTGTGTGAAGTGAGGCATGGTATCCATGACATTACTGCATCGTTAGTTTCCATAATTTCCGGTATGAACCCACTTCGTTTAGCTCGCTTAGCTCTCATCAAGCTAAATGAACTTAGGGTCGAGGTACAGTCAGCGTCAAATAGTTAGTGACACTCAGGGTATTCAAATAAATAGACGCAACCAAAAAGTCAATAATATCGGTACAAACAAAGTTTCCATATTGTTGTCAACATTATAGTCACTCAAAAGGTCGAGACGTTTAAAACGTCATAAAGATAGGTTCAGTCAAGCCGTCATAAATATGGTAACAGTCATCCCGCCAATGGTATCCAAGCATTCTAAGTGTTCAAAAATATGGAACACATTAGAAAAATAAACCAGCATGTTATAGAAATAAACGGTTTCCCAAAGATGAAAACCTCTTTAGGCAATCTAGTGTTATTTGCATGTCATTCTATTTATCTATCAGTAATATAAATGTCAAGTGCAAAACTAAAGCAAGCTAGAAATATGGCTACGCATTAGTGACACCACAAAACATCGAATTATATATTTGAGGGAGGAAGGTGTCTCCTTATCAGATATTTCAAATGAACTGGGAATATCCTTATGTACCTATCGTTTTAGATGTTACGTGTAGTAATTGTTACCTATCGAATTATTCTCATCTCTCTAGATTCTCATTTCTATATATTCGCACATACATATATGTATAAACAAGCACACAGCCCGCCTGATGGTAAGCAGTCGAAAACTAGAGAAAATTGAAAAGATGCAAGCGATTATCGACCTTATTGACATTATTTTATTGCTTATTTTTAGTTATTCATCCACTCTATTACCTTGTTTATGTTTAAAATAGCAGTTTTTGAATAATAGTCAATAAGGTTGAAAACTTTGCACCTCTTTTTTGCAAGCATTATCGAGTCTAGTTTTGCCGACGTTCATTGTTAAAATAAAATAAAATGATCATGATATTGAATCATATATTTTAATTATGCACTCTTGCTCTATGAGATATATAGTCATACTCATTATCAATGAGGTTTAGGTACATCTATTTTCAGTCAGCTGTATATTGCTAAGTATCGTAAACGGCTATGCACGAAATTCTTTACAAAACAAAAGACATGTCTATGACGTCATGCTTAAAATGAAAAGGACAACAGTAGTTTCTATTCCTTTCATTTTTGTGTATAAATGTTTTCACATTAATTGATGTGAGAAATAATATTTAAAATGTATAGCTGTAAAGTTTATTTTTCTAATGTGTTCCATATTTTTGAACACTTAGAATGCTTGGATACCATTGACGGGATGACTGTTACCATATTTATGACGGTTTGACTGAACCTATCTATATGACGTTTTAAACGTCTCGACCTTTTGAGCGACTATAATGTTGACAACAATATGGAAACTTTGTTTGTACCGATATTATTGACTTTTTGGTTGCGTCTATTTATTTGAATACTCTGAGTGTCACTAACTATTTGACGCTGACTGTACATCTTACGAAATTTACGTCGCCGATTTTCCTTCACGTAGCGCCGGTGCATAGGTAAACACAATTCCATACTATAACATCTCATAGCGTATACATTGACGAATAATGCGTCACTAAGTTTACCAAGCTTATGGGTGATCCATTTGGGGTCACATTCATGACAAAATGACCACCTGGATCGCGGTTAATGGTCAGTATACTCCAGCCCAGGGAGTCGGTGGATGCGGTCTGCGCAAGATCGATTTTTGTGGCGAACATTAGGGGAGGCCTATGTTCAGCAGTGGACGTCCGTGGCTGATAGATAGATACTCCAGCCCAGCCCTTATTTTAACTTTCTTTTTACATATGATGTAGATATAGCTGAAGTGACAGTGGGCTGGCCATATTTGCAGAAGAACAGATAACCGCTGGGGTAGACGTTTACTCGAGTGGAGACCGCGACTCGGCAAACATAGGTAGTGTAGGACGCCCTCCGACAAGATGGAGTGATGATTTGCGAAAGGTTGCTAGCAGAAGCTGGATGGGAAAAGCAGACAAATGAAATGGTGAAATGGCGCACATTAGGGAAGGCCTAAGACTAGCAGTTGACTAAAGGCTGACGATGATACATCGTATGATTGTAGTAGGTGGTACGATATACCTATATTTATGGGTTCAATGGGGCAACCGTTACGGGGCGAGTGATGGAAATAAAAACAATATTATTTACCAAAAAAAAAATATTCTTTATTGGTAACTTAAAATTGTAATGACTTCAAAGTAACTAAGTAATTTAGAATGAATAAAAGAAATAAAAGTAAAAGATTGGAACATGAAGTAATATCAAACACTTAAAAAAATGATCTGATTAACTAACGTTATTTAGTTATCCATATAACATAATCTTAGATTAGTCTTAAAATTGTTAAGATTACAAAGTAAGTAACAAAATGAATAAAAGAAATACAAGTAAAATATCAAACACTCGACACTTATAAAAAATATCTGATTAACTGTATTATCCATAGACATAATTATAACCCAATAAACTTAAGAGTTATCAATCATCACATTGATAAGCTAAAGTTATTTTTTTCATTAATTCAACTAAATCACAAATTCATAGAATTTGTGATTAATTATAGTAAAACTGAATATTATCGAAATAGAAAAGATGAAAATTATTCACTTTCGGTTATGTATGTATGCACCTGTGAATAACGAAATTTGTTAAGTATATAAATGAGTTAATTATAAATCTGGATGGAAACATTAAAGCCTGCAATGTTCATAAAATTCGCGGGATATAATGAGGGATATTTAGTATTTCTGTGTTAATAATCTAATAAAGATGTATGTGTAAACTGTAACGTCCGGTTACATTCTGTCTTGATTGATTGAAAAGAAATGGATAATACAATTTTACGGTGACATTGCTACAATCATGGATTTGTATTTAAATCACTTAAATAATAAAATAAAGTGTAATAGGTATTATACTAAAAAAACAATACTTAAAATTATTAATGAGAACTGAAATTCAACCAAAAATAAAGGCCTTTCTGAACCAGGGGCACATACCTGCGCAGTACCTAGCAATTTGGAAACGTTTGGAAATTTCTTCAGAACGGCCACCGAGTTTGGCGATGGGTCAAAATAACTGTGCGTGTCTGGGGGTCTACTCCTTAACCCTTAACCAGGCTATGGATTGAGCATTTCCCACGTAGATTTTTTAATATTTTTTAACAGGTTTTGGTAAAAAATCTACCCACAATCTGTCAAAAACGCCAACAGAATAATATTACCAATGATAACACAAAAAAAAAGTGGAACGAAACGCAAATGTCACTTTTGCAGCCATTTCATCTGTGGTCAGCCTCTGAACGAACATTTTTGTGACAAGTGCCCCGTATTTTTAAACATTATGGCGAATCGGAGAAAGGAAAGTCGTACAATTTTTTGATATGTTGTAGAATTTGAGTTTTGCTAGTAATTTGTGTGTCATTTATAGGTAAAAACTTCTAAAATATCATAATATAACAAAATAAAATATGTGGGGAACCATATGACCTAAGCCCGTGAATGCCTAATTTTTGTGGGAGTTATTATGCCCATTGCCCGGTGAATTGAAAACTTTACTTTATACTAGGTTTTTGCCGCGGGTTTTATTTAGGATTTACTGACGGTCATTTATCAAAATATAAAATGTGGGTAGTGGTAAACTTTGTTCGTCATTATTTGTCAGTCTATTTTAGTTATTCTTTGTTATTCAGATAATGAACGATCAACAGCTAGAAAGCATACTAAGCGAAATGTTTTCATCGGAGGAAGAAGAAGATGAAGACCCATATTTAGATTATGTCCCTAGACAGGCAATGGGAATATGTTTTCCCACATGTTTTTTTTCAGGTATTCAGCAAATTTTCTAAATATAATTGATAAAATCTCATATCAAACGTTATAACTCATCTAAATCTACAAAAAAACATTATTTCTGCACGATTTGTCCGAGGCCTGGTAAAGGGTTAAGCACGAAGTCCGTAGTTTCGACCTTCGTTACGGGCGTTTCCTACTCCGTATCATCTACGGACGGATGATTCGTTCGGGGCCCGAACTAAGAATGAATGACAAGTACAACACAATTTGACAGTTGTCCCTACTCCCGATGTGTTTTTACCCGTTAGAATAATTGAATTTGACACTTGTTTTATCGGACTCCGAAGTTTCGGAGAACTTTCGAACGGCTCGTAACTTCGTCGACGGAGATAGGGAGTAAACCCTCTGAAGTACGATCCGATAGGTAAAGTTACTTGAAAAGTGTTTTTGTGCAAAAATATCTAAATGATTAAGGACAATAATCACGGATGCGAATCATATATTATATGACTGTAACGAACTCGGTGTAAAGAACGCTGAGGTTTTATCGAAAAATTGACCACTGCAAAACTATTGAAGTTGTTTCAGACACGCACAGGTACAGGTACAATGAAGACCGTTTAGCGATTGACCACTTTTCGACTCTATTTTCTTAGTAATAAGGGTGAAAAATTATTAGCCGAAAGTTTCTCGATTGTACAGACGCCAGCAGGTCAAGCTATCCAAAAATGTCATTTTTTTTCAATTGAAAATGAACGTTATTATGTTGTGTTAAAGTTGAAAATCTATCAAAGAAATTTGACAGATTGTGGTACCTTGATGTGCTGGCCCCTCTGTACGTTAGAACTACCTACTATTACCTTCTTCAACGCACATTTCGCTCGGCTTTCAATCCAGACAGTTAACGACATGCCTTAAGGCTAATTACACACAATCTAATACTCTGGTGTACCTACCTACGCAATAAATTGAAGCAATAACAATACTTGTACACACGGCTAACATATCAAGGTATATTTCCAGTATACCCTGAACTTAGATATACAATGTATAGGCTTACCGTACGATGAGAAGTCAGCTTAAACTTAAAATATATCTTGACATTATATCGACGACGAAGTGCCAATACCCTCCTATCTTACGTTGAGGAATTAACTTTCTTATACATATTACTTTAAAGTCGATTTCCCCGTGTTTTGATAAAACCACTTACCTATTTGTATTTTTAACAACAACTGGAATATAATAAAAGTGGAAATAGCTTATACTAAATTAGCGTCAATGATAAATGGCAATATCTAAGTACAGACGCCAGCAGGTCAAGCTATCCAAAACTGTAAAATTTTCGCAATTGAATTTGAACCTTCTGACTTTGTATTAAAGTTGAAAATCAATCAAAGAAATTTGACAGATTGTGGTAGCTTGATGTGCTGGCCTCTGTACAACGCGACTATATTTGACCGAGGAATATTTTAAAGTTTTTAGGAAACTAACCTTTTTTTTACTCTGTGTAAAATTTTGTCTATGTTAGTATAATCTCTTACTCATAATACTATCATATTAAGTACTTTTATAATAAAAGGTGGATACCTATTGGCACTCTGCCGTCGATATGTAGCCGTCTAGTACAACTTATAAGATAAGGCGTGTCATTGATTGCTTCAATTTTATTGTATGCAACAGGCAAGATGTAGCATCGCATAAATAGGCCTTAAAACAGGTGATGAAACATCAACATCATTCTCATTTCCATTTTGCGACGTTCCACGGCAGGGAGATGAAGGGCCATACGACGTTCGCCGACAGCTTTTTTATCAATGTGATCTTCACACTTGAGGTGCTTCTTCATTTCAGCCCACCCAGCGACGACGAGGTGGCAGTATCCGCAATGGAATAACCCACGACGAACCTGTAAATATACAGAAATATAATAAAAAAGCATTAATTGTGACGTTATTTTGTAATAATAGGTTGCAATTTTGTACCTATTTCAATGTTTTACTTCAAATTTAACCTAAATTTAAGCAGCTTTGGTTACCGTCGAATAAAGAGTTGGGCAATTTTAAGACAACATGTGCGATTTGTTTAAAACGCACTTGTTACCTACTTGTTAGCTGGTAACATTATTAGTATTTTGTTGAATGTACAGACGCCAGCAGGATAAGCTATCCAAAACTGTAAATTTTTTCCAATTTAATATAAACCTTAGTTTTGTATTTAAGTTGAAAATCAATCAAGAGAATTTGACATTGTGGTAGCTTGATTTGCTGGCCTCTGTTCTCATAAGCTTACCTCTCTAATAAATTCAGACTCTTCCGATATGATAACAGGTGCCTTTTCCATTTTACTTATGTGCTGTTTTGTTTTGATGTGCGCCATAACAAAACGTTGCGACGAAATACTCTCCTCGCATAAAATGCACCTCCATCTCAGATTATTCTTAGATATCAATATATAACTGAGTTGGGAAATACAAAATTCTTCATTAATAATAGTTTCTTTATAGAAAAAGCTTTCTATCTGGAAAACTGATTCGAAGAACAGTCTGGATTCCTGTTTTACCATAGGTGGAATTTTATCAGGAAGAGATGTTTTGGCCATTTTTGTATGGTTAGCCCCCGCCACGTGTTCCTGCATAGACTTTAGAGGCGACGGCAGGTTGACGGCACAAATTCTACAATAAGCTTCACTATTCCCCTCGCTATAAGTTATTTGATTTTCTTTTGCAAAATCTAGTGGGTCGAGCAATTTTGAATTATTTTTTTCTGTATCTTCAGAAGAGCTACCAAATGATTTAGCCTCTTCAGCATCTTTGGAATTAATTCTCACATCATTTTGGTTTTCATTAACAGCATCATCCGGATATCCAGTGTTATTGGTTGTTTTATCATTTATATTGACTCTGTTTAGTTTTTGATCTACATGTGGCGGATATTGTAACTCAGATTCAGAATTTTTAGCTGATGAATGACTCTCAATATGCTTTTCGATTTCCATGCATTGAAATGGTATAACATCGGAACACTTTTTACAGAAAGCCGTTTCTGTTTCCAGATTAATATTGACGCCTTGGTTTTGGAACTTAACTAAGGCCTCCATTATTTTAGAGTTTCCTTCCGGAAATGCCTGTTTCTTGGCTTCAACATTATCATCTCTTCCTGGCTCTAAGTTTGTTTGATTATTCTCAGCGTGCGAAGTTTCATTACTTTCGATTTTTTGAGAAACTCCGTTGGTTTCGATGCGACGTTTCGAGTAGAGTTCGTTATGTTCAATACCATTAAAGTGTTCTGCCATTTTGCTGGGTACAAAGAGCTTGTTGCACGTCAGGCATTGAACAGAAGACTCGTCCAACTGAAATTACAAACAAATTTCTCTGTCAGTATTCTTAATGATTATCATATGTAATGAAAACTGATTAAAAGTCTGCACTATGATCTAGTCGTTTAATAAATAATTACAAAACTAATCATACTAGCTGACACAAATGAAACTCATTATTAGAATAGCAGTGATAGGCTATGATAATTATGACCGTCAGATTGCCAAGTCATAGGTCTCGACAAATTTACCTTAAATTTTGGACAAATTTACCTCGATTAGACGGTGAAAGAAAACATTGTGAGGAGACAGACCTGCATACCTGAGAGATTTTCTCAACGGCGTGTGAAGTCTGCCAACCTTCAGTGGGCTTGCGTGGTGGTCCATAAACCTAGCCAGTCTCTAGACGACCTCTGTGGGCTCGATACCCACATGATATAAATACGACGAACACATAAATACACGACACAATGTTTGTGTTCGTCTGGGTGTTCCTTACGTATAAAAATAATAAGAAGTAGGTATAGTAGTATATTAAATAAATGTTATATCGATTGTCTGGTACCAATACAAGATCTGCTTTGTTTGGGATTTGGGCTAGATCATGCTGAGTAAATTCCCAATTTTTTTTTTTGAGAGCCCCCACACTACGGAACTAACGCCTTGTGTCGTGGGGGACTAAAAACATATAATCAACAGACAAACTACACCCAGAGTCGAAACAAACATCTGAAGATCACACATAGGTTTGTGTCGGGCGGGAAACGAATCCACGACACCCGGCCCATCAGTATCAGCGAGGTGTCCACCATAACCGCTACGACAAACGTGCAGTCATAATTTTATTATTTTGTTTATTGTATCAATACAATAACTTGAATCTATAATTTCCTAGTACAGAGGCCAGCACCAGGCTACCACAAATTTCTTTGATTGATTTTCAACTTTAATGCAAAACACTAAGCATTCAAATTCAATTGATAAAAATTGACAGTTTTGAATACCTTTGCTGGCGTCTGTACATACTTAGTAATCTTGGAAACTTCTCTGCGGTAATATAGATGTAGATATGTAGATGTTTTTGTAGAAAATGATGAAATGAAATAATAAAATGAAATGAAATGATATTGATTTTCTGTAAATAGATCTTTAAAATACACTTAGTAGTGGTAGTTACTTACATGACGGTAGACGGCGTTGTCATTTCCGAATTGAATAGGTTTCAATACCAAATTCAAGCAATGACTTATATTACTTTTATGCTCCTTCTCATCATCGTACTCAGCGTTGCAAATCGAACAGATGTCATCAATTAACCCGTGCCAAGCCTTTTCCCCTATTACGATATTGTTGAACGCAATTACATCACCATCCCTTTGTTTTAAGAAATGACTGTTTTTATTTTGTTTGTGCTCGTCTTCGTTTACGTGTAAATTCACTTTGGCAGCAATTGGCAAAAGCAAATTACAAAACTCACAGTAGTATCCCCATTTAAACTGTAAAAAAAATATGCATACTTAATATTTTTAAGGTACATTAATTACGTGAGGCAATTTTTTCAGTCCTTCCCGTCTGTCCTTCCCTTGGTGAGATATCGTGAAATTTGGCTTGACCACCCATACGAAATTATCACGCGAGGGTTTCCAAAATGTGTATTTATAGTACTCGATTGCGTTGGTTTTATTTAAAAAACAAACTTAATTTGCTTAATTTATTGTCAAAACATAGCATACCATCACGCCTGTATTCCCCGAAGGGTTAGTCAGAGGTGCACCAATATACACCCAATTCAGGTGTTTAGGTCCCATATATTTTGTGACCGGTGTGTGTGTGCGGATATAAACACACCCGTGTTTATATCCGCCTATTGCTGAGCCTGCAGAGTGCCCCACCCGCGCACCCCGCAGCCCCGTGCCTGTTGCCGCGGCTCCTCCGCGCACCGCCGCTCGAGCCCCTCGCACCGCCCCGCTGCCAGTGCCTGCAGCCGCAGCAAAACCTTTCACGAAAGATTATGCTAGCGTCACCGCGAGCGTCCCTAGCGCAGCTAATACAAAGCCTGGGCCATATAAGGCAACGGAAAAGGCTGGAAACGAAGATGGTTTCGTGACGGTGCAAAGGAGGAAGCGCCGTATGCGAAGCAATAAGAACCGCTGCGGCAACGCTCCTACGGAGCCCAACGTGAGCCTGCGTGCTGCCAAGCCGAACACACCGGTGTATATCTCCCGCCTGCACTACACCACTAGGGCGGAGGACATCGTAGAGTACGTGCGCCAGAAGACCAAGTACACGCCGAGGGTGCAATTGCTGGAGTCGCGCCGGAACGTCAACTTTAAGTCGTTCGTGGTGCGAGTACCGAATTGCTTTCTGCCCCTCGTCATGAAAGAGGACTTTTGGCCGCAGGACGTGGTGTTCCGTCGCTTCCGCGGACAAGTGCCACCGGACCGCACAGTGACTTGTGCCTAGTGAAGTGTTTACTAACATAGGTTAAGTTTTTATTGTACTAACACTTTTTGTATGTATTTATGGGCCATAGTAGCCTGAAAATAAAGGATTTATTATTTATTATTATCTCCTTTATTCGTCTTTAAATTCTTATTTATTACATTTTTAAATATTTTTATAAAATAAATTAAAAAACAAAAACATTTAAAAATATAAAAATAGAGGCCCACCGGTATCGGGAACAGGGTCCAAGCTACCGGCGGTCAGGGCTCCAGAGAGAGGAACCTCCTAACAATACGGGCCGTGTCCAGCAGTACTGCTTTCTGGATCAGGCCCTTGACCCAGCCGCCTAACGAGAGCCTCCTGAGGTGTTGGTCGAGGCTCGTGGCTATTAAGCCATTAGCTGATACGACTATCGGTACAATGATCGCTGTGTCCACATCCCACATGTCGACAACCTCGCGAGCCAAGTCAAGATACTTGATTTGCTTATCTTTCTCGGCTTTCACGAGGTTCCCGTCATGCGGGACGGTAATGTCAACAATCATTGCACGCCTCTCGATTCGGTCCACCACCACAATATCAGGTTTATTGGCTACAATAGTCCTGTCAGTGATGATGGACCGATCCCAGTACAATGTGATATTGCCATTTTCGAGAACTGGGTCGGGCACATACCTGTAGTACGGTACCTCCGATGCCACAAGAGTGTATTTCAGAGCAAGTTGCTGATGGATAATTCTGGCTACAAGGTTGTGCCTATGCAAGTACTCCTCATTAGCTAGACGAGAACAACCAGAGATAATGTGGCGGATCGATTCACCCGGGCGGTGACATGCCCGACAGATGTCAACCGCGCCATCCTTCACAATAAATCTCCGGTAGTTATTCGTCATGATAACTTCGTCCATAATTGCACAGACAAAACCTTCGGTTTCCCCAAAGAGGTCACCGAAACGCAGCCAGGCTACGGACGGTGCTTGATCTACATCGGGCCCATGTAGGGCCCGGAAAAAGCGTCCGTGGAGCTCCTTACTCTGCCATACCTTCCTGCGGTCGTTAATATCAAGCACTACAGGCTTGCGCCAGTTCTCATTCGCCAAGGAGAGCGGGGTGAGGCCCTTGTCCACTGCTACTACATCTCGATGCATTCCCACGTCAGCGTGTAGAAAATATTCCCTGAGATTGCATATCTCGCGGTTGTGGAGGTTTTTGGCATTTAAAAAGCCTCGGCCTCCACACTTCCGCGGGATATACAATCTCATGACAGATGATCGTGGGTGATGCATTCGATATGCAGTCAGCAGTGTACGGACCCGCCTATCCAGGCCATCAAGTTCTGTTTGAGTCCATTTGAGTATGCCAAAAGAGTACATCAATACCGGCATGACCCAACCGTTGAAGGCGCGCACCTTGTTTCCGCCCGAAAGAAGGCTATTGAATACCTTCTTCAGGCGGCCAAAGAAACGTTCCCTCAACGATTGCTTCATGTCAGTAGCGCTGATACCTAACGCTTCCGACATACCCAAATACTTATAGGTTTCGTTTGGAGATAGGGATCTCAGGTTTATGGAATCCGCGAGTTGAACTCCTACGGATTCCACAATCTCTCGCTTTACATGCATGACCGCACATTTGTCCACACCAAACTCCATCCTGATGGCGCTACTAAAAATTTCAGTTACCTTCAGTAGCTCCATCAGCTGAAGATTGTTGGGGGCAAAGAGCTTCAGGTCATCCATGTAAAGGAGGTGAGATATAATCTGACCTCCTCTCTTCAACCGATAGCCCAGCCCTGAATTCTCCAGCAGCATGCTTAGAGGATTCAGGGCTAGGCAAAACCAAAGCGGACTCAAACTATCGCCCTGAAATATACCTCGCTCGATCCTTACAGGTTCGCTATTCCTCTGGATATTTCGACATCCTGGATAGCGAAGGACTGTGCTCCATTGCCTCATACACGACATCAGGAAGGTGCGTAGAGTTATATCTATTTTATACAATTCTAGCACCCTCATGAGCCATGTATGTGGCACCGAGTCATAGGCCTTCTTATAATCTATCCAACATGTCGACAGATCCTTTCGGGAACGCCGAACCTGTTGGCTAATGGCCATATCTATAAGGAGTAGCTCCTTAGTACCGCGGGACCCGTTCCTACATCCATTCTGAGAGACCGACATAATGGAGTTATTGTCGATGTGTTTATTAATTTTAACTCTCAAGATGGATGTAAGAACCTTAAAGACCGTTGGTAAACATGTAATAGGTCTATAATTTTTGGGATCCGCGGTGCTACCAGACTTGTGGAGCAGGTGGGTTATTCCTGTTGTAAGGAACTTGGGTAGCAAACCAGACTCCAAAGCTGCCTGGTACTGAGATGCCAAACGAGCGTGCGACCTTTGTAGCCACTTAATCCAGAAGTTGTGCAGCCCGTCCGGCCCTGGAGATTTCCAGTTTGGCAACGGACGGACTGCACGGGCTACATCTTGGGGGCTGATCGTGATAGCCCCCATTTCTTGTATTGGATCACACGCTCGTTCGACCTCCCGAGTCCATTCACCTTCGGTGTGACTGACAGGCACCGACCAGATGCTGCGCCAGAATGAACACATAGCGTCATCATCTGGTAGGCACGTATCAGTCACACCTTGGTCGGGTCGCTCCCAAGCCCGATAAACCCACCTTTCATTACTTTGGAATGTACGATTCTGGGTGTATCGCTCCACTCTCCGCCTGCACCTACGAATACGATTTGCCCATGCAAACACTTTTTGCTTCAGGAAGTCGATGCGCTCTGTGACATGGGATATATAGTCTCGGGGGCTGATATCATTCCCCGAAAATGCCCGTCTCACAAAGCGCATCACTCTTGGACGAGTATTTCCCTCCCTGAAACAAATTAGTTTACCGATGAGTGCTCTGGCCCCACCAATACGACGCTCGATCCTGCACTGCCAAGCCGGTACGGCTGGTTTCGGTCGTGTAGCTCTGTCATCTGCAAATTTGACGTGGGCTACACGACATGCCGCTACAACCGCGCAGTACATGATCGAATGTGTATCAGTGAGGTCTTCGCAGTCATCAAAATAGTCATCGTTATTATTATTATTATTATATAACAGGGGGCGAACTTACTGCCAATAACCGGACACAAATCCAAACTGAGCTGCTACTAAGCAGAGGCGTCTCTAGCCGATGTAGCACCCGTGTGTAATAATTACCCGAAGCACCCTCTAGAATCCGCGCGGGTAAAGCCGCCTCTGCTACTAAGAATGTTGTAGAAAACCTAATACCTACTTACTTAATCATTTCCTCTACTCGGCAATTGAACTTGGGACCTCTAGCATAGCAGAAGCGCTTACGACCACTAGATTATATACTTAGTAGTTATCCAACAGTTAAATAATAAATTTTTACCTTTCTGACATTTTCACCTTCGAATTTGTCGGAGTACTGCACCGCGCTTATGTTCTTCTTATGCAGTGGCCTTTCCGTATGCTGTTTGGCTTCATGCTCAGACTCCAAGAAACTGTCACAGGCTAGGCAGAAGGAGTTCAAGGTGCCAGTGATGACTCCGTTCACGTGTAAGGAGTACGCCATGGTGATCTAGCAAATAAATGAAATGATATTTATTTTCTGTAAATAGATCTTTTAAAGACACTTTTACAAGTCAATGCTTTGATTTTTTTATGCTAGAAGGCGCCGGCATTTCCTAACTGACGACCTCTGAGAAGAAACACCGAAACAAACTCAGAGAATCATGATCTCTTTTAAAGTCCAGACATAATAATATCAAATATGTGAGTTTCACAATGTAGGGTAATGTCTGAAATGGCCTTTTAAAGAAAGAGCCACAGCGGCTTTGAGTAGGCTAATTCCAGCCGACGACACGCATGCATCAGTCATTGTGTAGCTCGACCATATTAGAGGGAGCTCAACAACCCGTCGCACGACGATACCAGATCGGCGGAACATTTGCGTAAGCCTAATAAAAAAAATCCCAAAGCCACCAGACAGTTAAAAGTGTGAATGTTTGTATATCTAGCCTACATAGTATTTCACTCACAATAACAAAGAAGATTAAAATGAAACTACTTTTTACGGATTTTATCGCGTATTTTATACCGTATTTTGTATAGCGTCTGTACAAAATACGGTGTAAATTACGCGACTGTAAAGGGTCCGAAACGTCGGTATTAATAATATCAATATACTTACGCGATAAAATCCGTAAAAAGTAGTTTTATTTCAATGTTTAATATTCGCTTAAATGTCAGAAATCAATTAAATATTGTAATAATTGACTTGTAATAATATTTAATTTTAGTTTTGGAGAGCTTGGGAACAAAATCGTGGAGCCGTCGGGAATAAGCCGGTATTTAAAAGTTATAATCCAGTAGAGCGCAACCTGCGCACACGCTGGTCCGATTTTAAATCCAATGCACGCACCTATAACACCATACCTCCTTTTTAATGTGCGAAACAGAATCTGATGATCATTTTAAACATACCATCATGCCTGTATTCACTGAAGAGTTAGTCAGGGATGTACCAGAGTACACCCACAGTTCGCCGCCATGTTTATGTCCCGTGTAATAGGGGGCGAGCATATTGCCACTAACCGGTCACAAATTCAAACTTCGAGCTGCTACGTAGACTATCATAAAAACCCAATAATTGCTCGACCTGGTAATGGAACCCAGGACCTCTAGCGTACCAATCGCGCTTAGTATCACAAGGCTAGGTTTGAAAGTGACGATAATATTGCGAGGGATCCTTCACATCAAATAAGGTCTAGAAAGTAATCGAAGGACTGTTAAGTCTTCAGTCCTAATGTACGAGAATGTGGCTTTTTTTATTATTATTATGATGCGGCTTTAGTAGGTTCTGCGACCGCAGTTGGTCTATTGTGATCGCCACTCGTTGCATTAGAGTTCACCGCTAAACCCTGCGGCTACTATAAACTGCAGGATTTGCTTAGGGGTGAGCTCTTTTATTTCATCTGGGCTTACGATATCTTTCCCTAGATACACTGTGGTTGTGTGCGAAACGCCACTTCATATCCTGAGGGGACTCTCTAAGTCCCCTCAGGATATGAAGTGGCGTTTCGTCAGCCTCCTCACAGCGTGGCATTAGGGCAAGATCATAAGAATATCAAATTGTTATAGAAGTTCCAGGACAAGAATTATGAGAGAGCATAGTGGGAGTAATTCCACTCAAATTGGAGCTGCCCGACTGGGGAAGTATCTCCGCCTTGCAGAAAATCGAAGTAAAATAACACTGCTTTGAGCTGTGTTGTGTTTCTTACGGTGAGCAAGGTTGCCAGTGCTCCACGAGCAAACGTTGTGTTGGAAGTGGGGGGACTTTGACCATTATACTGCCAACCCAATTATACCTCTTTCAATACAGGGAATAAAAAACACTAGGAGCATTGCGAACAAGGTTCAACTCCGGAGTATTTTTCTTTCGCGAACGCCATTTTTGTTTAGGCTGTATTGTGTGCATTTAATCTAAGCATACACACACGCATACATTATACTCTCAAAAAACATTAATTTCCTTCGGCAGCCTGGTAAAAACCCAAGAACTATATTACTCGGATCTAGGAATCAAACCCGGGACCAAGTCGCAGTCACGCCTACGACCACTACTAGACTATTGACGCAGTTGAAATTAATTATTTAAGTACGTTGACTAACATTTATTTTATTTCCTAACCTGGTTCGGCCCACCCCTGGGCAAAGGCTCGCTTCCCTCTTTGCAGGTCAGTCTGTCCGCTGTTTTAGCGGCTCAATAAATATAAATGTTCCACTACAGGTGGAAACTTGTAATTGACCATATTTTGTATAAACTTTTACTTACTGTATCTGTTTAGCTGTAAGTTTTCCTAAAATATACAAAAATAAAACTAAAATAATATATTCTTGGACAATTTTACACAGCACCTAGGGTTGCCAACCCTACTTTATAATATAGTATCCTACTATTTTAAGGGATCAAACATATAAATAGTAGGCGAAACTACTATATTTTGCGTAAATCGGAACGCAACCTTAACTAAAGCCCGCTCTGTGGGTCTACCGCGAAATATTACGCACGCAATCGCGACGATAGTACATACATATTTTAACCACATACCTACTATATTCTTTTTAATTTTTTTGCCATCTACTATATTTATTAATATAATAACTTCAAAAATACTATATTTAATAGAAAAAAAGTTGGTAACCCTAACAGCACCATCTAATCCCAAACTAAGCAGAGCTTGTACTAGGCAATGGATATAATACTTAATATAATACTTTTTTTTTGTAAATAAATACTTATAATACATAAGAATCACCCAGACAAACACAAAAACTCGATAAATAAATACTTATGTGATGAAATATAAATATTTGTGGATTTGTAGCAATCCAACCCACGAATCCGACACGGATGTCGTCAATATCTCTCGAAAGAGTCAAGCTCGTCGCGTCACCTCCGTCTGGGCTGACCACGCTGTCGCTTCTCTCCATTTACTCTTCTCGCTTCAAAAGTGAAGGAAAACAAGAGGAAACCTGCATGCCTAAGAGATGGTCCTAAGGCGACTTTCGGACCGATTTACTCGACGCGCGTCCGAGATCCGTGCCGTGCCGTGCGTGAGAATGGGACAGTACATGGGTTCAAATTACCTACTTTGATAATGCGCATATCGCATAATATAGCACCTTAGTATACAGAGGCCACAATAATAATATGTCAAATTTCTTCGATTCATTTTCAAGAATAATACAAAACGATAAGGTTCATACCTAATCAATTGGGAAAATTTGACAGTTTTGGATAGCTAGACCTGCTGGCGTCTGTACTGCCTACTTACACTATACAATTTAGGACTATTTAGTACAAAGGTACTGCTTGCTACAATGTCGCTAATTCATAATAATAATTCCTTGAACCGTTGGTGTAGGGCCCTAAGTCATAACAAAGCATTGATTACGAGTGAAATTATTCTGAATTGCAATATTTTATTTGAAGGTACAGAGCTACAGGAACGCTTAATCATAAACATCCTGTATGGTTCGCGATTGTTAAGTACGACAAAATAGCTACATAGTTAAAAACTACGACATTCGCTTATAATAACACCCAGACCCGGAACTACTTACCTACCTACCGTAGGTCATACTAATATTTGTGCCCTCAGATCAAATAAAGGTAAACCAATGTAGGTAGGTACTAGAAAATTTCGGGAATGAATGATGAAAACTAATGAAAATAAAATAAAAAATAAAATAAGATGTCGTGAATTTTGCGCACTGAAGGATTATTTCCTAAAGGTAGATAGGTAGGTATATACTTATCTACCATACCTTTATATCTAACAGTCTACATATTATGTTGTACCTACATAAGTAGGTAGACTACGTAGACACAGAATAAATATGTTTTTCCTATTCCTATTCTGTGACGTAGACGTGAAAATGTATTGTTCTTTTTATTTTACTTTTTTTAATATCTTTCTGTACCATTATTTTACCTACAATAAATTCGGATCAATCATATCATGCGAGCGATGTAGATCGGACGGATTGCGAAAGTTTTCAATTGGACTCAACGATTTGCCTATTAACTTTAAAATCTTAGCATTGAAAATGCCAAAAAAATACAAAGAGATGGATTCAAAGATTTAAATCGATTGGATTATAAACTAGTAGCGCTCTACCTATGTTTAGAGTACCTACTGATAAATTTACCGGAAGTACTACTGCTTCCGGTAAAATGACTGGACCCATGCGATGGTTGTTTGGGAAAAGTACCTAAATGAATAACGAATCAACTCATTGCCTAGTAAAGTACCTACCTAACTTCGAAATATTTTGTTGACGTCACATACTCGTAATTCTAAAATATAAAAAGTACTTGAAAATAGGGATAAACCGAGGGATACCTTTTTTGTTTACGGTTGGACCCCCGAGTGTGGGAGTCTTACCCACTAAGACCATCCCGGCAGCCACCATCAGCACATGGAGGGGAGCACTGGGTCCTCTAAACAGGCCTTCTACATGGTCGCCACCAACCGCCAACCATAGTGTCCTTGGTCGGGTTGATATAAAAATGGAGTGTAGAAATCGGTTGACTGACCAATATTCGGTTGATGTCAACGGACTTGGTTGTGAGCGCATCCCTCGGGACAGGCTGACCCGACCAAGGGCGGGACACGATGGTCGGCGGTTGGTCGGCATCAACCGCCGACCATCGTGTCCTGGGCTTTGTGGGGTAGTAAGAGCTTCTACACGATCATTGGCATGATCGTGTAGAAGCCCTCTAAAAGACCACCCCAGAACCCTAGGGATACCTAGTGGAGCTATGGAGTTCTAATTGTAAAGTAGATAATTTCTACACTATCACCTTCTACATTACACATTGTATGTGTCCTTACACTATTAAAAAGAAATAGTTTTAGTTTATGTAAGTACTAAAGACTCTAACTGTAAAAAGTAATACAAATAGTTTTCATTTTACTAATAACTACTTAAGTATTTAAGTAGGTAGGTAAAATGAAACAGGATATAGATAAATCTTTATAGGTACTCACAACTACGATGGAGACGGTGAAAATTGTCGACCAGCTTGAGAAAATACTAGTTGCAGCTCGTGTTTAGCACCAATTGAAGTCAGTGAATGAAATAATAAAAGTCTGGCTGGAACACTGTCGTTAAATATTAGCCTTCTCTACGCAGGGTGTGACTGCACACAGCTGCCGATTATGACGAAGTGAGCTGAACTCTAGTCAACGTTTTTTATGAATAATAATGTGCACAGTACACTCCAGACCATAGAGACAGAAAGGCGCCGCGGATGACTGAATCGGACGGGAACAGGGGCAGGAACTACAGACCATAGATACGTTGTATCTCTTTGTAGTCTGTGGATATAGGAGACATGGTTAGTACATACAACAATTATTATACAAAAATGCAGCCACAGATAGTGATCTAGATACTTATAATAAATAGAGCCAGCAGGATACGTTCACAAAAGTTTTTTTTTTGCTTTAAGTAATTTTTTTAGCTTAATATTATTTCAGTGTGATTATGATAATTTTAAGTTTAATATTTTTTTTAATTATAATTAATATTATATTACATCTATTTGAAAAGTTTATCGTGTAGTGTTAATAAGTTGACTAAATAAGAATATGTTTGTTTAAATATAGACTATATTCATAATATATAGGTAATGATTATAACTAGAAATTATTTGAGTTTACGTGCTACATCCTCGGCAGCATCGTAGCTTACCCTCAGGTGAGGTGCTGCCAAACACACTCAAATTAATACTTACTTAATAAAAAATATTTGACTGGAAAATTTACTCTATGGAAAAAAATACCCTAAATTAAAAAACAAGCTGAAGATACGATAAGCGCCTCGTGTTGACGTGCATGATCAAAGCGCGTGACTCATTATTTCTTGCTGGTAATGGTAAAATTACATATCATCATTATTTTATGCTCCTTTTGGCGCAGCTTGGTGCCATTGTGAGTTGTAATTTAATAATACGGCCATTCGCGTCAGAGACCACTGCTTGGTGATGCCGAATTTCTTTACCAAATTCTACGTCTCACGGTGACGTCAGTGGTATCTATTGATGACATAATTTTATTATGCCCTTCAAACGGCTCGAATAAGCATCCGGTGTATTTAACCGGAAAGACTCAGGTTGGCCCAGCCTGAGATCAATTTTTTCTTTCGTTAAAATGTATACAATTATTATTTCTGTCCATTAGACCAAACCAATCAGTTATCAACTCAAAACCACAAATGAAAATGCTACTACAATAGCCCTACGGTATAATTATTAACCTTTGGCATAGAGCAAAGTAATGTACTGGGATTCTGGCAATAAAGAGCCAACTTGTGGTTTTTTATTGCCAACTCGTATAAGCGCCCTCTGGAAGAGTTCCGTTACTTTGGTCAGTTAAACATACCTTTTTATAGGTATACATATAGGCGGGTAGGTACATAGCTATACGTATATATTTTTATAGTGTACGTTGTACTGTACGTACACGTACAGCTATCAGCTACACATCAAGCTATACATTCCAGTATAAACGGACCTTGCATTGTAGTTTTTTTTTTAAATGAGAGGTCCGCTTATACTGAAAATGTATTGCTTGATGCAAAGATCAAGATTATTGTAACGCAAAGCTATGAGCGGCCATTTGTATTTTGAAGGGATGGGAAGGGGCATTTGAAAAAATATTGTAACACGTCAAACTAGTATGGCTAACTTTAACGACACGACACTTTCTGTTTTAAAAATAAATATTCTGACTTCATTTTTTCTTCTATTTTTAGTTTTTAGCACGATAAATCCATTTAATTCGAGTTGTAGCTGATATTATCGCCATCTAGTTTGAAAACTGCGAGACATTTTTTAAATAATATGGAAAAACAAAAGATTCAGAGATGGCGCCACCATGAAAGAGTAATCACTGTCCTTACCAAGTTTCCTCCCCAACATCATAAGTTACGTACAGATACAACTTGCGCGGGGAAAGTCCCTCACTCCCACCTATGGTGATGTTGCGTACGGATAAACGCCAGAGCACAGACTATGACTAATGCACCAAATAGAGTTAAGTATTAAGAAGTACACAGTTTTATTTAATTCAATTTCAGGTGCAATGGGTACTGTAATAATATTATGTAAAAATATTTGTCCATTATTTATACTCGGACAGATAACATAATTCTTTAAACTTCGCCAAGCTTATCTGGTCCAATGACCGATGTACCTGTTTACATGATAATACATTTTACTTAAAGATGTGTTTTCATTTGTTTTTTTTTTGTATTGTTATGGTTTGTAATTACTAATCATGAAAACATGAAACAATGTATTTGGATTTAAAAAGTTTGTCGCACTATATAAGCCATTGTCCTAGAGAAGTATAGACTATAGACTCTATGAAACCAGTAGGAAGTAGCACTGATAGCAGCAGCAGCAGCAGCAGCAGCAGCAGTCAGTTCTTGGCAGTCATTTGTAAGTCACGTAAAGGGCTGCCAGATGTACGATTTAAATCGTACTCATACGATTTATTGGCCTTTTTACTCATGTACGATCGCTAGACCAAGATCGTACAGAAAATGTATGATTTTATATACCTGGCAACATTTCATAAAGAAACAAACGTCATCCACAGGCAAGCATTAATTTTGGGGAATTCCCCAACTACCTAACACGTATTTGTAGTTTGCATTTTTACGAAACTTATTACTCATAATAAAATAAACTCCATGTATCAAAATTTCAAAAACATTACAACTATATTATTATTCAATAATATAATTAATATAATTAAATAAATATATATTCTTGGACAATTTTACACAGTACCATCTAGTCCTCAACTAAGCAGAGCTTGTACTATGGGAACTAGACAGTGGTTATAATACTTTTATACTTTTTTTGGAAATACATATAATGTTTATCACTTATATAAGTAATGTACTTGTTTTTCTATTGGATGGGGAGCTTGTGATACAGGCAATTATTGCCTGAAGAAACGAAAACTTTACGAAGTTTAATTAAGCCAACAAATGAAATGTTAAAAAATATGACCACAGAAAATTTGTGTCTAACCAAAAATAGTTTTATTTTTTATTTCTTTTTTAAAACTAAACGAATTTTGATATTGTTATAAAAACTTTGTACTTACAAGGTTGTGTGTATGATCTTTTCATTTCAAAATTTCTTTGGTATACGATTTTTTTGTAGTTGACGTACTATCACACCTTTTTTTTCACCTGGCAGCCCTGATCACTTACGAAGTCACAGCTCACAGCTCAGGTTCTGTGACTGTCACTGTCATTGTCATAGCAGATAGCATCGTATATTTTTATTTTTTTTGTATTTCATCAAAGCAAGCTGTACGTGAGCTGCGCGTAGTCGTGTACTTTATTTTTATTGAATGGTGTGCAGTGCCTTGTTTCTTGGACATAATGAATCTTATTTTTAAGTAACATGTTTGTTTTATAGCTTAGTTTGCTAGTGTCGTGTTAACAATGTCGCAAATAACTTTTAGTGTGAAAATGTTTAGTGATAATGTTTGTGTTTTGTGTTTGGTGCATTTATTCATAGCATTAGCACTGACAAAGGGCACAGCGGAAGCTCAGGAAATAAGTAAGTTTTTATTTGTTAGAATTCTTATTTTAAAATTATCAGTTTCTTCGGCAAACTTTTTCAAAATATAATTGGTGCTCTAAATTTTTTTTAGGTCTAAAAGCTCGGCAATAAAGGGTTTAACTGGTTGAAAGTAATGGCATCTTGAAAGTAAAATATATTACAGAAATAATATTTACAAATATTTTTGCAACAGTAGTTTTAGCAATATCTTAAAAAATATACTTTCTTAGCACTGTTCCTATGAATGAGAAAATGTCAACACAAATTTCATTCATATAATATAAAATGCACTGTCTGTCTCAGTATATCTCAACTAAATAAGAGCCTTATCGGGTTACTATAAATAATTTTGATATCATCACATTTGTCTTGACATATTGTACCTATCGATATCATTGAAGTATCCTGCATTATCCTGCATTTTTTTTATATGCATTATCATTACATTATTCTGAGGGCCATATATTTATATTGTCGATTAAATAGTTAAGTGACTCATGACATAATGATTGTACCTATTTATGATATCACAGAAGTATCCTGCATTACTTCTTAAAATAATATTTACAGTATACAACAACTGAGAAATTCCTAAATTGATTAGTTACAAGGTGCACTGATGCAGACCACATACATATATTGTCAATTAAATAGTAAAGAGACATTTTCTCAAACTTTAACTTTTAATTATTATTAATAAATTTTTATTTTATACTAGTGGCCTGTCCCGACTTCGCATGGGTGGACATAAGATTCCGTAATCTTTTATAGCAATAAATATAGCCTATGTTACTCAGGGTGAATGTAGCTATCCAATGGTGAAAGAATTTTTGAAATCGGCGCAGTAGTTTTTGAGTTTATTCATTATAAACATACACACAAAATTACAAATCTTTCCTCTTTATAATAGTAGTGTAGATTGATAATATACATTTATAATCAGATAATACATCATACTTTCTTGATATAGCAAGTGCAAAAATACCAGACATTACTGTACAATATTTTACGATATACTGTATTTTATATTATAGTCCACAAGTATGTTTGTAAAGTATGACATAGACTTATTGTCAATATTTATGTACAAATCCAAACTCCTAGCTGCTTCTGAGAATTTCATATTTAAATAATAATAATCCAATAAGTTTCACAGCACCTTATTTAGCAGCTAAAATAAAAAAATCTCATTGTCTAGTGGTTGTTTGTTATTTTTATTTACTGAAACTATTCTTACATTGTACTGCAACAAGTATATGAATGAATATAAAGTACTTAGTTATAATCATTTTTTTTAAATGTTTGCATCATGATGTTTCTTATCTGTTGTTTTTTACAAAACTTGAAGGTTTAATAATACCTAAGTATGTAAGACTCGAAAAGCATTGTCATATAAGCAGTGGTAGTACCATACTACTGGACTGCCAAGTCTAAGGTCGAGTTTGAAACCAAGGCACGAAACCTCTGACTTTTCGAAATCATGTGGATATTAATAATCACTCGCTTAAACGGTGAACTAATAACATTATAACCTGCATGCCTTAAAGATTTTCTCGACGATGTGTGAGGGTCAACTACAGAGACTATAATCTAATCCCTCTCATTCTGTGACAAGAGACCCGTGCCCAGCAGTGGGACAGTATATATATGGGTTGATGATGATCTAAGACTCAGTTTTGTCTTACATTTAGGTATCATATTCAGAGATAAGATTAAGCATAAACTTTTCACAGATCCCATGACCATGACTACGGGGCAAGTGAAGTTAATTAGTGTGGTTTTTAGTCAGTACAAGATTAACATACCCTGCTGCCTCCGTAGGTGGTGGATAATCCATGAGGATTTTCCATACTATAAAATTAAGGCGTTGTACCTGATTTTTATAGAATTTTGAGAATAATAATAATAATATAATATAATATTTTTGGGACATTTTACACAACACCATCTAGTCCCAAACTAAGCAGAGCTTGTACTATGGGTACTAGACAATGGATATAATACATATTATATACCTTTTACATACATATAATACATAAGAAACACCCAGACAAACACAAATACTCATGTTTTATCCACACAAATATTTGTGTCCTGTGGGAATCGAACCCACAACTCCATGATCAGCAGTCCGGCACTCGAACCGCTAGACCACAGAGGTCGTCATAGAATGGAAGCATTATATAGACAAATGGCGTCGCGTTTCAAATATTTGAAATTCCTCGGCAATATCGCACTTTTTAAAAATAAAATTCATGGTTAAAAATAATTTTTAATCAAAAATATTGATGAAGGCACAATTCTGAAGTAATAAATTTTCTAAGAAAAACATGTCTATTATTTGAATCAGGTAGTTTTGTTATTTGGTTTTTCTACGAAATTCACGCGTTTGGATTTGTGCCCGGGTAACAGGAATAGTTTCGCCCATTATTGTATGAGACGTAAAAATCCTGGCGAACTGTGGTTGCACGGCAGCCGACATCTTTTAAATACGACGATAAAATTGTCACGTCACACATACTATCCCCTGAATATGCATCGATTTTCTATAATTCTTCAATCCTTGCTCCTACAGAGTACCATCGACTTATGACGCTAAGTGTCCCGCCAAACATTTTCATCACCTATTTTCGTATTAGGATTTCGATCGAAAGTCGTATGTATGTTTTAAGCTGAGCAGTAAAAGTGCTTGCCTATTTACATTAAAATAATAATACCGATGCCAGTAAAAGCACGGTATCATCGGACTTCCGTCCTCCAGTTCCGTCATTGCGAAATTCTACTAAACTTAATGAGGGTATGATAATAATATGAGACTACACATCTGTACAGAATAGTAACACATGCTATGCCCCAATTCTAAACCTAAGCCTCATGTCCTAAAATATAGAACGTTAGTACGCTGCAGTGAAAATTTCGTTTTTGGTCTTCTGATACATAATAGTAATATTGTTTGATAGACTTAAAAAAAGTAGAAAAATCACATCACAAACGGAAATCTAGTAGATACATACTGTTACAACAAATCGGCACAGTCTAGTCTCAGTGTTCAGCTTGGCAGAGAAAAAAAATATTATAATCAAATTAAATTGGGATAAAAATGTTCCGTTCTATAACCTTTTTAAAACTCTTTACTTAACAGTTTAATTGTGTTCGTTAATTAGTATATTGGGTTCTGCATCCTATTCACATCCTATCAGAGTATAAACTTATTTACTGATCCAAGATTTGGGATGAGTCAGTCTATTTTATGGACGAAATATTCGCATAGACCTAACTTTTCATATGCGCCTAAGATCTTCACCTTCACCTTAATTGACCTCACTGGATGAAGTAATGGGTCTATCTAGATTTACTAAAAGCAGTAATAGCAGTGTAAAGCTTTTGTTATCTTAATTCCTTCCGGCGTTAAGTTTAAACCTTTTTGACAAGAATACCCAAATTAAATAAATAGCTGAGTTGTGGAAACGGACTTACTCACTTCAGCGTGTTTATTAAATATTGAAAACATGCATTTAATTACATATTTCCAGTTATCACGAAGCAAACCGGAAGGCATACTTTAGTCCGCGGTAAAGTTTATTAACCTTCCGAAACCCTTAAAAGTGCATGTTAAGCTCATAAATAATTCGCACCATGGTAATCGTTTGCATACTGCCTATTACAAGGGGAAGCTCATATCTGACCATCTGACGGTTGACCATAAGGGTCACGGCAGAGCCTATTAAAGTGCTGTGTCAAATGTACTGTCGGAAACGTACGTAATTTAATGTTAATGATAACTGCGACAACGACCAGACTTTCAATAAAGAGTTTTTGGAGAATGGTTTGTAAATCACATATAATATTAATGTTGAATTTCATGAATAATTAATCTGAAAGTGAATCACTGAATACAGAGTGTTCTAATGAAATCGTTTCTATTCTCGACAGACTTGGCGTTGGGTTTGTTTATTTTTTGCTTTCTTCGTTCCTGCATGACTCCTATCGAGTGTTTTGCTCCACATTCATTCTCTATTCTTATGGATACCTCTCTATTCTGTTGCTTTAGTTTACCTCTTCGAGTATATGCCATAGTTTCATCCGATCTCTTATAAACATTTTTATAGTTCATCCAATCCATACTTTATAATTATCTAATATTTCTTTTAGCGTATCCTATCCACTCCTTTCGCAGGAATTGAAAGTGTGTACGCCATGTCTATGCTTAGAATTTATAAGTCCCATCTTGTGATCCACGGATGCGTTTATTTTATTAGGTATTTATTTTTATTCTGCACAGCCGCTAGTTATCCTAGTGAATCATGTATAGTTTCCGTCTGAGTGTCGACTGATTCATTGCCAATACATATTATATGCTAATTGTCCACTGTTGTATGATGATACCACTTGTTATTCAATGCTAGACACCATTTCTTTTTGTTAGCCATTACTGAGTTTTGAGAAAAATGAAACGTCTACTTATAGAATATTATTACTAACGTATCATATCTTTGATATTATTTTGTTTTATAAAATACACTGTGTACGGAGGAACTCGTGATGTGACATCTGTCATACTACTTCCGTTCCCTATCTCGAAAGAATACGTCTATAAACGTTTGAAAAAAAAATTACCTAAATTAGGAACGCTTCGCACCAATTGGGTGCGTCGGTTTGCGTCAGAGCATATGCGCTTGATTCGTGTACACATTGATGCGTTCCCCTGTTTGTTTTTTAACTAACTTTTTATAGTTATTGCTCGTCGTAGACTTTTATGAGCGTGGCACGGTGACTGATGCACTTAGGTCGTTTGGTCTACATCGTTGTCTACTAGTAAATAAAGAAACGCATGGAAACAATAAAATTATAATGGTGTCATGTGTTTCAAGGGGATGAAATCAAATTTATGTCTGCTTTAGAAAAGCTTGTAATAAATTCAGCATCACATTATCATCTGTAATGCATTGAATGAAAATCTATTTATCAATGTAAACAGGGAGAGTACTATTTCGTATTTTAAGTACAATTTTGCACCTAAAACGAGTGCCATATTTTTAAATAAGTACATAACTAAGTAAAAGTTCTTACAAACTATAAAATTAAATAAATATAAGTCTGACCTAAATTAAAAATAAATGTTATCTGGACTCTACTTTTTTATTCCACTAACGTGGCAAACAAGCATATGGCCCACCTGATGGTGGATGAGCTTAGCCGTAGCTTAAAGACGCTTGCAACACCGGGATTTCACTTTGCGTTGCCGACCCTGTAAAACGAAAGAGGAACAGTTGGATTGGCTGAATAGTCATCACAACGAAACTTCGATAATTTTCTCGAACACCTTCCTATGTACATATTAAATTATAGTCAGCATAAGTTAGTTAATTATCGTCTAGATAGCTTAAACGTGCAATTTCTTGAGTTTCCCCGATAATGAGAATCCGGCTCGAAGGACCAGTTTGTTTGGTCCCTAAGCGATAATTACCGACACGGAAATGTAACTACTTTCTTGATAGTCTAGTAGTTTATCTAAGGTAATACCTACTTAATATCACGACTTGAATATGTTTTCTAAAAGATTCTGTAATGTCAAATAGGTATATTATGTCAAATGTTAGTACCAAGTTTCCTTTTTTTAATTATTGTTGATAGTTTCGTCTTACTACGTTTCTTTAATTAAATTGATCTGGGTCCATCATCATCCCTTACCCTTGTCCTAATTTAATACTGGGGTTGGCTTAATTTAATCTTCCTCCTCTATCAGCCATCATTTCATCAGTTAACTCCTTCGTAGCATTTTTCAAACAAACCCTCTATCGTTTCTTTGCTTTGTCCCTTAAATCACATGCACAACCGTAGAAGCACTCGTTATCAAGAGAGTACCCTCTGTAATATTATACTGTTGGTATTCAAGACACATTACAACAGTGTGTGAGGTTCTTATAATTATGTACGGGATGATCCACCGATCCCTTCCCCCCCCCCCTCTCATCTACGTTATGGTTCTTTGTGTACCCACACACATTATTTAATTATTCTCGACATTTATCAGTTCTGAAACTCATTTAATTAAAAACCAACAGTCAGTCGTGCAATGAGAAGTAAAAATACTCAAAAGGACTCACTTCGTCAACAGCTGTTTTTAGAATCGACAATTTCATCTTGATCCTCCCATTCTTTAATTGTTAAACTGATATTCGGGATGTGAAGGCTCATGTTAGAGTGGAGGAGTGTATTTCTGGATGTAACAGTGCTAGAGACGATATGGGAATGATGACTTCCCCGTCAGGACACGGTGCGTTTCCTCCCAGTGACGTCATGTCCGATAGAACACGAGTTTTATGAAATTAGTACGGTATGTGTTATAATTATGTCAACGCTGGGTTTACAATACGGCTACCAAATGTTTGTGGTGTGGGTAAATATTATTTTATGGGCATAGCCGGTATATTCCGATACCCACAACAATCACAGACTTTATCCAATCCAGAATATTTTTTGACGCTTTAATTGTTTCTTTTCTTACTCATAATATATTCAGTCCTGTACGAAAACAATGCGTAGGTATTACTACGATCAAAGTGAGACTCAACAGTTCGACCTGAATAGCGCAAACTAGGATAGGCCAATAAACGAGCTTAGGCGAAAACAATCATAATAAATTTCGCCGGTCGTTAGCACTTGCATGACCCACTCGGCGTTTTAATAACCGCCAAGTGTGAATACACAATGGGCCATGTTTAACCCCATTCATGGTTATATTTTTATTAATTATAACAAACCATCCATTAGCTTCTACTTGCCATCTTCGCAATTGGTGCCTTATTCAAAGAGTCGGAAATAATTCATTACACGCCTTCCGCTATAATTAGATAAGTACTTTCACTTAATCGTACAAAGAAGGATGGCTATGTGTCTCTTACAGAGTAAATTACATTATTATTATTACAAGTCTTGAGGAGTTGAGGTGAAATCAATAACTTTAATAAAAAAGAAAACTGTTTTTATGCAATGAGAATATCATATGATATAACTTTGGAGATTCATATACCAATCAAAATAACTTATACATATGGATTGTATCCATCCGAGGTACTTATACTATATGAAAACAAAAAAAAACTTAGTAATATTTTTAGTTTCGCACGACGCGATTTTTTGGAAACCCATGATTCCAATATAAAACTAATCGATCTTAGTCATAATGATAACATCCTGACCAACTATAGTTCTTATTTGCACATTACTAATTCATGATTCACTATAAGTGTTTACTATAGATCTTTGGCAAACGCTACGTAGACAGGTCTCGGAGACGTACTCGTAAACTGTAGTAATTGTGTGCAGGTTTCATGTGGGCGACGTTTATTAATGAAATACGTTTTAATATTGGCTAAGACAACAAAGTCTTCAAATAACAATATCGATGAATCTGCTTGTTGACTTAACGTTAAAAAAGGCAACAGAGTCTGAAGAATAGCAAAAGCTAGCCCGTCGTGTAGAAATAATATCTGATTTGTTCTAGACTTTATTGAGACAACGCGAGAGAATAATAATAGAGAAACCAGTGTCGTGCAGAGCCGATTTTAGATTTGTGTTAGATGGAATAAAAAAATACTTCTTAAGTCAAAACAGACGTCAAGTGGCAAGTGTCTTGATTGAGAAATATATCAAGGTTCAATAAGATTGTCAAGTGAGATGATTCTCAATGATTAGTCATTATTTTATTACCCGGGGCAATATGTTTTAACTTAAATAAAGAACTTGTAGTGCCTTAATTAAATGCTGTAATAGCGAATTGATAAATTGGCAGGTTTGAAATCAATAGCGTAAAAAATACGTAGTTAATCAAACAACTGTGTCAATATAATCGGAAATGCCAAAGATTGGTTGCATTGTTTTCATAATTTCTACGTATGGTACGTACATGTGTGACGTCATTACAGCTGGTGATTGCTTTGTGTTGAAATTATTGCCTTAGAAACACCGTCGTCTGTCGACTCCGTAATTTAAGAACAATCGTTGTACCGCGTAATATTGGTCTAATACTTACGTATGTGGTTTCGATTTAAAAGGATAGAACTCAGGACGAACTGCCTTCGGAGAAAATTTGGGAATTTACCATGGGATTGGGAAAATTTGATAGAGAGATCAATATTGGTAGCAACGCGGGACAAAACTAGTTAAGATTTATAATAAACTATTGCCCGGTTCCTTTATGCAACGAGTCGTTATTGTACATACAAAAGCTACCATTCGTTTTTAAGTTACGAATAACGGTCGGTATTACAATATTCCTAAAAGTTTTTGCGTCAGCTACCTGCGATGAGCGGTTGTTGGTTACCGAGGCCCCCCGAAGACACTCGTTGCGTTTCGTTATTACAATTTAGGTAGTACTTATAATAAGAATTAAAATAAAAACGAACGTATATTTTATTATTTTAGGCATAATAAGGATATTTTAATGCGGAAAACATAGTTTTGTGTTTCTTTTTTATGCTTGCTGTTAAAGAAATTGTTATTGTCTAGTATTAAATTAAATTAAGATGCATCTGCTGAAGTGAGCTAAACGCAAACTTGACCTCTTGACGACTGACTTGACGTTACGTTTTTTTTTCAAACTGCTCTATTTATTCAGTTTTCAATTCCGACTCTACCTACCTAAACACCCCGTTTTATCACAATTTATTGGATAATACTCAGGTAAGTCATTTTGTTATATGTTCCTTTGTTCTTATAGTATTCTACGAGTCCATATGATAGTTAATATTATAGTTGTTTGAATTTTATAGAAAATGAAGAAGGCCATGTTAAAAGACGAGGTTGCTTTGTTAGTTGATTTGATACAAAGCAATCCAATCTTGACCAGCAAGGAGACAAACGCAACCACCGACAAGGGTAAAGATGATGCATGGACTTCTCTGGCACATATTTACAATGCCAGGAGTGGGTCCATTCCTAGATCAAAGGACCAGTTAAAATTAAAATGAGATAATTTAAAAAAAGCTGCCCGTAAGAGAGCCCAACAAATAAGAATGAATAATTTAAAGGTAACTAGCATCACATAGTTATTATATAAAATTCATATTTTTTTGTTAAGTAGTTCAGTAGGTACTTTATTTGATAACTTTTTATGAATGAATGAATGAATGAATGAAAACATTTATTTCAGAACCAGGTTCCATATTTATGAGGGACCTACCTATTTTACTAGTTAAATAATAATATTTTTCAACTTTTCTTAGACTGGTGGTGGTAAACCGGTTTATATTCCACCAGATGAAATATTGGAGAAGGTCTCGAGGCTTTTAGGGTCTACTTGCACAGGATTTGATGTTCCATTTGGAGTTGAGTGTATTGGTTGTGGTAATCTGGTGCTGGATGTGGCTGGAGTGGCGGAAGTTAGTTATTGTAAACCATACTGATGATATGAATGATGTAACTAAAGTTGTAAATATTGAGGTGGTAACTGAAACTCCATGTAGAGGTTATTAGATATTTTAAATATTATAGATAGATTAGATATTTTAAAAGCTTTTATTTTTTTTAACTGTCTTTTATACATCAATTTTATTATTATTGATATTTTTTTAATGAATAGGTACCTACATATTGTGTATACAGGTTTTCAGATATACAAGCCAAAAAAAGGAAGCTTGACTTGTGGGAAGACAACTCCTCTCCCAATGTAGAGAAAAAGAATTTCTTCATAAAAAATAAGAAAAGTAGGTATTTCATAAAATTTATTAACTTTACCAGTGAACCCTGACAAATTTATTATTCTTAATTTATTTTTTCAAGTAAAAAGGAAACAAAGGATATTCAGAGGTCTACCATCACCCGTAATTTAGCTATAGCAAATTATTATGAGACAAAAAAGGAGAAATTGGATTTAGAAATTAAAATTTTAAAATTAGAATTAGTACAGAAGGAGAATAGTTGTAATTGTAATATATTAAATAATATTTAGATCTTATTTTTGTGAGTTAGTTTTAGTGTAATTTAGAATAAAGTAATGAAAACTATTAGATTTTATTAAAGTATTTTCCAATATTTTGTATATCTTTCAGTGTGTTCACTTCTCCTGACCCTGTATAGCAGCCAGTGTGCTCCATCAACAACCATTACTGATAAACTGAAATAAAATAAAAGTAAATGTCACTGCATATGATTTTAACATACCTAGGCTATATATCATGCTCGACACCTACATTTACCAATATGTAGATTGTTATACTCACAATATTAAAGAAATTTGAAATCAGTGTTGCTCTTTCTGTGTAACCAGGTTCTTCAGCATTATTGGGAAAAGGTACTACCTCTGCAGTAGGAATAACTACCTCTGGAGGCACATCAGCTAGACTGTTAAGTTGACAGATATTATGCAATACAGCAGTAGCTATGATAACCGCATTAGCTTGTAACAAACTCAAACGCATTGTCAGGGCTACTACTGGAAATCTCTTCCACACTCCCAAAACACCCATAAAATAAAAGTCATTATTAAAATACTAGATTGTTAATATTATTTCTCCATTCACACGTACTGCTGACATTGCCCTACAAACTACGTCACAAGTGTTCGCCAAAACATATGGGCTGACATTTGCGTACATATGCATCTTGAGTGACCTCGATGAGAGACAGTACACTTAAGTACGTGAAATTAATCCATTTTGAACTGTCTTGGCAGCTGACTCTGTTGCGATAAGATTATGTATGTACGTGCAATTTTGGTGCACTTAACAACAAAAAAATTCAATAGGTGGATTAAGGAACAAGAATATTAAAACGTTTACAATTATTATGTTATGTTGTTTTGTACTCAGAACAATAAAGTAAGACCAGACAATAATGTAGAAGCAGAAGTTAAATAGTGGATATTTTCTTAAATAGAGTGTATCTTACACATTTTCAAGCCTTTAACTTTTCTTTTAGGATAAAACAAAATAGTGAGTAAAAAAAAGCTTGTAAGAACAAAACTTAAAGTTTAGCGTCAGAGTAGTAACTCCAATTATAATTCGCATTTATTATCGTTATAGGTCTTGAAGACATTTAACTGGTCCTTAGATCCGGATACTGCAAAAAAATCTAAACAAATACGAATAAGGTCGTAACGAGATTTTGTTCTCTATTAAATCCGGTTTATTAGCTGCTTACTTTGAGAGTCACCTAGATAAGGTAGGAGGGTGTAGCCAACAAATGAACAAAACACACGGCTAGGCATGAGTCCTTAATATTTCAATGTCTTGGAAAATCATTAAACAAATAACGTTTAGAGCACAATATTACTTGGTATTGCTGAGATTTGAATGAACATTTAGAAAAAGAAAAGTTAGTCCTAATTAGCACAAAAATTTAAAATAAGTAACATCCTAAAGTTTCTGTGACCACACAGAATTTATTCGAAAGCCGATACGAACTCTGTGGGATAAATTAATAAAATACCACAGGACGAGGCTCCAAACCAATTTGATTAAGAGCAAACTGGTGCCAAACCTCTTTCAATTAGTAACTGAGTGATGTCACTTAGGACACTACCTTGACATTTTTTTGGGTCCTTTGGACTTGTGCCATAAAGTCTAAATTACTATTTGTACTAATAAAAATATTTGAACTTGTTATTAAAATAATATCTCAGCTTATCATTGTGTGTTGGAAAATTGAGACATAAATGTTCCTACGATATATTCCTCTACTGTGTAAATATTTTTTACATAAAGCAGTAGGTACCGACTGATTTTGAAGAGCAATTAATATTATAAATAATAATAATAAATCGTTTATTTCAGACTAAGTCCATAGTGTGTTAATTATAGTAAAGAGAATAGTTACAATAAATAATAAAGAGAAGGCCCTACATAAATGGGATACGATTTTTTCTACAGTTTTAGTTATCCACCTTATTTAAACAGTTTACAATTAATTAATGAAGCCTAAATGAAATATCGGTCAAGGAAGAATACCCAAAGCTTGAATTACCTACTTCATGTAATAAAATTACCTGCTAACCCTACAATACATAATACAATCATCTGTAACGGGAAATGTCATTCCGATTTGTGTGCAATATTATGATTTTATAAACTAATATTTAAATTATATTTCCTGTTGAACACCTTTAGAAATAACTTAGCCGAGGGAGACCAATATTAGTAATTAGGTACAGTGTAATATTCCTGTTTAATACAATCATTAATTAATTGTATTTTCCCTGCAACAATAATATGATGTTCAGTATTTTTACAGAGCCTTTTGCCAACTATGTTGGGGTCAGCTTCTAGTCGTAATTTTTCACGAAGCGACTGCCATCCGAACTCTGCAACCTAATACCGGTGATATCGATATCCTGAGGAAAGATTGGTTGTCCGGCTTTTTGGGCTTTTGACAACCACTAACCATTGTCATAGGTGTTCGTATGACAACCGGGACCGACGGGGCTTTACGTGCTCTCTGAGGTACGGAGGGGTCTTAGTGTGTTAAAAATGGTCACCCATCCACAGACTGACCGCGGCTAGCGCAGCTTAACCTTGCAGATCGGTTAATCAGCGAAGTTTTTACTTAGCCACGAGCCCCCTACTTTCTATCTATATACATTACAGACACAAATTGAGCAGTACAACTAGCCGTAGACTAGTGTTGTATATAACTGTGTTAAACCATAGAAACGATAACACGGAGCCTCAAAAACCATAATATTGGACTTGGAACGAATCGAACTACCAAAAGAATTGTAACGAAATATTTCTCTAAGTAGAGCGTGCAATCACGGTTATTAATTTTACTTGGAAATACAGCTACTTGGGTTAGTCACTGGTTTTTTTCACTTATTCCTTATTATTATTACTTATTTCTTTATACCTATTCTTTTTGGTTTCCTTATTGTAGTAAAAGATTATTCACTTTACGACAACTTGTAGAATGCTGACCTTTCTGTGGAGATAGTACGTGTCCTTCAATATTTGCGTTTTAAGTAATACAAGGTTAAAGTAAAAAAAGTGGTTTTTTAAATCGGTTAAATATCACAATTTTTTAACTACTCAATAGCCTAAATGAAATATCGGTCAAGGAACGATACCCAAAGCTTGAAGCTATTACGAAAACAGCAGAATAGAAAACACAGTAAAAAAAGACAGTAGTAATTCTAAGTTGGAATACAAAACGAATTTTCCTTTGTTTGTTATGAGATGCGAAACTAAAACAACTCCACCGTGCAAACCGCATTTGCGAATGTTGCTATTGCTCAAGAACATTCAACAATTAAAATGGACCACTATTATAGTAATATTAAATCTGGGGATAAATCATATCATGGTCTTTATCATAGAACAGAAAAAACAGTTTGTTTTTTCTATTCCGTGGTCTTTATGTAGTGTCGTTAGAATTATTATTAAATAAAGTTTCTGTTTCTTTATTCTTCACTTAATGCCTAAATAATTGCCTCACGCGATTTGGATTAAAATGAAACCACTGAAATGTAGGGTATGCAAAAAATAAATATATTATATATTTTTTGCTTCCATTCTCCGCTTGCGTTTATATTTTTTATTTACTTCAATCCACACCAACCTTGGTAAAAACCAATTTGTAGTTTCATGACTCAAGTGTTTTAGAAGCAAAATGGGATAGTGTTACCATAATTAGCTCTGGATAACAAAGAACCAAGCCCATAACAGATAGATTCCATTAGATGCATATTTAGGCAAAAAATATGGCGAATACGGTGTCTACCAATTAGCCAAATTGATACCTAATGATGGTAAATGTTTCTACTTCGGGCTGTAAATTACACCTGGAAAATGAGGACTTGGGGCAGGATGGAGCTAATTTGAATTGAAGAGGATCTGCACGCGATGCTTGTCTGTTATTTATGTTGTTTGTTGTTTTACTGGAATATTCTATTCAAGAATAGCTCTGAAAGTAATGAATGTGAAGAGATTTCAGTCTTAATTCCATTTTGAAAGTATGAGATAGTGAAGTATGTGAAGCGAATAGAGTTTCTACCAATAGTAAGTGTCATGTTTTCAAGAATATGCAATATTAAATCAAACAAATTTAATGTTTGTGTTTTCTTCCGGTCGTATTCGGAGATCCATTTTAGGTTTGTTACAAAACAAACAGATCTTAACAATATTGTGTAATTGTTAAGATCTGTCCTTCGATTCGTATGCCACAAATCTAGGTAATTCCTAGGTAGTAGTTACTGTGTTTTGTAAACGAAATTGCTTTCAGAACTTGAATACATTATTGACCTCATAAACTACTTGATAAATTTTGTAATAAATACTATTATACATATATTAAAACTTGTTGACGAATCCTTGAAGTTGACGAGAACAAACAGTGCTCGGTTGATCACTTATCGGCTCACAATTGAGTTAATAAACGCTCATGAATCGATAAATTCAAATCAAATAAAACCTGCCGTATCACCATTAAATTAGTAGTTTTGCCGTATAACAAACTTAAGTAGTAAATAGAATAGTAGTGATAGTAAGAAATAAAATTCCGGAAGTTTGTAAGACTTGCGAAATAGTACATGCTTGTCTTTGGCGACCCGCCAGCCATAGGCAACCCATGTGTAATGGGTAAACAAAGATCCATTACATAGTTACTGAAATAATCAGCGTTCATTGATCTCCTAGTGCACTATTATTTTGCGTGATTTATTGTGTGTATGTCTTGGCTTAAGTATGGAGTTGTGGGCAGCTTTGAGAAATTGCAGTCCCAGAGTTCGCTGAACTGGATGGGTGAATATTTATAGCACTGTCTTACTCAAAAAACTCGTATTTTTTCTCCGAGATTTGTAAGAGATGACGGTGATTGTAGGCAATAATAGCATGCACCTGTATGCGAATAATGATTTATAATAACATGCTTGGAAACCTTGGTTACCTCTAAGTGTTATAAGGGGTCGGCCATATTATCTTTCCATTTTATGCAGGACCTGTCGTACGTTAGATATTCTGGTCCTTCGAATCGGATCTCAACTCTAGCACAGCATATCCTTATTTTTTATTTTCCTTTTCTTTGAAGTAAGACAAAAAGTCATACTTTCTTAAAAGCTGACAAGCGTATCGCAATTCCACGAACCGCTAATAAATTGTTTATTTGAATACGTCGACTTTGCATAAGAACTTTTAAAAGTCAGTCATTTTAAATTTCGTTCGCGTTGTAAGACCGTGCTCTTTTAACGGTTTTGGCCATTGGCTTTATACTATTTTTCCAACTCGCAGAATCTGCCTAACCGGAATGTTCGGTTTTTGTAACCACAGACTAAATATAAACATATTTATAGTATCTTGTGATCTATGATGAATTATAGAAACCTGTCTTCCACCAAGGGTTCGAAGAGTTAATTATAAATATAAATTAATTGTTTTTATCCCTGTTGTTGGAAATATTTTTGCATTATGATTACATACGCTTCGGTCTGTTTTCCTGTTAGTCATTTATTTATAAGTTCAATGCGCTTTTACTATCAATGGCTTTCTTCAATTGCGTCCAAGTCTGTTCTTAAAGCCGCAGTTTATAAATAAAAGTGAATTGAATGGTCCCAATAAAAACAAAACTATGGGGATACTGAATACCGAATACAGACTTTTCTTGGATATGGGATCTGAATTACTGTCGTATCATTTTTTCTGCTTTAAGATGAACAAGTAAAATCTTACTCATTCTTGTTGTTATACATACTTATACCTTAGGGGAACTATTTTGTGGTTTGCTGCTGAGCCATCCTTTGAGGTGTTTGCGATGCGCCATATCTGGATAATATTGAAAAAAACCACACATTGTAGAAAATAGTCCAATCTCATAGTTTACTTATAAATCCATAGACCGACCGGTGTTAAAAAAAAATGTGCACAATATTTTTAATATTACTTACAGGTTATTAAATAAAAATATGTCGCTCGCCTTCTTTTTGTTATCTATCAACCTTGCCATTCCGGCAACTGTTATTGAGTTGACCCTTATGATTAATAACCCGTTTTGACACAACTGACATGTAGCAGGAAATTATAACATATCCGCAAAGCGTAGATTCCCTACGATACACACAGTGCTGTTACTAACGGTGAAACAATAGCGCTGTTCAAAATTTAACCATGTTTTTAAAGGATGAAGGTCCTTCTAGGCTTCTACTAATCTCATTTCGGTTGTGTCGGAGAGATGCCGAACTAAAGATTAAATAACGCCATCCCTCTCCCACAATCTATGCGTTGACGACCTCTTTAATATATTATTATTATGCAATGATGTGTACTGTAAATTATGCAATGATCGTGATTCATTTTTAATTATTTAGCCTCTTAAATCCAGTTCTTAAAGAAAGGTTGATCGATATTTAAAGGTCAAAAGCCAAAGAAGATAAAACATGAACAGCAAAAAGTGCTTCGACAAAACGTATGCAAAAAAAAAATACTTTACTAGCTTTCACTCCCAACTTTCTCCCAACGTTTGCGTGGAGTACTCTGGAATAATGCATCTATTAGTGAACGAATTTTCAGAATCCGTTCATTAGTTCCGGAGATAACAAAAAACTTCAAACTTACCTTTGAACCTCTTTTATATTGTGAGGGTAAAATAAAATTAAAATGGATTACTATAACTCTTTTCTGTGGTTGTAGACAGCCACATACATATAAGGTAATTAAGGTAAACTAATACTCCTGCTTCTATTCCTAACTCCTTGTCCGTAATAAATCTTCCTGGCTATTTTGACCCACTAGTACTCGTATGTCCTTTGCTGAGTACACAAATCTTATTTTTTTAATCCATTACTTACTCCAGTTTTACAAATGTGGGCGTTTGTTTACACTTCAAACTTTAGAGGTGAAATGAATTAGTAATTAATTACGTATACGCGAAGTTACGTAGATTTTAGCAAAATAGCACGTTTGTTCTTGCAATAATTAGCGTCCCAAGTTATTAGAACTACGGACCGCTATGATAATGGTACACTTGATCCTTCTTGTGACTGTATACACTTCATAATTTAGTACGAAATATTATCTGATGGCCCAAATCTAGAAAAATCGTATAAGCACTCAAGGATTCGAATAAAAATGTTGGTCCTAATAGACGAATCCTCAGTCGTTGCTAAGAACGTCATCAAATTTTAAGTGATGTTTTGTTCGTGTTTCCTTGTATCAATAAAACATCACTAAAAATTGTTGCAACTCATTAGAATATTAGATGTTGCTTAGAGCTGTTTATTGCGATGATCAAAGACTATCGCAACCTGATGTATGTTTATGCTTTATGTGGCTTAAGAGATGATTGTACTCGCGTAGATACGGTGTCGAGACGAGAACTTTAATCCTGTACATGTCGTAAAATTCAACTGAGATAAACTAGGACATCGGTACTCTTTCGCGGTAAAGTTATGATGCGGTCTACCTGCCGTCTCCATCTCTAGATCATACGCAGCTAAATCATGAATATATTCAAGTGCACGAGATTTAAGCGATAATTTTAATTGGAGTAAAAAAATCTTATTGCCTTTAATTACCATAGTTTTCTGGTTTAGTGAATGGCAGCAAACTCCTGGCTTCAGTGTAGATCATTATCTGTCTACTGGCCTTGTCCGAACGTATGGTAAATAGAAGCAATTTAAATCAAGTGTGATTTAGTTGAGTTTAATGTGTTCTCAATGCTCAGTAACTGCCAATAAATATGGCGGCACGAAATGTTTTAAGTGGTTGTCAAGTTGATATGTAATACGTATGATCACATATGGAATGGTTATTAAAATTTATTGAAGTAAGATAAAATATCCGTTATAATATGTATGTTACATGACATTTTATAAATATTTTAGAACTGATTTTGTACGGGCAGTGAAGAAGGACCGTCAAACACTATTCTAATTTTGAACAGCGAAGATGTCAGATGGAAAGCATTTCTAAATTTAAAACCGCGTAGCGCGTCTGAGCATGCTGTGTTGCCATCTACCAGAAGTGCATTCACACGGTTGTTTGCGAAGCTTGTTATAACTTTCTATAAAATATAAATTAATTGGCGCTTTAAATTTCTGTATTTAGACGCACCTGCCTTTGTTAATTGTGTTAGCGCAGGTGTGTATTGAAATTAAACAAGCCCCAGTTATAATGCGTTCAACTTTGTTACACTTAATATAGTCTGATTCTGGCGAATGATGGAAATAAACTGCTTGTTTATAATTTTTAATTTAAACTTCCGCGCGCCGCGGTAACGTTGATCACTGTTTATTAATATTTTTATCAATATGTTTTTGTTAGTTGAATTTTGTTTTCATTGCTGTTAAATCGGAATTGCTCCATTTTCGTATCCGTTATGCTCATAAATAATATTTATACTCCGAAACCCAAGTATTTAAAATATTTTGACACTACATGTTCAATAACTTTTTTTTTTATTGTGCTACTCTGATAATTAAGCACACGGGCCGCCTGATAATATGCGGCAATCGAAGCCTATACATACATAGACGGCTGCAACACCAGTGGTATCACTTGTGCAGTGCTTCAAAACTCAGTTGTAAGTCTCATATGCCCGGTAATTTCACTATTATTATTATTATTGCTTAGCGGCAGAAGATTTGGGATATTTGTATTAAAAAAATACCAGGGTATAAAAAGCAAAAGAAGCTTCATTCCATAAAAAGGAAACCCGCAGATGTTCCACAAACTGTTGATATCTAAAGGTGCAAATGTCCTCAAATGACATGGGTATCCTAAAAAAATAAGCAAACAAGCGGGCAGAACAGCTTTCGGTGTAGCTTCGACGTGAAAGGGACGCAAGAAGTGCAGATGCGAGTGTTACAACACTCCTGTTATCTCTCTAAACGGACTGACGAAATTAGTGCATGATTTTAAGGCAGCTGCCTCCGAAGGCCTTAGACTGATTAAGTAGAACAGTCTACTTAATCGCATACATAACATTCTAAATCTCTCATAAAGCTCTATGGCTTATGACCTACTTAGCTGTAGTTAAACAAATTTGACCGTTGGACGTAAATTTTATCAGATTTATACAAACTCTGTCAAACAAAGGGTTAAAAAATAGTAAAAATGTTTCCTAGGTAAGTTTAATTACTTATCATGACAAAAATGGTCTTGAAGGCAACATAATTTAGGCTGATATTGTATCTTTTATAAATACCGGTCTCCTAGCAATCCTAGCTTCGCCCTAACTAAACAAACTTTGTTTGTATATACCAGAATAATATTAAAATTATCGTAAATGGTTACGATTTGTATGTGGTAGATATAGTATTCCAAATAGAAGTAATTTTTTAAGTAGCGATAGCGGCTTGGTTACGGTACATAGATTATATACCATTCACTTATTTTTAAAGAGCGTCATTCGTTAGTCTTTCAATGAAATTCTAAGCAGTGGACTTTGGATTTGTATCCAGTTAATGGCAATAGTTACATGGAACTTACATACATATCGGCGAAATATCGAAATATGGCAAAATATAACCTTAGGCAGAGGTATATTTCGCCTAGTTTGTTTTATCATCGTGTATCTAATGCGAATTACAATTTTATTATACTTACAAGTACCTACCAATAACTGTTTTGTGATAATATTTACTTTTTTCATACAGGTAAGTATTTAATTACCACCAATCTTAAATACTTGCCCTACTTTTTAATTTGACAGCAAAAAAGGTAGCAGCGTTCGCATCAAAATTCTACGCATTTTAAATTCCGTTTATTACATAAACAAAAACCGGTTAGCGCGAGTTCTTCGCGGAAATTATGTGTTGACAAAAACTAGTGGCCATGACAGTGTAAACGGTTATTTTGAACACGGAACGTTGACATTGTGGTGCCACCTGTAGTGTTTTGCGGGAACTTGCTAAGTTTCCGTTGCTCGAAACCGGGTTTTTGCAAAGATTACGAGGGCAGAGGGTGAATACTCGTATCAAACTATTACGTCACACAGAAAGAAGGGCAACTTAGCAACTGCCAATACCTTCACGATAAAGAAAACTGATTTAAGGATAAAGTAATCTGGTCAACCATCTTAGACAAGATGGTAATCCATAAACAATTTCCATATAACATAACTCCTGAAAATGTCAGCAGGTCAAGCTATCCAAAACTGTCAAATTTTCCCAATTGAAAATGAACCTTATTATTTTGTATCAAATTTGAAAATCTATCAAAGAAATTTGACTGATTGGACTAGCTGGATGTGACTGGCCTCTGTACTCACCGTTTTTTTTCTGTTCTGGCTGGGAATCTGAAATCACGACACTTGGCGTAGGTACCGGTATTACGAGATAACTACGTTAACCACTAAACCGGGCGCACAGTAGGATATTGTAATTTTGCCCGGTTTTGCATTAATATATCTGCAACAAACAATGCAATTCCGGGATATAGTGCAGGCTAGACTGATAAGTCATATCAGTGTTTCCCGGAATTATACAGACCTTGTGTAATTGTTTATTATATTATGTCATGTTTATTTTCCGTGAATTGTGGAAATTTTATAATACAACATGGACACGGTAAAGTGAAATTTTTGGTTGGAAGTATTTCAATTGTATTATTACTTAGGTGTAGAAAATTTTTAATAACTCAGAAACCATCAGCAAAGTGACAATCCATCTATAGTGAAACTGTTTTTTTTATATTGAGATAAGATGACAACCAAGCATACGGTCTACCTGATAGTAAGCAGAAATGGCAGCCTATAGACGCTAGCGACATGGTATCACTCGCGAGTTGTCATCAATCTCATAAGCCCAGTGATTTCACTGGCTACATTCCCATCAAACTGAAACACAATAATGTTAACCTATTATTGCTTAGCGGCGGGATATTTAGCAATGCGGTGGTCCGACAAACTCTGCAGCATGAGTAGACCCTCATCATCAACCCATATACTGTTCCACTGCTGAGCACGGGTCTCTCAGGACGCTCTCATCCTGAGAGGAGACCCGTAAAATATTTAAGGCATGCAGGACGCATATGAATTCGAAAAGTCAAAGGTGCGTGCCTTGGATTCGAATTTTTGCTCAGTATCGTAAGTATGTAAAACAACGTCATGATATGAATTACACTTCAGTAGTAGAGGTAGAGAGGCACCAGAACTAGTATCAGATAATTTAACCCTATACGTATAGGCTATAGGTACTCGTTTACACGGCTCATTTAATTTCTCGGGACAATCGTCAACTAGAAACTGTTTGTAGAATTATAGGTTCTTGTCACGCAAGTTGTCCTGAGCTTGACCGGTTTCTGACAGCTCGAACAATCTGTTGAACTTGTGATTGATGTCAAGTTCTGTTCTTGCGTTTCTTTTTTTGCTGAGGGACTTCTCTAGAGGACCCTGCGTAGTCTCCTTCTTTGAGGTTATGTTTGTTGGTTAAAATGGATGTATGATGAGCATTCTTCAAGGAAAAGTCTGTATTCCTTTTTGTGAAGTTCGCTTCAGATTTCTAAAGAAGTTGGGTTTTTGTACAAGCGAATAGTTAGAAATCTTTTCAGGAAAACTAGCAAAGCAATAACAAGTCTGACAAACGGAGTTCTTGACAACCCTAACTACGAGGTCACTGACTCCTTTGCAATAAAAAAGAGTAATAAACCTTAAGACTTTGTTTATATGATTCATAATAGCGTAAACAAAATTGACAGCGTATGGTTCACTTGGAATACCTTAGAAATGTTCATTTTCCTTTTCATTTACGATCATTTTACTGCCGAACCCGTACTTTCGACCGGGTATTTTAATTAACCGAATACCTGTTTTAGTACGCTCTAAACCTGAATTTAGTTGAGCTTTTTACTACTAGTGAATCTGTAAAAGTTAAGCGTTTTTGTTGCAGTAGTTCAGTACTATTCAGAGACAGGTATAAAACTCCCGGGATTCTAAAGCCTTTCTTTTCGAAGTTAGGCAAGGGTTAGTGAACAAGTACTCCATAGCCACACTAATTGGTACACGTAAGCAGTCTAACTACTTGGCAAAAACGTTCCTTAATTTTAAATTGAGCATTTCCCCTGCAGCATCAGACTTGGGCCCTTGCTAGTCTCTTGTTTTATCGGGACTAGGACAGAGGAAGTCTCAATTTAACGCAAACCGGTGCGTTCTGTCCCGCCGCCGAGCCCGTATTCTTAGCAATGTTTGAATTAACAAGACAATTCGATGGCACAGATTTCAGTCTATTGTCTTCTGTTAGGCCAATCTGGATCATTGTAGTTCCACGCTTCATAAATCACGGTCTAGTTACTAGAATCTTTTTATATTCGATCGAGAAATTGTTATATGACTGCCTCATTATAGACTATTGGATGTAAGCGCAACTACTACGCTGAGGTTCTGGGTTCCATTCCCAGGTCGAGCGGGTTTTTTTAATGAAATTTTCAGTAGCAACCCGCGAGTAAAACATAAGATGACTAACTAGGTTCAAAGTCCCCCCACTGCCAACACAACGTTTCCTCGTGGAGCACTGGCAACCTTGCTCACCGTAAGGAACACGACAAGAGCTGTGTTGTGTTATTTCACTTCGATTTTCTGCAAAGCGGAGGTACTTCCCCAGTCGGGCAGCTCCAATTTGAGTGGTATTACTCCCACTATGCCCCAGGTCTCTTTAATGGGACTTGGAATTCTGGGTGTACTTTACACCGCTACCTAATCGCTCGGGGAATACAGGCGTGAAGGCAAGTTATGTTATGTTTAATTGTTATATCAGTTTAGACAAATGCCGTAATTTATACTAAGACAGGCAAATTGTTTTAACACCAGAATGATTTTTTTTTTTTTATATTATAATTTGCGAGTGACGTTTTAATCTTAATCAATTGATTAGCCGTTGGTAGGAGAAAAGTAGTAGAAAAAGAAGAAGAATATAGCCTTATCCCTCTTAATCTGAGAGGAGACCCGTGCCCAGCAGTGGGACAGTATATGGTTGATGATGTGGACTAAAGTATGCGAGAATTAATACTGTTTACCTACATACTGATTTAAGAGAATTTTAGTTTAAAATGTAGCTATGTAAGTAATGCTGGTAATGTAATTTGAATAAATCCAGTTACCATTTGTGGCTATTTCGGCTTACATTCTTTGTTACATTTTTAATTTCAATTCCATTTGTCCAAGGTTAATGCCGATCGCCAGATAATGATCACGAAAGCCAAAACTACCGAGTTTAATTAATCTCTGAGCAAATAAGCGGTATTTTGTAAAAAAAAATGCACTCAACATAATTACAACATGCAATTATTTTAATATGAATGTCTTATTAAAGTACTTAATTGTATTTTAAGTGAATCGATACAAAGTTTTGACATTGTCATACGTACACCACGTCTATAGTCTAGTGGTTCGAGTGACGTACTGCTGATCACGAGGTTCACGGTTCGTGTCCCACAGGACACAAATATTTATGTGATGAACATAAGCGTGTGTTTGTCTTGGTGTTTCTTATGTATTATAAGACAAGTATGATGTATAAATTTACAAAAAAATAAAATATTTAAAGAATTATATCCATTGTCTAGTACCCATAGTATAAGCTCTGCTTAGTTTGTACCTAGATGGTGCTGTGTGGATTTAGTATTTATTTACTTACTGCTGGGCACGGCTCTCCTGTCAGAAAGAGAGGGATTAGGTTTACAGTCCACCACGCTGTTCTAATGCGGGTTGGCAGACTAAACAGCTAGTTTTATTTGATTTCATCCCAAAATGATGACGAATCAGTCTATCGTAGTGAACACAAATAACTGTATTAAAAAATGGCGCTCTGAAGGCATTCAATTCGATCCAAATATTGCTATTGTATTTTTTGGTTTCCTGAATCGATGTATATCAATTCGCACACGGAATCGATTCACGCGGCATTAGGTAAGAATGCACGCTCGCGTAACAGTTAAGTAATTTGGATTCAAGTTAACAGTTAACTTGATACCGAACCGGCATCACAATTTATGCTTTATACGGAAATCAGAAATGTGTTTGTATACCACTAAGGTGGCAAACAACATACGGCCCACCTGATGGTAAGCGTAGCCTATAGACTCTTGTCTTTAAATCTCGAGTGAATCCGTTTCTTTTAGGCCAGCGCGTTCCACCGTAGATCGTAGTATCGCTTAACTTCAGGCGAATTAGTGGTCAAGCGTAGACCTATCGTGAATTAAAAAAAACAGGTGTATTATGTGCGCGTTGCCAACCCTGTAACACGAAATAGGAATAGTTGGGTTGGCAGTTTAGGGGTCAAAGTCCCCCCACTGCCAAACAACGTTTCCTCGCAGAGCAACCTTGCTCACCGTAAAGAGCACACCACAGCTAAAAGCAGTGTGTTATTTCACTTCGATTTTCTGCAAGGCGGAGGTACTTCCCCAGTCGGGCACCTCCGATTTGAGTGGAATTACTCTCATGATGCCCTACCTCTCTTAAACGCTTCTAAGTTTTAGTAGGCTTTTCGTACCCAATGCGACTCGGTAGTTATTAGTAATTAGTTTTGGTAGTATCCGCTGTTTTCAGTGAAATTTCACATAGGTCTTCGGGTATGAAGGAATGGTGTAGTGTTGCTGATTGCAAAACTAATCTAAATTAACGCAGGTAAAGTTGGAAACTTCGCTAGAACATAACATACCTACCATCGAGCCTGTATTCCACGGTACAAGTGCTCGGTAGAGGGCTACCATGTAATAGGGGGTGAACCTATTTCCATTAACCGGGAACAAAACTACACTTCGAGCTGCAACTGAGAATTTAATAGAAACTCCAGTAACACCCAAATTTGCTCGACCTGGGAATCGAACTTAGGATCTCTAGCGTAGCAGTCGCTTTCACTGATAAAGTTAAAAATAGTGTGTGTTTGTGTTTTTCTTATGTGTTATAAACATAAATTTACAAAAAAAGTATTAAGTATATTCATTATACCCATAGTACAAGTTCTGCTTAGTTTGGGACTAGGTGATGTTGTGTCAAATTGACCCAAAATATTTAAGTAATAAAAATGTTTCGAATCTTTATACTTTTTTTTTTGATGACGTCATGACCTTTTATTTCCAAAAACATTGTGATGGCAATCACGAAGTTTTTCTTGAATATCTGAACCCAAATGTGCACATATCGTTGTTAAAGGTCGCCAAGATGTTGCACAACGATCACTGCACTCCAGATGGCAATACCGCAAATTGAGGAGAAAGCCAATCTTGTTCGCCATTTTATGGGCTATCATCTTGATCTTCAATTATGAACATTATGACATGATATGATTCAGAAATACTCGGAATTTTTTCAAGTAGATCCACCGACAAAACGACTCTACAAACGACGAAAATACACTCTGATGTTTCGTTCAGCTTTAGATATCTAATATCCTCCTAAATCGGTTAAATAATTTTATTTATGTGGTAAGTATTACATTCATAAGTTCATTGTTTACTCCGTCGCTCGTCGGCACAACGTAGTCCGAGAGGAAGTACTTTATAAAAACATTATTATTCATTATTTTACTATATTTTAATTTAATTCACTATATTACGTATAAGAATTAAAATTTATTTTAAAATCGTTGAACGTTGTTCGGTTGCGCTTACTGATGTCCATTTATAAACGGATGACAGTTAAATTGGCTAGGCCTCTCACATCTCAGAGTTCATCAAAAAACTGTATGACAAACTTTCTAAGAAGACCCTTGTAAAAACACTATAAATTGTTACAATTAACATATACAATTTACACAGCATAACTAATTCGTATTTAATGTTACATTTCCAGTCAACCAAGTGTTGTTATCACCATCACAAATGACCATAACGAATGAGAATATCAAAACAAAACAAAAATGTTGGTTGACTCATCCGTTTTAAGGTTGAATAGGGGAGATTCAGATTTTTAAACTAAATCGAGCACATGTGTTATAAGACTAGGAAACATGTTAGGAGGGTCAATGGGTCACAGTTAAGTATTTAATGGATTAATTTCGACAAATAGATCTTTTAAAGATACTTTTAGTAGTCAATGTTTTTAGATTTTTAATGCTTAGCGCAGTGATAGCCTAGTGGTATGACCATTGGACTGCCAAGTCGAAGGTCTCGAGTTCGCACCTAAGGCACGCACCTCTGACTTTTCGAATTCATGTGCGTATTAATAATTAATTATCACTCGCTTAAACGGTGAAGGAAAACATCGTGAGGAAACCTGCATACCTTAGAGATTTTTCTCGACGGTTTGTGAAGTCTGCCAACCCGCACTAGGCCAGCGTGGTGGACTATGGCCTAATCCCTCTCAATATGAGAGGAGCCCGTGCCCAGCAGTGGGACAGTATATGGGTTGATGATGATGATGATGATGAATGCTTAGGGAGGAAGCATTAAAAATCTTGTTTAACTTCTTCCTTTCCTCCAATACGTCCTTCCTACGTTTCTTGGTTGTCAGTCAGCATTACCTGACGACCTCGGAAAATAAACTCAGATAATCACGGCCTCTTTTGAAGTCCACACATTAATGTAGGGGTTAAAAGGATATAAAAAAAATCAAATCAATTTGTCACTTTTTACGCCTGGTAACACTGAATACAAAGTCTTGACCCGTATTTATATCTACAGCAGCTTTCGAAACGACGAAACTATCGCAAGACTGCGACAACGTTCAGGAAGATGGTCTGAATGTAGGAAGCCTAAACAACAATGCAACCTACTTTTAGAAGACGCATCTTCACATAAATCCACATCATTCTTTCTTCAACAATGTAACCCAGTCGCCACTTTGACAGTCAGTTCATTGCCACACCACAAATATTCACAGGTGCTTATGCTCTATTGTACGACTACAATAGTGTTAAACGTCACGACACTCACGACATTGCCTACTTTGGAGTCAAATAGTCGACGCTAACAACACCTCATCATCCATTGATTCTTTTATTCGTAAAATCGTCTTCAAAGCAGTCCCATAACTCCCATGTACAGAGGCCAGCATATCAAGCTACCCCAATGTGTCAAATTTCTTTGATAGATATTCTACTTTAATACAATAAACTAAGGTTCATATTTAATTTGGAAAATTGGCAGTTTTGGATAGCTTGACTTGCTGGCGTTTGTACTTAATACCGGTTATTCAATACTTGATTTGTATTATCAAATGTCTCGCACAGCAGTCCATACAGTGAGCTTAAAAAAGCGTAAACAACATTAAGGCTCTTTTGGCCCTTTTTAGTAATCATAAGGTCTCAAGACATCTAATTATCTTTTACTATGACAATCAAAGTCAAACCTTAAAGATTCAACAATAGGTTACCAAATACGGTTGTCATGATGCTATTTATATTGTAATGTTGTTCATGAGTAGTGATTGGATTTTATTGGATCGTCCGACATGATTTGACTGTTTGAGCACCGGAATTTAGGCGCCATTTGATGATTGTCGGCGCATGAGTTGTTCGTTATAAATAAAACGATCGACACTGTTTTATTAGCTGTTATAAAATAAAGTTGGAAGAATCTCTTGGCGGTTACGACTTTCTCAAATGCGCAGGATTTACGCCATACCATCACGCATGTATTCACTGGAGGATTAGGCAGAAGTTTCTACAGACTACTGATGTATGTCCCACAGATCTCCCCTATGCTTTAAGTCCCATATAACCAGGCCTTTAGCGGGCACCAATGCAAATTCCCGGCTACTACTGAGAATTTCTTCACACAACAGAAATATACAATAAGAACAATTTGTATGATCTATGAACTCGAACTTGAATACCTTACTCTCATCGGTCTATTTATTTGTCGTTGTATAAAACACTTGATAATTAGTGGCTAACGTAATCAAATAAAAACTTTAATTATACTGAAAATAAAACTATGGAAGTACATACCTACACGATATGTTATTAAGATTTATTCTCATCTTAATACGGAAATATTTGAATACTACTTTACATTATGTATGGAAAACAAGTATTCTGCGCAGTACTTAGTGCGTATCATTAAGGTATACGCCCATTATAGCGTGCCACAACCGTTTCAGACACGAGAGAATTCCTCTAAGCAGTGCTCACATATTTTTGAGCGTCACTTCTTTAACGAATATTGTACGGTATAGTGAGCGGGTTTCTTTAGCATGCACACACTTGTTTTATTTTAACAGTTCATTAAGGGAACAAGAAGTTGTTTAAGGCAGCTTTAAAAGTCTTGGATGTGCTAGAAATATTAATGAATGGTTGTTCAACCAATAAGCTACACCGGAACAATGGTTAAGCACAGATTGCTAATCATGGACGTATCCGACACGTTATCCGGTCATTTAAATTCAAGCATGAGTAATTCGCGAAAGTGTATTGTAATGCCCGGCACAGGCGGTAAACCGTGTTTAGTTGGACACTAAATCACTTACCGGAAGTGGAAATAAAGAAAACGCAGTAAGAAAGCCCCAGTTTGTAATATAACCTGCTAGGCTAACATTGCAGGGTCACAGCCTGTCATGGTCGTGGTAAATTTTACGGATCCCATAGCCACGACTATAGGGTAAGTGGAGGCAATTGCGGTTTTCAGTCATTAAGAGTCCGACATACCCTGTCGCCCCAGGTGTCAGATGATCCATGAGGACTTTCCGTACTAGGCTAACATGCTCGCAACGAGATAATTTTGTCGTCTAATGTCTTGTCTCGAAATAATGTCAGCAAACGACATAATGCGGCGACGTAACTGTCACGGGTCACAGGATGTTTGTTCGGGTATTCTTTTGCATTCTGCTCCTGTAAAATTATTGCAGTTCTCCTAGGAGCAATATGGACCATTTTTCATAAATTGCCTACGATCTAGAACAAGATTATGATGCCAAACCTGCTAATTAATAATTATTGAGGTTGTCCATATTTCTTTTGGAGACGAGTGCTGGGAATAGCGAAATGGATGAGGCTGTGAAGTAGTCAACACATGCCACTTGGCACATGCCAAAGACAAGCCTCAAAACTGCGTATCCCCAAGATACGGGTTGGAGGTTTGGCCTTGGTTTTGCTTACAATAACTACACACATGCAAAAGATGCAAGCTTTTGAATTGAAATATGTAGGTTTCTCAAAGGTTATCCAGTCGTTACACACTGGTTAATAAATAATTTTAAATGTATGAATTAGTAAAACTACCTGTAAACAAAGTTATATTATTATATTCTGTCTCATTCATTTATAAACTACATACTTACATGTTTCTTATCAGAAGTATCGTGTGTATCAGCCTCTAAAGGAATTTGTATGAAAGTGCTTGCATAGTGGTGTATTATCTAATTTATCAGCGAAAGCAGAATTGACTTGCTAGAAGCAGTGGGCCGTGGTCGTTTTCAAGGGGCATATTATCTACCTTAGAGTTTTCCTGGTCCACTAGTGAGGTCCGGTTGAGTACCAGCACAGATAAATGGCTTGTGAGCTTAAATATTTACACTCTGCCGTAATGACAACGTAATTTTCCGGAAAAAAATCGACTGTCCTTGAAAATATGTTTTAATACATTTATACTTAATTTCACATGAATGATATTACTGTTGTTATTGTTATTATATGTGTTACATTTTATTATAATGTTACAAAACAACCAAGTCGTGAGGAGGTTAAATGGGGCCATATAACGAGTCCATTCACAATATTTAAGAACCGTAGTAACGCAACCGTAGTAGGTATATTATGTACACATAACATACCCCAAAAAAAGGAAAACAACAACATTTATGAATGAAAAATAGTTCAGAAAAACTATTAAAGTATACAATTATTAGGTAAAGTAGGCCTTTCCGTTAAATAAACTGGTTCCCTGACAATCCTGACATGACAGATAATTAATTATATTTTTTACGGGGTATTTTGTAACACGTTGTATAATATGTACATACACCAACCAGCATAAACATACCCATCATAACATTATAAATAAAAATTATGAGAAGTAAAGTATCTGATGTTATATGCCAATGATAATTATGTGAAGTGCATTTAACAAAATAAAATTGTTATGACATAAGTAGAATATTTCCTTCTAAAATGAAATCTATTTGACTTTATATCCTAATCTTTTAAACGTGGTCTTACTAAACTTTAAAGTATGAATAATTATTTATTACATAAAGTATCGGCTGCTGTGCTAAAAATAAATGCAAATAACAGTTAGACAAGGACATGTTTTAAGCAAACGTTTCACTTGAGATCTAGTTTTGGTTGAACGCAGCGAGAATACTAATTTCTATCCGCTGCAATGTAGACTACCATTTATACATATACTGTAATTTTATTTACAATAACAGACCAGCACCTGTAGACAAGTGGCAATCTGACAATCGAATCAACGAACGAATAGAAACAAAACGTATGGAAATGACATATGCTTTCGTTCGACAAATCGGGCGATCATAGATATCATTCCCATACATTTTGTTTCTATTCGTTCGTCGATTTGATTGTCAGATTGCCACTTGTCTAAGCCCCCTGAGCAGTGTAAGAAAAATATATTTAAAGTCTAAGATCGACTTGGCGTTGTTAGCTGCTTTGAATCTAGATTTTTAAAAGGTGGTTCCAGCGTAGCATAGACTGCCCGATTGGTTGATGGCTACCCTCCCATTCTCCGTAACTTGGGGCCCAGTCTTGCTTGTTAGTACTTAACTATTTACCCAAAAACATCTTTGGTGCTCGATTTTTGTAACCCTATCTGTGCCGGCAACTCCAAGTTCAAGCAATTAATGTGAAATTGTCTCAAACAGCTGTTCATGAGCGAAACCACGAATAATAACGGGAGGTTACGAACTCGTGCGTCTAGTCGTATTGAACGCTGAGTCAGAGTTGTTGCTATAGACATAACGTCGTAAATACAGAAGGATATACAAGAAAGTCAACCTTATTGTGGTTTAGGAGAATTGATATTGATTTGTCTTGGTGTTTGCGGTAGTGCAGGGCTAATATGCCTGCCAACAATTAGTTGCATTCGCGATGCTAGTTACGGCTAAAAGTGGCATGTGTTGAATCAAACAGTCTCAAGTATCGTTAGGATGAGCTTGTTTTCTCTTATAAAGTTGATTAGTAACACTTGTCACGGTGCTTGGGAAGGAACTGAAGTGGGCTGGTTCGTTCCTGTCATTCAAAATTAAATGATATGGTTCGTTTGTTTTCTTCTTTCAAGGTTTAATGCGTATTACAGGGCGTGCGACTAAGCTGTTCGCGTCGGTGTATTGAATCCTAAACTTTGAAAGAGTTATTATATCTATTATTATTATTCAGCCGTTGTTATTTTGTAGGGCAAAGGCCTCCCTCCATTCCTCACGGTGCACGGCTATTTTGAGTCAATACTCCCAGAAGAACACAAGCTCATCCCGCCATCTCCGTCTAGGCTTGCCGCGCTGTGGTCTGCCGTTTTTGGGACCCATTCGGTAACTTTGTTTTTTAGTCCACAGCTTATTTGACATGCGGCAGACGTGTTTAACCCAGTTCAACTTGAAGCTAGCAGCTAAAACAAAGTCGCTGCCCACTGTCTGTCCTTCTGTATCTGCTCAGATCTTTTTTTTTTTAATTTAATAATTTAGGTTAGTGTTTCCTCTGTGACGTCAGTTTGATTTTGACCTTACCTTATAAGGAAGACATTATTAATATATTATTTTTAGCTATTGCTCACCCAAAATTATATAATTATTAATTTAGAAAATCCTTTGGTTTTCCCTGGTTATTGTAATATGGGGAAGTACATAAGTAAACGTTATACTTATCTAATTATTGTTTCAACTTCATCCTTAAACTAACTTCAACCACCAATAAGCTTGCCATGATTGCTGATCTATCTCGATCTTGAGTCAGCGAGTGTTCAGATACAGCCCGTGTTCTGGGCTATGTAGCAAAAAAAACATGTACCATGATTTAATTATTATTATTTATTTATATACAGTATATTATTTAGATAAAAATTAGATTTAAAACTGATCTCAAATCTGTTGAGTTTGTGCAGTGTTTATAGTGTGCCAAAATTGTCCCTTTCATTTGAAACACAAAAAAGTTCTTTAAAGAACAGTGCTGACATCTCTGCTATCAATTCACCTACTTCCACAGCCTAGATTTTTTATCTTTGATCTGAAGATTCGACCTATACTATGGTTATTACGTTCCGATTTGGAACAGCTTTCCCTTTAGTGGGCCGCTTATTGTAAGAATTTCGCAAGTCTGTTTCAAGTCTAGGCCATAGCCTTTACTTTAATAAGTTCTGTTACCATGATTACAAATGTGTTATAAAATGACAGCTCTAAGCATTTTGATGATGATGCCAACTGAAACAAAATCCTATCCTGTTTAAAGGTTTGGCCCCAGGTCGACATTTGGTCTGCCCTTGTCGACTTGTCCGAGCTCCGTTGGAATACGTGAGGTTCCGCAGAGGTGCATAGCGATTCCAAACTGTCCGTCCGGTCGTGCACACTAGATTTTGCATCTAAACTACGCGATGATGTGTATTTTGTTATAATAGTTAGCAATATTATACATAGAAGTGAGGACATTAGGGTATTGGCGACATTCAATCATCTAAAGCTACATCAATGATAGTTTTGCAAATATTTTATGAAAAGACGTTAACAGTAAGCGCGAAGGTCCTGCATTTCCAGATCGAGAAAAGTATTATTGGGTTTTTCTATGATATTCTCAGTAGCAGTTTGGATTTGTGCTCCCTTTTACATGGGACCTAAAAACCGACAAATTGAGGATATACACTACCCACAGTACCCCTCTGCCTAACCCTCCGGGGAATATAGGAATGATGCTATAATATGTTTTTTTAAGAATAAAATGTCACAACCACAACATACCAATAAAGATTACTATCGCTTCTCCAACAAAAGCATTATAGCGAAAAAGCAATAATAGTCTTACATTGTTCTAATACCTTTCCGGTGATTAAATAGAGCATGTAGATAGTATCGCAGAAGCACTAATTTCGCAAATATCAGTGCTCATTGAAATGTTCCTTACGAAACGGCACCGCGTTGATTGTAAGCGCCGCCTACGCACATCCTGCGATCTCTATTGATTCATTAACTCAGAAGCACTCAACCTGCTGCATAACGCCACCTCTTTCCATTTGAGTCGATGCGTCATCATTCTGACTTATACGCAGGCTTCTGTATGATTTAATTGCATTACCAGGAATAATGCTATTGGCAAGCTAATGTTCAAGTGTTTATGCTTTAGCGTGACATTGCTTTTTTTGGCCATGATCATAGGTTCATAGGGCAACAGAAGGTAAGTGTGGTTTTTAGTCGGTACAATTGCGAAATACCCTGGCCGCCTCCCCAGATGGCCGAAGATTCATTACAATTTTCCGTACAAAATAATGCTTATCAATTTAGTGTTTTCAAGTAATGTGCTTAAGGTTCCTGCTATATTTTTCCTACTCTAATTTACATTCTGGTGTATTTCACCGTGGCCTGCAACCATCTTGCTGAATTCGTCTGTACTGGGAACCTTTATTAAATTAATAAATAATAATTTTAAAAAACTTTATTAGTCATTATCAGTCCCAAAGCAGTACCTACACTAATTTACATACACAGAAATGTTGAGTACCGCTGCATCAAGTCGTTGATTCATCCTGCGTTCGCAAGCAGACGTGCACCGAATGTTGACAGGTGGCTTTGTCTAACGGTGCCGAGGAAATTTAATGTGAAACTAGGTTATCACTTATGTTGGCCTAGTCTAAATTGTTAAGATAAAACCGTTGACCACAGAATCAAGTACGTTTTCTACATGGAATGATCACGGTGGCATAATTTTACATACAAACTTTACCTTTTTCCCATTGGGGTAGGCATAAAATAAAGAACGCCACACTAGACAGATACTTAAATAAAAAAATCAAAATGCATACAGTGACCGGCACGGATCTTGAGATCCGAGAACCAATCACAACTAAAGAACTGAGAACTCAAGACGAACTAAGAACCAATCACAACTGGTGGTCATAACGCATCGCTAGATGATCCAATAGCATAATCGAAATAATGTCGTCTCGCCTCGCACCTCACGTCACACCGCCGAACGGATTCTACGCAGATCAAGGTCAGTGCTCAAGACTCGTGCTGATTACTCTACTACGTTAATTTATTTTTATATAAACCAAGTTACCTCATTTAATACCAATTAAAATAAATGTGATAAAACTACAAGGAAATTAGTTTGTATAGAATACCTATTTTAATAAAAATAATTAGTTCGCTAGTTATAATATAGGTACTTAAATTATATAAAACAATGTTATTGATAACCCTTGATAACATGAGAACAATGCCTCTGTTTCGTATAGAGATAAATATTATACATTGTTGTTGTTCTTATTTATTTATATACATATATGTATGAGTTGTATGACTCATGTACTTAAGAATAAACTGACATAACAAGATATCTTAAATATTATATTTTAAGAGAGGTAGTGGGAGTAATTCCACTCAAATTGTAGCTGCCCGACCTGGTGAAGTATCTCCGGCTTGCAAAAATCGAAGTGAAATAACACTGCTTTGAGCTGTGTTCTGTTCCTTACGGTGAGCAAGATTGCCAGCGATCCGCAAGGAAGCGTTGGCAGAGGGGGCACTTTAACCCTTATATTGCTAACCCAACTATTTCTTGTTTTGTTTTACTCGGCAACTCGCAAGTGATACCCCTTGTATTACAAGCGTCTATAGGCTACGGTGACCGCTTACCATAAGGTGGGAGTATGTATGTTTACCACCTTAGTGGTATAGAAATAAAAATTTTACACAAATTGACTCGGTCCAAATCAACGTCATTATTATCAAGCCTTTCTTGTACCACTGCAGAGCTCGGTCGCCTTTTCGGGTTTCGCTGTGTGGCTAAGGTTCCCTAAAATACGGACATTTATCTGATCTTTTTTGGCAATGCGCCTTCAAAGTCGTATTCATCGTATAACCAATTAACTTATTAAACGTGACCCTCTCGAGGGTCAACACAATTGTTTTTCAATTGTCTGCAAATTGATCCTTGATAGGTTAATCTGCAATTATTCATTTCCTGCATACCAGGATTCCACAAACAAACAGCTGGTCATAAACATGTGTGTGCATATAAAGTACCTACTATATTAATGTTAATTGTTTGACTAAATCACGACACTTCCTGGTAGCCCGGTGATTTTCCTGTTTTAATGAATTAGAACATTTTAAAGACTGCAATTTAAATATAATAATTACTGAAACTGAATTAAGTAAGAACTTAAGAATTAATTCACGTTTACAATCAATCAAACTCATGTAAGGAATAATGAAATGTATATTATAAAAGCTAGCGGGCACAGCTCCGTAGCTAATTTAATACTAATTAGGTAGTTAATGGAAAGAAAGTCCACTCTCTATCCTTCCCAATGGAACACTTACATTTTGAGAGAATTTCTGTAAACTATTAGGCTCGGGCTACTGGTATAAATAAAAAATAAAATTCATTTATTTCGGTATAGTTATACAACGTGTTACAAAATACCCCGTAAAAAATATAATTAATATCAAAGCCAAAAATTTTGTCAGCTGTCATGTCAGGGAAAGGCCTATGTACCTATTTATACTAAAAGTTTTTCTATTTTTCTGTCATAAATGTTGTTTTCCTTTTTGTGGTGTATGTTATACAGCGTTACTACGGTTCTTAAATATTGTGAATGGACCCGTGATAAGGCCCTATTTAACCTCCTTTCGGCTTTACGGGTAGTTTTGTAACACCGTGTAAGTATTTACTTATATGAATCGTATTTTTTTAAAACGTTCTATAAAATCTGTCATTAGCTATGTTCTTAGTAATGATCATTATCGTATAGAGGGAGAATGCCGCCCATCCCACACCAAAACCTCATTTACTGGGGGACAGGGTTTAACATACCATCACGCTTGTATTCTCCGAAGGGTTAGGCAGGGATCTACCAAATATCCAGACAGGGTTTATAATAATCATTATCAGAGAACTGGTCCACCAGTGGGTGGCGAAGGTGACCTGGCAAAGATAATTCGCCTAAAACTTCACGCCGACTTGAATAACAGAAATGCGTTTTGTCACGAAATGAATTGACATTGACTGCATTCGCCTTACCAAATTGCATCTTGATTCGAAAAAAAAAACAAAAGAAGGTCATCAGTAATAAGATCGTCATAACAAAGCCTCTTTTGATGACATAATGACTATCTCACTAACGCCTTTGTCACATCATAGCACGTTACAAAAAAAATATCATAATGGCGGGAAAATAAGTGAGTCATCCATTCATAAAATATTGCTCAACGTGTACAGTGCTATTTATCAGAAACCAGGTGTTAAATTGTTTGTTGATAGTCATCTTTGAATAGTTTACGCAGAATTGCTTACTTTGACGTGGGATTTGGCGCCAAGAGAACACTGCGTGTTTGGTCTTTGTTGTCATTGATTAGGAATATATTATGTAATTTTCTAGGGTTGCCATCTACTACTATTTTACTACTACGTGTCTATACGTATTATAATTCTGAATCCAGCGCGGTCTTTCATACTGCAATCCACTATTTGTAAACTCGAAGTTATGAGGATTGGACTACTTTAACAGAGTAACATAACCATTCCAACTTTATTATTGTTTATATGCGTTCTTTATTATGAGTCATATTTTTTGTAGACATGGAGAAAGAAACACTTATGTCTGATTTTCGATGTGTCACCATCTTGTTATTGGTATAATTACAATACCTAAAAGGATTGTTCATTGCGGAAAATCGACGAAAGTTGGTGGGAGGTTTGGTATAGATTCCTCCTATGACTCTTCCTCCGACCCTATTTCTTGGCGAATGTAATGTCGAGTCCCATGGCCCTGACCATAGGTCATAAGTAAAGACGTGTGGTTTTTAGTTGGCATCCTGCCGTCTCTCCTAGCGATAGACGATTCAAGATTTTCCGCATCCTAAAAAGGTATATAATAATATCTCGTGCAGACAAGGACTAGACACGAGATAATACCCACAATTTCATAATAATTTTGTTTTTGTTTAATTAGGTGATTTAATTTAACGGAAACTGCAGTAGGTATATTTAAATACGAATGAGCTGTAATTGTATATTTATCGATTTATTAAACGTGACTAAAACATTGGATTATACAGCTTCAATTTTAAACAATACCTGCAAAAGCACGATCGGACGAAATCGTGAAGCAAAGGTACGCATCTAATTTGCATGAAGAATCGATTATATAAGCCCAGTTGTCACACACTCGTCGTAATATCCGAACGAAAATTGCATTTGTTCGTTTTACAGGTGCATTGTACGTTCGGAAACATAATACGTCACTGTCTAAAACATTTCGTCAATGGACTCTTTTGACCATTGTTGGCCTCGTGCTTCTTACGTGTAAAAACATTTTAGGAACAAAAAGCTGAAGTAAATGAGCCTATTTTATTGTTAATGGATTATTCGAGTTAGTGCCGCGACAATTTGTCATTGACCGGGATTGTTTCGGAAAAGTTTCGTAACAAAACTGCGTGGTTTGGAAATTTGGGCAGGTTTTAGGTTCTCACTTATGAATGGAAGACTCTTTGTTGAGTCGCTCTTTAAAGCAATTCGATTTATATCAAATCAGTTTAAAGTTCGTTTATCAAATTAAAATAAAACATTATTAATTACTTTCAGGTAATGTTAACAATTAATTTAAATGTATTGTTTTGTAGTAATATAATATTTACTCGATTGTAATCCAGAACGATATTACCACATTTATGTTTTTTTCGCTACTCGTTAATTATGGACAAGGTCGTCCACTTGGCCGGTTTACTTTCTCTCTTATTACGTAAGTAACGACCTACAGCACTGGACACTGCACTGCGATAATGTACAGGATTATAGTGGTCTGGTTATCAGGCATAAAATAAACCAACACCAGGTATCTAAATTAAAATGAAACACAATCCAAATAGAAAGGTGACAACCCTATGATTTAAATTTCGAATAAACTACTTATACCTAATACTATTTTGTACTGGGCTTCTGCAAAAAGTGAAATGCCCGAGTCCAATAGCAAATACCGCGATATCAGCTCCTACCTTCTAAGCCAATTAAACGTGGTAAATCGCTATTTTATACGTAATACACCGTACAAAAAAACTAATGTTGCCAATATTGTCAATACCCTGAGAATGGTGACAACTAACAGGTATTAGAACTATACTGGTTTCTCCTGCGTATGGGTATATGGTACGTATATCCAACCACTTGTATATCCAAGTCTTGTGTCATGTTATCATGTGTGACTCCTAAACTAACTCAGCATCTACCTAGCCTTTTCCCAACTGTGTTGGGGTTGGCTCCCAGTACACTACAGTAGTTACACGAAACGACTGGCATAAAATTTCGGGTAATACCGATGTCCTGAGACTGGTTGTCTGGATTTTAGGCTTCTGACTACCACTAACGATTGTTATAGGTGTTAGTATGACAACCGGGACCGACGGCTTTACGTGCTCTTCGAGGCACGGAGGGGTCTCGATGTGTTAAGTACGGTCACCCATCCACAGACTGACCGCGGCTAGCCATTTTTGTGCCTTAATGTTACTAACTGTAAAGTAAGACGTGTCGGTTGAGAAGCATAGCTTTTCAATAGGTGTTACTGACGTCACCATAAAGACGTAAATTCAGAATGTGAAGGCAAAATTCGACATGACGGGTAGGTATCGCGGTGGCTTAGTGGTCATAGCGTCTGGTGTACCTAACCAGAAGACGCAGGTTCGAATCCTGCCCGCGGTCGAATTTTTCCTTTGCTAAATAACTTTAGTAAAATACTTACATATATTTTAACGATGAAGATTCGCTTTGTTAATCGAAATGATTTTTTGATTACATGTATTTTTCGCAAACAAAGCAGGTTTTAAAATCGCATTTATCTGTATTTTCCTCAAGGATCCAAGTTTAGACGGAGCAGCGCACACAGGACATAAATAGGTTGTAACTTATTTTTTTGACTACCGTATTAGGCCAAGCTCGAACTGGCTTCAGAGATATTCTCACAATGGGAGGAAGTTCACAGACCGTGCGTCATCGCGCGTAAAAAAGTTAAAAAGGCGCGAACGCATTTGATATTTTTTTTAAGCACAGGCAGGGGCGCCGGTTTATTGAAAAATGCATCACGTGGTGTATTTGAAATTCGAATAGTCCAAACATAGAAGTTGTTTGTTTTTAAAAAAGCTGTATCGTTGTATAATTTTGGTTATGGGCGTGTATCGACGATTATTACACTATTGCAGGGTGACTGAATTTAAATAAATTTGTAAGTATAATATTCTACTTATTTGCAACATTTCAGCTTTTTGGGTAGTCTGCATTCCGTTTATAATGCCATTCCATATTAAAATGTATAGCAATGTGATAGAATTTAAATAAATTAGCATATTTTGTTTAGATTTCTATTGAAATATTATTATGATAAATGTAGACTACTATGAAAGAAAACGTAATACTTATACTAAACATAATTTAAATAGAAGATTTCTATTACTTAATTAGAACAACCCATTGAATTCTTCAATATATTATTAGATATCTCAGTTTTTATGTCAGTTTGTTTACAGAGCAACGCGTAATGAATACAGTTCTAAAAGTCGCATGTCACTGACCTGATCGAACACCCTAACAAAGTTACATCTTCATTCATTTAATCATTATAACAATGATATAAAGGTGATAATAGTTTAAACCAGGTACATTTAACAAAGGCTGTTAAGGTTGGCTGGCTGTCAAAAGTCCCGGACAATGGGCGTTTCGCGTCACACAACTGCATTGGAGGGTTACGGACCGGTGCATGTAATTACTATGTAAAATAACCCTTGAATACTTTTGGGACACTCGTTATTTCCACCGTGAAATAAAAAAGTAAACTTTACGATGTATTCAGATGTTGTTTTTTCCCAATAAAACAAAACAGTTACTTAAAATGTGATATTAAAATCTCTTGCTATCCTTTTTCTTCATATTTTTAATATTAAAGGATATGTTTTTTTTTCGGACATCACCTTGCCTTCGTCGGATGAGACCTTTTTAATAGGTATGTGAAAGAAAGAAGAAAGAAAAAATGTGGGTTACTAGACGGTACAGATATTAAATACACTAACAGACTTCGCAAGAATTTACAAAAACTAAGACCTCGTCAAAATAGTCAAACTGACAAATTAATAGTAACATTATTAAAACAACTCAAAGGAAGTGCCAACATAGCACTTAAAATACTACTTGAAAAGCCTCTCCCTTTTTGAGGGGCAGTTAAAAAGATATTTCGGACATAGGTAAATTTCGGACGCGTAAGCTTGCAATTAGATTTCCCAACTTGCAATTAGATTCCCCAGTCTATGCAAACCTCAGTAACCTATAATATAAGTCATACTTCCTGTGTTAAGGTGTGTTAGGTCCTGGGCAGTACGCATCCATCCATAACGTATAATATTATAAATTATTGTAAATGATTCGCCTTTTCTTCGATATTCGTTCAATAACATAGCCATACACTTTTGCTCTTTGCACCATATTCAGGCGCAATAGCGGCGATTGTTGCAACACTAATAGCTAGACGATTGTGCGTACATAGGTATTAAATCTACAAAGGAAATATTACCATCAAGTTAAGAAACAATTTGCTCAATCCTATTATTGCTACTCCAAACATTATGTCTTCCGTGATTTCCGTTGATACAATGACTCATACCTTCAACGGAAGTGCGGTGATGTTAATCTCTGTTAAAGTCAATTCGAAACTTACTAAGTATTACAACAAACAAATATATTTGCCCTGTTTTTCCATATAGGTGGGAAACCTTGGATAATGTTTCTGTTGGTTGTTTTCTTACATTTAGTTGCAGTGTACTGATCTGGCTTGTCCTACTAGCCTTTTTTTCAACTATGGTCTGGCCGGATTCTAGTCTATACAGATGTGACTGACTATCAGTATTTTACACGAAGCGACTGCCATTAGCAACATTAAGAGAGGTAGGGCATAGTGGGAGTAACTCCACTCAAATTGGAACTGCTCGACTGGGGAAGAAAATCGAAGTGAAATACCACCGCTTTAAGCAGTGTTGTGTTTCTTACGGTGAGCAAGATTGCCCTGCTCCGCGAGTAAACGTTGTGTTAACAGTGGGGGGACTTTGCCCTTATACTGCCAACCCAACTATTCCTCTTTGGTTTTACAGGGCAACACGCAAGTGATACCCCCGGTGTTGCAAGCGTTTATAAGCTACGTTAACCGCTTACCATCAGGCGGGCCGTACGCTGTTTGCCACCTTAGTAGTTTAAAATGGCATCCACAAGTCACGTTTCCTTATTTCATTTACCTTTCTATCCATATGTTCAATAAGGACACGTGAACGAGTTGATTAGCTGTTTCGCCATAACATACCATCAAGCTTGTATTTTCCCTGAAAGGTTAGACAGTCTAACACCCACAGTCTGCCAGTATATTTAGGTGCCATGTTATAAGGACCGAGTCTATTTCCATTAACCAGGCACAAGTTCCAAACTGCGAGCTGCTACTGAGATTTCATAGAATACCTCGCCATCTGTCGTTCTAAACAGTTTACTACTTGTGTTTAACTAAATATTATAAATAACCATGTTTGTTTTGATTTAGTACACGTATCCTAAATGTAACGGAACAACTGTCATTTATTTTGCGTATTCCAGGAACTTAGCTGTCATTTTGTACGTAAATATAGATTTAGTGTGGAGGGTGGTGTTGTCTAAGAATAGAGTAGATCCACTCTACCAGGCCTTTGTTACATGTTCATGGTGGCTAGTATAGTCATTCTGTCTCATGAAGACCTGTATCATAACGTTTATGACCATAGTTTGGATCAGTTTCCATATCCCTACTTAATATTAGAAATGCGATACTCTGTATGTTTGGTACGATAAAGCGCTGAATCGATTTAGATGAAATTTGGTACAGAAATAGATTACACCTTGGAGAAGAACAGAGGCTACCTTTTGTCTCAAAAAATCTTTTGAGTTGCGAGTGAAACCGTGGACAACAGTTAGCTTTCCATATATTGCTCCAAAACTCACCTGTGCAAAGACTACCTACGCAAAGGATAAATTTCGCTCCTTTGCGTACGAATAGTAAGGGCCCTTTTCCTGTCACGCGGATTTGCGCCCGCATGCGTGCCACACCCTCGTGTGTCATTTATTTCATACAACATTTCAGTATCGTGCATGTACCCCGGATGGCAGGGGTGGTCGGGGAAGGCCAAATCATCTTGCGTGCGCAAATCCGCGTGACAGGGAAAGGGCCCTAAACTGAGCAGTGGCGAAGGTGTCAGAAAACTCAATTCCTATTAAGTTTCCTTTTGAAGAAACACTTCACTATTACTAAATAGCGAATCAAGGAAAGAATATTTGTTCCCTCATTCATTTTACGAACATTAACCCTCCACTACGGATACTGTGTCAATTTCTTGGCCGCCAGTACAATTGTCTATCACAGCATGGATGTTCTGTCTATATTTAAACAAAGTAATTGACAATTTATGTTTTTGACATCAATATTAATATTGATATTTGTTGCATTTTTATTGCCCTTCACATGCAGACAGACAGATTGGTCAACACAACTGATAAAAGTGATATGGGTATGGAGAACAATGTCAAGAACAGGATTGTTTTGTTCGAGTAATAATTAAGTATGTACCTGCCATACGATGTTTTTTCTGATCTTTCTCAAGTTACTTTTTAATTATTATAAAAAACTTGAGAGGTGTCAAGGGACACCCGGATGGAACGAAGTTCCTTTCATTAAAATTTAATAATTAAAAATAAAAAAACCTGTATACACTCAACAATTCACAACGCGCGAAATTCAAATATTGTCATTCACTCAATAATTCGAAATTCAAATATTGTTGACAAGCAAAAAGTGTCGTGACAACTTTTCGTAAGAATTTTTTCCGTCTAGCCCCCTTTCACAACGCGCGATAAGGAACTTCGTTCCAATTAACAACCTCTAAGTCTACCTAAGATGAGGCGACAGGGTATGTATATCCTTTAATTTGTCCACCATTTATATGGTAAAAGACAGATAGTTCAACTATGCGTGTATTACAACATCTTGTTACAAAAACTTATGTACACATATAAAAAAAAATGATTTGGTTTAAAAGATTTAGTTATAAAATATACAACAATTTAAGATAACTTAGGTACAGAGGCCAGCAGAGGCTACCACAATCTGTCAATTTTTTTTGATAGATTTTCAATTTTGATACAAAGTAATAAGGTTCCTTTTCAATTGGGAAAATTTGACAGTTTTGGATAGCTTGACTTGCTGGCGTCTGTACCTTTTCTATAGCAAAAATTAATAAAAAAACAATAGCAACTTTCCTTACTAAAACTACAGGAAGATTAAAGGAGGCAGTCACATTTATAACACCCGATGACAACCCAAGCGTATTTATTGGTCGATTGTTATCTATCTAGGAACACAACATACAATCTGGCGAATGGACACGCTACATTCGCGTCGCGTGGTGTGTTACAAATCTGTTCCTACCTTAACCTTTTGACCGCCACGTCTATAACGAAAATCCGTGTTCTCTACGCCAAGCGACAAATTCTAGTATTTAATAATAGTTAAAAAAAACAACAAATTTTTGTATAGGTATGTATATTGAACTAAAAAAAAAGTGGTATTCTTGACGTGCCATGCCGTCGTTGGCGTCGTGAGCCAGTTTTAATTTGACGTCTATACACGTCCGTGGCGGTCAAAAGGTTAATCATCTGTCTATCAGGATTTATTAAGTCTTTAGTCTCGACTAGACGTTAAAAGCCATTTAATAATATTATCGACTAGTTCAAAGCTAAATCGGCTTATTATGGCAATCCTGTGTAGAATGTTGATTGCACATAGAAGGTGACTAGGAACGAAACTATTTCTGTCTTTGTGTATATACGACCTGTTATGGCACGACCACATTGACACCGGTTTTCCGTAAACAAAACTGTTTATCGATCAAACTTAGCTTTATGTATTAAATGAGTTACTTTCTTGGCAAGATTTTCGTCCGAAAATAAGTGAACTGAAGTTGTTTAGCAAAAAGTATATATACACTATACTCACTTCTTTTGTAGGTTGTTTTTTTATACCACTACTTAAGGTGGCAAACAAGCATACGGCCCGCTAATTTATCCAAGACTTCTTTTCTCAAATTCCTCTGCTTCAAAAATCCATACCGATTCATATTAAAATCGGCGTAGTTTCGTATATAAAGGAGATCGGAGATTGATAGTAAGAGGCCCTATGCCGTGGTCTGATGACGTAAGAAAGCTGAAGATGGTGATGATGGTAAAGATTTGAATATTAAATATTAATATTGGAAATATTTTGTGCTACTTCTATTTTTCCATAGGCAGAAACAACAGTTTTATTTTTAGCATTTTCCAAGCTAAGATTATAAAGTTATTTTAGCGAAGGAAGAATTCTAAGGATTTGAAGCTGCGTCTTCTGGTTCAATACACCATACGGTATGACCAACTATCGCATAAAGCATTATAAAGTAGCGTGCTTATTAATATAAATATCATATTTATAGCAAATTATATCGCGGCACTTGATGCTTTTAATAAGCTTTATATCGATAATCTACCGATGTAATATATGTACTTAAGTAAATAGCATTCTATAAAAAAACATGCTTAAAAAATTTTGCGTATAGCATTAAGCAAGTAATTGGTTAGCAACTTTGAACACCACTACACAGAATAAATATTCCTATTCTGTGACCACTATGACCAACTAAGCCACCGCGTAGGTTCGAATACTGCCCGCAGTCCGCCACCGCGTAGGTTCGAATACTGCCCGCAGTCGGCCACCGCGTAGGTTCGAATACTGCCGGCAGTCGATTTTTACCTTCGCTAAAATAACAAAATTCATTACAATTTTAATACATTAAGTATGTTAATATATTGTATTAACACACTTTCTATATTTCGTAATACTTCAATGACCTAATGGTGATGATTTCTATGCTAAACGATAATATAATAGGCTTATCTAGAACAAGAACTTTCGCGAGCAAAAATAAATAGTTATCTTCTCAATGTTATGCTTGTATGAAAAGATCTTTTACACTTACTTAAAGCTTTTGTGATAATTGTAAATTGTTTGATAAATATACGGGTTGTTTGAAAAGCCACCACGCGATGAAGCTGCGGGCGCAACACAAACACTACTTCAGAAAAAGTTACGAAAACATGCATCATTTATATTCTATTTAACTATATTGTATTAAAGTGTTTTTTTTATATTATTATATTTAAAAAAAGCAGTGATAGCCTAGTGATATGACCAGTCTGGATGTACTGCCAAGTCGAAGGTCTCGAGTTCGAACCCAAGGCACGCACCTCTGACTTTTCGAAATCAATGTGCGTATTAATAATTAATTATCACTGGCTTAAACGGTAAAGGAAAACATCGTGAGGAAACCTGCATGCCTTAGAGATTTTTCTCGACGGTTTGTGAAGTCTGCCAACCCGCACTAGGCCAGAGTGGTGGACCATAGTCTAAACCCTTCTCAATCTGTGAGAGAAGACCCGTGCCTGACAGCGGGACTTTATATGGGTTGATGATGATGATGATAGGGATCGACATCTATCGAAGACATAATTACTATGTTCTTCAACCGACATGAACCACTTTACAGTTAGTTCAATGCCGAACAATGTTGTCTTACCTTTTTTAATAGTATTTTTTTTCTTTCTTATCTTACCTTTTTTAATAGTATTTTTTATCTGTCAAGTGTCAGTAAAATATATCAACGGCTACCTTATTCTTTTTATTATTAAAAATGAATAACATTTCATATTTCAGACATTGTTTACACAGGTGATGAATTTATTTAGTTTCTTCACTATATTGCTCTACTTGCACTTTCAATCTAAATAACTGTAGTATACTTTTTTGTGGAGCAACGTTTCCAAGTGTTAGTGGGCAACATCCGGTAACAAAAAGCTATTTGTTGTTAATATAATTATGCTGCCGTGTTTGGTAAAGTTGCGTCAACATTAACATTTGTTAGTTCGTGAACATATGCCGTACAACTCGCTGGTTACTATCTGTTATTTTATGTTATTGTCGGTATGGATGCGATCATTTAACAAAGAGTAACAAACAGTCGCAAAAGTTGAAGAATGTTACCTAATGTTATCGTGTTGCATTCTGTTGCTCCACAAAAAGCGGTGTGGATGCATCTTTAGGAAAAAGTTTGTTGTTGAATTATTCAAAGCCCCAAATAGAGGGTTTCCTGTAACGCATCTGACAAGTTTGCTTCCACAATAATCCCCATAAATCTGTAAAGGTATGACGACAAGAGATAACAACTGATTTATGTTGAACAGGATGTGAAACAGTTTATCTTTCACGGCTTTTTAGATAGTAGGTGTGTGGCGAAATTATGAGAAAAGTCACACCAGTGTAAATGACACAGAGGTGTACGAATGCACACCGCACAGGACGCGAGAATTTCATAGAAAAATGCAGTGAAACTCGACCTGGGAATCAAATCAGGACCACGTAACAGTCGCACTTAGACTAAACAAACGAGGCAGTTTTTTTTTATACCACTAAGGTGGCAAACAAGCATACTGGCCACCTGATGTAAGTGGTTACCGTAGCCTATAGACGCTTGGAACACCAAGGGTATCACTTGTGCGTTGCCGAACCTGTAAAACGAAACAGAGGTATGTACTTCCCCAGGCGAGTAGCTCCAATTTGAGTGGAATTACTCCCACTATGCCGTACCTCTCTTGTAGTGTATCCTCACTACTAGTCTTTATTGAAGTAGTTTATTATATTATTAATGATAATTAAAATTCTGAACAACGGTTCTATTCCTTTGTTGCAATATTTCAACGAGAAATAAAAGCTCGTAGTTTGAAATTGATTTGTAATAATTGCAATCTATACCGTCCCATAAATGTCATTCACTTCCTGGCATTATTGCCCACTCAAGATAAGGTTTGTTAACGCACACATTGCTGATTTGTTTCATTACTTATATCATGTATATGGTCACTCTATTCTCCGTGTTAAGGTCGGCTTCCAGTTTAGCCAGATGCGGCTGAATATCAGTAATTTCGCGAAGCAACTGCCTCCGTGATCCAATTTCTCATACTTTCACATTTAGTGTATTGATGTAGGGTAATCTTTATCAACCTCTTTTTTTTTTAGCGTTATGTCAATTACGAAAATCCGTGTTCTCTACGTCAAGCGACAAATTCTAATATCTATTAATAGGTAAAAAAAACACTGAAAGTGGTATTTTTGACTTGCCGTGCCGGCGTTGGCGTCGTGAGCAAATTTTAATTTGACATCTATAGACGTCCGTGGCGGTCACAGGTCAATCCTCTTGAACTTGGTCCTTCAGTGAAGATTCAAAGAATTTATTGGACGGTGCTAAAATACTTCACATATGTGCTAATCAAATCAAGAACATATTTACACTCAGGGTCTATCTCCTAAATTGACAATTCGCACATAACTGCGTTCCCCATAACCTTTTTGGTCGCAAAATTTCCAAGAACATAATTATTTGCGTACATACGACAATACAAACTGATTCCTGGTGACAGCAAAAATGGACCACCATCATGAGCTAAGTTGATCATTTCACAATGTGTTTGTTTGTGCGTGTCAGATTTTCGTGCGTAACCCACAACAACAAATAAATCTTATTATAAAAAGCAAACAATTGGTTTGCAGTATTATTGTTTTGCCTTTTCGCAAAAGGTCGGTTAGGCCGACTTCTTTTCTTTTTGAATGCAGATAAACCTGCGTTACAGGCAGAGCTGTTTTCCACTGAAATTCACAATCAATTTCTTCTGCTTCCATCAACTTACCTTCAAACTGCTGCAGGTCTCCTATTAAATGTGCTTATGGCACATTTAATAGGAGACCTGCAGCAGATGAACGAAGAACGAAGCAGATGACATACCGATGAACTATGGGCTACGTACTTTAGTACACTTCTGCATTACCTTTAGGTAAATACATGTGTGACGGTATATTATATTATGTTAAGGCAAAACTGGGATCCTTAAGTTGAACTATGAGGTTTTCAATCTTCTACTGTCAGAGATATTGATATTGCAAAATGGCGACCAAAGTGACAGTCTGAAGTCCACTGCGTCTGGAGACGTTAATTATAATAGCCTATCCAAGTATCCAACTGGCCGCAACAGGCACAGCTTAACTTCACATGGCTACCGATCTGCACGGTTGTCTCTTGCAATTACTACGTTATGTCCTAGGAAATGGCGTTCGTGCATAATTATTTTGTGGAAGTCTATAAATAGCGCGGACTAACTGGGCCAGCCCAAAACTGGCGGGAGCGCGATGCGTGTGGCATTCAGTTATTTACCCATTTAGCACATTCGACTGCTAATTCTTAATTAAGTATTATTAATGCTATACTAAGGTTTCTTTTGGCGTCGAAATCTTTGTTTCCTATTTCTATTGAGCCGTCCCTAGCCATATTAAGTCTACTTGCCTGAAAACTAGTGATGGTTAATATAGCATTATAAAGTAGCATGCTTAATAAATATAGCATAAAGCAATGATATCGCGGTTCGCACTTTATGCTATAATGCTATAAATCTATTTTGCTTTATATCGCATAACACACTCTCTCTCTCTCTCTCTCTCTATCAAGCAACTGTCCGTCGGGCGCGGCCCGCCCGTTTTGCCGTAACAAGTAGGGATATAAATTAAGCATGCTATAACAAAGCACATAAAATCGCATGCTTAAAAAATTAAGCATATAGCATTAAGCATGTTATTGATTTTAAATAGCAACTTTGAACACCACTACTGAAAACCAGTTATCCTGCTTCGTCTGTGGTATCGATATGAGCTTTACAATGACAGTCAAGGGCCAAAGGTGCGTTAGATGACCATTTATGCATCGTTCCTCACAACCTGATGTAAAGGATTCGTTATCACATCCATCCATTATCATAATTGTGGAAAAATTTATAATATGTCTGCTGTTGGTGGAAGAGAAGGATGTAGGAGGTATTTTAGATTCCTACTACCTTAAAACCTACGTACTGTCACTTAAACATACTTTCAGGTCCCATAGGATTTTCGAATAAAACATTATGTAAAGACATTATGTACTTAACCACTTTTCTGACCCATAAGTAGTCGTTTTGTTTATCTACTTAAAATTTGGTTTTTGTCTGGCTTAATGTTTTAATTTCTTAACTCTGTTTACATTAAAATCTAATTAACAATATTGTTTAACTATGTGAAAACTTGTAATTGGCCATCTAATGCTATATTCAAAAATTGTTATTCTTGTATTAGCTGTAAGTTTTCCTAAAAGTATAAAATAAAATAATCTTATAATCATTTCTGACTTCACCAATGTATTTTCACTCAATTTATTTAGGATAGTTTTCAAATTATACCATGATTATTATAATATATGATTAAATTGGCCTTTTTTATATTACTAAGGTGGCAAATAAGCGTAAGGCCCACCTGAGTAAGCGGTTACCGTAGCCTATAGAGGCTTGCAAAACCAGGAGTATCACTTGCGCGTTGCCGACCCTCTAAAACGAAAGAGGAATAGTTGGGTTGGCAGTATGAAGGTCACAGTCCCCCCACTGCCAACACAACGTTTCCTCGTGGAGTACTGGCTACCTTGCTCACCTGTTCCTTACGGTGTGTTAGCTCAAAGCAGTGTTGAATGGTTATCATTACATTTTAGAATATATCCATTCCATATGTAGCTCAAACAATGATATCGTAGTCCTAGCCTCAATCAACAAGTATTAATTAAGATTCCAAGGTCAATAATTGTTTTAAGACGGCCGTAGACGTGTGGCTTTTATTCGCGTTTCGTTATTCACACCTAAATAATGTAATTAATGCGTCCAACTTGATGTCGTTTTATTCTGACGGTGTAACGTCCGGTCCAATTACTGCGCTCCGGAACTTTATTATACTGGGTTAAAAACTACTATTGCAAATATAAATTAGTAAGTCTTTTAGACGTATAAAACCGAATTTAGGCGTTTATTAAACAATATACAAGTCAACCGTCTCCTAAAAGTAATTGAGTTATAAGTACTTATATCAACTCGGTTTGTCCTATCGCGATAGAGCATAAGCCTCTGTACCTATTAGCAATTTAAAAATATATATATAGGATGTGTAAAAGTTACTTCTTTTACTTCGAAAAGTTAAAAAAAAGGTTAGTGGCGATAATACTATACTGGCCAAACAGTGTTATTGACACCATTACAGTGGACAACAATGTGCCTTTGTACAATGAGAGGCGAGATGCGCTTGCGACGATTGCCGTACAACTTCTTATTGTTAAGTTGCTTTATTTTTTGGTACCTACACATTGCACAGTTAAAGAAAGTTGTACAGAAATATTAGAGATATGTTCTAAGGTTCGTCTATCTCCGTAAATCTTTAAACTTTAATCATTATCATTCTAGACTTTTTGAATAGCTTCTACTTTTTTTTCTCTCACGTCGAATTGTCAAAATTCGGGGCATAATGACTTATTTCTTTGTAACTACGACCTTGACAGAGTATTAATAATTTATCTTACTTGATTTGGCACACATTTAGCAGATTTGGTAGAATAATCAAGTACTTATGAATGATCTAACTTTAATCTTGCAGATAACTCTTAATTACGCGTAGTAAGAATATTGTGATCCAAACGTTCAAAACCTAATGAAAATGCACAATTTTTTTGTGGAGCTCCAAGAAGTCCCAGACAAACTTACAAAAACAAATGTCAAAATATATGCCACTTTAGATCAAGACAAATTACCCGAAAAAATTGTACACGAGTTAATACCAGTATTTTTTGCTCTGAATTAAAATTCCTTCCAGATGTTCATTCATCCATAACTGACATAGTAATAAAAGCCGGTCGTTGATCTAACCTAGCTACAGTTTCGATTGTCACGTGATTGGCTGTCGCGATCTGCGCGCGCGCACCATTGTACACTTGATGAGGAAACCTGTCGCGATCGTATAATAGAACGGCTATTTGGCTTTAATTTATACGATATACATATGTCTGGAAGATGATGTCCGATGATTTGAAGATGGAAATTGAAGTAATGGATTTTATATTATTTTTTTCAATAGTATTTGTCAAAATCAAAGTGATTTAGTCAAGATTAATAAGTATCTACTTTTTGACGACCTCTGTGGTCTAGCGGTTCGAGTGCCGGACTGCTGATCATGGGTTCGATTCCCACAGGACACAAATATTTGTGTGGATAAAACATGAGTATTTGTGTTTGTCTGGGTGTTTCTTATGTATTATAAGTACGTATTTACAAAAAAAAAGTACCTATATAAGTATTATATCCATTGTCTAGTACCCATAGTACAAGCTCTGCTTAGTTTGGGACTAGATGGTGTTATGTAAAATGTCCCAAAAATATTATTATATTATTATTATTATAATCTTGAATAAAATCTTTTTGAATGTTATTTTTACATTTTAGGTAACCAATTTTAAATCGTCCGTACTTCACGTACTTCGTCTCCACAATCATCATCATCGTCATTTCCATCCTAATGCCCATTTCCACAATATTAGCTGCCTGCATTCATCGTAATAAGTGATACAAAACTTATCAGTCTTTCTGCCACACTCAAAGATGTCAATTAAATATTTATTTATATATATGCATTCCGAAATTGCATGACAACTGGGACCGATAGTTTCTCCGAGTCAGATAAATGGTCACCCATCCATAGAATAACCGCAGCTAAACCTTGCAGATCAATTAATTGTTATAACTTAGCCATGGACCGCCTAAAAATGTACAAACACATAACAATAAAATTAATTAATCCACCATTAAAAAATCGGTTATTATTAAGAAAAACTGCATATTTGTGCGCCTCATTCCTTCACGGTTTAAAACAAAGGTTTCACGGTAACGGTGCAATGGTGTATGCAAATTAAAATTCTTCTAATGAATCATATTATTGGCAGAGTGAATGTATTTCCTGTGCCTTTTGCTTCTATCTTTAATCTTACCTTCGCATGCTTGTACACGGGGAAACGGGAAACATGAATACGTAATGAAATAATATTTTAACGTTATGGTTGCCAACAAATATTAGGAAATACCCTGTTGCCATGGATTTCAGGTAATCTCCGAAACCAAAGCTGATCACAGCAGAAACGAACATATTAATATTTTGCTTTGTAAATTGGGATGCAAGTTCAATTAAGAATTAAAAGAGGTAGGGCGTAGTGGGAGTAATTCCTTTGACCCTTATACTGCCAACCCAACTTTTCCTCTTTCGTTTTACAGGGTCGGCAACATGCAAGTCATACCCCTGATGTTACAAGCGTCTATAGGCTACGGTAACCGCTTACCATCAGGTGGGCCGTATGCTTGTTTGCCACATTAGTGCTATAAAAAAAAAAAAATACTGATTCACCTGCAAAAACTTAAAGCAATTAAATTTAGTTTGAAGTCCAATAAGGATATCTGGAACCATGATATCTACCTCTTTCTGGAAAACCGGAATGTGGCTACAGTAATACATAAGGATTTAGTTCATCTTTCACATTTCACCTTATTTGGTTCATCTTTCACATTTCACCCAATTCGCAGTGTCTGACTGCGTTACTGGTTGTCCTAACACGTCAGTTTCGGTCGAAAGGTTAATAGAACCGTCTCGGGTTCACAGGTAACGGTGACTATTTAATGTTTTTCCTTATAGGGGTAATAAATATTAGTCATAAAAATGGTGACGCTTCCACTTCGAGAATAATGGTGGAAACTAGAAATTACGTGTTGTGCGCTTGTTATTCTAGGTTGTTTATAATATTTGAATGGCTGTTTGGCCAATTGATAGTGGGACAATTGTAACTATCACCAATACGTCAAACTTCAATACATAAGCATTAAGCAAGTTATTGATCTATAGCAACTTTGTACACCACTAAAGATAACCCTATCTTTCTCAGCACCAGGAATCCGCCTAACAGCGACGAAGTGAAATTTTCTTATGAGAGAACCCGGAACGAATGTCTTTACCTGTACTTGCTATTTGGCATTATTTTTTCCATTAGGAGTTGGGAATCGAGTGGTAAGGAGACTTCGCTCCTGTGCGGCCTAAGTCTTCATACTGGGGACACTTTCCTACCGACAGCCTTACCCTGACTCCACCTGAAACTTTCAAATCTTTTGGCAATCAAAATATAACTAACCATTGTTTTCTTTGTTTCAGGACCGCCTGCCGTAGACTTTAATAAGCATAGACTAGTTCAACCTGTCGTGCATCATGGCAGAACGAAAAGAGAGATCTCAACGACAAGGGACACGGTCAGTTTTATTTAAATTAAATTATAGTATAGTTACAAATATGTACAGTAGTACATATGTAGAAGGTCTGGTAAGATCTATTTTGTGGGCGAGTAGCTTTTTGCAATTTTGCTAGAAATGAGACCTATCTTGATCGATCTTTCGGTTCAGCGGTTTAAGCGTGAAAGCGTAATAGATAGAGAGCCTACTATGGTTTTATAATTATTTTTTTTATTTATTTATTTGGGACAAACAAACAGTTACACATTATAATTATCTACGTAAATAATATAACTAATCTCACACCGTTATCCACAGCATATACCATTCATTATAAATTCAATAGTGAATAAAAGGGAAGTCAGGGACGTCGAAAATGTCCTGAATAGCTTCGAGAAAATATGGTACGGTAGCGCCTTTTGCTCGACTTGGCGGCGGCACTTCCGTGGCCCCAGATTGGTAGGGATAACAGTATGGGATTTGCATTGTAATTATTGTTTCCGGCCTAATCCATGACCTTCTAACCAATATAAGTTAACCTTCAAATCAAAACCTTATGTGCCATCTTTTGGAGCTTGTCCAGTTATTCATTAGAAAAATGCCATGGCTGCATTATTTTTAAAGCGATGCTATACGCGTCTCCTGAATCATTCAAGTCTACAAGAGTCTGTGATGGGATCCTGCCAGTCAAAACGACCACCCTTTTTGGTCACTACCATCGCGATGGAAGGAGGCGACGAGGCGGCAGGCCTTCAAGGCGATAGCAGGATGAGTTGGACACGTATTTCCAGTCTGGCCCAAAGGCCCAAGGCCCTGTAGCAGAGGTATCTAAAGGCAGAAGGTATCTTGGGATCTTCAGGTCTTTGCCCCGCAGGGGGACATTTAAGGCTCATAATAAATGGGATCCTCGATCCGAAACGCTGAGGCTCAACTCTCAACCACAGTTCCGGTATAGTGTTGCCTATCACGCCTGTATTCCCCGAAGGGTTAGGCAGAGGTGTACCAATGTACACTGACACCGAGGGTGTGTTTAGATCCCATGTAATAGTGTGCGACCTTATCCTATTTACTGGAAATAATATATCCAAACCCCGTGTCAATGCTGAGAATTTCATAGAAAATCCCAATAACGCTTTGCTCAACCTGAGAATGGAACCCAGTACCTCAAGCGTGGCGGCCGCGCTGACAACCACTAGACTAATGATGCAGTTATATAATTAAGAAAATGTAATGTCAGCTTATATAGGAATTCCACATATTTCTATGTTTATTTAACAATACGTATATTGTCATACGTGCTCATAATGATTATGAGTCATATTTGTATACATACCAAACATCACGGCTATATGCCTCCAAATTCCAAGCTACCAATAAGAATTGCCTAATAGGATAACCCAATATCTCTGCTGGAACTGGGAACCGAAATGGAAATCTGCTCTTACGACCACGAAAAACAGCATGGCAATTATCATGACGATTATGGTTCGCCTATTCTTAGTAGTCAATATTTCGAGAAACCTTTTATTATACATTTAATTTAAAAAAAAAACTTTTTTTTATACTACTAAGGTGGCAAACGAACATACGGCCCACCTGATGGTAAGTGGTTATCGTAGCCTATAGACGCTTGTAATACCAGGGGTATCTCATGCGCGTTGCCGACCCTGTAAAACGAAAGAGGAATAGTTGGTTTGGCAGTATAGTAATGGTCAAAGTCCCCCCACTGCCAACACAACGTTTCCTCGTGGAGTACTGGCAACCTTGCTTACAGTAAGAAACACAACACAGCTCAAAGCAGTGTTATTTTACTTGGATATTCTGCAAGGCGGAGGAACTTCGGGCAGCTCCAATTTGGAACTGGGGTCGGCTTCCAGTCTAACCAGATGCGGCTGAATATCAGTATTTTACACAAAGCGACTGCCATCAAAATCCCGCAACCCACTTTATGAGCAATACCGATATCCTGAGGATAGACTCGTTGTCAGGTTTTCTGGGCTTCTGACTACCACTAACGATTGTCATAGAAGTTCAATTAACAACGGACATGATCATGTTCATGAAGACATGAACATAATGCTTCTTGCAGAAAGTTAATAGAGTGGGCTCTATTGTAGTTGTTCTGGCGATGGCACTATTATGGTGTTTTGATAATCCTTTTTACAGTACAGCGCACTAATACGTTTGGTCTGCATGTCTACAGTTATAATAGGATCATTATAATTGCCGAAATTTAACGCAACAACGGAGAATCAAGCACAATTCGATCTCGAAATTGCTTGTCATGCAAGGTGATTAAAGCATTATTCCCAAGATAGTGCGCAACATGACGTATGGACCATGTTCATCAGAAAACACAATGTCTCAAGCCTATGTGCGCCGCTAAAACTCAATGTTGAACGTATTACCATAACTGGAAGGCTGAAGCATTACCTTCGTTCATGCATCGCGTGCTAAACGCAGAAAAAAACTATTACAATAAAATAAAATGACGAAATCGCATATGGAACGGAAGTCAGCGCTGCCGCTGACCTCTACCGGTGGTGGCTGTCCACGGCAAAATTGCCGTTTTCTAACGGATATTTTTAAATTATAGTGTATTATTATAGTCTATAATTTTGTGGTGTCTAGTGTTTTTATGTCTGTTTTTTACTTGGTTCATAGGACAGTCCAAGACTTAAATTTTGGCTTAAACCGAAAGCGAGTTATAGGGTCTTTATCGACTATATCCCAGGAGGTCCATTGCTCAAATTGAAATAAAAAGATATCCCTGTATACTGTAATTTTGTCTTTATCATCACCTAAGTAAGGATCGATTTCTGTTACAGAGCGGTGCACATCATTCAGAGGTGACGGTGAGGGTGCCCATAGACGGCCAGGAGTATGTCCTGGACCTCAGACTGAACCAGGATTTAGTAACAGACAATCATGTACTTAGGTACCAGGAGAACGGCAAGACTGTTGTACATAAACCTAAGAAAGAGGTAAGATATGCTATACTTGTCGATTACGATCCAAGAACTATTACTGGGTATTCTAATACCTGGTATGGGAGACTTGGATTGCCAAGTCGTAGTTGTAGGTGTAGGTTTTAAGATCATTGCCCTTTCGAAATGATGTGCGTATTAATACTTAATCAACACTCGCTTAAACGATGAAGGAAAACATCGTGAGGAAACCTGCATGCCTGCGATTCTGCCTCGGCGGTGTGTGAAATCTTTCAACGCGCATTAGGCCAGCATAGTGGACCTAGCCCGGCCCTTCATATTTTGAAAGTGGGACTATAAAATGGGTTGATAATAAATACTTCTTGTCTGATCGAGAGTAAGGCTCTAGTCCAGTCCACGGCATAGCTAGTGCATGTTGTTGACAGACTTTATAAGAATCTCCTTTGACTTCTACAGAATGTTCACAATCAGGTGAAGTTCTTATAGTCAAAATATAGCAACGAGAAAAGTTCACCAATCAACAAACTAAAACAACTTCAACAAACTTTAGATTCATGATTTAGCAAGATAAATGCGTGGGAAAATTGCGCGAATGTCTTTTTTTTTCAAGTTACTTTAGACGGTATGTTTCTTTCCAATATCTGTATTTTCCCAGCGTTTTATAGCTTTCCATAGTTTTCGTAATAATCATTCACCTGTGAACTTACAACATCGAATCGCGACCAGCAAAGCGTACCTAGTTGATTATGAATCTGGTCCCTTAATTTCACTTTCATATTATGTATTGCTACCATTGCAAGCTGAGTTGGATTTTTTGTATCATCGGTATTTAAAAAAAAAAAATATTTTTATTTTATTCCAAGTAGGTACAGTAACATACTACAGACTAATACATTACCCTTGCGCCCTCTAGAAAGCGCGCGGTCAAATTGAAATGGGTACAAATAACCACACCACAAACTGTCAAATAACCCCAATGAATAATAAACTCTATTGATTGGAGATTAAATTGAAAATCGATTGAAGAAATTTATTAGTTTTGGATGCTATGACGTGCTGTTGACAGGATTTAGAATAAACGCGGGCAGTCGCGGTAAGTGGCGCTCGACGCCCCAGTCCTTGTGGAAGTAGGAGGGTAGGGCTATAGAGGAGGTCTTTGGTCAGCAGCTCCTGTGATTGATATGATGATGATGACATATTTTTTTGGCCGACCCTTGTTAACTTCGTCACGAAAACCTACAGAGCATAATTTATACATAGGTTTACCTATAAGTAATCATCATCAACCCATATACTGTCCCACTGGTGGGCACGGGTCTCCTCTCATATTGAGGGGAATTAGGCCATAGTCCACCACGCTGCCCTATTGCGGGTTGGCAGACTCACAAACCGTCGAGAAAAATCTCTAAGGTATGCAGGTTTCCTCACGATGTTTTCCTTCACCGTTTAAGCGAGTGATAATTAATTATTAATACGCACATGAATTTGAAAAGTCAGAGGTGCGTGTGCCTTGGCTTCGAACTAGAGACCTTCGACTTGGCAGTCCAATGGGCATACCACTAGGCTATCACTGCGTTATGACCTATAAGTAAGGTATACTAAAAATCTTTAAACCTATAACTGATATAGCTTTTCACAGATTTCAGTTCATTGTGTCTAGTTATATCAACCACGTTGTATTTCAGGATATAGACTTATGTCAGTACTCGGGCACGGTGAGGGACAAGCCCGGCTCCTGGGTGGCGGTGTCTACCTGCCATGGCGTTCGTGGCATCGTGTTCGATGGAGAGCGAATGAGATATATCGAGCCGGCTGATGGTATGCTTACAAAACTAAATAATAAATATAAATAAATAAATCTTTATTATCACACAGTTGTGCTTACATCATTTAGTTGTACTTACGAATATTTACAAAAGTTAGTTAGGCTCTGGTACAGTGGCCAGCACATCAAGCTACCACAATCTGTCAAATTTTTTTGATAGATTCTCAACTTTAATAGAACCCTATAAGGTTCATTTTCAATTGGGAAAATTTGACAGTTTTGGATAGCTTGACCTGCTGGCGTCTGTACCCACTACATAAAGTTGAACTACATAAAATACTTACCTAACTTATAGTATGTAGTAGTAGTAGTAATAGGCTTTATGTAAGCGCGTAATGGGTTCCTGCTTAGAGGGGCTCGTGACCAATGCAACCTCCATTAGTTATGTGAGGTTTAGGGTCGAGACTAATTTCACCCAATCTGGTCCTGAAATTGGTAAATCCAGGTAAAAAAGGAAACCTAGCATTGTCCATAATTTGGATAACAGTAACTTCATTATTCATCATCATTCTCATCTTGTATTATCCCACTGCTGGGTATAAGCCTCCTTTCTTTTATGCCAACTTTCTCTGTCCCCTGCCTCCCTCATCTTTTCTTCGTGTGGACTCGACAGTCACTTCGTGTAGGAAAAATACTGATATACAGCCGCATCTGGGTAGACTGGAAGCCGACTCCAAAGTAGTCAATTAATGTCCAATAATGAATCTATTTTAACTTCTTCCTCAGGATCAGAAGACATCCAATCTCGGCACTATATATACGATCATTCGGATTTAAACAACGATTACCATTGCGGCTACGTGGGGGGTGTGACCCAGAATGCGAGCTACGACCCAGACCTGTTCCACAAGTACCACGACGAGAAGGATAGGCAGAGAAGCCGGATTAGTCGAGTAAGTGAACTAGCTGTAAAGGGGTTCGTACCTTTTTGTATCCAAACTGGCATATAGACCCCCCGCCATTTTGTTTTATTTTTCGAAATCGTCGCGCACAATGAAAATATGTAATGTACTACTAAACTAATGTACAGAGGTCAGCACATCAAGCTACCACAATCTGTCAAATTTCTTTAATTGATTTTCAACTTTAATCCAAAGAAATAAGGTTCATATTCAATTGGAAAACTTTGCAAGTTATGGATAGCTTGACCTGGCGTCTGTACCTACTACTTACTCTCTTCCAATCAACAGCAATAATAATAATCAACCTAGGAACGAGGATGGTGAATATTATAGTAATACTTAATTGAAATAAAACTACTTTTTACGGATTTTATCGCGTTATTTTACAGCGTCCATGGTAACGGGTAGACGTACGGGTAGATGGACACTGTAAAGGGTCCAAAACGTCGGGATTCATAATATCAATATAACGCGTTAAAATCCTTAAAAAATAGTTTTCAATTATTTTCAAAAATGAATTTCAAAATAATATTCGCGTAAATGTCAGAAATCAAAAATACTTAATTGACAATTACAATCACTTCTAATAACTTTGTCAATTAAGTATTCTAGAGCAACAGTTTGTAATAGCAAATAGTTCCCGGTTGACTCACTCGTTATCCAAGTTAAGGTTCAATTGGAAGAGTTAACGAGGTAATTAGTCGTGTCGCAAGGTGTTGTATTATGCTCGTGTAGGACTTGCGAATCATGCGCAGACGCTACTACTAATGTAACTGTGAGTAGACCCGTCCAGTACAGGAGTTGAGTCGAACGAGGCCGGGGCTGATCAGCTCTTACCGTCAATGGCAATCTCTATTTTTTGTCTTGTTTTGTACACATCAAACTGCATTGTTCTCATGAACTATTCAGATTTAGATTGTAAAGCAAGATGAACACTGTAATCATGTTTTTGTAGCGACATCTACCGCGCTACATAGAACTACGAAGGCCTGAATCGCGCAAGCAACATTCGCAACGAAAAGTTGCATATATACAACGGCAAAACACCCGCCGATCATATAATACTTATACAATACTTTTGCTGTAAATGTATACTTCTAATAAGAAACACCCTACTATCATCACTTAAATATTTATGTCCTATATAAATCGAGCCCACGACTTAAGGGATCAGCAGTCCAACACTCAAACCCCTAGACCTCAGATCCAATTAACGGGTCCCAAAACCAAACTCATTAACACTGCTCCATCTCGGAAACGTACACAGGACTTTTAGCGTAGCATCGTGCTTGCGACCACATAATTTTTTTTTTATTTATTATTATTTCCAAATCTTTTTCTTTCCTAACTAGATTTTTTACCATTCCAGTACAAAAGATACATACCAGACGATACGCAAGTCCGCGGTCCTTACAACGCGAACAAACTAACTCGATACGTGGAGCTTGTATTGGTAGCTGACAACAGAGAGTACCTTGCGAACGGCGCGAACCTGCAGACGACCTACCGACAAATGAAGGACGTCGCCAATATAATAAACTCGGTAAGTTTATAAACATACATTTTAGCGAAAGAAAAAATTGGTCTCTGGTCTCTGAGGGTCTACTCCCTATCTCCGTCAACGAAGTTACGAGCCGTCCGATAAAACAATTGTGTGTCAAATTATTTTTTTCGAACGGGTAAAAACACATCGAGATTAGGGACAGCTGTCAAATTATGTTGTCATTCATTCTTAGTTCGGGCCCCGAACGAATCATCCGTCCGTAGGTGATATGGAGTAGGAAACGCCCGTAACGAAGGTCGAAACTACGGACGTCTTGCTTAGGGAGTAGACCCCCTGGCAATAGTTATATATTTATGACCATGGGAATGCCAAGTCAAGGATCTCGAGTTAGAATTCAAGGCACGCACCTCTGACTTTTCGAATTCATGTGCGTATTAATAGTTCACTGGTTTAAACGTTGAAGGGTAAACATCGTGAGGAAACCTGCATGCCTTAGAGATTTTTCTCGACGGTGTATGGAGTCTGCTAACCCGCACTAGGCCAGCGTGGTATACTATAGCGTAATCTCTCTCAATCTGAGAGGAGACCTGTATCCAGCAATGGCAATGACAGTCTAAGGGTTGATGTATGAAACTTTTTTTAAAGGAAATCCTCATGGGTCCTTTGCCACCTAGGGAGGTGCTGGGGTACCTATGTCGGACTCAGACAAGTGGGGTTTTAAGCAGTAGTGCTTAAAACCCCACTTGTCTTCCCTTGCCCCATATGGCTATGGGGTTCCTGACATTCTCTGACAGGCTGCTATCCAGCGCTCGGACCCCTTCCAAGGTCGAGGCCGTTTCTCGCTTCCTACTGGCGAAAGGGTTCTACTTCTAAACTTGTTTTTGAACGTTTAAGAGTAGGTAATGTTAAATTACTTTGAGAAATTGAATTTAAATACTAAATTTCCTATAACGTGGGAATAAAACAATTTCTACGGATTATTGATATTATTTAATTCTCGACGTTTCGGATCCTTTACAGCAACCATCGTCACGGGTGTGTGTTTGACTCACACTCGTTAGTAATCTGTACTTTTTCCCCAATTTCTCCATATTCAATTGTATCAATTATATCATATACATTTTTTCCAGGTATACTCTCCTCTAAACATCTTTATAGCCCTGGTGGGGGTGGTGGTGTGGACGGAGAGCGACGAGATAGTTCTGGAGGAGAATGGAGACAGGACCCTCAACAACTTCCTAAGTTACAGGAAGTCCGTACTTGTGAAGGACATACCCAATGATAATGCTCAGTTGCTTACGTGAGTTTGTTGTAAAATTATTTTTACGACCTGAAAAATCATTAGCTGAACCGCTTGGGGCATGCATTGGAACTATCCAATGCAACATAGTTGACTTCTAGCTTTTTCACAATTATGTTCGGGTCGACTTCCAGTCCTATCAGATGCGGCTGAATATCAGTATTTTACACGAAACGACTGCCAACAGACCTCAGCAACCCAATTTATGGGTAATACTGATATCCTGAGGATAAACTTGTTGTCAGGCTTCTTTTTTGGGCTTCTGACTACCACTAACGTTTGTCATAGGTATTCGTATGACAAATGGGACCGACTGCTTTACGTGCTCTCCGAGGCACGGAGGGGTCACGATATTTTAGGGATGGTCCCCCATCCACAGACTGAAAATCTATTGATCAGCTTCGTTGTCATTAGCTACGAGCCCTTATAATTATACCAATAAGGTGGCAAACAAGCATACGGCCTACCTGATGGTAAGCGGTTACCGTAGCCTATAGACGCTTGCAACACCAGGGGTATCACTTGCGTGTTGCCGACCCTGTAAAATGAAAGAGGGTCAAAGTCCTCCCATTGTCAACACAACATATCCTCGCGGAGCACTGGCAACCTTGCTTACCGTTAGAAACACAACACAGTTCAAAGCAGTGTTATTTTATTTCGATTTTCTGCAAAGTGGAAGTACTTCTCCAGTCGGACAGCTCCAATTTGAGTGGAATTACTCCCACTATGCCCTGCCTCTCTTAAATATATACTGTTTTGCCGTACTAATATTTTTTCGACGTGACATTCAAACCAACAACAGCTTACCGCACCACTACGATCGATACTAACAAGAAAATTTACTTTTCAGTCGCCAAAAATTCCAAGATGGCGTCGTAGGTAAAGCTTTGAAAGGACCAATATGTACCTACGAATTCTCTGGCGGCGTTTCCACGAACCATTCCGAAGTGATTGGCCTAGTGGCAACCACTATCGCCCATGAGATGGGCCACAACTTCGGCATGGAACACGACACTGACGAGCTGTGCGAGTGCCCCGATCCGAAGTGTATCATGAGCCCTTCCAGTACTTCGGTCACGCCTATACGCTGGTCTTCGTGTAGTTTGAACTCGTTGGCGCTCGCGTTTGAAAGAGGAATGGATTATTGTTTGAGGTGAGTTAGAACCTTATTTGATATCCTCTATCGCGGAATATTAATATTATGTATTAATATATTAATATTATTGTATATATTTTTAATAGTAGTTGTGAGGACATTTAATCTTACTTTTGACCCCAAGTATATTGTAGAGACCTACGTCTAGCAGTAGACAATTATATACTGATGATGATGATAATGATGATACAGCCCTCACAATTTATTATATTAAGTTTTATTTTGTGTTTGTCATGTAATTTAAGTATGTATTTACAAAAAAAAAGTATATAAGTATTGTAGCCATTGTCTAGTATCCATAGTACAAGCTCTGCTTAGTTTGGGACTATATGGTACAACACCATATAGTCCCAAACTAAATGAAATTGTCCGGGAATATTTATTTATTTTATTATGTTTTAAATACTATTGTGTGCATTGTCTATGTCTGTATCAATAAATTAAAGACCTTTGTTCTTTTGCCAATAGTTTTTTTTTAAATTAGCAACTGCTACGCTAAAGTATGCTGAGTTCAATGCCGCCAATGTCGAGTAATTGGGTTATTCTATAAAATTCTCAGTAGCAGCTCGGGGTTTGGATTTGTGCCTGGTTAATGGCAATAGGTTCGTCCCTTATTGCATGGGACTTAAACATATCGGCGTACTGTGGCGTATGGCACAAATCCAAACTTCGAGCTGATACAGAAAATTTCATAGAAAAACCTCACGTAGCCGTCGCGCTTAGGACCATTAAAATAACGAGGCAGTTTAGATAAACATTTACTTGTTGTTAATTATTAATGGAATATAATAAACCGCGCATCAAAAATACTGATTGAGCGACAAAATTACTGATTGAGCAGCAAAATACAGATATCGGTTAGGTTAGGTTAGAACTGTGACCACACATCGCACGAGCCGAGCGAGCGAAGTGAGCGGTGCCGCGGTAGCGGCCGGCGAGTGCCAGAACCAAATCAGAATGATACCGAATCTGAAAACCAAGAAAGTGTATATAATAACAATACTTTGAGGTGACTATTTTGTTGTGCAATAAGTAGTTTTGCTGTGCAATAAGAATTTTTGCTTAGAATTGGGAATTATTTTGTTATACAAAACGACTTTTTTTGATTTGCAGTTAAATACTAGCCATTATTAATTATTATTTTACTCAAGACTTATGATGACATTGCATTATTACTGCAAGCATCAACTCATATTATATTTTCATTATTCATTTTCATTATATATTTTCAACTCATATTGACATATGAGTTGAAAATATACATATAAACACACACACACACACCAAAACACACACACACACACTATTTTATAAAATATCTCGTAAGTTTCTTGTTTTGTTTTAGTTCAAAGTTTCTGCAATAAACCTCTTATTTTATTTATTATTAATTATTTTAGAAACAAACCAAAGAGGCTATTCGATTCACCTACTTGCGGCAACGGTTTCGTGGAGGCAGGCGAGCAGTGCGACTGTGGCAGCATGGCGGATCCTCGCGCTTACAACCCGTGCCACGCGTGCTGCAACCCCCACACCTGCATGCTGCGCCACAACGCCACCTGTGGCGCTGGCATGTGCTGTGACTTGCAGGTAATTAATAATATATTGCGCCTCCAATCCTAAACTGTTGCGTAACAAAATTGACTGTCCCGACTTACTTAGCCTAATTAGATTTCGTGTGCCTGCTAGATATCCTAAGAAAAGTATAACGCCCCTGTGCCCGCCATATCGAAGGTCTGTACTTGGTTCAAACTCCAATTCCTAGGTTATGCAAGATCCTCAATGGCTATAGTGACTTATTAGATATACACCACGCCAGTGTAAGTGCAGTTCATAGAGTCATTTTATTGAGCAATCATACGACACACTTGCAGGGATGTTGCTGTTTACATTTCGATGTTCTTTGTAAAATCTAGAATCTATTATTAGTTAATTATTAATTGTATAATTTGATAAATTGCTAGTGTAATTTATTTTATTTAAGTTAAATTTGTAATCTTATTTCCGTATCAATTATTATTTAATTCTACCTTGTTTAGTAATTTATCAATTCTATTAATTTTTTATAGTCGCATTATATTCACATTTACATTAAGAGTATTTTCGAATCTAATAATTTAATGAATCTAGCACTGTTTTTTTTGTGCAATTGTATCCAACTATAACTATTAAGTTGCTAGTGTACTGGTGTAAACAGTTGTTGGTTAACCTGAATAAAATAAAAATAAAATAATATTAGACTTAGATATTTATGTAACGAGCTTCGTGATAGCCGAGTGATGACCATTGGACTGCGAAGTCAAAGGTCTTAATTTACCTCTGACTGAACAGGATTCACCCGAGACCAAAAGTGGTTATTGCGGCGATTGTACATGTCGGTTATTACTGACTCTCATGGTTTCCTTTCATTTAATTTATCAAGTATGTTAGAGAGATTTCATCCTTATAATTGACCCTAACGATCGATGCAATAAAAGTACAGGATGTAATTTTTACAGATTTTAGTCGGTTAGATTTCCGGGTGTGGCAAGCGAATTTTCTAAAATCTTTGAAGCCAGCTTTGGGTTTTTTTCAAAAATAAGGGAATGTTTCCTTTGAGTAAAATTGTCTATATACAGTATTAAAAGTACTTTAATTTTCCTCCAGATGGCATTACAAAATTCCACCATGTGTATCCGGGCTCTATGCTCTTCTAAATGGCAGGACATATTCTTTGATTGTTTGCGTTTTTGTGAGGGAGATGTATGATAGTGATTAATTTCATTGTATTGTAATTTTATTATATTGTAATGTTTCCTTTAATTATTTTAATTGGTTTGTACCGTTTTAATTAAAGTAAAAATTAATAAATATTTTTATACGTGTTTTCTCATCCAGACATGTCGTCCAAAGTCTGCCGGCACTGTATGTCGGTCGGCTGATCGCGAGTGTGACTTACCAGAATACTGCACGGGACATTCTGAGTACTGTCCTGATGATGTCTTCAAGATGGACACCACGAACTGTGGCAAAGATGGAGAGGTACTAATATTAATATATGTTATCGGAGCTGGAGTTGCTTCATTAATTACTGATTCAGTTTTCAGTTATTGACTTTGACACCTGATAGTAAGCGGTTACCTACAGCACAGCTCAAAGCTGTGTTATTTTATTTCAATTTTCTGCAAGGTGGAGGTACTTCCCCAGTCGCGCAGCTCCAATTTGAGTGAAATTACTCCCACCATGCCCTACCTCAAAACATTTCAAATAACTTTTCCTTTATGTTTAGATTATTAATTACCTAAATAAGAAAATAAAATAAGTATATCTATTTAAAATAGTATAGGATACATGTTGTGAGAACATTGCTCCGCGAGGAAACGTTGTGTTGGCAGTGGGGGGACAATGACCCTTATACTGCCAACTCCAATGATTCCTCTTTCGTTTTACAGGGTCGGCAACGCGCAAGTGATACCCCTGGTGTTGCAAGCGTCTATAGGCTACGGTAACCGCTTACCATCAGGTGGGCCGTATGCTTGTTTGCCACCTTAATGGTATAAAAAAAAGGACTTAATGACAATACGGTTACACATTACCATCAGGCGGCCCCTAAAAACAAAAAAATATATACAAAAAGTATAGTATCTTTGTTTCCATTCACAGAAGGCGTATTGCGTTCGCGGCTCTTGTCGGTCTCATACGGACCAGTGTCGGTTGCTGTGGGGCACAACTGGTGAAAGTTCACACGACAAATGTTATACCAGTACCAACGTGAAAGGAAACAAGTTAGTACTACAAATACTCTTTATAATTTAAGTACAGTGAACAAAAGAGTTAAGTATACAGATAGCAAACGAAATGTGCATTTTTATACAGATTTCGACATAAATAATTACGCGCCAAAGGGTTAGGTATGTAGCTGCTTACAATACCTACGTTTTGACACATATTGCGTGATACATTATTACACTAGCTTTATCAAAACACAGATTATTAAATAGCTGCCTGTATACCTAACTCTTTTGTTGACCGTACTATAAATTAGTGTGGTATCTGTTACTTCTATGTTTGGTGAGTCCCCCGCTATATAGGGATTGTTCTTTAGTGCGGAAGCTGTTGTGGAGAGGCGAGGTGTTGGGCCTCTCAATCAATGGTTTCCTTCGACCAGGCGGGTGTTTTGCCTGGCTGGTTGATAGCGCAATTCAGTAGTTCCATGTTCGATAGATGTTGCTACCTACAGTGTTTTAAAATCTACAGTGTTTTTTAATGCTTTGCTTTGCAAGCTTTGTTGGCGATCCTTCATTAAATAAGTAAATGTATAGTAAAAAAAAATACTTTTAATAACAAGCTTTTATTTAAATACTTTGAAATGAAGAAAATTAACTTTGAAATAAAGCAAACCCATACTTTTATACTTTATTGTATAAGAGCCTGTCTCAAGAATATATAATAATTATGTATATTTACGAAAGTATTTCTATCTGGGTACATAAAATTACATTAATTAATGACAATAATGTTGTCTGCCTAATCCTTCGGGGAATACAAGCGTGGTGGTATGTTAGTGATGGTTAATATAGCATATAGCCTTATAAAGTAGCATGCTTAATATATGTATATCATAAAGCAAATGATATCGCGGTTCGCACTTTATGCTATAATGCTATAAAACTATTTTGCTTTATATCGCATAGCACTCTCTCTCTATCAACCAACTGTCCGTCGGGCGTCGCGTATAGCGTTAGTAACAAGTAGGCACATAAATTAAGCATGCTATAATAAAGCACATAAAATCGCTTGCTTAAAAAATTAAGCATATAGCATTAAGCAAGTTATTGACTTTGAACAGCACTTCTATGTTAAGTACTAAAATGTGTAATTGTTTCCAGGAGTGGCAACTGTGGTTACGATCGTCTGAACCAGCGCTACCTGTCGTGTGCGGCGCGGGATGCCATGTGCGGCACGCTGCAGTGTCGGCACCTCAACGAGCGCCTCGAGTTCGGCATGGAGAGCGTCGCCTTGCTCTCCGCAGTCTTCATCAATAACAATGGTATGTACCACTTAAAAACAACAAACTAACATTCACGCCTGTATTCCACGATGTGATGGGCAGAGATCTACCAATCTACCAAGGACGACCTGTTCGGAACCTACTGAATCTGAAAATACTCGGCTTTAGTCGGCGGCATAGTCGTTGGATGCAGGCGGCTCATAACCAGTCTTTGTGGAAGTCTATGGGGGAGGCCTCTGTTTAGCAGTAGACCTCCTGTGGCTGATATGATGATGAATGGGCATCCAGATTTACTGATGGGAATACAGGTCTACTTCTCGGCATGCAGGTCTACTTCTGGGCATACAGGTCTACTTCTCGGCATGCAGGTCTACTTCTGGACATAAAGGTCTGCTTATGGGCATACAGGTCTACGTATGGGCATACAAGTCTCCTTATGGGAATAACAGTCTACTTTTGGGTATACTTGTGTACTACTCGACTTTATGAGGAGGATACTTAAGGGCATAGCATGTTTATTAAGCATAAAGTGTCAGATATTGATTAATTGTTTCAGGCACAATAATACCTTGCCGCACGGCCATTATAGACTTGGGGCTAACCGATGTGGATCCCGGTTTGGTGCCCGACGGCGCTAAGTGCGGCGACGAAATGGTACGTATGAAAAAAGAACCTTAGCAACTTTCAGTTTATCAGTGGGGAAGCTCTATCAGTCATCGTGTAACTCAATCATTATTTAGGAAGCTCAACGACCGTCACACGACACACAAGATATTTGCATAGTTCACCAGAAATACTCAAAACTGTCAGATAATATTATTAAATGACGAACGATATTTATTTTTGTAAATAGATCTTTTAAAGACACTTTTACAAGTAAATATTTTACATATTTTTTTAAGCTAGATGGCTCCGGTGTTTCCTATCTGACGACTTCTGAGAAGAAACGCCGAAAAAACTCAGAGAATCATAGTCTCTTTAAAGTCCAGACATAGAACAGTAACGAATATGTGTTTTACAATGTAGGGCAAAGTCTGAAATGGCCTTTTGAAGAAAGAGCCATAGCGGCTTAGATTAGACCAGTCCCAACCGACGGCACGCATGCATCAGTCATTGTGTAGCTCAACCATAATTTAGGGAGCTCAACAACCCGTATTAAATCTATCTTTTTGTATATTTTTGGCATTTTCCATGCTAAGATTTTAAAGTTATTTAGAAAAGGAAAAATACGACCGCGGGCAGGATTCGAACCTGCGTCTTCTGGTTCGGTATACCAGACGCTATGACCACTAAGCCACCGCGACGGGTCGCGGTGGCTTAAATAACCGTATTAAATCTATTCACGAGTTTAAACCAGCCTCCGTGATACTCACCGCTTCAATATCCGCCAGTAGTCTGTATAATGTGTTTGTTCCAACAGATGTGTATGAGTCAGCGCTGCGTGCCGGTGGCGGCAGTCCGGGAGACTATAGCGAGGGCCGACTCCTCCGTCTGTCCCTCCAACTGCTCCGGACACGGCGTCTGTAACTCTAGAGGTATACATTCATATATATATATTCATCACGTTGCTGACCATTTCTTTAACCTGTCAAAAGTTGTCACGTTTCTCGAAATCACAGAATTGACGAACATAAATATTGCTGAATTGACGCAAGCGTTAAAAACCAATTTTTTTTTTCCTAGGTCACTGTCACTGCGAGCCAGGATTCGCGCCGCCCCTGTGTGCGTTGCCAGGCCCGGGCGGATCCTACGAGTCTGGACCAGCAACAGATCCTACCAGTAAGTTCGCTTATAGTTGTATACTAATAGCTGTGGCCCGCAATTTCGCCCGTATCCAAAAGGACTTTTTTAAACAAATGGTTGCTCATGTCCTTCTCCAAGGTCTAATCTATCTTTGTACCAAATGTCATCAACATTGGTTTAGCGGGGCAGGGGTGAAATCGTAACAGATGATTATTAATTTACTTTCGCATCTATCATATTCGTAGGGATATAGACCCAACAAACAAAAATAACGTCAACCGACTGACGACGGATCTATAGCAGATGCAATAGCAGAAATTGTTTCGACCCTCCGGATGGTCACAGTTAAAATTAGCAATTTTATATCTTCTTTATTATAATTATATAATTCTTCAGTAAGTGTGTTTGTCAGTAAACTCCTCCTAAACGATTGCACCGATTTTAATGAAATTTTTTGTGTGTATGAGAGGATCCTTGATGGTTTAGATTCTTAGTTAGACCGATAGGTGACGCTGCAATTGGACATTATACAAAAATATTTAATATAAATAAACATAATAACCATAATATATTTTCATTACAGTCCAACGTAACTTCATGGTGGCGATGTACGTGATATTCCTGGGCATCATCCCCTCGATCCTGCTGGTGTTGTTCCTCATCTACTACTCGCGCCACAACGTGCTGCTCTGGTGGAAGAAACCGCGCAAATCGTACGTAACCAACCTCTGTGCCAGCTGCACCAACCCTAACGCCAAACGACTGTTCGCCAGCAAATTCTCCAAGTTCCAAGACAGTACATCCTCCTTGAAAAGCTTATTGAGCTTCAAAAGAAATGACAGTGTTAATTCTAACACAGAACCTAGGTCAGAAAGTCCAATTTACGAAACCGTTGAAATAATAAGCCCGAAAAATAATATATCCGATAAAAATCAAGCGAAAAAACCTCTAAAGAAACCTATTGGAAAAATCAACAAAGATGACATACAAATCGCGAGCAATTCTGATATCAAAATCAATCGGCCGCCGGTGAAACCTAAGCCGAATTTGAATAATTTGTCAAAGGAAAGTAAACCTAATGTCGTTATAATTAAGAAGGGTTTAGAGTCGACGACTAACGAAATGGTGGCGAACAGTCAGCATCGAATGCATAGTGTTGGGAATAATGGGCTGTATAGTAATCTGGGTATTGTTAAGGTGCACGGGCTTAAGAAGTAGTTGTAGTTCTAGCAGTAGCTTTAGTAGTAGATAAACAACTTTACAGCCTCCGAGCCAATTTCCCAACGTAGGCTTGCAGTCTAACCAGATATGGACTGAATATCAATACTTTACACGAAGCAACTGCCATCAGACCGTAACCCAATTTCTGGGTAATACCGATATCCTGAGGATAGACTGGTGTTAAGGTTTTTTGAACTTCTGACTACCACTAATTGTTGTTCATACGACCGCAATTATCTGTATTGATTTAATATTGTATGTCGAACTCATATCGTGGGAAGAAATTCAGTAAGTGTAAAGTTGTTTATTTGCATTACAAATCACCATTCATTAGAAAATAAACCAGCTGTGAACGCATGAATTTTATCGCAGTTTTAATATTAAATAATCTATGGAATTCTTTAATTTACTAAAAATAAATGTTATTTTTATTTATTAAATTTGAATTTTTAAATATTATTAAAATTGGTATAAGCTATGAAATAAAAATAGAATATATTAAATGAAATAAAAATTTGAGTTCATATTATTATTAGTATATGGAGGGTAAAGGTAAGGAGGACTATCATATACGGGGGACAAGTTGAAAAAGTGTCCAACTGTAAGCTGTAAGTAACAGTTCAAAAACCTTCCAGACTGGCGCTAGCGTAGCAACAGTGTATGATATGAATGTAGCCGTTGTAGACGGATTGAAGTGTGCGGAGTTGCTAAATTTATTATTTTTGTTGACTAAAGTAGTTAGTAACAGTACAGTATACAAACCTTCAACTATTTACGTAGTCCAAAATAATTTTGTAAGCATAACCTAAAATTTACTTTTCTATCTTACTATAATAACTTTTGGCGCGGTTGTTAAAATTTACACTGATGCGATTGTAGCGCCACCCTAATTTAACGCATTTCGACGGACACTTTTTCATACACAGAGATAGTCCTCCTTACTACCCTCCATACGTCTAACCTCCATATATTAGTATCTCGTTTGAATTCGTTTCCCAATAATTAAATTGTCATATTCATGCTTTCATAGCTTTTAGTTCACAAAGAAGAATTTTGCTGTCCTAATTTTCTGTTTATTCTCTTCTAACACAAGTTGACTGGTACTTAATCAATATAACAGTATGTAATTATACACAGCTTTTATAATGTTTATTATTAAGAAGATTTAAATATTAGGTAAATAAATTCAAATATATTTCAGTTTATAGCTTATAAGTTTGAATCACCCATTCGTAATGAAATGTTTGCTTGTTAGATTTGAGATGCATGGTAATGTGGTGTTGTGAATGGTGTTTCTTTAAATAATATTCTTTACTGTGATAATTTTGGCCATGTAAACTAAGCAACAAAATGCAAATTATAAAATTAATGATTTAGAGTTATAGAGATTTAATGTCTGATTTTAAAATCGTTATCCCAAAATTCGTAGTACAATGTATTAGGAGAACGAGTATAGGGTTATTTGTAAAACACTAACAACCTCGCAGAACTGTATTAGTAACATCATATACAACTTTAATAATTCTGCAATATTTTTTTTATCAATTCATCGGGGTAGCAAAAGAAAGAACAAGTATATACTAGTATATACTATCAATAAATAAAAAGTGCATTCCGAAGCGCCAGGGTTGGCGATACTTACTACAATATACAGATTTAGAAAGTTACAGATAGTAGTACAACAATAACTCCAAAACCTATTTTCTTTTAAATTTATTGTTTTGTATTAACAAAAAAAAATGTTCATGATACTAATATAGAGGTTGTTAGTTTTTTACCGTTAACCCTGTATAGAAAGAAAACCAAAAAAGATATCAATTATTTTGACAAAGAAGTGGTAGAAAAATGGTTTGCATATTTTGAAACGGACAACTTACACACGAACATTGAATCATGGTAGAATAACGCCAGGTATTTTCTTTTCCCACGTTGGTACGCGATGACGTCACTAATGTCACACACGATCAGTGTTGCATATTATGCTTGACATCTTGAATATATGTCAATAATAATGTAATATATCATAAATGTAAAATAAATTGCTTAGTTAACCTACTTATTTTTATCCCGTTTTTCACCAATTTGTTGTTGTATACAAATTACTAATTCTAAATTACTTCATTATAGAAGTGAAAATATGCATTCTGATCAGGTAATTTACTTACAAGTCAGATTGTCGATGACGTCACCTTGATACGTGACTATCTCATCGCTAAGATAAGAATACCTGCTATTATTCTGCCATGTATTGCATTACATTAATTTATAAGCTTGTAAAAATAATGTTAATCTGTTCACGCACACATAAGTCATTTTTTAAAATAATAATAATAATTAAACTATGACGCGAGGTAGCTGGCTGCGCTTCCAAACATTTGTTTACCACTTTATTAATAGGATGTCTTTAGCACTGATCAAATGACCGAACTTTAAACACTAATTCTCGTTTCTGGTTTAATTTATTCTCATATTATATTGTGGTGATCGTCTTAGTAATATTAGTCTTCTTTCTTTGTAGAATCATTTATAGGGCACACGTTCACTTACGTTCGTTTTTCGCAAATTGTTTAATACATGAGTTTAATTATTAATAATATTAAATTTAATAGGTACTGAAATTTACGCACCAGATATAATTACTTGGGTACAATAAAAATGCAATACTTGTTTATCTCTCTCTTTTCTCTTATAAAAACTGAAGTTTTTAACTGAAAAGTAGTTAAAGTACCTTCATAACGAACAAATTTTATTCTACAACTAGGAAATAAATTAATAAAATGCATTTATTTCAGGAAATGTTCACCCGTATTTATTACAATATATTATTTTCTTACAAAACTCAGTATTATATTACAGTGTCCATAATTGTTTCTGTTCATTAAATAACCACCGTATTATGGAATGCAATAAACATAATGAAGTTATTTACTTTTTTCCAGTTTGTATAATAATACATTATTGTTTGGTATTTCTAAATGTTGTAGAAGAAGATATGTTAATTTTCATGATTTCACACCTTTTTAGGTATAACGTCTTTCATCCTGTATCCTCAAGTTGGGAGTCATTTTAGAATAATATTTAGTACAATTTCACTCACTTACTTATAATCTCTTACTCATAATACTATCATAAGTACTTTTATAATAATACTTTATCATCTAATATAATTATTAATAATTTTACGTGATTAAGTAGATCTTAGAAAAAGTATTACGCGGAGCAATTGAATCGCCTGTTACAATGAATAAATTTTATAAAACCAATTACTAAATACATAAGGACAAAAAGACAGTGAATAAAATTATTTCTTCAACAAATGCTGCAGCAGCTGTCCTTTAAAAAACAAAACAAAATATAGTAGTTCTTTTTATTGTTCTTTCTAGGTAATTTAATTGCCTCGTGTAAATAATGGAGGGTTAATCTCGATTATCTTTTACATGAAATGAACTCATTAATTTTAGTCATTGAAATAACGTTACTTTTTACGCTTCGGACCACCGTCGAACACGACGATCCGAAATACCAAGATTATAATATTAATTCATATGTAGTTTTAATTCAAGGTTTATATAATATTAGCGTGTGTCAGAAATCAATTTTTAGTTAGTATAACTGTAGTTAGATCTATGCATTATTTAATAAATATTTCTATTTGTCTTTTACAAATTTTCTTTGCTTGTTTTTTTCTTTTCACAACACATTAAGTATTGCCAGCTTTTTAATAATTGGAAGCTCAAGTTAACCCTATGAAATCCATCATAAATAAAACCTGGCAATTCTCTTGTACACAACCTCTTTACACACCTTTTCTCTTAGCTGTCTTGATGTAAACAATATTTTATCTTTACTGAAATATAAACGAATACTTAAATGCAATAAATTGAATAGACCGTTAACGAGTTAATTAATTCAGCACTGCCGTAAGTCCCCTGGGGCCGAAGAACTATCGATTTTCCATTCGTCTGTAATTTCTGGCTTAAAAAATTATATGAAAAATTGTTTACAAAGACAGACAGCTAAAAAAACTATCAACACAGGGTGTTCTTGCATTACCGTATTAATTTTGGTGAGTGTTTTGCATTCGTTTTGCTTTATTAACATCGCATGGCATTTTAGTTATAAGTTGAGCATATTTATTATTACGCAATAACTGCATGAGATTGGCAATTTTATTATAACTAATAGTAAAGGCAATATTCTAGATCCTTTAGGTAATATTTGTCTAAAAAAAAATATTCTTTGGTATGCAATTTATATGTAGAAGACTAGACACAGATAAAGCGACAGTTAAATTATACTGTTTAAAGCAAATTGTCGTATATAGGTTTTGCATGATGTTATATATAGCATGGAAGTCTGTGGTTATCGTGTAGAATATACGTATTTCATGGAACTATGAACTCAGATCCGAGATGCGAGTGTAAGAGTTCTGGGTCTGAAAAACTCGTTGTTATAGTGAAGTTTATCTGATTGAATCATTGTGATTACAGGGCCCCGTCGCCAAAGAAAGCAAGCCTACAACACCGGATCTCTCGTAGTGCGAGCAAATTTGCTGCAAACTTTCAAAACAGTGCTCAAAATAACGCTCAACCTGTCAACGTCCATACTCTTTCCAATCCTGACGATATGAGCTCCAGTCTATTACGAAGCGACTCTGATCGAAGCCCTCCGGGGAATATTAATCCTTCTGTCAACTTCTTTGGTAATTTTAAAGGATTCTCCTTAACACCTATAGAAAAATCTGCAACAAATGAAGATACGGAGGTATCAATAACTCAAAAACCGGTCAAGAGTATCGCTGAAAGTATAAATAAAAGCGCGAAAATCACGCCCGTACACAGAAGCGGGAGTAACAGCCAGAATATCATCACGCAAGGAGTCCTGAAGCCTGTTGTGAGAAGCGCCCCTCCCCTCCCAGTTGTTCCCACAACTGCCAAAACCACAAGTCCTAAGACAAGTCCTTCGGTAAAACGAACTAACAGTACTGTACAGAACAAAATCAAAGCCATAATGAACAATGAGAAAACTGAAGACGTGCCAACTACAGCTGCTGCCAATCCACCTCTTAGACCTGTGATATCTAGTCCGATTCTAGAAGCCTCTACTTGCACAGCGAAGGAGCTCATATCTCCATTACAAGGTTCGAAAACTTTAGGGCCTATGCGAGCTGCCCCAACCGTCCCGACCTCCCCGGACTTTCCCAAAAGACCTGTGAGCATGCACTCGGCTGGTGCTCCCCAAAAACCTCTACCTGAAGAACCGAAGAAAGTCAAAGAAGGGATATCCTTAAACCGCATAGCATCTTTCCTAAAACAGGATAAGCCTAAAGAAAAAGAGCGGAATCCAGTCGAAAGAAGTCACTCTTTACCGAAAAATCAAAATCACCAAGTAAAAATTTCGAAAGTTGACAAAGTGGCTTTAAGAAACTTGCAGATATCTAACCCTATCTTACAGAAAGAGATAGAGTTACCAGTCAAATCTGTACCAGTCGTATCGGATTCTGAAGAAGGTGATGACCCGAAACCATTTGTGAATCGCGCTCAAAGTATGAGAGCTCCAGCTAGTCAGAAGCCGGCGTTACAAAGCTTTGGTTCTATGAGACAAGCGCCAGTCGCACCGAGGCCATTGTCCGTTGTAGGCAGGCCCACAGCTCCACCTCCCCCTTTGCCGAACCATACTGATCCCATCCCACCCCCAAACCCGCAACCACAACCAGAAATCAAATCTACAGACTATGTAGACTGTATAGAGGAAAAACAGGCACCTTTGGCACATATCGCAGAAGAGTCCTCAGACAATATATACGCGGTTATTGAAGAGAGTCCTGAAAAACACTCAAAGCCTCTACCAGGGGTCCCGCCTCCAATTAAAACTGTCCCCCAATCGCCTCCCGAAGGCTATAACACTCCAAAACCAATCCCTTCCAATTCTGGAAGTACTGAAAGCATGGGATTGCTTGGAGAGATAGTCAATGAAATACAGAATCGTAACTTTGAGTCCATATATTCGGCTTCAACGCTTTCTAGAAAGAAGGAAAAGGAAAGAAAGGCCAAAGCTGCAGCAGAGAATAAAAGAGACAGTACTTATATAAATTCAGAACATTATAAAACGCCAGAGAGTGTGTACAGTAACTCAGGAGCGAAGTCTAATGTGTCTACCACCAGTAGTGGCTACCTGCACCCTTCGGCAGTTAACGTACCTACTTATTTAAAAAAAGAAGAACCTAAAGAAGATGATAAGGCCCCGCCATTACCGGGACCTAATTCCAAAATACCCACGTTCTCAAGACAAGTGACGCCTCCTAACCTCAAAAACACATCGACATTCAGAAACATGCCGCAATCGCCGAAAGTAGTTAAGAATGGTAACATAACGCCGAAAATTATGAACAGTCCCGATCTCGTTTCTAGCTGTACTCTACCAGATACGAAGAACGTTAAGCCGCCCGATGTTATCAATAACAATAAGCTGCCAAACGACACGAAGGTGACGAACAGACCAGCGGTAACCGCGAAACCAAATGACAACCGACCGCCATTGAGACCGGCACCCGCAGAACCGAAGAAACCGAACAAAACCACACCCACACTAAAACCAGTTAATTCTAACTCTAACTTAAACAAAGGAACAGACAAAATTCCGCCCGCGAACCGTGCCATTTCTAAAGTAGACTCTAACGTTAAATCAATAGCGGACAATTTAAATAAGAACAAACCTAAAGTAGTTCCAAAACCCTCAACAATCGTCCAAAAGACAGATAATAATAAGCCTAATCAAACAAAACTGACGGCCAAACCGTCGAATGTTGCCAGTTTACAGCAGAAATTCGAAAATAGAAAGTCGTTAGGCAAAGAGATTGCCATAACAAAAAAATAATTTACTAAATGGCACGTAATTTAATTGAGTTATCTAGTCTGTAAATATATTTAAATGGCCATTAGCACGGAAGACTCAATATCGTAACAAAGTATGTAAGGATCTGATTTTTGCAAAGCATTTTATGTGATTGACGAAATCCTATGTTGATGGATTTATATTGAATTTGATTTGATAATGGCTGGTTAGAAACGTAAGTTGCTTGTCCAAATAAGAACAGGATGTGACTAAATATGGTACTACAAAAATTTACATGGGGAAGAATATTGTTGATTATATTTGTTTTCTGTGTAACAAGGTATAATACATCGAAAATAAGCGCATCACTGGTTACTCGAAATATTTTATTTGAAACAGGATGAAGGTCGCTGATTGGTTAATTACTTCTTAGCCATATTTAGACGCAGTCTGAAATGAGATTATATTACTCATCGCTCGAAAAAGGATGTTGAAGATTGTTTCTAAAGTAACGTTAGAAAGAAAGTAAAAGAAATAATATTTTTACTACTTAATCAGCTTTCATTACGAACTTAGACATAAAACGAAAGTGTTCATATTTTGTAATAGCGAAACGCGATGTCGACATTAAGAAATGTCCCTACTCTGTACATAAATTGTAGAGTATATTTCTAAATATTTGTATGTATTTACTTAAATGTAAGATCGTACCTATTTATAGGCCTACTTAAGTTTGTCTATATATCGTATTAGCGTTGCGACCATAAAACCAAATCGTTAAAAATATCGATATGTTACAATTCGATAATTTTATCGTAAATGACATCTGAATTTGGCGATCGATAAATTTGTCGGCACGGTTAAATCTAAGTGAAGTATAAAATCTCGAAGATTTACGATAAAATCGACAAAATTAGACGATAAGATGACATTTAGAAGCTATCGAATGTTTTATCGAACTCTATAGACGATGAAATATTAATATTTTAAATACGATATTGTATCGATGTTAACGGTTACGTGTTAGCACCGCTGTAATCTCAACATTGAGGTACCTAGTAACAGTGCGATTGTTACATAACTTAATTGTATGTCTATAATTCTTAAAGTAAACTTCCACGGGTCATATTAGCAGCTACAAACACGAACCGACGGTATACTATGTCAACTGCAGATAGACCCAAGGAAGTGTCTCCAAATGATTGATTAGAAATAACTAAGAGATCTCTGTAAATATTATTAGGTTAGATTTATTCTCTAAAGTTAGTGATGGTAAATGAGAAGTGTCTTATGGTACATAATGCTTAATTCGTATTTTTATAAAGACTATAAGTGTTTGAGATTTATAGAGAGTTTGTGCCTCTGCAATGTTAAATTGTCGCCGTCTTTATAGTGGAAACCACAGATTTTTATTTTTTACCACAAATTTTTAAATACATTGTCCCACACTAGGATTTTCTCCTGTATCGTGGGTACGTTTACAAACAGAAATTATCACATACACAAACACCCAGGACCGGAAGAACTGTCTGTATGATCATACAAATATTTCTTCTGTGCGTGAATCGAAACCGCCGCACATGGCATAGAAGCTGGTAGCTCAGCCACTACGCCAAACGTGTCGTCTCACGTTTTTTTTATTAGGATAAAAATATCCCAATAAAAAAAAAACGTAACGTGTAAAAACACAACACGATCTACTCCCAAACTAACCAGAGCTTGTACCTATGGGTATAATACTTATATATTTTTTTTAAATATATATTGACATTATAAATAACAATAAAAACTGACATAGAACAAACCATACATTAGAACTTTACAATTAATGTAAAACAGATAAAATACGGCTTTCTCCCTCCAAGCTTTTCATTAAACAGGAATAATTATAATTGACTCTTGACTGCCTGACTGATGACTCTTTTTGGACAACTTGTGATGCTATTAACTCAATATTTTAGTACTGAGTGCTACTAAAAGAAAAAAAACACGTATTTTGTTATTTTCAATAATTATAAAGATCTTAATATTACACTTTGGAACGTCCTAAAAATTCTTCCTGTATATATACTTCTATGTAGACGGCGACTTGTAAAGGAACGTATAGTTTGAGTGTTGATGCTTATGAATTATGATAATTTATATAAAACCGTTCTTATTCCACTATATTTGATGGTGCTACAGCGAATCAGACTTACCGAAATAATATATAAACATATTTTTATATATTATTACTATATATAATTATTTCGATGTTTTTACGGCGGGTCTATGGGTAGGATTGTTTAAGAGTTTTGTGACCACTGAAGACAGATATGGCTTATCATAATAGCATGTAATTCTCGTATGGAATCGAATAGCTCCAAGCGTTTAAAATAAGTAATTTATATTTGCAATTTTCGCGTAAAATTACTTTATTAATTACTTACAGTTTCATATAGAACCATGGGCCTGCCAATAATATGCTTTAAATCGGAATAATGCAATAATTTTAAATAAATAGATGCATAATAATTGTCGTCCATAGATATAATCACTGCCACAGCTTGGTACAAAATAAATGGTGCTGGAATGTCGCAAAATAAACCTCAGTATAAATATATCGATTACTGTCGAAAATATGTTATAATTATTGGTGTAAACAATAGCTATGTTGGCGTGTTACCCATAACAATAAAGAATTTATTTTCTACAAATAAATTGACGATGGGAGCCACAGAGTCGTAAGTAAATGGAGTTACAAAAGGGGAACTACGCATAATAGATTATGTAATAATATACACACATAAAAACTCAAATTAAAGATTAATACATTATGTAATTTAATACATTATATCGGAACTCCATTTGCATACTAATCTGTAATGTTATAGTACCGTTGTAAGTATATTATTCATTTCCTATATTAAATAACGATTAAACAGCGAAATCTTCACTCCAAAACGCTAGAATGATTGCAAAGCATAACTGAATCTTTGGTTTAAGGTGTGAAATTGATATTTTTATATGTGATTGAAGTATTTATTATAATGAATTATATCTGTTCTGTATAATGTTATAGAAAGTATTTTCTTCTAAAATCTAACCGTATGAAAGCCAGATATGTATTTATTTAAGGCCCCTGTATACTTAACCTGGCTGGACACGCGTCCAAGAGGATCCAGAATGGGCAATGTACAGGAACCTTCATATTTACATGTTTTATTTTGACGACTGTATGCCTCATTTAAATGCTACTTGACCATAACATGAAATTCTTTCAATATTTGCGTCTCCAGTATACAAATATTAAAATAATCCAATATACAAACATTTTACTAAATATATTCCTAAAAGGACATGATTGTATTCATTTCTTATTTATCTTTCGGTATAACATACTTTGGTAGTTGTGATAATTTACATAAGTTTGAATGAGAAGTACATAAATATTTGTAAATATAACCAAAGAAATTTATGTAATGTAATGTGTGATCCTGGAACGCATCTTGTATTCTTAGCTTGTTCTGATGAAGTAAATTAGTAAAGTTTACGCATTGTGTTGCTAGTGGAAAAAAAGTTGAATGAAAATGGCAATGTCTAAAATGTAGCCTTTATTTTTATTCCAAGACTGTGAATTATAAATATTATTATATCAAAATTAGTTACTAAAAGCTAGTTGAATACTTCATTTTTCTTATTATTACCGAAAAAAAAGATATAAATAAAAGTATCTTATGAAATATGTATGTTTTATTTTCATATTATCTTTTAACTTGATCAACAATATTACAAAAGTGTGTGCTGCATGAATTATTCCCAGTAGTCCTCTCTAGCACTGTCCTCCATGATGAAAACTCAGTTGTCACCCGGGTGACAAATTTTCCCTGTTACTGTTTAATTCCGACAGAGGCTTTACCCAGGGTGCGCCATGCACACGGGCGCAGCGGTCCTAGAGCTGCGCCGAGCGCCACTCGCCGGTTGGCCGCAGAATTCCAATACAGTCAACAGCACAATCATGACATCATCCAAAACTATCAAATTTCTTCAATCGATTTTCAACTCAATGTCCAAACTATAGAGTTTATTATCCATTGTGAAAATTTTTTATTTTTTTTATTGTGCTGTTATATGTAGGTACTATGCGTTTCAAATATGAATAGGACTGACCTCCAGCCATCTTGTGACGTCATAGCTGTCAAATCAAACCAGATAGGTAGGGTGAGCAAAACATATATTTTTGAAATTATATTTTATAGGTATTTAAAGCAACATATAGATTAATAGAGCAGTGATAGCCTAGTGGTATGACCATTGGACTGCCAAGTCGAAGGTCTCGAGTTCGAACCCAAGGCACGCACATCTGACTTTTCGAATTTATGTGCGTATTAATAATTAATTATCACTGGCTTAAACGGTGAAGGAAAACATCGTGAGGAAACCTGCATACCTTAGAGATTTTTCTCGACGGTTTGTAAAGTCTGCCAACCCGCACTAGGCCAGCGTGGTGGACTACAGCCTAATCCCTCTCAATATGAGAGCAGTGGAACAGTGTATGGGTTGATGATGAAGGTATTTAAAATATTCCACCAACTGTTATTTAGAAGTAAATTAGTTATATTAATACCTGTTTTTTTAATAAAACTAAAGTTATCGTCGTCTTGAAATATTTCCCTTTTTTGGTATTTATTTTCAATTCATTTGACGTGGTTTATTTATTTTTGCCAATCATTACTGGTATTTAAATCAAAAGTTTCCAGTGTTACATTCTCAATTTGGCTTTCTAATTGTTTAACAATAATATCAGCCACCCTACGCTAATCAAGTGCCAGATATATTCAATTAGATTTAACCCTCTGTAGCGTCTGTAGCATCAGTTTGTAACATATCTGTTACAAACTGATTCTCTGCCTACCAAAATTCAAATATTTTTTCAAACCAATTTTGTGTTAATGTAACACATCTGTAACCAACCGACGTATCGAGTTAGTTAAACATAAAAAATGTAGATGGCGTTTATGCCGCGTAACGGCCGTTGTTTGTCGACTGATCAGGTATAACTACCTACGTGGTTTTGAAAAATCATAAAAAAATAGATAATCGTGGTAAATACTGTGTGTTTTTGGAAAATATACAAGGTAAGTACATGCACTTTGTGATATAATGTGGGTTTTTATGTTATTGAATACCTTCAATGAGTTTGACTTTCTGTCGTGTTTGTACCAGAAATGTCACATTGCCTAACGTGGGTAAGTTTTTCTTTGTGAAGAGGCTGATAAACTTATTCATTCGTTTTTCTTTTTAGAATGACTTCTCGACCTATTCGGGATGAGGATATAGCCGAGGTGTTGAATGTTTACGAAGACAGTGAAGATGGCATGGAAGATGACGATGATAGTGTTGCAGGTCCAGATTATCAAGGTGAGAATGAGATGGCGCAAGTGCAGTTTTCTAGCGATGAAGATACTGAAGTGAATATTCATGAGATCATTCATAGTTTAGAAACCAGTGAACCTGTACCGTCATCTTCTACGGCAGTGCCAACTGGATCGCAACCAACCCAATCAGCGGGACGTTCTGGAAAGTCACAAAAACTCAACCTGCGATGGAAGAAGAAAAATCTGCATTTGAATGAGCAACAGTTGCGTTTTCTAGGAAATGAAAACTTACCAACAGATATTTTAGAGCTTGACACGCCGATCCAGATTTTCTTGTTTTTGTTTTCCAAGAATTTGATTGATTTTGTTGCAACACAAACTAATTTATATATAGTGCAAAAGGATCCCAATAATAGTTTTCGGGTTTCCACAACAGACATTCAGCAATTTATTGGTATAGTGTATATCATGTCTTTGATTCATCTTCCTCGAGTTACCAGTCATTGGAATGGCACCATTGGAACTCCTATAGTTCAAGAGATAATGCCCGTAAAAATGTTTGAAAAGATTCGTCAATTTATACATTTCAATGATAATTCCCAAAACTTGCCCCGCGAACATCCGGAATTTGACAGACTGTTCAAACTTCGACCACTTGTTCAAAAATTGAACCAAACCTTTTCCAAAGTTCCTTTAGAACAATATCTTTGCGTTGATGAACAAATATGCTCTACGAAAGCAAGAAATAATTTGAAAAGGTATAATCCGAAAAAGCCTCACAAATGGGGCTATAAGATTTACGTTCTTAGTGGAGTCTCTGGATTTGCGTACAAAATAGAACCTGAAACTGGCTCAGAAAATGTAATACTGCCCAACGAATCTGATCTAGGTGCATCCTCAAATGTTGTCGTGCGTTTATCACGAGAAATACCCCACAACGAAAATTATAGATTGTATTTTGACAATTATTTTACATCTTTACCACTGCTGGAATATTTGTCAAAAAATGGTATACTAAGTCTTGGTACTATACGTCGAAACAGGATTCCAGATTACAAATTACCCTCAGATAAAGAAATGTCTAAGAAAGACAGAGGCTATTCCGTTGAGTATGTGGCTGACGTCAATGGTGTGGATGTAGCAACCGTAGCCTGGAAAGACAACAAAGTGGTAAATTTGGCATCAAGTTTTGTAGAAGAAATTCCAAAAGCCCAGGTGAGGAGATATGACAAGAAGACCAAGCAGTACATATCAATTGACCGTCCTAATATTGTTGGAGAATACAATCGCCACATGGGTGGCGTGGATCTAATCGATAGTATCATGGGACGCTACAAAATACAGCTTCACAGCAAAAGGTGGCAGGTTCGCATGTTTTACCATTTATTGGATTTGAGCATGGCAAATGCATGGCTTCTTTACAAAAGAATTCATAAAGTAAAGGGGTTGCATGATAAACATTTGAACTCGGCAGAATTTCGACTAGAAGTTGCAACAACCTTATGTAAGCTTGGTGTACCATCGAATATGAAGAACCGTCGATCTATCGAAAACGAAATTCAAGCAAAACGACACAAAGGTCCAGCTCAACATGTTCCTCCAGTGGCAATCAGGCAAGATCAGACAGGACACTGGCCCGTTTGGACAGAAAAGAGGATACGCTGTAAATATCCTAAATGCTCTGGAGTATCACAGACAATGTGCGAGAAATGTGGCGTTGCTCTTTGTTACAATAAACACAACAATTGTTTTAGACTATTTCACCTAAGTTAAGTTATCCTTTTGATACAGTGTGACATTTCTGTCACACTCCCTTTAATTTTGTTTTTTAACCTTAATTAAAAAAAATAAAAAATTTCCAGAAACACGTGTATTTTTATTACTTTTGATTAACATTTTTCACTACTTATTTTTAAAATTTGATATTTTGCGCTACAGAGGGTTAAAACATAATTGTAGGGTGGCAGCTTCAAAACTTGAAAGCCGTTAGAGTTTAAAATATTGTCTTTAACATAGTTTTTGCAGTTCGTTCATTTTTATTGTTCTCGCAGAGTTCCGGATTTGGTATTGCTGCTTATAAAAATATTATAAAGTTTTTTAATTTCAAAAGAAGAAAATTAATTTTCTTTGCAAGCTGTACTTTTTTGACAGATCGCGGTCATTCGAGGTCATTGACGTTCCTATTCTTATTTGAAACGCATATCTGTTTCTTTGTTCAAGCTAATGCTTGAACAAAAAAACAGATAAACAACAATTCGTCCTGATTTTGATAAAAAATTAGAAATACCAAAAAAATATATAGAATTACTTAATTAGGTTAACACTTGGGACATCTGTTGCTGTTTTAAGTTTTAAAACCTTTCAATCCTTTTATTTAAATTTTTAACGCAGACGCGAGTCAAAAGCGGTTGTTGTAGTCACCGTCCAGTCCATAGACTAATATTGTATATTAGTCCAGTCCAGTAGATAAGTTTGTCCCACTATATAATTTGGCAACTCAAACTAGGCTGAAAGGACTCGTGTTTAATGTTACAGAAGCAGAACGCCTTAAAAAAAAATTATAAAAAAAATTGAAAAGCGCGTTTAGTTGGTTGTTCTGGTCTGGGATTGTGCTGGATTTTTCCTTTTTATTGTGAATTAGCCTCGATTTATCGTGAAAACTACAATATACACATTTCAAAATGTAAGTACATTACGCAAACACTTGAGTTATACTGCTCGAAAACAGTTATTCTCACGAAAACTTTACTTTCAGGGCGTCAACAACGAAGCCACGCTCAGAGATGACTTTGGAGGAATTATCCAAAATTGAGGAGGAAGAATTCAGTACCGGCCCTCTTTCAGTACTAACGCAGTCAGTAAAGAATAATACACAAGTGTTGATCAACTGCCGAAACAACAAAAAGTTGTTGGGTCGAGTCAAGGCTTTCGACCGGCACTGTAACATGGTGCTTGAAAACGTCAAGGAAATGTGGACTGAAGTGCCTAGACTAGGCAAAGGCAAGAAGGTAAAGTCCATAATGTTTTTTTAACACATTGGTAGGGCCATTTAAGAAGCTTTCCCTTCGGAATATACAGCATCAAAACATTTACAGGTTATCAATTTTATTCATCAATCGAACATTACAAAACTATTGCTTTTTTCTTGTAAGTCAACAAAGGCCACCTCGTATAAGGGAGTCTTTATGCCGTATTTTTATCAGAAGAGTTTCCTTTCTTACTTTTAAAAAACATTGCCCCCATATTAGGATTTTCTCTTGTATCGTGGGTGTGTTTACAATATACACAAACACCCAGACCTGGAACAACTACCTGTAGGTCTTGTATGATCTATATTTGTTCTTTGTAGGGATTGAACCCACAACCCATGCACAGAAGTCATACAATCAAATATGTCATCTAAATTAAACATAAAAAGTAACTTATTTATACATTTAATTATGTCCCTCCATTCAACATTTATTTACATATGCATAAATCCTTTTGCGGAGTGAAACTATGGGACCAAAGTTATATAATTGTTAACTAAACAAATTTTTCAAGACCTAGTGTTCACATCCACATCACATCTTTATATGTATATTGTGTCTTAAGTATGTATGCTTATTGCTTATAACTAAACTCCCCAAAATTCATGAGTCGCCTTCATCATCGTCATCATCAACCCACTGCTAAATCTCAGTTCCTCTCAGCTGAAAGTGACTAGGCTATAGTCCACCAAACTGTACTAGTCCAGGTTGGCAGACTTCACACATTGTCAAGAAAAATCTGTGAGACATGCAGCTCTCTTCACAATGTTTTTCACCCAGTAGGTGGGGCACCAATCAGGTTGCAGGATAAAGTCTGCCGGGCTCGCTAGTAATATTACATGCTAGTACTATTTTGAGACAGACAGCACCTAGGACATCTGAGGCCATGAGAGCCTAACTACTTAAATAATAGTTTTCAGTAGTAAGGAAAAAACAGAAGCGCTGATTTAAAATAATTGTAACTTTCGAAAATAAATATAATTTATTCATTTATGAAAAATAATTGAACCAATTTTAAGGCCACTGTGTTATGACTTACTGTTTAGAGCAGTTTTTTCAATTAAAATCAGTTAGAACACTGGCTCTCATGGCCTCATTTCTACACAGCAGCATCTAGTCCCAAAATGAGCAGAGCTTTACTATAAATAGACACTAGATTACTAAGTAATACATAAATACGTTTTTTGTAAAAACATACATACTTATAATACATAAGAAACACCAAGACAAACATGTAGTTCATCACAAATATTGTAGGAATCAAATAGAATAATGAAACTGTGTATAAGAATCCTAAATTTCTAATACAGTTTTTATTTCCAGGGCAAGGCAGTGAACAAGGATAGGTTTATCTCAAAAATGTTCCTTCGTGGAGACTCAGTGATTTTAGTCCTAAGAAATCCTCTGGCTACTGCAGCTGGCAAGTAATCCATCAGCATACAGGAAATGAATGTCTAAAATAAACTGTCAAGTGTTCTCCAAAAACCTTAGTCCTAAGTGGTATGGATTCAATTCATCTCTTTTTTATTTTGGTGTATTGAATTATTAAATAAATAACAGTAAGATTCCCTGTGGACTTTATTTTTACAATCCTGTTTGCATTTTATTTAACAGGGATTACGTAAGCATTAGATGGATATGTAAGGACCAAGACATTGGGTTGTGGAGATCTCAAGAACATCACTGTGTGTAAAATACCTATGTAATAGGGATTATGTAAGGATTAGATGGATATGTAAGGACGGGTTATTCCCAGTTGTCCCCACCGTCTTCGTCACCACTGGTGGCAACTGGGAACAAAAAGAGTGGCCATTCCCATTTGTCACCACTGGTGACAAATGGGAATTTTTTTCCCATTTGTCACCAGTGGTGACGAAGACGGTGGTGACAACTGGGAATAACTCGTAAGGACCAAGTCATTGGGTTGTGGAGATCTCAAGAACGTCACTGTGTGTAAAATACCATGTTAGCTGACTGCCGTGCTAGAGATTCTGGTTTTGTTCCAAGTTGAGCAGTTATTGCTTGAAGTTCGCCCTTCATTACATGCGATCTAAAGACCGGTGACCTGTGGATGTACTAGTACACCTCTGCCTAATCCTATGGGGAAACCATGGTTATAAGGAACTATTCTATTTTTTTTTTTAAACATTGCCCCTCACTAGGATTTTCTCCTGTATTGTCGTTTATAAACACAAATTATCACATAAGTACACAAACACCCAGACCCGGAACAACTACCTGTAGGTTATACAAATATTTGTTCCGTGCGGGGATCGAACCCTCAACCCGTGTCCCAGAAGCCGATTGCTCAGCCGCTGCGCCAAACGTGTCGTCAGAAATTCGATCTGGATCCCGGTCACAGAACAAAGAATGGCGGCCCCAATAGAAAATATCAGCTAGGAGCTGTTTCCGAAATGTTGGTCCATCCGTATACCTACTATTTTATAATAATAACGGTAGGTACGCGTGGTCATGTTGGGTTTTTCACTTGTTTCTAGACCTAAAACCTAATTTCTAACCTAAAATCTAATAATTTGTAGTAAATTAGGCAACGTTTTTATATTAAATTCCTGCATCTGAATACCTATTCACCGGTCAAGGTAAAAGAAAAAGAACGTGGTTTTAGACATCGAGTACTTGAGTACACAAATACATTAATTTTATTACATCTCATAGATGGCGTTGTTATCAATATTTAACAGCTACTGTCCGTTCAATAGCCTTTGATAATAACCTCGACGTTCGCGCCAGAACCGCATTCATAACAAGACATTGTTTACGCACTGTCGTTTATTCAATTCTAGTGATCACACGCGCTTATCGTCTATTATTACGAGTGTAAAAACTAAAGAAAAAAGTGTATTTGTGCGACATGTTAGCCTGAACTTTGAAGTTTGCAAGTGTGACTATCTCAGATTTTTTTTCCGGCTAATTTTGTTTTTTTTTCACCCATTTAAAATGTGCACCGGTATTTTGTGTTAATTCCGCATTTGAAGTCAAGGAATTTTGTCATCGTCTTCTGAGGTAAGTGTTTTTTATTACAATATTTTTTCACGTTTTTGTAGAGAGTTGTCTTGGGAAAAATGTTTTTTGCAAACGTTTTTCACGTCGATGTGTTTTTATTCTAAGTTACCGCCAAGAATGTAATATAGGTATTATGTTTACCGACTTGGATGAATAATTTTGTAAAACATTTATGTTAATCTGTACTTAAAATGTGTTTTTTTTTTTACACCTGTGTAGGTATTGGTCAAAATGTTGTGAGCACGAAAGAAAGTGAAATGTAAGCAAGAAATTAATGTTTAGGCATGTACTGTGTAGGCTATTACCACACGTAGACCTAGAGCTGTTTTTAATTGTTTTGCTAATAATGCTGCATTATATGTAGGTGTACCTACTTCTTAAGATTTGATTTTCGAAATTAAACTGGACTTACGTGGTAGGTACCTACATAGGTATTTTAACATGCAAAGAGGGTAGTTTCAAACAGGAATGCAATGGTGTTATCCCAAAGTTCTTAAATCATTCTTTACTAACTGCAATCTGCCGACCCTCCAGGCTCCAACCTATTTATTATACTTATACCTAGTTAAGTTTAGATATCCCAGAATAGCGGAACTTAACGCAGGGTCCGTGTTTGTACCAGACCTTAGTCTTGGCCTGTTATGGTTGTTGCGAATGTCATGAATCCCATGGCTAATAGAGCAAGGGAAGGCAAGAGCAGTTTTTATTCAGTACTAGTCTTGACTTACTCTGCCGTCTCCCCAGGTGGCAGACAGTCCATAGGAAGTTGGGACATGAAAACGGCCAAGAATGATCCGGATCTCTACCACAGATTAATTAATAACCTCTCCCTGTGTTAGATTCTTTTACTTATCTAGTTACCTACTTAGTTTCATACACTTAGTTAACAGATAAAATGATTGATAGCTTAAATTAAAATATGTGTACCTGGGTGTAATAATAAGTAGGTGTTATGTATGATACTTAAACGTTTAACAGTATTTATGATATAATTGTCAATGGTAATATACTAGTTATAGGTAAGTAGGTACCTAGTCTATAACATTTCATGCAATGCGTGGTTAAGTTGCTTGCCTCTAATAGCGAAGGTCGAGTTATCGAAGAGTAACTTGTTATAGCTACTTGTAACTCTGTAACGCAACGCTCTCATACATACACTCATACTTTTTTTTACCAAGAAGGTGGCAAACGAGCATACGGTCCACCTGATGGTAAACGCTTGTGTGTTGCCGACCCGGTAAAGTGAAAGAGGAATAGTTGGGTTGGCAGCAGAGGCGTGTAGCGCCCGTGTGCAATAATTATGTATAGGGTACATAATTATTGCACACGGGCGTAAACTACACTCACTACACGGGCCATATAGTAAGCGCGCGGTCAAAATGGAATGGGTACAAATTAGAGCACATTACCACAAACTGTCAATTTCCCCAATGGATAATTATTATCTGATTGTTGCCTCTCCGTTTCTCTTAAATCCATCCGAAGGTTGTCTGTAAGAGATCGCTTTTAGCGATAAGGCCGCCCATTGTACCATTCTATCATTTATAAAAATGTACTTGGCATTTGTCTATGGTGTACAATAAAGAATATTCTTCTTCTTTTTCTTCTTCTATTATACAGAAATTTGTCAATTTTGATGTCATGATGATGATATGTAGTTGACTGTAATAGAATTCCGCGATCCCGTAGCTCTTGCCCTTAGGTAAAGACGCCTCTGGTTGGCAGTATAAGGGTCAAAATCCCCCCAAACGCCACGTTTCCTCCAGGAGCACTGGCAACCTTGCTAACCGTATGGAACAAAACACAATCATCTCAAGCAGTGTTATTCCACTTGGATTTTTTGCAAGGCGGAGGTACTTCTCCAGTCGGGCAGCTCTCTCATTGTAGTTCTACCATGGTGGTGTTCCCCACATCCTTGTATACCTACCACTTTTACTTCGTCCATTTATGTATTGCTTTATTGTTGCAAAGGCCTCACTATAAATGTACCCAAGCCAATGTTTTCAAATACCCAAAATAATTTTCAAATGAGATACCATCACGCCTGTATTCCCCGAAGGATTAGGCAGAGGTGTAGGTAAGTAGGTCCTGCGTAATAGGGGCAAAACTATTGCCATCAACCAGGCACAGATCAGATTCCGATTGCTATAAAAGTTTCTCGTCGGTTCTCCTTATGACCCACTTTTTGGAATAGAGCAACTAGTTTTTGGCTTTTCTTTTTTTTTGACTTTTCAAAGGTGCAATTTTAAAAGTCTATTTGAAATAAAATATTTGACTTTGAGCTGCTACTGAGAATTTCATAGAAATACCCAATAACACTTTTGTCGACCTGGGAATCGAACCCAAGACCGTCTAGCGTATAACACTAATGAGGCATCCTGTAGATTCAAGGTGGACCATGTTTTAATGTCATTTAAACAGTAGCTGCTCTACGACAGTTAACAAAAACAAAGGTCACATTATGCAGCAAATCATCATAGATCGTAATTTCGTCATGGTCGCCTGAGCATGCACAAAACATAGGTGTGTTTGTTTGTTTCAAATTAGTTACACAATGAATTTTTAGTGCTTACCTATTTAAACTTATTCTTACTTACTTAGACTTATTAAATATTTTTTTCAATTTATTTATAATTGATTGATTACTCCCTAAACCGCCCGCTACCCGTTTTTTTACGACTCTCGTCCATCCTATGGTTGAAATAACAATATCATAACATCTCTCTACTCGAAATCATCTAAATACTTAAATTTTTGATTGTACTACCTACATAGTAAGTCAAGACTTACTTTCAATTATGGATTTGGATGTGGTGCCTCCTAGGATCCTAGGATGCCTAGGTTGTCTCTATTGACGCAGCAGCTCAAGATCGGCTCTAGACTTCAGGATGTAAGAGTAAAGTCTTTGGTATTGGATCACAATGAAAGTCTTGTAAATAACGTTTCTTGGTCAGTAAATAAATTTTCTAAAACTATTTTCATGCCAAAAGATCCCAAGCTGTATTTTTCCAATCTCCCATAACGAGCAGAAGCCCACGTTTTCGCATCTATGGTAACGTTCAATTGTTTAATTGTAACCGGAAAAAACTAGATTGAACTGCAATTAACCGCTTCGAACCGGTAAAGAGCTTAATTGCTGCAATGTTCATCGATTGTTACTTTATCAATGATGTTCATTGCGAATCATGTTTTATCGGTCTTGCTGTTTGAAAAACATCAGAATTTCGTCATCATTAACCTAACCGTTCACTATTTTGGGGTTGATTAGACCAAAAAGGCAGCATTTTTAAGCATAATGTGGATATAAGGGAAGAGGGAGATCAAAGAAAAGATGGATGGACTGTGTGCGAGATGATATGGATACAAAGGAAGTGAATGATGAGATGACGGCTAAAAGAGATTTAAGGAAGCAAAACACATAGGTACTGCGCCGACCACAAGTAATTTGGGATGAGATGGATGGATATAAAAAAAGCGGAACACCAAAGAAAAGATTGATGAATTGTGTGGAATACGATATAGTACGAAAGAATCTAGGTGATGAGATGGCTTGTAAGTAGAGACGTATGGAAAAAAGACGTATGTATGATAAGGCCAGAAGAATGATGATGATGATGAATTTGGGGCTATTTACCAGTCCAACCATAATTGTTGTCACGGATATAATTTATAAAGTGTATATTATAATATTCTCGTCATATACCAGCGACCATCCGACTTAATCTATCGACCATGACTCCATCGTGAGAAAACATGAAGGGTTTTGGCAGTTCTGGGGGCTGTCTAAACGACAAATAATTAATGACGTTCAAAAGGTCCTATCTAAATGATAATAGATTTTCATTTTAAAATATCACATTAGGAAATTATGTAGCCAGAACTATTTTTGAAAAGTATCAGGAACTGTAGAACTCGGGTGTTTTAACAAGAAAACCACATTTGTTTATAATCTACTGGATAATGATCTGCTACGGGAAGTTGGCAGATCATTTTGTCAATTATTTTTTTCATATAAAAACCTCAGAACTATTAAAAGTATCAGGAACTGTAGAACTATGGTGCATGCGAAAAGAACTCACATTTATTTTTGATCTGCTGGACAATGATCTGCTAAGTTCGCTCACACATCTAAGTAGGTACTTAATTGGTAGTAAAGATAGGTATTGGTAAAAATTAAATTCAATCCACATTTTAAATCTTTCACTATTACTCATCCCACCTAATAAGTTTCAATTTCATTTTCTACACGTGTTTATTAAAAAAGAATATTCAGATTCCCATTAGAACACTAAGTCATTGGGAATACCTGAATAAAAAGCTCAATGGGAAAATACTCATTAGGTATAATATTCAGAGAAATTTGAAAATAAAAAACAGTCATCCACGCTACGTTTTTATATAGGCTATCATACACTATTTTTAACTTTATTAAAATCGGAAAACCCGAAAACGCATTGCTGCGGCACGGGAAATCACGCGAATGCGTTGTCAACATTTGAAAATAATCCAAGTAATCGATGAAGAACTTTCGGAGATTAAAAATTTTTAACTATCGTACATTTACATAGGTACAAAGGCCAGCACATCAAGCTACGTTATCACTGCGCTTGGCTGATTAGGGTTACTGATAGATAAGTGATGATCGTAATATGATACCTATTGATTTTTCTGGTTTTAATTAGATTTGTTTGGTTGGGTTTCATTTGCAAGCCTCATTAGCTTATTCAAAGGCCACTATGTCATCTCACATCTTACAGAAATCGGGTCGTGTTCCATTACACTGGCTAGATTATTTTAGGATTAATACTTAGATCTGATCGAGATGATTTCTTTTACTCTTAGAGCTGGAAATCAAAAATCTTCCAAGAGGTTCTTTAAAATAGGTACCTGTCAAGAAAGGATATGGGTAAATTCTCATGGGTTTTGAAATAACTACTTGAACGCGGGTAACATCACCACAGCTACTCAATAACCTTTGTTATAACTATGTTGATTGCCCAATAAAATCTTTGTTTAATAAAAATTAATGACAATTCATTAACGTGCTAAAAAAAGTACCTTAAGTAGGTACTTTTGTTCTATTGTACCTAGGGGTCGAATGTAATCGCTCCAAATTAATAAATTGAAAGTATTCGTTTAGACTCACTATAATTACATCAGTTAAAAAACATTAAATGTAAAAATGTACAAGTAAATTACCTAATATATGTATAGGTACCTATATAAATACTCAACTCGACGAATAGAATCTTATTCACTGGTGACTTGTAGAAATTATCAAGAAATATAGATACAAACATATAGGTAAGCAAAACGTGTTTGTTTCCTATTTTAGAAAAATATATACTTTCGCGAGAATCTGCGACCATCATTCTTCAATCCAGACGCTCAGACGCTCAACCTCAGCGTCATTTAATCTGAGAAATCGGACTTGATTTCATGTCCTAGACGCTACAGAAGTTTGCCGTGACATATCTATATGAGCTTAATGTTGCCAGTACTCGGTAAAGTACGTATATTATACATTCTTACAATATATTAGCCCTAGGCGCGACTCGTAAAGGTAAAACAAGTGTAATAAGCTGCTTCCGTCAACCATTTAGCACATGATATGATTGACATGTCCAGTTACTTGTGTCTAGGATAAATAGTTATTAATATGTATTGGTTTATGATTTATCAGTCAGTATTTTAATAAAAAACAAACCAAGATAGTTAAACGTCTGCTGAATCAACAGGAATGGAGCCAAACCACAACAAAAAAGAAGGTTTTTTAGGATATTATGTAAGTCGAATAGATGGAGGGACTTTGAGGTTTATTTTTTTTTTTTTATTTTCTTTTCTTTTACGTCGTTATTAGTGAAAATGGTGAACGTCCATAATAATTATCACTACATAGTCAAGGGTTTAAATCTTTGTACATAGTATAAAACAAAGTCGCTTCCCGTTGTCTGTCCGTATGTAGGTATGCTTAGATCTTTAAAAATACGCAACGGATTTTGATGCGGTTTTTTTTAATAGATATAATATGTATAATACAGTATTTTATTAGTATATTGCACCCGTGCGAAGCGCGGGCGGGTTGCTATTAACAAATTGCAGAAACGGAATACATAATTGTTTTTTTTGGGCATTTAAGTAGGTTGCCCAGTAGGTACTGGCCTAAGTGCGTTGTGGAAGTCGCTACATGTAAAATACGGTTGTTGGTGTGTTCAGTCGCATCTAAGTAGTTAGACATAATAAAAACTAAGAAACGGCTTGAATCATGTTTGTTATCAGTATAACACCAGGAGTGCGTTGAAGCATAAATTCAATCAAACACTCAGACCGGAACATTCTGGACTATCAAACCCATAAATCCGCGAAATATTCATACACTCACATAGGGGTATCTAGGTAGATACCCCTTCTGTCTAGGTAGACAGAAACCACAGCACGCCAACTTGCATAGGAACTTCTTTTGCTTCATCTACATTCATTTAAATAGGTGTACCTACATACACACGCACCTCTTGTGAGTACAACGCACTGACCTTTGTGAAGAACCCACCAATGAGGTCGGTGTGTTTTTCTAGATCCCGGCGCTTCCACTGACATTCGCTAATAAATAAAGCAAGCTTCTCAAAACCTTGAACTGGATCCAGACATCTATACCTATCGTTTTACTTTTCCTTACAACGTCCTTCTAAAAGGTTTCCGCGTTCAGACATAGAGTAGTAGGTATCTTTGTGCTAGTAATTATCGCGGTTTTACGCGACATGACGCCTAGTGACGATGTTGGCGACGTTGGCGCCATTACTGCATTAAGAGACACGGCTAGACGATAATGTTCGACGAAATAATCGAGAAAAGAACGTTCTTTTATCTTTCATTAAACGGTCATGGACCCGCCCGTAGGCAATGATATTACGCCATTGCCCGTAGGCTCTTGTTTTATAGAACTATTATTTAATATGTGATAGAGCAGAAAGTAATAGATAAAGACAAAATATAACATACCATCACGCCTGTATTCCCGAAAGGGTTAGGCAGAGCAGAGGTCTACCAATGCCCTCCCATGTAATAGGGGGTTAACCTATTGCCATTAACCAGGTACAAATCGAAACTCCGAGCTGTTAGTGGGAATTTCATAAAAAAACCTGACAATACTGCTTACTAGAGGCTATAGGTTCCAAGTTCGATTCACCTCGGAATACTTAAGACCTTAGAACCTTAGGACCACTAGACAACAAGGGACACAAAGCACTTTTGATGAATCATAAATACCTAATCATAATATTACCTACCTACTAAGTTTCACGGGTTCTAAATTATTAATTGAGTTAGAAGAATTGCTGAATGCGGTCTGGTGGATAAAATAGCAAATATCTATAGAATCCCTTAGTAATTTTGTAAAATGCATGCATATAGGTACTAACAATATGTATTTCACACAAAACCTTCCTCTTGAATCACTATCTATTGCTGAAAACAATATTAAAATCCGTTGCGTACCTAGTTTAAAAGATCAAAGCGTACAGACAGCGGGAGCGACGTGTTTTATAAGTACGTAAAGTATGTAAACATGATTCATCCAAAGCCCCCGTGGAATGATGGCATATTATGATGATATTATCTGATCATCACCACCACCACCACCATCACCACATCAGCCACAAGAGCTCCACTGCTGAACAAAGGGCTCCTCCATAGACTTCCACTAGGATCGATTAATGGCGCCTGCATCCAACAGATCAATCAATTCATAATTCTAATACCTACAATCATTTATGGAAATCTACAATCTAGGAAATCTAATCAAAGGTTCTAAAGGTAATACAGCTATCAAATGCGTACGCGACATGTTTTCATTCCGTTATAATTTAATGTAACTGAGTAAATAATCGCGCAAAGCGGAACTAAACGTTTGGCAGTGGGCCATGTACTGCGTGCACGCAGAATTACTGATTGCACAAATACGTAATTAGAGACTTCTGTTTAGTTTTTGAAATTGCTTATTCGATTAGATTCCGCTTTGGATCTGGGCCTGCATTAATGAATACGTAATTATGACTGTTTCCCAGTAATAGCCTAGTTGTTATAGACAATTGCAGAATGGGAGTTCGATTAGCGGATCCAGTATTTCGGTTTGGGAGAGAATACCTATGAAAGTATACAAGTTTAACTTTTAGATTTGTCAGGGATGGACACATGCATTTTGGGGGCTTGACCCCCTGGATATGTTACTGACTATTGTACACGCAAAACACTTCACCACTGCCAGGGTAGCGTAAATAATGGGTATCAATGAATAAATCCTCCTATAATTGCAAAAAACTGCCTCCATAGGTGTCGACGATTTTCAGCACGCACATTCCCTGGCGACGGACATCCATGAGGATAATTCCAACGCCTAAAAGAAGGTAGATACTAATAACTGGGGTGACTAGGGATATAATACAGGTGAATCAGGACAAACTTTAAAAGTGATTTTCAGCTTTATTATTGTAATTTGTTGGAAAAAGGGACTAATATCCTACTTCAGGGACTAATATTCTTCCTTCCTAATAATATAATAAATGTGAAGTTTGTGAGGATGGATGTATTGATAGATGTTTGTTACTTTTCCACGCTAAAACTACTGAACGGATTTTGATGAAACTTTACAGTATTGTTATTTATAAGTACCTGAGAATAACATGTAGGCTGTAATTTATAAGTTAATTAGCCAAATTACAACGATAATTAAAAGTAACTTTTCAACAGAATTCTAGAGAAAAGAAATCTAGAGAAGAGAATAGAATAATCCAGAGAAGTGTATATTTAGTACAAAAAATATATCTAAATTTTCATAGCCACCGATAGATCTAAATTTATCTTCCAACGCAACGTCGCGGCGTCACCCCTGCTTGTTATGACGGTGCAATTTTGTGAGAAGGTCATTCAACAAGTGTGTCCCCACGTGACGCAAGTCGCGTGTCTATGGTCATTAGGTTTAATATCGGCAAGACTTGTAATAGAATTGGTGGAAGATGGAACAATTGTACCTATTTTCGAGAAAATTATAATGTGAATATTTTTTGGACTGGAGTGTCGACAATGAATATAGTACTTAAATATTTTTTTGCAAATATATGTATGTATACATAAAATACCTACTATTAGCCCACCATGGTCCCCGCCACCACCGTCTCCCGCCTTTTTTCCTTTTTGCTCGACTCGTATGGTCGTATTTTGATGATATATAGCCTATAACCTTCCTCGATAAATGGACCCAACACGCAAAGATTTTTCAATTCGAAATTCTACTAGTTCCTGGATTACCGCGTTCAACGAAACAAACTCTTCTACTTTATAACATTAATATACTTAGATAAATGATAATTATTTATTTTGCAAATAGATCTTTTAATGTCACTTTTACAAGTCAATGTTTTACATGATTTAAGAAACACCCAAACACTAACACTTATGTTTATCACATAAATACTCGTGTCCTGTGGGAATCGAATCCACGAGCCCGTGATTAGGGTCTTCAATCGAGAATCTTTATGATCTCAACAATAATAAAACAGTTTGGATAAAGTTTTTTGATATAGAAGAAAAAAAAATATCCTTCCACGGAAGTTGTGTAAAAAATTGGGTTTATAAGGGTTTTCCTGTACTTTGTAATTATAAATCAACCTGGATATGACGATTGAAGAATTAGGTAAGTATCTACAAGTCCCATGTCACGTAGGCACACGCACATTTAATTGGAAGCTATCAAAAAACAATTAGAAAAGTAAATCAATCAGTCAGATCTAAGTGCACAATTAATTTTATATGACCCACTTTTTAATGATAATCTAAATATTTCAAAATAAATTACTTTAAACTATAATTTTATACACAATATGGGCATGTATGCATGTCATCAGTTGGTATGTCTGTTTGTTACCTTTACTACCTAACTTTTTTTTTATTATTAATCCCGACGTTTCGGACTCTACAGCGTCCATGGTAGACTCATATTAATATCAATACCTACTTAATTTTTTTTAATACATTTAATTAATCATTATCATCCCATATATGCTGTCCTACTGCTGAGCACGGGTCTCCTCACAGAATGAGAAGGATTAGGGTATCTTCCATCACGCTGGCCTAATGAAGGTTGGCAATTTGGCATACTTCACACGCCGTGGAGAAAATATTGAAAACAATTGTTATTACTAGAACATTTGATTAAACTTTGTACAAGGATAACCCGTAGCCCATTTATAAGGAAAGACAATCCATGAGCATTGAATAATTTTTATCGTATACTCAGTTACCCCAAGGGGTAAGTAGAAAAACTATTTCCTTAACCTTTACATTTAGTTAAATAGCAGGTATCTATTGAGTTTAATTAAGTATTAGATGTTTAATTAGTATACATGACACAACATTTGACGTAGCGCAAGTGCATATTATGCATCATTTTGAGAAGTACTCGTATTGCTAAGTGATGATTTTGAGAAGCGCTAATGTTGATGTGATCATTTTGAGAACCGCTCATATTTCCCAAGTAAATAAGTAAAGAAAATCACTATACCAGTGTAGTGATTTTCTTATTTAATTATTTAGATTGGCCTTATTTATTGGACTTTATTAATATTTATTACGTTTGACAGTGACACCTTTACAATAATGTGTCACTGTGTGACACGGGAAATATTTAAATAATAGTCAATATAAAATAAATTTCCGATATAAGATATATTTAATATCAAACCCTGGATAAAGACATTAAATGTTGTTTTTTTGTCTTTACAGGTGAGTAGTAGTTAGAAGTGTTTTAAGTAGAAATAGGTTTTACTTTGTTATTGTTAATAAAAATTTTGTCTTTACAGAAAAACGCAAATATTGTCTTTATTTCACTCATGAGACTGTGATATTATTATATTTATTTTAAGAAAAACTCCTTTTGCTTATTCTGAGAAAGCACGCTACGCTTTGTATAATTTCACTTCACTTTGGTCTTTCATCTGCATAACAGTTTTACACTCCAAAATACCAACATTGAATGACAACGACATCAATCATCATCCATAGAGGTGAATATGGTTGGGACTTTGAGACGTCGACCTTTCGTGCGTTACCCTAACAATGCCATTGGCTCGTGTAATGTGCTTACTTACCTTTGATGAGTTTACCTTTGTGTTCTAAAAAGGTACCTAAGTAAGTAAACTGTTCAATTTAAGCTGCAGAGTTCGTCGCCAGATATTCTGCGTTAAGCAATAATATTCTAACATTATTGTGCTCCAGATTGAAGGACAATGTAGCCAGTGGAAGTCGGCGTATGAGACTTAAAAACTGAGGTTATACAAGTTCCTGGTTGTTCTGGGCGTGATTGACTGTGGCTGCCGCTCACCATCAGGTGGCCCGTTTGCTGGTTGTTCATTTTATGACAATATAAAAATCCAGGACTCTTTAATAACGCAACTGCATATCCATGGCGCGTTAGATATCGTGTCTCGTTCTCTTAGTGTGGTCTACTATTGAAGTATCTGTGTATTTCGGTAGGTTCTTCATCATCATCAGCCTGATGCTATCCACTGTTGGACTAGAGCCTCTTCCACTCGTTTCTGCTCTGGGCTACTCTTGCCCATTTCTTCCACACCACCTTTACAATATCTTCGCACCATCTAGCTGGGGGCCGACTGACACTTCTGCAACCGGTTCTCGGTTGCCATTCGAGGATCTTGCGACTATATTTATTAAGAACCTACCCGGGTTCTTAATAAATATTTTTTTGCAATTTTCCCAAACTCGCAGAATAAAAGTTGCTAAAGTCAAACGTATAATGGTAACTGGCAACCCTGTCTACAAGTAAAAGTCAGAATAACGAACCGGGGTAATGACGCTCTCAACTTTCTACGGATGAATATACATTTCTTACTGAAAAGACTGAAACAATAGTATCATCATTATACAGTACATTATGATCGCTGTGTGATGTCACACTACACTGATACTCACTACACAATAGGTCACAAAAAATTATATTCGAATATGATCTCATAAATATTCTTAGTTCATGCTTTGTTTTCTTATGGCGCAGACACCTAGAATATTCTTAAGATTAAAATTAAATCCTGCAACAAAAACATGATAATTCAATATAGGAAATGTACATATTACGTAACTACTAGGTACCTACCTACAGTTCCCAGATTAATGTAATGTTTTGTTTATTAAGTTTCATCAACCTATAATTTATATATACTGTCCTACTACTGGGCACGGGTCTTAGGCTATAGTCCACCACGCTGCCCCTACTGCGGGTTGGTAGACTTCACACACTGTCGAGAAAATTCTCAGGCATGCAGGTTTCCTCACGATGTTTTGCTTCACCGTTTAAGCGAGTGAGAATTATTAAATGATATTTATTTCTGTAAATAGATCTTTTAAAGACACTTTTACAAGTCAATATAAAACATTTTCTTTTAAAGCTAAATGGCTCCGGCATTTCCTAAATGACGACCTCTGAGAAGAAACGCCGAACCAAACTCAGAGAATCATAGTCTCTTTTAAAGTCCAGACATAAAATAGTAACAAATAGATATGTGTGTTACAATGTAGGGCAGTCTGAAATGGACTTTTGAAGAAAGAGCCATAGCGGCTGAGTAGACCAGTCCCAACCGACGGCACACATGCATCAGTCATTTTGTAGCTCAACCATAATTTAGGAAACTCAATAACCCGTCGCACGACGATACCAGATCAGAGGAACATTTGCGTAGGCCACATAAAAAAGGCTCAAAGCCACCAGACAAAGCTGAGTATGTATATTTAGCCTACAAAGTATGTACTCACATTTACATTTTATTGAGCTAAATATTATTAAATAATAAGAAAAAATATATAATCACAGTAACTATTTCATTAATGTCTGATAATATCAAATTAATATAAATCATTGTTATGTCAGACTTACATGAGAACAATGCAGTTTGATGTGTACTATCAAATTAATCTAGGCTACTAAACAGAAAAAGAAAAAATATAAATAAAGAGATTGCCATTGACAGTAAGAGCTGACCAACCCCGACAGACGGCACCCGTTCACGAGTATGACGTGCGTATCGGCGTCGTTCGACTCAACCATGTTGCAGGGAATAAAATGTTGATATGCACATGATTTCTAAAAGTCGTAGGTGCGAGCCTTGAGCAGTACAGCCGTCTTCTTCTTTCTTCGAGCCTTTTCCTATGTTGGGGTCGGCTTCCTGTATAACCAGATGCGGTTGAATATCAATATTTTACACGAAGCGACTACATACCATTACCCAATTTCTGGGTAATACCGATACCCTGTCGATAATATTTTTTTTTTTTTTTGGGACATTTTACACAACACCATCTAGTCCCAAACTAAGCAGAGCTTGTACTATGGGTACTAGACAATGGATATAATACTTATATACTTTTTTTTTGTAAATATATACTTATAATACATAAGAAACACCCAGACAAACACAAATACTCGCGTTTTATCCACACAAATATTTGTGTCCTGTGGGAATCGAACCCACGACCCCATGATCAGCAGTCCGGTACTCGAACCGGTAGACCACAGAGGTCGTCATATACATAACCAGATAGACTGGTTGGCAGGCTTTTAGGGCCTCTGACTACCACTAACGATTGTCATACGTTTATAGGTAGGGATTTTTTGACGTCATACGGTTTACCACGATGAAATATGTCTACTCTGATCGCAAATAGCGACTTACCAAGGAACTTATAATACACTAGCTTATAAGTATAAGTTTGACAACGACTCAATTGCCATCAAGGAAAAAAAAAAGTATAAGTTTTCTGAAATTTCCTACGCAACTTTCTTAATTTCTCTTTCCGTTAAATCCTTCTACATAGTAGGTATGTCCCGCGACTTTATCTGCGTGAACCTTACCTGGACAAAAATTATGAAGTCGTTAAGTTTTCTGAAATTTTCGAATTTTCTGCAAAACTTCTTAATTTTTCTTATCGTAAAAACCTTCTACAAAGTATTAGAAAATTTAAAAAAAAAGATATAGGTATAAGATATTACAAGCGTTTATGTTTATATGTCTCGCACAAGGTTGCTCTGTAGTCAGCCTTGCCCGACTCGTGATAGTACGCACACGCAGTCGGCGATCTACCGACATTGCTTACAAAAAATGTGTTGCCGATGAGTAATTGGTTATTTCCACTAGTATGTACACAAATATTATAAGTATCTAACTTGATTTGGTCTTCATGTGGCGTAACTTGGATGCTCATTGGTAATGTCTTGCTTTTTTTTTTGTATCATATAGGTACCATCACGCTAGCCGCTTCGTGTAAAATACAGTTATTCAGCCGCATTGGTAAGACTGGGAGCCGACCCCAACATAGATTGGAAAAGGCTGGGACAATGATGACTATTACGCCTGTATTCTCCGAAAGGATTACCCAGAAGTGTACCCAAAGTACACCCACAGTTGTTATGTTTAGGTACAGACTGATGCCGAAATTATTAGATCCCACTTGCCCTCAGTTTTTTTGTTATACTTGGCTTTTGAATGTACAGAGGCCAGCACATCAAGCTGCCCCAATCTGTCAAGTTTCTTTGATAGATTTTCAATAAGGTTCATGTTTAATTGGGAAAGTTTGACAGTTTTGGATAGCTTTACCTGCCTGTCTGCAACATATAATGCATGCCTATTGCCGTTAATTGGGCACAAATCCAAAGTTGAAATTTATAGAAAAATACAATAACAGTGCTCGACCAGGAAATCATATCCAACCTCAAGCGTAGTACTCAATAATGATATACTGATAATATATTTACCTATTAAATTTTTATTGTTGATAAAAATATTAAGGTTGAAGTAAAAGGAAATGAATACTAATAACTACGAGTATAATAAATATAATTATTTGTTACTCTTATGATAATAAAATAGCGTTTGTATGTATAATTTATGATAAAATTTAGCAAGGAGGTAGATTGCATTCCGAGCAAGGACACAAGGTTAGTTACCTTTTTAAAAGATTAAATACTACTAGTACAAGGTCTGCCAAAGAGCGATAGAGTGTAGTATACTCCGAGTTAAAATAACACACCGAAAACTGCGCTCAAAAACTGGCATCGCTGATGTAGGTAGAAAGACCGCTGGAAGTGGGATTGTGCGGGTCATGTATTCCGGATGCACCCGGAGAGATGGGCCAATATCGTATCGGCCAATGAATATAGAATAGAATAATCTTTATTTGCTAGAGACACGGTATTTCACAAGGTGTTCAGTAACATAAATTAGTACAACATATCTCACCGTTAAATAGCTATGCAAATTTTAAGTACCTTATTTAATAGTTATAATAATTATCTAAATTAGTTCAATTTCGCAAGTCAAATTCAATTGAATTTTTTTACATTTTAGAAAATCTGAAACAGTATAAAATCTTTTGTCAAGTAACCATCTCTTAAGTTGAGTTTTAAATTTGGAAAATGAAAGTTTTCTAATAGATTTAGGGAGTGAGTTAAAAATCTGTATCGTCATACAGCTACAATTTTTATTACAAAGTAGATGAAATCTTTGGGAGAGTTAATTTTGTTATGTCACGTGATGGATACCTTTTGTTTTCACTTACTTTTTCAAATAGATCACCGTGCTTTTTAATAAATATTCCTATTTCATAAATGTAAAGGCACGTTAAAGTCAAAATATTTAATCTCTTAAAGAGAGGTCTACACGAATCTGTTGGACTAGCACCGCAGATTGCCCGGATATTTTTTTTTGTGATATGAATGCCATGCCCTACTGACGTCCGTTGAATTGAAAATGGTTGCCAGAAGACGGCCGTCGACGCCGAGGATAGCCCAGAAAACGCTGGCGGGACGATTTGGACGCTTTCCGGACAGACTGGCCTCAGATAGCGTTGATCAGAGATCAGTGGAAGGAGATGGGGGAGACCTTTGCTCAGCAGTGGGATCATATAGGTTAGAAAAAAGGACTTTTGGGACGCGTATGCAGGCTCGGATCTAGAGAGGAGGGGGCACTTGCCCCGGGTGGAGAAGAGAAGGGGTTCCGCCAGTCAGTCTTGCTAACTGTAGTTTTGTACTATGTTACTCTGCAGCCCCGTTTTAAAAATGTAGATCTGAGGCTGCGCGAATGAAAACTAGGACTGGTATCATTTATTATTCTCAACTCCCGGATTTGTTCTATTCGGGTAGGTACAGGCAATAGAACGTAACTATGATTCTTACAGGACTATTAGCTGACCCGGGAAACATTGTTTTGCCATACATATAAATTATTTCTAGCCACCCTTACCACCTAGGTGTATAAAAAATAGCATATGACCTATTCTCAGACCTATCAAATATACCTACACAAAAAAAAAACATAAAAATCGGTCAAGCCGTTTCGGAAGAGTTCGATAACAAATACTGTGACACGAGATCTAATATTATTGGATTTGCTAAATTTTTTTTATTTTTTATTATTATATAGTGGCTTAAGTATCACTGCGACCGCAGACGGTCTATTGTGATCGCCACTTGTTGCATTAGACCTCACCGCTAAACCCTGCGGCTACTATAAACTGCAGGATTTGCTTAGGGTTGAGCTCTTTTATTTCATCTGGGCTTACGATATGTTTCCCTAGATGAACACTGCGCTTGTGTATTAGAGACTCGCATTCTCCCAGGAGATAAAGTGGCGTTTCGTCCGCCTCCTCACAACGCCGGCAGGTTCGCGTGTCGCTCAGCCTTAGGTTGAACATGTGCTTGTATAAGCAGTAGTGTCCTGTTAAGGCTCTCGTTACAATGCGCAAGTTGTTCCTATTTAATGCTAGGACAAGGTTTGTGTGCCGTTTCTTGTAGGCTTTAATTAGAGCTTTGGAGTGCACCATGCCTGGCGATTCCTTCCAGAGCTTCGTAGCAGTTTCATAGCTTGAGTTCGTTATAGCTTTTAGAGCAAGGGCTTTCGGTATTCCACAGAAGGGCTCGGGTCCCTGCTGCGTACAACTAGCCCCCGCTCTAGCGAGTTCATCGGCACGTTCATTGCCAATGATGCCCGCGTGACCTGGAACCCATCTTAAAATCACTCTATTCATCATTCCTAGAGAGTTCAGTTTAGCCATGCAGTCTTCCACCAGTTTCGACGAAATAACGTTCGAATCAAGCGCTAAAAGAGCTTTCTTCTCCATAAGACCCACTTTTTGGAACCGTGCAACTAGTTTGAGTTTTCATAAGTGCTATTTTAATGGTCTAATTGAAATAAAATATTTGACTTTGACTCTGACCTTTTTGAAGAACCTCAACGATAAGTTCATTGTCACGTCCTTTTTCGGCGTCCCATCCCGGAGTTTCCAGTGATATCAGCTACTTGCTTACACTTGATATTGGGCAACTGTTACGAGATTGATCAATCGCGTCGGGTCGAAGCTTTGAACTCCCCAAATCACAAAATATGGCCTTGTTCTTGATTGACTAAAACTTAAAATTGTTCAAAGATTTTATTAATTACCTTAAGAGTATGTAAGGCAAAGTATTAGATATTAAATTATATGTATACGAAATTGATTATTCAAACGTACATAATTTAATGTTGTATATGAATAAATAATTACAAAGGTCAAAGGGAATCGTTACAAGTGAACACAAAGGCTTCAACCGCAGATTATTAAGGGCGAAGTTGGAGAGAGTAAATAACTCTTTACAAAATAAAAGCAGATTCTCATTTAAAAAAATAATCCGACCCTTGTTTTTGGTTAAAGATGATAGGGTTGAGCGTTTTGATGTTTTTATTCATATTCGTCTTAGATCGTTTATGCATGGCCTATATAATTCTAATAGATTTAGAGGTAGGTAAAAAATAAATAGCAAGTTAATTTAACGATCATGATTATTAATTAGATACAAGTAATGTTTTATAATGGTCCTTGCTCAATGCTCATTAAAGGTCCTATCTTTTGTATCGACCAATAATACAGCTCTTTTTAGGAAAAGCATATATGAAATGGCTCCAATAATATATAATAAAATTCCGAAAAACATTAGGGATTTAAAATTAAATATCTTTAAAAAAGCTTTTAAGGAGTTCCTCATTGAAAAATGTTTTTATTCTACAACTGATTTTATAGATTACAAGTCTGATTAGCTTTTTGTATATTTTTGGCATTTTCCATGGTAAGATTTTAAAGTCTGATTAGTCTATTTGTTGTTGTGTTAAATTGGTTATTGGTTTGCGTTATTACTTTGAAATAATTTTGTTAAAATAAGTATTTTTAATTATTACAATTTGTATGCCTATGGGTACAATGTAGCGAACTCGTGTAAGTATAAATGTAACATCTAATGTAAATTTTACCTACATTGACAAATAAATATTTCTATTCTAACATCGGAAGTAATTGCTGTTATTAAATTTTAATTACATAAAAACCTTCCTGAAAAAAATATCTAAACGGTAGTGATAACCGCATTGCAATCCGTTGTCAGCGTAAAGAGGGACAGACAGTAGTTGTGCCCGTTTTGCGAAGTGCTCATTTTAAGAGGTGCCCCAGTGCCCCAAATGCGTAGTCCACATTCTGATCGTGAGCCAGACAGCGGGAAGCGACTTTATTTTATACTATGTATAGAAAAGACTTCTCGAAAACTGCTTTACAACTTTTGATGACATCATCTCCAAGATGTCATTTAGCACATAAAAATAATTATTACCACATTCATTATTTATTAAGCTTTTATCTCCGTGTGTGATGTAAAACAATAGTTTTGACAATAGGTGGTAACATTTACGATGTCTATTGTCATTTTCCTGTGGCCTACGACAGTTGTAAAACTGCTATCAACGGTGCAGGTGGAAATGTCAAGGTAGACGTAGACAATACCTACTTAATATACATATTTGTTTCACATATATTCGCCGTCATCGATATAAGAAATACGCAGTATCTTTTCTATGTCAACGTGACGACCTTAAAGCTAGCATCTTGCAGCTCTACTGCAAGAAACGCTAATATACATTAGACCATTTTGCCCTCAAACATTTTTTACTATCGGGATTTTCAAGTAGGTAACTCAATTTCACATCAGTTTTAAAGAGTTGCTGACGATTCGGACACAATATATTGGGACACAGTGTCCGAATTGACATATTTTAATTTTAATATTTCTTTCACTGATGATTCGGACACCAATAAAAAAAATCTGTTTTGTACAGTCAGATAAAAAACTTCCAACGATACCTTAATTGTAGAAATCCGTCCTCCATCCGTAAAATACAGTTTTATTTTTAACGAAAGATGCCGTTTTTAATAAATAATATTCTAAACCCACATACATAGATACGCGCCTTGGCAGTTGGGTAATAAGTATTTGAAGCGCTAATAGATGCATAGAAAAGACACTCTTTCTATCTCTTTAGTAATTAGTTTTTGTGTAAGATTTTTGTATTTGTCTAAGTATAAAGTTGTAATAATAAGCTGTTTTCCGCGAATGTTCGTGTGGTTTCTAGAAAAACCAAGAAGTTGTCAAATAAATGTTTGATTATGTTTGGTCACTTTCGCATTTATAATATTAGTTAGGATTACGGTTTAATTACTGAAATGGTAGATCTGATTGTATGAGATTTCTATTCAATTTTTCATCAGAGAGACTTTTAATCGTTCCAGTTTTTAGTGTTTAGAAATATTTACCTACATATTTATTTTAGGAGATGGGGAACCAGCATATTCATCATGCATACTTATATAAAAGTCTAAACCACTCTAAAATAGATTTGGTAACGCTTTTTTGTCTGACTGTACTAAATAGCTTCAATAATTTAATGGTATCCGAATTGTCACTAAAAATATATTAAAATTAAAATGTGTCAATTCGGACAATGTGTCCCAATATATTGTGTCCGAATCGTCAGCAACTCGTTTTAAATAGACATATTGTTTTTATTAATCTTATTTTATTTTTTTTCCTTTTCTCTTTCTTAAGAACAATATAGTAACTTTATATTTTCTTTCCTCGTGTGCAATAAGCCGATCAGGCGGGACAGTACTTCCGGCTTTTTACAACGCTTCCGGCAAGCTAAACAAGCATTATTCGTTTTAAACGTGCGTATAACAAGGCAGTATACATTATATTGTGTTGCATTGTAGGTACTGAATATTCGGAAAAAAGAGGACTACGGCCCACAATATGGATTTAAAGGCGGTTTTTCTATAACCGAAGTAATAATCATGGAATTTATATGATCTTATTTCTTGATTTTAGTACCGGTTATTTAAATAATCATAAAACCTTTTTACTGATTCACAGTCCCAGATTTTTTTTTTGGCGATTAGGAAACCTCTAAAATGCTGCCTGCCTGTTGGGGGGCAGGCCGGGGTCTGTGAATCTAAAATATCAAGGGTGGGAACCTCAACACACACAAAATAAAATTGTATATAAAGAAGTCGCAAGGTGCGTGGTCCGGGCTGTATGCGTCACGTCAACAGTTCCACATTTGAGGCTTTCAAATACGCATTCGTTATTTTAGTGGAATGTGTGAACTCGTTATCAAAGTGAAAGAAGAAATTGCTTATATATTTTATTTTAATTACTTAAATATCAGACAAGCCGTTTTATGTTTTAAGCTTGCCTTACGAACAGCATTAATTGATTTTCATATACATATAAGTATAATATGACGGCCAAATTTTTTCATCCAAAAACCAATTCAGTCGATATCTATTTAATAAGGCTATAAACACACATATTTAGTGTCCTATTGGACGTGTAGGCAGGCTTAATAAGGAGCCTCCAAGGATAATGGCAACACGGAATGTCTTATTACTGTTTATGTGTAGATCATCCCTGAAACCATTTAATATATTGATGATTAAATTTCAGGGCTTTGAGGTTCGAATTTTAACATTTTCATTTGACCGGTCTTGAAAGAGCTGCATTTTTAATGTTTTTTTTTATACTAGGTGGCAAACAAGCATACGGCCTACCTAATGGTAAGTCGACACAACGTTTCTTCGTGGTGCAATAAGGAACACAACATAGCTCAAAGCAGTATTATTTCACTTCGATAGAATTCTGGTATTAAAAATTTGGATATGACGTTACCTACGGTTTTGTAAAATATACTGTATAGTGTGTATTTTATGACCTAACAACATTCAAATATGTTAATGGTACTCAATAAATTATTCCTTTAGTTTACTATTATTATTGATGCTAAGTTCCTTTGAATGGACGTTTTTTGAAGAATTTAAGTACCTAATGTTTTTGAATTTTTACTAAAATGTTATTGACCCTTACTCATAATGAAAGTAATGAATTTAAAATTATTTACCTGTCTAACGAGGCACATACATAACGTTAAAGTAATATTTCTTTAATATTAATATTACAATAATTTAACAAAATGAGCGAGATAGAAAAGCTTTGTAGGTTGTCTTGTCAAATTTAATCTCTGACTTCTTAGAAACAAGGAAAATTGCCAAGCAAGGTGCCTTTCTGCGAAAAGCGAAAACATCTACTCCAAGCTAAATACCAGAACCAATTTCATATCGTAACTAAATATTTATTCAGAAATAACTATTTATCAGCAAAAACAGAAGCCATGCCTCAAGCAAAATAAATATAAAAATAAAGCTAAGAGGCAAATCACCTTTTCAATATTTGTTGCCGACAGTCTAATTAGATTGGGCGCAAAATTCCAATGACCACATACTTTGACCTCCTGAAAGATCAGATCAAGTTAGGACAAATCCGTTAGTCTATTAAAAGGGGAACTAATTCCAAATATCTCTATGGTTTTACGAATATAATCGCACAGTGTATATTATAATCGTGCTTAGATGGCTATTGGAAATTTTCGCCCAACATCAAGAGTAAATTCTCCCGCTAATATGTAGGTTTAAAAGCTCCTATCTTTAAGCAAACTTAACAAAAGCCTTGTCCTTGACACATCTATCTAAGGCTTCCATTAGGTCTACAGTCTCTTCGTGACAGGTTTCTGCGGTGTAATGACGTTTTTTCGATACTCTCTTCGCACACTCCCTCAGTGCCAGGAAGAATTTTCGCACGCTGCAGTCCTCTGTAACAATGAAAGACAAATAAGCTAGAATTATAGAAGAATAATGTGTTTCAATGCACGAATTCGCATCATGTTCGTACGTTTCGGATCTTTTGCAGCATGCATAGTCACGGGACCACGTCGGTATTTAATAATATCAATATAACGTTATATATTTTGTTTTTCAGCAGACAGTTCTCGTAGACATGTTTCGCGGGGGACTTTACAAATGTATACTTAAGTAACTACGTACTTCAATTAATTATTTCAAGTCTTTTGCTATTATATCTAGCATATTACAGGCTCCAACTGCACTACGCTGTTTTTTGTAACAGAGTCATCATTATGCAATCTTGAGGATAATATAGAAAATCAATACTTCTGACCGCAGCAGGTCTTACCTACTTTATATGAATTATGTAACTAAGATGACAGGATGACAGATTACATAGGAAATGAGCGAAGGTAGTATGCAATATATAGCAGCAAATACAATATGTTATAGCTACAGGTAATACAACATATTACAGGTATTGCAATTACGTTATTGTTGATGGTGGTCCCTTCCCCCTGTGGAAAGATTTACCTCATGATATAACGAGCTATTGTCTCTTTGGCTATAAAAAATGAATAGGCGATAAGTAACTTTATACGTACACACATCAAAAAATCACGCGATCACTTTGAAATATCGAAATCTTTTTTGTTAAGGTAGTTTATATTATGATTTCTTCTTCTTTTTAGATTCTTTCAAACAGGGTATTTCTATTTAAAGAATACACACAAAAAGATTTTTTTTGATAAAGTTCAATTTAAAAAATTATATCAGCTTATGCTGGTGATCGCAAACTTTTTTGATGTGTGTATGTCTACAAATGTGATGAACTCTATCAAAGGCTTTTGGAGAGTTCATGACAAGAAAACTGTATCGAAATACATATAGACCTAAGTGTTATTCGACGTTAGAAGTAGGCCTCATTTAGCGCCATTTAATGGTAAGCTTAGGGTATTCGAGCTTGTGATTTATTGCGAGGTTATGGACAAATAATAAAATTGTTTTCTATATCAATAGCAATGTCTATAACAGCGAAGCTTTACTTTGGGCACTCGAAAGAAACAGATATCAATATGGAGCGACAGCAGTCATTTGAAATCAAGTGTATATTATTATAATTAAACCTAATCATGTGTTTATTGTTTTATTTTACTTCTTTGTTTAAATAAAGAAACGCTGGTTTTGTTTTGTTTAAGTTAACATAACGAAGAGAAAAGTTTTCCAATTACGTAGATAAAAGTAAAAATGATCAGAAAATTGTTTTAACTTCGGATTCAATATTATTTGGAGACTAAATGAATTGCAAATTCGTTAGAAGTGATCTGACAAATTAATTTTGATGTTAATTTATGGATAGTGTACAGCCAAAGAGAAAGGACTGACTGGGGGTGCTTTGTTTGCAAATTGCAACACTCGCAACCATTGTCTATTCTTCTCATCAGGTGCAAGCCTATTTAATGGAAACCTCCAAGAAGGTTCTTGGGGGTTTACAATTTTGTTCTGAATAGTTCAAACTACGTTAAAAACGTCACATCGCTACTACCGTTGAGCCGGGTTTAGTGTGTTTGATTCCCACCCGAGACAAATTGTTATGTGAGCCACAGATAACTGTTTCGAGTATGGGCGAACTATGTCTCCATTACTTGTGTTTGTAAAATTTCCCATGACGCACGGCTACCTAAGTGCGGGCGTTGTCTTTTATAGAAGAAAACAAAAAAAACTACAAATAAGTACATGAACAAACTCGAATATTTCAAGATGTCTAGCTAATCTAATATAGAAAAAGTACATACAATTAATTTAACAATGAATCACATACTCTCTAAACATATACCCCGCTCTTTGGTCAGCTGGTCTTTTGATTCCTGTAACAGAACCAGAAAAATAAACTTATAGTTGTGTCATCATCATCAACCCATATACTGTCCTATTGAGAGGGATTACTCCACCACGCTGGCCTAGTGCGGATTGGCAGGCATCACGAGTCACACCGTCGAGAAAAATCTCCAAGGTATGCAGGTTTCCTCACGATGTTTTCCTCCACCGTTTAAGCGAGTGAAAATTAATTATTGATACGCACAAGAATTCGACCCGGTAAAGATTGCTGGAAGTCGTTGGATACAGGCGGTCTTGGTGAAAGTCTATGGGGGGGGGGGCTCTGTTCAGCAGCGGACCTCCTGTGACTGATATGATGATGATGATGAAGACATGAATACAAAAAGCCGGAGCGTGCCTTTGATATTCGAACTCAAGACCTTGGACTTTGCAGTCCAATGGTCGTATCACTAGGCTATCACTCTTTACAATATAGTTAAGTAGGTACGTATTAGGCTTATCTTAAATCCCGTTGCAATTTTAAGCCAGATTTCGTTATTTGATGTCATATCTGCTACGTATTGCATCGAATCGGTTATAGTCGGTTCCAATTGTCTTGATTTCAAAGCGCTTATTTTACGTAGAGAATTGTAATTAGTAATAACGGCTAGTACCTATCTACCCGCATGTTTAGTGTCTCGTGTTTTCTTTCTTTCTCTTCCTTCCTAATTCAACACTTACTTTCAGTTATGAAATAGATGTCAAAAGATACTTTACTAACTTTCAAAACATATTTTCGGAGGCAATGGGAAAGTTAAATACTAGGAGAAAAATGTAAAAAAAACAACAAATTTAACTAACTGTAAATAAGAAAAAAACAAATTAATGCAACGGTATATTTAACGGAAGGACGCGGGCAACAAATGTTATAATAAAACTGACAAATATAATGAACATGACTGTAACAACCAATGGGAACATAAAAAAGACACTACAAGCAAAAACAACCCCAGAGGCACAGTATAATTTGAGTCAAAATCAATTAAATATTGAAAATACACCAAACTTTGTTATAGAAACAAAGATAAGCAAAATAAGAATCAAGGCGTGGGTTAATTCATTGTTTGCAATAAAACAATGGTTCGGGCATGTTATTACATTCATTACGTTGTATGTCACTACATCCATAAATGAAGCATTCAGGTCAATGTGCAATTCAAATGGTAGGGTTATCGCTTTCAAATAAGTACATTATATTCCGTTTTTTAACACACTTTTCTTAGCTTCACCTATATGTCACTATGTAAAAAAGTCTTGGAAGTTAAATTTGACCCACTCGAAATATTAAATAATAAAATATTAAAATCGAATTTCAAAGAAATTGCATTTGCGTGTAAATATAATAATTTCTTTGAAATTCGATTTTAATATCTAATATTAACCTCGAATTTCAAGAAATTGCATTTGCGTGTAAATGCAATGAGAGTGGAATTGACAATTGATTGATATATTATTGTGATGCAGTCTTTGAACCAAATATAAGACAAAATAATTTTATTTTCCGACAGGATATACCTAGGTACTTACTTAATATTAAAATCGCCTTATCCGTTATTACAAGCACCAGATGCAGCTGAATATATCTAACAAATAGCGACCTAGAATTTACTGCTGGAAAATATGCATTAGAATTTACTGTTGCAAAATATGCATTTATTCAATTGGGTAAATCGTTTAACTAATAAATGTTACTTACACTTTTCCTTGTCTTGTTTTCTTAATTGGATATGAAGCGTGACGCTTATTTGATTAATTAATCATGGATTATATTATTTTACTTTTCCGGCAACATAAAGTATGTCAGGAAGTTTTTGGCTCCTAACCCCCTTTTTGCAAAAGATATTGATAAATGAAGATGTTGTTAAACAAAGACTAAGGCAAACCACGTTTATAACAATCATATTCATCACTTGGTCATATCATCAAAAAACTCTGGGCTATTTTAAAACCTGAGTTTCTTAGTTACAATAATTTTGTCACAATAGTAGAAAATATTTTTGTCAGCCCTAGCAAACCGCGATCAATGGACCGTGGTAATTGCTGTCGCCCTTTCGGGATGGCGTTTGACATTGTTGAATTATTCGCGCCTAAACGCTTAGCTAACGACCTCTTGCGGCTAAAAGGCAGACCCCACATCAATAGTGAAAATGTTTACATACGTGAGGTTTCTGACCTTTTCAAACAGATTCTTGTATTTTTATTGTTCTTTGGCAGCGTGAGATATGTAGGTACAGCATTTAATTTGCACAGACATTGTTATTGATTTGCCACATACATCCTATGTATATATACAAGGGAGGATTGTCAGTGGATCGATGGATTAATTTTTTTGAGAAATTTTAAGCTAAACAATATAGACACGGAAATATTAAAGTTACATGTCGTCGCTCCTATCTAAATAATAAGATAAATAAGTCTTATTTAATAGAGGGATAAACCAAACCCTTGTAAGTGTAACGTATATGAGTAAAATATTATGACAAGATTTTAGGTTTCGTAAACGAATCTGCCGAATAATGATAAAAAAATCTTTAGTGTATGGGGTAAGTAAATAGATAAATCAATGTTGGGCTCCAAATCCGTCTTCTATGTCTGTAGGTTATTCGAAAAGGGTTTATACCAATAGGAAAAGGTGTCGATCCGAAATTCAATCAGCAGTTTCATTTCAGATTAGTTGAGCTTCGTTTGGCCTAAAATAGGCCGGCCTAGACAGGTCAATGACTTCGCAACGCTTGCAGGAAAAATCCAGTTCATCATAATATTAAGATATTGCGTCTAGATAGTTATTTGAAAAATGGTTGGTCTTTGTAAAGACAGTGACTAAAGGAAAAGATTTTGCAAAGATTCTTCTTGAAGACTGATTGGTCACTAATGCTTCTCAAAAATATAGGTAGGTTACATTCAGAAACTTTTTTTTAATACGTATGGTAGTATATTTTTGTAAGTTTTGATTCAAGCATTTAATAACGTTTTTTGAACGTGTAAAAATAATAAGCTCGATGTAAAATAATCTAAACCGGTTTAACATTTACTTAAGTAGGTATGTCAAACTTTGTAACATTTTGAAGATGTTCTCGTCTTGATAATTAATTGAGAATTTTCGTAATTTTGGTGGGAATAATGTGCAACCCATTAGTAAAGATATTTATTATTGTGAATCTATAATTACTACGCGCGTGAATATAGGAATATATCATCAGATAATCTATTCATCAGGATTCACCTTGACCTGCATCAGAATTTAAATTTAAAATCAAGTTGATATTTCAATCCCATCCCAAATACCAAAATAATATTATTGATTGTAATTAGATTTTACTGTTTTACGTCTTCTCATAATTTATTTAAGAATCAGTTTGTTATTAATAGGTAGAACTCTATGGTAAAAAGTTAAAAAAAACCGTGAAGAATTGGCCATTTTAATAATTATTGAGTTAGCCAGTTTGTTTAAAAGATTATTATATTATCTGTAGTTTACGATAAAGGTTTTCCTTCAAGTAGTAGCGACCAAGGAACTCCCATTGATACTCTTTGTCCAAATAACAGTGTGGACAGCTTCTCATAAAGATAGATATACTTTTTGTTTTATGACTTTTACGAAACATAATTTACCAAAAAATCGACTTCCAAGTTTCTGTACTGACACTTTCTAAATTTGTATTTTGTAGTAAGTACCCTGCGTTTCACAATGCACTGTTTTTTTACTTAGATAGTTCTTTCTTTTAAAGAAAAGTTGTTCTTTATGACGTTAGTAATATAGTCCTGCGAGTTTATTACTGTTTAAAGAGTTTAACAAGTAAGCTAGTATATTGTATGCCTAATCAAACTTCATAGAATCTTGTGTGAGAATGATGAATCAATGCATTTGATCTCAATTCATTGCCGAGTCATAATGACACATGAAAACATACAGAATTCTATAATTTGCACTTCTTTGAATTCATCTGTGGGAATTAGTGCTTCGTAAATACAAAAGCGTACTTTCCTTGAATTTGGGCCAAAACCCATGGTACGCTTTCATTTGATTGTAATCACATTGTCTTTCTGAATTCTGATTAACCTTGTCCTGCTTAGAATGTTTACAGTGTCAGCATTATTGTCTACAGTTTACACGACATGAATCACGTTTGAGGGCAACGCATTGGGGGGTTTAAATGACCCCTTTTAATTAATATGATTTATGGACACACGACTACACAAGGTGCCAAGTGTAAGATGACCTCTAACTGTAAGAAAAAACTATACATTCCGAGATCAGTTTATACTGGATACCTATGTATAGCCTACTGAGTACCCGTCTGTCCGTGAATCATATTCATCAAAAGTAGCAATTTTAGCTCCCTGATCATTTTCTTTCTTTACTTTCATAAAAATACCACGTTTCTCGTCTTGCTATAAATATTTTAGCAACCGCACGAGTTAAAATCAGATACCATAAATCTTGTGTTGAGTGTCTAAAGTATGGTACAAACTTGAAGAAACGTGCCGGCGCAGAACGGTAGAATATTCTATAACGAGGAAAAAAGAGTAATATATCATCTAGAAGCTTAAATCCCATTCTGCTTGTTAACAAAAGTCTCAAGGCAAAATAATGAATAAAAGGTTATTTCAGCTACCACTCACATGCGCAAAACAGTTGATCCATCTGTCCAAACAGCAGGTTGCGTGCATGCTCATTGGTCGCGTGTAAGTCCAATAATAATCTACCGGTTACAATTCTTGCGGGAAAGCATCCAACTTATAGTGTTGTTTACAAACAGCTTACTAATGAATCAATATCAGCTGATACGTTGGTTAACGTCCACGATGCGAGTCTTGTTGTAAATAATAACGTACATTTAAAGTAATTTCAGTTTAAGTGGCCGTTGGCCACTTCTTAGCTCTGTTCTCTAATTAGACAATGCTCTATGTACGTTTTTTCAGCAAATAATAACACTAACAGTAATACAAGAGGCACAGCAACGCAGAGCACATCATTATAAATGTCTGTAATTATAAACAGATTTCTGGCCCCTAAGCTGCTACGCAGGTCTGTAGCAAGCGGTATTTTTTTTTCGCAAATGAAACGATTGTTCTTATTCTAGATGTGAAAGTTAGTTAGTCTAGTTTTCTGAACGAAAGAAACTCTGAACTAATTTAGATCGCCATATCCTAGTAGTTCCATGATAAAACTATTGGGTATGTGGTATTTGATTCTGCTAGTTCCACAAGTAACCCGACGAGCTCACTCCAAAACTGGAGTAGGTTGGAGATAAAGAAGCAGTCAAATCGAGAGAGTTTTTCAGGAAGGCCTTATAAATTTTTCCAAATATCATAAACAGATACTCTGCATTTAAAATGCATAAGATTCTCTTTGTACCTATTAATAATGTTCAATTCGCGCCAATTTCTTGTAGAGTAGTACCTAATAGTAAGTCTCGTGCCAAAATTTATCATCCGTGTAATGTGTACGCACTATTGGTGATTTCGTTCCATTTGCCCGAGTGCATTTCATATACAAGTGAAGTGTTACTTCTGAAGCCATGTCATCGCTTCCAATGAGGTACGCTAGCAAAAGAGCAAGGAATACATCTTTCTTTCATCATTTCTATTCATCATCAGGGCGTGTAACGCATTATCTATTAGTACTATAACACATTCGTACTTAACAATTATTAAAATTCTAATTTCCTGAATCATAAATACTTTGTTTCTTTTTGTGTTCTAAATTACCAACTCCGTAATCAGTCTTTTATTAGTAACTAAGTAGGTATTAATTTCCGATGTTTAGAGGTCATCGTTTTTACACGAAACAATTACTTTTTTTTAGTGTGGTAAAATATTCGTAGATTAGCAAGCAATTATAATTTTAATATGTTGGTGTTGGATTTTTTAATCGTTCTGAAATTATCACTAGCAAGCCAATTTTTAACCTAAATGATTTGTGATGTTTTGCAGAACGATTCAAAAGTTGTAGTCTTGATTCTAAATGGATATATAAACTGACATGAAGTCGTTACCTAATGTAATAATCACGTTTATTTGCAATATTAGTAACTGTAGCAAGATATTATTTCTTACACACCTATGTATTTGGTGAGCTGATTATCGTATTTGAACAATCTGTTATGGAAAATATATTTACTGACAATACATTTTGATGGCTGTACATTTTCCTGTAAAGCCATGTAGAGAAAGCATGATTAAGTAATAGTGTGTAGGACCATTTAAGGCCATCCCAGAGGCTTTGGGCTTAACAGAGTTTAGGGCAACGATTGTATGATTCTTTTTAAAAGGGAAGTCAGGAGCCCTGGGCCAGTGCTCATTCTGCCTTTAATAAAAATAAACTGTTATATAAACTTTCGATTCTGGAATAAGAACAAGCTTTATCAACCAGTCTCATACCCAAGTAATCCAGTTTTAAACTGCTTCGGCTCAATTCTATCCAGTTTTAGTTTGGTTTAATTAATTGTAAAGGACTGAAATGATAAAGTTGTGTTTTGGAAGGTCATTGAATGTAGCAAACAATTGTAGTCATTGACATACGTACTGTTGCGAATCATCTTATTAGTGACTCAAATGATGGGAGTCCGAAATTGAGTATAACTAAAACCAAACCGGATTTCTGCCCTATCCTCGATTTGGATTGGAAAGAACGGTTATAGGTAATACCTTGGAATACATAGAGGAACAGAGAGAGAGATTTTTAGGTCGAAAACCGTCTAACTAGTAGCGATAAAAATGTAGCAAATACTAACGTCGCTACATTTTTCAACCACAATTTGAATCGTTTGTATTGGTTTTGTATTTGTTTGGACTACTGTGATGAAATCTATCTTAGCTGACAAACTTATTTTCCCAAATTCTTTCCAAGCTTATAAAACATGTTTACAGAATTCCTAAATCAAAGGAGAATTATTAATCTCCGTGTCAGTAATATAATTAATTAAATAAGTATTTGGGACATTTTACACGGCACCATCTGCACAAGTTCTGCTCAGTTTTGGAGTACCAAAACTGAGCAGAACTTGTACTATGGGTACTAGACAATGGATATAATACTTATGTACTTTGTTTTTGTAAATACATACCATTATTATATGTATAAGAAACACCCAGCCAAACACAATCACTTGTGTTCACTAGACGACAGATGTCCAGAATTATTGACAATAATCAACACTAATTAATATAATCGTGTGTTTGTTCACAGACTCTCCGTGGCATGGTGGTATGACAACATGGCGACCACCACAATGGTAGTGTCACCGTTAGCAACACAGCCATCACCCAAAAACAAGAGACGGTTGTTCGCTGAAGCTAGGCAGAACAGCCTACAGAAACTGAGCATCATATTCGACCACGGAAATAAAAACGGTAAGTAGAAGACCTATTAGAGAGTTCATCATTAACTAGGTTTGCAGCTACAGAAAAACAGTTACAATCTGACCTTTGTAAACCGAATAAAGAAAGTAGCATTCGGCCACATGAGTAGAGAAACGGTACGCAGCCATCATGTTCCGTGATTACGTCTCGGTCTTAGTAGGTGGATTTAGTAGATACCTACTTTAGGAAGATGAGAATTGACGAACGAGGCCCCTTCAAAAAGTTAATCCTATGGAAAAGAATCCGTCAAGAAAAACTTAGACGGACTTTGAAGGTTATGTCTTCTTTTACTATACCGCAGTCGAGATCATTAAAAGGTTCCTAGTAGCCTATTACTTTTTAGATTAGTTACTTAGTAGATATGTATGAGAACGCACTGTATAAAAAAGTTTGTTTCATGAAATCTAGTGGCGCCATCTCCTTTGTTTCTAGAAAATTCAAGTACAGACGCCAGCAGGTCAAGCTATCCAAAACTGTCACATTTTCCCAATTGAATATGAACCATAACACTTTCTATTAAAGTTGAAAATCAATCAAAGAAATTTGACAGATTGTGGTAGCTTGATGTGCTGGCCTCTATACCTACCGTTTTTTCTTGGTACCTTTTATTACAGATTGCGTGTAAGAAAATTAGTTTTATGTATAAACTTAGGGATACGAATAACAATTATTTTACCTGTTTAAGACACTTTTTCACACGGAACCAGGATAAAAAATAATAGAATTACATACGTATAAATTACATAATCAAGGTAATGTTTCTCCGTCATTGATCAACAAAGATTATACTTATTATATTTTTTACAAAAAATATATATTATTATTACTAGAATTTAATTCCACTTCGATAAAACATGTCTTTAAATTCCCATTACTCAAAAAACTAGTACAAAAAGAGTAAACAAGTAGGTACTATTCTTATTTCGTCAACGAAGTCGAAAATAATTTTTCTAAGATGACAAATACAGCGTACCTACCTACCTACCTATAAACTTAATTCGATAAAAAGGCACCTGCCAAGCAAGGGTGCACGCCTGCACCTGTCCGTTTGACTGCTTTTGCACAAGCCTTGGTTTTGGTCGACAAACAATGCTGCATATTATGTGCAGCTTGTTCTGACGTCAACGTTGTAATCATTCTTGATCACGAATGTCATAAAAATAGGTATATTGGGCCTACCGCCTAGGTACACAAACCGCACAGTAGGTACCATCGAGAAGAGGTTTTTGAGATCGCAGACTAGCTCGAGAAAGGGCACTTTTGGAGAGCCGAAGATAGGAGGAGATAGAGGATAGGAGGGCCGACCCTAAAAATCAATGCAAAATATACTCCAAAAGTACTTATTGGAAGCGGTTCATACTATATCTACGTGCTACTGACCGATCTAATCTGATTAGTCACTAAGTGTTCGTCTTCTCAGTGACAAAATTCTTGCACAAAGTTAATAGCAGTAGGTTAAGGAAAAGGTCCCTACGTACAATCGGAAATCGTTATTATGTTGCTCTTTATTGATTGTGACGTAGTTTTATTTTGTACTTAGATTAGTTAAAGCGTACTTTAAAGTTTATATTTTAAACAGTGAATTTTAAAGCATCCTTACCGGGTCAAACATTTTCACATCCACAGTTGACTGATCCGACATTTTTAAGTACCTATTTCTTTAATAATTATCCTTTACTAATAGTATAATAATATTATTCCACTTGAAAACTCAAATTGACTAAAACTGAATCTAAAATAAATATCTATGACATTGGCATAATATTATTTTTCTTTGACAAATAACGTTACTTCGACTTTTTTAAATGAACCACTAGGAAGTCTAGGAACCGGATACGTCTACGTTAAACGTATGTTTACCGTCCTAAATACTCCTAACTGTTAAGCCTATTAAGTAAATTATATTGTATATAATAATTAAATATAACTTTATAAATCTGAAACATTATTATGATTTGCTCTTACGCAGTGAATGTAGCATTTTATTAAATTTACAAACTGTAATAAAACATATTGCGTCGATAAAGCAGAACTGTTCATGTGTTGATTACTAGATGGCAGCACAAGAGACGAATGAAATGCGCGCTTTTCGAGACTGTTTTTCGTCTCTTCAACGTCCATTTTGACGTTTGTATTCATGGTGTTGCCACTTGTTTTTTTTTCCAATTTGGTAGTAAATTTATGATCATTTTAGCGTTGTGATTATAATTATCTATAAAAATATTATAATTATTAATGTAAATAAGCAATAATAATATAAAATGTGTTAGCTTATTGCTATAAGAAATATATCATCAAATTAACTAATTGAATTGCACACCATTGTTTAATTATAAGTATTTATAATAAAATATTTTTGGATTACCTTTAAGCTAAATTATTAAATATGTTACTGGACATTAAATAACACAAGTGAACGTGTCAAAAGAACGTGTCAAAATATTCAATATAAATAAAACAGTATATTGTTAAAGTAGGTACAGAGGCCAGCACATCAAGCTACCACAATCTGTCAAATTTCTTTGATTGATTTTCAACTTTAATACAAAATATTGAGGTTCATATTCAATTGGGAAAATTTGATAGTTTTGGATAGTTTGACCTGCTCGCGTCTGTACATAGGCCATCACATCAAGCTACCTCAATTTGTCAAATATCTTTGATAGATTTTCAACTTTAATACAAAACATTAAGGTTCATATTCGATTGAGAAAGTTTGACAGTTTTGGATAGCTTGACCTGCTGGTGTCTGTACATACATAATCGCCGTGTCTCTCGTGATAAATATTTAAGTCAGTATAGTTATGTTGTCAAATAAATACATGAAAGTATGAAAGAAAAATATACTTCGCCGACCCTAAGTAATTTGGGATAGGGCTAGGATGATCATGATGATATCGTTAAATCTGTTTGTTATGTAGGTATTTAATAACCAGATCGATTTTCGTAGTTTCGCGTTGCCTGTTATTGCATTGTAATTTGTAGTTTAGTAGATTTAGTGAATGTGAGTATGGCAACACTTAATTCTGCAGTAATTATTTGTATGTATTTCTCAGCGCCATTACTTTTTACCGATGTAATGTTGAAATGATTCTAATCCGTTTTAATCGGCAAATCTGTGTGATGTTTTAGCAAAACATTCAAGTGATTGTGTACTAAAACTATCGAACTTCTTAAAGTTTTTGTGCTGGGCTTTGTCATGGCCGGTAAGTGGTGACTTTTTGCGCCCGCTAGTCAAGGGCGAAATCGGATTTGGGAATCGCAATAAGTCGAAGATGTTTTATCGTTCGAACTCCGACGGTAAATGCAATGTTATTGTCATTAGTTTGGTTTTTAGTATTTAGTGTTTACATCTTGTGACGATAGCTTGTTTGGATTAATGTTTGGTTATCATTACTTACGCCGATAGTTTTAACCTTTTGCTCTCTGAATTCACTATTGCTAGAGATGTAGATGTGAGCAAGTTCTCGCAACGGTCTTTCGGCGTCTGTTTCTGATTAATATACATTATTGTTACATACAATGCGGGCGACAAGGAAAGTTTGCGAGAACATATGATTGATATTCATTACAGTTGTGTATTTAGTCGGACGTAGCTTATTTTCGTGAGAACAGTATTATAGAGACGTTGTATAACGTCGCGAGATTCATTGGTAATCTATAAGACACGGTATTTCAATGAAGTCAAATTCAGGTAAGCCTTTTTTTCTTACTTACGTATTTTTCAATTTTTGAACGCTAATTTATCCGTTATTCAAATATTATCAACAAAATGCTTATTGTTATGTATTCTGTTACAATATTAATGTTGTTTGATATTATATTACGCTGTTATTAATAATCTACCCTCTAAAGATCATGGGAACATTATTCAAAATTTTCATACACCGCAATTCGCGTTTGAACAGCTGTGTCGGAAAGAGACAGATGTATTAACATTTCTTAAAGGAATCAACGTACTAAAAGGTCATAATACCCTGGTAAAGCAATAATCTGCAAAGATATTTACAAATAAATGGGACTATAAACAAAATGTAAAAATAACCTACAAAATCGCATCTTTGTGCATAATCATTATCAGATAACCTTAGTGATGTCGTCAAAACATTAATGATTACTGCACATATTATAATGTTTAACTTCTATTTAATCACATAAATCCTTATTTGATTGCATTACTTCTGCGCTAGAGAAACATACAGAACAAATTCAATGTTTCTGGCTGGTATAGTTGCAACTTGGTTTTGGTTGACTCATTGTCTGTGATGACTTTTCTTTTTAATATTAGATAAACTAATGGAAGATACCCAGAAATCTAATCTATGATAACCTTTCTAGTCTAAGCAGCTCATCAGCTTATTTCTTTTATATTTATTACATTATGTGATTATTATTTCAAAGACAAGTCTTTTTATTGTGATTGTTGTGTCAATGTTCTCTGGAGACTGGATACTGACTTCCCAGGTTGCCATCAATTGATATTTTTATAATATTATGGATATTTGTGGCCAATCATCAGAAACATCCACTTTTCCATGAATTTGATTAACTCTGCGATTAAAAAAACAAACAATAGCCTCAAGTGAACTTACTATTCCTAAAGTTTAGGCTCATACATGATTTCTCTGGAATACTAACGTATTTAGGTCATAACAGCTCAGTTTTACAGCTCGTAAACACCATGCTATTAATACTTGTTGACAGCTGAAGTCTACTGCGCTGTAATGTTTTTCCAAAGAGGTCAGTTATGAAAATTCTTTTTTGATGTCTGTGTAACTATCTATTTCCAATTGTGTTTGTGACAAACAAAGGATCAATTTCCAATTACAACAAACAACAGATGAATGTTAAAATTTTGATTTTACATCTAATAGTTATTGGCATTATTTTAAAATGTGCAGCAGAGCCTTCAGTGGTATTATCTGTCCTGTGGCAAAACCATGACAAGAATGTGGGATATTATAGTAAAAGTATTAGAAATATGAATTTGGTACCTATAACATTAAAATTAAACACAACTTATAACATTCTTGCTGTACGTACTATCTGGAGCCATTTTAATTTGGGAAACAAATTCTTTGATGGGGCTATAATTATATGAGATTTGCTGTTCCACAATTCATACATAAATTATACATTTAAATGTCAACAGAACAATTTCGTCACAGGATATACCCTTTATTAAACAATATCAGCTTTCCTCATGTGTTAGGTACATACTTTTAAAACTTACTTTTTTCCTTGTGACGTAAATAAAAAACTTGTGTAAGTTTTTGTTATAACTTGTCTATGAATAAGTTGTAGTAGTTGGGTATTCATTGTGCCAATACTTAAAATCTTTAAAAAAATCTAAAAGGTTTGAGGATTTCTATTTTACAACAAACCTATGTTCTTAATACCTTATTTGCTCTATGGTAAGCAAACCTTTTTCTATTAAGTGCCTGATACTATCATTTATCATGGGAGTAACCCTTAAGAATAATAAAAACCCTTTAGTAAACTAATTTTTCTAGAATTAGAACCTGTTTATTACATTTTCAAATAAGATTATCTGATTTTGCATTTACTAATATCTAAATGATCTATGTTTTTATTATATTATTCCTCCCAATTAAGTATGCTAGCTAGTAGTAGCCCAAATTTTCAAAGATGTGGTGGTGTGGATTTCATATCTTTGAACTAAACTGATTGTATGCATCCTGGAGCTTCATTAAGTATTTGGTTTTGAGAAATTCATTAGGTATTATCCCCTCCTTGCTCAGCTGGTGTTTATTTCTGATGGAACACCTTCAATAATGCCTACCTATTTTGTACCTAATAGCTAACTGTTCAGCGCTATTATACAGTATTACGAACACCTTGTATTCAACATTTGTACCTGGAACTTTAAATAAATGAATGAAAACTGATTCATATCAACAAACCAAAGAGAACAAAAGTTACAAGCTTTCATTGGTATTCAAGTACCTACTAATGAGATTGACTTTGTGATAGTATGTAATTTCAAAAGTATAATTAGGTAAATAAGCAGTAAAAGCCTGCTGATATACCTAACCATGGATTATCAATTTATAGGTCTTGAGTTTAAAACCAAAACCTGCATGTGTCACTCTGTCAACTTTTCGAAATTCATCATCAACCCATATACTGTCCCACTGCTGGGCACGGGTCTCCTCTCATATTGAGAGGGATTAGGCTATAGTCCACCACGCTGGCCTAGTGCGGGTTGGCAGACTTCACACGCTGTCGAGAAAATCTCGTTTCCTCAAGATTTTTTCCTTCACCGTTTAAGCGAGTGATAATTAATTATTAATGCGCACATGATTTCGAAAAGTCAGAGGTGCGTGCCTTGGGTTCGAACTCGAGACCTTCGACTTGGTAGTCCAATGGTCATACCACTAGGCTATCACTTCTATTTCGAAATTGATTGCTTAATAATAGTAATTATTATAATTTCCATAATAAATGAAAATATTAGCTTGGTGGACTATAGGTACCTACCTAACTTCTCTCAAGAGAATATCCAGCCAGAAGCAGTAAATTATATGATGTAATTCCAAGTAATCAGAGTTATGTTACAGATCCACATAATAGAGTTGATTGTATTAATCAGCTCTACAACAATATGGTATCTGTTTCCTTAATGTATTGTTAGTATACCAACAAGGAAAATAGACATGTTTAGATAAGCTCAATATTGTACACTCATTGACATTAGACGCATATAATTTAACTAGCGACCCGCCTCTGTTTCACACGGGTGCAATGTACTAATAACAGTCATGTTTAATACATACAAACATTCCGGAAGAAATTATGTAAAACTGCAAATATCGAAGACTGCATTATATTCTGTTGTGTTGTTTAAAAGCTCATGAACAGACTGTGGGAAGTGACTTTGTTTTATATACTACATATATATAGACAAACTGAAACTACAGATGTGTTTAGATTTTCTTTTTCTTGTACTCATAGAATTTCATATAGGTAGAAATCGGATCTTTCATTTTCTTTTGTCACTTTTCTGTAGGACAGGTCGCTTGTTTTCGTATTATTATGTTTCAACTATGTATTAATTGATTGTTAGAAGAGGTCAGTTCTTATTCACCTCATACCATATTGATCTTTGTGAGGGTCAAATGAATCACCAGATGGAATACTTGGGATGCCACTGCAAAGTCGCTTCCCAATGTCTAACCCTCTCTATGCTAAGATTTTTTAAATGATGGAACTGATTTTAATAGTATGGCAATTAAGAGAATCTATGAAAATCTCACAATTATTTCTCGAAAGGAATAGGCATTATTGATATTGTGTTTAACCCTTTGACCGCCACAGACGTCTATAGACGTCAAATTAAAACTTGCTCACGACGCCAAACGACGGCATGGCACGACAAAAATATCACTTTATAGTGCTTGGCGTAGAGAACACAGATATTCATTATTGACGTGGCGGTTAAAAGGTTAAAAAATATTATGTATATTACATGTTTTAAAAGTACCATATGCCTTAGCATCACTTACCTAAATATTTTGCTTCTTGCATTACACATTAAAAAGATTTATAAGTACATATATTTAATTAGTTTCAATTAAGGTCTGTCCATGTTTAATAAGGAATTATGTGAAGGTTTCTTAGCCAATTGCAGTAATTAATGTTCATGTATTTGTTTATTGTGACTGTAATCAATTCAATGGGTGATCTACTAGGACTGATGGGCAATGGTGGTCGCAAAAACTTGCTGTTTAGATATCGGTTTTATGATCTTTAAGGTGACAAAGTTCTGCTGCTGAATTAGTCTGGGTGGATACCACCACATAGCTATATATTCTGCTGGTAAGCAGTTTTCTTTGTTGAGTTTGCTAGCAGGCCAATACAGCCAAGAAAATAATTAAAAATCCCAGGTCCAGCAGTGTTGTAATCCTTTCAGGGAATAAGGCGTCATCATTTATTATTTGTTGACTAAACATTAAATGAAATTGGGAGGAGTTTATACATTGTTTATATATTGTAGAACCAAGGTGTTCACTATTCATTATGATCAATAAATTAAAAATGATATTTGTTCTGTAAATAGATCTTTCAAAGACACATTTACAAGTAAATTTTTTTAAGCTAGAAGACTCCAGCATTTCCTAACTGACGACCTCTGAGAAGAAACACCAAAACAAACTCAGGGTGTCATAGTCTCATTCATCACTAAAATTTAATCATCAGCTTGGTCTCCCAATAGTCTCCCGTTTCTAACTTAGGTAGGTTGGTACCTTGTATGTATATTATGTGGTGTATGTAACTAACAGCACATGTTGTAGTAATTACAAAATGCTGGTGTCAGACACCATCCATGTTAGTGTCATTACATAATCATGACATGACACACATGTATTTTTATCTATGAAACTATTTATGTTAGCAGTCTAGAAAAATTATGAATTTTAATTAGGTAGGTAACCCTTTCAACTGAGCTATAATTGTGCTAGGAGTTTAGTTATTAATACAATGCTTAATTTATTGTTCATAGGCCCTGGGGGCCTTACGTAGAATACCTTCTATTAGAAAAAGGGATTCGATAAAGAGAATAGTGATGTTTCTTTAGTTGGTAGTACAACACTAAGATTAATGTGGGCCATCACTAATATTTATAATAAAAACTTGATAGGAATAACATAATTAATCCTAAATGAAGACTGATTGATTATAAGTCATATTATCAGTTTAGTAAAAAGACGAGCTTTGCAATAAGCGAATATTAATTAATTTCGGCGAAATGTGGGTATACACAGCTTGATTTCCGTTGAAACTTAAATATGTAGTTAATTAAGTTTTCATCAAGACAGGTAGCTGGTCATTCTCTAATCTACTTAGTTTCCATACACCTAAAGTTAATATTTGTGTGACCACATAAAATGCTTTATTAATTAAATTTTTAATTAAATTTTTTTATTTCGGACAACAATACAGATCCATATTTTGTTAGTAAAGTGACTTATGAACTAATGTTAGTAAGCAAAATATGTGAGTTGGTACTATAAGGTAGGTAATCTGTCTGTGCAGAACGCAATAAAGTACCCTTACTTTATTACCCTCTGCACAAACTTGCCTACAATTGGTGAGCTTGGAGATTATCATCTCCAATTTGAATTTGGAATATTAGGAAATATTGTCGAAAGAGGATTGCAAAATAGGCAAAATTAGTATGGAGAGGAATAGTTACGAACGAATTTATACGACACTTAGAACAGCATAAGGAAAATCATGTATGTATTGCGCTAATACTAACGCTAATTTGGCAACAAAACAAGTCTAGTAGGTGCTCTGCAGAATGCTAAGTAGAAACTGGCCCCGTTCAACTTATTAAATTATGTGTAAGTAGGTTGGTTAGGAGACACATCACAGGAGGTCCAGTGTCAAGGTCGCGCTTTATCGGGGATCCTAATGTGCGGAAACGTCACCGTCTGGTTGAACTGAACTCTGTGGGACATTTAAGATGGAAGGAAATAGCTATTATCTTCTATTATACCATCACGTTTTACCCCGAAGGGTTAGAGGTGTCCTTATGTACACTCACAGTTCGCCGAAATGTATAACGCTAATGTTATTTGTAGATAGTTATAAGAAAGGTTTCATAGTGGGAGAATTCCACTCAAATTGGAGCTGCCCGACTGGGGAAGTACTTTTAACTTGCAGAAAATCTAAGTGAAAAAACACTGCTTTGAGCTGTGTTGTGTTCCTTACGGTGAGCAAGGTTGCCAGTGCTCGCGAGGAAACGTGTTGGCAGTGGGGGGGACTATGAACCATAAACTGCCAACCCAACTATTCCTCTTTCGTTTTACAGGGTGGGCAACGCGTAAGTGATACCCCTAGTGTTACAAGCTTCTATAGGCTACGGTGGCTGATGGCCATCAGGTGGGCCGTATGCTTGTTTGCCACCGTAGTGGTATAATATAAAAAAAAACTGCTCGACCTGGTAATCAAGGACCCAGGACCTCTCGTATCAGTTTTTTCGGAAGCCCAAGGTCTCAGTTACTTTCAGGTACTATTTTTTTCTTCCGCCGCCTCAAACCATTCATCGCGGTACACATCTAAGTCAAAACCATTATATGTATAAAACACGTTATTTACCAGTCGACGTCTATCTATTCTATTACTAACATAACATAAGCAGTTATCTATTGAAAACAAGATAAGGTGGTAAGGTCGTTCTAATAGGAAACTAGCAAAAATGGTATCCAAATAATTACTAGTGAAAATAGAACTAATGCTCCGAGCCTTTTCCTATGTTGGGGTCGGGTTCCAGTCCGAGATGCGGCTGAATATCAGTATTTTACACTAAGCGACTGCTATCAGACCTCTGCAACCCAATTTCTCGGCAATAGCGATATCCTAAGGATAGACTGGTTGGTAGGTTTTTTGGGCTTCTGACTACAAATCACGATTATCATAGGTGTTTGTATGACAACCGGGACGGACGGATTTACGTTTTCTCCGAGGCACGGAGGGATCTCGATGATTGTGTTAAGAATGATTACCCATCCTCAGATTGATTGCGGCTGGCACAGCTTAACCTTTCAGATCGGTTGATCAGCGTAGTTATTTACTTAGCCACGACGCCCTATATTAGCGAAAATTGTGTAGATATCAATATGTAATAGGTATATTGAAAATCGGCAATGGTTTCTTCAGTATTGCTACTTCCACTTTTGGAAGTGTGCCTTTTACTAGAACATGAGAAAAAACAATTACTTCATTGATGTAGTCAGTAATACTGCAAGCGTTTAGGCAAGAAAGAGCTTTTCTTGCCTACCTTGGTATTTACATTGTCGTCATCAAGTAGCTACGGTCTACAAGGTCGTGGTGAGGAAGACATCTTGACGTACGTCAACGTCAAGATGTCAATACCTATGCAAACAGACTTTGTTTACATTATGATAGTCGCCTGCTACCCAAATGACCTTGACCTCGATGACCTGTCTTATCACGATGGTGATATTATGTAAGGTTTTCTATGAAGAAATTGATAGGGGAGTATTAGGTAATTGGATCTATTTACGTACAAAAAATGTTCAAAAAATAATTTGATAAGTATTGTTTTGTATGGCTTGAAGTTCTAAGCGAAGTGTTCTATGGTTTGATGTTTCAGGTAATTTTGTTTGCGAGTTTCCTCATTATACAGTACTTTGTCAATAAATCTGTGTATTTAATGTTTTGGTTACTTGCGCTCATGGATCTCTCATGTTTTAAATAAATGCTTGATATTCTGATTTGATTTGGATTTTACCCAATATTGCCAGTGTGATTAAGGCAGTCTTAATGTTCTGAAAAAATATAGGTATCTAAAAAGCGTCTACTATATTGATTTCTGTCCGACACTTACGCGAATAACTATAATAATAATAAATCCTTTATTCTCAGGCTACTATGGCCCATAAATACATACCTTAAAGACTAACATATATAATACATTGGAATAAAACTACGTTTTACTTAATAATTATAAAATCAAGACGCCCACCACCTCAGTCTACCCGTGGCAATGGACGTTGTAAAGGGTCCTAAAATCGGGATTAATAGTATCTATATTAACGCGACAAAATCGGTGAAAATGTAGTTTTATTTCTTAGCGTGTACTGTTTATTGTTCCCTCTTACCATACCCCTACGCCTCGTTCTGTACTGTGGAATACACAATACCATAGTTATGGCATTTGACGGGGACCTGTGGTCGTATCGGACCACAGTCATGGCCACGAGTGTCGTGAATCCCATGGCCTATAGGGCAGGCGAAGGCAAGAGCGGTTTTTAGTCGATAAGACATACCCTGCCACCTCCTCAGATGGTAGAAGATCTTGAAGATTTTCTGTACTCCAAAAAAAGTGTTATGGCAGCGAAGGTTATTCTGTTTCTTGTAGGCTACATACTATTACATATAGATTACTTTAAGACCTTACTTTAAATTTGTAATCCGACCTTAGGAAGAAAAGTGCCAACCTGTATACACAGTTTAGAAAATTTTTAACCGAAAGCGATCCCAAAATACGAAGTATAATCCGACACCTTTCATACAAACCTGTTGTTTCTGTGTCAACCCGAAACGACCCAAACTTTCCTTGAGCATATATAAATCTGCACACGCTAGTCGATAAGTTAGACAACCATTTGCGTCATTAACTTCGCGACACGCGTCACACCTGAGTGTTGTTAGTTTCTGAAGTGTCAGACCAGTGTTTATTTAGGTACCCCGTATATTCTGATAACAAGAGACCAGTCCCTATGTTTAATGTAAATGAGGATGATTGTTGAGCTTTGGGTTTAGATGGCAGTAAGGCTTAAAATAAACAAAGAAATAGCGAAAAAGTTACAAAGAATGTTCAAGATCAATAATACAGCCATAAAGGAATGTAAAAGAATAGTTCGTAGTTGAGTTTCCCAGTATTTCAATATAAAAACTATTTTCACGGCAGACACGCAACTGCCAGCATTAATTATCATTGCAACGCTATTTATATCGCCTCAATTACGTACTACACATGTACAAGGTGCTTCCTCTAATTGTTACGCGTCAAGCCTTCGTGAGCCCATTGTCCAAAATCACCCTACATGAACTCAAAAGAAAGGTGTAATGTTACCACCACTGTGCCTATTCAAAAGTATAACATTACTGTTCTACGTACAAAAAACAGGTTCCAAATTTGAAATTTTCCGCCATTTACCGTCAGGACATGTTACAGAACTGTACTGTTTAACTTTTTTTTTTTAATTAGTAAAATGCGTAGTTATTTACCGTTGTCTATGATAAGTTAGTGTAGAGATGTTGAAAAAGAAGGAAGTTCCGTGGTATTCCAATCATCGCATTAGAATTCAGGACAATTTCGCCAATTGGAGACATCATTCGTGTCGGGTGCACTGGAACACGACTTGTGACTGTATGTACTGTGTACATTTGGTAAATAGGCCAATTTTCAATCGTTTCAATGCCGATTTCGCGTAATTGACTGGCGCCAGAATTTTTATTTAAGCAGGCGTTCCAATATGTTTAAGCAATTTTCTTCTTCATGACGAATTTTATTGAAATACTAGCTGACCCGACAGACGTCCTGTCCAATATCTAAAACATACAAAAATATCACACAATTTTTTTTCAATTTTTTCTTTCCCTAAAAACTTTATTTGGATTATTACGATTTTTCGGTCCAGCCATTCTCAAGGTGATGCGCTTACCAACGAACAGGAAATAATATTAATTTATTGAAATACTTAATTATGTACCTCTAATGCAATAAATATAAAATTATCAATTTACACACAAAATTCTGTACGTTTTGAGACTCGTTTTCAAAAATGTAATAGATTAATTTGTATTGTTCTGAATTTTTATTTTTGTAAGATTTAATTACTTTTTAGGTTTCGTTTACTTTTTAAAATTATGACAAACGGAAAGACCACTGTGAGAGCATTCTAATTTAATAAAATAAATTAGGTAGCTAAGGTTGTTTGATATTTAACTTAGAACTTTTTTAGCTTAACAATTTAGTGCATTTTTTAACAAAATATAACTGAATGTTTTTCTTTAAAAATATGCTATCTTCAAATAATCGTTTTTATGACACATTGCATTTACAATTGTATTGTTTGTTTACTAACACTTCTTATCCTAATATCGTGTTTAACTTTAAATTTATTGTTTATTTTTGGAGGGGTTTGTGTTTAAATCGTTGTATAATATCGGACAAGCCATTCGATTAAAACATATCGAAGAGGTTTGTCGATATCAGCATTACATCACTATACCTGTAAAGGTCAATATCCTAATAGGCCATCTGCGAAATAAGTAGGATTAGGTTTTAAATGTCACTTATGTCATTTTTTACCGACGAGCACCCGACCGACATTCATTCGTCTACTTATTGTCGTACCCCAGGATTTTATATTTAGACATGTGTTAATGAGATTTTGCAAGTTTCTTCTCCCCAGTTAAAACACTAGGCAGTGGTTATAGTTGGAGTAGACTTAAATTAAATACTAATTTCAGTTTTTAGCCTGCTTTTTATTACTTTAATTGAAACAAACTATAAGTACTGTAAACTAAGAAATTCACAGTAGCAGTTCGGAGTTTGTGTGCCTGGTTTTGGGGTAGCCCCTTATTTCGTGGGACTTTAAAAATACTGGCGAAATGTGGGTGCACATTTGTCTATTCTATCTTGTAATAAGATACGTGATTGTATGGGTTATTTACAACAAATTTCAGTGTTCGCCTTATTAATGTAAATATACTTTCCAACTTTCCAGTTTGATTTACGATGGCTGACTAATTATTTTAGACAGACGGTTTTTAGTGTAACATATTACAAAAACTAGTTTTGCTCTTTATAAACGCTACTGAAATATACTATTTCGTTTCTTTAAAATTAGCATAAAGCCAAGGTCATACCTATAAATTATGTTTTAATACTACAGATGGCAAGAATTTAAAAGAGGATCCTATCTTTTGTTAATACTTCATGGTTTCGCTTGGATTTTTTTTAATGGTACATTGGGAATATAAACCTTTATGTATTGAGTTTAACATTTTTTTCACTGTAATTTTCTGATTGTCTGCAAAAACTCTTTTTTATACAATAGTAAAGGTTGTGGAAAACTATGTATGAATTTCCTTTGAAGCCTTATTATTCAATTAGACCAATTCAATCTTTTTCTGGATTAGATAGATGATATTTTTCTATTAAACTTTATCTTACACGACACTGGGTTGTGTCATAGAAGCATTTACAGACAAGACCTCTGATAAAAATATATAATCAAGCCCATTTACCAATAAATAATTGGCTGTGCAAGAATAAAATTACTTCTATCAGCTCCGACAGCAGCCATTGTTTAGTTCAGGCATAGCGCTAATGCTAATCCCATAGAGAAGAATAGCAATAGTAAGTCTTTCTGTTATGGGGAGCATTTCTTATGGGTCGTTCGCTGCTAGTGAGATGAGGGTATGTCGGTCTCGTACGGACAAAACAGCACCTTATGGTCGGGGACATAGGAATCGTAATCACATCCGCCCTGTTGATCTCTGATCAGGTTTAAACCGGTTCCTAAATTGATGGTTATGTGTTCCAGGCAATGGTGGGGAGACGACATGGTGTTTTAGTCAGGTGAAGGGCACTCTCGAGGATGATGTGACCGAAGCTGACCTGATATCCTGCGTGGAGTTCAACCATGACGGCGAACTGCTTGCTACCGGGGACAAGGGCGGCAGGGTTGTCATATTTCAGGTTTGTTTCAGTTTATAATACTTTTCTACATTTGATGAAATAAAAGACAAGGAAACAACTTTTTACAGATTTTATTGCATTATATTGATATTATTTAATCCCATTGTCGGTCCCGATTATCATAATAAAATATATGCCAATCTTTGGGGGTATGCGACGACGTCTGCAGTCTAATGGTTCAATTCTCACAAATCACAAATATGTGACGAACAGTCTGGCTTTTTTTATACGAAGGTGGCAAACAGTTATACGGCCCACCTGATGGTAAGCGGTTACCGTAGCCTATAGACGCTTGTAACGAGCATCACTTGCGCGTCGCCGACTAAACGAAATAGGAATACCTAGTTGAGTTGGCAGTATAAGGGTCAAAGTCCCCACACTGCCTACACAAAAAAAGTATAGAAGTATCCATTGTCGACTTAGTACCCTGTTCCCACAGTACAAGGTCTGCTTCGTTTGGGACTGAGATGGTGATATGTAAAATTGTCCAAGAATATTTATTTATTCAGAAGTCCCGAAAAGTCTGCGCAGAAATTGTTTGATTGGCGATTAAACCTCCCGCAATCAACCAAGACCTGAAGCCGGCAAAGGCTAGAATGATATTAACAAAGAACTTTCTCCATTCTAGAGGGACCCATCATCAAAGATATGTGTCCCTAAGAAGGGAGAGTACAACGTGTACTCCACCTTCCAATCACATGAACCTGAGTTCGACTACCTCAAGTCCTTGGAGATCGAGGAGAAGATCAACAAGATCCGGTGGCTGAAGCGCAAGAACCAGGCGCACTTCCTGCTCTCAACCAATGACAAGACCATCAAATTATGGAAGGTTAGTCTTGTATGTATGGATTTTTTTTTTTTTATTATAGTCTTAAGTTCGTTTCAGTTCTTCTATAAATAACTAGCTGTACCTGTCACAGAATATCTAAAAGTATAGAACGGACACTCCGTCCCGCGCATTTCGTAGTAGCGTTTGTTGTCTGCTGTTAACGCATTTTTGATGATGATGATGATGAAGGTTCATATTGAAAATTTGACAGTATTGGATAGCTTGACCTGCTAGCGTCTACATATTGTATTAAATTCAATTTAATGTGTTCTGTGAACATGATTGTGCCATTAAAGTTTTATTAACTAGCGTCCTATGACGAAATTCGATATGAACCATTTAATGTGACCAGTGTGTCTGCATTGTGTATCAACAATATTGAAACTTTATTATTATTACTACACAGGATAGTTTGTCCTGGCAATCAACATGCCAGAAATTTAAGCAAAGGGTTTTACCGTATTCAGTATTAAATAAAAACAGATCTAAGTATACTTACTAATATTATGAAGCTGAGAGTTTGTTTGTTTGGTTCAACGCGTTCAGGAACTACTGGATGGAAGGTTATAGGCTATTTATAACATCAAATGTTGCAAATCTGTGTGGCTAAAAATTTTTAGGCTTTTATTTTATTTAAAAATAAACGGGGATTTTAATTCTGGTGGCATCGAATTTCAAGAGGCCTCGCGAGGCCCCTTTAATTGCAAGACTGTGGGTGAAGACCCACTTAGGGCACGCCTAGGTACGCCACAGGTTGGTCGGTCGGTAATGTGTCGGTTATTTGGTGCAGGTGTCGGAGCGGGACAAGCGCGTGACGGGCTACAACACGCGAGAGGAGGGCGGCCGGCCCCGGGACCCCGCGCGCATCACACAGCTGCGCGTGCCCACCGTGCGACCCGCAGACCTTATGGTGGAGGCCTCGCCCAGGTACACATAACGACACTGCACATTACACACTGCTCATTGTACTCTGAGGCCAATACAACGTGTTACAAAATACCCCCTAAAAATATAATTTTATAAAGCCAAAAATTTTGTCAGCTGTCATGTCAGGGAACCAGATTATTTTACCTAATAATTGTCTACTTTAATAGTTTTTCTATTTTTCATTCATAAATATTGTTGTTTTCCTTTTTTTTGGGGTATGTTATACGGCATTACTACTTACTGTTCTTAAATATTGTGAATGAATTCGTTATAAGGCCCCATTTAACCTCCTTTCGGCTTTACGGGTAGTTTTGTAATACCCTGTATACCACTAGATTCTGCCCGCGACTTCATCCGCGTGGAAAAGTTACTTTTAATTATTGTTGTAATTTGGCTAATTAACTCAAAATCGTTATAAATTATAGCTTATTTGTTATTTTTGATAACAGAGTATTATTTTTGTAAGAGAGAGATTGTTCCGTACTATAAATAAAAGGAACATAAATGTCATCTTGTGGTAAAGGTGTTCGATTTTTTTTGTACGGAAGCTGGCATATCGACCCGCTGCCATTTAAATTTTTTTTCGAAATCGCGGCGAACGATGAAAATGGTATCCAATGAGTAGAGGACACAAAGGCGAACAAAAAACAACCTGGAAACGATTATTTGGATACAATCTCACGCCTATAGACACGTCATAACTCTATTTTTAATTATTGTCGTACTCATATTATGTCGATCTATACCTCCGAATATCTCGGTAACGTGACACTTTAGGGTACCATGTTACTGACATTTTTTATTTGTCTATGTGTCCTCTACACATACATTCCACTTTCATCGTGCGCCACGATTTCGAAAAAAAAATAGCAAAATGGCGACGGGTTAATAGCCAGATCGGTTCTATCCCCTTTCGTAGTTTAGGAGAATCCTGTGTGCCATTTACGACCCTGAGATAATATTGAAAGACTGGGAACTATAATTGGACTGTTTGTTAGGTTACGATGGTCACCTCGCCACTACCATTCAGTCGTGTTTCGTGGATTTGATTTCCATCTGAGACAATTCTACCCACGATAATCGGTGCCCACGGTAGTAGCGAGGTCCGCGGCCACAGACGTGCGAAAAAAGTATTCCTTATCAAGTTTCGAATAAATGTTATCAATATATTGCAAAAAGTTGAGAGCTTTTATCCTGTTTGCTTTTCGATAAGCACGGGCGATCTAATTAAATTATATGCCGTAGACAGCGACGAGACATGTCGCCGTTAGTATGGAGCTTTGTTCGGGAATCGACAAAACATGTCGTATGTCACGGGCATGTAATACTCCGCTTTGTATATTTGCCTTACCACTTGAGTACTATCGTGATTCGAGATAGGTGTATGAAACGTTTTTAATATACCTCTTATCTATGGTGATATTGTTTTAATAAAGTGGAAGTTAATAAAGGAGTTACGAGGTCTGTTATTACGGACTTTGGACCCGGTTCCACGGATTAGGTTTGTCCCAAACGAGGTTTTAATACCGACATCATAACAAGGGATTGTTAATAGTAATAACTAATATTGAAAATGGGAAAGTAACTGTCTGTCTGTATCGTTTTCACGCCTAAAGCGCTGAACCGATTTTGATGAAATTTGGTACAGAGATAGATTAGACCTAGGAGAAGGATATAGGATACCTTTTGTCCCAAAAAACTCTTTGGGGATGATGGTGAGACAGAGGGCAACAGCCTTTTTCAAAATACGGAAGACTCAGGGATCGTCCGCCACCTGGGGAGGCGGAAGGTATGTCGGACTCTATGATGTACTATGTTCTGAAAAACCGCACTTTCCTTCACTTGCCCTATGAAGATAGGGCCAATAAATGCAATTTTAAGAGAAGTAGAGCATAGTAGCAGTAATTTCACTCAAATTGGAGCTGCCCGATTGAGGAAGTACAGTCAGCAACGAAAGTCGTTGAACAAGTTGCTGTCTTCAATATGATTTTTAATAAGTATGAAGTGACTGACCTGTACCGTATGGTTATTCGAAATAATTGCATAGATGACCATTAAATATTAAGGTTACCTCAATAGAAAAAAACTCTTGAAAAGTTTTAGAGCTGTGATGTTTTTAAAATTTAGCTGTGTTCAGCGACTTTCGTTGCTGACTGTACCTCCGCCTTGCAGAAAATCGAAGTGAAATAACATTGCTTTGAGCAGCGTTGTGTTCCTTCCGGTGAGCAAGGTTACCAGTGCTCCGCGAGGAAACGTTGTGTTGGCAGTGATGGGACTTTGACCCTTGTACTGCCAACCCAACTAATTCCTCTTTCGTTTTACAGGGTCGGCAACGCGCAAGTGATACCCCTGGTGTTACAAGCGTCTATAGGCTATGGTAACCGCTTACCACCAGGTGGGCCGTATGCTTGTTTGCCACCTTAGCGGTATAAAAAAAAGTGCTATGGGTTCAAGGCTATCCGTGAAATTCGTCTCGACCTAATAGACCCTAGTTTGTATCATTGGCGTACATCCACGGTTCGCCAGTGAAGGTAAATTTAATTCTTTTTATACAATTTAGGCAGTAAATAATATAATTAATATTTTTGTCAACAGGAGGATATTCGCCAACGCTCACACGTACCACATAAACTCTATATCGTTGAACTCGGACCAGGAGACGTACCTGTCGGCTGACGATCTGCGCATCAATCTGTGGCACCTCGAGATCACCGACCAGAGCTTCAACATTGTCGATATTAAACCTGCCAATATGGAGGAGCTTACAGAGGTCAGTGGATCTTATAACAACATAATATTATATACCATCATGCCTGTATTCCCCGAAGGGTTACGCAGAGGTGTACCAATGTACAGTCAACAAAAGAGTTTGGTATACAGGTAGCGAACGAAATCTGCATCTTTACACAGATTGTGATTTAAAAGGGTTTGATGTGTAGCTGCTTACAATACCTGCGTGTTGACACATGTCATATTGCGTGATACATAATTACACAATCTTTAAAAAAACACGATGTTTAATTAGCTGCCTGTATACTTAACTCTTTTGGCGACCGTACAGACGCCAGCAGGTCAACCTATCCAAAACTGTCAAAATTTCCCATTTGAATAATAACCATATTACGTTGGTATTAAAGTTGAAAATCTATCAAAGAAATTAGTAGTAGCACTCCTCTGCCTACCCTTCCGTGAAATACTGTCGTGATGGTATGAAATTAAATAATAAGATTATGCATTTGTTAACTTCTTTAATTAATGCAATCGTGTTGCGGCATTATTTAATTAAAGTAAGTTATATAAACAAAGTATCAATAAGTAAATAAATAAACATTAAGTCCAGTTATTTAATTATACTGTGATAACACTGGATACAGTTTGATAACCTATGTAATCGGTAGATGTAAGTATGAACTCTTAACAATATGCAATGCACTGGGGACATTGCATATAGTTACAAGTTAATATACAAATAATATTTTAGGATGGAAAAGGGGTATATTGTAAGGGGGTATTTATTTGTGGCCAGTGGTTCGAGTGTCAGACTGCTGATCACGAGGTCGTGGGTTTAATTCCCACAGGACAAATTTGTTTGATGAACATAAGTGTTTGTGTTTGCCTGGGTGTTAAGCTTATGTATTGTATGTATTTACAAAAAAGGAGGTATATAAATATTATATCCATCGTCTAGTACCCATAGTAAGCTCTGCTCAGTTTGGCGACTATCTTGCAGTGTGAAATGTCTCAAAAATATTATTATTATTATTAATGAACAAATCATATTTTAGGATGGAATATTTATCCTTTTTGTTTACCCTTTTTAATATTATTCACGATGTTAAAAAAAAATGTGAGAGAGCCAGTTCCCCTCTCGGCTGCTGTGACTGACCGGTAGTCAGCAGGGGCTCTTAAGGCTCTGCAACTGCTTGCATCCCTCTCCTTTGGTATTGCAGTTGTCCATGGGCAATGGCTTCTTAGTATCGGGTGCCTCGTCTGTTGCTTTGCCGACAGCTATAAAAAACAACTTTTTCTGTTATATTTTTTGAGAATACCAAGAAATATTTTAATCCTATTTGTTTTGCATCTTTTTAGATAAAAAACTCTTTTTTATTATTGTAAAGCAATAAGGTAGTAACATGTAGTTAATACCATGTAGGTTTGAAAATAATTGTTTGTTTCAGGTCATAACCGCCGCGGAGTTTCATCCGACTGAATGCAATCTCTTTGTTTATTCTAGTAGTAAGGGTGAGTACATACAATTTCATTTTAATTAGGGTTCATACGTCCTCCCGCAACAATAATCCGGATAAGAGGTTGGGAGTGCTTTATCAAGTAATAACAAATTTACATAATCACCATTAATTGAGTCAATATAGTCGAGAAAAAAGAGGCTGTTGTTACATTGTTCCTATTATAGTGACCAAGATCAAGGTGTTTTAAAAAATATATGACATTCGACATTTATAATCATTACAGTGATGTAAATAGGTAAGTTAATTTACCTCATGCTGGTCGTAAGGAATAGAATAGATAGGGTAAAACCACTTAAATTTAATATAATATTTGTGTATTGCCGGGTGTAATTAAATGCGTTACCTTGAGAGGACTGTAACTTTAATTATAAATAAATATCCTTGAAAGAAATAACAAATGAGTGCTGTACTTGCTGCAAACTGTATCATTTGCGGCGATTTGTATAGATGGAAAGGTCGTTGCGTTGACTTTCAAAGCAATGACGCTCTGCGCACCAGCTTTTCACTCGTACTGCTGTTGTAGTGTGTTGATTGTGTGAAAGGCTTGAATCCTCAACACCGGGATCCTGCAATTAGTTTTACAAATTGATAAATGAAATTACTAGCATTTTTGTTTTGTGAAATCTTTGTGTTATTTTTTTATCTATCCTGATCAGCACATTTTTACTTTTAGATACTGGAAGTACTACAAAATCTTAGTACCTTGATCCCGGTATTTGAATATATTATAAAATGTTGGGTGGTTTTAACCACCAATATCTTGTCACCAACTTTACATAAATTAGCCCTACCTACTCCCGATCACTGGAATCAATCATCGATATCGAAGAAAGAGCATACCCCCCTGCGTTGGAATTTTTCGTCGGCTTTTTCTTAAATTTTACGTTTTTTTTTTTGCAGTTTTTTCAACTTTAAACTGTATAAAATCATTATTTCTATCTAACCCAATAAGAATTTTAATTAAATAGTCATTAATTCATTTTTTTCACTAAAAACAGCATTGTAACTTAAACTCGAAAGATCTTCTGGTCAGCTGTTTCCTTAGAGTTCACTTGCGAGTTGTAAAATTTAAGAAAAAGCTGACGAAAAAATCCAACGCAGTGGGGTCCAGAATCATGTACTGAAGTCATGGTAAGCCGTTGCGCATCGATGTCACTTCCACCATGTATAGTTCAAGCAAAACTAACCTTTATATCTGTTAACATAGGTACAATAAGGCTGTGCGACATGCGCGCGGCAGCGCTGTGCGACCGGCACGCGAAGTTGTTTGAGGAGCCCGAGGACCCGCACGCGAGGTCCTTCTTCTCCGAGATCATCTCCTCCATCAGCGACGTCAAGCTTAGCAATTCTGGCAGGTGAGACAAACATCACAAATTAACACGGAGAGCTAAAATTTATCTATATATTGTGTGTGTGTATCATAAATAGTTATTTATGATGACGATCATCCTGGTGGTCGTCATCATCGCCATCCTCGTCATCATCATCGTCATCTCCACCCTCACTGTAATCATCATCGGCATCACCGTTATCTCCACCCTCACTCTCATCCTCATCGCATCCTCGTCATCATCATCGTCATCTCCACCCTCACTCTCATCATCATCGCCATCCTCGTCATCTTCATCATCAATGTCATCATCTCCATCCTCACTGTCATCATTATCATCGTCATCTCTAACCTCACAGTCATCATCATCATTGCCATCATCGTCATCTCCATCCTCACTGTCATCGTCATCGCCATCATCATCATCCTCTATATCATTTCCATCATTGTCATCCTTATCCTCATCATCGTCATTGACGCCATCTTCATTCTCGTCATCAAAATAAGGATAAAGATTAATGACGAGAATAACGAAGATGACAATGACGAGGATAACGACAGTGATCTAGATGACTATGATGAACGATGTTTACAATGACGAAGATGAACGATTATGACAATGACGAAATAACATAAAGAAAATAAAAAATGACGTGGATGACTGATAATTACGATGACGCTGATTTGAAACTTATTGGACCCACCAAAATGACTTGTAACGTAAAATTTCCAGATACATGATGTCGCGCGACTACTTAGGTTTAAAAGTGTGGGATCTTCGCATGGAGTCGAAGCCGGTGGAGACATACCCCGTGCACGAGTACTTGCGCTCCAAGTTGTGCTCGCTCTACGAGAACGACTGTATCTTCGACAAGTTCGAGTGCTGCTGGAGCGGGGACGACCAGCGGCTCATGACAGGATCCTATAACGGATTCTTTAGGTTGGTTTAAAATTTTTGGTTTTTGCAGACGAGGAATATTTGGTTTTTGAAAAAGTGGTTTCGCGGAGAACTTTACAAACATCCAATAACGAACATGTATAGTGTACTAGATGTCCTTTGAAGTGTATTATTTGTTCCGCGGAACAAAAATATTTGTCTCGGTTGGAAATCGGTTCAGCAACCTTTAGCAAACCTGCAGTCAATTCAAGTTTTACTCCATCTGTGTTATTTATTGTTATGACAAGCCTAATAGTAAATTTCTGTCTCAGGATATTCGAGCGCGGCGGGTGCGGCGGAGCGCGACGCGGCGAGCTCACGCTGGAGGCGGCGCGTGACGCAGCCGCCCGGCCCCGACAGCCGCTACGAGCGCGCAGAGTAGCCACCACCGCCAAGAGGAAGAAGGTACCTACCTGTACACGTCACACAACTGTGCATGCGCAGCGGGAGCGGGAGGAGGCGCCCGGCCCCGACACCACCGCCAAGAGGAAGAAGGTACCTACCTGTACACGTCACACAGCTGTGCATGCGCAGCGGGAGCGGGAGGAGGCGCCCGGCCCCGACACCACCGCCAAGAGGAAGAAGGTACCTACCTGTACACGTCACACAGCTGTGCATGCGCAGCGGGAGCGGGAGGAGGCGCCCGGCCCCGACACCACCGCCAAGAGGAAGAAGGTACCTACCTGTACACGTCACACAGCTGTGCATGCGCAGCGGGAGCGGGAGGAGGCGCCCGGCCCCGACACCACCGCCAAGAGGAAGAAGGTACCTACCTGTACACGTCACACAGCTGTGCATGCGCAGCGGGAGCGGGAGGAGGCGCCCGGCCCCGACACCACCGCCAAGAGGAAGAAGGTACCTACCTGTACACGTCACACAGCTGTGCATGCGCAGCGGGAGCGCAAGGCGCCAAGTCCGGTGACACCACCGCCAAGACCACCACTGCGCGCGCCCTGGACGCTAGAGATGTTGGGTTCATCCTGTAAAGATAAAGAGAAATCAGGCCAAGTATCGCCCGGATAAAATCCGTTTTCAGACGATAAGAAAAATGTCTTACAAAAAACCTTGTTCGCAGGACGAAATAAGCGTAGACTGCCTGGACTTCAACAAGAAGATCTTGCACACGGCGTGGCACCCGCACGAGAGCATCATCGCGGTGGCGGCCACCAACAACCTGTTCATCTTCCAGGACAAGTTCTAGCGGCCGCCCGCCGCCCGCCTCCTAGCGCTGCGCCCGCGCACCCGACCCACGCTCACAACACGCAGTATGACCGCCACACGTACATGTAAGTAAATCGAGTTAGTAAGACAATATACACACAATTTTCGTGAGTTATTCATGCTTAAGACTGTTGTAAATTTGTATGTAAATTTTACTACATTAATTTGACCTTTTGCGGGATAAACCACGGGTCACATGCACTAGGTGAGCTTAACCGTATGTAATCAACAAAGATTTTGCACAAACATTGTCACGATAATCAAGAATACTTAACAAGTTCGTTGGATCTGTGTTAAACGTAGGTATGAATACTCAATTTACTTACAACACTGTGGCACAATCCCATGTAAACTTAAAATAGTAAGATGCGTATACGCATGTGATAGCAATAATTTGTATTGAATGAGGATTTTGTAAATGTGATTCATACCGCTTGCGGTCTCTAAAATAGGGGCTTTTGTGTCCTTCAGGCGAAGCATGACAACTGCGAATGATGACTCTCGCGTCGATAAAACCCATTTTATGCACAGAAAATAATATTATAGTCGACTTGAGAATCGTTTACAGCAGATGCTAACCCTGATGGTAATTATGTGTTACGTTTTAATAACATGCTGTTGATAAAAATTTTAGATAATTCACAAATATCTGATGTACCTAAAACGAGTGTTATCAAGATAATCAATAAAAAAATAAGATATTGGAAGTATCAGTTCATTTTTACTATAATTCTGTTGATCAGATCAGCTGTACTGACAAAATATTAAGTTGTGCTCAATATCACCATAAAAACTTAAATAACATAGGCATTGTGTAAGCGTCTCCTTGGTGCGTCGGGCGAAAAAAAGTAAACTTGTCAAATCTGCAATGGCGGCTTTCCGTGACGTAACATATCTTAGACATCATAGCTACATCACAAACGACAAGGACTCACCGCGCTAGGATTTGAAAATATGTATAAATTACCGAATTTTAATAGCAAAATGAATGCGACCAGCCGATATAATCAGTATGCAACGCAACAGTTAACTGTAATGAATCCGTATAGTTTTTTCAGTCCGAATAATTTTGCCATAAAGCCGCAGTACTAAAACAAAATAGGAGATCTTTGGCCACCACATAATTTGAATGAATCGTGGAATGTGCTTATACTTTAATGTCAAAGTTCGTCGATTCGATGCTAAAAATCGAAGTCGTTGAAAGCCGCCATTGTATCCGTTGTGTCGTATTGTATGGAGAGAAACAGACATGAAAAGTCAAGCTTCTTAATATAAACCTATATCCTCCTTTACATATAACTAAAAAAACAGCACAGTAACATGAGACGAGACATAGGTGAAATTATTGCCTAAAATCTCCTTGGCTATACGTTTTGTGAACATTTCTCCAATTTCTGGCGTGAACTGCTCATTATGTGTAATATTTGCTATATAAACACATATTTAAAACTAAAATTTGCTCAAAAGCAAGCATTACCAGTGAATCCAATCTAGAAATAAAAAATTAAGCCCATACAATACGATATAATATGTAGGTAGATAGGAAATAAGTCCGTTAATTCAAATTTTCTGAGAAAAAAATAATTTATACGCTTTTCTTACTTAAGGTTCTAAGCGGTAATTAAGTATTTATTGTTTAAACATAAACAATCCTTTTTTAAGGAATGGACACACACATTGTATGAGATTAGTTAGGTGTAACGAAAGGTCTTAAAGGCAAATAAAAGTAGGCAGGAAAGAATGTATGAGATCATGAGGCAAGGCGAGTCTCACAATCGCGTGTCGCTGTAAAATTGTATGAGAGATGTATGGGCCTCTAAACGTCGGTTATAGTTTAGTGTACAATATTTATTAGTATAGCAATATGAAGTAGGCTTTTAATTTCAACATTTAAATATTTTGTGAAATAAAAACTAACTTGGATTTTATAAAAAATACCCAAGTTGTTACTATCTTATGAAGTTATCAATTTTTTGTAGAAACAAACAATTATTTTAAGAAAATAACATTTTAATAGTATTGTTAAATAGCTAAGTTTTAACAATATAGGTTCAGTAATTACCAGTAATCTCGAATACAGATAAACAGACATGCTGCCACTGTGGTAGGCATAGAATGATCTCTTAACAACAATATACCAGATCTCATACATTTTTAGTACTGCGCTTAAAAAGATTGGTATCAAGTCATTAATGCTAACCGAAGAGGTTTTACTGAAAGAATCCACCGCCATATTTGAAAAAAAAACCTGTTCGCACTGTAATTGCGTTGTAAACTAAATTCTTCATACAACTTATTTTCTCGAAAAAAAATGTACTTACAAATATTTAATTTCTTAATAAATGCAATGTGCTTTATATATAATATTGCTCTTGTAAAAAACAATCATTAGACTTGTGATTGTCATAAGATCTATTTGCACAAATATTCATCGGTTCTTAAAAATGGATTGATGAATGGATGTTATCTTAGAAATTGTCCCGTCTACCAAAGTATATTTCGCAAAGTTTAATTTCAAAACAACTAGATCTGTACAAAAACCTTTCAAAAAGTCGAATAAACTTGCGACTCCAACACTACGTACAACGAGAGCAGGTAAAGCTGTCGGTCCCGGTTATCATACGATCACCTATGACAATCGTTAGTGATACTCAGAAGCCCAAACATTCTGACAACCAATCTATCCTCACAATATCGGTCTTTTCTAGAAATTGGATTGCGGAGCTCTGATAACAGGCTTCGTGTAAATTACCGATTTCAGCGGTATCTGGGGGTCTACTCCTTAAGCACGAAGTCCGTAGTTTCGACCTTCGTTACGGGCGTTTCCTACTCCGTATCAGCTACGGACGGATGATTCGTTCAGTTCCCGAACTAAGAATGAATGACAGCACAATTTGACAGTTGTCCCTACTCCCGATGTGTTTTTACCCGTGAGAAAATTAGAATTTGACACTTGTTTTATCGGACTCCGAAGTTTCGGAGAACTTTCGAACGGCTCGTAACTTCGTTGACGGAGATAGGGAGTAGACCCTCAGATTAGATTGGTAGCCGACCTCAACATAATTGGGAAAATGCTTGGAGGATGATTATCTCATCTTTTATTATACTTTGGGCATGAGGTAAATGAAAACAAAGTTATAGAGCATGGCGCGCAAATTAGTCGACAGTAAAAAGTATTAATTACGTTCAGGAACTCGCAATTACAGTGCAAATAAAATAAACCAATACATACGTAAAATGAAACTTGAGCGTAAAAACGCCGCTTTCAATTGCAGGCAACGTGCCTTACGCTCTGAGTTGTTGATATACTTATATATAATTATGTATTTTTTTAAGTTCTTTGTGATTTGTTTTACAATCATTGGCGATTGAAGTTTCTTGTTACGATTATGATTAAAAAAATTGTGTAGTCTTGATGAGTTAGCATTTTTCATTTCTGTTTGAATTTTTTAAAAATCCCAGTGATATCTGTTTGTTTCAGAATGTAAACGTTATTGTTGATAACTCTAAACAGAGGTGGAATCATCATGACTCCCGAAATTACTTGATTATAGGTTCATAGATGTAGTAGCGTCTGATGCAGTCTTCCATTTTGCATTTAGCTTTAGATATAAAAAGAACGAACTACCAATAAAAAATTTAAGAAATATTTTAACTAAATAAGTGTTATATTCAGCTTCAGTTCTTGAGTTTAGGTTTTATTGTTATGGTTAACTCTTTAAAGTGCATCCGTATGTACACACACACAATGCCAAGCCAAACTTAACATGTTATCATAAACAAAAGACTTTGACAAAAGCCTTGAAATCAATGGTGTAGTTATGGTATTGGACAAATTAAGTAGATTTAAAAAAGAGAATCCTTAAAGTAAAGTTGGTAAAAAAACAGTTCTGGTTTTAGTTAAAAACATTTCGCCATTTTTCTTTTGGATTATATTTCTCAACTGTTTATGTAACTAGTAAAATAACTGCCATAATGTAGTATATATGTATATATAAGCTAAGCACGACACTAGATACACTGTCGCAATAGCATTCAAAATTTTAAGCTAGCCTCATCGTACAGTGAAGATCGTTAGCGCCCTTTCGACCCTATTCCCTTAGTAATAAGGGTGACAACTGGTCAACGGCTAAGATTCTATAGAAACTTGGGTAATTAAGTAATTCCATATACACATTTTGACATTTTAGAGTTTCGACTATACAATTATATGTTATGTAATCTACGTAAAACCATCGCGGTTTTCATATGACCACATATGACAATTGTTAGTGGTAATGAGAAGCTTAAAAAGCCTGATAACCAGTCACATAAGGTTATCAGTATTACCCAAAAATTGGGTTGCGGAGATATGAGTATATGCAGTCGCTTCGTATAAAATACTGATATTCAGCCGCATCTGGATGGACCGGCGGCCGACCCCAACATTTGGGAAAAGGTTAGGAGGTGAATTATGTTCTATATAATTCTGGGACTGGTCATAAACGCGAATAAAAATTATATCTTGCCTAACTAGCTGAACTCATCAAGACTAAACCGTTATTTAATAATTTCGGCATATATTACTTATTGAAAAATTGTGATTAGAAGCTTGAACAGTATCGTTATTATATAATGTAAATATGTAGTGTTGAATGGAGGCCTGAACATATAGACTACGTCACAAGTTGTACAGTTAATATAATATGTATTTTGTGTAAAGCTTGGAATTATGTTCGACTAATTATGATATGAATTTGTTTTAACTTTGTGTCTATTTTCTATGTTAACAGCTAGCGTATAAATGTATCTACATTTCTACATAATTTTTTAACTGAAATTGTTTTTTAATATTATGTAAACTGAGGCTTTAAACCAACGTTGCATCGAGCGGAATCTTCATAGAATACATGATAATTCTGTGTTAATAGTAATATGCTAGTGTTTATGAAAGCTAGCCACTTGTTGATTTAAGTAGAAGGTCGCTCGATAGAACGCCGCCTGAATGGTGTCTGTTTCTGCAAAACTGATAAGTCTGCAAAAAAATATCAATAGTAATTCGAAGTTGAATAAAACCTTTACAAAGGCCTAGAGTAATGTCCATGAAATTGTGAATCGTGTGTTTTTTAACTATATGTAGACGCTAGCATCCCGAAATTATCCAATTTTGTACATAAGTAACTTCTCCCGAACATTATCGTTATAGTTTTGCAAGGCGGACCCCAAATAATTTGGTTCTGTACATAGACACGTAACATTTATTTTAATTGGCTGTATTCAGGCCCTCTCCATAATCTCCACAACATTTTTTTATGTTCATCGATATGATTAGGAACTGCGTTAAGTTTTAGTTTTCTTTTCTCATCTATTTTGTAAGGGGCCCGGTCAATTCCTTCTAGTTGTTCCGATGATAGCTGAACACGCTGTTTCGCTATGTAATTTAAAAATGTGTGATATTTAAAAATATGCCTATGCAGCTTTTATGGTTTCCTTTTAGAAACGTCGATAAATAATGTCAATAAAACATTGTCTATGGCGTTTGTAAGAGGAAGAGTTATTATTAAAATATATAATTGCTTCAAAAGCAATAAATAGAATAGGAATTGACTGTCCCCCGTGAGATCCAATGTAAAAATATGTCGCTCTGTAGTATAAATGCAAAGACATCTTGTATAGAGTGTGGTTGCGAAGCGAGAATGCGAGCGAAACAGGTGATGAGTGAGCTATAATTTAAGTACTAGTTTATAGTTAGGCGAAAACTGTGAAAACACAGAATTAAAAAATCAGTTTTTTTTCCTGTATCGAGGGATCAACAGATAAATGCTTGATAAATGTGATAATGTCGCAATAAGCGGTGTGTTGTGGTCTGCGGACGAAATGATGATGTGGATAGAATTTTTTTCTTTTTGAGGTACCGTATTGCGCTGTGAGGAACCTCGGACGGTTTGCTGACAACGAAACCTCGTGCTGTCAGTGTGAGCGCTCGCGTCCCTGCGCAGACGCGTATTTACGGAAGTTGAAACGACCGGACGACTGTTAACGTTACATCCTGGTATTGAAAAACATTTCGTAAATCAAAATCTACAGTAAAAAAACTATGATATCGATTTACTCGTTCCTTATTGGATTGGCTAGTCGTTGCTACCGTAAAATGAAGTTAAATTAGCGGTAAATAGATAGGTATTATCACAAATTATAGCGAGAGTTAAAATCAATTGTGCCATGATGTTGGTCGGCTCGGTGGCGCGGGCGCTTCACACAGAAAGAGTTGTTGTTAAGGCTGGTTGCACATTGACTATCATCGCGTGGGCAACTAGTTGCTTTCGTATCAATTCAATACAGTGGCTTTTGCGTCTCAAGCGATCTTGGCACTTAGCTGCTTAATAATATCAGCGACGTGGATCATACTGGAAATGGATGTATATCCATTCATTTCCAGTATATTCGGACCTCGTTATTAGAATTCGTACCTACAATTAGAGGTCAACTTGTATTGGACATGTATAGCTATATGTAACTGTGCGTACTGAGTCAGTTGCCTTTCCAAATCAAGTATGGGGTCGGTGTTCGCTTCAGTAACCGACAAATAGTGAGCGACAATTACTCACGTGATAGTAGCCAGTGTGTGGCAAGCCGAATCAAAAATATTTCCTATAAATAATAAAATTTTTATATCTGAATTTCGTGTTTTTATTTTTTTCCTCATGACAACAAGACAACGGAACTGGAATAATATGCCTCACATAAAAGTTGTTAAAATAGGAAGGGACACCTTCCGTTTAATGCATAGTAATTATTTATTTATTAATTTATCTAATAAACTAATATTGTCAAAACATAAATAGTAATGATACGTAAATAGTATTATAGGATAAGTACATAGTTTTATATAAAATAAATAGTTAAATACGTAGCAATAATTGTATGTTACGCACAAACAGATTTTTATATTAGTAGATAGCTCATCACTAATGAGGTGCGTGAAGAAACGGGCGGCCGGCTGCAGTGGCGGTACAAATAATATCAACGATGCCGGAGTACCCACATTAGGCCGCGCCGTCGGCGAATGGAGCGAGTCCGGCAGTCCGCCGTGCCCCGCTGCTTACCGCACGTTCATTGTATCGAACTGTTGTATGTTTGCAAAGCGTTCTATATAAGTTCTCTCTGTAATTAGTTTACGTAGTATTCGGCTGTGTAATTGTGCAAAATACTAAGTGTACTGAGTGAGCAATAAACTTTGATAGTGAGTAGCTGAGAACTTTATTTGTTGTCCCAATCAACGTCGCTTACACTCACTTCATTGGTGACCCCGCAATACAAGAACATCATGCCGGATAAAAACAACGGTTTCGAATTGAACAGGGTAGGTGTGAGGGTACCTCCATTTTATCCAGAGAAACCCACCCTGTGGTTCGCCCAATTAGAGAGCCAATTCGTGCTAGCAAACGTGACAGCAGACTCAACAAAATTCCATTATGCAATGGGTCAGCTAGATCCTGTGTATGCAGCAGAGGTTGAAGATATAATAACCGCTCCAGCTGCACCGGACAAGTACGAGCGCCTAAAAGCCGAATTGATAAAACGGTTGTCTGCATCCAGGGAGAAGAAGTTGAAGCAGCTGTTGACAGACGAGGAATTAGGCGATCGGAAGCCGTCGCAGTTTTTACGGCACCTAAAACATTTGGCAGGACCAGGTGTTCCCGAGGAGTTCCTGAGAACTATATGGACTAGCAGGCTTCCCAGCAGTACGCAGACAATCATCGCGTCGCAGCCAAGGGCTTCACTGGACGAGATAGCCGAACTTGCCGACAAGATCCATGACGTGGTGGCCCCAAATCCACAAGTTGCTTCAACCTCAACTGGAGGGGGTACGTCTATGCATAGTGAAATAGCCGAATTAACCCGCCAAGTACAAGCGTTAAGCGCTAAAGTCGACAGGATGTCTAGGGAGAGAGGTAGATCAAGAACACCTAACCGGGACCGTCGGCATCGCTCAACATCCCGGTCGGATACAAACTACAGCAAGTTCCCGTTATGTTGGTACCATTACAGGTTCGGGGAGAAAGCCAAACATTGCATAAAACCGTGTGACTACTCGGGAAACGGCAAGGGCAAACCGTAATGGCGGCCGACGACTGCCCGAGTGCTGGTCGCCTATTTGTCATCGACCAACGGTCAAAAGTTAATTTTTTAGTGGACACTGGTAGTGACTTGTGTGTATTTCCAAAAACATTATTAAATGAACGTCGAAATAAGACTGATTATGTTTTAAGTGCGGCAAACGGTTCAGTAATAAATACTTACGGCTTTGTTAATTTTGTACTAAACCTAGGCTTACGCCGCGACTTTCCTTGGCGATTTGTTGTTGCAGATGTGACCAGAGCGATAATAGGGGTTGATTTCCTATCACACTACAACCTCATTGTGGATGTTAGGAATCAACGATTGGTCGATAGCAATACAACTATTGCTACCCCGGCGTTGCTTGCTCGAAAATGCGACGACGTTACATCAGTCAAGGTAATGGTTGGTAACTCTGTATATCATAACATATTGGAACACTACCCAGAAATAACACGTCCACATGGCATACATCGCACCCCCACCCACAACACGGTACACCACATACGAACAACACCTGGGCCACCGGTTTTTTGTTCACCGCGTAGATTAGCCCCGGATAAATTAAAAATAGCTAAAGCCGAGTTCGACGCTATGCTGCAGAGTGGTATTTGTCGACCTTCAGAGTCACCTTGGTCGTCGCCTCTGCACTTAGCGCCAAAGAAAAATGACGGATGGCGGCCATGCGGCGATTATAGGATGTTGAACGCCCGGACTATCGCTGACCAGTACCCAATCCGTCACATTCAGGATTTTTCACATAGCCTAGCTGGTTGTACTGTGTTTTCTCAAATAGACCTAGTAAAAGCGTACAATCAAATACCGGTAAATGCAGAGGACATCGCGAAAACAGCTATTACGACGCCGTTTGGACTTTACGAATTTCCATACATGACGTTTGGACTTCGTAACGCCGGACAAACGTTTCAGCGCTTCGTTGATGAGATGCTGAGGGGATTGGATTTTACGTATGCCTATATTGATGATTTTTTGGTCTTCTCGAAAGACCAGAAGACCCACGAGCAACACCTGCACCAGCTCTTCTCTAGACTCAAAGAGAATGGTATGGTTATTAATACAGCTAAGTGTGTATTTGGAGTACCAGAGGTGAACTTTTTGGGTTACCGCATTACAGCTGATGGAACAGCACCATTACCATCTAAGGTCGAAGCAATACAAAATTTCCCTGTGCCGAAAACTGTGAAAGAGTTACGCCGTTTCTTAGGGATGCTTAACTTCTATCGTAGGTTTATACCTAGTGCTGCTAATTTCCAAGCACCCTTGAACGCCTTACTAGTCGGATCGGTTAAAGGGTCTGAGGCTATAAATTTCACAGCTCAGGAGTTGCAGGCATTCGAAAAATGCAAAGATAGTCTTTGTCAAGCGACAATGTTGGCTCACCCTGACTGCAGCGCAAAGCTCGCGTTGGTCACGGATGCGTCAGATACAGCTATTGGTGCTGTCCTGCAACAGCTGAAAGAAGAGGCTTGGCAACCTCTTGCATTCTTTTCACGGAAGCTTAGTCCAGCTCAGGTCAAATACTCTCCATATGATCGTGAACTTCTTGCAATTTATGAGAGTGTGAAATATTTCCGTCACATGCTAGAGGCTCGTGACTTTGTGATTTACACAGACCACAAGCCCCTCACATTTGCCTTTCACTCTCGTAAAGAAAATTGTTCTCCTAGACAATTCCGGCACTTAGATCTTATAGCCCAGTTCACAACGGATATAAGGCATATCTCGGGTAAGGACAATGTCGTGGCGGACACACTGTCGCGCATAGAAGAGATAATTCAACCTGTAGATGCCGAAAAGATAGCGTTAGCACAACATTCGGATAGTGAACTCGAACTACTTCTAACCGGAAATACGTCACTGGACTTGCAAAAGCTAAAAATTCCAGGTTCTCGAAGGCAGCTGTACTGCGATATCAGTAACTCTACTCCGAGACCCTTTGTTCCTAGGGAGTTGCGCAGACAGGTGTTTGAAAGCTTGCATGCTTTGAGCCACCCTGGTGCTAAAGCTTCGGCTGTGCTAGTCGCCGAACGATATGTTTGGCCCGGATTAAAAAAAGACTGCCGAGATTGGGTTCGTTCCTGCCAAGCTTGCCAACGGTGTAAGGTTACTCGACATGTTTTCGCTCCAGTGGGTAATTTTAAGTTACCAGAAGCCAGGTTCATTTTTGTGCATATTGACATGATAGGTCCTTTGCCGCTCTGTCAGGGTTATCGTTATTGCCTCACCGCCATCGACCGTTTCACGCGATGGCCTGAAGCAATACCTCTTGCTGACATTACTGCCGAGACAGTAGCAAAAGCGTTATTAAGTGGTTGGATTTCTCGTTTTGGTTGCCCAACAGACATCGTGACCGATAGAGGGAGACAATTCGAATCAGCCCTTTTTAAGCAGTTATCTATTATTGCTGGTTTCCAGCATCGTAGAACTACTGCATACCATCCAGCCTGTAACGGTCTCGTGGAAAGATTTCACCGGCAGCTAAAAGCAGCCATCACCTGCCACGCAAACGAGGTCTGGGTTGAGACGCTTCCTCTAGTTCTTTTAGGAATTCGCAGTGCCTATAAAGAAGACATTCAAGCTTCTTCAGCTGAACTTCTGTATGGCCAACCCGTGCGCCTTCCTGGTGATTTTTTTAATCCGCAGGAGGACGAGACCGTTGATGTGACAGATTACTTGTCACGTATTCGGAGTTTCGCAAGGCAGCTACAACCGTCGCCCGCCTCAAGGCACAATAGTAAACACAAAACATTTATTTATAAAGACTTGTCTACATCATCTCACATATTTCTTCGCGACTGTACAGGGGGTTCGCTGAAGCCAGCATATTCTGGCCCGCATGAAGTTCTAGAACGAAGTGATAAAGTTTTTAAAATACTGATAAATGGTAAACCGGTAACAGTATCCATAGACCGCATCAAGCCAGCGTTCGTGCTGCGGGACCCAGATCATACACACACTCATCACCTTAATCCACAAACACAACCACACAAAGAGAACCTGACCTTACCTTGTGCTGATGATGATGTCACCAAAACGACGCGGTCAGGACGTCGCGTTAGGTTTCCTGACTATTATCGCCCTTGACGGTCTCTGGAGGGGGGTGATGTAGGGACACCTTCCGTTTAATGCATAGTAATTATTTATTTATTAATTTATCTAATAAACTAATATTGTCAAAACATAAATAGTAATGATACGTAAATAGTATTATAGGATAAGTACATAGTTTTATATAAAATAAATAGTTAAATACGTAGCAATAATTGTATGTTACGCACAAACAGATTTTTATATTAGTAGATAGCTCATCACTAATGAGGTGCGTGAAGAAACGGGCGGCCGGCTGCAGTGGCGGTACAAATAATATCAACGATGCCGGAGTACCCACATTAGGCCGCGCCGTCGGCGAATGGAGCGAGTCCGGCAGTCCGCCGTGCCCCGCTGCTTACCGCACGTTCATTGTATCGAACTGTTGTATGTTTGCAAAGCGTTCTATATAAGTTCTCTCTGTAATTAGTTTACGTAGTATTCGGCTGTGTAATTGTGCAAAATACTAAGTGTACTGAGTGAGCAATAAACTTTGATAGTGAGTAGCTGAGAACTTTATTTGTTGTCCCAATCAACGTCGCTTACACTCACTTCAGTAAGGAACTCGAAAATGCTTGCCGAGCTTAAGGTCCTGGGTTCGATTCCCAAGTCGAGTTATTGCTGAGTAGATATTGGATTTTTATTTATATGATTGGATTTCTGCCTTGTGTATGCCACTAAGCTTTTCTATTACACTGAAAACACAGACGTTCTATATTAGTACACCGGCTCTCCTATCCCTTTGGGGAATACAAGCGAGATGGTATGTTATTATACATAGCTTAAAATTAATCTATATGTAGGTATATAGAAGTAAAAAAAAACATGTTTGTATAATCATGATTAGAGCATAGATGGACTTCAGATAAATACTATATCTTCGGTTTAGTAATGTATTCAGATTAACTAAAGAGGTTATATTATGCATAAGACCTCATAATCAGGTCGGAATTAGGTAAAGTTATTTATGTACTTACACCGATTTCATATACAGAGAAAGAATAAAATGGATATGCCTCAAATCCAGAGATTAATTTTAAATAGCAGAATGTCCCTCAATGAAAACGTTAAGTATTTACTTTTACACAATTTAAACTACTGCACGCGCCGCGTTGCCAAACTTACATCAGCGACATCGGACGTCCGAAGTAGCAAATTTCCAATTTGCAACTTCGCAATTTGCAATTGTATCTACGTGTTATATACGATAGAATCGAAAAAAATAAACGATTTGCGAAAAAGATTTTCTTTTTCTAAAAAAATCTTTTTTCCTTTGCCCCGTTACGTACACTCCAACTAGTTGGTGTACCTTTAGATACCAGGTCAAGTGACCTTAGGGTCAAGAACAAGTGAATTTGATGTCAAGGTTAATTTTATACTGGAGGTCAAGGTTATCTTGGAGGTCAAGGTTGAGTAACCTTGGAGGTCAAGCTTGAGTCACCTTGGAGATCAAGGTTGAGCGTATAGGCCAGCTGACCTTAGGGTCAAGGACAAGTGAATTTGATGACAAGATTAATGTTATCCTGGAGGTCAAGGTTGAGTCACCTTTGAGGTGGCTCAACCTAGGTTGAGCCACCTCAAAGGTCGAGGTCGAGCGACCTTTTTTTTTCTAAATTTGCTTATATTTCGAAAACGGTAGGTATATCGACGGAGCTCCGCTTCGCGGGGTTAATATCGTATGGTATGTATAAGGTCGCAATGGGACGACGGAAAGTTGCGTGGCAAATATCACTACACTGTGGACGACGAAGACTGTAGACTAGGTGCTACGAGTGTCCGTGCTGGTCACGGGTTCGATTCTCACAGGTACAGATTCACAGATGAACACAAGTGTTTGTTTTTTGGGTGTTTCCTATTGTATTACAAGTATGGATTTGATAAAAAAGTATGTACGTATTATATCCATTGTCTAGTACCCATAGTACAAGCTCTGTTTAGTTTGTTTAGTTAGGGACTAGATAGTGTATAAAATTGACCAAAAAAATATCTATTTCAATGGTTTCAACCCACTCTAGAGGCTAGAACTCTCTTGTTTCTCATAGATCCGTATGAGAACTACGACTTCATGTCGTAGTTCTCATACAGATTCTCACGGATCTCATACCTGATTTGATTGCAGAACTCACGGCAGAGTCCCAGCAGATCATGGTTATAGGAGTGAAATATCGAAAAAATATATTTTAATCGTTTCATACTATTCAAAAGCATAGAACTCTCTTGTTTCTCATAGATCCGTATGAGAACTATAACATGGAACCTGATTTTATTCCATAACTCATGGCAGATTCCCAGCAGGTCATGGTTATATGGGTGAAAAATAAAAAATAAATATTTTAATCGTTTCTTACCATTCAAAAGCATGGAACTTTCTTGTTTCTCATAGATCTATGAGAAGAGCTTTTGCTTTGCTTTTGAATGGTAAGATTTTTTTTTTTTTGCACCCATATAACCATGCCGTGAGTTCTGGAATCAAATCAGGTTCTAGTTGTAGTTATGATACAGATCTATGAGAAACAAGAGAGTTCTATGCTTTTGAATGGTATGAAACGATTAATAGTACATTATGGTATAAGTGTGTAATGTTGGTGATTACCGCTGAGGCGCCATTGAAACCCGAGCCGTTAGGTGAGCGTTTTAAGAGAGCAGAGGACGGTAATCACCAACATTATACACTTGTATCATACGACGTTTTTCAACACACTTGTGAAGAAAATAACTATAATTTCAACTGTGAAAACGTCAGCTGTTTTCCTAAACAATGGCGATCGGCCATAGCTAAAAGAATGAGGTATCTTTTTTTTTTGGCTTTTTGCAGATAGCGTTTTAGCCACATACAAAATGGGGAATTCAAAGTTTACTTTATTACAGAGAAAACAAAAGTTATATTTGAGTAAAAGTTTTATTTATTAAAAACTTACAAGTTGAAATTATCTATTTAAATACGAAGTTGCATGAAATGAGCAAGTTTATTTGTACTATTTATTGAACACGATCTTTTTTTGTATCGAAACTTTTTTAAGAACAAAGCAACTCAACTAATAAAATAAAAAAAAACCCTACTCCCTTGTGAATAATAGCAATGAAAAAGTCACAGTTTGATTATAGGTGTCATTACTCATTACGTACCTAATTGCGGTGAAATAAGAGCCATTTTATGAGCAAATGTGTTGAAAAATAGATTTTTACATTTTTCACCCATATATCCATGATCTGCTGGGACTGGACCTTGAGTTCTGGAATCAAATCAGGTTTCATTTCGTAGTTCTCATACGGATCTATGAGAAACAAGAGAGTTCTAGAGCCTCTAGAATGGGTTGAAACTATTGAAATATATATTTTTCGATTTTTCCACACAACTTGGAAAATCATGCTGGCACTTGATTTAAAAAAAAAACGCCAGAGTACTATTCTTGAAAAGTATCAGGAACACAGAACACAGCTGCATTCACAAGAAAATCACATTCGGTTATGATCTGCTGGACAGTGATCTGCTACGGGAAGTTGGCAGATCATTCTGTCAATTATTTTTTTCATAGAAAACCTCCAGAACTATTCTTGAAAAGTATCAGGAACTGTAGAACTACGGTGCATGCGAAAAGAACTCACATTTATTTTTGATCTGCTGGACAATGATCTGCTAAGTTCGCTCACATGGAGTCACCTGACTTCGATTACCTACATGGGCGAAAACGGCTATAAAATAAGTCTAACGAGAAAGTTCAAGATATAATAACAATCTGAGTTTTAAGTCGTAATCTAAAAGGTTACGATTATTACACATCACAAGTACAGAAATAAACATTAAATTTAGTAATTTAAGCCTCTTCTTAACAAACCGAAAAATTAGATCGAAATTGTGCGAAGTCTTCAAAAATCTGTTACCTACTCTCCAGTGCGTCGCGCGAACTGAGAGTTAGCCACTGTCCGCGCACGGGATTGAAGTAAAGCTAAACCGTAGGTATATTGGTTTCGCTTGCTCGCGTTCGGTTTTTTTTATTTTGTAGTGATCACCATTGCCAACTGACTCCGATTGCCTACATCTCCCCTAAGCGCGGTATAACCTGGCCGGACTGAAGTTAGCCTTTTGAAATAGGATTGTTTATCTAAAAAACTTGTATACTGCGCAACCAAACAGCCAACTTCAGTCCGGCCAGGTTATGCCGCGCATACTGTAAGTAGGTACGTAGGTAGGTAAAAAAGTGAGTCAGATTTTTGGACCAGAGATATTGATAGACATTGTTCCTTGATATCTCAACTTCTAAATCAATTTTAACATTTGGCAGATGGATAAAACGGCGAACATAGAATATTTCTCATCGCGGAAAATTGCAGTTTCGGTAGAAGTAGTTAACTGAAGTTCTAAAGAGTCACTAGATGGCTCTGGTGACAATTTATTAAAATCACTTCAATAAAAAAAACACCGACCCGCAAAAACCGAGGGCACAAGCGTCTTCATTAAATCGTAAACAGACCTTAAAAAACGTAATAACTCATACGACATTACTTCAACCTACCCGCATTTGATAAAAATACGATTCCCACCAAAACACATAAAATCACAAAATTACTCATTAAATACGCCATAAAACTTAGTAAAAAGATAAATGGTAATTAATGTTCACGTGGATGTAATTTTCAAAGCAACGGAAGGAAGCACATAAAAAAATTAAATACTTACAATTTTAAAATTTAAGACTTACCAAAAAATACGTCCCACAACAAGAACACTGGTAGATATATCACACCACAGGGTCTCTCACACACGAATTTATTATTAGTTATTTTTATTTATGTTATTTATTATAACAGGAGCGATCCGCGCTGCACGTAGGCGCTGAACGATACTGCCGCAAGTTGCAACTTGTTGCATTTAGAAAGTTTGAAGGGGCGGTAGTGATGCGTTTAACTACAGATAAAAGTCGTCGAGTAATCGTCTAATATCGACTAAGTTAATACATTATAAGTTAATTCATTATAATAAAATCTCTACTTCTAAATTTACCAAAAAATAAAACCTCTACTTCTAAATAGTAATTAATACGCACACAGACAGTACAAAATTCGTTATCATGCTTTTTGAAATTCAAAAAGCATGATAACGATATTTTTTATTGATTTTTTGCAAATTATTATATCAGCTGATTCTAAGGTGAGTTCACACTCAGTGTGAACGGGTCGGCTCATTGACCTACCTATATATAGGTAGGTCAATGAGCCTAATGAATGAATGATGCTGTAACAGAAAATCTTTTTATTTTATTTTATTTGTATGATAATTAGGTATTGATGTTGTAGTGAATATAGTCATGGTCCAAGAGTCACTCCTAGCGTAGGCAGAATGTTCCGATGTTTTCATCCGTCGTTTAAACCATTTTTAGAAAGTTATTTAGAAAAGGAAAAATTGGACCGCGGGCAGAATTTTTCCTTTTCTAAATAACTTTAAAATCTTAGCATGGAAAATGCCAAAAATATACAAAAAGATAGTCATTTTTAGAAACTTTTTATCCACGCTCTTCTGGTAATAATGTGTTAACATTATTGTGTTCCGATTTTAAGAGCAATGTGCTAGTCAAATTACTGGGTATATGAAACTTAACAACTTAGCAACTTACTAGCGAGTGATTTCACTTGTGTTACAGACGTCTAGAGGCTGTTTTTTTTTATTAAAAAAAAAACGTTGCGCCACACTAGGATTGTGTGCTTGTTGGTTCATTTTATCACAATAAATATTGGACCTTGGCTATATTCACTACAAAATTTCACTATAAGAATATAGACTATGATATCTACATATCGTGCACATTAAATTAAATAAAACGATTTTCTTGATTATAATTTATAATATGAGCTATGAGCGTTGACCCTAGAATCAGCTGTTAAATTAAAATTTACAATTAAAGTAACAAATCTGCAAAATAAAATCTTTATAGTAAAACGCAAATAAATATATAGAAAAAATCTTTATTCATAAATAGGTACCCACAAATCACATGGTATCACGTCACCACAACGGCAAAATTCTCTCTATGAGAAGAAAATATATAACAAAATAGTCTACAAAATAAACATACCAACTAGATAGAAATGCGTTCGCTAAAATTAATTTATCTAATTTTATTAAATTTTTTGTAAGTAGTACAAAATTTACAAATAGTTTGTAAAAGATAGTAAAAAAATATACTCTTTCAGGTATACCTACATATTACACATTAGCGTTGCCGATCGAAAGTGTACTATCGATAGTTCACGATAAATCGAAAGCATCGATAGTGTAACTGAATTTCAAGGTTAACTATCTTCATCGATAGTTCGGCATCACTAATAATACACAGTAAGTAGGTACGTAGAAGTCTTTCTTTCAGAAAGATTCCCGAGTAACTTTTCTACCATACGTTTGAGCACTTTCATAATACTTATTTTCATAATAATCACTATCCCTAAATCCATGCTTTGTAATAAAATATTATGATTTAACTTTTCTAGCAGTAATATACTGCCAGTACACGTCATACAAGAATATTTTAAGTAGATAATTATCACAAGATACATTCTGTAATACCAGAGACATATACAATATAATTATAAGCTATTTACAACATGCTACCCGATAGAAAAGGCATCTTTCACAAGAATTGAACTGGTATATTTTTTAAACTAGCCAATTTGTAGTTGTAATTTGAGCAATTTCTCCGAAAAACAGATCGAAATTTAACAAGAATACATATTTTGATCTTCATTATTATTGTTATACATTTATAACAATATTCGTCATTTTGTTTTGAATGACCCAAACTACAGACTTTATTTTCTTTGTCAGTTTGAAAATTGTATTGTCAACGCCAATTTTCCATCGGTGGAGACCCCGCTTTATGAACTGTCGTCAACACAATAAATGGTTACGACTCAAATATTGTCAACGTTCCTTTGGTGGAGACCCAGCTTTATGGATTCATGTTCTGCAGGCATGTATTTCGCACTAAAAAAAATCCCCCGTTTAAACCACATATGAATAAAATATTTTATTACGATAGTTACAACAACTTCCCCCACCTCAACATTTTGGTGTTGTGAAAGATCCCAGAGTTAACTAAATATACCTCTAAACCGAAACATTAGTCACAGGTTTTGAACCGGTGATAGGGTCGATTCACACGTTTTATAGTTGGCAACATTATATTTAGATTCCAATTTTAAAATTTCATGTCCTAATAGCCTCGGGTTATAATACCTTTTCCCCGTCTATCTAAATCAATATTAAAATTACATATTCGACCGACCATTAGTCTAATCTAACACTAGGATGTCAGATTTGGGTTCTGGATTTCCATAAAGGTTGTCAAAATTGAAGAATGAGAATGGTGTCACCCACAGGCTACCCGCGGCAAGTTTCTTTATAGATTCCCCAAAATATTGCTTAAAAACCTCTTAACTTATAGAAACCGGGTCTTAATAAATCCTATAAAGGATTTTAATAGTCATATTGATATTCCGAATAAATTAGTCTTTCTCCTTACAATGTTATTTCTTCTGTTTTACATAGCGGTTTTATGACAATTAAATATTGTACCTTAAAAATGCAGCGGATGTGTGAATCGACGTTGTTAATACCCTACAAGGAAATTCTTGGTTTCATTGATTAAGTATCAAAGAAAAATACCAGTTTGTTAATTTTTAATTGCTTCTATAATTCCTCGTTTCCTTCCTCAGTGTCTGCGTTGCATACAGAGGATTGAGGGAAGAAAAGAGAGAGAATCATATTATAAGAGAGCCGTGGTAACTAAGTACCCATAACACTAGAGTCAAATCTATGATGGATACCAGAGTTTATTAAAATATTAGTGAACTTGTCACTGACTTATATTTGTTTCTCTGTGTTCAATGATTTTGTGAAGTATAATTTATCTATTACGGGATGTCATTTTGATACTATTCTAGGTTTAGGAATACAGTATAATCGATTCTCTACGGAGCCAATCCTCTCCTTGACGCCTATTTGAGCAGTCTACCTTGCTAACGACGGGCTGAATGGGTAATATTCTTATTCAACTCGTATATGTAGCGCGTTTACACGATACACGCAAATTATGAAACTACGCGTATTTCGCTTTATATACAAGCAATTAAAAAAACAATTCAACTGGTATCTAATGCTATTTGTAACAATAGCACGTTTGCTAAAACCAATTCCTAATCCTTTTTATAGTGCGTACATCCTCATGGATAAGCCGTCACCAGGGAAAGCGGCAGGGTATTTCAGACTCGTCCGTCCGTCTCGTACCGACTAAAAACCGCACTTGCCTTAACTTGCACTAATCTATTCCTAAGCCCTACGTCTTCTTTAACCGTAATCGAAGGTATATTAACGCTAGCGTGACCACTATCCACGCGATGGTGGTGAGGAACCCGTAGACCACTGAGGGCTCGGTGATGGTGGCTCCCTTTTCCATGATGTCCCTCAGAGATATGGAGGGAATCGTGAACGGGAGCGTGAGGGATATGATGCGCAGCGTATTTGACATACCTTCCAGAGGCCATAGGATACCTGGAAAAGGTAAAGTTAGAATTAGAAATTGCCGGTGTGGCATCAGCTGAGATAATACCTCATTTTGGGTTCTCATTTTTAATTTTTTGTATTACACTGTGAACGTCACAAAATAAAAACTTTTTCTTTCTCTCTCAATAAATATTTATTAGAAATTAATAGATAGTGGCTAAAGCGTTGTGTGAAAAATATTTGTAAGTATAAAAAAAAATTACTGCCTCCTTAGTCTAGTGGTCCTAAGCGCGACTGATACGCTAGAGGTCCTGGGTTCGATCCCCAGGTCGAACAAAGTGTTATTGGGTTTTTCTATGAAATGCTCAGTAGCAGCTCAGAGTCTGGATTTGTGCCCGGTTAATGGCAATAGGCTCGCCCTCCTATGGGACCTAAAATATACCGGCGAAATGTGGGTGTACATTAGTACACCTCTGCCTAACCCTTCGGGAAATACAGGTGTGATGGTATATATAAAAAAAAGTAGCCATTTCCTCTGTCTTGGTTGAGTTCAAGTTCCTGAACCAAACATAGTGATTGCGGCCAGCATGTGTAGTCCAAATTTGCTTTGAAATAGCATTGTATCAGAATCAGGCTTGGATCTTAGCACTTGCCCAAGGCGACGAAGATCGGGTAGCGGGCCAGCTTCACTGTCAGTACTCTACTGGACCAGATTTCCCTTTTAAAAATTCCCGATGAAGGAGTCTCAGAATTCCTTAAAACTTTAAGAACTTACCGCATAATAAAATCATAGGATAGAAGCTGCCAGTAGCGACGAAGAAGGACATGGTGTGGCTGTTGCAGTAGACGGAGAGCAGAAATCCGTAGCACATGCCGCAGATGCCCTGCAGGAACAGCAGCAGGCCGCAGACCAACTCGGAGCCCACGGACGGGATGCCGTAGCCCAGGAACGCAAGTGCCATCATCTCCACGGTCTAGAGAGAATATAGGTTTTAAATAAAACGTCTCCCACTCCTAGGATTTTATCCTGTACCGTGGGTACACAAATTGTCCCAAATTTTTTACCGTGGGAGAGCCATGCTTCGGCACGAATGGGCCGGCTCGACCGGACTTGATACCACGGCCTCACAGAAAACCGGCGTGAAATAACGTTTTCGTTGTGTTTCGTCGAGTGAGTGAGGATACCGGACGCCCAAACCCCTTAAAAGGGCGGCAACGCACCTGAAACTCCTCTGGTGTTGCGGGTGTCCATAAGCGGCGGTAATCGCTTACCATCAGGTGATCCGTCTGCTCGTTTGCCCACCCTATCACATAAAAAAAAAAAAAAAACTATTTCATGTGGGGATCGAACCCACAACCGAATAGAATAAAGAACGAATGCTTTTACATGGTATTGCTGCTTTTCTTGCACTACCCATAGAACAGACACCACCAGGTCAAGCTATCCAAAACTGTCATTTTTTCTCAATTGGAAATGAACCTTATAGATTTTTATTAAAGTTGAAAATCTATCAAAAAAAAATTACAGATTGAAAAAAAAAATAGAGCTTGATGCCTCTGTACAAGCTTTGTTTAGTTTGGGACTAGATGGTGTTGTGTAAAATGGCCCAAAAATATTATTATTATACAATTAACAGAATCATCATCATTAGCATCGTTTATTAATGGACAGGACGAGTTCGTTAGGGGTGTCAAATATCTTGAATATTTCTTTTTAAAGTCAAATATTCTGCCGGTATGCTATAATTTGCTAACCTTACTATATTCCAGTTTGATGGTTAATGTAGCCAGTGTAATTACTGGATATGTCAAGACTTAAAAACTGAAGTCTTAAGTGATACTATTGGTGTTGCTGGCGTTTATAAGCATCGGTCAGTGGCAACACTTACCGAATTGTTTGTCAGCGAGAAACAGACTGATCCCACGTATGCAACGTATACAACGCATTATTACATCTAGATTCTAGATTTTTTATGAAAATGTACGGATTAGAAGCACACTGTATGCATAGACCCATATTAACCTTATCCTGAAACACAGGTCCGGTTACGCACCAGTCTCCTACAATATATTATAAACTTAAACCTGAATTATGTACACTTATTAAACAGTTTGTTTTCATCTGTATTCTGTAGTGAGAAAATAAATTATAGATTATATTAAATTATATTATAGGATTGCGATGCATACGATAATTGTGTTTCTGATGAATACGTTTTTTATATAAAATCGAGGGTCCAGATATCATAACGCAGTGCATACGTTGCGTACGTTGATCAGTCTTGATACAATAAAGGAACTGACCTGGAACATGATGATAACAGACTGTAGCATGATGTGCACGTTGAGCATCTCTCGTGGCTTGACTCCGGCCACTGCACTGCGCTCCCACACGCCCTCCAGCCGGTCAGAGATCATGAGAGTTGACGTCACGATGGCAGACAAGAAGAATATGATGCTACAATGAGGGTAGATTAAGAAATAACCTTAATTTTTGGTGCTTACGTATCTGTGTAGATAGGGAAATCAATTAGAAATAATTTGAAGGCAGATTCTGGTAGATAATTAAAACTTAAATGTTACCGTTGGTTTTGGATATATGTTTGATCTCATTACTAGGTATAGGTATTAATTATTCGTGTTTGCTGTTGCCTTCAATTTAGAGGAATACCAATATAGTTTTTCATAATTAAGTATGATATCCATTGTCTAGTACGGTCACCAACGAAAGTTGCTGAACACAACCAAATTTAAAAGCATTTATTAAAGCGTCACGCACATTAAATTTGTGTATTGTAAAAACTGCATGGCTAGTTCTAGTTCCCACAAGACACAAATTTTAATATTTATATCATGAACATAATAAGTGTTTGTGTTTGTCTGGGTGTTTCTTATGTATTATAAGTATGTATTTACAAAAAAATACATAAGAATACAGGTAACAAAACTACCCGTAAAGCTGAATGGAGGTTAAATGGGGCCTTAATATAACGAGTCCATTCACAATATTTAAGAACCGTAGTAACGCTGTATGACATACCCCAGAATCAGGAAAACAGCAACATTTATGAATGCAAAATAGAAAAACTATTAAAGTCGACAATTATTAGGTAAAATAGGCACGTAGGCCTTTCTGTTAAATATCGACTAAGTATGTTAATTCATTATCATGCTTTTTGAAATTCAAAAAGCATGATAACGACTTTTGTACTGTCTGTGTGCGTATTAATTACTATTTAGAAGTAGAGGATTTATTTTTTATTGATTTTTTGCAAATTATTATATCAGCTGATTCCCTGACATGACAGCTGACAAAATTTTTGGCTTTGTCAGTTAATTATATTTTTTACGGGATATTTTGTGTTGTATAAGTATTATATCCACTGTATAGTTACCATAGTACAAGCTCTGCTTAATTTGGGACTGTGTAAAATTTTCCAAAAAATATTTAATATTATTATTTATACTTACGTGATCATGATGCCGGGCGCCATAAAGCTGACGACTTGCGGCTCACTCTTACCATACACCGGCTTCTCGAAGTGCACCGGAATCTGTCATGCATTATGTTCATATTAAATACTAGTCAATTACTTCTATTTTAGGTACAGTCAAACGGGGTGAATAGGAACACAGGGGTGAATCGAAATAACACTTTGTAAGAAATTTTCAGCCTTAATTATTATAGTTTGATGCCAACAAGGTCATTTATTGGTTCATTATAATTTAGAAACAATATTAGAATCCCTTTTTCCAATAAACTATAATAATTAAAGCTGAAAATCCCTTTCAAAGTTTTGTTTCGATTGACCCCTACATTACTATTCACCTCGTTTGACGGTACCTTAAAGTACAAAAAATGTCCTGCCGATTGATCTCAAGACATTCATTTTCATAATAAAACGTTTTTAATCTCTACATTGCGTTTATTTGTCCTTATAAACTGAACCTTTATCTATGTGTCAATCAGGGGCGTATTTACCCTAGGGCCATCCGGGCCATGGCCCGGGGCGTCAATCCGCCAGGGGCGGCGTAGCCATAAATTTACTTACACCGCAAAAATGTAGACATTATTGAAAAATAACTTTAAAAATATATTTAAACGGTTTTTTCCTAGAATTCTGGAGCGGCGAAATTTACTGGCCCGGGGCGCCAAATTTCAAAATACGCCCCTGGTGTCAACTTACCCAGGGACCTGTTTCAACTTATCTCGGTTGGAACAGGCTGACTTGATACAGAAAAAACATATTTTTAAATAGTTCTAACTGATAATTACTTATTTTATTGATATTCTTAATTAGCGGATGAAATTGTCTTTCTAATGATACCTTCTTTGCAAATTGAGCTCATTTAATGAATCAGTAATGTTCAAATAGGTACCTAAATTTTGTGTCAACTCTCCTAGGTCTCCCCTACTATTATATGATGCAGAGAGGGGCTCGTGACTTAGTAATAACTACGCTTATCTGCAAGGTTAAGCAGCGCATTCTTAACACATCGAGACCTCTCCGTGCCTCGGAAAGCACGTAAAACTGGCGGTCCCGGTTATCATGTGAGTAGACGTGATTAAAAAATTATTAAAATGATATAGGAAATCAAATCATCAAAAAACGCTAAGCCAGAAAATGCCGGAGCCATCTAGCTTAAAAAATATGTAAAATATTGACTTGTAAAAGTGTCTTTAAAAGATCTATTTGCAGAAATAAATATCATTTAACACGGCAAAGACAAACTGACCGAAGTGTAAGTTGACCTTTGTTTACTTAAATATTATATTGATATTATATTTTTATTAATATGCATACATATACATATTATACCTTATGAACTGCCAATGATGCGTGTGCGATAAAAATATATAATTAAAGATAACAATAATGCATTTTATACATACTTTGTCTTGATGAAGGTGAAAAAGTATCTGAAGCAAGTTGTTATATATAATAAAAAATATATAGCCCACAGTGGATGCCCAATATAATATATGTTGGTACGGTCAACAAAAGAGTTAGGTATACAGGCAGCAAATTAAGAATCTGTTTGGTATAAAGATAGTGTAATAATGTATCACGCAATATGTGTCAAAACGTAGGTATTGTAAACAGCTACATACCTAACCCCTTGGTGCGTAATGATTTATGTCGAAATCTGTATAAAAATGCATATTTCGTTTGCTATCTGTATACTTAACTCTTTTGTTGACTGTACAAACACCAAAAAAAGTTTGCGATCTCTGAAAAATCGAAATCTTGTAGATTGTAGATTATATTATTATTATGATTTCTTCTTCTTTTTTGATTGTATCAAACGGTATTTCTATCTTTTTGTATTTTTTTGGCATTTTCCATGCTAAGATTTTAAAGTTATTAAGCAAAGAAAAAATTCGACCGCGGGCAGGATTCGAACCTGCGTCTTCTGGTTAGGTACACCAGACATCACCATAAAGACGTAAATTCAGAAAGCGAAGGCAAAATTCGATATGGGGGTAGGTATCGCGGTGGCTTAGTGGTCATAGCGTCTGGTGTACCTAACCAGAAGGGTATTTCTATTTAAAGAAAACATACAACAAAGATTTTTTCTTGATAAAGTTCAATTTAAAAAAAAATATCAGCTTATGCTAGTAATCGCAAACTTCTTTTGATGTGTGTACATCATGATGGCATTATCGCTGATGAACTTGTCAAAAATATGTTGAATTCGGTACATTTTCCTATTTCGATACAGCCCAAAATATACTGGACAAATAGGAAATAGGTCTTGAAATTAAAAACATCTGGTGGAAAATGCAAATAAAATGAAATGAAATAGATTACATACATATACGTTTTTGAATGTGCTGAGGAAACGTTTTTTTAATTAACTAGGTACAGACAGGTCAAGCTATCAGAAACTCTAAAATTTTCGCAATTGAAAATGAACCTTATTGTGTTGTGTTAAAGTTAAAAATCTATCAAAGAAATTTGACAGATTGTGGTAGCTTGATGTGTTGGCCTCTGTACATAATATTCCCATGCAATATATTTAGTACGATTATTATAATATCTACAAAAAGCGTATCTATAATTATAATGACAACTTTACATTGGGCGAGTCGCCACTACTTCTACAAAGTATAAAACGAAGTCGTTTCTCGGTGTCTGTCCCTCTGTACGCTGAGATCTTTTAAACGCGCTCCTGACCTACGATTAATCTTTTTAACTTTTCTTTAAAAAAAAAACAATGCTAATTATATTTCTTTCAAGTATCGGGTCATTTGTTATCTTCAAATTTGAGGTCGTCGCTGACCCGCGTTACTGGCTATCTTACTTACAATCATCTATTACTAGCGTCAGTGACTGGCCCCATGTAAATCTACCTTGAATTACAATGTACAGTCAACAGCACATCAAGTTACTGACTGAAATTTTCTTTCACATTCGATTTTGAACTAAACCACCAACATTTTAATGTATAAATTAATTTTAAAAACCTGATGTATTTTAAAGTCTTATATTGTTGACGCTATGACTTCACCATAAAGACGTAAATTCAGAATGTGAAGGCAAATTTCGACCTAGCGGGTGGGACTCGCGGTGGTTTAGTGGTCATAGCGTCTGGTGTACCTATCTAACTGAAGTCGAATATTTGCTTCGCTAAAATAACTTTAAATTCTTAGCATGGAAAATGCAAAAAAAATATGTAAGAAGATACATACTGATGTATTTTGTTCTTTTTCTTATAGCCATGGTTTATTCTCTAAAATTTTTACATATACATAGTTACCGGCAAATATAGCTAACTAGCTCTAACCGCGACTTCGTCCACGTGGAAAAGTTACTTGTAATTATTCTTGTAATTTGGCTAATTAACTCAAAATCGTTATAAATTATAGCTTATATATTATTCTGATGTATATCTAATAATACTGTAAAGTTTCATTAAAAATCCATCCTCACAAACTTTCACATTTATAATATAATTAGGAAAAGTAGGATTTTCTACCTGTACTAAGTTGTCAGGTCTTCCGCATGCCTTCATAGCTCGTCGTGTGAAGCTCTCGTAAGTCTTGTGTAGCTGACTTTTTATAAAGTGCGAAATTTGATGATCTGTAAAAATAACATTACTATTATTATATTGATTTCTGACATTTACGCAAATATTATTCATTGAAATAAAACTACTTTTTACGGATTTTATCGCGTTATATTGATATGAATTTATTAATCCCGACGTTTTGGACTCTTTCCAGCGTCCACGTCCAGTCTACCCGTGACCTTATATAATTCGATAAAATCTGTAAAAAGTAGTTTTATTTCAACATTACCATTATTTTCTGTACTGCCTTCTTAGTCTAGTGGTCCTAAGCGCGACTGTTGCGCTAGAAGTCTTGAGTTCGATTGAAGGTCGAGCAGTGTTATTAGTAAGGACGACGTCTGTTGTCTAGTGGTTCACGTGTCGGATCACGATGTGGATTCGATTCCAACAGAACACAAATATTTATGTAATGAACTGTGTTTGTGTTTGTCTGGGTGTTTCTTATGTATTATAAGTACGTATTTACAAAAAAAAGTATATAAGTATTTATATCCATTATCTAGTACCCATAGTACTAGCTCTGCTTAGTTTGAGACTAGACGGTACTTTGTAAAATAAAAAAAAATCTCAATTATATTTATTTACCTATTTATTATTATTTGGATTTTTAAATGCTTCATTAGTCTAGTGGTCCTAAGCGCGACTGCTACGCTAAAGGTCCTGGATTTGATCCCCAGGTCTAAAGTGTTATTGGGTTTTTCTATGAAATTCTCAGTAGCAGCTCGGAGTCTGCATTTGAGCCCGGTTAATGGCAATAGGCTCGCCCCCTATTACATGTGACTTAAACATACTGGTGACCTATGCAATTAAGCAATGGTTTTGACCTCCATTACATGAGACCCTAAACATACGGTTAAGGGATGACTCACTAGTCATGTCGAGCCACACGCTGACGCTGCTATCGTCAACAATGTCATCATCCACGTCACCATCCGCCACCCGTTTGCCCAGCGCCCAACTGAAGTTCTTTGAGAAGTGCAGAGCGCCGTACAGTTTGCCCGTTGATACTGCTGCCTTCGCTTCCTCTGAGGTGCTGTATAGCGTCTGAAAGTCCAATAGAAAGTTGCTTGCATATTTTTTTTACTGTACCACTACTGGGCATACTCCTCTCAGTATAAGAGTGGTTATCGGCCACCATGCTGGCTTAATATATGTTGGATGGAATGTATCTCCTTACCAAATTTCATCGAAATCTGTTCAGCGGTTTATGCGTAAAAAGGAAACAGATAAACGACAGAGTTACTTCCTCATTTATAATATTAATAATTATGTACCTACATTGTACATTTGGTTCCTCTAAAAGAACATATCTCTATCAAGATGTACTACATACCGGGAAGAGCTTTTTATTTTCCATTTCCTCTAAGAACCAACAGCTGAGCATGTACAGGTCACAGGTCTCGTCCTCCTGGAGCGTTGTGGTCTTCAAACTGGTATTTCTGCATATGTCTAGTCCGTCTGGAGATATATAAAAATGGCAGATTAAATATGATATCTACGTTAAGTAACAGAATGTATTTATGAAGGTGCAGTTTAGTAGTAATTCTCATTCTCTTATAATAAAGTACGTATTTGGTGTTCAGTTTAGGTTACTTTAAAACGTTGTCTGGAAATTTCTCCTTTACTGCAAGTACGTTTTTTTCCTTGGTCATTACTGGGCCTCTTTCAGGTCCGTCCAAGTATTCTATTCTTGTGCTTTATAGCTACTCCTCCTCCTTAATTCGTATTCCTCAATGCTGAGGGTCGTGACCTTCTCCAGGAATTATTTTATTGTGGATGATATTTCGCCATCTGTATCGGTCACCCGCTGCCTGGACGGCGTCATGAACGGTGATGGAGAGTGAGCTGCGGATCTGGTCTGTCCACCTTGTGGGACTGCGGCCTCTCCGTCTCCGTCTCCGACTCCGTCTCAAGTATTCTATTCTTGTGCTTTATAGCTACTACTACGACTATTAACTATTTTGCGATAAAATACATTATTAATAGAGTATTTTAAAAAGAGAAGCCGGTAGCATCACCCTTGGTGGACTTTTGGTCACACAGGGCAATGACTGTTGTGTTGTGGTGAATGACACGAATTCTATGCCTATGACTATAGGGCAATGCGCATGCGGTTTATAGTTGGTACGAGTCCGACACGACTTACTTTACAGTTAGTTCAATGTCGAACGATGCCACCTTACCTACTAACTATCCTTTTGTATTTTTTTGGCATTTTCCATGCTAAGATTATAAAGTTATTAAATTTTTTTTGTTTTTTTTAATTTTTTAATTTTATATATCGAAAATATTATCGATAGCGAACAGTCTCGGTAAATTTGGTCGGTGATTCAAAATTGACCCTGTATAAGAATATTGTGATAAGTATTATACTCACATGGCGAAGATGCGGCCTCCTCATTGACTACACCGATATGTAAGTCCCGAGGATCATGTCCTATGGCAGCGAAGAACGCCACCACTTGGATGATCGGGAACAGGACCGAGAAAATTAGACCCCTGGAAATAAAATAAGACATTATTTTGTTGGTGGTACAACCATTTCTTAGATTTTGGCTTTAAACTACGCCGCTGGAGTACTGTCAGTGGAACAGCAGAGGTCTTTTTGACTGCAGATTTTGGGGTACAAAGGACAGGAACGGAGGTGAGACATAATTTGAGGCACCCTGTAGCCGTTTTGTTGAAATACACCTAATGAGGTTTTACTACTAAAATTAGGACTCCATTTTGAATGCCTGCTATTTGAAATAAAAGTATTTTTTACGGATTGATTTCTGACATTTACGCGAATATAGTATAAGTCCCCCGCCAGACAGGGCTTGTCCCTTCGTATGAAAACTGACATAAAAATTAGCAGGCATCTTTGATTAGCAGGCATATTGATTTCTGACATTTACGCAAATATTATACATTGAAATAAAACTACTTTTTACGGATTCTATCGCGTTATATTGATATTATACCCGTGACCATGGACGCTGTAAAGGGTCCGAAACGTCGGGATTAATAATATCATTGATATAACGCGATAAAATCCGTAAAAAGTAGTTTTATTTTCAATGTACTTATAATATTTGCGTAAATGTCAGAAATCAATATGCCTGCTAATCAAAGATGCCTGCTAATTTTTATGTCAGTTTTCATACGAAGGGAAAAGCCCTGTCTGGCGGGGGACTTTACAGTCATATAATTAAAGGACACAAAGTCCGGATTGGGTGAACGGGGCACAGTATATCTCGTAGAACAGATGACCGCTGGGGCAAAAAGGTTCTCGAGTGGAGACCACGCACCGGAAAGCGCAGCGTGGGACGGCCTCCAACGAGATGGACGGACAACCTGGTAATGGTAGCTGGAAGTCGTTGGATGCAGGCGGCTTATAACCGGTCCTTATGGAAGTCTATAGGGGAGGCCTTTGTTCAGCAGTGGACTTCCTGTGGCTGATATGATGATGATGAAAGTCCGTAATATAATAGTGTCACTCACCCAGGATGCCTCGAGAACTGCTGTATACTCTTGATGAAGACGGCTTTATACCTAGACTTCGATAACCTCTTGGTATCCTTTGGCCTTTTCTCCTTCTTAGTTAGCACCTGGAAATATAGAAAAAAATATTATTATTCTGACAATATCTATGTCATGTACTGAACTTTACAACTGAACTTGTCTTTGCAAAAAGTCCATCTTCACAGAAATACTTGCTAGAAAATTATCATGATGAAACCGGTATTTGAACGGACTACGAAAACTTGCTTTAAGTCTTCTAATATGGGAATAGGTATATTGAGCGAGGCCGAACTATGATTTGATTTTATGTGATATCTCATCCCATCTTTACAGAGGAACGTAAGGAAAGTGCGAGTGCCACATATGTTGAATTAACCAGCTTTTCAAGTGGCATGTAGGTACATTCGTATTTCCTTATCTTAAAATATAATTATCCTAACCCAACTTTCAACTGTGGGACTTTCAGACTAGGGTTTATGACCGCAGACGGTAACCCTCATTGCCGAGTGAAGGCCTCTTCGAGTAAGTTGTTCCTACTGATTTCCCACTGCCCTCATATCATCCGACCATCAGGCTGACGGTCTGCCCTGCGATCGTTTTATTTTCTTGGCCACCATTCGGTTACTGCTTTGATCCACCTAGGATCTTTCCGTCTTGGCAAGTGCCCTGCCCATCACCACTTAAGTCTCGCCATCCGTAGACCTACATCTTCGACCTTTATTCGACATCTAATCTCGACGAGATGTATTCCTAGCATGGCACGCTCCATGGTTCTTTGAGCAACTCTTATTATGTACATTTGCTCCTTTGTGAGCGACTATGTTCCATTATTTCTACTGCTGGAGCTGGAGAATATTTGGCAATGCTGTGGTAACTCCCCAGACGCATTCTGCAGCATAAGAAACCCTACCACCTAGAGAAGCAGTATTATGTTGAAGCACCTAAGATCTGATGAAATAAAATAATTATGTTTCTTACGTCAGTACTGCTGGTGATGGTAGGGAAGTCGTCTCGGGAGTGGTAGCGGCTGTCAACACCGGTGCAGATGCTGCTGTCGGGGATCACGTCTGGGGATGATGTTAGCGCTGTAATTGCAACAAAGTTTATGTTTTTAGATTTCGGCATGCAATGATTCCCTTTTGAAGCAACTGATATGCAAACATGCCATGGCGAAGGACGACATGATAGAAAAAGGAAACTGAATAATGAAACAGTTAATAGAGATGAAGAACAGAACATGCTGTACCAACTCCAAATAAATTGGGACCAGGCCAATCTTCCATAATGATGACGATGATGTTGCAACTAGCAATGTATCACCAGAAGATGCTCACGTGAAGTTCAGCAAATATTTTTTTATGATATTGCTAGAGGTATAGGAATTTGAGCCAAGTGATTATGATAGTTCTGTTCGTAAAATTAATGATAAATAAGAGAGTAGTATGTTGATTGTATGAAAATAAATAAATACATTATTAGTAATCATTATTGTACATATTATTTAAACTAAGACGTTTAGTTTACATGAGTCTAAATCCCAATACCATAATTAGCAAAGTGTGAATATCAATGATCTCCCTAGTAACACTGTTACTATCAACTTTGATGAATGTGTTGATATAATGATTGATGATGATGTGAATGATTATAATCATTACTGATAATTGTCAATAACTTACTAGAGCGTCGCCTTGGCGTCTCATGCTGCCTTATCGCCAGCTTCAAGAACGCTTCTTCAAGAGTATCACAGTCGAACTTCCGCAGGAGATCATCTGGAGAATCCTCGGCAAGAAGTTGACCGTCACGAAGTAGACCGATCTGTTGAAGAAGAATTATGAGGACTGAATGAAACACTTGGTTGAAATGATGAGGAAAGTCTCGAGAAGCTTGCTATAAGAATATAGTCAAGAAAGAATTGTTTAAGTATATTATTTGTTAGTATCGTATGGTTCAAATGAGAAATTGGTTATGCAGCTTTAAAGTCTTTGGATGTTGAAAGCTCTATCATCAATTTATCATCCTATAAGGCGATCGCCTTTTAATTTAACCAGATGTGACGGAATGTCAGTATTTTACATGTAGAGTCTCTCACTCCTACCAGACATACTTATATTAGCTATAGTTTATTTTCTCAAAAGAGTTCCAAAAAATCATTAAATTTATAGAGAGAATACAATCTTATTAATATAATATTAAATGGTTAAAAAGTAATTGCGTGAAGTAGGCGTTGTAGTTCCAGGTTAGGAGTTTTGGTGCAAAATAACGTTTTGTGTTTTTTAAGGCCTATGATTTCGGACTTTGTTAAAGTTGCGCTGTGGGATTAAACTTGTCACATCTATTCTGTTCTTAATTCAATTTCTACGCAATATCTTCATCCTAAGGATAAACTAGTTGTCAGCTTTTTGGGCTTCTGACTGGAGCTACTAACGTTTATCATAAAAGTCTGGGACTAGCGTACCGCAAGAGGGAAAGGGTCTTGATTTGTAAAGAATGGTCATCGACCTATTGACTCGACTGACATTGCCAAGAGCAGCATAGATTATGTATGAAAGACTTTTGCTGGAATTATTGTTAAAAAATTCTTAAATGAGACTATAATGAGCAAGAGGCGTTACTATGATTTAATTACAAGTTTATATTAACATAAATAAAGATTATATAACAGAATGTCTATGAAACAATTTTATTACTACAAATTTCATTCTTTGTTACAATGCGTTTTAATGAGTGGTTATTTAATATAATTACGCTGGCAACCTTGAAAATATTCTTCTGTGGAAATTTTTATTGTTTGCCAACAGTTTCGACATGACATTGTTGATAGCATGGCTTGGGGTGGTGCTATAGATTTCATCACTAGGACATTGGCCAGCCTAGGCACTACTTATTCTTTTAAACGCCGGCGTGGAACCATTTCGGCTAGAAAATATTGCGCGAATATGCCTTACATTTATCGTTCATCGATGATTCACCTAAGTTTTTGACGATTCCAAAGTCTATATTAAATTTTAAAAAATATGTGTTTCACCCAATTTCTTAAAGGGTTTTTGAGACAAAATGTCGGTAGGCTTAGTCCTTCTCCAAGTTCTAATTTATCTCTGTACTAAATTTCATCAAAATTGGTTCAGCGGTTAGGCGTGTGAGACAGACAGACCAACAGACAGAGTTGTTACTTTGGCATTTAAATGTATAATATAATATTATAAATTTATGTATACACCTACATTTAGGGATGTTTTTAACCTGTTTATATTATTTTACCCTGTTTATTATTAAAACGTCCCACATTAGGAATTTCTCCTGTATCGTGGGTGCTTTTACAAATGCAACTTTTTGATGAATAACATGGAACAACTATCTGAGCAATACAAATATTTTTAACATGCGGAGATTGAATCCACAACCTATAAGCGCAGAAGGCGATTGCACGGCTCCTACGTCAATCGAGCTACAATCAGGCAAATTTTGAGTGGAGTTCGCAAGTAGGCGAACTTTGCGTGGATCGCCTACCAGGTAAGGAGGTCAATAACCTGCATGAGGTGGCTAATGATGATATAAATTATGTGTATTTAATAAGACTCACCTTGTGTGCTTGTTTCGTCTCGTCGATGTAATGTGTTGTGATGATCACAGTAGTACCATGTCGAGCCTGCTCGGCGAGGAAGTCCCATATCCTGTAACAACCATAAAATTGTTTTATAATATTCATCTAGAAGTATAAATATGTATTTTAAGTATAGTAGGAGTAATTCCACTCAAATTGGAGCTGCCCGACTGGGGAAGTACCTCCGCCTTGCAAAAAATCGAAGTGAAATAACACTGCTTTGAGCTGTGTTGTGTGCCTTACGGGGAGTAAGGTTGCCAGTGCTCCGCGAGGAAACGTTGAGTTGGCAGTGGACTTTGATCCGTATACTACCAACCTGTTTCGTTTTATAGGGTCGGCAACGCGCAAGTGATACCCCAGGTGTTATAACTTCTAGCGTCTATAGGTTACGGTAACCGCTTATCACCAGGTGGGCCGTATGTTTGTTTGCCACCATAGTGGTACATGTACTTAGTAAATTATCCTTTTTGGGAGGGGCATCTGCTTTAGTAAAGTGAGAGTAAATAAAGGACAGTCTTATCCGTCCACTATTTACTCTCACTTTACAAATTTTTTTACGGGCAATACAGATAATGATGTCATGTTATAGAGTACTGCGAAATATCGTATTGAGGGTAGGTATTGAGAATTCACAATGAAAATGTAGGTGAGTTTACAATAACAAAGAAACTAGTGAGAAAACAGTCAGTGCAGTGATCTCGATCCATAGTATTACTCAGGTGTTATGAGAACTAAATTGTTTGATAAAAACATTTACCATTTCATGATAAGCTGTGTGGTCAACTTTTTGCTCCTATTTAAGTTTTTTAAATATTTTTTTTGATTTATATGTAATTGAGATCTGCTAGATTTTTTTTGTGCAATGCTCGCTTACATAGAGTCCATTTAGGGCATATTTCACAAAGTTGGAGTAGCCACTAAGTATAAATACGCCGAACAAATTAAGAAATGGAACAAAATTTTTATAAATTTCAATGTCCAGTATCTTTTTGTAACTATTTTTTGAATTTTCCATGGTAAGATTACTGGTTGCTTAATGGTCATAGCGTCTGGTGTATTGAAGTTACAGAAGATGCACGTTCAAATTCTGCACGCATTCGATTTTTTCGCTATAATAACTTTATAACTGCCCAGTAATTAAATAGAAATACTTTGAGTTGGTGAAATATTCCACTAGTCTCTCAGTCCTAAGAATAACGAACTAATAACGTGAACACACAATCTTCCTTTAGTTTGCATCGGCAAATGCACAAATAAAGACAACTAGGTACTCACGAACTGTTGTAAACTGAACGTATAGGTACTCTATAATATAAAAGATACTTAGACGCATATTTGCTTAGGTTTATTTGTCAAAGTCATATCTAATAATGGTCAGGTAAATCATCACCTATCGTGGCTAGAAATCTCTAATTCAATAAGACAATCTCGTTATTTTTTTGTTATTTATTTCAAGCAACAAGGCCCATCACTGCATAGTATAAAACAAAGTCGCTTTCTCTGTCCTTATATCCCTATGTATGCTTAAATCTTTAAAACTACGCAACGGATTTTGATGCGGTTTTTTTAAATAGATAAAGTGATTTAAGAGGCAAGGTTTATATGTATAATACATGTATATTGCACCCGTGCGAAGCGGGGGCGGGTCGCTAGTATAAAAATATGATAATACGACATTAAAATATAAGAAAACTTAAAATACTATAAAATATATACAACAATAATAAAACTATCACTATTATTCACATGTAAATTTGTCGCGCGGTGGTAGGTGGGCAAAATCTCGAAATCTCGCGCCTGTACAATACACATTTCGGCCAAAACTCCTCCTTTGACAATAGGGCAAGAGATGGTAAGTCCAGTGTCGGACCCTCCTCGAGGGACAAGTGCAATGGGTGACCGACGACCCCGATTCCGCCGCCCAAGGCCCTCTTTGCGGCGGGACAGATGTCCGTGGCCCCGCCGTCTCCTCCTCTCCCACTCTTCTCCCCCCTGTGGCCCCACCGTGTCCGCAGTCCTGGCGGCTGCAACCCCGCCGAGGCCGCGGAAGGCAGGGAGAGCGGCGCACCGTGATACAGGCACTCCTCTCCCGCCGCGGCCCACACCTCAGTGCCTAACTCTTCGGAGAATACAGGTGTGATGAAACTACTTGCATGAGTGTATTTAAGATGTTCGGTATGTTCATTATTCTAAAGTAATGTTTGCACATCGATGGCTGTGTGTTAAGTTTATGTTTACTTGAAAACATAAATAATTATATGTTATCGACTTATTTGTGTAGGAGGTATGTAACAAAACAAACAATTTATTTACCCATTCGTCCACCATTTACAACTCATGCACATTATTCAAATACTAGAATCGTCTTGACAACCATTTACTATAGGTAATGGATCTTGTATATAAATGATGTCATTAAAACACTATAAATTAAATTCATTATCAACCCATTTACTGACTTGGTTGTCCTTCCAGAATGACAGGGGTTAGGCTACCACCTTGGTCTAGTACGGGTTGGCAGACCTCATACGCAGGGCCGGACCGTGAGTTTAGGGGGCCCTGGGCTAATACTACTTAGGGGCCCACCTAATTACTCAAAGTATAGAAAAAAATGATACAGTACATTTGATTTATATTGACTTTGACTTGACTTAGCTGAGGGCCCCTTTAATCCACGGGCCCTGGGCTGAAGCCCAAAAAGCCATATGGTAGATCCGGCCCTGCTCATACGTCGTTGAGAAATTCTCTCAAGCATGTAGGTCTTCCCCCTGTTTTCTTTCATCATTAGACACTGGAAGATTGCAAGGCATTTCTTAATAATAATATAACTTTTACGTATTACTTATATTTGAATATAATAGTAAATTAATAATAAATACGGTATACTCCATGACTGTACTTCAATAGTTCCGGTTGTGGAGGGACCCGGGTTGGTGCCCATCCCATATTTAGATTAAAGTTCTCCAAGGGGTCTCTACGCGTTGGACGTGTGTCCCCACGCAAGCCCCACGGTAGATATCCAAAAAGGAGATACAAAATAAATAGGTAAATGAATACATGCATAAATATTTATTTATTTATATTTATATACGCTTTATTGCACACCAATTACACAATTTCAAAAGAAATGAGGCAAAACTTATAAAGGTAGGTACAATGGGCGGTCTTATCGCACAAGGCGATCTCTTCCAGACAACCTTTGGATGGACTGGAAGAAAGGAAACACAGTGGCTAGTGTAGCGTACTATAACATTACATATGGATGCATATAAATAAGTACATAATAATTATTATTATAATATGTAAATAAATATGTAGTGTGTATAAATATAGATATATATATATATATATATAATAGGTATAATAATAATAAGGAAAAGAGTGAATGATAGAGCAAGTGATTAGGGAGCTATGCATTCCTAGGAATAAGTGATAAATAATAATCTTTCACCAGCTTTTTGAAGATAGGCAGCGATTGAGCACCTCTAATACTAATTGGCAAAGCATTCCACAGGCGAACTGCTTGTATTTAATCTATTATTGTGTTCTAGTCTAACCAGATGCGGCTGAATATAGAATATTTTACTCGAAGCGACTGCCATCAGACCTCCGCAACCAAATTCTAGGTAATACCGACATCCTGAGGATAGACTGTAAGGCTTTTTGGGCTTCAGACTACCACTAGCGATTATCATCTATGTTCATATGGCAACTGGGATCGGCTTTACGTGCTCTTCGAGGTACAGTCGCCAGCACATCAAGCTACCACAATCTGTCAAATTTCTTAGAATGATTTTTAACTTAAATACAAAACAATAAGGTTCATAATCAATTGGGAAAATTTGTCAGTTTTGGATATGTCGACCTGCTGGCGTCTGTACGTACGGTTAAGAATGGTCACTCATCCATAGACTGGCCGCGCTTAGTGCTCCTTAACCTTGTAGATAGTTTGCTCAGCGTAATTATTTAGCCACGAGCCCCACTAGGCTATCAATAGCCTAGGGGTTTATTTAAAAGTAGTTTCATTCATTGGTTTTTTTGTTTAAATAAGTATTAGGTTATCTATAAAGGATGTTGGTTTATAATTAAAAACTATTTTCAACCGACGAAAAAAAATGGTGTTATTTATAACCTCCTCCGGTTATAAGTTCTACTGTTTTTATTAATATTTCCTAACAAGTTTATTTTACTATTCTTCCTTATTAATACCTATTAGACAATTAATTATATGATGATAAATAATTATTAGTTATACTTAATTGGTAGGTAGTAACAAGTAAAAAAAAGTTTCTTCGTTAAATATAGTAGATCATTAATAATGTTAAAAAATAATAATGGGAATCTTTATTTTAATTGTTTCGGTGAACAAAAACAGTGAGATACTTAAGAAAATTTATGGTAAATTATGTATTAATATTATTAAACATATGTGTACAGGATGGTGAATATGTATTAAAATACACATAAATGTAGTAACAGCTGTGCCTCAGAGGTATACAACATTATATGACAAAACAAAAAAGAAAACTACTTTTTACTGATTTTATCGCGTATATTGATATTATTAATCAGTTTTATTTCAATGTATAATATTCGCGTAAATGTCAGAAATCAAATCAAAAAAAGTTACAGGAGAGAAAAAAATGCGCGGAGTGAAATTTTGACATACAGTCATGTAGTTGCTTTAAGATATCGGAACAAACTCAACAGTATTTTTTATTAATAATAATTAATTATGATGTATTACGAATAATTACAACAAAGTTACTTCTTATCTGATTTTGTGGACTTGAGACTATTTACCTTGTAAGATAAATTAAGAAAGTGTTATAAGTGTTTTCTTCTCATTATTTATGTCATAGGGGTTAATGTCGTATACCATTATGTAGATTTAGTTCTTGCGATTTTAACGGTGCAAGAAACATATTTTCAAAAAAGTGGACTTTTTAATGTATACCTCTGATGTACAGATAGGTAACTGAAAGATGACTTGAAGACACTCAAACATGTGAAATGACGATTGCAACTTTGAGATAACACCAATATCATTAAAATATTTATATTTAGAGCCACAAGATACAAGCAATGCTTAGTTTGTGGCTCAATGCTAATGTGTACTGCAGATGTTACCTTTGATTAATAAAAACTTAATATTATTGATTCGAAAATGCTATATTCGTAACATCATACAATTTTAAATAAAATTGTAAGAAAAAATCGCTTCTGAATTGAAAATGAAAGCATGATGGTATATTATTTTATATTGCTCGTTTAGATGAGTACTGCACTTGTGTATTTGGGCCTCAGGACTATAATATATATTGTGTTAGTAGAATAGTGGTGTTCAAAGTTGCTATTAATCAATAACATGCTTAATGCTATATGCGTATTTTTTTAAGCATGCGATTTTATGTGCTATATTTATAGCATGCTTAATTGATATGCCTACTTATTGCCTACTTGTTATGTTACGGCAAAACGGGCGGGCCGCGCCCGACGGACAGTTGCTTGATCGAGAGAGAGAGAGAGAGAGAGTGTTAAGCGATATAAAACAAAATAGCTTTATAGCACAAAGTGCGAACCGCGATATCATTTGCTTTATGCTATATTTATTAAGCATGCTATTTTATAAAGATATATGCTATATTAACCATCACTTCTCAGGACCCGATCCTGTCGTTATAAGTATCGTTGTCCATGTCTTCACAATAACTGCGATGTTTTCGCAACACATCTTGGTGTTAGAGCACACGCGAATAGAATAACCAATGATAATTACCACATTGTGCTCTTTAGGGACACGAAGCCACATTTCAACAGGCATTCTACACCATGTAAGAAAAAATACAAAAAGCCTTTTTATGATAGATTTTCCAAAAAGTAAACGAGAATATTTTTTTATAAAAATGCAATGATTTAAAAAATCGGCTTTTTTAATCTGTTCTTCAAACGTCTAAAACGCCATTCGCCATATTGGGTTTCAACGTGACGTCACTCTGATAGTACATAAACAGTCCGCCCGCTGAAAGAATGCGTTCCTGACAGGTCTTGATTGAATAAATGACTTAACTTTGAAATGGCGTTGTATATTTTGTTTTAACAATTATTTATTTATTAAGAATAAAAAAACAATATTTTGGCAAGGGTCAACCCTTTATTTTTGTAGTGGTGTGCTAAAAATAACATTATTATTATTAATGTATCATACATAGAGGTAGAAAGCAAGAAAGATTTTATTGCCTTAAAAACAGCGACAAGTACATTCAAAAGCCAAGTACTTAGATAGACAAAAAAAAAACTGAGGGCAAGTAGGATCTGTCATTTTTTTAAATACTTATGGCCGGTCTAAATTTACCGATTGCCTCATCATCGTCAGGGCATAATAATTGGATTAACTTAAAAAATATATGGCATTTAATCATTGACAGATTGGTTCTATACCCGGAATGCGTCAAGAAGCAGGTCACGAACAGAAAAATAAACAAGATAAACCTATCAGATCTATATCAACAGTCAACGTTCAGCGATGGAGCATGCAACCGTTGTGCAACCGGTCGTAATTGCGATGGCGGTTGCAGCAACTGACAATAGACGACCGAGACATTGCCAAGTGACGCCGCGCCGGCGCACGGAATGTTTTCGATGCGTAATTGCTATTATATGCAATGGCGCAAACAGCCATATTGGATCACAGAATAATGGACGGAGACAGGGACGGCATGGTAAGGGATTTAAATTTTTACCAATGGACATTCAAACGTATCGATATAGCAATACGACATAAATTGCTATGCTTTAAAATGATGCTGTGGCATCGAAAAATCCCTTTCGGTCTACGTAGGCATATAGGTATAGGTAGGTAATCTGTGATCCACTAAGGCCTTATTAAAAATTAAAAAAAAAACCTATATTTATTGACCCCTGTGTAAACAAAACGGTATAATTGAAATAAAACTACTTTTTACGGATTTTATCGCGTAAATGTCAGAAATCAATATAAAACGGTATAACTTTTAAACTAAATGATCTATCATAATAAAACACTCAATATGTGCTGCTTTTTTTTCCTAATAATTTTGTTTCGCGGGTCGCAGTAGCTAACAATAAATTTAAAGTATGATTTTTGTCGATAAAATCAAGGATAGTTTCCCTTATTTTAATAATGAAGACACTCTGTAGAGTCACTGATACGGTATGACTCAAATGTTTATAACATCATGCTGCCCATACCAAATGATCTCACGAATCCAGTGGCCTCGAGTTTTGGTCTAGTCAGAGAGCCATGCGCATACGCCGGGTATTTTATACGATAATATTACCACAGGTGCGTTTCTAGAGCACCTGGGATTTGGGTTGCCAATTTTTTTTCAGCGAAATATAGTATATTTCAGACGAAGCTATAAAAAAATATAGTACACTTCAAAATAAAATATGAAATATTTTATGAAAAACGCAAAAAGTAGACGAGGATATATTTTTGATTTATTTATTTTTATAAAAACTATATTTATTTGCACTTCTTAACAATATTTTGAAATATATTTTGTTTGTTAGATTTTGGTGTTGAAAATATAGTATTTTTGCGTACCTACTATTTGTTTCTTCAATAGTACGCAGACTCGAAATATAGTACAATACTATATATTATAGTACGGTTGGCAACCCTACCTGGGATGCGCCCGCGCACCAGAATTCCGTATCCGTGTTAGCTTAAAAAAAACGGTATTTTTATGGTATGTTAAGGAAGAAACGTTCAGAAAAACTGTTCAACCTGTAGATATTCTAAGTTGAATTATATGCAATGCAATTGTATGTTTAATGTGAAAACAATCGTAAAGTGTTTATAGCAAGTTATTAAATGCTTTGTTCTTATCTATAATGCATGGTTTTTAATATTTCCTTGTTATGTATTGACAGGTAGAGGGGCTCGTGGCTAACTAATAATTACACTAATCAACTGATCTGCAGCCAGTCTGTGGATGAGTGACCATTCTTAACTCATCGAGACTCCACCGTGCCTCGGAGAGCACGCAAAACCGTTCCGATTGTCATACGAACACCTAAGCCATTTGTTAGTGATAGAAGCCCAAAAACCTGACAGCCAGTCTTTCCTTAGGATATCGGTGTTGCCCAGAAATTGGGTTGCAGAGGTTTGATGGCAGTCGCTTGTTGTAAACGGTTGAATAAATAATAATTTAGCATTAACACGAAAAGAACAAGAAGAATTATTATCTCTACCTATTCCCTGAAAGTATGGGCTTTTTAAAAGCGAATTAACACTCACTGTCTCAATCACTGATAAAAAAAATTAAAGCCTTCAAATTTGGATTCATTTTTCAGGTCAAGCAAAGTGTTATCAGAGTTTTTCTTAGTAGAAAGAATAGCTTGGAGTTTGAATTTGTGTGTCCGGTTAATGGCAATAAGCTCACCTCCTGTTATATGGGCCCTTGAACATCCCAGTGAACTATGGGTGTACATGTGACATCCGCTAAGAAAGGAAATGTGAAAATACCCACGGGATTGTTAAAAATTGGCTCAAAAACGGGTATACAGTTGATGTACGGTCGGGGTCATAAGTCCAGTAGCAGTTACAAATCTATCGCATCAAAACAAGTCGCACTTACGACCTTTTTCTATAACAAACATTTTGCACACATGCACGATCTCGTATATCGCACTCTCTGATTGGTTCGATGCGAACACTAATATGAAGAAAACAAAACTGTATTGTTATCTTTGTCTAGTATTGACCCCACACTCTATCACCTTCTCGTAGTTATACTGTTTGACGGGTAAATTGAAATCACTCACTCGTGTGTATACGCGCAGTACCGTGCAAGCGAATATGATCGTTGACATGCTACTGGACTTATGGCCCCAGACTGTACATTTAGTTATTAAAGAACATCTCTATAAAAATCACTCTAGGCCTCAGTACTGTTTGTCTGTCAAAGGTAATGTTTATAAACCTTTCATCAAATAAAGTCTCAGTCGTCGAAGTATAATAAAACAACCGTGTACCGTCGTATTGGCAGCATTTGCCAACGGATTGCGGCTACAGTGGCGAGATAGACTTCGATTTAGCAATAACTGCCGCTGACTTGCATCAATGAACAGCTAGTGTTGTGAAGTAATTAAGGCGTAGATATTAGACTTTAGAAATAGTTTGTTAAGTAAATATTTTAAATTATATTGATTTCTGACATTTACGCGAATATTATACATTGAAATAAAACTACTTTTTACGGATTTTATCGCGTTATATTGATATTATTAATCCAGTCTACCCGTGACCATAGACGCTGTAAAGGGTCCGAAACGTCGCGCGTCGGGATTAAATAATATCAATATTATAACGCGATAAAATCCGTAAAAAGTAGTTTTATTTCAATATTTTAAATTATGTTTACCTATATTATCTGGTGTAATTAATGTTTGATGTTTTGTATAACGGGATCAACCAAAACGACATTTTATAACTTGAATTAAAAAAAAAGAAGAACATGTGGATATCTATCATTTAGCATCTTTTTTTTAAACAGGGAAAGGATAACATCTAGTTTTATTTTTCGACTAAATATTGTACTTGGATTTGCAGAGCTCTTAGCGTGAACTCTTCGCTCAAGGTGCTGGCGGTAATCGTCATCTTAAGTGAACATCGATGGATCGGTGTTAAAATATTTTATATCTTTTTTTATTATTCTATACTCTTGTGAGTAATATTCACGAAAGAGTATTTACTCTCTACTACGTCTTTTTGTTGAAACGTTTTGACAGAATAAAAAGAAAAAAGAACATTCGAATTTTTGAATTTTTAAGGAACACGAACGGAAATATTTAATATAAGAATTACGCAATGTATTATTAATATTTACGATTAAACAATTTTTTTTTTAATATTATACAATCCCACGATTGTTTTAAAGCAGACAAAGTTTTTTTTTAAATCTTATACAATCCCACAGTCAAAGTTTTTCATAGTGATGCTTATTTTAGTATGGTAATTAAATTAAAGATGGGGCTATAAAAATTCAGAATGCGTATGTTTTTGCTCGCAAAAATCGAAAAGTCCATCGCAACGACTTCTTCCCTTTGATCCCTGCACGGAACAAATATTGTTGTTACTGGGTAATTTTACCGGGTCTGGGTGTTTGTGTATGTAAACACACCCACGGACAGACGAAAAACCGTAATGTTCCTTTTTTTATTATTCATTTGAGTGCCTTTGGCGGCACCTCACCTGATGGTAAGTGACGATGCTGCCGAGGATGTAGCACGCAAACTCAAATACCGTCTATTCACTCTCACCTTATAGGTTCCTAAATCGTATGTATCGGAAAATATAAATATCAATTAAGTTCATAATTAATATCAATATCAATAAATGTTAATATCGCATGATGTGGGGCCATACATAGTTGAACTTGAAAGTTTGACACAATGTTGCATTCGAAAACACGCGTGGTTTTACAGAAAAAAGAAAACAATAAAAAAATATATAACAAAGTTATTTTAGTGAAGGAAAAAATCGAATGTGGGCCGGATCTGTGTCTTCTGGTTACACCATCACCACTAGACTACTAAGTCATCGCGAGTCCCATCCGCCAGGTCTAATTTTGCGTTCACATTCTCATGAATACGTCTTTATGGTGCCGATGAATTTAAAATCTTAGCATGGAAAATGAAAACAAAAAGATACATTACATTACATTAACAAACAATTTATAAAAAATAAATAAATAGTGTATGTGAAGAATAAATTTATTTTTGAAATTTAAACTGTTGAAAATGGTTACCTATGTGAATTTGTGACGTTTTTAATGTTTATCTGTCCGTAGTGTTTTAATAACCTCGCAAGGGAAAACACATGCAAACAATTATGTATACTTAACTTATTAATGTCATTGTCGACTGAGAAAATAAACAATCATAATTTCACAGTGTTGCAATGTCGTATTATTTTTGTGAACTTATTGATTCGTAAACCCTTTCATATACAACCTTACTTTTTTGTATAAAAATCAACCATCATTTTTTACTAAGGCCAACCCAGAAATCATTAAAAAAAAGAATTATCCGTTCCATACTATGTTGCATAATAAAATATTGATCATGATTTATTTTCGGGAGCTAAGTTTATAATCATTGTCATTCGTTAACATCACATTGCGGGCTCTTGCCCCTCTCAGAATGAGAGACCAAAGAGTCCCAAGAAAAAATAATTATTGTCTTTGATTTTCGTATTGCTAATTTTCATGCATCATATACTTATGCAGACACGTGTAGCATGTAACGTAACGCAATTTCTTCAATCTCCGAACGCTTACTGTAACGCCCGGGAGGAAAAAATGAGGTATTAAGAAAAGGAAAGTCCATTGCTTTATTTACTAAAAATTGCAACAGAACCAGAACAGAACATTTTGTATTTACCAAAATGTGACGAAAGCAAATTAAGATAATGCAATAATAAATGAAACTGAGGAAAATGTGCGTAGTCATGATTGCATATTTGGTGAGAATTTTTCTCAAAGTCAAAGGCGATCGACGTAAGCCTATAAAAAAAAACCATAGTAAGTATAAAAAGTTTGGTCAAACTATGAATTTTTTTGCTGAAGACAAGCGTTTTTTTATTTAAATTAAGAATCGAATGGCCTCGTCAGTGTTTAAAATAATAGATGAAAATTATATTGTCTACGGTGATCATTTATTCTTAAGAATTAAATTTCGAATGATAAGTTTTATTGCACATAAAAATGACGTCAATCGTGACTAGGAATAAATATGTAGGTAAGTTGTATGTATTTTATGATGGATATTTGAGAAGTATTTTATATATTTTATGAAAGATAGAGAGTGAGACAGAACAGGAGGGGGCTCTACGCTGATCTATCTATCAACAAGGTTAATTAAGCTACGGTTGATGCGTGACCGTTCTTGGTACGTCGAGACCCACCTATCGCGTCAGACCGAGTACAAAATCACAACTACGTTACAAACTTAGAAAATTGCAGTACCTACTACTTAGATAAATAAATAAATATTCTTGGTCAATTTTACACATCACTATCTAGTCCCAAACTAAGCAGAGCTTGTATTATGGGTGCTAGACAATGGATATAATACTTACATATTATAATACTTTAAAAAAATGTAAATACATACTTATAATACATAAGAAACACCATACTTAGGTTCATCACATAAATATTTGTGTTCTGTGGGAATCGAACCGACGACGTAGTGATCAGCAGTCCGACACGCGAACCACTAGACCACAGACGTCGTCACTAATAATATTTCAGCGCATTATGAAATTCTAAAATATAGAAGGTAGTTATGTGGTAAAAAGGTATGAATAGTGTTCTCAGGTTATTGCAGGTTTTTTAAAAAAATATCATACTCAACCGCCTGTTACTGTTTTCTTACAGGACTCTCGTCCATCCCATGAATGTCAGTAAGACATTGCTTTTAGCGATAATACCGCCAATTGTACTTATATGACGTTTGTTTTTTATGTGTCAGAGGGTCTACTCCCTATCTCCGTCAACGAAGTTACGAGCCGTTCGAAAGTTCTCCGAAACTTCGGAGTCCGATAAAACAAGTGTCAAATTCAATTTTTCTAACGGGTAAAAACACTTTGGGAGTAGGGACAACTGTCAAATTGTGTTGTCATTCATTCTTAGTTTGGAAACCGAACGAATCATCCGTCCGTAGGTGATACGGAGTAGGAAACGCCCGTAACGAAGGTCGAAACTACGGACTTCGTGCTTAGGGAGTAGACCCCCTGTTGTGTACAAAAGAGATCAAAGATATAATTTCTCCGAGCCTTTTCCTATGTTGGGTCCAGCCCAACCAGATGCGGCTGAATATCAGTATTTTACATGAAGCTACTGCCATCCGATCTCCGCAACTCAATTTCTGGGTAATACTATCCTGTGGTTAGACTCGTTGTCACGCAGGCAAATAAAATAATAATTTGAAAACTAATTTTTCCATATTTAAAGTTAAGTATTATCTACCTCAATTCGCCGTCAATCCTCCTAAATTTAAGTAGTTTTTATTATCTAAAAAGTTTTTATTACTTATCTAAAGTTTTTTTTATGGGTTGCGGAAAATCCTCAAAGATTACCTATCGACTGCCAGGAGACCTGGACCCGTACCGACTAAAAACCGCAATTTCTTTCCAAGTTAAGTTGGAGCAAAGGAACTGGCGATAAAATTCACTTCGACCCCAACGACGCGAGGTTTCATTATTTCTAAGTAACCTTATGACTCGACTTTTCCAAAAGAAATTCAATGACGTATGACGTAATATTTTTGGATGTACAGTACGTGTCTATCTGCGATCACACTTGGCTCATTGTGATCGAAAACAATGGACATGCGCGTCAAACAATACATTATTATGTTATTTGGTCACTGTCATTTCGTATTGTTGAGAAAAGTGAGTTTTTGGGTTGTCACGTACCCCTTTCAATTTTTTTTATTCGCAATGCATTGTTGTTAATATTAAACTGATACAGTGTTCTAATCAGACACTGGTAGCTAGATACAGGTTACCCTAATTTAAGAAGCAGAGTTTACCAATTATTTATGGCATATACAGTTTTTTTTTTAAAGAAACGTTGTCCCACTTTAGGATTTTCTCCTGTATCTGTGGGTGCGTTTACAAACACAAAGTTTCACACACAAAACCCAGACCACGACAACTACCTGTAGATCATACAAATATTTGTTCCGTGTGGGGATCGAACCCACAACGACACAAGCCGATCGCTCAACCGCTGCGCCAACGCCAAATGTTATTATTTTTATCTTTTATCTTATGCATTTTATCTTGTGTGTAAACAACTAAACACACTTGAATGAAACATTTGCAATGTTCAGCTTCGAAACCGTTCTGCTCCTTTGAGATTCGCTTCGTTTTGTAGTAGTATCGTTAGATCACTATTGACAATACAGAACAGCAATTTGCTCCTTCAAAAATAATTACTAATTAATAAGAAACTTCATGAGTGGACAAACGTTAAAATGGCCATCATAGCGTGCCGGTAGTGTAGTTGACACAGCCTCGAAGCACACAATAAGCTCAGTAACTATGATAAATGATATTTATTTTTACAAAAAAATATTTTAAAAACACTTTTACAAGTCAATATTAATTAATACTAGATGGCGCCGGCATTTCCTAGCTGACGACCTTTGAGAAGAAACGCCGAAACAAACTCAGAGAATCATGGTCTCTTTTAAACAGATAGGTAACAATATTCAATGCTTGTTAAATGTGGTTTACAATGTAAGCAAATCTGAACTGAACCTTTATAAATTGAAATAAAACTACTTTTTACGGATTTTATCGCGTATATTGATATTATTAATCCCGACGCTTCGGACCCTTTACAGCGTCCATGGTCACGGGTAGACGTGACCATGGACGCTGTAAAGGGTCGGTAAAAAGTAGTTTTATTTCAATGTATAATATTCGCGTAAATGTCAGAAATCAATATGGACCTTTATAATTTTATACAACGTGTTACAAAATACCCCATAAAAATTATCAAAGCCAACAATTTTGTCAACCCTAGTAAGCTGTCATGTCAGGGGACCAGATTATTTAACTACGTATTTATTTTACCTAATAATTGTTTACTTTAATAATTTTTCTGTTTTTCATTCATAAAATATGATGTTGTTTTCCTTTTTTTGGGGTATATTATACAGCGTTACTACGGTTCTTCATTACATAGTATAAAACAAAGTCGCTTTCTTTGTCCCTATATCCCTATGTATGCTTAATTCTTTAAAACTACGTAACGGATTTTGATGCGGTTTTTTTAATAGATAGAGTGATCGAAGAGGAAGGTTTATATGTATAATACATGTATTTTATTAGTACATTGCACCCGTGCGAAGCGGGGGCGGGTCGCTAGTAAGTAATATATTGTGAATGGACTCGTTATAAGGCCCCATTTAACCTCCTTTCGGCTTTACGGGTAGTTTTGTAACACCCTGTATAACCTTTGTTTGTCTCTTTTAGGTACTAATCTATGCTCAAATTGTGTCAATAAAAAAAAGATATATTTTCACAATTTATTGTAAGAATAAAACCTGTATTCTGATTGATCTTCACAACGATGACATTTTTGTTTACATAAAGTTACGTAATTTATTTGAATTGTAAGTACTATTTACTTGAACAATTACGTATTGAAGTACGAAGGTTAAGACTCGAAAAGTATTCCGTTAAAAAACATCTGGAAAGGTGTTTCAACAGGCTCTCATCTTCGCACAAGTTTTTTTAAAATATTTTTTGTTATAAGTGGATCCTGTCGAGCACAGCAAAGATTCACATTCAATTTTTTTTTTTTAATTTAGAGATTCAGCTTCAGGAAATTCACCACGACCATGACGGGATTGGTACGGTCAGCAACGAAAGTGTCTGAACACGGCGAAACTTTGAAAATATGACAGCTCCAAAACTAGTCAAGAGATTTTTTTATTATGAAGGTAAGGTAAATATTTAATGGTCATCTATACAATATTTTCGTAAAACCTTCACAGGTTAGTAACTTCATGTTAAAAATCGTATTGAAGATTGCAACATATCAGCGACTTTCGTTGCTGACTGTACAACCACCGCATCGTACCCTATCTCAGTCAAAGGCGAACGGCAGATTTCGTACCGCATACCTTTTTTGGTGTTCTGTTATAGAATTTGTACCACTTATTAAGGCAACTAAGCTATTTATTTTCATGTAAGTATATTATTTTTAGAACTTCGGATTAAATCAATAGAAACATTTTCATAAATAAATATAATAAAATCGTAAACTAAACGCAGTTATGTTCTTAGAAGTTGCTATATGTAAAATAACACAAATATCGAAATGATAATGAATTATTCAGAAATAGAAATAACATTAAATATGATCGTGAATCGGGAATAAGATCGTGAAGATCTGATGCACATTCTCCGAAATGTATCCGATAAAAACCGATAAGCTAACAACACTTTGTGGCCATGTTCCAGACTTCATCTTTATCAACCTGTGCACTACAAAGTCCACTGCTGGAAATAGGTATCTCCTAATGCACCCCACTGAGTAGGTACGATCCTCCATCTCAATCCACCTACTTAATGGTAAGTAAAACACTACAAAGATAGCAACAAGCAATTTAGAACATTTACTTGTATCACAAAAACAATGTTTATGTACCTATTAACAATCTTTATTGGTACACTAGTACATAACCTTAAAAAATTAAACTGGTTATAACTTTTACGTCCCAAGTTCTAAAAATCTAAGAATTTAAAAAGACCTTGTCAATCATATTAACTACCAATCAAAACAGATAATATCCCAAAACACGAAATTTTATTACCGGTACGAAATTCCCATACAAGCCTGCCATTCTCCTTTGTATAGTTGTTTGAAATTTGACCCATGCGTAGCAACTCAGATGGGTGATCGGAATAGACTATAAAACTTGCAAATATTTAGATGAAATGCATGTCAATTAAAATCTACAACCATCAGCCTCAGATCATCAAAGAATTGCTAATATCCCGACGAGAGAGGGCATAGTGGGAGTAATTCCTCTCAAATTGGAGCTGCCCGAATGGGGAAGTAAATCCGCCTTGCAGAAAATAGAAGTGAAATGACACTGTTTTGAGCTGTGTTGTGTTCCTAACAGTGAGCAAGGTTGCCAGTGATCTGCGAGGAAACGTGTTGGCAGTGAGGGGACTTAGACACTTATACTACCAACCCAGCTATTCCTCTTTCGTCTTACAGGGCCGACCCTGTACGCGCAAATGGTATTGCAAGCATCTATAGGCTACGGTAACCGCTTACCATCAGGTGGGCCGTTTCGTTTGCTTGTTTGCCACCTTAGCGGCATAAAAAAAACAAAGAATACAATTTCCAACCAGCAAAAGGCTAGCGTGGTGGACGTATAGCCTTTTTTATAGTACGGAAAATCCGGATTATCCGCCATCGACAGAGGCGGCAGGGTATTTTGGACTCATACCGAATAAAACAGCACTTCACCTGCCATATAAATAGTAGTAATATGGCTTGGGGATCCGTGAAATTCGACATAACAGGCAAACGTCCAGCATTTCCTGGACCCCTTCAATCGACAAGGCCTCATTTTAATCGAAGACACGACCATGCGAACACGATGGCTGCCTACTGGTGCCATTATCGGGCGACTGAGATTCATCCGTACGCGGGCCACCTGGGTGGACTATAGCCTGACCCCTCTCATTTTGAGAGCCTGAGCCCTGCATTTGAGCCTGCCCAGCAGTGGGACAGTAGGTATATGGGTTTTTGATGATGTTACGATTTGCTATTAAATAAATACTATTGAACTACTTATTATAGAATCTATACTAATATTATAAAGAGGTAAAGTTTGTGAGGTTGTAGGGGGTAATCTCTGGATCTACTGAACCGATTTCGAAAATTCTTTTTGTGTTGGATAGTCCATTTATCGAGGAAGGTTATAGGCTACATAACATCTCCCTACGGCCAATAGGAGCCGAGCAAAAAGGAAAAAAGGCAGGTGATACCGCGGGATTAGCTAGTATAATATTTATGATAAAATAATATTTATTAGAATGAATAGGCAAAAAGTTATAATTTTATATTTTTATGTCATAATAAGTAATCTTGACTTGCACGCCCCAAGAGGTAGAATATGCTGCACTTAATTATAAATAGAACTTCTGTAATTATAGGTACAGACGTCAGCAGGTCAAGCTATCCAAAACTGTCAAATTTTCTCAATTGAATATGAACCTTATCACTTTGTGTTAAAGTTGAAAATCAATCAAAGAAATTTGACAGATTGTGGTAGCTTGATGTGTTGGCCTCTGTACCATAATATTCGAGAAAATAAATAATCTTGAATTTAAAAAAAAATATCGCAGGTAATAGAATGTCTTCAGAGACCCACCTTATTTACCCTGTATAATAGTCAGTCCTTCGTCTAACTTTTTTAAAGTTTTTTTTTCTCATATAAATGACTTCATCAACCAGACGCGATGTCAACTTAAATACTTGATAGTTAAACTTTTTTGCGCTGTTAGTATTCAAAGTAATGAACGATTTGAACTCTTGACTTATTCATCATATTTAACTATTGAATGACAGCCGTTTAGCACATTAGGTACTTATAAAAAAACAGTAGTTTTAAAAAACTTTATGATTGTGTCAGAATATTATTTAGTGATAATTTGAGTTTCCTTTTGGCATTACATCGTTAATTTGTGATGAATAATAGGTATCATTTGCGTCTATGTCATAAAACATATTATTTCAGGTACAGTCAACACATCTGTCAAATTTCTCCAAATGATTTTAAACCTTAAAATGTTGATGGTCAAGTTCAAAGTCGATTGAGAAAATTTAACAGTTTGTGGTAACTTGATGTGCTTTGTTCACTGTACATTGTACTTACCTACCTATTTAGAAATAATATCTAGATATAATAATAATAATATTTTTGGGACATTTTACACAACATTATCTAGTCCCAAACTAAGCAGAGCTTGTACTATGGGTACTAGACAATGGATATAATATACTTTTTTTTGTAAATACATACTTATAATACATAAGAAACACCCAGACAAACACAAATACTTATGTTTTATCCACACAAATATTTGTGTCCTGTGGGAATCGAACCCACGACCCCATGATCAGCAGTCCGGCACTCGAACCGCTAGACCACACAGGTCGTCGATATGACCAGCGCGAATACTTCACAGCGATTTAAAATGTATTTTTTTAACGGAAATAAACTAAAACTTATTGATGCGTAGATTTGGCGTCATAAGAGGGAAAAATAATCTTCAAAATGATCTGGCGTATCAAACATTAATTTTGATACAGTATTAAGGAAGACATTTCAATACGACAAAAAACAATAGACTGGAGATAATCAATTTTTTACCGATTCAAAAAAAATATGGAGCCAAGAGGTATATGTCGGACTTGTAGCTACTAAAACCACACTTGGCATCCCTTTTCAAATAGTCGAAGCCAAGGAACTAGCGATAACATTCACCTACCTTTCTCTCAGCACAGGATCCAGTCCAACTGTCGGCTCGTCCAATATGAGGAGTTCAGGCTCATGCACCAGGGCAGCAGCAAGCGACACACGCCTCTGTTGCCCCCCAGACAGGGTCTTGATGAGACGATTGCCCGCAGACAGCTCTAGGAGGTTGGAGAGAAACTCGAATCTCTCCGCCATCTTCTCCGCCTTCATGCCATAAATTCGGCCGAAGTAGTATATGGCGTCACGTACTGTGAATTCTCCGACTAGAGCTATGTCCTGGGAAAAAAAGGATATGATAGAAGTTGTCTTTCGAAGGGAGAGGTCGGTAAGAAATAGAGATTGAGTATCACTTGGTAGAGGCTAGCAGCTGTCATTAGCTGAATAGTCCTCGTAGATTCGTAGATGAGTTGGCTCAACCAGGGAAGTACTACGCTCTAGTGGTGTTCAAAGTTGCTATAAATCAATAACATGCTTAATGCTATATGCTTAATTTTTTAAACATGTGATTTTATGTGCTACATTATAGCATGCTTAATTTATATGCCTACTTGTTATGTTACGGCAAAACGGGCGGGTCGCGCCCGACGGACAGTTGCTTGATAGAGAGAAAGAGTGTTATGCGATATAAAGCAAAATAGCTTTATAGCATTATAGCATAAAGTGCAAACCGCGATATCATTTGTTTTATGCTATATTTATTAAGCATGCTACTTTATAATGCTATATGCTATATTAACCATTACTACTACGCTCCCTCGAAGTACCATGATAAAGTAGTTCCCCCGGTGTTTATTGCTGGATAGTGAGAGAGCCAGGAGCACAATCCCTCTAAAAGTTCTGGAATGAATTGGCGACTGGTACTGTTGATGTGTTCCTTACCTCTTACAGGAATTGAGCTTCCGGTTCCCTTACTTACAAGTAAGGCGTATACTCGTTCCAACAATTTATTGTAGTTTTGACAATTCGAATTCTAACGCGTTACCGATTCGATTTCTAATAACAATCGAATTTATTTACGAAGTTTAATCGATTTAACACATTACTTTATTTTAGCTTATCATTTTGTATTGTGTTATAAACATACCTACCCAGATGTTTAAATTAATGTACTTTATGTATACGCTGCAAATTAATTCAATTCATTAATTTGCAGCGTATCGATGCGATCGAATCGCACCACATGGAACAGTTACGTTCTAAAGCGACTGTCAAACGTAAAATAAAACATTAGAATGAGTATAAAAAGATAGCGAATCTCGTCATTTTCTAATCAGGGCGTTGTAAAAGTGGGATAAGAAAGAAAGAAAATATATAAGTAAGTAATACGCACCTGGGGCATATATCCAACCCTAGGTCCCGGCACACCACTGCCCCTCTCTCCAGGTCTTCCACCGAGAACCCAGACATTTCCACTGTTCAGTTTCCTTCTGCCCACTATGCAGGATAGTAGCGTGGTTTTTCCGCATCCTGAAGGGCCTAGTAGACCATATCTGTGGAAAATTGGCTATTGTAAAAGAAGAAGGTGCAAGTTTTTATCAATACTTCTTTGGTAATCTGAAAATAGCTTAGACGAAGCAAACGAGAGGGTTCAGGTATTCTAGTGCTATTTGACATATGTACGATAAACTTATCATACAGTCTCGCCTGTATTCCCTAAAGGGTTAGGCAGACGTGCCAATATTTTTGGTCCCATGTAATAGGGCCATTATTACATGGGAGTGGGACCCATATACTGTCCCACTGCTGGGCACGGGTCTCTTCTCACAGAACAAGAGGGATTAGGCTATAGTCCACCACACTGGCCTAGTGCGGGTTGGCAGACTTTACACGCCGTCGAGAAAATCTCTAACGGATGCAGGTTTCCTCACGATGTTTTCCTTCACCATTTAAGCGAATGATATTATTAATACGTACATGATTTCGAAGTCAGTGGCGCGTGCCCTAGATTCGAGCTTGAGACCTTCGACTTGGCAATCCAATGGAGCACAATTCCAAACACCGAGCTGCTATAAAACCCAAATAACACTGCTCGAACTGGGAATCGAACCCAAGACTTGTAGCGTAGCAGTCGTACCTAGGACCACTAGACTGACGAGGGAACTTACAGTTAAAGTTAACTAATTTTTGGAATAAGACCTTTAAAGTAAGAAACCTATCAAACGTTCCCTTTTCTGACAAAATATAATTAAATCTTTGGAAGCAAGACCCTAAATTATGGTTGAGCTACACAATGACGCCTTTCTTTTAAAGTAAAGCTACGTAAATATCTTCAGGATAATACCTTGGCAGATTCTTCATCTCGACGCTTTATATGTATGTATATAATTATATATATATATAATATGTGTTCTTTTTTTGTATTTATTATGTATTCTATGTAGTTTTATTTGTGTTTATATATGTATAAATATATAGGTGTAAATTAATTTTTATGAATCGTGGTCTGTTATTATCATGTTTACAATTTTCTACTGCATCTACTGTTTTTATCGTATCTGCATCACCCCAAGGTTGTCTGGCAGAAAATGCCGTATGGCATTAAGACCGCCTTTGTACCCACTGTGCATAAAGAATTTTAAATAAAAAAATGACTGATGCATGCATGCCGTCGGATGGGACTGGTCTACTCAAAGCCGCTATGGCTCTTTCTTCAAAAGGCCATTACAGACTGCCCTACATTGTAAGACATATTTGTTACTATTCTTTGTCTGGACTTTAAAGGAGACTATCTGAGTTTGTTTCAAAGTTTCTTCTCAAAAATGAAAATGCCGGAGCCATCTAGCTTAAAAATATGTAAAATATTGACTTGTAAAAATTTATATCAAATGATTATTATATCAAAAGACAAAATTATTTAACATACATATAGAAAATTCTAACAACCAAAGTTCATACAACACTGTCATTCAAAAAGAAAACACACACATACAACACACGAAGAAAAGATGATTTAGAAATACAATCAGTTAGGACTTTATATGGTAAGAAAAATATTCAGTTTGAAGGAGTTCGGCTATACAACAGTCTACCTAAAAATGTCAAAGAGTCTATGAGCATACCTATATTTAAGAAAAGGTTAAGAGAATACATAGCCCAAATTAAATTAGCTTAAGTCTTTGTAATGCAGGTTAGTACTTGCTGTTAGTACAATAAACTAATATCAACAAATTATTTGATCGCCAGTAAATAAACTTTCACAAATGTAATTTAGTTAAGTTTCTCTTTAAGTGAACTATGTAATTGTTCTTTGAGAAATAAATTATCTTTAAACCGAAAAATGTCTTTAAAAGATCTATTTACAGAAATAAATATGACTTATCAAGTTTTTTTAACCTAGCCTCAGTGAATCTTGTATTAGCCTGGCTGATGATGATGAGATCACAGAGTTTCAGGTTGTATACTTACATGATGCCCCTATCAACGACCATGTCCATATCCTTAAGCACGGGTTTGAAGTCTGCCTTGTCAGGCCTGCCATAGTACTTGTTGGCCTTTTCCACGATCACTGCGGCCGAACAGACCGCCATCTTGGAATGCGTGTGCGCTGGTCCCGGTTACAAAGATGACATCTTTTTTCTGTTGACAAGGACATTTTTTTTTGTTAGAGAATTGATTATACAATATTATTTATATTTTAAGCAGTGATAGCCTAGTGGTATGACCATTGGACGAAGGTCTCGAGTTCGAACCCAAGAACTTCTGACTTTTCGAATTCATATGCGTATAAATAATTAATTATCACTCGCTTAAACGGCGAAGGAAAATATTGTGAGGAAACCTGCATACCTTAGAGATTTTTCTCGACGGTTTGTGAAGTCTGCCAACCCGCAGTAGGCTAGCGTGGTGGACTATCGCCTAATCCCTCTCAATATGAGAGGAGCACCCGTGCACAGCAGGGGGACAGTATATGGGTTGTTGATGATTTATGTTTTGAAGTTTAATGATTTTTAGATAGATCGGTTTCATTGCGAAACAGATTTTATTTCCTGCGTAAGGTTAGGTTAGATTAGCTTATTGGTTGCGGATGAATGCTACAGCGCTCCCGTAGTCCCGGCACTAAAGTGGTGACGCGGAACGCCGAGGTTGGTTTTAGTCGGTAGTTCACTCTTTTCAGAGCGGAGTCCGACACACCCTACTACACTTTATCCAATGGAATATAATAAACTACGCATCAAAAATACTGATTGAGCGACAAAATTACTGATTGAGTAGCAAAATTACTGATTGAGCAGCAAAATACAGATATCGGTTAGGTTAGGTTAGAACTGTGACGGTGCCGCGGCAGCGGCCGGCGAGTGCCAGAACCAAATCTGAATGTTTTGAGTGTATATAACAATATTTTGAGGTGACTATTTTGCTGCTTACTCAGTAATTTTGCTGCTCAATCAGTAATTTTGTCGCTCAATCAGTATTTTTGCTGTGCAATAAGTATTTTTGCTTAGGATTGTTTTGTTATACAAAACGATTTTTTTTTATTTGCAGTTAAATACTAGCCTTATACAATTATCAGTTTTCAGCAGTAGCTCGGAGTTTTGATTTGTGCTCGGTTAATGGTAAAAAACGGAGATGTACTTATTAGTCAAAATCAAAGTCAAATATTTTATTTAAATTAGACCATTAAAATAGCACTTTTGTAAAGTCAAAACTAGTTGCACGGTTCCAAAGAGTGGGTCTTATGGAGCTAACCAGAATTCCATAGACACTCTTTTAAAAAAATCAATAGTCAATATAGTCATTTATTTCGCCAAAAATATGGGTACAAATAGATGGTTACAGTGCTAGAAAGTCTCCACACATTTTTCCGCAAGAGGCATGCGAAAAACACATTTGCAAATGAATAATTATATTAACAATATGTAAGGTAAATATGTCAGCATTAATACTAAAATAATATTTTATCACATTAAAAAGCTCATTTTATATTAATTATTTTCCCTTATGGTCCAAAAATTCTTTAATATTATAAAAAAACATTATTTATCAACCAGAATTTGAGACTCCTCTTCATGCGCATTAAAGGGATAATTATAGTGTTAATCTTCGTTTACAATGTTGCTCTGAATAGTTCATGAGAATATTTTATTTTTATTTTATAGGCAGTTCTACTGATGGTCATTAAAAATAGCTTTACGGCCTAAGCAATTACTTGAACTTTTTTTTATTAGATAATTATGGATTCGTGTAAATTAAATTATTACAGGTTTGTAAAAATATCCTTGATGGGTTGAGTTGATGATTTTATTGTTCTCTATGCTGATTAATGTTACGCTGTGACTAACATGGTAATATCCGTTCATTCAACAGACCTTGTCGATTGTAATTAATAATTAATCGATTGAGTTATCTTGCTGTGTGTTGCATACAAAATTGAGCTAGCTGATTGTTGATTTACCTTGCTAGCTTTAGCCTAGCTTGATTTATAAATAGTTTCTTTTTATACCACTAAGCTAGCAAACAAGCATACGTTTCTCTTGATGGTAAGCGGTTACCGTACCCAATAATAGACGCTTGCAACACCAGCGGTATCACTTGCGCGTTGACCCTTATACTGCCAACCCAAAAATTCCTCTTTCGTTTTAGGTACAGAGCCGGTAACGCGTAAGTGATACCCCTACTGTTGTAAGCGTCTTTAGGCTACGGTAACCGCATATCATCAGGTGGGCCGAAGAAAAAAGTAAACTAAAAATAGTTTTAGGAATTTTTGTATTTATTGGGTTCCGCCTGAAAAAAGTATATCAAGAAAAACGCCTGCACCATAACAAATTCGTTGCCTGTATCTATTAATTTGCTAAACCTACGTTAAAAAAGTAATATGACGTCAACAGCGTACGATTACCGATATTTCACGCAGGCGTTCATTATTTAAATTAAATTGGCTTCTTTGACACGAATGTGCTAAAAAATTATAATTATTTTGAGTACTCTAACACGTTTTGTGTTTTAATTGTATGTTTAGTTATCCTTGAGTCACGCTTGAGTCTTTACGTACCTATTCATTTTCGGTTTAAAATCTCAAATCAATCAATCCCGTTACGGGTCCACCAGGGAATATTATTATGAACTTCAAGCTATTTTCCGTAACGTACATTCCTTTTCATTATCGGAGGAGACCAGTGCCCAGAAGTGGGATAATAAATATATATTATATTTGATGACTATGAAGAGAAAATTATTGAATAGAATCGACTTCGTTTATTAAAAGTCAAAGTCAAAATAATTTATTCAAGACATAATACTAGGTAGTATCTACTTTTTGAACGTCATTTTTACATTTAAAATAGCCCCCAAAATGCTGAAAAAACTCAACACAAAGAAATTTCACAAGAAAAAACTCCAATGACAAAGTCAAATCGCGAATGTATTAAAAAAATCACAATGTGCACTCTTCAATAGGAAATGAGCACTCATATTCAGTGAATGAGTGAGCACTTCCGTCCGCCGCGCTCCGTACAAAGTGGTAAATGTGTAATTATGAATAATATGCAAGGTTTCTCTATCATTTAATTGCTGTTTCGCGAATTATACAGTGTGTCTTCATAATGTACAGAGCCCAGAACATCAAGCTACCACAATCTGTCAAATTTCTTTGATTGATTTTCTACTTTAATACAAAACAATAAGGTTCATATTCCGATTCATAGACCGCGACTAGTGCAGCTTAACCTTGCAGACCGGTTGATCGGCCTAGTTATTACTTAGCCACGAGCCCCTCTTATTAATACGCACATAATCTTGAAAAGTCAGACTAAGTATTATACTGTGAAGCCGTAGTTCTCCATCAAAAGTTATCAAAAGTAGTCACTCCCCTCCCCTCCCACTGACTGGTTATTTTACACTTGATCAAATATATAGTATGTAGGTATAGGTATCATACATATTGAATAACATATTTTACAATTATTAACACAGCTGAGGTGTCCGAGTGGTTAAGGAGTTGGACTTGAAATCCAATGGGTTATACCCGCGCAGGTTCGAATCCTGTCCTCAGCGGTTCTTTTTGAAATTTATGTGTTGCACGTAAGTGTTTGTGTTTGTCTGAATTGTTTCTTATGTATTATAAGTATCTATTAACAAAAAGTCGATAAGTATTATATCCATTGCTTAGTACCCATAGTGCAAGCTCTGCTTAGTTTGGGACTAGATGGTTCTATGTAAAATTGTTCAAGATTTTTTATTTATTTTATTCAAAATTTCAATTCCTGATTTCAAAATAAATACCTAAAAAGAGAAAACTGCCTGTAAATAGCAGTTTTCAAATGTAGGCAGGCGATGCCTAGGTATATTTAGTATATCGTACCGGGACTCCGGCGCCCACCGCCGCGCCGGCAACCAAGAACAATGGAAATATACCGTTTCGATCTTTTGAAATTTTGGCAATACACTACCCATCTCAAAATTCCCACACACTATTGAAAAAATACTAAAAACTTAAACATATTCATTATAATTATTTTTTTAAATTTCAAAAAGAATCGCTGAGGACAGGATTCGAACCTGCGCGGGTATAACCCATTGGATTTCAAGTCCAACTCCTTAACCACTCGGACACCTCAGCTGTGTTAATTGTTTTAAAATATGTGACTCTATATTTATATCTACATAGGTATATAATATTTATTTGATCAAGTGCAAAAGAAACAAAAACAGCTGTTCTACAAAAATACAAACAATACACATAAGTACACACCTATTGTCATAAATAAATGACTCCCAAAGAAACACTATACATACACACTCATACATACATACACACATATGGTGAATGGACTCATTTTTTCTATAGATTTATTGATTTCTGATACTTACGCGAAAATAAGACATTGAAATAAAACTACTTCAAACGGAGTTTATCGATTTACCTTAATATAAGTATTATTCAAATCGAACGAAACCTGTTACAGATTCTATGTATATTTGAATCAAAATCCAGGTCTACAACTGCCGGACCAAAGAGGTGAACTCGTTCTTCATAAATCGGATTGAATGAATTAATAAAAATATAGGGTAGCTGTCAATAATTAGATATAACATCAAGACGTCATCGTCACCGTGAACACCTCAGTCTACCCGTAATTATGGACGTTGTAAAGGGTCCGAAACGTCGGAATCACAGACTAAAATAATATAATAGTAACATAAGGAGTTGATTCGGTTGAAGGATATCACAATAGACCGACTGTGGTCGCAGTGATAGGTACTAAAGCCGCAAATAATTAAAAAGGAGATGATTACGTGAATAAACTGCCATAACCCTCCCTTATCGGTGTGGAATCTTCTAGAACAAATCTAATGCATTCCGTTTTTGGTGCTGTGATTCACTTGGCGACAATACGTCAGTGTACGCGAGCCCTAATAAGCGCGGTGTACCCAATTTACATTGCTAACTCGATGTTTAGAAGGAAACATTGATTAAAATGTGATTGTTGTCTAACAATATTTGAATATGTACGCTTGTTGGCTGTATTGCTGGCATGCCTTAGCCAAGGATTACTGTTTATTCAGTAGTTTTAAGGCAAATTAGAGTTATACTTGTAGCGTACCTAGCTATTTCAAATACTTTATTATTTTTGCGGTACATATGGAGGTACACGAGCCACCAAGTTCGGTAGATACCTTAGACCTACTGAACTCACTCACTCATTCACTGAAGTCACTCACTCACTCGCTGAGAAATGCCTAACACAGTCATTGGAGTAATTCTTTACTCCTTGACTAATGATGCAGTTACAGCCAGTAAGGCAGTGAGGCCTTAAATAATTACTCCTGTAGCTTAGTGGTTGTAAACTTCACGCTATAGGTCCTTGGATCGATTACCAGGTCGAGCATTCTTATTCGGTTTTTCTCGGTAGATACGCGCTGGAATACGAGGCTACCATTTAGTTATGTTAGCATTACGCAATGTTATGAATGCTTAGTACATATATTTATAGACTGATAAGTCGCAAGCGCACGGTCGCCGTACTGTTGTGATCGTAAAATTGTAAATATTGTAAGTGAAACGCATCGCGCATGTGGCAGATATTGATATGATTGAAAGGGAGTCGGTAAGAGGTGATGTCAGAAGAATGGAAGAAAATTGTATTTTTTTTATACAGGATGTTACAAAACTACCCTTAAAGCTGAAAGGAGGTTAAATGGGCCCTTATAACGAGTCCATTCACAATATTTTAAGAACCCTATTAACGCTGTATAAAATACCTCAAAAAAAGGAAAACAACAAAATTTATGAATGAAAAATAGAAAAACTATTAAAGTAGATAATTATTAGGTAAAATAGGTACGTAGGCCTTTCTGTTAAATAATCTGGTTCCCTGACATGACAGCTAACAAAATTTTTGGCTTTGATAATTAATTATATTTTTACGGGGTATTTTGTAACACGTTGCATACCACTAAGGTGGCAAAACAAGCATACGCCCCACCTGGGTGGTAAGCGGTTCCCGTAGCTTAGAGACGCTTGCAATTCCAGCTGTATCACTTGCGCATTGCCGATCCCGTAAAACGAAAGAGGAATAGTTGGGTTGCAGTATAAAGGTCAAAATCTCCCTAGTGCCAACACAACGTGTCCTCGCGGAGCACTGGCAACCTTGCTTAGGAAACACAACACCGCTCAAAGTAGTGTTACTTCACTTCGATTTTCTGCAAGGCGGAGGCACTTCCCCAGTCGGGCGGCTCCAATTTGAGTGGAATTACTCCCACCATGCACTACCCCTCGCAAATATAGGTACCCCAAATAAATTAGGACAAGGACAGGAGAATGGTGATGATCATGAAGTAGTAAGAATATGTTAGGTAATTGTGTTTTTACAAGTGGAAATATCTGTTCAGATGCTGCTGAGTTCGTTGTTGGGTGGCACCTACGTAATGCTGAATATTCTACCAATAATGCGCTAACAATTTGTTTTTTCTGAAATGGCATTTAAGACCAAAGAAAATTTCGTGAAGAAACCTTCCCTTCTCCCCCCATAAAAAGTCCTAACTATGCCAATGCCAATATCTGACGGATTCTTCATACCTCATCTACACTATGTATAAAATTAATATGCAGCAGAAGAATTTTAATAAATTAAACATACGTTTATGCAAGTTCGGCAGCGGAAACGGGGTCGTATCCACACTCAAGCGAACAAACCTGTTAGTTTGGCCCACTGAGCTCTTTCTCTGAGCGCGCGCACACTGACGCGATGGTGTGTTTATTTGAGCGTCGAGCCTTTATTTAATGAATGTGCGTGTGTGCGTGAGATTGATGCGCTTGTCCAATGTTACACGATTTTTTATGTCATGCGAGTTTTTGTCGAATTGTAATTTGATCTTTGTGGTGAAAAAAAAAACTCGTAATTTTAATACACTAAGTTCTGTTATTTAGGTATATAATAGTGTTTGTTTTTAAATACATGCACTCATACCTTTTCCCATAGAGGTAGGCAGAAACTTCAGAACGCCGCTTGTTATGATTCTTGCATTTTTTTTGCATCGTGCACGATCACTTGTCATTGTTTAATTATATTAATTAGTCGTTTAATGTTGACTTAGCAAGAAGCTGAGGAGGGACTGGATAAGATGGCAACTACTGGAAAAGAGTTGTTTGATGAGCTGGAGAAGAGAGGCCTACGTCCAGCATTGGATTGAATGTGGTGTGTTGATGATGACGATGAAGAAACTTTGTAGTTGGTTTGATTAAATAAGCAAAATACTTGTCAGTGAAATATAATTATTTAAATAGATGAACTTATGAATTCAAGGGTTGTTTTGATCAAAGTTCAAAGTAATCAAAGTCGAAGTTTTATTGATTCTTTTTGTATTACATGAATTAATACTGTATAATTTTCATTTGAAAGTCAATATAATTAGCTTCTTTGACATTAAATGAACGTGGTAAAATTTCAAATATTTATTCAATTAAACTTAGTAGTAAGTATGTAAGTACTTTTATTTTATGTACAGAGGCCAGCACATCAAGCTACCCCAATCTGTCAAATTTCTTTGATAGAATTTCAACTTTAATGCAAATCAATAAGGTTCATTTTCAATTGAGAAAATTTGACAGTTTTGGATAGCTTGACCTGCTGGCGTCTGTACCTAGTATCTAGTAGTCGATTGTTAGTTAGCTCAATGGCAAACACTATTACACAATACAGACAGACAATTTCACCGGACAATAATGTGACTGCCTTTTGTAATCCAGGAAATACGAAATAAGCATCGTGTCGATCGAGTGCTTAAATAAAATAGCTGTGTCGTTGCTGTTGTGTCGGCACCACTGGACACAAACACCGACGTAGATACTTGATGCAATGCGTTACGTGTGATCTTGGATGACCGGAACACTGTGAGCCAACCTTTGTTATGTCATCGACCTCGTATCTCGGCGAAATTGTCGACGTAAATGGATAACGACATTTTTGTTAATCACTCTTTATTCTCTGCGGTGGTCTGAGGTGGCTAACCACGAGTATGGTGAGGAACAGACCTTACCATCCTTGCTAATTTTTTATGGCTATTTGGAAATTGATAGCCTAGTGGTATGACCATTGGACTGCCAGGTCAAAAGGTCTCGAGTTTGAATCCAAAGCATGCATCTATGACTTTTCGAAATCATATGTGTATTAATAATTAATTGTCACTAGCTTAAATGGTGAAGGAAAACATCATGAGGAAACCTTTGAGATTTTTTGTCGGCGTGTGTAGTCTGCCAACGCTCACTATGCTAGCGTGTCTAATCCTTCCCATTCTGAGAGGAGAGCCGTGCCCAGCATTCGACCAGTATATGGGTTGATGGTGATGATTTGAGAGCCTCATATGAAAAAGGTTGAGCTCACAAGTCATTTAACTGTTTGCGGTTTTATTCACATTCTTTAACTCATCATTTTGATGACATTGTGGTATCAAGTTGTACCTTGACATTAAAGCTAGGTTTCATTGAAAATTATCTTAAAAATTATAATAAAATTTCAATGACAACAAAACAAATTGCTTAATAAACATTGCAAATACTATCATAAGACTCAATGTACCAAACATATGTGCCGTGGGTGAACCTTAAATAAATAAATAAATCAGTAGATTTTTAAGGCTATAGTTTATAAAATGTAAATTATCCGTCCGTGTATCTATTTGTCTCAGGACCTACCGGAGCGATTTTGATACGGTTTTCATTATCATTTAACCCTCTAAATGCGACTATTGTCGCTAGTCAAGTATAGTTTGATGGAGGAAAAGGCGGATTTTTCTTAGTACGATTTTTTAAAATATTTTTAAGCCATTTTTCCCAAATCTGTGGGAATTTCCCAAAAACCTAGGTGGTGAGTGTTTACGCCACAAAAGATATCAAATGTTATTGTTTATCCTTTTGACCGCCACGGACGTGTATAGATGTCAAATGAAAACTTGCTCACGACGCCAACGACGGCATGGCACGTCAAAAATACTACTTTTTTTAGTTCAAAATAAATACCAACATAAAAAATTGTTTTTTTTTTTACCTATGGATATTAGAATTTGTCGCTTGGCGTAGAGAACACGGATTTTCGTTATTGACGTGGCGGTCAAAAGGTTAAATATTACCTTGATATCGACCAGCACAAATTATTGAATTGCAAATGAATATTTTTCGGATTTTATTTCGTCCAATAAGACCTTCCTTTGTGACAAATTTTGAGATTCTAGGTCAACGGGAAGTATCTCTAGGTTATGGTATGTCAGTGACCTAGTCTGTTGTATAAAAATAACTTAGAAAGGTCACCTTATTAGGTTAAGTTGGCTGTGTTTGGGGTAAGTTTAATCTATCATTGGTTTAGCGGTCGAAACTGATTTTTTTTACTGTATCACGGAATTAATTAACAACACATTTAATTAATGAATAAACGACTCCTGTGGTCTAGCGGTTCGAGTGTCGGACTGCTGAACACGAGGTCTTGGGTTTGATCCCACAAGACACAAATATTTATGTGATGAACATGCATCAGTCATTGTGTAGCTCAGCCATAATTTAGGGAGCTCAACAACCCGTCGCACGACGATACCAGATCAGAGGAACATTTGTGTAGGCCACATAAAAAAAGGCTCAAGGCCACCAGACTGTTTAAAGCTGAGTATGTATATTTAGCCTACAAAGTTGTTAACGTCGGCAACCCTAAACAGAACCCCGTAAATCCGGAAGCTAGTCCCGTAATTAAGTATTCACACGTTCTTGTCCACTGGCTGCCACACACACCGTGACGATCCACACCATAACGGTCACCTGTCAACTTTCACCACTCATTACACCGCAGTGTAACATTTCAATTATTTATGTAAGATATCGATATTATAATGAATACGTCGGTGTATTGTCATGTAGTTACGATATGTCTTTTTGTTACTATTTATGTTTACTTTGCTTCCGCTTTGGTAACGGTAATGTATGTGACCTTCCGAGGAGTATGGAGGATGCTGAGTGAGTGAGTTTTCTTTCGTGTCAATGGTGAAACAATTTGCGAGTAATGTAAAGCCACTTCCATAGTGTTAGGCGTGGCCGCATAGGGATAGTCCTTCGTGCTTGTGTTCGGGCCTAGGGAAGTAGGCACACCAACAGGTGTGACATACCCTTGAGCGTTCGATGAAACAGTATTGTTGGGTTTTATTATAAAATTCTCAGTAGCAGCTCAGATTTGTGCATGGTTATTGGCATAAAGGGCTCGCCCCTTATTACATGGAACTTAATAACAATATTATAGTCAGAGATACTACGTCAATTGAAGCTCCGCCCGGACGCTCTCTAAACTAGGAAAAGACGGGGAAACCCAGACAGATGGCAACCCTAAACTACATGAATGAACGAATGAAGGAATGTTTATTTACATTTTTTTTTGTGGCTGCACTCTAGCGAACAGGCTCTGTGTCGATGGGACTTTAAAACTTTTTTGTATTGACTGTATATATGTTAGTTTGTAAGGTATTTATCTAAGTATGGGCCATAGATGCCTGATAATAAATGAATAATAAAATAAAATAAATAATAAAACAAATTAGAACCAGAGTCGAAACAATTATCTGTTGAACACAAATATATTTTGTCTCAGGTAGGAATTAAACCGAATGCACTCGGTGCAACGGTAGTGGAAATCACCTTAACCACTACACCAAATGTTTCCAAATAGTTGTAGCTATCACTTGAAAAGCTAGTAGGGAGGTCGATGACCTCCAATATGTATAAGGTTGTCAGCTGATGATGAAAGCAATACTTTGTATACTCTATGCGACCATGAATTCACAAAAAGAAGGGCAGGCACTATTAAAATAGAAGTAATAGGTCCGAAATCCTTGACCATACAAGAAACTGCAGATTTATCGATATTATTTGAATGATTACGTATAAATAACTTTGCATGTCCACAAGGTATTTGAAAACTTAATTACTGTTACATAATTTTAATAATAGAACTGAATTGCTATTTTTTTTTTATTACACTAGGGTGGCAAACAGGCATATCTATACCACCTGATGGTAAGCGGTTACCGTAGCCTATAGTCGCTTGCAACACCAGGGGTATCACTTGCGCGTTGTCGACCATGTAAAACGAAAGAGGAATAGTTGGGTTGGGCGTATAAGGGTCAAAGTCCCCCCACTGCCAACACAACGTTTTCTCGCGAAGCACTGGCAACCTTGCTCACCGTTAGAACCACAACACAGGTCAAAGCTGTGTTATTTAACTTCCAATTCATTCCGAACTAAGTGTTACTTACGGTTTCACCAGCATCCCCAAAATGGCTTTTTGAGACAAACGGTAACCTATGTCCTCCTCTTAGGTCTAATCTATTTCTGTATCAAAATCTGTTCAGCGGTTTAGCCGTGAAAGCATAACAGATAGTCAGAGATACTAAAGTTATTAAGCAAAGGTTTCTTCTGGTTAGGTACACCAGACGCTATGACCACTAAGCCACCGCGATACCTACCCGCCATGTCGAGTTTTGCCTTCGCTTTCTGAATTTACGTCTTTATGGTGACGTCAGTGACACTTATTTAAATCTTACATCTCTCACCTTAAATCTTAGCATGGAAAATGCCAAAAAATACAAAGATAGACAGAGATACTGTCGCATTTATAATAATAACTAGCTGACCCCGCAAACGTTGTTTTGCCATAAAAAAAAAAATTTAGGGGTATGAAAAATAGATGTTGGCCTATTCTCAGACCTCCCCGATAAGCACAAAAAATTTCATCAAAATCGGTCAAGCCGTTTCGGAGGAGTATGGCAACGAAAACTGTGACACGAGAATTTTATATATTAGAAGATATTACAGTACGGATTGCAGTAGAATTTCACCTGAGTACTTACATTAGCAGTTACTGGAATTTGAAACGGTAAAAAAATCTATTTAAATCTACAGATTATATAAAAAATTGTTAACATAATATTTATTTATATTTTTAAATGCCACAAAAGGACGTCCAGTATGTATAGTGATAAAAATAGTATTAAGCAGAAAGGTCACAGATAGAACTAGCCAAATATATACATGGTCACAACACGGTGTATTTTTTTTTTAATTTATTCACTAGAAAAATTAGAATGGCATTCAAATTGCACAATATATTGGCCTCTGTTGATTCAAATGTAATATGGTAATTTCAAAATAATATGTGGAAATTTTCGTAAGTATATTTAGTTTTGATTTCTTATAGGACAGTTGTCGGGTCATTCACCTTATAGGGTCTCACCTTCATAGATTGTTTGTTTTTTTAACTATGAAAATTAATTGAAATAAAACTACTTTTTATGGATTTTATCGCTCGACCATGGACGCTGTAAAGGGTCCGAAATATCAATATAACGCGATAAAATCCGTAAAAAGTAGTTTTATTTCAATGTATAATATTCGCGTAAATGTCAGAAATAAATATGAAAGTTAATCTTTATTTTTGTTTATTAGCCAAGATCATCGATTGATATCTGAAGAGGCTCTCGTTCGGCTGGATACAAGAAGCGGTATTCCTCGACACAGTACGTATTGTGAGGAGGTTCCTCTCTCTGGAGTCTTTCCACCCGGTAGCTTGGACCCTGTTCCCGATATCGTTGCTCAGTTGCTCTACCTATTCTTTTTTTTTGTTAAATGTTTTTCTATTTTTATAAAGATATTTTAAAACATAATTTAACTAAGAAAAAAAATACGAGAATAATAATTACCTAAGTACCTAATATATTAGGTAGGTATGAAAAAAAAAATATGGCGTTATGCTGGCTGAGTGTGAGCTTCTTTTGTAATAAAACTTATATAGGTAGTTTAGTAATTTTTATGATTTCTGTGACAAATGAATCTGATTTCTCTCTTTCAAATTGTCGATAGTACATTCACTAGGTCAAAACATAAAAATGACGATACATTTTGACATAGTGATTTAAAAATAATTCAAATGAAATACCTATATAAGTTTTTTAGAATCGAAATATATAAGTTTTTTAGAATCGAAAGAATAAAAAGAAGGATTAGACCACCAATGAACTGGCTTCAAACAATAAAAATCACAGAAGATTGAGGATCATATACCATCACGCTTGTATTTCCCGAAAGGAGTTGTACCAACGTACACCTACAGTTCGCCCATGATATGCTTGTTTATCATCCTCAATAATAAAAAGAGAGGTAGGGCATAGTGGGAGTACCTAATTCCACTCAAATTGGAACTGGGGAAGTACCTCCGGCTTGCAGAAAATCGAAGTAAAATAACACTGCTTTGAGCTGTGTTGTGTTTCTTACGGTCAGCAAGGTTGCCAGTTCTCCACGAGGAAACGTTGTGTTGGCAGTGGGGGGCTTTGACCCTTATACTGCCAACCCAACTATTACTCTTTCAATACAGGGTCGGCAACGCGCAAGTGATACTCCTGGTGTTGCAAGCGTTTATAGGCTACGGTAACCGTTTACCATCAGGTGGGCCGTATGCTTGTTTGCCACCTTAGTAGAATAAAAAAAAAAAAATATATTCATTTAAGTGCGTTTGGCAGCACCTCACCTCATGTTAAGTGACGATGCTGCCGAGGATGTATCACGCAAACTCAAATAATGCTTATTTACTTTCGTCTTGAAGGTTCCTAAATTATAATATGATGAATTGGAAAACAGCAGCCGGCAGAGAATTCCACTCCCTGGCCGTTCGCATGCTAAAGGACGAAGCCAAACGCTTCGTGCGTTTAAGTGGAGAATATCAACGACGAAGGGACGATCCCTCTCTGCGTTTGGTCGTCTGATGAAAGAATGGAGAATAATAAATATCCTGCTGATGGTGGCGTTGTGTTGGGTCGTTTTATTCCTTGCAACATGGTTGAATTGAACGACGCTTTAATGGTCTATTTGAAATAAAACATTTGACTTTGACTTAAAACGAATCAAGAAAAACACGGGTTCATAAAGTATTTAGTTAAATACCATCGCTAAAATCATTAAAAAACAAAAAGGTACCCGTGACCGCAAACGGTTTTTGTCAATTTACAAATGAAGGCACGCAAGATTGTTTGACAAAGGACTGTGCACAAATGAAATCATTAGAATGAGGTTTTTATTCCATTTTAGACTAATGTAATGTTGATGAAGATTAACGCTTGTATTTTTTGTGATTTTCTAGTCAGAATAAAGCGTGTTTGTAATTATATGTCAATGTTCAAAGAACATGTTTATCATGTCACGCTGCGCCGTGTTATTAGATGGTATGCTACAGTTTTTTTTATTTAGTTTGATAGACATAGCTCCAAGGTTTATCTAAAGATGTTTTTCTCACGACAATAGCAAGAATTAACTAACTATTCTATGTCTAGACTTTAAAAGAGACTATGATTCTCTGAGTTTGTTTCGGGGTTTCGGGAAATTCCGGAACCATCTAGCTTAAAAAATATATAAAATATAGACTTGTAAAACTGTCTTAAAATATCTATTTGCAGAAATAAATATCATTTATCATTAAATAAAATTACTGCGTTCACTTTATCAAAGGCCGAGGCTCAAATCTAAAATCCAGGCCGTTGATAATTTAATTACAGAAATCAAGTGTTTTCAATGCTCCAATGAATTGAGCATTAAATATTATTTCTTATAAAGTTAAACCAACAATAATAATAAGAAGATCAAAAGACTCGTTACTATTTTATTTATGTAGACAACACTGCGCGTACGCACCTAATTTCTAATGCATACTGTATACAGTTAGAGGATCGAGGTCAATGTACAGCGACAGTCACTTAGGACATAGCAAGTTAGTGTAAAATGTATAATAAGTATTTGTAAAAAACGTATAAATTACTAAAATACATAGTTAGTTATTACTGTCAGTGTCATTACCTATTGCCTAGTACTTTTTTAAGTACAGTCAAACGGGGTGAATATGAACTCAGGGGTGAATCGAGACAAAAACTTTGGAAGGGATTTTCAGCTTTGATTTTAATAGACTGTTGGAAAAAAGGGACTCTAATATTGTTATAGAATTACTAGCTTCTGCCCGCGACTTCGTCCGCGTGGAAAAGTTACTTATAAAAGCCTATATCGTGTTCTGTTGTATATATAATAATACTGTAGAGTTTCATCAAAATCCGTTCAGTAGTTTTAGCGTGAAAGAGTAACAAACATACACAATCACAAACTTTCGCCTTTATAATATTAGTGTGATTATAATAAACCATTAGAAGACCTTGTTGGTATCAAACTATAATAATTTCAGCTGAAAATCCCTTTCAAAGTTTTGTCTCGATTCACCCCCACATTCCTATTCACCCCGTTTGACTACGGAAAATCCTCATGGTTATTCTTTTTCTTAATAAGAGAGGTCAGTGTTCGACCACAATCTCACCTGATGGTAAGATTTTTTTTTATTCTACTAAGTTGGCAAACAAGCATATGGCCCACCTGATGGTAAACGGTTACCGTAGCCTATACGCTTGCAACACCAGGAGTATCACTTGCGCGTTGCCGACCCTGTATGGAAAGAAGAATAGTTGGGTTGCCAGTATAAGGGTCAAAGTCCCCCCACTGCCAACACAACGTTTCCTCGTGGACGTGACGATGTGGTGGTGGATGGTGGTAAATATTAACTTAAACATTACATACCATCACGCCTGTATTCCCAGAAGGGTTAGGCGGAGGTGTATCAGTGTAAACTCACAGTTTACTGTAGAGCTGGCAAGCCTATTGCCATTAACCGGGCACTAATCCAAACTCAGAGCTACTGAGAATTTCATAGAAAAATCCAATAACCTGCTCGATCCGGGAATCCAACGCAGGAACTTTAGCGTAGCAGTCGCACTTAGGACAACTAGACTCGACATTACATTATATAAAAAAAGACGATTTGTTTAACGTAAATTTTCTAACCGATTCAAATTTCTTAATTGATGTCATGTTTGAAAATATGCAAATATCATAATTTTAGTGTATGGAAACCTACTTGAAGGATTGACGTCAGAGATCCGAGTACCTATTAGTTAGGTACTATTTAGGATTTGGTGTTAGTGTAATTTACAAGTAAGATAAGTACCTGATACGGCTAATCACAGAAATCACGCAAGTTTAAAGTATTTAACTTTTTGTTGTAAATTTTAATTAACTACTAATACAGGCCACCCATTGTACATTTGTTGTTAGATATAATATGTTTTTTTTTCTTTGTAGGTATTTCTGGTGTACAATAAAGAATATAATAAATAAATGAACATTGCATGCGACGAAAACTCGACGGCAATCGATTGCTGGTTGAACGATTGCTTTATGAGCCAGGTGTAGTAGGTTCGATTCCCGCACGGAACAAATATTTGTATGACCTAAAGGGTGAAATGGTCACTTCATTAAAATCAATTTATATGTATAGAGTCTGTAGGAGCGTAGGGAATTTTCTACATCATATTCCGTCACGCCTGTATTCCCCTAAGGGTTAGGCAGATGTGTACTGTAGAGGTCGCTACCAGGAGTCAGCATAAGACTGGCTGGTTTAAGAAGAAGTAATCATTTGAATTTGACTGTAGAATGTTTAGTCAAAGTAATTAATGGTTGTCAGTGAGAATTCCCTTGACCTTTGAAGAATAAAGTCGCAGAGTACCTTTTAACCGAGAGTTTATTTGAATAGGCCTCCTAGGATCCCGGATCAGGATCCTATAGTACTTAATGTACACCCTCAGTTCGCTAGTATGTTTAGATCTCACGAAATAGGGTCGGCAACGCGCAAGTGATACCCCCGTTGTTACAAGCGTCTATAGGCTACGGTAACCGCTTACCATCAGGTGGGCCGTATGCTTGTTTTCCACCTTAGTGGTATAAAAAAAAAACAATCGCTTGCTGTCTGTCCCACTATACGCCGAGATCTTTTAAACTGCGCAACGGATTTTAATGCGGTTTTCTCTACCATTTAGATAATTTCTTCCCGAAGATTTATAATATATGTATAATCATCATCATCATCATCAACCTATATATTGTCCCACTGCTGGGCACGGTTCTCTCATATTGAGAGGGATTAGGCTATAAGCCACCACGCTGGCCTAGTGCGGTTAAACAGACTTCACAAACTATCGAGAAAAAACATTAAGGCTTCTTTTCACGATGTTTTTCTTCACAGTTTAAGCGAGTGATAATTAATTATTAATACGCACATGAATTCTAAAAGTCAGAGGTGCTGCCTTGGATTCGAACTCGAGATTTTTGACTTGGCAGACCAAGTGTCATATCACTATAGGCAATCACTTCTTTATATGTATAATACATGAATGTTATTAGTACATTGCACCTTAGCGAAGCCGAGGCGGATCGCTAGTTGGTATTTATATAAAAGTAAAGCTAGATTTAAATTGAAATAAAACTACCTTTTACGGATTTTATCGCGTTATATTGATATTATTAATCCCGACGTTTCGGACCCTTTACAGCGTCCACGGTCACGGGCAGACTAAAGGGTCCGAAACGTAATGATTAATAATATCAATATACCGCGATAAAATCCGTAAAAATAGTTTTATTTCAATGTATAAATTCGCGCAAGTTTCAGAAATCAATAGACTTAGATTTTTTGTTTTATTGCAAAACTCAGAGAGTAATATTACTCTCGTAAAACGAGACGCTTCCTATCATCTTTGTATCGGTAATTGATTCACAGTGAACACGCAACACAATGGTTATCGTGCAGCCGACGGTACCTACCTACTGCCATAACAAGCACATCTGCTGTAATTAACACGCGATCTTTTTCTACCTAAATAGCCAGTCGGTAACAACCAATCAACAACAAGAACTGATCAACCGATCTGCAAGGTTAAGCTTCACTAGCCGCGGTCAATATCTGGATGGGTGTCCATTCGTCGAGACCTCGAGAGCGTCGGAGAGCACGTAAAGCCGTACATACGAACAGCGATGACAACTGTTAGTGGTAGTCAGAAATCCAAAAAGTATGACTACTATTTCTATTCAACGACGACCTCTGTGGTCTAGCGGTTCGAGTGCCGGACTGCTGATCATGTGGTCGTGGGTTCGATTCCCACAGGACACAAATATTTGTGTGGATTAAACACGAGTATTTGTGTTTGTCTGGGTGTTTCTTATATAAAATATTATAAGTATGTATTTACAAAAAAAAAAAAAGTATTTAAGTATTATGTCCATTGTCTAGTACCCATAGTACAAGCTCTGCTTAGTTTGGGACTAGATGGTGTTGTGTAAAGATGTCCCAAAAATATTATTATATTATTATTATTAGGGTATCGGTATTGTCCAGAAATTGGGCTGCGGAGGTCTGATGGCAGTTGCTTCGTGTAATATATTGATCTCTGACACTTACGCGAATATTATACATAACATACCATCACGCCTGTATTCCCCGAAGGGTTAGGCAGAGGTGTGCTAATGTACACCCACATTTCGCCGGTATGTTTAGGACCCATGTAATAGGGGGCGAGCCTATTGCCATTAACCGGGCACAAATCCGTAAATAATTTTCGTGTAAAATGTTGATATTCATTTGTATGTGGTTAAACTGGACCGACTGGTTAGCCGACCCGAACATATTTAGGAAAAGCATGCTCATGTCTGGACCTACATCTTCGACGACGTCTGTGGTCGAGGTGTCGGTCTACTGATCACCGGGTCGTGGGTTCGATTCCCACAGAACACAAATATTGATGTGATGAACATCACATCAGTAGGGTCACATAAGTGTTTGTGTTTGTCTGTGGTGTTTTTTTGGGACAAAATATAACATCATGTAAAAATTATTGGAATCGATTCAGTTACTTATTCTGAACAAACTATATTCAGGTTTCGCATATACTAATAATGACCTTGTATAATTTAAGTATGTATTTACACCAAAAAAGTATACAAGTATAATGTCCATTGTCTAGTACCCATAGTACAAGCTCTGATTAGTTTGGGACTAGATGGTGTTGTGTGAAATTATCCAGGAATATTTATATTCATTTATTTATTTTCAATATATTTTTATTTGGTTTTGAGAGTTCATTTGTTCATTTTCTACAGTTATCAACACAATTAAAAAATGTTTATAATTTTTTCTGTCATGTTCACGTTCTGTTAAATATATATAATTTATGAAGCCAAAACTACATTTATTATGCAGTATGTACAGACATTGAAAGTAATTTATGATTTAATTACTTAATAGGTTTGCATTGTGCTTTTTTATCGTATGTCATTATAAGTTTACTAAGATTAAAGGAAGTAGATTTTTATGTCCGTAATTTACAATTGACTTAAGAGACAACAAAAAACTGCTCTAATAAGATTAGTAGATAATAATAATTATTATTATCAACTATTGAGGTGTCTAGTCACCGTCTGCCATCCCTAGACGCCGTTTTCCTCCGGCAGTAGAGGTTATCAGTCCACCAAACCCCCCACATCCATGATCCCAGTAATTTATAGTTCCATATTCTACTATATTATAGTCCTGCACCAGCCCGGGATACTCCATGACTGTACTTCTATAGTGCAGGTGTGGAGTTTCCCGGGTTGGTGCCCCATCCCAAATTAAGATAAAAGCTCTCCAAGGGGCCTCTACGCGTTGAACCTGTGTTCCCGCGCAAGCCTGCCAAAGGACCGGATGTCTTCCTCACGGAGATATCCAAAAAGGAGATAGGAAATAATCATCATCATCATATATTGTCCCACTGCTAGGCACGGGTCTCAGACTCTGTCACAGAAAGAGAGGGATTAGGCTACAGTCCACCACGCTGGTCTAGTACGGGTTGGCAGACTTCACACACCGTTGAGAATAATCTCTATGGCATGCAGGTTTCCTCACGATTTTTCTTCAGCGTTTAAGCAAAATAATGATAAATTAATTATTAATATTAATACACATATGACTTCGAAAAGTCAGAGGAGCGTGTCTTGGATTTTAACTCGAGACTTGACTCTGAGCCGATTCCGAGCTGCTGCTGAGAAATTGAACCTGGGAATCGAACAAACACCGTTATTTTTTTAAGAAATTTGTCGCTTACTGATTTCGTACAGGTCGGCATTACGGTAACCTCATTGGCTGACACAGTGCTCCCGTACAACCGGTTGAAGGCCGGCTGACGAGACGTAACGTGTTACGTCACGGAATACATACATAATTATAGATCTATACGGCCCTCTTGGGGAACCTGTTGGCGATTGTGTAGCGTGGAACATCGATACATAAAAGGACAAAAGATGACGATGTATACTAATAATAATAGTAAAAAACACGTTTTTATAGAAAATCAAACATAAAAAATAGAAAATAAATTTTAACAAATTTGAATTAAGAATAGTGTAAATAAGAAAAAAATGTAATTATTTTATTGTAAAAAAGCGTACACAGTTCTTAATTCAAATTCATTAAAAATGATTCATCTTTTTGTATTTTTTTGGCATTTTCCATGCTAAGATTTTTAAAGTTATTTAGCGAAGGAAAAAACGTCACGTTACCATAAAGACGTAAATTCTGAATGTGAAGGCAAAATTCGTCATGGCGGGTGGGACTCGCGGTGGCTTAGCGGTCATAGCGTCTGGTGTACCTAACCAGAAGACGTAGGTTCGAATCCTGCCCGCGGTCGAATTTTTCCTTCGCTAAATAACTTTAAAAATGATTTTTTATTATTTAGTTGTATTTTCTATAAAAGCGTGTTTTTTAGTTTTTTTTAACTATTATTTCTTTTTCATTTTTTAGTAGGATTTAGGTTTGTTATAAAATATTAAATAATATAATATACCGAGGCCGTACCACCACTTATTATTGCGATCATTTTCCAATTGAGAGAGAGGGATGTCGCTCTATAAATTAAATAGAGCCATCCCTTTCTCATAACCTAAAAATGATCGGTATGTGTATTCGGTTGTGGTATGGCCCCTGTTTAAAATATTGAATTGTCATCGGTCCTTGATAAGAATGCCAAATTTCGAGTTAATCCGATAAGTATTTTGAAGGGGGTCAAAATCAAAGTTTCCGTTACATACATACATATGTATGAAGCTAATAAAAGCGTTATAAAAAGCTCAAAATTTATTCAACAATCACCAGAAATACCTGCATTCAATTCACATACTTTATGCAAAGGATAAGGGCTTTGAAAATATCTGCCGCCCGGAGCCTCTCAATGGCTAACCTCCCGGTGATGGGGCAATACTATATTCTTATCTTAACCGAGCGTGCTATGCTTGGAGTTTCTCTGAAGGATAAAATCCTCAACGAGGTTATCCGACAGAGAACCAAAGTAACCGACATAGCACACCCCCGGATTAGCAAGCTGAAGTGGCAGTAGGCAGGGACAGATTCAGGGGAGACCCATTTACAGTCTCCCCAGGGATGTGCCTTAATAGGCGGTGCACAGGGGGGCTCTGGGGTGGTCTATTAAGAGGACCCAGTGCCCCCCTCCATGTGCTGATGGTGGCCACCGGGGTGGTTTTAGTGGGTAAGAATCCCACACTCCCCGGACTAACCCCCGTAGACCGGTAGCCTTTTGAAGGTTTCCCCCCGTAAACAAAAAAAAGGCTGGGGTAGAAGTTTTCTCGAGTGGAGACCGCGACTCGGCAAACGTAGTGTAGCACGCCATCAGGCAACATAGCCAGCACATCAAGCTACCCTGTCAAATTTTTTTGATAACTTTTCAACTTTAATACGTAGCCATAAGGTTCATATTCAATAAGGAAAATTTGACAGTTTTGCATAGCTTGACCTGCTGGCGTCTGTACATTAAATATGTTTAAAAAAGACAGGTGGGTCTGAGTACCTAAATAGTATAGGTACCTACGTTCCCGAACCCAAAAATTTGAGGTTTGAAATTATTTTCTGTTTATTAGAGGTTGGTGTAAACAATTCTGAATAGTTTTTAAGTTTCGATTTCATTATGCCACAATTGCAAACTGTTTTGATATATTTTCAACTTTAATACGAATTTTTTTCAAGTTCAATTGGGAAAGTTTGACAGTTTTGGATAGCTTGACCTGCTTGCTCTGTACAACAGCTGGTGAGGAATCGATGTCAATTGCTCGAAAGTTTCGTTAGATGATTCCCAAGAAATACATTGTGATAGCCTAGTGGTATGACCATTGGACTGCCAAGTCGAAGGTCTCGAGTTCGAAGCAAGGCACGACCTCTGATTTTTCGAATTCGTGTGTGTATTAATAATTAATTATCACTTTGGACAACATCGTGAGGAACCCTGCATACCTTAGAGATTTTTCTCGACGGTTTGTGAGGTCTGCCAACCCGCACTAGGCCAGCGTGGTGGACTAAAGCCTAATCCCTCTCAATATGAGAGGAGACCCGTGCCCAGCAGTGGGACAGTATATGGGTTGATGATGATGATGATATTGTGACCTATTTATAAACGTCTATAGAATAACTAAGTTTGTAGAATATTATGTATGTTATAACTAGAACATCTGATTCTCTTGTAATATGAAACAACTTTCACTGAGAGGAAATTCCGGCTATGCGTCATAACGACATGATCATCTTGCGCGAAATCTCGCAGTTTTGCTCTCTCATAACAAGCAGTACAGTTAACAAAAGAGTTTGGTAGCGAACGAAATTGGCATCTTTACACAGATTGTGATTTAAATTATTACCCGTCAACGGGTTTGATGTGTAGCAGCTTACAATACCTGCGTTTTGACACATACTTCGTGATACATAATTACACAATCTTTAAAAAACACGATGTTTAATTAGCTGCCTGTATACTTAACTCTTTTTTCGACCGTACTCAAGTGTAGAATTGATTTTTACTGTCTATTTATGTTTGTGTAACTCAATTATACATTGAAATAAAACTACTTTTTACGGATTTTATCGCGGACCCTTTACAGCGTCCATGGTCACGGATAGAGAGTCCGAAACGTCGGGATTAATATTATCAACATAACGCCATAAAAGTAGTTTTATTTCAATGTTCACGTAAATGTCAGAAATCAATCAATTATACATTTGTAAATTTACATACTGTAACTGCATCGTTAGTTAATTTTTAAACGATTTACTTAATTAGTTTTAGTAACGGATTGATACACATAAGTTACTAGTCTCCAGTCTTATGCAAATGAGGGTTCAGAGATCCTAACCTTGGTCAATGTGACTGTGGCAATCCAGAGAAGCAGTGATAGCTTAGTGGCATGACCAGTGGACTGCCAAGTCGAAGGTCTCAAGTTCGAACCCAGGGCACGCACCTCTGACTTTTCGAATCGCTTAAACGGTGAAGGAAAACATCGTGAGGAAACCTGCATGCCTTAGAGATTTTCTCGACGGCGTGTGAAGTCTGCCAACCCGCATTAGGCCAGCGTGGTGGACTATAGCCTAAACCCTCTCGTCCTGAGAGGAGACCCGTGCCCAGCAGTGGGACAGTATATGCGTTGTTGATGATGAATCCAGAGAACACTATGTCACACCTATTGGTGTCTCCCTTGTGCCCGAACACCTGCACGAAGGACGATCTTTAGCGGCTACGCCTAACGCTATTGCAATTGCCTTAAATTACTCGTAAATTGTTTCACCATTGACACGATATGAAGAAGTAAGTCTTCAACGAAATTGTGGATCGATAGTTTTTTGTTATTTAAGAAAACAGATTAACAAAAAATTAATGAACAAAATTTGACAGTCCATTTTGTTAGTTCAAAATTAATTCTTCAATCTCTTAGTTGTCATATACATTATACATAGCCGCTTTTCCCCATGGGGATAGGCAGAAACTAAAGAACGCCACTTTCCACGATTCTTGCATAGTTCTTTCGCTTCGTCTTCTCATCTTGTTATACAACTCATACACCCGCGAGTACTACATTAGTTTCTTATTTATCAATATTCGGTAAATGCGTACGTGTGCGTATGGAATGCAGGAGCAAAAAATACTATTACTATCAGCCGTGATCGTCCCACTGCATGGCAAAGGCCTCCAAATTCTGGACAGTCAACGACCAAGTCTGTGCACTGTAGGTGAGGGTAGGGTGAATGCATAATTATGTTCCTGAGCTTTTTCTTAGTATCAGTGGCAGTTCGCCTTTCATGAGCTCTTCTACGTTTCATGCTATTTGTCATGAGCTTGGTCTTCGACAAGTTCATGCTAACGACTGTAAAATCTTTATATATGTATATAATACTACTGTACGTGTGTATGTCTTGTGTCTTTGTGCTTGTATGCGTTTGGGTGGCATCCTGGATGGTTTAGATTCACAAATCAGCCCGACAGATGGCGCTGCAGTCGGTATCTAGGTTATTTATCTATACTGCAACTAAACGGCTGGATAATGCAGGACAACGTATGTCGGGTCAGCTAGTAAAATTATATTTCTTGACAGAAGCTTTGAAATTATAATAGTCATCAGTCCTTGAATAACTGGGAAACCCAAGTCATGCAAAAAATGATTGTATTTTATGATCGGGAATCGGTTTTATGTCCAATGAATGACAATAGGCTACTTAATTGTCAGGTTATAGTTGAATTACGTCATCAGTTGGCGAAGCTTGGGTTTGTTGAACTAGCAAAATATCTGCATTTAGTATTTATATTATATGGGATGCAAAACATACCTAATACACATACATAGAAAAACAAAGGTACCGGTTTTCTTGTTTATAGTCTTACAATGTCTTCTTCTAATAAAAATGGGGTCTTAGTCAAATTAGCTTCACTATCTGGATATTAATCGCAGCTTTACCATACATGACAGTGACGTAAACTATTTTGACAGCTCAGCTCAATTGCGTTGTGTATGTTTGTCCGAGATTATCTCGCGCTTGGCCGAACCGATTTTAATGCGGTTTTGTGGTTTGCAGTCTGTCCCTTTTCAATCTTAACAACATTGTGTGAGATGTTAGCGAGATGATCTTGATCGTTTTTTGCGTGGTTAGAAGTACCGCAGCATAGAAAAAAAAGAAAAAGAAAAAATAGAAAGTTCTGGATTAAGTTTGACAAAATTTTTACATGCAGTGAGAACAAAAAAAGTCTACCTAAACAGCGAATCGTTCGGTCACTAGCAATCAGGTGTCACATTCAAATACTAGATCTGATGTCATTGGTTGCTCGCGCGTCGATGCGCAGCCGCAAGTTATGTGTCGCACTCGTATTTCATATCCGACACCGGACGGCGTTTCCTAGCACTGTATCCAATACATAACACATAGCAGATCATGTTATGATACGTACGTAAGTACACATGGCTGATACATTTAGCTATACATACCAAGTATAATCTTGTCTCGTATTGCATAGGATTTGAGTACTGGCATTGACACTTTATCATACTGGAATTACACCTTTCCACTTGGGCTCGGAGTCGGTTCAGTGACTTCCAAGTCGGTCAAGGAAGGTACGACCCTGCGAGGAGGTGCTCACTTGCTGGAAGATTGATTGAACGGTAGAACCATCACATACCATCACGCCAGAGGGTCTACTCTCTATCTATTAATACTACACATCAAACCGCATTGCTCTCATGAAAGTCTGACAATTATGTTTTTTAATTTATTAGATATTACTGAAATCGTTACTGTGATTATATATATATATATTTATTTTTTTCTTATTATTTAATACTTTAACTCAATAAAATGTAAATGTGAGTACTTTGTAGGCTAAATATACATACTTAGCTTTGAACAGTCTGGTGGCTTTGAGCTTTTTTTTATGTGACCTACGCAAATGTTCTTCTGATCTGGTATCGTCGTGCGACGGGTTGTTGAGCTCCCTCGATTATGGTTGAGCTACACAATGACTGATGCATGCGTGCCGTCAGTTGGGACTGGTCTACTCAAAGCCGCTACCGCTCTTTCTTCAAAAGGCCATTTCAGACTTTGCCCTACATTGTAAGACACATACTTTGTTACTATACATTGTCTGGACTTTAAAAGAGACTATGATTCTCTGAGTTTGTTTCGGCGTTTCTTCTCAGAGGTCGTCAGCTAGGAAATGCCGGAGCCATCTAGCTTAAAAAAAATATGTAAAATATTGACTTGTAAAAGTGTCTTTAAAAGATCTATTTACAGAAATAAATATCATTATCATTATCTCCGTCAACGAAGTTACGAGCCGTTCGAAAGTTCTCCGAAACTTCGGGAGTCCGATAAAACAAGTGTTAAATTAAATTTTTCGAACGCGTAAAAACACATCGAGAGTAAAGGACAAATGTCAAATTGTGTTTTCATTCATTCTTAGTTCGGGCCCCGGACTAATCATCCGTGGGTGATACGGAGTAGGAAACGCACGTAACTAAGGTCGAAACTACGGACTTCGTGCTTAGGGAGTAGACCCCCAGTATTCACCGAAAGGTTAGTCAGAGGTGTAAGTGTGTGTGTACATTTCATAAAGAACAAAATCTTTTTCACTTGACCTGTTCATAAAACCTTTCCGATATCTCTTTGTTCTATGCTAATGCATTTAAAATATAATCAATATAAATATTATTGTTTCGTCACGTCTTTCTACATATTTTTATTTACGTCTGCAGAAGATGCACGAATGCAATTATTCTACAGCCACTTAGCGATGTAAATACGTGCAATAGATTGAACAATAATTCCAACTATTGTCTTAATGAACAATTGAATTGCCTTCTGATCGTGTTGATGATGTGTAAATAATTTTATTAAGTGACGTTTGTATTGACGTAAGCATCTTTCGCGCCTTTTTGCAACTATGTTGGGGTTGACTTCCAGTTTAACAGTATTTTATACGAAGCGACTGCCAACAGACCTATTTTTATCGGGTGGGGAAATGCTCCTTATGCATGCCCCGCTCGGGTATGCGGGACGGTTATGTGGGGCTCTCCGGCCAAGTGGCTAGCATACCGACTGAAACCACCACCACCTTCCGCATAGTGGTGGGGTCACGGATCATGCGAGAGCGATTCCCGTGATCCCACCGCGGACGTCCATTGATGGACCCTCCCGGAGGGTCAAGTACAATGGGTGACTGACGAACTGCCCTCAGGCCTGTGCTACACAATTTCTGGGTAATAACGATATCCTGAGGACAGATTGGTTGTCCAGGCTTTTTGGGTTTCTGACCACCACTAATAAATGCTAGAGATGTTCTTATGACATCCGGCAAGGACGGATTTTACAAAATCACTAAATAGTTTAAAACAAAGTCGCTTCCTGCTGTCTGTAAATAAATTTTCTTTCTTTCTTTCTGTATGTATGTTTAGATCTTTAGAACTACGCAACTGATTTTGATGCGGTTTTTTTTAATAGATAGTGATTCAAAGGGAATGTTTATATGGATAATAAATGTATGTTATTAGTACATTGCACCCGTGCGAAGCGGGGGCAATAATAAATATATACTTACATTTTTTTTGTAAATACATATTAATAACCATGAAACACCCAGACAAACACAAACAAATATGTTCATCACATAAAAAAATATCCTGTGGGACCGAACCCACGACCTCGTGATCAGCAGTCCGATAACCGAGCGATAGGCCACAGACGTCGTCAAACATGTTGAAAGTACAGACGCCAGCAGGTCAATCTATCCAAAACTGTCAAATGTTCAAAATTGAATTATTTATGAAAAAATATTAAACACATAAAAGTTAAAATCAATCATAGAAATTTGACAGATTGTGGATAGCACGTATAAGCCCGATCTAAGTAATCTTAGTTTCCTAAATGTCAAATTTTATTCTGCTAAATGTCAACCGCGAACAAATTAGCTAAATTACTCAATTGCCATCAAGGAAAAAAAAAATATGACCGATTCACCCTAAAATGTCATTTGTGACGTCTATCACACTGACACTGGACTGAAATCATATATTGTGAAGTTTTTTTAAGTTTTTTCAAGTACGAAAATTGCCCTTCAGTTAAATCTACATACATTTTCGTTACTTGAAGTTAATAATAAACAGAATCGATCATTTAGCACTAAGCATTTAACTGAATTGACCTCGATTCTCCGTAAGTATACGGATAATATTTTATATTATTTATTGTAACACATTATTAAAGAGGTAACTAATGAGTTTGCTCTTGCTGGTCGCAAGAAAATAATATTATGTCAACATGAGCATAGTTTTCCGTTTCCTGTTCATCTTGCACTGTAGATGATTTCCGCCATTTTGCAGAGAAAGCGTGTTGAATAAGTTTGCTGAGAGTGCTCTACATTATGCCAATTGTTTCTTTATTTCGCCATCCTCCGAGCTTTTTCCCAACTATGTTGTGGCTCAGTCTAACCAGCTGCGGCTTAATATCAGTATTTTACACGAAGCGACTGCCAACCCGCACTAGGCGAGCGTGGTGGACTATAGCGTAATCCCTCTCATTCTGTGAGAGGAGACCCGTGCCCAGGGGGCCTACTCCCTAAGCACGAAGTCCGTAGTTTCGACCTTAGTTACGGGCGTCCTACTCCGTATCACCTACAGATGGGTGATTCGTACGGGACCCGAACTAAGAATGAATGACAACACAATTTGACAGTTGTCCCTACTCTCGGTGTGTTTTTACCCGTTCGAAAAATTTAATTTGACACTTGTTTTATCGGACTTCGAAGTTTCGGAGAACTTTCGAACGGCTCGTAACTTCGTTGACGGAGATAGGCAGTAGGCCCTCAGCAGTGGGACAGTATATGAGTTGATGATGACTGCCATCAGACCTCCGCAACCCAATTTCTGGACAATAACGATATCCTGAGACGATAGACTGGTTGTTCGGTTTTTTCAGCTTCTAAGCCGCCACTAACGATTGTTATAGGTGTTCGTATGACAAACAGGACCGACGGCTTTACGTGCTCTCTGAGGAACGTAGGTGTCTCGATGTGTTAAGAATGGTCACCCATCCACAGAATGACCGCGGCTAGTACAGCTTAACCTTAAAGATCGATTGATCAGTGTAGTTATAGCTTAAGGTAAATGATAACAACTCTACCAGACACACAGACTTTTACTATTTTGAATTTTTATTTTTCAATCTCAATTAGTATTTGGTAAACTGATACTAGCCAGACCGGTATTTAATTACTTGAATACTAGTCTTTTTGGCATTTATTTCTTAGTGGATCTAGATAGGTATAACATACCTGTTTAGATCCAATAAGGATAAATAAATAACCAAATAAAATAATAAAGTAATTCGACTCAAATTGCAGCTGCTCCGCCTTGCAGAAAATCGAAGTAAAAAAGCACTGCGTTGAGCTTTGTTGCCACTTTGCCAGTGCTCCACGAGGAAACGTTGTTGGTAGTGGGGGAACTTTGTCCCCTATACTGCCAACCCAACTATTCCTCTTTTGTTTTACAGGGTCGGCAACGCGCAAATGATACCCGCATATGAAGCGTCTATAGGCTACAGTAACTGCTTACCGTCAGGTGGGCCGTATGCTTTTGTCATCTTAGTGGTAAAAAAAATCTCATTAAAAAAGTACAAGATGCGGCTTACTTTGGGAATAGATGGTGGTGTATAAAATGTCCCGAACCATTGATGCACTTTGGATGGATGTCCTGCATGAGTCACGGTACGCGAGTTCAATATTAACAGCGATCGGTTTGATTAAAATTTGATCAACGCAGTACTCGATACAAGGAAGATAAAATGGCGGCTATTTCATCTTCCTTGTATCCCTATTCCTTGTAGCACGGAACATTAACACATACCATCACCAAACCCCGATTTAGGGAGGGAGTGGGGGGGGAGGGCAGCCAGTGTTGCTATCTGTTCTACGCTGGATCTGATTAATATTTCACCCCTTTTTTATACCACTAAGGTGGCACACAAGCATGCGCCCACCTGATGTTAAGCGCTTACCGCATCCTACAGACGCTTGCAACACCAGGAGTATCACTTGCGCGTTACCGACCCTGTATTGAAAGAGGAATAATTGGGTTGGCAGTATAAGGGTCAAAGTCCGCCCACTGCCAACACAACGTTTCCTCTCCTGGAGCACTGGCAACCTTGCTCACCGTAAGAAACACAACACAGCTCAAAGCAGTGTTATTTTACTTCGATTTTCTGCAAGGCGGAGGTGCTTCCCCAGTCGGGCAGCTCCAATTTGAGTGGAATTACTTCCACTATGCCCTACCTCTCTTGCATATTGGTATCACAAACGAATCATCATCATCAACCCATATACTGTCCCACTGCTGGGCACGGGTCTCCTCTCATATTGAGAGGGATTAGGCCATAGTCCACCACGCTGGCCTAGTGCGGGTTGGCAGACTTCACAAACCGTCGAGAAAAAACTCTAAGGTATGCAGGTTTCCTCACGATATTAATAAACTAATAAGTGCTACAAATACATTAAATTAAATATTCATTATTTATGTTCAGCTGTAAATGTGAGAAACATATAAATGTGAATATGTTAAATGGCATTTTAGCTTGATTAAAAAGGTTGCAGTTAGAACACCGTGGGACTACTACTTTTAATTATTAACACGCATATGATTTCGAAATTTTGTGGCGCAGGCCTGAGAACTCGAGACCTTTGACTTGGCAGTCCATTGGTCAAATCACTGGGCTATCATTGATGTACAGACGCCAGCAGGTCAAGCTATCCAAAACTGTCAAATTTTCCCAATTGAATATGAACCTTATGATTTTGTGTTACAGTTGAAAATCAATTAAAGAAATTTGACAGATTGTGGTAGCTTGATGTGCTGGCTTCTGTACTTATTAATAATATGCATGTTCTATAATATAAAAATACGGAAGAAATCCTAAATTATAAAGTGAAAATATGTTAAGTATGTTTGTTTAGAAGGAGTAAACAGACAAATAGATATGTAACAACATATAATGACTGTTTTATAGATACTAATTATGTAGATTGTTGTGATAATTATTTAAATTTTAACCTTTTTTGCAATCCTTTTGTATTTTTTTGGCATTTTCCATGCTAAGATTTTAAAGTTATTAACTAATAATAACTTGTTTTTCTTTTTGTAATAGTACATAATTATGCAATAAGGTGACCTCACTACAATGCATGTTGTGTCACCTTAATATATTGAGCATTTAGCTCTTAATTAATATACATATATTTTACAATGTACAAAAATAATGTACAACAACTACCTACTGGTTGTCCAATAAATATATAAAGTAATGGCTACCTACTTCATCAGCCTAGTGTTTATAATCACCAACCATACCTAAGACCTTTAGCATACTAAAGGTCTTAGGTATGGTTCCTCGGCGCCAAGAGTTATGGGGATACCCTGTGGTGGTGCCCCTCCGACGATAAGGGAGGATCCTCCAACCAGGCGGGTGTTGTGTCTGGCGGGCCACGGCCCGACGGTTGATGTCGGGCGGTTGTATATATGCAACTTTTCGTTGCGAATGTTGCTTGCGCGATTCAGGCCTTCGTAGTTCTATGTAGCGCGGTAGATGTCGCTACAACCCTATGAAATTCTCAGTAGCAGCTCCGAGTTCTAATTTGTACCCGGTAATGGCAATAGACTCACCCCATATTACACAAGACCTTAACCATATCGGCGAATCATGACATACTTTTTACACCTTTGACAAATTATTATGATAACGATAACTCGGAAAAAGATAATTCTATTAAAAATGGAAAGGTAAAAAAATCCAAGAATTTCAGGCAACTAAGTAAAGCAGTGATAGCCTAGTGGTATGACCACTGGACTACCAAGTGAAGGTCTTGAGTTCGAATCCAGGGCTCGCACCTCCGACTTTTCGAAATCATGTGATAGGTGTGTGTGTATGTTAATTATCACTCGCTTAAACGGTGAAGGAAAACGTCGTGAGGAAACCTGCAAGCCATAAAGATTTTCTCGATGGCTCGTGAAGTCTGCCACTCCGCACTAGGCCAGCGTGGTGAACTATAGCCTAATCGCTCTCATTCTGTGAGAGGAGACCCGTGCCCAGCAGTGGGCCATGTATATGGGTTGATGATGAAATGGGATAATAAACTCCAAGTTTTTTCCTGAAACTGAAGCGTCTGTAGGTGAAGAAATCATTATCTTTAACCTTTTACAGTAACTTTAGATATCGCTTAGAACGTTTTCAGAACGAACGAGATGCGAAAATGATACACAAGAGCCATACTTAATACCTGTTGTAAAGCTAAAAAGAAATTAAAAAGCGCTAAGCATTATTATGCTTGTTCACACAACAGCATAACAAAATAAGTTTCTAACAAAACACTACGCAAACCAAAGTATCTTACACAGAATCTTAGGTTGCTACACCATCTACAATAAACGTTTTTGCACAAGAATCGAACTGCACACATACATATCCGCAGTTTAGCTGGCTCAAGGGCGGGTTACACCGAGCTACGTGAGCGGCATCGGTTAAACCAAGGTTAATTTCACTGGTGATGGACGTGGAATACCGTATGTGACATTTCTGTGGCCAGTCCAACGGTTTAATGACACTTCCATTCTCGTGGCATGCATGTATTTAAATTGGGGGCTTATAATTGTTTTTAGTTGTTTGTTAGTAGAGATTAAGTTGTGTGTTAAACGAGGGATTAAATAACTTACGTTTAAGTGGAAGTAATCGATTACTGTACCGTCTATCTTTTATTATTACATAGATTAATTATAATAAAAAAATATGTTATTTGATTTTTTACGCTGTTAATGTATGTAATAATTATTTTAAAATTTATTAGTTTTAAAATTAAAATCAAACATACCAACTCTCTTACGTTATTTTAAAATAAACTCCAATTAAAATTTTCGTTGGAATTACAATAATTAAATCTCATAACTGGGTACGTAACAATTAAATTCCCAAAACTACTTTTATGTTAAATTTGCCCACTACATAGCGTATTTTCCCCCTTAAGTCGATACAAAGTGTACGCTCCATCTATCCGTGACAGACATACAAACTTATAGACTTCCTTTACGAAACAGTAGACAGATGTGCGGTGGAGATAATACTTGAGACGAATTTAAATGATATGAACACTTCTTGGTTCAGAGAGGTTAAATAAAGGAGTACTTATGTCATTATAGACATGCGGATAGGCCACCAAGGAGTCAATAATAAAGAGTTCTGTTACAATAATTATAAAGTAGGTATAGGTATATCCACTGACCTCTATAATTATAGTATAATATATAATAAAATAAATAACAATACCTAATATACAAATAGACCTAATAAAATAAATATTTTGGACATTTGACTAAAAAATATATTTTATTTCGGTCTTTGCCTGGTCTATGCGCGTACTTGTTTCACGTTCTATATACAAGCGCAGTACTTTTTATACCACTAAGGGGGCAAAAAAGCATAACGGCCTGATCGTAAGCGGTGACCGTCGTAGCCTATATACCCTTGCAAAACCAGGGGTATCATTTACGTGTTGCCGACCCAGTTACGAAAAATGAATAGCTAGTTGGGGTGGCATTATAAGGGTTAAAGTCCCGCCCTCCCCTGCCAACACAACGTCTCCTCGCGGAGCACTATTTTCCTACCATATACTTACGTCTGTATCTGCAGCCAAAAATATTATGATTATCATAAATTATAGTAGAAAAAAAAAACTTAGTTTTGTATGAATAAAACTATCTCATTTGTTCCAACTTGACCTTAATGTTATGTGGAGCTTGAATTTGTAAGTATATGCGTAAGTTCTTGAAATATTTTTCAGATATTAGACCAAATTTTGAAGAATAAAATTGCATAATTATTGTTTAGCTTTCACCTGACGGGCTTGTGACTTAGTAATAACTGGATGGGTGACCATTTTTAACACTTCAAGACCCCTCCGTGCCTCGGAGAGCACGTAAAGCCGTCGGTCGACAGTCGGGACCCATTAAAAATTCTAGACCGGATCAAATTTTCCTAGTAATGGGTTCCGACTGTTAAAGTAGCTATAGTCCAGACTGCTTCATTAGTCTAGTGGTCCTAAGCGCGCTACGCTAGAGGTTCTAGGTTTGATCCCCAGGTCTCGACCTGGGGACCTCGACCAAAGTGTTATTGGGTTTTTCTATGAAATTCTCAGTAGCAGCTCGGAGTCTGGATTTGTACATGAGACCTAAATAAACCGGCGAAATGTGGGTGTACATTAGTACACCTCTGCCTAACCCTTCGGGGAATACAAGCGTGATGGTATGTTATGTGTTATTCCTAATGTCTTGTATTTTTATTTTCAGTCGGGTTTTAAAATATTTTAAATTATTGGAATCCATACCATGGTTATAATCAAGTTTTATTCCTAACTATTATAATAACATAACATACCATTACGCCTGTATTCCCAGTAGGGTTAGGCAAAGGTTTGCCAATGTACAGACGCCAGCAGCTCAAGCTATCCAAAATTGACAAATTTTCCCAATTGAACATGAACCCTATTAATGCTGTTTTAAAGTTGAAAATCTATCAAAGAAATTTGACAGATTGGGGTAGTTTGATGTGCTGGCCTTTGTACACCCACAGTTCACCAGCATGTTTAACCTTTTGACCGCCACGGACGTGTATAGACGTCAAATGAAAACTTGCTCACGACGCCAACGACGGCATGGCACGTTAAAAATACCACTTTTTTTTAGTTCAATATACATACCTATACAAAAAATGTTGTTTTTATTACCTAATATTAAATACTAGAATTTGTCGCTTGGCGTAGAGAACACGGATTTTAGTTATTGACGTGGCGGGCAAAAGTTTAAGTCCCATGTAATATGGAGCGAGCTTATTGCTATTAACCTTGCACCAAGCTACCAGCTGCTACTTAGTAGTAGATAATTTATTTCTAGCGACCCGCCCCGGCTTCGCTTGGGTGCAACATGTTTAAAAATATAGCCTATGACATTGACAAATAATGTGGCTTTCAATTGGTCAAAGAATTTTCAAAATCGGTTCAGTAGATCCAGATACAACCACACAAACTTTACCTCTTTAAACAACGTGTTAAAAATATAATTAATCATCAAAGCCAAAAATGTTGTCAGCTGTCATGTCAGGGAACCAGATTATTTAACAGAACGGCCACCGTAACTATTTTACCTAATAATTGTCTACTTTAATAGTTTTTCTATTTCTCATTCATAAGTGTTGTTGTTTTCCTTTTTTTGCGGTATGTTCTAAATCGTTACTACGGTTCTTAAATATTGTGAATGGACATAATAAGGCCCCATTTAACCTCCTCTCGGCTTTACGGGTAGTTTTGTAACACCCTGTAATATTAGTATAGATTTATTTTTATTTGTTATCTGTGTTACTAAGAATTCTTAGTGTGGAGTAACGTTTGCAAAAAAGGTTGCATTACAGGCCGTTAGAGCACCATTCTCAATATTTATACCTGCATTTATTCTTTTTCTTTGATAAGCAATGACGTTTCAACATAAATTACGCGATATCACAGTTACTGTGTAACAGTTAATTTAGCGTAACGAGATTACAAGATATAATTGCTTTTGCCACAGATGTAGAATAGAATAGAATAATCTTTATTGTACACGATCATTATCAACTGATATACTGTCCCATGCTGGGCCTCGGTCTCCTCTTAGATTGCTGGCTTAGTGCGGGTACACACACCTTTGAGAAAAATCTCTAAGACATGCAGGTTTCCTCACGATTTTTTGCGTCACCGTTTAAGCGAGTGATAATTAATTATTACATAAATTCGAAAAGTCAGAGGTGCGTGCCTTGGATTCGAACTCCAGACTTGATTTGGCAGTCCAATGGGCTTGTGACTAGGCACCAAGTGTACCAACTTAAGAAAAGCAGTGATACTGCTTTTCTTAAGTTGGTACACTCAAATAACTAACAGTAGTTAGTACCTTTTTGATTTACTTATTTTGTTTTCCCAAATTCAGGTTAATTTGTCGTCGCGTTAAATAAATGCCATGTTCAAATCTCTTTAGTTTAAGGCTTCGTTAGAGGTCTACTGCTACGATAACTTTGACACTTGATTAAAATAAGGTTACTGCCAAAAGGTTATGGCCAAAAGCGATTTTATTAGAAATATTTTTTATTTTATAATACTGGCAACTCTGACAGGGTCATAGTACTTTGCAGCACGTTTGGTGTAGAGGTTAAGGTCACCTTGCCATTATAGTTGCACTGGGTATTATGGGAGTTCGATTCTCACCTGAGACAAATCTTTAAAATAGTCGGATATTTGCTACAAGTCTGGGGGTATTTTGTGATCATTATTTGTACGTTTCTAAAGTCCCTTGAACGTTCCCCATAGCTCAGGAAGCAGTAGAATGAAAAAACAAAATTACTTCAGGCGAAACTTGCGCGCGGCGAAACCCGAATCGGGACAAAAGTCGCTTTGCCCACAAAATACATAGGTACAGACGCCAGCAGGTCAACCTATCCAAAACTGTCAAATATTTCCAATTGAAAATGAACCTTATTCTGTTGCTTTAAAGTCGAAAATCTATCAAAGAAATTTGACAGATTGTGGTAGCTTGATGTGCTGGCCTCTGTACTTTAGTTACCTGGTGTACTGAACAGTGTTGGGTTCAATTGCGCATGTGACAGTCATATTATACCTACCTAATAAAAATTAAATCATTGTACAGACGTCAGCAGGTCAAGCTATCCAAAACTCTTAAATTTCCCCAATTCAATATGAACGTTATTCTTGTGCGATAAAGTTGAAAATCTATCAAAGAAATTTCACAGATTGTGGTAGGTTGATATGCTCGCCTCAGTACCATTGTAGTTCGATTATTTCTCTCTAAATTGCTCCAAAAGCTGCGATAGCCTCGTTACAAGATAATAATTGGATGAAAGATAGTTTTTTTATAATCCATTAAAATTCACCTGGGCACGAACAGCTAGCAATTATAAATATCAATAAAATAGTATTTCTCAAAGGCGTTTTTTGTCGGTATGAAATATCTCCCTTAATACCGTATCAAAATTAATGTTCGATATGCCATTTTGCAGATTATTTTTCCCTCTAATGACGAAAAATAAGTTTTAGTTTATAATCATTAAAAAAATACATTTTAAATCGGTGCGAAGTGTTCGCAAGGATCTTTTCTAATTATTATGTAATTAATAGGGTTAGGCAAATTATGCAGATATTATTTTGTGTTTTTTTTTAATAAGATATAGGTTAGCGTTTGACCACAATCTCACCTGATGGTAAGTGACGATGTGGTCTAAGATGTAGCACCCTTACCTAGAAGATACCTATTCACTCGTGACTTGAAGACCTCCAAATTGTACACGTTAGGAAATACAGACACAGGCACCTGATTCTTGATTGAGCTGTTTTTTGTCACACTTAGCTGGCATCGATAAAATATTTGTTTAATCAGTAAAACTCCATTAAGTCTTGGGACTTTTTTTTTTTATGTGATAGGGTGGGCAAACGAGCAGACGGATCACCTGATGGTAAGCGATTACCGCCGCCCATGGACACCCGCAACACCAGAGGAGTTTCAGGTGCGTTGCCGGCCTTTTAAGGGGTTTGGGCGTCCGGTATCCTCACTCACTCGACGAAACACAACGAAAACGTTATTTCACGCCGGTTTTCTGTGAGGCCGTGGTATCAAGTCCGGTCGAGCCGGCCCATTCGTGCCGAAGCATGGCTCTCCCACGGATCTATGGAATCTCCCACGGATTAAAAAGATCTATGAAATGAAATTATATTTATTTTCTGTTTGATCATAACTGACACTTTTATTACAAGGTCTAGCATGCAACCAATGGTTCGTGTTGCCTAAGGTAATTTTGGTTAATTGTACAATTATATAATTATTTGGTTTTATATTTTGCGAAAGTATGGAAAGTGCTTGAAATCCTTGCTTAAACCGGTAGTTAGAGGAGGCCGGGGTCATTTTAAACTATAGTTCATGGGCAGGTATATAAAAACTTTTTAATTATGACAATGCCCTTTTGTTTACGAAATATGTATCATAAAGGTTGCATTATTGCGTAATTTGAATTAAATTTAGCCTTTAAAAAGTAAGTAGTTCACTTTAACTTTGGAAACGGCTTTTCTTTAAATTGACGACGTCCAGGGTCTAGTGGTTCGAGTGCTGCTGATCACGAGGTCGTGGGTTCGATTCCCATAGGACACAAATATTTATGTGATGAACATAATCATATCATATCAATATCATCATGGTGTTTCTTATGTATTATAAGTATGTATTTACAAAAAAGTATATAACTATTATATATCCAATGTCTAGTACCCATATTACAAACTCTGCTTAGTTTGGGATTAGATGGTGGTATGTAAAATGTCCCAATTATTTATTATAAGAATTATTCAATTCCTGTTTTACTTAATTAATGTTTTTTTTTTAATTGATCGTCCCGTAGTAAGTTGCAGAGCGTAAGGTGGTTTTGGATGGGATTTCCAGGTTGAATGTAATTGAATTTTACTCTGAAATGAAATCGTTAGTAGCAGCTAGGTATTTGGCTTTATGTATTGTATTATACGGGACCTAAACACATAGGTAAAGGTCGCTGGAAGTCGTTGGATGCAGGTGGCTTATAACAGGTCTTTGTGGTAGTCTATGGGGGAGGCCTTTGTTCAGCAGAGGACTTCCTGTGGCTTATATGATGATGAAACACATAGGCAGTTGGGATTAGTGTGGTTTCTAAAAGTCAGTCAATAACTCTTTTCTCGATTTAAGAACTGAATCCAGGTGGAGGCGGATCCAGGATTTCGGTTTGGGAGAGGCTGTGGTCCAAATACTAAGTAGATAGGCCGTAGGATAATGCCATGTTTAACTTGAGTTTTAGTTTTAGTAGACCACGCACCGGAAAGCGCAGCGTGGGACGGCCTCCAACGAGATGGACGGACGACCTGGTAAAGGTCGCTGGAAGTCGTTGGATGCAGACGGCTTGTAACCGGTCCTCGTGGAAGTCTATGGGGGAGGCCTTTGTTCAGCAGTGGACTTCCTGTGGCTGATATGATGATGATGATGAACTTGAGATTTGTCAGGGGTTGGACTAAGTCGTGGTGAATTTCACGGATCCCACGGCCATGACTATAAGGCAAGTTAAGAAAAGTGTGGTTTTTAGTCGGTACGAGTCCGACATACCCTGCCCGGGTGGCGGAGGATCCATGAGGATTTTCCGTACTATAAAAAAAGAGGTTGGACTAAGAAGCTTTGAGGGGGACTTAGCCCCCCCTGGATTAACTACTGAATCCGGGACTTTCAGCAGCCCCGCTTGAGATCACTAAACCAATGCGGCAGTTAAATACATAATCAAGTCACAACGAGATAACGAAACATTTTAAGAAGTAGGCAACAGTAATCAAGCATGCAGCCTCATAATTGCCTAACCAAAGCTTATTAAATTTATTATTAATGGAGAACGTTTTTTTTTATTGGATAATATGGTTTCATAATCATATTACCTACGGTAGGTATACAATAATTTATCAACTTAAACAAAAAAAAATGACCAAAATTCAATGTAGATATCTTCGCATTAACATTTTTATATTTAATACTTACCTTTATAAACATAATATACGAGTTTATATAAAAGTTTATAAAAAATATATAACCTTAATGCCAAAGTTTCAGAAGGTACTACCTACATAATAAAAAAAATATTACATAAAAAATGAGAACGTTAAACACTACTCACCGAAAAAGTAACAAACGTTTCACCTCCTTTTACTTTCGTATAGAACACACTTACACAAAATTTAAAAGCAACCCACGATATACAATAATATATTAAAATATCGAAACACTTTTAGTCAAATCAAAAAAATAAAAATGATGGTGCAATGCAAAATGTTTACGAAAACGCCGCGCGTTTTGACAGAAGTTTGAAAATGGAACGCGTTTGTTTTTTCAAACGTCGCGCAAGAACCGAGACCGAGAACGCACTGGCAGTCAGCTAGCAGATCGCTCTCTCCAAACTCAACGCAGTGTCACAAACTTTGAGAGGGGACATCTTCGTACCTATGTTTTTTTATAAAAAGCATAATAATGACATGTTTACTAATAAGTCCGTATGGAATATTTGTGTAAATGGAGGTATTATTATTAACAAGGAATGTCCTCTTGGATAGTTTAATAATTGAGGCAAGGAAATATTTTTAAATAAAAATAATTAAAAACACACAATTATATCCCAATTCAACACTTTATTTATTTATTTTTTAATCTCTCAGACATTTTAACACATACTTATCGGATTCATGTGCAGATTAGATTTTTTTAACTTGTTTCTTTAAGAAGGATAAAGTGATGTAAACTGCACATCTCTGACACTTTATATCCATCTTATGGGCATGAAGTTTATTTGTGTATTATGTGTCTGTTATTGTTTTAATGGTAATTATATTTTCTTCTATAAATGGTTAATAGATTTGAAATAAAATTAGCTTACTAGTACGTAGTATTTTTATCTTTATATTTATTCGTAACCAGCGAATGTGTATAAAAAGATAGTGGACAATGCAAAAGAAGTATGCACAAATCGTAGCAAGTAGCGTTATTTATTTTCTATCTACCCTGGGAAAAAATAGTATTAGTATTTAATATTTTACATACTTATTTGATATACTATACTAATTTATAGTATATAAAATTAACTTCAAAAGTAACCATGACAACTCGTAACAATTCGTAACGTCGGTCGTAAGGTTGTACTGCATAAATCACCGCAACAGTCCAAAGTTTAAACCAATAGTCATGTGTACGTTCTACTCTAGTAGCACAGAGCTCTATGGCTGACGCGACTACGACAGTGACGTCACTAGAAATAAGACACCTTTCTCTGAATTGGAACGCACCATAATATCTGGGAATGCAACTAACAAATTTTTACCTATTGTAATTTTTATGACACACTTTTGGGTCTTTTACCTTATTTGACCTAGTTAGGACGATGTTTAGCTAAAACTATGTAGATTGTTGTAGTGGCTGAGTGACCGGCTTCTCGATCACGGGTTGTGGGTTTGAAGCCAGTAGCTGTTCCGGGTCTGGGGGTTTTTGTATCTACAATAATGTATAGGAAAAAATCCTTTTAAAGGGCAACGTTTAGTAAAAAATACTTAATAACATTACGCATTATTTTTCAGATTAAATAATATAACAATCATGATAATACACACTTCCCTTAAGTGTTCCCTTAACCTGCGTCTTCTGGTTAGGTACACCAGACTCTATGACCACTAAGCCACCGCCTGTGATCTGGTGTACCTAACCAGAACACGCAGGTTCGAATCCTGCCCGCGGTCGATTTTTTCTTGCGCTAAAATAACTTTAAAATACTTAGCTAAACTAAACTTAGCATGGAAACTGCAAAAAAATAAAAAATGATACTTCCCTTATGTTTTTTTTTGTCACTCCTGCAGCGCGAGCAACTGAACAAAGTAAGTGCTTGGGTAAATAGGCTTGTTTTACGTATAATGTTGAGAAGAGATACAATTTTAAAATTAGAACGCACATAATAATTATTCGAATTTTGAAGGTAGTGGTGAATTTGGAATACGAAAATTGTGGGGAAATATCTAACTACTAACTACCTACTAAGTTAGGTATTCTTCTTCACGGAGACTTTGGAAAAAAGCGTGAGAAGGATGAGCGCACAATTCACAGGTTTTAGTATTTTATAATTATATAGAACGTGTTACAAAACACCCCGTAAAAAATATGATTAATTATTAAAGCCAAAAACTTTGTCAGCTGTCATGTCAGGGAACCAGATTATTTAACAGAAAGGCCTACGTACCTATTTTACCTAATATTTGTCTACTTTAATAGTAATTTTTCTATTTTTCATTCATAGATGTTGTTGTTTTCCTTTTTTTGGGGTACCTACGTTATACAGCGTTACTACGGTTCTTAAATATTGTGAATGGACTCGTTATAAGGCCCCATTTAACCTCCTTTCGTCTATACGGGTAGTTTTGCAACACCTGTATAGACGCGTTCTTTATCCAAATTCCATTGAGAATTTGGTTAATGGAGAGGAGAGGTTCAGATTACGCGGTAAAGATGGTGCGTGGCTTCAATCATTCTCTAAGCCTTTTCCCAACTATGTTGTGGTAGGCTTCCAGTCTAATCAGATGCGGCTGAATATCAGTATTTTACACGACGTGACTGCCATCAGACCTCCGCAAGCCAATTTCTAAACAATACCGATATCCTGAGGATAGACTGGTTGTCTGGCGTTTTAGGCTTCTGACTACCACTAACGATTGTCATAGGTGTGATTTTGTCAACCGGGACCGACGGCTTTACGTGCTCTCTGGGGCATGGAGGGTTTTTCTATGATATTTTTGTGATGAACATAAGTGTTTGTGTTTCTCTGGGTGTTTTCTATGTATTATAAACTAGTATGTATTTACAAAAAAAAAAGTATACAAGTATTATATCCATTGTCTATTACCCATAGTACAAGCTCTGCTTAGTTTGGGACTAGATGGTGCTGTGTAAATTTTGTCCAAGAATATTTATTATTATTTATTGGAACGAAGTTCCTTATCGCGCGTTGTGAAAGGGGGCTAGACGGAAAAAATTCTTACGAAAAGTTGTCACGACACTTTTTGCTTGTCAACAATATTTGAATTTCGAATTATTGAGTGAATGACAATATTTGAATTTCGCGCGTTGTGAATTGTTGAGTGTATACAGGTTTTTTTATTTTTAATTATTAAATTTTAATGAAAGGAACTTCGTTCCATCCGGGTGTCCCTTGACACCTCTCAAGTTTTTTATATTTTATTTCTTTCTTTCTTATGAATGGTTTCCCATCCACAGACTCACCGTGGCTAGTGCAGCTTAACCTTGCAGATTGGTTGATCAGTGCAGTTTATTAATTTATTTATTTAATGGAAAACCAACAGCATTAACAAAACGTTTAGCAACTTACATAAATAACAGTTAGCCAATTACAGGTTACAAATAAATGTGGTGAAAAGAATAATAAATATCTATTTAACTAAATAAATATTAACAGTTAACTATACCTAAGTAGGTACGTATATCAAACTTGGTATTGAAGAAAGAAATCTTGGCTTAGCAACCTCCTCGCATAAGCTAAACTAACAGTTATTACGTAACCAATAAAATGGATCTAATTTTGAAATATCATTCCACGTCACAGAATGAGTACAGAGGCCAGCAGTCAAGCTATCCAAAACTGTCAAACTTTCCCAATTAAATACGAACCTTATCACTATGTGTTAACGTTGAAAATCAATCATACTTTGATTGATTTGACAGATTGTGGTAGCTTGATGTGCTGGCCTATGTATTTCCACGTTTCTTTTTATTTTTTTTCTTTACAATAGGTACTGTAAACACTCCGATAAGAAATTCTTGAACATTGCCATGGTGTAATACATTGGAATTTAATCAATTTTCAGGATTGAAATTTCAAGAGTGCTGTTTTTATAGTACCGAAAATCCATATAGACCATCTGCCACTTGGGGAGGCAGGGTATATCGGTCTCGTACCGACTAAAACCGCACTTTCCGTAACTCGCCCCATAGTCATGGCCATGGTGATCCGTGAATTTCGCCCGGACCATGACAGGCTATGGTTCAGCTGTTGCTGGACCCCTTCGATCGACGAGGGCCTCCCTCACATTCTCATCACAAGCAGGCGTATGACAAACACTAGTGCCGCCTTTTTTTTTTTCGGGTGGGGAAATGCGCCTTATGCGTCCTCGCTCAGGGACGCGGGACGGTTATGACTAAAACCAACCGCTAACACCTTCCGCATAGTGATGGGATCACTGGAATCGCTCTCGCATGATCCGCAATCCCACCACGGACATCCAGTGTCGGACCCTCCTCGAGGGCCAAGTGCAATGGGCGATCGACGGAACACTAGTGCCGCCTACTGGGCCCATTATCTGGTCCGTTTAGTCCACTCTCAGCCCTTCGACCCCAATAAATAATGTGTATATTGTACCCCTAATTATAGTTTTTTCCCCAGCTGAACCCTTTGGGGGTCGAGAGTGGATTTTATTTTAGAGAAGGTTTATATTCGATTGGGAAAATTTTACAGTTTTGGATAGGTTGACCTGCTGGCGTCTGTACATGCACCATGCATGCACCAGTTCTATTTGCAAACATGTCTGATATACCTACCGACTACAAGTGATAGTCGGGTGCATTTAAAATTTATAACTTCCCTGAGAGGACGTGTACTGCTTCTGGGTGGGTCATCAATACCTTATCAAGATTTTTTTTTTAAACTGGACATCATATCACCAATATAACTAAAGCTAGTGCTTTGCCCGCGACTTCGTCCGCGTGGAGAAGTTACTTTTAATTATCGTTGTAATTTGGATGATTAACTCAAAATCATTATAAAATATAGCCTATATGTTATTCTGATGTTTGAATAGTAATACTGTAAAGTTTCATCTAAATACGTTCAGTAGTTTAAGCGTGAAAGAGTAACCAATATCCATCCACCCCCATCCCTACTGTGCTTTTATGTAAGACTAATAAATAGTGCCAACTATTTATTTTTAATATTAATTCCTGATTTCCCTCTGTACCTTACTGTACCAAAATATTAATTTTAAGTACTTACTGAACTAGGGGTTGAAAGTGGACGAGGTATGCCTGTTCATTTCCTGGGGGTGAGACTGAATTCTCATGGATAGGGTCATTCCCATGGCCTCCGCCACAGCTCTCTTAGTATGCAGTTGCGGTTACCCGTGGTTTTTATGCGAATGATGACTAACAAAAGGGATTTATATGGCGAATGTCAGTAGAACCGCCGAGAGGGGACGCCCTAGAAAAACTTTCACAGACCTTATTGGTGAGGTTCTTCAAAAAGGTCAGGTGCGTAGTACTCGCAATATGTTTGAATGTGGTCGAAACAAAAGAAGAATGAAAGTCGTAGCAAGTGGCGTTCTTTAGTTTTTGCCTATCCCCATGGGAAAAAGTCGTGAGTGTAGATATGTATGTAGGTTTGAAAGCCATCTGTCTCTCAGCAAATATTTCTGAGGCGCTGCAGAAACGAGGCAGTCGCAACAACATCCTAAAAGCATTATATTGTACGCACAGGACATCCAACGATCTCTTGCTGTATTGACCCATAGATTGCTCGTGTTATAGGAAGCAATTATTATTATTAATTAGTGAAAACCGCACATTAATTGTAAAAGTTGGAAGTGGTCCCTTCCAACTTTTACTTTTTTTTAAATGTATTTGAACTTTATTTTATTGTTGTTGGGTTTGCGTTTACCTCAGTCTCACCTGGTGGTACGTGACGACGAGGTCGAAGGTGGAACACGCTTACCCACAAAATGCCTGTTCTCTCTCACCTTATAGATACCATGGTTATATGAGTCCGGGAATACAGACGCAGGGAGAGCATTCCACTTCTTTGCGGTGCCAAAAAGAAAAGACGCAGCATATCGCTTCGTGCGTTGGAAATGCGACCATATGTGGGTGAAACCCCTCCCAGCGTTCTGGTAGTCCGATGAAGGAAATTTGAAGAAACTTTGGAAAGTGAACTTTGACGACCTTGCAAATGTTAGCATCATCTACAATCGATTCGATCTACAATCGAATCGATTCATGGTGGACATCCCAAAAACCCGAACGAAACGCTTTAAATCAACGTTTATCATGCGTACCGCTGAAATGTGGAATGAGCTTCCTGAGTGGGTCTTCCCCAATAACTATAATCTGTGTGTTTTTAAATCTCGAGTGAATCGGTTTCTTCTAGGCAAGCGCGCTCCACATCAGGCGAACTAGTGGTCAAGCGTAGGCCTATCGTGAATAAAAAATAGTCTTATTCTGTAGCGTGGATAGTCTATAAGACCATAAGTACTGTGTGCCACCTGAGGATGAACCAGGGTAACTCAGAATCGTACCGACTAAAAACCGTACTTGCGTTCATGGAACGATCACGGCCATGGAATACGCCACGACCGTGACAGAATAAAAAAAAATTGTTTGCAATTCTGATATTTTTTTGCAATTCTAAATTTGAAATATTTACTTACAAAAATATCAAGTAATGTAATGACGTAATCGCAGATCTCACCGCATAAAATATGGTTGTATTAATTTCAGCAAAAAATATCAAAGTACATACCTACTTATTTATTTTAAATATTCTTATAAATTTATCGCTTGCTATGTCATATTAGGGGTCTTGTAATAAATTACTATTTTAGGCATCATTAGGTTTTCGTGTGACTAAGTATAGAGGCCAGCACATCAAGCTACCCCAATCTGTCTAATGTCTTTGATAGATTTTCAACTTTAACACTAAGGAATAAGGTTCATGTTCAATTGGTAAAATTTGACAGTTTTGGATAGCTCGACCTGCTGGCGTCTGTACAAATACTGCCTCATTAGCCTAGTAGTCACAAGCACGACTGCTACGCTTGAGATCCTAAGTTCGGTTCCCAGAACGAGCAGTGTTAAGTATTGGGTTTTCTTTATGAAATTCTCCGTAACAGCTCAGAGTTGCTGTGGCAATACCCCAGACATGAGGCAGCGAACTGTGAGTATACATTAGTAATAATCTCTGCCTAACCCTCCGGGGAATATAAGCGTGATGGTATGCTTTATGTTAAGAATTTTCAGAATGGGAACAAAATAATCAATTTTTTTAATCCACTAATGTGGCAAACGAGCATATGGCCCACCTGATGGTAAGCGGTTACCGTAGCCTATAGACGCTTGCAACACCAGGGGTATCTAAAACTTGCGCGTTGACGACCCTGTAAAACAAGACAGGTATACTTGGGTTGGCAGTATAAGGCTAAAAGTCCCTCTACTGCCAACACAACGTTTCCTCGTGGAGAACCTTGCTCACCGTTAGGAACACAACACAGCTCAAAGCAGTGTTATTTCACTTCGATTTTCTGCAAGGCGGAGGGACTTCCCCAGTCGGGCAGCTCTTTGCTCAATTGGAGTGGAATAACTCCCACTATGCCCTTCGTTTTCCTCTATATACATTATTAGTGTTGATATGTATAGATTTAGATTATTTTTTATAATAATAATAAATAATAATGAAATGTTTATTTCTCACCACAATATTATAGAATATATCATTTAAATGTTATTACAATAGCTTTTATTATTGTGGGAGACTGGTGCCTAAGGTAGGCTGTAAGCCTGTATTTCAGGCCACCAGGACTCCGCCTTTTACAAAGTAATTATCTCGATACCTATTAATAAAGTTCATAGAAATCTAAACAATAAGAACCCGAATATAATTATTATGTACTAGTTTTGGTTAGTATAAGTGTGTGTGTGTGTGTGTGTGTGTGTGTGTGTGTGTGTGTGTGTGTGTGTGTGTGTGTGTGTGTGTGTGTGTGTGTGTGTGTGTGTGTGTGTGTGTGTGTGTGTGTGTGTGTGTGTGTGTGTGTGTGTGTGTGTGTGTGTGTGTGTGTGTGTGTGTGTGTGTGTGTGTGTGTGTGTGTGTGTGTGTGTGTGTGTGTGTGTGTGTGTGTGTGTGTGTGCGTGTGTGTGTTTGAGCGTTTATGTGTGTGTATGTATACTAAGGTAGCAAGAAGTTTTTCGGTGTCAGCATAATTTAATTCTTGTAGAAAGGAAGTTATTTTCTTTTTACACATGATCTTAGTAATATTGACTAGAGGTAGCATCCTGTTAATTTTGTTGTAAAGAAAACCACTTAGATGGCAGAAGAAACGCTTTGAGAATTGGTTTGAATGGCGAGTGTCTCGGGGATCAATCGATAAAGAAGAGGGAAGCAAGGGAGCAAGCCGATCAGCTGATGGTAAGTGATCACCGCCGCCCATTGACACCCACAACACCAGAGAGGTTGCAAGTGCGCTGCCGGCCTTTGAGATAAGAATAGGCTCGCTTCCTGAAGGTTGCCATGTCGTAGCGGATCGGAAATACCTCCGCTGGTAATTGATTCCACAGAGAAGTCGAATGTATTACATAATATTTTATTAATTGTTAATAGGTATGTGAAATTAAATTGTATTTTACGTTGGTAAAGACAAAAGGTGCTCTAATAAAAAAACACAGTTCGCTAAAAACAGCAAAAAAAAATTGCGGATTTTTCTGTGTGATATCATTTGTCCTTGTTCAGAACTTAATTTGACAATGAAATAAATTGTATTTTTGAATAGATAAATATGCACATAATATTACTTCAATAATAAATTATTATAATATTTATAACCTCTCCTATTATAATATATACCTGTACGAGGTCATTCGACCTCATATTTATGACTATTTACCAAATTAAAATATAGGTAGGTACCGCATCTCTTTTAGTTACCTAGTTCCTAGACTAGATCTAGATATTTACGCATACATCCGTGGATCAATCAAATAATAGAGTATACCCAATAAAATACCACCATCATCAACCCATTTACTGTCCCACTGCTGGGCACGGGTCTCCTCTCATATTGATAGGGATTAGGCTATAGTCTACCACGCTGGCCTAGTCCGGGTTGGCAGACTACACAAACCGTTGAGAAAAATCGCTCAGGTATGCAGGATTCCTCACGATGTTTTCCTTCACCGTTTAAGCAAGTGATAATTAATTATTAATACGCAAATGAATTCGAAAAGTCAGAGGTGCGTGCCTTGGGTTCGAACTCGAGACCTTCGACTTGGCAGTACAAATGGTCATACCACTAGGCTATCACCAATACCATACTCAATACCATGGTAGTTTTGATATAATGAACAGTGATAGCCTAGAGATACGACCATTGGACTGCTAAATCAAAGGTCTCGAGTTCGAACCCAAGGCACGCACCTCCAACCACCTCACCCACCTTATTTATTTATTTATTATTATTGCATTGTCGTAAGTCGCCCATTGCACTTGGCTCTCGAGGAGGGTCCGACACTCCGACACATGCGAGATCGATTCCCGTGATCACACCACAATGCGGTAGTGGTGGTAGTTTTTGTCGGTATGCTGACCACCTGGCCGGAGAGCCCGACATACCCTGCATCCTCGAACGGGGGGCAGCATGCATACCCCAACCAAAAAAAGGGGCAAGTCTGTAGCTTTAAGATGATCATAATAATTATAGTAGGTAAAGTTCAAAGATTTATTTTATTTTCTTCTCTGCACGTATTCTCGTTTCATACATATTTCAGTTGGCTTTAGTGATGGTTCATCATCAACCCATATACTGTCCCACTGCTGGGCACGGGTCTCCTCTCATATTAAGAAGGATTAGGCTATAGTCCACCACGCTGGCCTAGTCCGGGTTGGCAGACTACACAAACCGTCGAGAAAAATCTCTAAGGTATTCAGAATTCCTCACGATGTTTTCCATCACCGTTTAAGCGAGTGATAATTTATTATTAATACACACATAAATTCGAAAAGTCAGAGGTGCGTGCCTTGGGTTCGAACTCGAGACCTTCGACTTGGCAGTCCAATGGTCATACCACTAGGAAAGAAAGAAAGAAGAAAGAAAATCACATTTATTCGGAAAAGTTCCGTACAACACACAGTTAAAATAATGTAACAACATAATTATATAAAAGACCACAAGGATCACTGTATAATGTGCTGTCGGCAGCTTGTCCCGAATGGGTTGCCAGCTCAGCATTATGCTGGGCGTATTTATTACTCAGCGCTGGTTTTCAGTTGGCTATCACTGCTATACATATATTATATAGTGATGGTTAAGACAGCATAAAGAATAATAAAGTAGCGTGCTTATTATATATATAGCATAAAGCAAATGATATCGCGGTTCGCACTTTATGCTATAATGCTATTTTGCTTTATATCGCATAGCACTCTCTCTCTCTCTATCAACCAACTGACATAAAATAAGCATGCTATATTATAGCACATAAAATCGCTTGCTTAAAATATAAAGAATATGACATTAAGCAAGTCATTGTTTTATATAGCAACTTTGAACACCACTAGTTGGCTTCAATTTAGGTTACACGTGCTTATTAGGTACAGTCAGCAATGAAAGTCGCTGAACATGTTGCAATCTTCAATATGATTTTTAACAAGTATGAAGTTACTGACCTACGAAGGTTATGCGAAATAATTGCATAGATGACCATTAAATATTTAGGTTACCTTAGTAGAAAAGACCTGTTGCCAAGTTCTGGAGCTGTGACAGTAAAAAAAATTAGCTGTGTTCAGCGACTTTCGTTGCTGACTGTACCTACTCGGTAAAATGATTAAAAAAGAACTGGTATTTTACGAGTTTCAACAAACGAGTAAGAACTTAAAGTAAGTTCATAGCTTAGTCATCAAAATTATATAATTATATTTTCGCAAGACTGTTGACACCGCATGCCGAGACTTCCGTGCCTATCACTAATTGAGTCTTTACATTCATATTGTTATCTTTTAGTATTTTTTGGCATTTTCCATGCGATTTAGCAAAGGAAAAATTTGACGGGCCACGGTCGGGATTTGAACCTGCGTCTTCTGGTTAGGTACATCAAACGCTATGACCACTAAGCCACCGAACTAAAGCATACCTTCAGTAGTGCAGTTCAGTAGTACAGTAACTGTACTACTGAACTGCACTACTGAAGGTATGCTTTTTTTAATGGTTAAGTAATAACTACGCTTATAAATATATTAGATATCATCAACCCATATACTGTCCCACTGCTGGGCACGGGTCTCCTCTCATATTGAGAGGGATTAGGCTATAGTCCACCGCGCTAGCCTAGTGCGGGTTGGCAGACATCACAAACCGTCGAGAAAAATCTCTGAGGTATGCAGGTTTCCTCACGATGTTTTCCTTCACCGTTTAAGCGAGTGATAATTAATTATTAATACGCACATGAATTCGAAAAGTCAGAGGTGCGTGCCTTGGGTTCGAACTCGAGACCTTCGACTTGGCAGTCCAATGGTCATACCATTAGGCTATCACGGCTTTTAAATATATTAGATATTTTTGGAAAATTTTACACAGCACTATCTAGTTCCAAATTAAGCAGAGCTTGTATGTACACTATGGGAACTAGACAATGGATATAATAATTATATACTTTTTTTTGTAATTATATACTTATAATACATAGGAAACACCCAGACAAACACAAAACACTTTTTGTTGATAACAAAATATTTTTGTCCTGTGGGTATCAAACCCTCAACCTCGTGACCAGCAGTCCGATACGTGAACAACTAGACCACAGACGTCGTCAAATGATCAACCGATCTGCTAGGTTAAGCGGCGCTAGTCGTGCTCAATCTGTTGATGGGTGACCATTCCTCATACTTCGAGATCTTTAATTACTTACAATCTATTTGATTAAAATTACAGCACATATATAAATATATAATATATATGTATACAATAAATAATCTTAACAATTAATACATAATCTAGAATATAACTATTAATAATAAATAAATATATGAATATTAATAAATAAAATGAATATAAATATACACTTTTACCTACTAAAATATCTAAATACCAGATCTTCCTTTATTTCAATATATTATGTTTTAAAAAGCGCTCTTCATCCTCTCCTCTAAAAAAACTAACTTGCTGTGCCCGACAGGGTCCATAATTGTTTCTCTTTAATTTTACCCACCAGCTTTTGTATACATTATGGGACGCAATAAAGTTATTGAGTATTGAGATCTTCTGAGCTTCGGAGACCACGTAAAGCCGTCGGTCCCGGTTGTCATATGAACACTTATGATAATCGTTACTTAGAAGACCAAAAAGACAACGAAGGATAGACTGCCTTAGGATAATAATACATACCTCAGGATAGATACTGGCCAGAACTGGATTGCGCAGGTTTTATGTTCGTTTAGTGTAAAATACTGTTATTCAGCCGCATCTGGTTAGACTGTTAGCCGATCTGAACATAGTTGGGAGGATGAAGGACTTTTTGGCTTTTTTATAGTATATAGGGTTTAGCGGTGAGCTCTAATGCAACAAGTGGCGATCACAATAGACCGACTGCGGTCGCAGTGATACTTAAGCCGCTATATAATAATAAAAAAATAATAATAATAATAGTATAGACGCTAGCAGGTCAAGCTATCCAAAACTGTCAAATTTTTGTTTTAAAGTTGAAAATCTATCAAAGATATTTGACAGAGTGTGGTAGTTTGATGTGCTGACCTCTGTACCAACGGAAAATGCTCATGGATCATCCGCTATCTGGGAGAAGGTAGGTATGTCAGACTCGTGCCGACTAAAAACAGCACTTGCCTTCACCTGCCCTATAGTCATGACCTTGATCCTTGAAATTCGCCACAACCATGACAGGCTGCGGTCCAGCCGTCGTAGTAGGTACAGTCACCAACGAAAGTCGCTGAACACAAGCAAATTTTGAAAACATCACTACACCAAAACTATTAATTAAATTCTAGTTAAAGTAAAGCTCGTAATTATCTTATATGCAAAGAAGTCGTACTACCTTCTCGGGTCAGTAAGTTCTTGATAATAAAAACTGTTGAAGCGTTTTAAAAATTTATACGTGTTCAGCGTCTTTCGTTGCTGACTGTACCTTTTGCAATAAAATATACTTTTTGCCTGTTTCCGCGTCTTTATTTATTTTATTTTTGAAATGGAGTAAAATGGAATAAGAAAGAAAAACATACATACACTCACGCCTTTTACCCATGGGGGTAGGCAGAAACTAAAGAACGCCACTTGCTACGATTCTTGCATACTTCTTTTGTTTCGACCACATTCATACATCTTGTCATACATACACGCCGGTTGCGAGTACTACGCACCTGACCTTTTTGAAGAACCTCACCAATAAGGTTGGTGTAAGTTTTTCTAAGGCGTCCCCTCTCGGCGGTTCCACTGACATTCGCCATATAAATCCCTTTTGTTAGACATTAAAAGAAAAACATGACTTAAGTGTTTGCCAATTACAGGTTTTCACGGTTAGTGACAGACTTTAAAATAAAAAAAGACTTGTATAGAATGATTGTGATGATTATACTCAACATCATCATTATTGGACGAGCTCTGTGGTGTCTGAAGTAATAAAATAAGGTAAATTAAAATTAAAAAAATCACAACGCGCAAAAGTATGAAGTAGTTTAGGATTTAATAATGATATGCCATGAAATATAATATTATTATACAAACACATTAATCTATTAAAAAACTCGTTAAATTAGGGTTCCGTAGTCGAAATGGGTTACTTACATTACAAATTACGTCATATCCGACGATTTGTGATGTAGCTGTACAATGAGTTTTGACGCTAAAAAAAGTAGGTCCGAACACCACCTGATTAGTTATTAAGGGTGGGTGATGGAACCACACAGGCCGTCCAATCTACCATCCTCAACGGATTATTTAAATTTTGTAGTATAAAAAAGAACCGGTCCATCTGATATCCGAGAATAGATATAGAAGCGTCTATAGGCTACGGTAACTCGGGAAGAGTTATACCGTATAGACGCTTCTAATACCAGGGGTAAAACGAAAGAGGAATATTTGGTTTGGCAGTATAAGGGTTTAAGTCCCCCCATTGCCAACACAACGTTTCCTCGTGGAGCACTGGCAACCTTGCTCACCGTAAGAAACACAACACAACTCAAAGCAGTGTTATTTTACTTCGGTTTTTTGCAAGGCGGAGGTACTTCCCCAGTCGGGCAGCTCCAATTTGAGTGGAATAACTCCCACTATGACCTACCTCTCTTAAAAGGCTCGTCCCAAGGGTCATCTTTACCTATGGTGCAGGGTGTGCGTTGCACACGGTCGTAGTGGTCCCAGGGGGCGCTCATTTAAACGCCATTTGCTGCGACCGCCGGTTATTCTAAATACGGTCAACAGCACATGCATCATCATGCATCACAGGCATCTAAAACTGACATTTTCTTTAATCGGTTTTCAATTTAATCTCCAATCGATAGTTTATTATCCATTGGGGTAATTTGACAGTTTGTGGTGTGCTGTTATTTGTACCAATATCATTTTGACCGCGCGCTTACAAGAGGGCGCTAGGGTAATAATTGCATTGCATATGAGCGCTTAAACGGTGGAGGAAAACATCGTGAGGAAACCTGCATACCTTAGAGATTTTTCTCGACGGTTTGTGAAGTCTGCCAACCCGCACAAGGCCAGCGTGGTGGACTATAGCCTAATCCCTCTCAATATGAGAGGAGACCCGTGCCCAGCAGTGGGACAGTATATAAATTGATGATGATGACACGGGCGCTACATGGGCTAGAGATACCTCTGTCGGTCCCTTATTCGAGCTCGCCCGTGCCGAGCCAGTATCTTTAAATTTGCCCATAAATAATTGAAATCCAGATCCAACTGTCCTTAGCTGTCGACTGTTCGAGTCCCTTTAGGGGACTTAGCTATGCTGTTGCTTAATAAAATTTATAAGTGCTGCTAGCTGGAGATGTACGGTGCCTCAAAACCAATTCCGATTAAATTATTAAAGTTCCCTCGAACTAATAACTCACGTTCGTCAAAAAAAGGTTTTTATACGGAATCCGCCAAATGGATAATATCAAATCATTCTAATAAATCTTATTGCCTCCAAAAAAACGTGCGTAATATGTAAATACATACGCACTTGATCGTTTTTTTTTTGGAACCATTAAGAATGTCGTTTCCGGGATCTAGAATACGGTTTGAAATACGCGCGTTCGAAGAACCTTTCCAACCAGCCAAAACCTTTTTGGTCATATTAATAATTATCATGTATTTTTTTGTATTTTTTTTGGCATTTTCCATGCTAAGATTTTTTTTAAAGTTATTTAGCGAAGGAAAAATTCGACCGCGGGCAGGATTCGAACCTGCGTCTTCTGGTTAGGTACACCAGACGCTATGACCGCTAAGCCATCGCGAGTCCCACCCGCCATGACGAATTTTGCCTTCACATTCAGAATTTACGTCTTTATGGTGACGTCAGTAACACCTATTGAAAAGCTAGCTTTTCAACCGACACAACTTACTTTACAGTTAGTTCAATGTCGAACGATGCTACCTTACCTACTATCTTTTTGTATTTTTTTTGGCATTTTCCATGCTAAGATTTTTTTAAAAGTTATTTAGCGAAGGAAAAATTCGACCGCGGGCAGGATTCGAACCTGCGTCTTCTGGTTAGGTACACCAGTCGACGCCGAGGAAGGCCCAGAAAACGCTGGCGGGACGATTTGGACGCTTTCTGGACAGACTGGCCTCAGATAGCGCTGAACAGAGATCAGTGGAATGGGACGGGGGAGACCTTTGCTCAGCAGTGGGATCTTAAAGGTAAGAAAAAAAATAGTAGGGTCACATGAATAGTAAAATAGGTCGAGAAAATTTGGGTTCAGAAATTTAGATAGTTCGTTAATTTGACGTGCGATTTTGGACCCCTATTTTTTTGCAATTATGAATTTTTGAAACATTTTACTTTCAAAAGGCTGCCGGCCTGTTGGGGGGCAGGCCGGGTTGTGTGTTGTGTGGGATTTGTCCGCACTCAAATCATTAGATGGTTGGCAGTCCACTACTGTGTATTTCTCTAGAAACTTTCTGCCTCGCACAACTAAACTGTGGAATGAACTGTCGCCTGCAGTATTTCCGGACCAATATGACCTTCAAACCTTCAAGAAAAGAGCGTACTCCCTTTTAAAGCCCGGCAACGTGCTTGTGACTCCTCTGGTGTTGCGGGTGTCCATGGGCGGCGGAAATCGCTTAGCATCAGGCGATCCATATGCTCGTTTGCCCCTTATCCCATAAAAAAAACCTCCACGGTGCACAGTGGGGCTACTAACGTATAAAAAAATTAATAATTATTATTTCTTAAATTCTTCCGGAACCTTTCCTGTGTGCCTATTACACACCTCCTCTTGGACAGCGTCTGGTTTGAATTTTTTTAATTGTTATTTTAACCGACGTTTAGACTAAATTTAATTATAGGATGACTTCAATTATAAGCTCTTTTTCATTTCTTAATAACCTAAGTACTTATCTGGATGCAAGTATGGTTGTGATGAATATCAAGTATCCCATGGCCAAAACTATAATAGGACAGGGGAAGTCAAGTGCCGTTTTTAGTACGGTACGAATCCAACATACCCTGTTACCTTAGCTTATGTAGAGAGCTACAAGGAGTCAGCGTATGGTTTTAAGAAGAACTAATCATATTAATTTTAAATAGTAGAATATTTAGTAAAAAAGACTTTTGAAGAATACAGTTCTTAAGTAGGTACTTACTTCCAAACCAAGAGTTTCATTTTCACTCCACACATATGGGTGGCAGATGTTCCATGAGGATTTTCTTTATATGAATATTTTATAGAAGAACCAAAGTAACCGACATAGCTCGCAGGATTGCACGGTTGGAGTGGCACTAGGCGGGTCATGTGGCAGGAGAACGAATGGTCGCTGGGGAAATAAAGTCCTGGAGTGACTACTACGCATAGGAAAGCGCAGCGTAGGACAGCCCCCAACTAGGTGGAGGAATGACTTCGGGAAGGTCGCGGGGAGTTGGTGGAAGGCCTATGTTCATTAGGGGAGGCTTATGTTCATTAGGGGAGCCCAATGTTCAGCAGTGGACGACCGTGGCTGATAGATATATAGAATATTTTATAATAATTGCTATGATGATCTGACCTTGGAAGCACAATCGATGAGGATATTCTAGCTTCCAAACCGGTGAGACCGGTCGCGGTTGTCCAATTCTCGGGTTTCTTCCATTGCCCTTAATTAAATGTTGTACTTATAGGTCGGAACAAAACACGTGTCCTTCGTGGTATGTGAAACACGTGAGCCTTCCACGTGTGCGAACATAAACCCTGAGGCTACATTCCTATATTCAAGTGATTCGTCAATAACAGTCACGTTTGGTGAAAAGTGGGCTCCCCGCCACTACCGGTGGACCGGGTGTAGTAGGTTCGACTACCACCTAAGATTGTACATACCATTATAATACCTGTATTCCCCGAAGTGTTAGGAAGAGGTGTAGGTACTGTAGAGTTTGGAACAATAAGTTTTTATTGTTCACATTCTGGCCGGTTAAATATGTGTCGAACAAAAAAGTAAGTAGATTTTGAAAGATGTCTAGAAATGAATTAATTAATTGTCAGATTATGAATTGCTTGAGAAAACTAAATAGAAGCCCTTAAAATTCCAGAATTGCGTTTTAAATTAAAATACGCCCCCAATAATAGTAAACCGGCTACCACAGTACCAATGTACACCCACAGTTCGTCGGTATGTTTAGGTCCCATGTAAGGTGCACAAATATAAACTACGCGTTGCTAATGAGAATTTCTTAGAAGAGTCCAATGCACACTAGTGGGTGCAGACAGATCTCTGGCCACTCACCCTTTGAAGGGGCAGGGTCCTGTTTGCGCAACCACCGCTTGTCACAGTCGTGGTGGATTTCTCAGATCCTACAGCCAAACTATATAGTATAACTATAGTTACTCGACTCTATAGTTACTACTATAAACTATAGAGTAAGTGAAGGGAAGTGTAGTTTTTAGTCGGTACGGGTCCTAACTACCCTCCCACCTCCTCCGGTGGCGGATGATCCGTAAGGATTTTCCGTACAATACAATAAAACGATTTTAGTTTTTTTTTATTTATACCACTAAGGTGGCAAACAAGAATTACGACCCACCTTATGTAAGCGATTACTGTAGCCTATAGACACTTGTAACACAGGGGTATCACAGATCACTTGCGCGTTGCCGACCCTGTAAAACGAAAGAGGAATAGTTGGGTTGCCAGTATAAAGGTCAAAGTCCTCCCACTGCCAACATAACGTTTCCTCGCGGAGCACTGGCAACCTTGCTCACCTTAAGGAACACAACAGCTAAAAGCAGTGTTATTACACTTCGATTTTCTGAAAGGCGGAGGTACTTCCCTAGTCGGGCCGCTTCAATTTGAGTAGATAATTAGTCCCACTATGCCCTACCTCTCTTAAAATATAAAAGCTTTAGGTATAACTTGTTAACTTATACTTTTGTTTATGGTGTGCAATTATTCTATATTATTCTATTCTAAGCTTCATTAAAAAAAATATCATAACCATAATTTATCGGGTACTTACCTAATTATTATTCCTATAGGTATAACATTTTAGAACCTTCGTTATGTGGTGTAATAACTTGTAACAGATAGTGAGGTAGGTACTTAACTGGTTTTATTTTATAATCTCTCGAAAGTATTATTGACCTTGCTGCTAAATACCTCCCACAACGCGTGGGTATAGTACCTGACCCTCAGTGAGTTTGCCACACGTAGGATGTGAGGCAAGCGTCGCCCTTTTGAAGGGGGTCTATCGATAATAGCATAACTTGTAGGGACCGTGGCGAATATACCTACTTAATCACGAATTCATGGTTCTCAGTGGGGAGGGAATGCAATTTCAGTTTCGGTTTCCCCACGATATCAAAAAAGGAGCATACTGGCTCGATTCCCGTGTCGAATAAAATATTGGTACCTATTTTCACTTTTCGATTTTATCACTTTGGCAATAAGAAATTAAAACTGGTCAATATTTCTCTTATTTAAGTATGGTCTTATAGCTATTTCCTAAAGACCGAAAAATTTGAAGTCAAGAGATCATTGTTCCTTATTGTGAACAACTTTTACTAAGGGATCAGGCCTGACATCGCGAAAAAAATAGGTATCAGCTGTTTCATACATTCACTCAATTCGAGAAAATATAAGTATGGAACAGCTGTTTTTTTTTCGGAAAATAAAAACAAAGGGCTACAGCGATGTTTCGCACTCTAGGAATAAATAAGATATATAGAGATAGGATAAAATAAATAAGCTTATTGTAATACAGGTTTGTACAAAAAAGCTAATATTTTTTTCGACCCGGGAATAATCTATTCAAACTTTGAATAACAGCAAGAACAATTAATATTATTATAAACAAAATAACAAATTTAAAAATTATTTCGGAGGTATGTCTAGTCGTCCAATAGGTTTAAATCAGGCATGTGCTGCCATCTATCCTATATTGTATAAGTTTTTATTGTTGTATACATATTAGCGATAGATGGCGTTCGTTAATATAGTTCCAAGAGAACCTCCTCTGAGCAAACCTTTTTGCTTTGCGCTTTTAGTTTCTCTGCTTGATAATAGATGACGCTGTTTTAAAATAATTATTTTCATGTCCACTTGCTTCATTTAATTTAATCGGTCATAGATGGCGTTGCTATCACTATTGAAAGTAATTTTGGATAATTTAGCACTTTTATTTTAAAGCGTAAAGGAAAGGCCAATGCTCCTGCTGTGCTGTTTATCATAACAACGTGATCAGACTAAATGATTTTAAATGAAAGACGATGTAATTTATTGATAGCAGTGTGTTTAAATTATGGTAATGAAATGTCTTAAGCGAAGACGAACAAAATTGCAAATTAGTGCAAATTAGGTATGACATAAAAGTTTCCATTTAATTTTTCATAAGTTATTTTTTTATTGATTCAGCTTTAGTAGCCTCTTTCAATCAATGACATCGAGTTCAAAGTTGAGGTACGGTCAGCAACGAAAGTCGCTGATATCAGCCAAATTTTGAGAATCATTACAGCAAAGCTTTCATTTGATTTAACAAAAGGTAAAGTATGTAATAATTGACTCACAAGTACTATGAATAAAAAAATACAATTAAATCATTGCGAAAATAGCACACAGCAGTGCTTAGCAACCCTTCCTGGGTTAGAAACTTTACAAGTGCTACTCCTGGTGTTGCAAGCCTCTATAGGCTACGGTAACCAGTTACCATCAGGTGGGCAGTATGCCTTTTAGCCAACTAATTGTTATAAAAAAAATGAACATCTACATTTCTCCGGTATGTCACATGTAATAGAGGACTCTGCTCAACCTGGGAATCGAACCCAGGGTCTCAAGCATAGCATACGGCCCACATGATGGTAAACGGTTACCATAGCATATAGACGCTTGCAACACCAGGGGTATCACTTGCGCGTTGCCGAACCTGTAAAACAAAAGAGGAATAGTTGGGTTGGCAGTTTATGGGTCAAAGTCCCCCCGCTGCCAACACAACGTTTTCTCGCACAGCACTGGCAACCTTGCTCACCGTAAGTAATAACACAACACAGCTCAAAGCAAAAGTCCCGTGTGATAAGGGGCGAGCCTGTTGCCAGTGAATTACAGTATTACAGTGTTGTAAGTGACTACCGCCGCCTATGGACATCAGTGACTGTCACCAATGCGTTGCCGGCTTTTTAAATATGTGTATGCTCTTTTCTTGAAGGCCCCCATGTCGTACTGGTTCGGGAATACTGCCGCAGGAAGGTCATTAGCTAGTCAGTAGCTTACAAACTCCGGGCTGCTCCTGAGAATTTCATAAAAAAAAAACAATAACACTCGACATTGGATTCGAACTAAGCTTGAGATCATGCTTAGCAGTCACGCTTACGATGACACGCTAATGAGACAGCATTATATTAAAAAAATTTTTTTTTATAACCGATTCTCCACATTAGGAATTCCTCCTGTATCGTGGGTGCGTTTACTTACATAAACTTTTACAATTTCCCATACACCAACATCATCCGGAACTTGTGACGGAGTACTTGTGGGTTAGAAAAAAAAAGAAGAACTTCATAAGTACCATGTGAAAAAAGTTTCACTTAAAAATCTCAAACCAAGAAGGTTCTATGTCAATTCGAACTATTGCAATAAAACGGCAATTTCATACTTTAACCCCTATTATTTGTGGGAATATAATAAACCGCGCATCAAAAATACTGATTGAGCGACATAATTACTGATTGAGCAGGCAAATACAGATATCGGTTAGGTTAGGTTAGACCACACATCGCACGAGCCGAACGAGCAAAGAGAGCGGTGCCGCAGCAGCGGACGGCGAGTGCCAGGACCAAATCTGAAGACCAAGAAAGTGTATATAATAACAATACTTTGAGGTGACTATTTTGCTGTGCAATCAGTAATTTTGTAGCTCAATCAGTATTTTTGCTTAGGATTGGGAATTATTTTGTTATACAAAACGACATTTTTTGGTTTGCAGTTAAATACTAGCCTTAATTGTGTAGGTACCCCACTACCCGTGGCGTAAAAGCTGATCGCTCAGCCGCTGAGCCAAACGTGTATGTAATGAATTCGGTATATGAATTATTTACTGCTTATATAATGACCTCAAAAATATTCTATCAACCTTCAGTTAAAATGTAAATAAGGCGAAAACCTGTGTAGCAGGGTCGTGGTAAAATAATAATTAATATTATCTATAAATAGGTCAGCACGTAATCATTAAAAGAATGTTGAAATATCCTAAGATCTAACAAAAATAGCACTAGATGATATTGATCGATACATAATCCCACTGCACGGCTGGATCTTTTTTTATTCGACGACGGGAAAGAAAGAAAGAAGGAAAAAAAAGAAAGAAAGAAAGAAAATTTATTTTGACAGTCGCAATACAATACAAAATACAACACAATAGATAAGAAAAGGAAGGTTGATGAGCAACCCATATACTGTCCCACTGCTGGGCACGGGTCTCCTCTCACGGAATGAGAGGGATTAGGCTATTGATTAGGAGAGGTGCGTGCCCTGGATTTGAACTCGAAACCTTCGAATTGGCAGTCCAATGGTAATACCACTAGGCTATCACTGCTTTTTAAAATCATCAATCATAATGAATGCTGTGTAAAATTGTCCAAGAATATTTAATTATTTATAATAATACGCCCATGATTTAGAAAACTCAAGGATGTGCACTTGGATTCGTAGTTTGAATCCAAGGTACGCATCAAACAGGCATAAGTCTTGGTATTCCAACAGTCTTATCCCTATATCAGCATAAAATATAAATTAAATATTATATATCTATCTTTTTGTCATTTTCTATGCTAAGATTTTAAAGTTTATTAGCGAAGGAAAAATTCGACCGCGGGCAGGATTCGAACCTGCGCCTTCTGGTTAGGTACTCCATACGCTATGACCAGTGACCACTAAGCCACTGCGAGTCCCACCCGCCATGACGAATTTTGCCTTCACTCGCTTCGCTTTTCAATGGGTCTTACTGACGTCACCATAAAGACGTAAATTCTGGATGTGAAGGCAAAATTCGTCATGGTGGGTGAGAGTCGCGGTGGCTTAGTGGTCATAGCGTCTGGTGTACCTACCCAGAAGACGCAGGTTCGAATGCTGCCCGGGTCCCGGTCGAATTTTTCCTTTGCTAAATAACTTTATTATATACCTATGCGGATATAATTATATAGCTGATTATACAATACATTTACCTACTTACAACCTTGTCATAGCGTGGTCTAAGCACGTACTCAACGGATTATAATAATTATTATAAGTATGTGCATATAAAAAAAATATATCTTGATCTGATTGTGCCTAGAACTTACACTTACTTATAACTTCATCTATAACATTAATTTATGACGACATCTGTGGTCTAGTGGCTTGAGTGCCGGACTGCTGACCATGGGGTTCGATTCCCATAGGATACAAATATTTATGTGATAAACATAAGTGTTTGTGTGTTGTCTGGGTGTTTCTTATGTAATTATAAGTATGTATTTACAAAAATAAAAGTATGTAATGTAAGTATTATATCCATTGTCTTAAACAGTTTGTTTGTTTGAACGCGCTAATCTCTGGAATATCGAGACGGATTTGACAATTGACTTCTGTATTTGATATCTCAATTCTTGAGGAAGGTTATAGGCTATTTAACATCACTACAATCTTTAGGAGTTCAGGAGAAATAAAACGGCGGGTGAAACCACCGGGCATAGCTATTAAGTTAAGTATAGTTATTAAAACATTTAAATATTATATTCAAATACATAGGGACATTTTTACACAGTCCCAAATTAAGCAGAGCTTGTACTATGTGGTACTAGACAATGGATATATCATATTTATACATTTTTTTTGTAAATACGTAATTATATTATTATATGTTATTTATATATAATATTATAATAAACACCCAGAAAAACGCAAACACATGTGTTCATTAGACAAATATTTATGATTTGTGGGAATCGAACCCACGACCTCGTGATCAGCAGTTCGACACTCGAACCACTAGACCACAGACGTTTTCGTGGGTCAAATTAATTGCGCGAGAGTTGTCCCCTTTTTCTCCTCAGCACAAAAACACTGACGGAAGATCCATCTTCCACCTCGTCGTCGCTTACCATCAGGTGAGACTGAGGTCAAACGTAAACCAATCAACAACAAAAAAAGACAAGAGTCAAACGCATTCAATTCAATAGTAAAAAAAAACCGTTTCAGTGTGAGTAGGACTCAAACACCAAGGGTTCCGTTACCATTCCAAAATAAAATTAACTTTGCAGTTGAGTGAGACATGTCCTGTATACTTTCCAACTGCAAATATTACTTTTTAATGGCAAAAAATTGCGGTAGATTATAAAAATTCGTTACTGTACCTACTGTGAATCTTTCTTTGCCAAATTTCAGTATTCTAGGTCTACGGGAAATACCATATAGGATCTTTATTTGAATAGGTACCTTCATAGTTGACTGTTTCTTTTTTTTACATAGAAGCTTAAAATTATTACACCTTCAAGAGACCATAGACACATAAACAGTGTCTCGACTCGTTAGACATACAGAATACGCAGTGATCCTAAAGGGATTCGTTTTATTTTTTGGAAGTACAGAACCCTAAAATAGTACTTACACAAATAAACTTCCGGTTAAGACGTATTAACGGCCCCAAATAAGGCATCCTTGAAAGCCTTGGGGAGAAATAAGAAAGACTAAAAAAAGGATTGGACGTTCGTTCAAAACATGAAGAAATCTAGTTTCGCAAATTCTGTTCTAGGTAAGCTTCCAAGGCGACAGGCAATCGTTTCGTAGCTTACGATTACAAAATGACTAAGATTTTAGGCGAAGTTTAGCTCAGAAGAATAATTATGCAGAGATCTTGAGAGGATCAAAGTTCAAAACTTGAGTTGTTCTGTAACAAAAGCAATACCTAGAATAGTGAACAAGAATGTAATGGAAAAACCGCGAAATATGAATTAATAGACTAGTACTTATTTGATTTATTAGCATCTTTTACCTTTGTGCGAGGAAATAGATTATGTACTTTATATCCAAGGCCCAAAAGTGCGTTTTCCTGAGCAAACTTCTTGAAGGTAAGCAAGCCGCAAACCTGCGCGGGAGTGTACGATTTTTATTTCAAGTTCAGTGTTATACCAACGTTCGAAGCGCTCGGACGTGGAAGCCTTTTCGAAAATAGAACGCGTATTTTATTTATTCGAATTTCGAACAGTGTATCGTGTTGTGTTCAGTGCAGTTTTGTATTATTCTGTTATTGTTTTTGTGCCGAAGGAGCTTGGGAATTTAATGTGAGTTTTTTTTTCTCTTTATGGTGTGTGTGGGAATATATTTAAGAATAAACAATACCAAAAAGGTAAACATCATTGTTGACAGTAGCATCCTATTCTTCGAGTGGCCATCAGTTTTTTTTATATTAAAATGATAATGTCTGTTTTGTGGCTAATCTAAGAATCTCGTCATTTACACAAATTGCCGCGCATTGATGTACCTTAATGATAATTGTTTCCAGTATGGTTGTGACGTAATATCGAAAATAGGCTGTCATTATAATGATAATTGTGTGCCATTGGATCCTTCTTATTCTTAAAAAGTGGTTATCAACCAGTCATAACCCATTACAAGATCATTTGGAGTTGTTTTTAATACTTATGTATTGCACAGTACTCGATAATATGGATGTGTAACCTTTACATTTCAAATCAGCCTTCTAGCTGTTGAGATATAAAAGCTATGACATAAATTAAAAATAGATTAACGTTCGTAATTAATATCTATTAATAGGACCGGTTGATATCTTTAAATATTAAGTATAATATAATAAACAAATCTTTAAATATAATAATTTATATTGTTTATTTTAACATGCCATCACGCTTGTTTTACTCAAAGGGCTAGGCAGTAGTACACTATATAGAAGCCAGCATACATACCATCACGCCTGTATTCCCCGAAGGCTTAGGCAGAGGTGTACTAATGTACACCTACATTTCGCCGATATGTTTAGGTCCCCTGTAATAGGGAGCGAGCCTATTGCCATTAACTGAGAATTTCATAGAAAAACCCAATAACACTTTGCTTGACCTGGGGATCGAACCCAGGACCTCTAGCGTAGCAGTCGCGCCTAGGACCACTAGACTAATGTGCAGTCTAAGTAATAAATAATAATAAATACTTTAGACATTTTACATAGGACCAATAGATATAACCTACTTATTTATACTTTTTGTATGTAAATACATACTTATAATACATAAGAAACACTGCTCAATCTGGAATTGAGCCCAGGATCCTTTAGCCGATCTGGGGACTTTAACGAAATAGTCTATTTTTACAGTTCAAAAATATTTTCATCATCATAATATTATCAGCCGCAGGTGGTCCATTGCTGAACAAAGGCCTCCCCCATAGACTTCCACAAGGACCGGTTATAAGCCTCCCGCATCCAGCGACCCTTCCCTTTACACTTCATAAATATATATTTAAGAAATTTATTCCTCTTTCGGCACCAATTTTTTCAGCACCTAAGCTATTCCACTTCATAGGTGCTCAAACCATTGGTGCTGAAAAAATTGGTGCGAAAGAGGAATACTCCATATTTTACACAGCACTATCTAGTCCCAAACTAAGCAGAGCTTGAACTATAGGTACTAGACAATGGATAAAATACTTATAAATATATTCTATTTTTTTAATAAATAAATAAGAAATGCCCAGACAAACACAAACACTTATGTTTATCAAATAAATATTTGTGTCCTGTTGGAATCGAAGCCACGACATCGTGTTCAGCAGTCCGACACTCGAACCACTAGACCACAGACGTCGTCATTCTTAATTAGTTGAGATTTTGAATTTGTATAATCACAAGGTCAGTTAATTATGATGATGTCAAGCGCGTATTCAAATTAATTATACGTGTTATTGTTAGCTGTTGTCTGCTGTTCGCACATCAAAGCACTTTTAAAGACAAAAGGTATGCTGCATCCTATCTACACTCTTTGCGCTGTAACATGGTGCGGGTGACAGTTCAGTAACATTCCGTTTCACTCTTGAAATTTGCCGCGATTTACAAATTATGATTTAGTGTTGAAATAAAAAAAATATTTTTATTTTATTTTATTGCAATAAATAAATACTTTTTACGGATTTTCGGAGTTGCATAGTCCATTTATGGTGTGTGTTATATTGGGGTTTTCTATGATATTCTCAGTAGAAGCTCGGAGATTATTATTTCTCTGTAAATGGCCATAGGCTCACCCTTTATGCGAACTGTGGGTCTACACCAGTACACCTACCCTACTGGGAATACAGGCGTGATGTTATGTTAGATAGCTTCGTACGGATGGATTTATCGATTCAAGCCAGGAACGTTAATAATATCTACTACGCAGACACGCACCGATCTGGTGATTAATTAATAAGTTACGTGTTATTTAAACGTCTGCAAGGTTAAGCTGCGTTTACCAGGGTCAGTTTACGGATGGGTGACCATGCGTAACTGGGGATCCCTACGTGCCTTGGCAGAACACTTTATACCGTATGGCAATCGTTAGTGGTATTCAGAAGCCCAAAAAGCCTGACCAGTATAGGCTGTCCCAATTTCCGGGCAATACCGATATTCTGAGTTGGGTTGCGGAGGTCTGATGGTGTAAAATACTGATACTCAGATATACCTATTGGTAGAAGTATATCTTTTAAAAGCACCCCAACAGCAAATATGTGATCCGTGCGGGGATGGAACCCACAACCCGTGTCGCAGTAGCTGATTGCTCAGCCGCTGAGCCAAACGCGTAAACTTTGGCGCAGCTTTTTACTCTAAGGCTCCTCTCAGAATCCTAGACTAGACTGCTATGTTTCAATGACTCATCTGACACTGCAATGTCGAAACCAATGCAACCAAGAGATTGAAAGTAACCTATCACGAAGAACTATGGGCGTGAGTTTCTAAAGTAGGTCGTACACATTAGCAATACGATGATGGAAGCAGTATATACTTCCTACCTTACATACACTCACGCCTTTTTCCCGCAGCGGTAGGCAGAAACTAGGCACAGACCGCCACTTGCATACTACTTTTGTTTCATCCAAAGTCTTGTCGTACACAGCGCCGCTTGCGAGTACCTACATAATAGATAATTTTAAGTAGTTATGCTAAAGGCATGTGAAGTCTGCCAACCCGCACTAGGCCAGCTTGGTCCACCAAGCTTCCGGGTCCAATCTGAAAGGAGACCTGTGCCAAGCAGTGGGACAGTATATAGGTTGATGATGACGTAAATACCACTTCGGGGTAATCAAACATCTTATAGGAAAACAATGCCGTGCCTTTATTTTCCGTAATAATATTAGAAGTGTGAGAATTAATAATGTTTTAAATTAATTGTCACTCACTTCTGTTTATTGTATAAAGTCGGGAAGTTAAGTGTTGAATTCTGAGAACTTCGAAGAGAGAAAGAATCCATAACATTATTAACTTAAAATAAGGTTTGTGTCACCGGCTTATTCCCGCCCGCTCCACCATTTTGTACCCAGCAAGCGCTCTAAAACTAAAATTAAATATTATTATTAATTTGTAAAATCAAAAATCTTTGGTGCTCCTGGTAATGAATGTATGGAAAAAATAATTTTAGAGAACAATAGATTTGGAGCGCTGGTAACAAAATCGTGGCGGCTTTTCTCGAGGAGTTAGGGTGATTCGAATGAACCTCATCTTCACACCCGCAAGCAAAATACGCGCCTTGTCGTGGATTTGCGGAAACCAGCCTGCTATACCATACCATACCAAAAGATTTGGAGCACACGGGAATAAGCCGTGTCAACATGTGTCATTTTTTACACGGTACGTACTATCTGGTTCCAAACTAAGCAGAGCTTGTACTATGTGTAGTAGACAATACATATAATTCTTTGAAACTTTATCTTTTTGTATTTTTTTGGCATTTTCCATGCTAAGATTTTAAAGTTATTTTAGCGAAGGACAATCTCGACCGCGGGCTGAATTCGAACGTGCGTCTTCTGGTTAGGTAAATTTTTTCCTTGGCTAAAATAACTTATATCTACTTTGTTTCTATAAATACATATATTTTATGATCCATAAGAAACACCCAGCCAAACAGTAACATTTTATCGCATAAATATTTGTGACCTGTGGGAACCCACGAACCCGTGATCAGCAGCCTGACAGTCGTACCACTAGACTACAGGTCGATGTATGAAGATAATACAATGAAAGATGGTCCAACGCCCCTTACACTTCTACCTAACCCTTTGGGGATACAGGCATGATGGTAAGTTGTATGTTTAGTATGGATTGTGGAGCGTAGAGGGCTGATAGCGTATTGTACAGAGGTCAGCGCATCAAACTACCCTAATCTGTCAAATTTCTTTGATACACTTTCAACTGTAATACAAAACAATAAGGTTCATTTTCAATTATGAAAAATTGACAGTGTTGGATAGCTTGACCTGCTGGCGTCTGTGCCTATGGAAGGAGGAGATCATGACATTCTTTTCGCGACTCCAACCGGTTTTTACCCGGCAGGATTACTTACTGGATCTTGCGACTAACCAGACAAGTATATTTAAAAAAAATGCGAAAGGACTCACGTTGAACAACCATGTTTGTGACTTTTTTTTTAATAGCCTGAACAGTTTCCCACTGTTGGGCAAAGGACTCAGCCTTTATATAATTTGTGACTATTAATACAGCTAATGATGAGTCTCAAAACAGCTGTCAAAGCGGTTTACTAATGAACACGCAAAGTCGCCGCCATTGTTATATTTTAATGACATAAGGCATCAACCTAAATGAGAGCGCCTGCGCATGTTGCAACTCGTGATATTTTTGAAGTATACGTGATACAATGCACAATGCTATTAACTTATTGTTGCATATTTCCATGTTCAATTTATAAGTAGGTACTTTCGTTAATGGTTGTGTTGTTTTATACGGTTATTGGAAAAATACTAAGGGGATTAAATTGGCTACTTCTCGTGAATCACAATACGTATGTATGATTCATAGACGCACTTCACCATGCCATATAAGTCTAGTGTAAGTTGACCTCTAAGTATACGGAAATCCTTTACAATGGCATGTCAGTTTATTCTGGACCATATCATAGTGTCTCATCCGAGTTATGTTGGGGTCGGCTCCCAGTCTAACCAGAGCAGTTATGATTGTCAACGATGCCAAACTCACATACGGTTTGGAACCTTTAAGTCTGAGGAGAGACTTTGCGTCTCTCTGTGTGTTTTACCTTTTGTACAACGGGCGGTGTTCTGAGTAATTGTTTGAGATGAAGCCAACGGCTACTTTCTAGCACCGGAACTCTAGCCATCGGCGTGGAGTTCATCCACATACCCTGGAACCACTTTGGTCTCATACCGTGCATAAACTTTCAGTTCAATGTAACGCGATACTTCACCTGCAGAGTTTTCGAGACCAGTACTCTATTTTAATTATAACACTTTAAACTCTTTTCCAAAGAGGTTCGTCTTAGCTTACTAAGAAAAGAAAATTTGGAGCGATTCTAGAGGCATTTTCTCCCATGCACGCTCAGGTTGTGGAATCAGCTCTCGGTCCAGGTTTTCCCGAGAGACCATAGCATGGGGTTCTTCAAGAAGGGTGTGATTAGCATATGGCAAGCGGTTACCGTAGCCATAGACGCTTGCAACCAGGGGTATCACTTGCGCCTGACCGACCCTGTAAAATGAAAGAGGAATAGTTGGGTTGGCAGTAAAAGGGTCAAAGTTTTTACCGATTTTATCGCGTATATTATTAATCCCGACGTTTCGGACTCTTTACAGCGTCCATGGTCACGGGTAGGGTCCGAAACGTCGGGATTAGTAATATCAATATACGCGATAAAATCCGTAAAAAATAGTTTTATTTCAAAAACAAAATAAATACGGATTAGTAAGTGATAGCCGATGAGTCTTGATGTTAAGCAAATGATGAGTAAGGCTGATGTAACAATTGCCTTGACTTCTTGACAAGGCACTACATTGTAGCGTGGCTAAGCAACATTTCATAATATTTTACACAAAAGTAACTTCAGTGTCATAAATATTAAATGATTTTTTGCTTAAATTTCGTTTTTGTGCGGATTTGAAATCTAAAACGTGAATAGTTTCTGAGGATAAAGGGAATACTCTTTTTTAATAATACGGAATATCTTCATAGATCAACAATAAACTCGTTTTATTGCGAGTTGGAAACCTTCTAAATCCTGCCGGCCTGCTATGGGGGATGTGTAGGATTTTTACCGCACTAAAACTCCCCTGGTGGTTATCTTTAGCATAATATTGGGTTTCTGTCACTTGGGGTAGCGGCAGGGTATGTGGGACTCGTATCAACTAAAATCGATTTTTTTATTCCATCTAAGTGGCAAACAAGCAAACAGCTCACCAGCAATACCAGGGGTATCACTTGCGCATTGCCGACCCTGTAAAATGAAAGAAGAATAAGTGGGTTGGCAGTATAAGGGTTAAAAGGCAACCTGTCTCACCGTAAGGAACACAACAAGCAGTGTTGTTTCACATCGATTTTCTGCAAGGCAGCTCCGATTTGATTTGAATTACCTACTCTCACTATGCCGTACTTCTCTTAATAAACTTGCATTTGCTGGCGCTACAGTCATGGCCATAGGATTAACAATGTAAATTACTAATATGAAGACTATCCTTCGTGTGTCTAGCGGGTTACTTACAAATTATGATAAGTATGTGTGTAAGTGTCGGTTAAGTGTGACGTCAATATTTCCCCACGTCCGCCCAACCACGGTCATCTTATGTATACCATAATTCAAATTCAAATTCAAATCTTTATTGCTTTCATATGTATATAAGATTTTATAATAATTAGGTATCAATATGAAACCCTGTAAGGGCGCTGCAAAACAAAAATAATATAATTCTGAGTCATTAAGTATTAGGATAACAATCAATTATTAATAACAAAGTATTTATTTTTATAAAAGTTTCTGTCTCTAGGACTGCCTCATTAGTCTAGTGGTCCTAAGCGCGACTGCTACGCTAGAGGTCCTGGGTTCGATCCCCAGGTCGAGCAAAGTGTTATTGGGTTTTTCTATGAAATTCTCAGTAGCAGCTCGGAGTCTGGATTAATTGTGCCCGGTTAAGGCAATAGGCTCGCCCCCTATTACATGGGACCTAAACATACCGGCGAAATGTGGGTGTACAATTAGTACACCTCTGCCTAACCCTTCGGGGAATACAGGCGTGATGGTATGTATGTATGTATTTCTGTCTCTAGGTATTAATCTAAGTATTTATACAATTATTATGTCACTATTATTATAATTATTTATTAATTTATATTTCTAAAGTCATGTATTATGTGAAAGTAGTTGGTTGTATTTTGTCTTATCACCGAAAAACTCTTGTAGGCTGTAGTAGCATTTTTGCTTGAGATATTTATTTAATTTTATTCTAAATATATTGTAATTTAATGTGTCTTTTATCTCCTTAGGTATTTTATTAAATATTTTTATTGACATTGCATACGGTCCAGAGTGAATTATAGTCAAATTTGAGGAGGAAGGGAGTGATAGGTAATTTTGGTGTCTTAAATTTCGGGATTGTGAGTAATGATCTTTTCTGTGTGTGTATAGGTGTGTGTGTTTCTTAACAAATAAACAAATTTCGAGGATGTATAGTGATGTTAGTGTAAGAATGCCTAGTTTATTATAGTGAGGCCTACAACTGTCCAATTGTTCGATATTTGCAAGAATTCTTATACACTTCTTTTGTAATTTGAAAAGTATTTCTGCATCTGTGCTGTTTCCCCATAGCACAATTCCATATCTGAGCCAAGAGTGCGCATATGCGTAGTATCCATCCCTTTCACACAACCTAAAAATGATCGCGTTATCACTTCGTGGTAAAGCCTCTGGTTCCATTTTCAAAATTCTAAGTGAACTTCGAAAAATGTGCAAAATTCTCAGTGTGATCTGAAACTGGTGTATTCTGCGACATTCACCGTATTTAAAGCAAACCTGTTTTAGGTTCAGACCTCGTAAGGTCTTGGAGCATTTGCGTCATCGATAACCTGTTTGTGGGAATTACACAGACTCTGTTTAGTGAGGCTTAAGGTGATTAAGTCGTTGGCCCAGTAAATTCCAATTTGATTCGTTTTTTAAGTCTATATATATCATTGTTTAATCGTTTTTAATTTTTATTCTATGATGGCAAACAAGCATACGGGTATTATTCGCGCGTTGTCATTATGAATCAGTTATTAAATAAAAATGATATTTATTTCTGTAAATACATAGATCTTTTAAAGACACTTTTACAAGAAAAAACTATAATCTCTCATTACAAACCTTCATTGTCCCTCAGACTTAAAAAAATATCTTTACTTTAAGGAAAGACAAATAGAGTATGAATTTCAAAGTAAAACTTTCGCATTCATAATCCAACAATTGTTCTGGGCAATTATTACAATGTCAATTGTTTAACTCTTTACCAATGGAAGTTGGAATGTCTTGGAGTCGTCAAGTTATTAATATTTAGCGAACATTGCGGTTATGTAATCGGATTAAAAGTTCAATTCCAGTTCAAATTTGTAACTTCCTCTATTTAGGAAGTGTTTATTAAGTTTCTTGCTTCTTCTTCTCGATAGGATTCAATTTTTGAAATCATGCACCTAAATAGAAAGCTTAGGCCGTACCACAATGTGTTATTGTGTTCGCGTTATCACATCGTGGTAAGGCCCCTTATTTGGAAAAAAAAACATTCGAATCGCGAAAGAAAGTCATAAGAAACTTCACATTTTAATTTTGTTTTTAAATATTAGAAATACAGTTATTCACACATTGAACAAATTTGGAGAATATGACATTTAATTTATGACTTCTAACACGGAATTCTATTTACGTCATAAAACTAAGAAGCAACCCAAACATTTCTCAAGGTTAATCGCAAATCACAAGTTTTTTCGTTGAATGTAAATATTTAGCAAAATAATGAATCGCACTTGTGTGAGTTTTTTTTTTCATAGTTATTGTCCAAGTTTTTTATGTTTATAAAATTTATTATGCACTATACATGTATTTATGTTAATTCTTGGGGTCCGAGTGCCCGTCTCCTTTTCAAGGAAATATCAAGGAGACTGGTCGACTCTTCGCGTGACCAGAGGCTGGCTTGTTTCTAGCGGAACGCATAAGCATTGCCATTCAACGTGGCAATGCAGCCAGTCTTCTGGGCACGTTCCCGGACGACAGCGATGCCGACGAATACTTTGACGCCTACTAGCGTTTATACTTTTATTTTATTTTTTATTTTTTTTTGTTTTGGTATAGGTAAGTATGTATATTTTGTAAATATGTAATTATTATGTCTATTGTAAATATACTATAAATTTTAGAGAAATAAATAAACCATTTGATTGATTTATATTCTTAGTTAAAAAGCAAAAAATGTTTAAATGCAATTTAATGATTAAGTTACAAATTAAGATCCATAAAGGTTAAAATGTCAGAAATGAGGATATCTGCAGAAGAACCAAAGTAACCGACATAGCTCGTAGGATTGCACGGTTGAAGTGGCAATGGGCGGGCCATGTGGCTAGGAGAACGGATGGCCGCTGGGGAAATAAAGTCCTGGAGTGGCGACCACGTACCTATAGGAAAGCGCAGCGTAGGACGGCAGTCGACTAGGTGGACGGATGACCTCATGAGGGTCGCGGGGAGTCGGTGGATGCGGTTTGCGCAAGACCAATTTTTGTGCCGATCTTTAGGGGAGGCCTATGTGCTGCAGTGCACGTTCGTGCCTGATAGAGAGATAGAAGGTTAAAATGATGATGATGTTTGGCCACTTGATACGACACGACGACTACTTTAGAATTATACTAGAAGGTAAAATTAAAGGAAAACGAGGAAGAAGACCTAGACGAAGTTTTATGGAACAAGTAAAGGAAAGGGTGGGGATCGAGTCGTATCAAGAGGTAAAACGGAAAGCTGAAGATAGAGAACAGTGGCGATTGCTCCACCGACAAGAACTGAGGTCTTATATTGAAGATTTTCTACTTTCTACCATCGGACCTCTCGCCATCGGCGTGTAGTTCATCCACATACCCTGGAACCACTTTGGTCTCATACCGTGCGATTCCAGAGGCATTTTCTTCCACGCACGCTTAGGTTGTGGAATCAGCTCCCGGTCCAGGTTTTCCCGAGAAGTTCTTCAAGAAGGGTGTGAAAGAATTTATACAGTGTCGGCAACTCGCAAGTGATACCTCTGGTGTTGCAAGCGTCTATAGGCTACGGTAACCGCTTACCATGAGGTGGGTCTAGGGTGAGCCGTATGCTTGTTTGCCACCTTAGTGGTATAAATAAAGGAAAAAGAAGAAGGTTAAAATGGCTACTTCTGGTGAGTCATAATATGATTCACGAAAAGTAGAAAAAGACTCAAGAAAATATGAATGGATTGTGTAAAGGCGTATAAAAAGGGAGTGCATTATGATGTGACTGCTGACAGGGATGAATTGAAGAAAAAGACATACCTACTGTCATCATCAACCACAGCAGTTAGGTTAGCACAAGGCTATCTCTTGTGGTATGACCATTGGACTGCTAAGTCGCAGGTCTCGAGTTTGAACCCAAGGCACGCACCTCTGACTTCGAATTCATGTGCGTATTAATAATTAATTATCACTCGCTTAAACGATGAAGGAAAACATCGTGAGGAAACCTGCATACCTTAGAGATTTTTCTCAACGGTTTGTGAAGTCTGCCAACCCGCACTAGGCCAGCGTGGTGGACTATAGCCTAATCCCTCTCAAAATGAGAGAAGACCCGTGCCCAGCAGAGGGACAGTATATACCTACTGAACCAACTCCAACAAATAGAACAAGAGCAAAAGGGTGATGATTATGATTACAAAATTGCTTAGGAATTCTAAGGATTTTAAATGTGAATTGATTTAGGGGAATTGCTGAATGTAGCCCCTTTAGCAATTAATATTAATCCTCCGTAGAATTCCTTCGCAATTTTGTTTGAAGTTGGTTTATTTTAAATGCGTTACGGGTTCGTTTTCCACATAGGAAAAGATCCAGAGCCTGAAATACACATAGCTATATTATATACTCCTACACATGTGCCATCATAAAACAAACACAAACAGGAAAGCTGGACGTTTTCTAATCAATAAATTAAGTCAGTCCAATCGCAATATAACGAGTCGATTTAATCGCAAATCCGATTCAGTCTTAACGTCTCAAAGTGAAATTGTAATTGCTGACGATAATTTCCTTGTTCGTGATTGGTCTAATTAGTGCGCCTTGGACGCTTTGTGGTTGAAATCAAAGGGCAAAGCCAGGGGAAGTTAGAGGTCGAAGCAATTACTTTTAAATTCTGTAACAACTGCATGAATGGCGCCATAGCTGAGCTGTACTTTGGGTCGAAGGATTGATTCTCGCAAGAAATAAATATTTGTAAGGCCGTCTCGGTTTCAACCATAGTTTTGGAAGGACATATTCTTTTTTCTTTATACTACTAAGGTGGCAATCAAGCATTAGGCCCACCTGATGGTAAGAGATTACCGTAGCCTATAGGCGCTTGCAACACCACTGCGTCTGGTGTCACTTGCGCGTTGCCGATCCTTGTAAAATGAAAGAGGAATAGTTGGGTTAGCAGTATAAGGGTCAAAGTCCCCCCACTGCCAACATAACGTTTCCTCGTGGAGCACTGGCAACCTTGCTCACCGTAAGAAACACAACACAACTCAAAACAGTGTTATTTCACTTCGATTTTCTGCAAGGCGGAGGTACTTCTCCAGTCAGGCAGCTCCAATTTGAGTGGAATTACTCCCACTATGCCCTACCTCTCTTGAATATTCGTTGACAAAATTATTTCATGTATCCAGCCTTAGTCCTTGATCAGGGCCCTTGGTCGACGCTTTCACTTTAAAAAAGAAAGAAAGAAGAAAGAAAATTTATTCTGACAGCCACAAAACAGGACAAAATACAATTTAACATAACAATTTAATAAGTCTATCTTTTTGTATATTTTTGGCATTTTTCATGCTAAGATTTTAAAGTTATTTAGAAAAGGAAAAATTCAACCGCGAGCAGGATTCGAACCTGCGTCTTCTGGTTAGGTACACCAGACGCAGTCTTTATGGTGACGTCAATAGGTGTTACTGACGTCACCATAAAGATGTAAATTCAGTATGTGAAGGAAAAATTCGACATGACGGGTAGGAATCGCGGTGGCTTAGTGGTCATAGCGTCTGGTGTACCTAACCAGAAGACGCAGGTTCGAATCCTGCCCGCGGTTGAATTTTTCCTTTTCTGAATAATTTAATAAGTCTTAAAACTAAGGAAGTACGGGTTATCCTGTGCGATGTCAGAATAGGTCCCTATCTCAGCACTGTGCTGCAGCAAAAAGCAAATCAAGCTGCAGCGCTGATATTCTGATAGGGCCCGTTTATGAAGCCACGGACAGTATGTATAATTTAACAAAATAAATAAAATAATTCAATAATTTTTAAATAAATATACCGTAATAAAACCACCAGGGCTTTGCAGAAGCAGAAATATAGACGCATAAACTAAGTAAATACTATTATCAGACAGAATTACAATACATAATATTTTAGTATATATGCTTAATCTGTGCCACACTTCACGTACACTTCAGTTTTCAAAACTAGCTTCTGACCGCAGCTTTGTCTGCATTTGTATGTTTTTCTGGGTGTTTCTTATGTATTTATAAAAAAAATATTAGTATTTATATCCATTGTCTAGTACCCATAGTACAATCTGCTTAGTTTGGGACTAGATGGTGCTTTGTAAAATTATCCAAGAAAAAAAAAACAAATTCTCCAAAGCAGACTTTTTGCCTAAAAATAAATTTGCATAATAAAATTAACCTTTTCTGTTACGAGAAACGTGAACGTTTTTATACGAATGTGCTAATAGATTGTGTTGTGAGAAAAACTTAAGCACACTGTTATTGTCTAGTACCTACCTACCTTTGCAAGATGCCCTCGCAAATCAATTAACACATCTAATAAAATAGACTCTAATATCTTTTGGCTGCCTTTTTTTTTTCGGGTGGGGAAATGAAAGAAAGAAAGAAAGAAAGAAAGAAAGAAACAAAGAAAGAAAGATTAATGCGCCTTATGCATACCGCCGCTCTGGGACGCGGGACGGTTATGTCGGTCTCTCCGGGCCAGGTGGCCAGCATATCGACTAAAACCACCACCACTACCACCTTCCGTTTAGTGGTGGGATCACGGGAATCGCTCTCGCATGATCCGCGATCCCACCACGGAGTCCAGTGTCGGACCCTCGTCGAGGGCCAAGTGTAATGGGCGACTGACAAACATCTATTGGCTGCCTGGACCATGTAAGCTGTAGGAGGTTCGAACTGTCTGTATGTTTGTTCTTTCATCTGTTATGCTTTCACACCTAAACCGCTGTATCGATTTTCATGGAATTCGGTAGAGGTAGATCAGACCTTGAAGAAGAACATACCTATGCTACCTTTTGTGGTAAAAACTGTTTTGGGATGCGGTCAACAAACAGCTTGTATTATAAATGCGAAAGTAACTTTGTCTGATTGTTATGCTTTCACGCATAAATAGCTGAACTGATTTCGATGAAATTTCAGAATATAGTACGTGATAAAATCCGTAGTTTAAATTTCAATGTCTAATATTTCCATAAGTGTCAGAAATAAATTAACACTTGTGTGACGTTTTAACTTACAACTTCATCATTAGTTTTATGGCCGTAATCACGATTGAAGTCTTGGATTCCATTCCCAAGTCGTGCGTTAAGCTTAAGTGTTTTTCTCTGAAATTCTTAGCAGCTCGGAGTTGGGTTTTGGGCCTGGTTAATGGCAATAGGCTCGCCCCATATTAAATAGGCATAAATATACCTACCGGCGAAATGTGGAAATGGAAAGAAAGTACTGGCGTGGTATGTTATCCTGTAATTGCGAGGTTAAAAGTTTTTTTTTAATACTAACAAGGTCGCAAACAAGCATACGGCCCACCTGATGGTAAGTAGACGCTTGCAACACCAGGGGTAGGTATCATTTGCGCGTTGCCGACCTTGTATAAACGAAAGAGGAATAGTTGGGTTGGTAATGTAAGGGTCAAAGTCCCCCCACTGCCAACAACGATTCATCGCGGAGCACTGGTAATCTTGCTCACCTTTATGAATACAACACAGCTCAAAGCAGTGTTCACTTTTGCACTTCGATTTTCTGTACGGCGGAGGTACTTCCCCAGCTCCAATTTGAGTGGAATTACTCCCACTATGTCCTACCTCTCTCACTCCATTCCACTCATCTCTTTTGGACTCATCCCTGGAAACAGGTCAATTGTCAAATACGTATTACCTATCATTTGTCAAATACGTATTATCTGCGACTTGTCAAATACGTATTAAACCTATTTTATAATCTGTATTACTGTGTGAATACATTTGCACATTCATACACATGAAATAAAGGTCAAAGTCTAAGTCACAGGTCTTGACTTCGAATCCAAGGCATACTCCTCTAACTTTTCGTAATTATGTGCGTATTAATTATAATTAATTATTCCTCCAAACAAAACAAAACATCGTGAGGGAACCTGCATGCATTAGAGACTTTTTCAACGTCGCGGCGGCATGTGAAGTCTGCCAACACGCATTAGGTCAGCGAGGTGGACTGTAACTTAATCCTTCCTTAGTGGCAACTCGTGCGCAGCAGTGGGACATAATATGTGTTGTTGATGAATACACGTGGGTCAGACGTGGATAGGTGTTAATTGTACTAATCAAACATTTGGTAAATCTCTCAACGTTTTTTCATGCTGTCTTCATATTTATTAGGAAATACCGAACGTATTAAACTGGTTTTGGGTATTTAGTCGTTAGTTTGACGTCATAGGGATTTTTTGTATTCTTAGTTTTTCTTATGTATCCAGTGAATACATTAGTCTCTTTATAGCTTATGGACATACTGATTTTTTTTAACCCTTCAGGTACAGACGCCAGCAGGTCAAGGTATCCAAAACTGTCAAATTTTCACAATTGAATATTAACCTTAATGTTTTGTATTAAAGTTGAAAATCAATAAGAAATTTGACAGATTGTGGTAGCTTGATGTAATGACATCCTTACACAGGCGTCCCCTCTAAGGGTTTCCCTACCCTCTGCGGCCGAGGTGTGGACGGTGGCGGGGCCATATATATCTTTCCCGCCGCAAAGACGGCCTTGGGCGGCGGACTCAGGGTCGTCAGTTGCCCATTGCACTTGGTCTTCCGGGGATCCGTCAATGTACGTCTATGGTGGGATCCCGGATCATGCGAGAGCGATTCCCGTAATCCCACCACGCGGAAGGTGGAAATGGTGGTGGTTTTACGCGGTATACTGGTCACCTGGCCGGAGACCCCGACATAACCGTCCCGCATCCCCCTCCCGGAAAAAGAATCAATAGAAAAATAGGTGCCCTGTCATGGTCATGGTGAATTTCACGGATCCCATGAATCCCGTCGTTTCGGACACAGTTTCCATGGTATAAGATCCATTTACAGAGTCTACCCATGACCATGGACGCTGTAAAGGGTCCGAAACATCGATTAATATTATCAATATAACGCGATAAAATCCGTAAAAAGTAGTTATATTTAAATTTTTCTAAACTTTGATTGTATTTAACTAGCAACTTAGTATATATATCTTACCACACAAACCCAGGTATCTGAAATCCCTAAAAAGTCAGTAGATCAAAGGATTTCTAGACACAGATAAGTATTCAAATACATCGTTGAAATAGGTGAGTCCTAAGTAACGACTATTTACATAAGATTTAAAGTAGGATCTCATGAAAAATACATTGAATACTATTTATTTAACTTCAGCTTGAACTTTTGTGGTGATTTTTTTTATACCACTAAGGTGGCACACAAGCATACGGCCCACCTGATGGTAAGCGGTTACCGTAGCCTATAGACGCTTGTAACACTGGTATCACTTGCACTTCATTTCATTTCACGTTGCCGACCCTATAAAACGAAAGAGGAATAGTTAGTTTGGCAGTTTAAGGGTCAAAGTCCCGCAACTGCCAACCCAACGTTTCCTGGCAACCTTGCTCACCGTAAGGAACACAACACAGCTCAAAGCAGTGTTATTACACTTCGATTTTCTGCAAGGCGGAGGTACTTCCCCAGTCAGGCAGCTCCAATTTGAGTGAAATTCATCATTCTGAAAGGAGACCCGTGCCCAGCAGTGGAACAGTATATATGGGTGGATTAACATTACCAGTTAGGGGGCAACTCGCTCTGGGCCATTTTGGAATCAGTTGTGTTAAAATAGACCCAATGACTGGGCCATATAGAAAAATAATGAGGTATTAAACTTGACCCAATTTGCTTACTAATACTTCAACATTGAACACCATAAAAGTGAGTTGTATCGACAATTATCGGCCGAGTCCAAATTGAAATAATTCAACAGCCTTCATGAGATAGTATCAGTATTTTGTAATGCATATATATTTTAATTCAAAACGACCTTTGTAAAAACTAGAATTTTGGACTAAAAATATTAATTAAAACCGGTGTAAAGATCTATGGCAGTAATAATAAATTGTATGCGTATCGTTGAGCTTTTAATTTTAGGGTTGACTAAATCGCAATTTAGAATTCTAATTAAATTTATTCTTGAAATCAATTATCGTTGCTGATTTATTTATTTTTAATTTTCGCGTTGTAGTCGCATGTAGAAATGCAGTGTTGGACTCCCAAGTTATACGTCTCGGCTCGAATCCAAGGCACGCACCTTTGACTTTTCATAATCATTAATGAGCACTTACTCGAAAAGTGAAGGAAACCTACATGCCTTTTTTTTATAGTACGGAAAATCCTCATGGATCCTCCGACATCCGGGGGGGGGGGGGGCAGGGTATGTCGGACTCATACCGACTAAAAACCGCACTTGCCTTCACCTGCCCTATTGTCATGGCCATGGGATCCACGAAATTCGCCACGACCACGACAGGAAAAAAACCTACATGCCTGAGAGTAATAATATTAATAATAATAATATAATATTTTTGGGACATTTTACACAGCACCATCTAGTCCCAAACTAAGCAGAGCTTGTACTATGGGTACTAGACAATGGATATAATACTTATATACTTTTTTTTTTGTAAATACATACTTATAATACATAAGAAACACCCACACACAACAGAGTGTGTCGCACGTGTCGACACGTGCCGCACCACCGTGGTCTACTAGAGCCTAACTCCTTTTATTCTAAAAGGAGATCTGTGCCCAGCAGTGGAACAATAAATGGGTTGATGATGACGAGTCGTATGTAGTAAATACTTTTTGTTGACAGCTTTAGAATACCTTTGTTAGTGGCCATAATACGAGTATCTTATGACACTACTTTGTGCACGGCGTGTCCCAGCCAAGGCAACTACATCCGAATATTATGTTAGAAATTTAAGTTGAAATAAATCATCTTTTTTACAGATTTTATTGCATCAAAATCAAATGTTGTTTTAGGTTAAGTACTTATATTGCTGAATGATGCTGTAAGTTGAATGTTGTGTATACCTGTAATTGGCATACACATCAGTCAATGCAATATTTTTTCTTCTATATTTTAATGTGTGATGTGTATGTTGTTGGTGTACCTATTATAAATAAAAACAAATGTTTTTTTTTTTAACTGAACTATAATTTATTTTATAACTTGAATACGTTATTTATCAAAATAATAATTACATATTATATTTACAAAATAACTTACATATATTTTTTTTGTATTTTCCATGCGAAGATTTTAAAGTTATTTTTAGTGGTCATAGCTTCTGGTGTATCTAACCAGAAGACGCAGGTTCGAATCCTGCCCGCAGTCAAATTTTTCCTTCGCTATTTTAAAATAACATCAAATGTTTATTTCAATTACACCATTATTAAAAGTACTTTTGAAATGTTGAAAACTAAATAATAGTCGGCAAGAAACTCCTTAGATACTCTTGAATAATGTTTAAGTATCTACAAACAATATTTTTCTTCTTTTTACAAATTTTGTTCTATCAATGTGAGTTGTTCAAAGAGCCATGGAGCGAGCCATGGAGCGTGCCATGCTAGGAATTCATCCCGTAGATCGAATACCTAACGTCGAGATTAGACGTCGAACAAAGATCGAAGATGTAGGTATACGAATCACGAGACTTAAGTGGAGATGGGCAGGGCAATTAGCAGGCGCTGTAATGTTTTCAAAATTTTACTGAGTTCAGCGACCTTTGCCTAATCCTTCGGAGAATACAGGCGTGGCCAATTTATTTATGATTTCGACAAGTCAGAGGTGCGTGCCTTGTATTCGATCTCGAGTTCAATGGACTTATTTTTTTTTTTATTCTACTAAGGTGGCAAACAAGCATACAGCCCACCTGTTGGTAAGCGGTTACCTTGCGCGTTGCTGACCCTGTATTGAAAGAGAAACAGTTGGGTTAGCAGTATAAGGGTCAAAGTCCCCCCACTGCCAACACAACGTTTCCTCGTGGAGCACTGGCAACCTTGCTCACCATAAGAAACACAGCACAGCTCAAAGCAGTGTTGTTTACTTCGATTTTCTGCAAGGCGGAGATACTTCCCCAGTCGGGCAGCTCCAATTTTCTACTTCTTCTTGTCTACTTATTGTCTTAAAAAAACCATGAATCAAAAATAATGAAGTTGAATAGGTACACAGTTAACAAAAGGAACTTTAATTCTTGATAATTAGGCCTGAGATGTATGCAGACAAGACTGATGAGGTCTATTCATCGATACATACTAGGGATACTACACTTCTAGATTTGTCCGGACATTTTTTTTATAGTACGAAAAATCCTCATGGATCCTGGGTATGTCGGACTAGTATCGACTAAAAACCGTACCTACTTGCCTTCATTTGCCTTATAATCTCTTCGCGAAATTCGCCAAGACCATGTCAGTCCGGACATATCTGGCTTTTTAGTCTATTAATATGATTCAAATTTTTGACAGGTGTTTTATATATGGAACTTTATCAGAACTTTGACAGCAGCGCGAAAAATATTGCTGAGGATATTTAAAATATTTATTGCAGCTATAAATTAAAATTATCAACATAGTACCTGTTAAAATTCTAGATGTTTAAATCTCTCTATCGACTGCTAGACCACGGCCTGTCACGGAGAAGGAAAGATCCATGAGGATTTTCTGTTTAAAAAAATAAAGATTCTTAAATCTAATTAATTAATTCTAATATTATAAATGCGAAAGTAACTGTTTGCCTTACCTCTGTTACCAGTTCACAGTTAAAACCACAATACAGATGTTGATAAAGTTTGGCAAGGAAATAGATATCGGCTTGTCGAAGGACATGGGCGACATTATGTCAAAAAAAATTACTAAATATTCATTTTGGGACGTGAGTCCGCAGGCAACAACTGAATGTCCGTATTTTCAAAATGTCGATATGGTAACCCTATCCGTACATCCCTTAGCTACTAATTAGCCTAACTAACTTCGTGTATTGATCTTCAATAGAACTTAATTACGAAATCGTATCGAGATTTCACGGAAATACATAAGGTACTAATGTACACCCACATTTCGCCGGTATGTTTAGGTGCCCTTAAAAGGGGCGACCCTTTTGTTTTGTTTACGTAGGAAACAATTTCAAAATGCTGTCAGTCGTCTTGTAGATCATAGGTATGTACATAAAATGTTATACAAAAATATTACAATCAGCTATGTCTCGCCAATAAGGGATACAATGCAATGGGAAGACAGAACACAAAAAAAAAAAAATTCTTGGACATATTTACACAGCACCATCTAGTCCCAAACTAAGCAGAGCTTGTACTATGGGTACTAGACAATGGATATAATACTTATATAGAGTAGTAGCATATTTTAATTAGACCGAGGAGTGCGGGATTTTTAACTTACCCGCTAAAATTACGAGGAGGAGCACCGTGTCCTCTTAACAGACCACCCCCGATCACAGGGGGGTTCCCTGTGCAATGCCTGTTGAGACACATCCCTGGGGAGGCGAACCTATTGCCTAACTCCGAGCTGCTACTGAGAATTTCATAGAAAAACTCAATACCGAGAATTTTATAGAATAACTCAATAACACTGCCCGACTAGGAAATCGAGCCAAGGACTTCTAGCGTAGCAATCGCAATTTTAAGAGCGGTAGGGTATTGTGTGAATAATTCCACTCAAATTGAAGGTGCCCGAGCACCTCCGCCTTGCAAAAAATCAAAGTGAAATAACACTGCTTTGAGCTGTGTTGTGTTCCTTACGGTGAGCAAGGTTGCAGTTCTCCGAGAGGAAACGTTGTGTTGGCAGTGAGATTTTGACCCTTATACTGCCAACCCAACTATTCCTCGTTCGTTTTACAGGATCGGCAACACGCAAGTGATACCCCTGTTGTTACAAGCGTCTATAGGCTACGGCTTACCATCAGGTGGGCCGTATGCTTGTTTACCACCTCAATGGTATAAAGAAAACGTACAATCGACCACTACAATAATGAGGCATTCCTGAATTTCTTTACAGGCATTAAAGCCACCTTTTTTTATACTGGTAAAAATATGGCCGTTGTACGACTGTATCTGTGTTGCGGATTGGAATTTCCAATTGACTGACCTGCCTGATGCACTTTTTTAAGTTCAACCGTACGATTATGTTTAGGTCGTTCACCTTTAAGTAGACTTGATTTGGGTACACTTGATGCAAGATAACTGTGTAACATTTTGCAATGGAGTGTTTATGTAATTTACTAGATTCTACCCGCGAATTCGTCCGCGTGGAAAAGTTACTTTTAATTATCGTTGTAATTTGGCTAATTAACTCAATACTGTTATAAATTATATCCTATATGTTATTCTGATGTATATATAATAATACTGTAAAGTTTCATCAAAATCCGTTCAGTAGTTTTAGCGTGAAAGGGTAACAAACATACACACTCACAAACTTTCGCCTTTATAATATTAGTGTGATTAGTGTGATGTGATGTCTCTCTTATTTCTTGAAGCAATGACTATCTAATATTCTTCTTTCTCCGAACCTTTTCCCAACTATGTTGGGGTCGGCTTCCAGTATAACCAGATGCGGCTGAATATCAGTATTTTACACGAAGCCACTGCCATCAGACCTTCGCAACCCAATATAAATATATACGATATAAACTGGTTGTCAGGCTTTTTGAGCTTCTGACTAGGTACCACTAACGATTGTCATAGGTGTGCGTATGACAACCGCGACCGACGGCTTTACGTGCTCTCTACGTCTCATTGTGTTTAGAATGGTCACCCATCCACAGACTGACAGCGACTAGCGCAGCTTAACCTTGCAGATCGGTTGATCAGCTTAGTTATTACTTAGCCACGAGCCCCTATAATCTAATCATGGTACAATATTAACAGGTATTCTCTTCTTCTGACAGCTAGGTCACGTGATAGGCACGCAGTGACGTCATCCAGTCTGACGTTTGATATGTTTGATTTCTGACATTTACGCGAATATTATACATTGAAATAAAACTGCTTCTTACGGATTTTATCGCGTATATTGATATTATTAATCCCAAGGGATTAATATACATGTTACTTTGATATGTGTATTAATCCCAAGGGAGATTTTTGATATGTGGTCACAATGTGTCAATATACAAATTACTTACCTGAGCAAAATGCATTTTTTTCTTGCTCCTATTATGAAGCAAATTTGAATTAGCAATTGTAAACAGTTTACTTTTTTATTAAGTAAATAAATTAAAAATACAAGATATAAATAGGTGGGCCAGTAGGTAAGCTATTTATTTTAAATTTATCTTGAATTATAAAGCTTCTTAATTTTATTGAAGATGTCAATATATAAGAAGCAATAACAACAGTGATCCTGACATTCATGAGATCACCAACGATGTGGAAGTTTTTTTTTGTGGCAATTCAGCCGTTTGCGACTATTCTGCCAGTGTCACGTTGAGACGGCGACTCAGTGAGGACCACCGTCGATCTTTTGACTTCGTGGTAGATGTTAGTCTAAGTAATTAAAAGTTAAGATCGTTTTGATTTATAAATGTGGCCAAAAATATTTTGGCCACATTTATAAATTAATTTAGGAGAGAAGTGGGACAGAAGGGAATGAAATTTGGTTGGGAGAGGGATATTACAAATAGAAATTTTTCGATAGAGGTCGAAAGATTTGCTGTATAAGGAGCAGAAAAAGAAAATATGGTCTAGAGTGCCGTCCGCAAAACCACACTCGCACAGGGAACTATCCCGGACATGGATCTTATTCAGGAACACTGGGCTACAACAATGTCCGAGTCTCAGTCTACAGAGTGACGAAACAGTTCTCTTCGACAGTTTAGGGCATTTAGAGAACCAACCATGAGGATTGTACAGAGGCCAGCAAATCGAGCTACCACTATCTGTCAAATTTCTTTGACTGATTTTCAACTTCAACACGAAACGGTAAGGTTCATATTCAATTGGGAAAATTTGACAGTTTTGGATAGCTTGACCTACTGGCTGTACGTAGGTATAATAAAAAAGGTCTATATGTGGTCTACACTTAAGTTACCATCTGCTTTTTTTATACAGTACTAGCGACCCGCCCTGGCTTCGCACAGGTACAATATATACTTATAATATACATATAAACCTTCCTCTTGAATCATTCTATCTATTAAAAAAAACCGCATCAAAATCCGTTGCGTAGTTTTAAAGATTTAAGCATACATAGGGATATAGGGACAGAGAAAGCGACTTTGTTTTATACTATGTAGTGAAGTGATACGGCTCAGCCGATGGTAAGCGGTTACCGTAGCCTTGCAAAATCAGGGGTAACACTTGCGCGTTACCGACCCTGTAAAACGAAAGGGGAACAGTTGGGTGGCAGTATAAGGGTTAAAATCCCCCCCACTGCCAACACGTTACTTTATAAAAGTTACTTTTTATTATAAACCTCGTATTTTTTCACAGAATTTTAATGAACAACCAAATAATTGTTTTCAATTTAGCTGGTCAAGACATAAAACTTGGAATAATTATGCTTTGGGTTTTTTTTGTGAGTCATTGAACTCTATGTTAGAGGTGGAACTATGAGATAAAAAAACATTGACGGTAGTATAAAAAAAAGAATTTGCTTCATTAAGTAAATTGACGTTTGTTGTGAGAAAATTGAAGATGTTTAAATCTTCATTTTAGATTAGCATTCGTTGGAATTATGACCAGCTTGGGTAGATCAGCGCCGTGATTTAATAATAATAATAATATATTGAAATAAAACTACTTTTTACGGATTTTATCGCGTATATTGATATTATTAATCCCGACGTTGCAACCCGTGACCATGGACGCTGTAAAGGGTCCGAAACGTCGGGATTAAACTACTACTTTTTACGGATTTTATCGCGTATATTGATTAATATCAATATACGCGATATAATCCGTAAAAAGTAGTTTTATTTCAATGTATAATATTCGCGTAAATGTCAGAAATCAATAAATAATAATATATCTTTATTTCACAAAAAATACAGACAGTTGATGTATGTTTAAAATTCTTTTTGTTATGGTTAATCGCGGCAGTGTGTGGTTTTTCCTTCGGCCGTAATCCGATCCATGGTCGGGAGTAGTCAGGCGATTTGGGGTTCTGAGTAACGATTGTCATAGGTGTTTGCATGACAACTAGAGCCTCCCCTCGGGTGGCACGGAGCCAGTTTCTGGCTCCTGTCAAAATGGCGGCAAGTGGCACGCGTCCAGAATCTGGCCGCTTGCCACGCAGGGATTCATATTTTTATAGAAACGCGAAAACTCTATCGGGTGTCGGTCGAGGCCCGTGGCTATAAAGCCATTGACTGACATGACTATCGGTACAATGATCGCTGTGTCCACATCCCACATGTCGACAACCTCGTGAGCTAAGTCAAGATACTTGATTTGCTTATTATTATTTAGTGTTTCTAGTTTACGTCAGTTGCGATGGAATTATAACGTTAGGCTCATAAACTGTCACGGATGATGATTCTTAGCGGAAAGGAAGGTAGCTCTTGTTAATTCTCTCTAAAGCGTTTTGTGGTCATCTCGTCACTTCGTTGCGGACATTGCCATGGATTTGAATCCCATCAGAGAAAATTATTTTATTTTATTAGGGAAACAAACAGATTACAATATAACAAGAAAATTTACAATATTATTAGTACATTTACAGTCGTAAATTTATAGATAATTATGTGGAAACTGTTTTTGGATCAAACAGTTTCCACATAATTATCTATAAATTTACGACGGATACAATAATGTTTTTTTATAAATAAATCACTAAATTTTGAATAAATAGGTCATCTAGCATGCATCAGATGCCAGAATGTCATGTACAGTTTTTCTGAACTTAGGCAGGGAAAAGTGAAAAACGTCTAGTCTAGACAGTCACGACCATTGGATATTAAACTGTTAAATGAACGGCCAGATCTCCTAAAAAAGGTATTCATACAATAATTGTGTGTTCCGTAGATATTTGTATCGAGTTTTGGTTATTTTGTATTATACAACGTGGCGATTGGGTTATCATATTAATTGATTAAATTATTAAATGATATTTATTTCTGTAAATAGATCTTTTAAAGACACTTTTACAAGTCAATATTTTACATATTTTTTTTAAGCTAGATGACTCCGGCATTGAAACCGCGTTTTCTTCATTACGTATTGTAAACATGATCCGCCATCTTTTCCGGTTCTGGTGTCAAGCTTGACCAAACCAATAATAAAGATCAGTAAAAAAAAACAATAACTAGTTACTATCTTTTTGTATTTTTTTGGCATTTTCCATGCTAAGATTTTAAAGTTATTTAGCGAAGGAAAAATTCGACCGCGGGCAGGATTCGAACCTGCGTCTTCTCGTTAGGTACACCAGACGCTATGACCGCTAAGCCACCGCGAGTCCCACCCGCCATGACGAATTTTGCCTTCACATTCATGGCACGGAAAATGCCAAAAAAATACAAAAAGATAGTTAGTAGGTAAGGTAGCACCGTTCGACATTGAACTAACTGTAAAGTAAGTTGTGTCGGTTGAAAAGCAAGCTTTTCAATAGGTGTTACTGACATCACCATAAAGACGTAAATTCTGAATGTGAAGGCAAAATTCGTCATGGCGGGTGGGACTCGCGGTGGCTTAGCGGTCATAGCGTCTGGTGTACCTAACCAGAAGACGCAGGTTCGAATCCTGCCCGCTGTCGAATTTTTCCTTCGCTAAATAACAATAACTAGTTACGTTGGTATTATTACTCGAACAGTAAATATTCTTCGGACATTTTTACACAACACCATATAGTCCCTGTGCCTCAGATAGCACGTAAAGCCATCGGTCCCGGTTGTTATACGAACACCAATGACAATCATTAGTGGTATTTAGAAGCTTAAAAAGCCAGACAACCAGTCTATCTGCTTTGAGCTGTGTTGTGTTCCGTTGTGTTGCCATTGGGGGGAGATTTAGATCCTTATACTGGCAACCAAACTATTCTTCTTTCGTTTTACAGGGTCGGCAATGCGCAAGTGTTGCCCGTGTTGTAAGCGTCTATAGGCTACGGTAACCGCTTACCATCAGGTGGGCCGTATCCTTGTTTGCCACTTTAGTGGTATACATAAAAATACTTTTCACATCATTACATACTTTTTACATAGTGTATTTGATTTCTGACATTTACGCGAATATTATACATTGAAATAAAACTACTTTTTACAGGTTATATTGATATTATTAATCCCGACGTTTCGGAGTCTTTACAGCGTCCATGGTCACAGGTAGACTACCAGTGACCATGGACGCTGTAAAGTAAAAAAAAAATCCGTAAAAAGTAGTTTCATTTCAATTTTCACATAGTGTTTTAGAAATTGTTATTACCAAACAGTATTTGAATTTAGTACTTCAATGTTTCTCAATATACTTGGCTCAGTATGTTTTCGTGCAATACTCCATCAGTCATCGGCTCTGCTGAGTCACAGTCGAATAATGAACGTGCAAATATGAAAGTTTGATGTTTATAACCTTCGGGAATTACCTGACGGACGCAATAACAACTTAGAAATACTTAATTTGTATTATTTTGTTTGTTCTTGTTATTTTATTGAGGAAAGAAAGAGAAAAAACATGTTTTTGGCAAACATCGAGACCCAAGTAACATAAACTAAGAGTTTTTTTTTATAGTACGGAAAATCCTCATGGATGCTCCGCCACCCGGGGAGGGTATGTCAGACTCGTACCGACTAAAAACCGCACTTCCTTAACTTGCCTTATATTGATGGCCATGGGATCCGTGAAATTGACCATGACAGGCTGTGGTTCAGCACTCGCTAGACCCCATCACTTAGCGAGGCCATGCCCTGCATCCTATCAGCTGTAGGCACGCGTGTTACGAGCACGCGTGCCGCCTATTGAGGCCATTATCTGCTCAACGCGTTTATCAGGCATATCAGAAACTGTCACGGACCTTACCCTAAAAACTAACTGTATAATTTTTATTGTCTTTGGCTGTTCAGGTTGAACTATTGGTTTTAATAAATGTAATGAAATGTAATTTATCTATCTATCTGCTCTTTAATAAATAAAATTTCGAAATTGTATAAAATGTAAATTGTAATATTTACGTTCAAAATAGCAAGTGGTGTTTACCTGTAAAGATTGTGCAGTTAGCATTTAATAATTCATTAAGTTTTAGAGATAAGTAACACTATAACAATAGTTTGTAAACCTATATAAATAAATAACAATAAAAATCTGATCCGGGGCGGCGGAATCCCCTATTCAGCCGCCCGCAGGCCACAGATCATGGAGGCGAAGGTCTGTCTGGGCCCTCCGGCGCCCGGTGTGTCTACTAAGGATTAGGAGAGAGGTGGACAATTCTCTCTCCTTTTCCGCCGCCTCCTTTGCAAGCATAACTTGCTCGGAGTTAACTAAGAGTGTAGACGAGAGCAAGTTATTTTGGGGAGGCTATCTTGGAATGATTAATGTTTAATTAATAGGTACTTAGGTAAGCAGTGATTGATAGCCTAGTGGTATGACCATTAGACTGAAGTTCGAACTTAAGGCTTTTCGAATTCATGTGCGTATTAATAATTAATTATCACTCGCTTAAACGGCGAAGGAAAACGTGAGGAAACCTGCATACCTTAGAGATTTTTCTCGACGGTTTGTGAAGTCTACCAACCCGCACTAGGCCAGTGTGGAGGACTATAGCCTAATCCTTCTAAATATGAGAGGAGACCCGTGCCCAGTAGTGGGGCAGTATAACTTCATACTTATTAAAAATCGTATTGGAGATTACAACATGTTCAGGGACGTTCGTTGCTGACTGTACTTGTGAGGATAATGTCAAATACTACATAATAAATAATATTACATCAAATCGTCATCATTAAGCCATTGCTAAGTTGGTTACATCAATTTGATGGAATGGAAAAGTCGTTAAAGTAAATTGCTGAATTATTTATTTTCATCAAAAACACACGAACTATTCTTAATATTAAATTAAATTTGAATATATTTGAAATAAAACTACTACTTCACTACTACGGGTAGTCTACCCGTGACCATGGACGCTGTAAAGGGTCCGAAACGCGATAAAATCCGTAAAAAGAAGTTTTATAATATTCGCGTAAATGTTAAAAATCATAAACATACATACCATCACGCCTGTATTCCCCGAAGGGTTAGGCAGAGGTGTACTAATGTACACCCACATTTCGCCGGTATGTTTAGGTCCCATGTAAGCAATGGAAAAAGGGGGCGAGCCTATTACCATTAACCGGGCACAATTAATCCAGACTCCGAGCTGCTACTGAGAATTTCATAGAAAAACCCAATAACTCGAATTTGCTCGACCTGGGGATCGAACCCAGGACCTCTAGCGTAGCAGTCGCGCTTAGGACCACTAGACTAATGAGGCAAAATCAATATTTTAATATACTTAGTTAAACGGTTAAAGATATTTATTTTTCCCAAAAGATTACAGTAATCACTTACAGAGAAAAAAACAATAATTTACAAAAATATATTAACTAATTAGCGTAGTTAGTAGGGTAGTTGTAGAAAAAGTAGATAAATATTTAAGATATTTATTAAGATTTTAAGAGATTTTAATATACTAACTGCTTGCTTTTAATTCTAGCCATATTAATAAATATTAATGTACAAATTTTAATTATTTATAAGATAAACTTTACGGTCAATGTAAAATTCATTAATTTTTATATTATTTTGAATAAAATGTTGCACTCGACTACTTTTAACGACGCAGTTTTTTTCTTAGAATTGGAATAAGGATGACACAAAAATGTTTTAACAACTATTTCCTTAAAAAAATAACAAACTGTTTGTTCAGGAAAATATGTAACAAATATGTTTTAACGTTTGTTCCGGCTCTAGGTGTCAATTCCAAAAGATTTAGAGCTCTACATGAACTCTAATGCTTATGTTTACAAAAGCAAGTAGAGTAATACCTTTGTTTCGTAATGTGTGAAACGTTTCATACATTCCCAGCATACGGCCCACCTGATGGTAAGCGGTTACCGTAGCCTATAGACGCTTGTAACACCAGGGGTATCACTTGAGCGTTGCCGACCCTGTAAAACAAAAGAGGAATAGTTGGGTTGGCTGTATAAGGGTCAAAGTCCCGCTATTGCCAACACAACATTTCCTCGCAGAGCACTTCTTTTCAGAAAAATCAATTTTGAAATACGCAACTGTCTACCACTGATTGATATAGTGTATACATATACCAACAGTGATCGCCTATTCGTGCTCCCTGAGGCACGAGGCCAATTATAGTTAATATTCTTCCGTGTAATGGTCAGCGGGTCGATAGCAAGGCTGACTTCCTAGGGTACGTCGGATGATTAATTATACATCGATAATTTAATTAATAGTTAGCCATTAATACGAGTCTGTGAATGCAAGATTTTGAAATAATATTGTAAGGATATGGATACATTAGAATTACTTAATATTATTACCATATCTTGTTTGAGCCAATCCTTGAAAGAGGCGAGTATGGTCTTAGCCTTATTGACACGCGTCTATACATTGGGGCCAATGTTAAGGATAAAGGTACAAGTTCGGCCAATGTTTGTATTGGTCTGAAGTAACCGAATTTCGGTCTCGGTGTGTTAAGAATGGTCACCCATCCACAGACTGACCGCGGTTAGTGCAGCTTAACCTCGCAGATCGCTGGATCAGCGTACTTAGTTCTTAGCCACGAGCCCCTCTAGAAGTAGAAATAGTAAAACTGTATAAATTATACATACCTAATGCGTATAGTGTATAAAAATTCAATGTTTATGTCATTCGAACATCCATTATTACGCAGTTTTTATTTGAATAATATGCATTATGAAATATTAGCAAACAATTCAATTGTTAACTATTTGAAATTACCGCCAATGACATAATACTTACTATAAAAACAATTTCATATTTGACTTTAGAACAGTTCCGTTGGCTCAAACCTTGGCCCCGATGTGTGTGGCGTACCTTACATTGGCCAGTTAAGTTACAAAGCAGTGTGAATTATGTTGTAAGAGATTACTTAATGACATTAAGTATTGGTACATTTTTGAGTCACCTGACTGAACGAAACTTGGCATAAAATATTTATCGTGTGTAAATATATTTTACTTAAGTTTATAATGGTTTTTGGTTAAGTGTAACATTATTTGCTTAAGTTTATAATATTTTTTTGCATAAATCTATTGTCACCCTTTTTTCTCAATAACTATTATTTTTAAATTCTTTAAATACTAGAAGACAAACCTATTATTAATATTACCTGTTTCACCCGTATCTCAAAGAGATTTTTGAAACAAAACATAGCTTATGTCCTTTTCCAAGGTCCAATCTGTCTCTGTACCAAATTTCATCAAAATCGGTTCAGCGGTTTAGGCGTGAAAGCTAAGCAGACAGACAGACAGAATTACTTTGACATTTATAATTTAGAAGGCATTTAAAATTTATTAGAAATAAAAATGTCATTGAATACGAAATACGGGTTCTCAATATGAATTTATAAATATTATGACCTAATACGTTGCTAATATGCTGGTGCCTAATATGGCCACATTCTGCATTAAATGATATTTATTTCTGTAAATAGATCTTTAAAAGTCAATATTTTACATATTTTTTTAAGCTAGATGACTCCGGCATTTCCTAGCTGACGACCTCTGAGAAGAAACGCCGAAAAAAACTCAGAGAATCATAGTCTCTTTTAAAGTTAAATAATTCTTTATAGTGAATTAATCTAAAATTATTCGCAATGCGCTTAACTCACATGGGACCTAAACATACCGGCGAACTGTCGGTGTACATTGGTACATCTTTGCCTAACTCTTCGGGGAATACAGGCTTGATGGAATGTTATGTTAATATAAATCAATTCTTATTTAGAATACATAGGTAATAATTCTTAACAATTTACATTTTAGGGAAAGAAAAATTCGATCTAAGGGACGCTACGAACCTGGGTTGGTCCAGTTTAGTACACCGGACTCTTTAGCCAAATACCTACGCTACCGTGGCCAGAATTGATTTTATTCTCAGTATTGCCAACTTGCACCACTATACATAATGTAGTAGTTACACTAAGCAGAATATAAATCAACAAAAACATTAATTACTTTTATCTAACATGAAATATAACCTTGCTTAATTCATCGCAAAAAATCTGTTGCTATGACGTGAAATAATTATAATCTCATGTTGTAATAATTCAAACTAGTTTCCAGTTGTGACGTAAATATTTTCGATGCTACATTTTTTACCGCAGTAATTTAGTAATAATCACGCTGATTATCCGATCTACAATCTAAAGCTGCAATTGACGGACGAGCGAGCATTCTTAACACATTGAGTCTCTATGCCTCGGAGACTACGCCAAACCGTCAACCCCGGTTGTCATAAACAGAAGACAGAAGACATGAGAGAAGCCTGACAACAGCAGGTCTAGTTATTATAGACCTGTTGTTGTTTGACACCTAAAGGTGTCAAAGTGAAATGTCAATGTCAAATATTTTATTTCAATTAAAATAGCACTTTTGAAAAGTCAAATCTAGTAGCACGGTTCCAAAAAGTGGGTCTTATAGAGAAGAACCGGCACAAAACGCCATAGACACTCTTGTTTAAAAAAAACATTACTGAAGTGTTACAGGACATCGGCATTGCCCAGAAACTAGGTTGTTAAAGTTTGATTGAAGTAGCTTCGTGTGTATAAAGCATGTTTTTCTTATTTTCATAACATGCTTGATCTGGGAATCAAAAACATAATCTAATTCTCAACAGCCAAGTTGTTAACATGTACTTTTAGCGGATATGTCCACACTATGGTTTCCAAACAAAAACAAAATAATCATAGCATCTTACTATTTCTTCGTAATACTTGTGTAATAGTCGAATGTGGACATGCCCTGAATGGCAGCCGCTCGCAATATAACTCGGTCACTGCTATATTAGTGATGTGTATTTAGGAGCGAGAAGGCAACAGTCGCCTAATTCGGTTACAATTTTATTCGATTATTGCTGATTACGGCAATGTCAAAATAATGTGTAAATTTTGAAGGATGTTCTTTTTAAGAGGTTTTACAAGCACAAAATATTTGGGGATATTGCTGGATCAGAGTTTGTGTTGGTACCCTCATCTTGAGCAAGTTGCCAATAGAGTCCGCAAGCTTAATTGGATTTTTAAGAGTCTGCGTTACGTGCTGCCTAGGTCTATACAGAGAAGCGGTAAGCCTGTTAGAAATGTGCTCACTCAAATATATATTTCTCTTGCACAATCAATTTTAATATACTGTATTTCTGTTTGGGGTGGGGCATCTAAATCTAAATTCATTCAATTGGAGCGAGCACAACGAGCCCTGCTCAAAATAATGTATTTTAAAAAAAGGAGATATTCTACAGAGAACCTCTATAAACTTAGTGATGTATTGTCAGTTAGGAAACTTTACATTACTCAAATAATTTTAAAAAAGCACAAAACCTTACCTTATAATGCGAGTATTCACTCTAGGAGAAGAAAACACAATATAGCTCAAATACCTAAAACCAAGACCAAATTCGGATCTATGCAGTTCAGTAAACGATCAGCTCAATTATACAACAAAATAAATAAAGAAATTTACGTACATGCAAAACCTTATCATATATGTAAAGAAATGTTGATTGACTGGATAAAACCACTGACGTATGAAAATACTGAAGCTCTCCTACAAAACGTAACTTAATACAAGTACACGACCCACTCTCACACTCACAGAAACTCCTAAATCTATACGTACACCCACACACTCATACACATACAACCACACATCCATTACACTTACAACCACACATCCATTACACTTACAACCACACATCCATTACACCTATGCACATTCAACAACACAATCATGCACATGCACACACACATTCACATAACCAAATTTTTGTTTTTACTTGTTTTATTATGCCCATATAATTTTTCATTGTGTTTAAGTAAACTGTGCCTACTGATGTGAAGGAGCGGAGTCTTTTAACACAGGCATTATTTGCTTAAATAAAGGCTCCAAACCCAAAATTGTTTGTGTATAACTTTTAGACACAATAAACGTTTATTATTATTATTATTATTATTACTTCAACATTTTATTGAATAGTTTTATTTTGAATGCATATTTTTCTTAAAGATATTTTAAATATTTGTCTATATATACATATATGTCAGATATTTACGTTAAGTTTCACTTTCATGATTTCCTGTTTATTTAAAAAAATATATATATTAACTACACATGGATACAACAAATTAATGGTGCTTTGTTTACCTACCTTTAATTTAAATACAGCGGCGTTTGAATTTAACAAGTTTGTAGTAAACAGCGCGCGTATTTAACTAGTAAATATAATTAAATTGAAGCCAATCAGAATTAATTTTAACCAAACATTGATAAATTGAAGGTTTATTGACATAATAAAATAAATAATTAATATAATTCTGTTAAACCGTCCTTTTTGTAACATCGACTTATATACAATATGGGGAACTTTATTATTATTTCGTAAATCTTAAGATTATTCTTTATTGTATTTATTAAGCTTCGTCTCAACTTTGCTTGATAAAAGTCGATAGCTCAGACATTCTACAGACGCCAGCAGGTCAAGCTATCCAAAACTGTCAAATTTTCCCAATTGAACAGGAACCAACTTTGTATTAAAGTTGAAAATCTATTAAAAAAAATTGACAGATTGGGGTAGCTTGATGTGCTGGCTTCTGTACCATAATGCAATCTAAACAATAGTTAATTTTAAGTCATTTGTCATGCCTGTCCCGTTCTGAAGTTATAAATTGACAGCATTTACGGTGCGAAATCGATGAAAATACAGTTTGCAAACTGCTTATAAACTTATTATAACATACCATCACGCATGTATTCCCTAGAGGCGTACCAATCCAGTACACCCACAGTTCATCGATATGTTTAGATCCCATGTGATAGGGGGCGAGCCTATTGCCATTAATACGCTACAAATTCAAACTCCGGGCTGCTACTGAGAATTTCATAGAAATACCTAATAATACCTAGGAATTGAACACACGACCTATAGAATAACAGTCACGCTTACTATAACTTTTTTTATATACCACTAAAGTGGCAAACAAGCATGCGGCCCACCTGATGTTAAGCGGTTACCGTAGCCTATAGACGCTTGTAACGCCAGGTGTATCACTTGCGCGGTGCCGACCCCGTAAAAAGAAAGAGGAATAGTTGGATTGGCAGTATAAAGGTCAAAGTCCTCGTACTGCCAACAAAACATTTTCTTACGGAGCACTGACTCGACTAATGAGCAGTAATGGCAGGTATTTTACAATTAATCGACTAAACCAACAATAAGTAAGCACATCACTAAACTAATTTACGCTTGTGTATTAATCTAAGACATTAACTGAGCGGGTGTCACACGACGTAACTCCAAACGGGCTACACATCAACTTGGAACATTTATCATTACTTGACATTGTATTTCAAATGTGTTAAATATAATGTTAAGGGATGAACCACGTCAAGTGTTTGCATTTATGTCTAAGATAATTGGAATTGGATGAAAAGATGTATGTATTTGAATATATTTAATATACCTACCATCACACTTATTTTACGCGAATAATATACATTGAAATAAAACTACTTTTTACGGATTTTATCGCGTTATATTGATATTATTAATCCCGACGTTTCGGACTCTTTACAGCATCCATGGTCACGGGTAGACTAACGTAACGTAAAATCCGTAAAAAGTAGTTTTATTTCAATACCATCTTACGCTTATCTCTATATATTTATTGTCCATATTTGTTGTCCAGCTTTTTAAAGTGCTGATAAACCGATTTGCACAGTTAGGCCACGTTCGAACGACACACGCCAGCTAAGCGCACGTCACGCGCATCAGCACCTGCGTCTACCTCGTGTTGAAATTTGTTGTATATAATTTGAGTCTTATGACACATCTATAGATCTCAAATTGCATTTGTCAAAGTCCAACCGCATACGCAACGAGTCGGGCGCGAGGCGGGCGCGAGGAATATGAGGCATTTTGAGCTTCTTATCAATAACACCTGGGATACACGGCTTTACGTGGTCTCGCAAGGTAGTTAGAAGATTATATATATATACAAGAAGATTATATAACCTAAATAATTATTTATATAATCGTTTTAATCTGTATGCCCCAGGAAATGAGTATATAGTCTATAACGAACATAATTATATACATTTGCGGTCACAATTTGGCGGAACGGTGAATGGAAATGATCTATAATGCACACCTGCCTCCTCCATTCCGGTGATATTACTCCCATAAAATAGACTCATAGTTAATTTGTACAGTATGCGCGGTATAACTGACGACGTCTGTGGTGTAGTGGTTCGTGTATCGGACTGCTGATCATGAGGTCGTGGGTTCGATTCCCACAGGACACAAATATTTATGTGATATAACATAGGTAAGTGTTTGTGTTTGTCTGGGTGTTTCTTATGTACTACGAATACATCTCGTAGATCGAATACCTAACGTCGAGATTAGACCTTGAACAAAGGTCAAAGATGTAGGTCTACGGAACACGAGATTTAAGTGGAGATGGGCAGGGGCTTATCAAGACGGGAGGATCTTCGGTGGACCAAAGCAGTAACCGAATGGCGGTCAAGGGATATAAAACGAGCGCAGGGCCGACCACCAGCCCAATGGCCGGATGATATTGTGAGGGCAGTGGGGAATCAGTGGGTGCGACTTGCTCAAGATCGGCAACAGTGGCGGGGTAGAGAAGAGGCCTTCACTCAGCAGTGGGTGTTACCGGCTGAATAGATAGATAGTTTCTTATGTACTATAAGTACGTATTTACAAAAAAAATGTATAAAAGTATTATATCCATTGTCTAGTACCCATAGTACAAGCTCTGCTTACTTTGGGACTAGATGGTGCTGTAAAATTGTCCAAGAATATTTATTTATTTTATTTATAACCTGGCCGGACTGAAGTTGGCTGTTTGGTTGCGCATTATACAATTTTTCTACGTAAACAATCCATTGCGCATTCAAACGGCTAACTTCAGTCCGGACAGTTTGTACAGTACCTGTACTGTACAAACATATAATCACGCCTGTATTCCTGAAGAGTTGGGCAGAGGTAATAGGTCCTATGTAATAGGGGACGAGCCTATAGCTATCAACTAGGCTCAAATCCAAACTCCGAGCTGCTACTGAGAATTTCATAGGAGTACCCAATAACACGTTGCTGGACCTGGGAATAGGTCCTATTACATGGGACTTAAACATACCGGCGAACTGTGGATGAACTTTAATACACATCTGCTTAACACTTTGAAAATACAGGTATGATGGTATGTATACGTGGCAACACCTATCGCGCTAGAACTACAAACAATTCCTGAATCGCGCAAGCAACATTCCCAACGCAAGTTACATTTAAACAGACGCCCGACATCAACCGTCGGGCCGTGGCCCGCCAGGCACAAACACCCGCCTAGTCGAAGTCCTCTTTTTGAATGGAGGGCCAATACACCTCGCCTCTCTATACCGGTGATCCCGACGTGATCCCAGTATCTCCACACTGGCGACCCCAAGCAGAACATCAGCTCAGCCTTCACTCATGCTTATGTAAAAACCGTGAAGGATACAACAACTGCATAATTAAATAATTAATATGACCCAATATTTGGCATTTGAATACTTACATCAGCTGCACGGAAAAAACAGTTTATTAATTAACCTTGGAATTATGAGAATTTTTTTTTATATAATTTCTTTCTTTCCTTAATAATTAATAATTTTAATCACATAAGTACGTATACAGCGTTACTTTTTTAGTTGTCATATTAAAAAAGGTAGGGCATAGTGAAGTACCTGTAGACTTGGGAAGTACCTCCGCCTTGCAGAAAAAAATTACACTGCGTTGAGCTGTGCCGTATTCCTTATGGTGAGCAAAGCAAGGTTACCAATACCAGTGGTGGAGGTAACACAACGTTACCTCCGCGAGGTAACGTTGTGTTGGCAGTGAGGGAACATTGACCCTTATACTGCCAACTCAACTATTCCTCTTTCGTTTTACAGGGTCAGCACAGCGCAAGTGATACCCCAGGTGTAGCAAGCGTCTAGGCTGCGGTCACCACTGACCATCAGGTGGGCCGTATGCCTGTTTGCCATTTAAGTGCTATAAAAATTTTTTTTTCGCGATTTTAGGGTTGGTCTCAAAGACCTTTAATTTTTTTTCGGGAACTATAAATAAGGGGGTATTTTTTAATATGATTAGATATCGCCACCCACCGATCTGTGAAATATTCAACCTGTATAATGTATATTTTGAAGGTTTACAACTTTCTTCGTGACATTTAGAACACGGATATTTTTCGAGTGGGTTTTTCCATGTGGTGAAATTCAATACTCATATCCGTCAGGATATGCACATAATTTTTTTTTTTTTATAATAATTATAATTTATTTGTCATATAAGTACGTACACAAATACCGGTTACACAAAGACATGTTCAATGTACTAGAAAAATCCTGTGTTACAAGGGTCATACATCCGTCCATTAGGATTGATAAGTATTTGTAACAAAATTAGTATTTGTACATTTAAACAAATATTTGGTTTTAAAAACTAAAATTTAAAAATAATAATATTAAAACGATGTTTTTTTTTCTTTTTCTCGTGTTCTTGCGGGGTGAGTGTGCAAGTGTGCATATAAAATGTGTTCAATAGTGCATAATATAATTTGCATAACGATTACCGTTTGTTGGACACAACTTCTGTGTCATGTATTTCTTAGTAAAATGAACAATGGTCTGAGAAAAGTACTTACTAAAGGAATAAATAATTTCCTTCACTTTGTCCCGCGAGTGACGAAGTCAAATCCATTATTATGGACTATTACATTATTATCGGTCAGCTGTCATGTCAGGGAACCAGATTATTTATCAGAAAGGCCTACGTACCTATTTTACCTAATAATTGTCTACTTTAACTCGAAACTGGAATCGGTGAGACGAATACTAAGTCTGGATTTTTTCTCGAAGTGGTAAATATTGTTTATTGTATAATATAGCTACTATAATAATAATTTATTTATGCAAAATTGGACCATGTAAGCACATTTATCTAATGTTTATTTTATACAAACACTATACGTGAAGACCTATTATTGGCTGTATGTTATCTAAAATGTAGTTTATGTAAGTTATTATTTGCAGTTGGTTTTCCAACAATAAGAAAAATAAAATAAATAAATAAATTAACAGTTTTTCTATTCTTCATTCATAAATGTTGTTGTTTTCCTTTTTTTGGGGTATGTTATACAGCGTTACTACGGTTCTTAAATATTGTTAATGGACTCGTTATAAGGCTCCATTTAACCTCCTTTCGGCTTTACGGGTAGTTTTGTAACACACCCCGTATTATGTTAGTGTTAATTAATTAATTATACCTAAGTCATACTTGGTCAATAAAATAAATCATTTCAATTGAGTTATAAATTATGTCTAGATTCTTCCTTGTCCAGTTATTCACAGTTGATGCGTCATGAACTTGTCACAATCAATTAACTATTATTGTACTGGGAAATGGCTGTGTGGATGGAAATGTGACGTATATTATCTGTATTATTTTCTTCTGGTGTATGTTCATACCGGAAGAGATGTGTGACGAGTAATTATTGAAACTAGCGCCATCTAGGGACGGAGAGTGTAAACATGAGCATGGAACGTATCTATAGAATAATTACGTACAGACGCCAGCAGGTCAAGCAATCCAAAACTGTCAAATTTTCCCAATTGAATATGAACCTTAAAGTTTTGTGTTAAAGTTGAAAATCAATTAAAGATATTTGACAGATTTTGGTAGCTTGATGTCCTTAATTAGCAATAGTAATAATTTTATTTATTATCTAAAGATTTCAAGATCATTTTAAGAAAAGTATTGGAATTACTTATTATTTGAATGGTAAAATTGGAGCTGCCCGACTAGGGAAGTGCCTCCAGCTTGCCGAAAATTGAAGTGAAATAACACTGCTTTGAACCGAATTGTGTTCCTGACGATGAGCAAGGTTACCAGCGCTCCGCGAGGTTGCCGTTGTGTTGCCAGTGGGGGGACTTTGACCCTTATACTGCCAACCCAACTATTCCTCTTTCATTTTACAGGGTCGGCTACGCGCAAGTGATACTCCTGGTGTTACAAGTGTCTATAGACTATGGTAACCGCTTATCATCAGGTGGGCCGTATGCTTGCTTGCCACTTTAGTGGTATAAAAAAACGATGATCTTGTGAATAATTACGTACCTATGTCATTTTAGCTATAATAACAGTTAATTATCTAAACATTCCTTATAAGGAAATAAAAAAACCTCTCAGTATAGTCTTCCTACAAATCCCACTTTTTGTTTTAAACTCTTTTTATCTCGGAAGTATCAGATAAAAATTATGATTTTAATTGGTTCATGAACAATAAAGTTACGCGTGAGTATAAAAAAATATAAGTACCTAACTGAACTTGAACTTTGTGGAACAAGTGAAGGAAAGGGTAGGGATCGAGATTGAAATAACGTTTTCGTTGTGTTTCGTCGAGTGAGTGAGGATACCGGACGCCCAAACCCCTTAAAAGGGCGGCAACGCACCTGAAACTCCTCTGGTGTTGCGGGTGTCCATGGGCGGCGGTAATCGCTTACCATCAGGTGATCCGTCTGCTCGTTTGCCCACCCTATCACATAAAAAAAAAAATCGAGTATATCAACAGGTAAAACAGAAAGCAGAGGATAGAGAATAGTGGCAATTGCTCCCGAGATCGAAGTATTGTTTCTCTAAAATTAGTGTGGGGTTTCAGAGAAACTGTACAATTTACCATATAAGAACTATTTTGTAAAAATAAGCTTGATTGTAGTAAATTTTTCTGTACAAGTGTTTATTACTAAATAAATAAATTTATTATTATTATTAAAATGTATATCTTTAAAAATGTTTAACATACGTTAATACAGACCCCAAATATAATAAAAAAATACAAGATGTTCAATCTTACATAATACTTTTTAAACGTATGCGCAGTGAACAAAAATGGCGGAACCGGTTTATTTCTAAGATTATTTTTTATTTTTCTATTCACTTTTTTTCCGGGTCATTAATAGCTGGACAGTTGCCCCATCTATACAACGTGTTACAAAATACCCAGTAAAAACTATAATTAATTATAATCAAAGGCAAAAAATTTGTCAGCTGTCATGTCAGAGAACCAGATTATTTAACAGAAAGGCCTGTTTTACCTAATAATTGTCTACTTTAATAGTTTTTCTATTATTCATTCATTATTGCTGTTGTTTTCCTTTTTTTGGGGTATGTTATACAGCGTTACTACGGTTCATAAATATTGTGAATGGACTCGTTATGAGGCCCCATTTAACCTCCTCTCGACTTTACGGGTAGTTTTGTAACACCCTGTATAGTCGGACGTTTCTGGTGATGTAAAACCTGACCACCGGTTTACCTTGGCGGTCTTGATATTGAGAAAGTCCACGTACGACAAGATTATAAGGATGGATTTCGTCATAAATACCTATCAGGCCTTGGAAGGTTTTAATCGACTACAAAAAAGGAGGAGTTCAATTCCATTGTATGATTGGCGTAGCAGCTAAGGTGGTCAGCTCATCACTATCGTTGCTGCGGGTCTCGTTGGTTCGATTCCTACACGAGATAATGTTTTGTGTGATTCATAGATTGTGTTGTGCTCGTAGAACAGATGGTCGATGGGGCAAAAAGGTCCTCGAGTGGAGATTGCGTACCGGAAAGTGCAGCGTAGGATGGCCTCAATCCTGCTATCCTACTAATATTATAAATGTGAAATGTGTTTTCCTTTTCTTTCTTTCTTTTTGATGAAACTTTACAGTATTATTATTTATACATCAGAATAACATATAGGCTATAATTTATAACGATTTTCAGTTAATTATCCAAATTACAACGATAATTAAAAGTAGCATTTCCACGCGGAGGAAGTCGCGGAGAAGCTAGTCAGTCATATATACAACATTATTATTAGTATATGCGAAACCTGAAACACGTGTCTAGTATTTTTATGTAAATAATCTATGTACAAAATTTCAAAACTTGTATCATGAAAAATCACAAAGTTATAAGCTTGTTAAGTTACCTGGTTGTCCGTACAAAAACATGCTCATCACGCGCAGGCGCCGCCCCGCGCCCGCGTTGTCGCGGCGCTCATTGATAATAATGTGGCAGTAGGTACCTAACCGTACGGCGATTTCCGATTGCATTGTATTTAACTGATGATACATCACACTTTCCACATTTTCCATCACACTTCCAGTCTTTGAACTGTCGTAATGGTCAAGTGTAGGTAGACATTAATAAGTACTTTATTTGTAAATGCAGTCGTAAGTGATTAAATGTAGTCAATGCGATATGTTGCACCTTATACCAAACACTGTAAGTTCAAAATGGATGAAAAGTGTTAAACATCGCAGTACTTAACCACAACAGGCTGTAGGTACAAATAAAAACGTGTGTTCATGTGTGTGACGATACTTTAATGTCAGATAGCTCCTCGTGCCGCACTGCCAGGAATACGTTATCACTTATCACCACAAACCGCTAGTATCCGTACCATTTCTTACACGAACACTATGCTTTTTACATACGATAGGTACACGTCAACCGAAACACAACTGCCGCGCGCTCGCGTTATCACCACAAACCGCTACTGTACGTACCATTTCTTAAACGAACACTACCTATGCTTTTTACATACGATAGGTACAGATCAACCGAAATGCTTGCGCTTGCGGTCGCGCTCTCGTTTTGTACCTACTTATCTGAACGGGAGCGACATACGTGCACACTTCCCTATAGCTGCCGGGCGACTGAAGTGGTTGCCTGGTTGGTTCACCCCCGGGCCCCGCCCGCCGCACTGCGCCCGCGCTGAGCGCTCAGTGTCAGTGACCTGTGTTGCGCGCATATGATTGCGGATAGGTACTTAGTGTCGCTCGGTGTCCTACTCGTAACATTTTTTAAATGTTTTTGGGACAAAATATAACATGATGTAAAAATTATTGGAATCGATTCAGTTACTGATTCTGAACAAACTATATTCAGGTTTCGCATATACTAATAATAATGTTGTATAAACTCCGAGTTGCTACTAGGAACTTCATGACACTGTTTTGACCTGGGAATTTTGAATCCTATTGACAATTTTTTTTTCTTTTTCAGATAACAGACTTAGCTCCAGTAAATGTAAGTATATTTTTTCAAATATTCTAGCCTTTCTTACGCTCTCAGTACTGCGCATAATTTGAATTGCAAAACGCTGATGGTAGGCGCTTTGTGTAAAATACCGAATTCAGCCACATCTAGATCCGAAGATCTATAGTTATCGAAACAATCGTCTCTAGCTGGTCTGAAGACTAGAACTTGATACTAGTTGCCGAGTCAGTTGTTTTCTGAGTTGGTTGAACTGAGCTGCTAAGTTCGTATGGGTTGGTAGATAGATATATAGAGTATTCACAGGATACAAAAATTTGTGTGGATAAAACATGAGTATTTGTGTTTGTCTGGGTGTTTCTTATGTATTATAAGTATAAGTATGTATTTACAAAAAAAAAGGAGGTATATAGGTATTATATCCATTGTCTAGTACCCATAGTACAAACTCTGCTTAGTTTGGGACTAGATGGTGTTGTGTCAAAAGTCCCAAATATTATTATTATTATTCTTTATTTTAGTTACACCAAAGTACAAGTCAGAATAAAAAATATGTTAACGTTACAAGAATACAATTGGCGGTTTTATCGCTAAACGCAATTTCTTACAGACAACCATTGGTAGGATAGGAATCTAGAAAATAAATAATAACAGGCGGTTGAAAGATTGTCCACAATGTTGGTCAACACATCACCAAATATCCTGCCAGTAAGCAGTTTTATGCTAACATTATTGTGTACCAGTTTAAAGGTCAATCAACATTATCATCCTCATACATCATCAATCTGTCCCACTGCTGGGCACGGGTCTCCTCTCAGATTGAGAGGGATTAGGCTATAAGTAGTCCACCACGCTGGCTTAGTTAGTTTAGACTTCACAAACCGTCGAGAAAAATCTCTAAGGTATGCAGGTATCCTCACCACGTTTTCCTTCACCGTTTGCCCGTGAAGGGCAATGGAGCCGGTGAATTTATTGGGTAAATGAGGCTTAACAATTTAGATTTCAAGATGACAACGCGTGAGTGATACCACTGGTAAATGATAAATGATAAATGGTATTTATTTCTGTAAATAGATCTTTTAAAGACACTTTTACAAGTCAATATTTTACATTTTTTTTAAGCTAGATGGCTCCGGCATTTCCTAGCTGACGACCTCTGAGAAGAAACGCCGAAACAAACTCAGAGAATCATAGTCTCTTTTAAAGTCCAGACAATGCATAGTAACAAAATATGTGTCTTACAATGTAGGGCAAAGTCTGAAATGGCCTTTTGTAGAAAGAGCCATAGCGGCTTTGAGTAGACCAGTCCCAACTGACGGCACGCATGCATCTGTCATTGTGTAGCTCAACCATAATTTAGGGAGCTCAACAACCCGTCGCACGACGATACCAGATCAGAAGAACATTTGCGTAGGTCACATAAAATGGTGCTGCCGTCTATGAACTGCGGTTACCATCGGGCGCTCCGTATGCTTGTTTTTCATCTTAGGGCATAGTGGGAGTCATCATCAACCCATATACTGTCCCACTGCTGGGCACGGGTCTCCTCTCAGATTGAGAGGGACTAGGCTATAAGTAGTCCACCACGCTGGCTTAGTGCAGGTTGGCAGACTTCACAAACCGTCGAGAAAATCTCTGCAGGTTTCCTCACGATGTTTTCCTTTACTGTTTAAGCGAGTGATAATTAATTATTAATACGCACATGATTTTGAAAAGTCAGAGGTGCGTTCCTTGGGTTCGAACTCGAGACCTTCGACTTGGCAGTCCAATGGTCATACCACTATCACTGCTTTTTTATAAGTAGTGGGAGTAATTCTATTCAAATTGGAGCTGTCCGACTGGGGAAGTACCTCCGCCTTGCAGAAAATTGAAGTGAAATAACACTGCTTTGAGCTGTGTTGTGTTCCTTACTGTGAGCAAGGTTGCCAGTGCTCCGCGAGGAAACGTTGTGTTGGCAGTTGGCAGGACTTTCATACTGCCAGCCCAACTATTCCTCTTTGATTTTATAGGATCGGCAATGCGCAAGTGATACCCCTGATGTTGCAAGCGTCTATAGGCTACGGTAACCGCTTACCATCAGATGGGCCGTATATTTTTTCCACCTCAGTGGTGTAAACAAAAATCGTAACATTATTTCCTTAAAACTCGAATCTCATTGTCTCATCTTTAAAGTCTACCCATCTGACTTGCTCCGATCAGTTGCATAACTTTTAACCATAACCGATTAATGTCAAGGGGAAGGTTTATCGTTTATAACCATAAAGTTCAATGCTATGCTTTAATCATCTTCCTTATAAGTTCAGTGGCTACTTTTTGGTTTAAAAAAATGTGTCTTTATTGATGACATGAAACTAATAGCCTTGTCTTTTTTTACACAAATTTGTGTCTTCACTAATTATTATTTAATGTAAAACACACATAATATATGTATGGTAGTTAATTTTATATCCAACGACCACATTATCGTCATATAAAGATGTATTATCTACTTAATAAACATGACGTAATGTATAGAGGCCAGCACATCAAGTTACCACAATCTGTCAAATTTCTTTGATAGATTTTCAACTGTAACACAACACAATAAGGTTCATTTTCAATTAGAAAAAAATGTCAGTTTTGGATAGCCTGATCTATAGAAAAAAAAACATACAACAGGCAGCCTTATCGCGATCAGCTATTTCTTCCAAGAAACTTTAGGATAGACTGACAGAACTGAACAGAGAAATGGAGTTGACGGTGCATAAATTAGGTATACATAACATATAAATAGCAAATTAAAATATACTTACACATATTTAAATAAATAAATAACAAATAATTATGAATGAAATTTATATCTAAGAAGATTACAAAAAAAATATGTGCTACTTAATGAATAAGTAACATGAAATAGTAGGTAATACAATTACTTAGTTGGAGGGTATTTAAGAACCAACAAGCACCTAAATAGATTTATTACATACTAGTTTTCCGCCCGCGGCTTCGCCCGCGTTCAATTCGGTTATATCGCGTTTCCAAGAGAACTCTTCAAAAGTCCGAGATAAAAACTATCCTATGTTCTTCCTCAAGGTCAACTCTATCTCTGTACCAAATTTCATTAAAATCAGTTCAGTGATTTAGACGTGAAAGCGTAACAGACAGACAGACAGAGTTACTTTCGCATTTATAATATTAGTAGGGATTAGTAGGGATTCTTCAGAATATTGAATCAGATAAATTAATCAGCACAATATACTTATGATGGTGCAAGTAGTGTATGTTATTATACAATATAAATACACAATACCTATAAGTACAAAAGTAATACATAAAATATAAAATAGTTTGCATTACGACGACAAAAAACAAAATTATATTGACAAGTAATGTTCCTTCACAAGTATGATGATATTGGCCTCTCTATAATAAAGAGTAGCTATATTATTATTAATGCCCAGCTTCAGAATATTAAAATTTGGCAATTATAGAAGTCCAGGCGAACTCAACATGACCTTGAAATGATTGTGATTCCATATTATAACTGTGTTATTTGTACTAATAACTAAAATTAAGAAATATGTAGATAAAATCAATTCACCCACTAAATGTTGTTTTCCGCCATTTTCCAGTTATAGAAAGACATTCCGAACATTGTACATTTTGCTGTGTTATTTTTACATGTCAGTGTGCATGGAAATTACCTCCATCAAAGGTCACTGCGACGGGAAGCCCGGCGCGGGCGCAGCTTCACGCAAACATTGACATGTAAATAATAGACTTGTATTAATAATGACTTTGAACGTACTCAGTCAGCTTTGTGTCTGTGTTTAGCATTGGAAATTTTAATCTGTAATATTGAATAATGTCAATGGCCACTGCAGTTAGTAAAGTTATTTATCCTTATCATAGTATAAAACAAAGTCGCTTTCTCTGTCCCTATATCCCTATGTATGCGTAAATCTATAAAACTACACAACGGATTTTGATGCGTTTTTTTTAATAGATAGAGTGATTGAAGAGGAAGGTTTATGTAGATATAATACATGTATTTTATTAGTAAATTGCACCCGTGCGAAGCGGGGGCGAGTCGCTAGTTTCTTACATACTAAATAAAATAATAATTATTTTACAATTTTAGTACGCCTACACTATCCAATGTGTTTCCTTTCTTCCAGTCCATCCAAAGGTTGTCTGGAAGAGATCGCCTTATGCGATAAGACCTCCCATTGTACAGAAGCCAGCACATCAAGCTACCACAATCTGTCAAATTTCTTTGATTGATTTTCAACTTTAATACAAAACAATAAGGTTTATAATCAATTGGAAATATTTGACAGTTTTGGATAGCTTGACCTGCTGGCGTCTGTGTTCTGGTGTGCAATATAGCTTATATAAATAAATAAAGTTATTTTTTGTATCGTTCATGCGGCTATAATTAAAACAAATACTTAATTATTTTTAGTAAGCTACTGTAACCAGTTTTTAGAATGCCTAAGTAAATGTCACCTTGTTATTAATATATGTATATGTCACATTTTAAGTATGCGCTAGCTGACATTATGATAATGAATAATTATAATTAATTACGTAATCACTAATCACTCTATGCAAAATTATAGATCTGTTTTCCATAAATTGTTATGCAGCATTTTTTATGCGTTTCTTCTTTCTAGAAAATCCAGGTAGCCACGAAGACCGGGCGTTTTGGGATGTCTGAAATGTAAAAATGACGTGTAAAACAAATTATTATTTCAAAACCTGACTAAGCTGAGAAAGAAACTGACTTGAGAAAGAAACCAGACGTCAGGAACATAGTTTAACAGTCGGGACCCATTAAACATTCTAGACAGGATCAAAGTTTCCCAATAATGGACCAATTATTATTATTATTTTATATTATTAATTATTATTTATATTTTTATTTTTATTATTATTTTTTAACAAAAACTAAAAAAATAATTTACAATTTTGATAAATATTTTTCACCGATGATATAAGAACATTATCACGGCTGTATTATATATTTGGAAAATTTCAGTTAGTACGTATAGTTGGTAACCAACTTTAAATCGTTAGGAATATCCTAAACAGTCATTTGAAATGACAAATGATAAGAGAAACAATACCTATTCAATGATACCTCATATAGTTCGATATCTAAATTTTTTTATTTTTCCCAATATGGCGTCTAGTTGACGCCATATAGAATTTTGATTACTGTCATGTTTTTAGTGACACTTGCAAGATTAAGACAAATCGATTGACGTAAGAATTATCAAAATCTCTCCATGAAGATCTCTAGTGTGCGACAAAGGAACAAACAATCATACATACCTTCATACATTCATAGACTGGTAAACACATTACTCTCCTTTGCGTCGCGCAATTGACTAAAAAGATTATAATAATCTAATCTCTATAGGTATCTCTATCTTGACTAAATGATGTAGATTAAGCCAATTACCTATGTCCTTTCTGTTTTGACGTTGACTTTAAGTGTGAAATACCTAAATGTTTATAATACATTAGTAAAGCAACGAGCAAATAAACTATGCTTTGTATATTGACGCAACACTCTGATTTAGAGATAATATTTATATTCAGATTTGTTTTAATTTCACTATACGTAATTACGTATTGTCTGCAGCTATTTATTTACGCTTTAAAGGGACAGAATAGATGTTTACAAAATGGCGGATGTGATTAAGTGGATTATGATAGTTGCCTACCTGCACAACAGGCACCGGGAAAGAGCACCCAGTACTTAAATATGGAAGGCGTCGTCGACGCCGGTTCAGAAAGAGACGGTGCTATGATTTGGATGCGTACTATCAAGGCTGATTCCTGGGACACAGGAAAAGAGTACTTGCCTGAAAGGACTTGAGGGACACCTTTTACCCAGCAGTGAGATCGCAATATCTAGTAAAAAAGCTTTAATTTTGAGAGGTTTTGGAAAACTCAGTCTCACGATCCCAGTTCATGGTGACTTGTTTTAGTTTTAATTTTGGAAGAAGAAATCGTTTTAACCTGGTACTAATACTAAGTAAATGCAAATTCAAATGTCTTTATTGTAGATCATTGGTATATAAGATGTTATACAAAAATATTACGATCAACTATGTCTCGCCACTAAGGCAAACAATGCAATAGGATAGTAACAAAAAAAAAATTGTCATTCGATTTACAAATGAATATAGAAATGTCCTAAGTTACAGGCATTACAAGTCTTCCTTTTGACGTCACAGAATAAATGTTATTTTGCAGGATCATGCATATTATCGTTGTCAGAATCAATAGAACGAATAAATATTATTCGCTAATTTAATATCTAAAAATAGTTACTTATATATCGTCATGCAAATACTTACACATAATAAACAGCAAGCAAAGATTAGAAGCAAAAACTAAGCAATTTTTTGTTTACATTTATTTAACCTTCTTAGGTTATTTTTTGCATAGAATAAGGATCAATGTTCATAAATAACAGGTTTGCGAACCGGTCTGTAAAGCTGCGTTTAGACAAGTGAACACGAGTAGCGAACACGAACATTTGAAAGAAAAGAGAATAATAGTTTAAAAAAAACCCGCGTCTCCGGGCAGCATGCATAAGGGGTGGGTGAAAATCATGTTCAAAGAATCCGTTCATAAATGCAAGCGAAGCTAATAAAAAAAAATCTGTTAAAAATATTCATTGATTGTTTTGTACAATCACCATCCTCCATTTCCCAACTATATTGGGGTCCGCTTTCAGTCTTACCAGATGCGTCTGAATATCAGTATTTTACAAAGCGACTCCCATCAGACCTCCGCAACCCAGTTTGGGTAATACCGATATCCTTAGGATGAGTTTGTGAGACGACTGCTTCGCTAGAGGTCATGGGAAGATTTCCAGATCGATCAAAGTGTTATTAGTCGCAAGAAACACTCATGAAATTCTCATTACAAGCTCGAGCTTGTACTCAGATTCCGAAGTTGTAGGAGATCATGCCTGGTTAATGGCAATAAGCCCGCTCCCTTTTACATGTGTACATACATTAGGTACACCTCTGACTAACCCTTCTGGGGAAACAAGCGTGATGGTATGTTAAGATTTATGAAGGATCGCCGCGGCGATCGTGAACATTTTTGGTGAATACTGTGTTCGATATCTATATGTGTGCACGCGCCTTAATGTGTTTAAGTTCGCGAACCGTATGTCATACGTAGATCGTCAGAGTTAGTAGCGTCCAATTCAAACAATTAATTATTAAACAACATACTATAAAGCTGTTATACCTTAACCGGTTAGGCAGAAGTGTAGTAATGTACGCTGAAAACAAAAGAGAAATTTCAAAGATATTTTTTTAAATAACTACTATTAATATTTAAGAGATGTAGGGCATAGTGGGAGTAATTCTACTCAAATTGAAGCTGCCCTGGAAGTAGGAGGTACCTACTTCTACCGCCTTGCAGAAAATCTAAGTGAAATAACACTGCTTTGAGTTGTTCTGTGCCTTACGGTGAGCAAGGTTGCCAGTGCTCCGCGAAGAAACGTTGTGTTGGCAGGTTTTTACCCTTATACTGCCAACCCAACTATTCGTCTTTATTTTTACAGGGTCGACAACGCGCAAGCGTTTATAGGCTACGGTGACCGCTTACCATCAGGTGGGCCGTATGCTGGTTTGCCACCTTACCTTTATAAAAAAAAAACTATTATTGGTTGTTTAACAACGCTGTAATAATAATTATTTTACAACACCGTTAAAATTAAAATACAATAGAACTACACTATAAACACAACATAAAAGATTTATGGCTTTTTAGCTTGACTCTGACCCCGTACAATGTGCAAAACTGCTTTTTTACATACATTGTTTAATTTCTTTGTTGCGGGTCTCGCTGGGCTAACAATAATCATCACCTATGTATAGACGAAAGCAGTGATAGCCTAGTGGTATGACCATTGGACTGCCAAGTCGAAGGACTCGAAAAGGCACGCACCTCTGATTTTTCGAAATCATGTGCGAATTAATTATTAATTATCACTCACTTAAACGGTGAAGGAAAACATCGTGAGAAAATCTGCATGCCTTAGATATTATCGACGGCGTGTGAAGTCTGTCAACTCGCACTAGACCAGCGTGGTGGAAAGAAGCCTAATCCCACTCATTCCTTGAGATCCCGTGCCCTCCAGTGGGCAATGTATGGGTTGATGATGATCTATAAACTGACCTTGAAGACACGTTTGGCGTAGACACAGAGCGATCTTCGGTTCGAAATATTTTTATACCCGCATGTAGTTGTTCCGGGTCTGGGTGTTTGTATGTGAGAAAATAGAGTTTGTAAACGCACCGAAAATCCTAGTGAGACATTGCTTTTTTTTAAAGAAAGAAAACTGAGCTGTGTTCTGTTCCTTACGGTCACCTGGCACTGGTAACCTTGGTAAGGTTGCCAGTGCTCCGCGAGGAAACGTAGTGTCGGCGGTGGGGAGACTTTGATACTTAAAATACTGCCAACCCAACTATTCAACTATAAACCGCAGACCATCAGGTGGGCCGTATGCCAGCTTAGTGGTATAAAACAAATGGCAATCTATTCCAGGAACAATTCCAAAAAAAAAATACTTCCTTGCCTGATAAATATCTGATTCGAATTTCATCTACGAGAAAATTTAAGTTTCTGTTGAAAAGTTTCTTTCCGGCATTTCTTTCTTTGTCTTCTTGTAGGAGTCTTTTGTTGAGATTAGGGATATCATGTCTCTTTAACCGGGTATATTGGAGTCCACTTTTTTCGCTTATGATATGTTTGTTTTCATGCGATGTTCTTTAAATAAACTTTTCGAAAGAGTTATAAAGATTATGAACGTATTGTTAAATTTCTTTTTTAAAACAACATTGCTCTACACTAGAGATTTTCTCCTGTAGAGTGAGTGCGTTTACAAACACAAATTATCACATACAGAAACACCCAGACTCGGAACAATTACCTGTAGATCATACAAATATTTGTTCCGTGCGGGGATCGAACACACAACCCGTGTCGCAGAAGCCGATTGCTGAGCCGCTGCGCCGTATCGCCAAAACATTTCTAAAGTATTATTAAGTATAGTCGATGTTATAAAATCATAAATGATGATTCTCTCGGCTAGTGGAAATAATCAGTTCTTGTAATTTCTTGGGTATTTCTGCTGACGTCACTAAACCGGTGTCCGGTCGTGGACATTAAGGTTAGGAAAGAGTAGATCTTTTTATTAATAATGCGAAGAGGCAAAGTTATTAATTAATTTATGTATTTCTTAGTAATTATTTTCGTTTGACGATGAAATTCGTACCAGTAAACTGTTCCGTGTATGAATTAACATTTTGGTTTTTTCCATGGCTTTACCATGAGAAACCTAAAGTTTTTTTATGGGTATAAGGTGGCAAACAAGCATGCAAACCAACCCAGGTGGGTTACCATCAGGTGGGTTTGCATGCTTGTTTCATGTCAAGCGTCTTTAGGCTACGGTAACGGGTTACCGCTACCGTAGCCTAAAGACGCTTGCAACACTTGCGCGTTGCCGACCTTAAAAAACAAAAGAGGATTAGCTGGGTTGGCAGTATAAGGGTCATAGTCCCCCTATTGCCAACACAACGTTTCCTCGCGGAGCACTGGCAACCTTATTCACCGTTAAGAACACAACACAGCTCAAAGCAGTGTTATTTTACTTAGATTTTCTTCCCAGTAGAGCAGCTCCAATTTGAGTGGAATTACTCCCACTATGCTCTACCTCTCTTAAAAAATGTTTTTTCAGTGTCAAATGTTTCTTAATACATGTCATGGAATTCAGCGAAAATGGTTTCATTATAACATTAAAAATAGATTTAGCAAATAAGTATCTCTATATACATATAATTATGTATTTATCAGGAGGCTCAATTTGGGTATTTGGATCCAAGGCCTTAATTCAATAAGCAACTCTATTAGAGACGGCTTGTTATAAACCACCTCTCTTCTCTTACCGCTACTCTTAATACCTTGACCATATACCCCGACGCAAAGAGGGGTGTTATAAGTTTAACGTGCGAATCTATGAGTATGTATCTGTGTGAGGGGCTCGTGGCTAAGTAATAACAACCGATCTGCAAGGTTAAGCTGCGTTAGTCGTGGTCAGTCAATGGATGGGACCATTTTTAACACATTGAGACCACTCCTTGTCTCGGACAGCATATTAGGCCGTCGGTTCTGGTTGTCATACGAACATCACACAATATCTAATCTATGACATGGGTGTTTCTTATGTATAATAAGTATGTATTAGAAAAAAGTATATAAGTATTATATCCATAATATTTAGCACCCATAGTACAAGCTCTGCTTAGTTTGGGACTAGATGGTACTGTGTAAAAATGTCCCAAAAAATATATTTATTAAAAAAATATATATTTATAATAGTTAGTGGTAGTCAGAAGCCCAAAAAGCCTGATAACCAGTCTATCCTCAGGATATCGGAATTGCTTCGTGTAAAATACTGATATTCAGCCGCATCTGGTTAGACTGGAAGCTTACCACAACATAGCTGGGAAAAGGCTCGGAGGAAGATAGAAATTTGTCTTATGGAAAGCACAAACTTATGCTTAAAATCATACCTCCCTCTCTGTGATCTGATCTCTTGAGCTCCCTAAATTATGGTTGAGCTACACAATGACTGATGCATGCGTGCCGTCGGTTGGGACTGGTCTACTCAAAGCCGCTATGGCTCTTTCTTCAAAAGGCCACTTCAGACTTTGCCTTACATTGTAAGATACATATTTGTTACTATTCTGTCTGGACTTCAAAAGATACTATGATTCGCTGAGTTTGTTTCGGCGTTTCTCCACACAGGTTGTCAGCTAGGAAATGCCGGATCCATCTAGCTTAAAAAAATATGTAAAATATTGACTTGTAAAAGTGTCTTTAAAAGATTTATTTACAGCCTAAAGTCCCATCAAATTCCATATTACTTATGATTTTTTTTTATTTTTATTGTAGTCAGAATTATTCCGATACTCACTTCTATTTTCAGAAAACACAATATTTATTACCTACCTACCTTTGTGATGCGGTTGCGGTTGATAGCCTTTAATTAAACCTTCACAACGGAAGAATCTTGTAGTAATTTTCCATACTCGCACCTTGTACCCGACATAATTGAGTTTGTGATGTTCAAAACATTTTTTTTTGCCAACAGATCGTCCAGGAAATATAGCCATTGATTAGATGTTGTTGGAGGTTATTAATATTAAGTATGATGTCAGTTTATTGTATTTTGGATCACCTTATTTCGGGCCTCGGCATGTTTTAGAAATATTTTTTAATATTTCTATTGGAGATCAGTGGATAGTTTAGTAGGAGTTTCCTGCAGGCTGCTCAGCCAGTCGACAGAACTAGATTCTATTAGGGTGAGAGGTAAGATTTCACCCCTTGACCAGCAACTGTTGGACCACAGCTTGTCATAATTATTCGTAGTGAATGTCAGGAATTTCATGGCTGTTATTTTGGCCAAGGGAAGACAACTGCAGTTTTTAGTTGTTACAAGTACCCCATACTCTGCCGCTTCCCCAGTTGGCAGACAATCTACGGGGATATTCTGCACCCCAGAAAAGGTTCTAAGTAGTTTGAATTGTTGCAAATAATTGAGTATGGTATTATTGTCAATTTCCGGACATAAAGCGGTTCACATTACCACTTTGTTACTTGATCCAGGGTTACGTGGATAGATAATAGGACTCTTAACAGCAGAGGTGCGTGGTCCTAGATCGATGAAACAGTCAAGTCTTAGATGAGTAGTCCTCGGTCTGTCTTAGGTAGCTCGAGGAGTCTGAGATTTGTCCTATTAACCGGGGCAAGGTACGTCTTCTACGGATCGAGAGAGATCATAAAGCGTCTCTCCCTGTCACTGCGTAAGAGTCGACAGTTTCCACGCGCTCTCTCTCTTGTCCATGAATTGAATTACGACCGGAAGAGAGATTCACTTCCTGTACCTGGAATTTGTAACTATAGTAATGTAAGAAGTTTTTATTTGTTTTTAGGGTTCCGTACCTCAAAAGGAAAAAACGGAACCCTTGTAGGATCACTTTGTTGTCCGTCTGTTTGTCAGTTTTTCTAAGGAACGCGTGGAGGTATCAAGCTGATATTCATATCAAGTCTCCTGTCCCTTAGAGTTGTGAAAAAATCAAACTTATAAGTCGACGCAATCAAAAGATACAGCCGTTTATGCCGCAAATTTTTGACACTCCCAAGGGAATCAAAACCTACAAGGTACATCCCGTGTACTCAGAATCTTGAAATTTGGTACGAAGCAACGTCTTATAGCGCAGATAAAGGAAAAATTGCGAAAAGCATACATTTTTAGTTACATAATTATTATTATGATGAAAATATTTAACATTTCAATTTAGTTATTTAGCGAAGGAAAAATTTCGAACCTGCGTCTTCTGGTTAGGTACACCAGACGCTATGACCGCTAAGCCACCGCGAGTCCCACCCGCCATGACGAATTTTGCCTTCACATTCAGAATTTTTCCTTCGCTAAATAACTTTAAAATCTTAGCATGGAAAATGCCAAAAAAATACAAAAAGATAATTTCAATTTAGTCTATAATTTTCTCAGGTTTGTACGGAACCCTCGGTGCGTGAGTCTGACTCGCACTCGGCCGGTTTTTTTTATTATCATGATGTTTTCCGTGTACATTAATGTCATCGTTGACACTCATGGCTAACTAAGTAATTGACTTATAGCCTTATGCGTGTGCGCAAATTGTTAGTAAAACGTGTTATATTATACCTAGTACCTAGTCATTTAGTTGCTTGAATATAATTGATTGTTGTTGTAATTTAACTCATTAAACAACAAATTATGGACGGTAGAAAATGTCATTGTCTTTGAGCGCCAGGACTCGAAGGCGACATAGGAAATAATATACTATCATCTTCATCCTTCGACTGGCCTTCTTGTCTAACCAGAATCGGCTGAATAACAGTATTTTACACGAAGCGACGAGATGAGCTATCAGACCCCCACAATCCAATTTCTGGACACTACCGATATCCTGAGGATAGAGAGTGAAGCGCGAAAAGGCTGGCAACCAGGCCATCCTTTTCCTTCGAACTACCGCTAAAGATTGTCATTACATATGGTGTTCATATGACAACCGGTATCAACGGCTTAACGTGCTCTTTTTTTACTGTTGATGGGTTTGCGTTTGACATCAGTCTCACCTGATGGTAAGCGACGAGGAAGTCGAAGGTGGAACACGCCCAGAAAATAACTGTTCATAATATACTTAGTTCAATTATAATATTTTTTTCAAATGTTTTATTTCAAATAGACCATTAAAATAGCACTTTTGAAAAGTCAAAACTAGTTGCACGGCTCCAAAAAGTGGGTCTTATGGAGAAGAACCGACAAGAAACTCCTTAGACACTCTTTTTAAAAACAACATGATTGGTTTACAATGTTTGTTATGAATAGTTAATGAGAACAATGCAGTTTCATGTGTACCTACTAATACATTAATCCAGAATAATAAACAGAAAAAGAACTGATGTCAAACGCAAACCGCGTTTGACATCAGTCTCACCTGATGGTAAGCGACGAGGAGATCAAAGGTGGAACACGCCCAGAAAATGACTGTTCACTTGAGAGTGAACAGTCACTATTTGGGCGTGTTTGGTGTCTTTAAGGTGGGCCTTAAAGACACCAAAGTTAGTCTCTAAGGCACGGAGGGGTCTCTATATGTTAAGAATGGTCACCATCCACTGACTGACAGCGGCTAGCGCAGCTTAACCTTGCAGATCGGTCAATCACCGTAGTAATTACTTAGCCACGAGCCGAGAGATAGATAGTTTATTTAACTGACTAACGGCCGTTTTCAATATCAAATCCGTCGGTAGATTAGATTACTAGAGATAGGATTTTGACATTACTTGTATGGACGTTATGTCAAAATCCTATCCATAGTAAGGAAATCTACTGATAGATTCGTTATTGAAACTGGCCATTATTGGTTTAGTACCTGCAAGAGTAGCTGATGCAAGTGAGATGCCACATTAGACTAGAGGTCCTAAGCATGATTTAGAATCATGCTAATTGCACCTATTAATTATTAATGCACCTAGGTTCGATGTCCAGGTGGAGCAAAGGGTTTAGGTTGTAGCTGAAAAACAACGTGGTAAGGTTGCACTGCTCTGCCCACAGTAATTGGAAATACTACTACTACCGTGGGAGAGCCATGCTTCGGCACGAATGGGCCGGCTCGACCGGACTTGATACCACGGCCTCACAGAAAACCGGCGTGAAATAACGTTTTCGTTGTGTTTCGTCGAGTGAGTGAGGATACCGGACGCCCAAACCCCTTAAAAGGGTGGCAACGCACCTGAAACTCCTCTGGTGTTGCGGGTGTCCATGGGCGGCGGTAATCGCTTACCATCAGGTGATCCGTCTGCTCGTTTGCCCACCCTATCACAAAAAAAAAAAAAATATTTTTTTACCTAGTAGAATTTCATTTTATTTTTCTGGTTGTTATTTTATATTTTGTGTGTGGCCTTTTCTAGGAACCCGTACTCTGCCCACCATAGACGCATTATCTACATATTAAACTTTTGACGGTCTGGTTGCCAACCTAAAAAATAAGTATGTTTTGTAATATGGCCACAAAAAATTCTGACTGATTGTAAAATTCAAGGTATTATAAAAACTTAATTTGCATAAATTAGCGTCATTATTAATGTGATATGTAGCTTGTAGCTGTTAAAATTAATTCATCAATAAATTACGCTTTTTCTTTGCTAATTAATCCATCATTGACGTTAGTGCTGACCCCACCTAACTTTTTAAATTTTATATTAATAATTGAGTAATATAGTTCAATAATATTTTTTTTTTCAAAGTCAAATTAAAATATTTTATTTCAATTAGACCATTAAAATAGCACTTTTTAAAAGTCAAAACTAGTTGCACGGTCCCAAAAAGTGGGTTTTATGGAGAAGAACCGGCAAGAAACTCCATAGACACTCTTTTTAAAAACAACATGATTGGTTTACAATGTTTGTTATGAATAGTTAATGAGAACAATGCAATTTGATGTGTACCTACTAATAAATGAATCCAGAATAATAAACAGAAAAAATAAATAAAAAAGATTGCCATTGCTGATCAGTAAGAGCTGACCAGCCCCGACAGACGGCACCAAATCACGGGTTTTTATTTATTATATTTACACAAATAAATAAATATAAACTTTTCTGACGACGTATGTGGTCTAATGGATCGCATGTCGTACTGCTGGTTACGAGGTGATGAGGATACCACTAAGGCGGCAAACAAGCATACGGCCTACCTAGGAAAGAGTAGTTTTTTTATTAATAATTTGAAGAGGAGAATAACCTTTTTATTACCTAATTTATGTAGGTACTGTAGAGGTCGCTACCAGGAGTCAGCATAAGACTGGCTGGTTTAAGAAGAAGTAATCATTTGAATTTGACTGTAGAATGTTTAGTCAAAGTGATTAATGGTTGTCAGAGAGAATTCCCTTGACCTTTGAAGAATAAAGTCGCAGAGTACCTTTGAACCGAGAGTTTCTTTGAATAGGCCTCCTAGGACCCCATCAGGGTCCTATAGTACAGAGGCCAGCACATCAAGCTACCACAATCTGTCAAATTTCTGTGATTGATTTTCAACTTTAACACAAAACAATAAGGTTCAAATTCAATTGGAAAAATTTGACAGTTTTGGATAGGTTGACCTGCTGGCGTCTGTACATATTTAAAGTTATTAAGCAAAGGAAAAATTCGACCGCGGGCAGGATTCGAACCTGCGTCTTCTAGTTAGATACACCAGACGCTATGACCACTAAGCCGGTCGAATATTTCCTTTGCTTAATAAATTTAAAAAATCTTACAATGGAAAATGCCAAAAAAATACAAAAAGTTATGTACATATTTCTTAGTAATTATCTTCATTTAACGATTAAATTCGTACCAGTAAACAGTTCCACGTATGAATAAAAAAAATTGTTTTATAAACATAATAAAATCAAAGTTTTTTTAGGTAGGTTAATGTGGCAAACAAGCATACGGTCCACCTGATGGTAAGCGGTTACCGTAGCCTATAAACGGTTGCAACACCAGTGGTATCACTTGCGCGTTGCCGACCCTGTAATACGAAAGAGGAATAGTTGGGTTGGCAGTATAAGGGTCAAAGTCCCCCCACTGCCAACACAACGTTTCATCGCAGAGCACTGGCAACCTTGCTCATTGTTAGGAACATAACATAACTTCTATGTCTCATAAAAGTAATAATTACGCTGATCAACCGTGCTGCATGGTAAAGATGCGCTAGCCGCGGTCGGTCTGTTGATGGGTTATTGATGATGGGTATTCTTAACACATTGAGACCCTTCCGTGCCTCGGAAAGCACGTACAGCTGTCGGTTCCGGTTGTCGTACGAACACCTATGACAATCGTTAATGATAGTCAGACGCCCAAAAAGCCTGACAACCAGTCTAAATAAAGATATTCCTCTTTCGTTTACCAGGGTCGGCAACAAAAGGCTACGGTAACTGCTTACCATCAGGTGGGCCGTATGCTTGTTTACCACCTTAGAGGAATAAAAAATAAATAGCTATGAGCTCCTCACTGCCCCCCAGCGCTAGGTAGCAACCTTGTACCTTAACCTTACCAATGCCGGAAAATGTGTATCTAGCAACAACAAATAAATAAACATTTTCTTAAAGATTAATTTGACAGAATAAATTACGTAAGTATTCATTGATTATGTGTTTAAAGTAATTTTTTATTTAGTTTAGTTTGTTTTTTTAAGGCTTAGAGAGGTCAGCGAGCTTTGATTTATAATAATTTATTATTATAAATCAAATTAATATTATACCACATATTAAATAATAGTACCTAAAGTTATTAATTTATGCGAAGCTTGCTACTAACGTGATATAATACTTATAAATCAATGGTCGGATGTTTTTTTTATACCAATAAGGTGGCAAATAAGCATACGGCCCACCTGATGGTAAGCGGTAACCGTAGCCTATAGACGCTTGCAACACCGCGTTTGCGCGTTGCCGATCCTGTATGAGTTTGTAGTAGTTAGGTTGGCCGTATAAGGGTCAAAGTCCCCCCACTGTAGACAATTTCCTCGCGGAGCACTGCCTTTTGAAGAACAAACATATTATAGGGAGCTCAACAACCCGTCGCACAACGATACCAGATCAGTGGAATATTTTGTGTGTGTAGGCCACATGAAACGATTCTCATAGCCACCAGACGGTTAGGTAGGTACGTAATTATAATATTAATTAAAATTTCTTACGGCGCGGGCTCGGAAATTATACAAATATCGACACCCACTCTGACTTTTTCCTTTATGCTCGGCTCTTAAGAGTCGTAGCGCAATGTTATATACTTTATAAGCTTCCTCAAGAATTGTACTATCAAATGCAAAGAAAGAATTTTTCAAATCCGACTTGTAGTTTCAGAGATTAGCGCGTTCAAACTTCAAACAAACAAAAAATATTTTCAGATTTATTAGTATGGATTTTAAACTTTATTCAAATACATCGGTCAATAAAGAATAATGTAACCTTATATCGGGAGAGGGGCTGTGGTTAAGTAATAATTAAACTGATCAACCGATCTGTGATGTTAAGCTGCGGTAGTCGCGGTCAGTCTGTGGATGGGTGACCGTTCTGAACATATCGAAATCGTTCCGTGCCTTGGAGAGCACATAGAGCCGCTGGCCCCGGTTGTCATACGAAGACATATGACAATCGTCAGAAGCCCAAAAAGCCTGACAATTATCCTCATGATTTCGGTACTACCCAGAAATTGGGTTAAGAGGTCTGATGGCAGTCGCGTCGTGTAAAATACTGATATTCAGCCGCATCTGCTTAGACTGGAAACCGACCCTAACATAGTTGAGAAAAGGCTCGGAGTATGTTGAACCTCCTTATACACACTACAGTAGTTACTTCGTTATTTAATAACGTTTAGTTTTTAGTTTTCGCTATTTTATCCAAGAATCTAGTTTTCAATTGCGTGCCATGTATGGCGTGCTAGGTTTCCGTTCGGGTTACGACTGCCTTGAAACTAGAATAGGTTGCCAACCCTGTACATTGACATTCATTCGTTCAAACTAAACTGACGTGAATACCTTTTAAGGGGTGGCTTTGAGTTACAGTGTTATTATTAATCGCTAATTTTTTTCCCAATGGGTAACAGTGTGACACAATATGGTGTAACTCAACGGGAACAAACGGTTCTTTAGGTTCTTTCTTGTGGTGTATTCCGTCATAATATCATATTCGCTATATTGTGCTTGACGGAGTGTCAAGTTGGAATGTTAAATGTTATTGTTTTGTCCCAGTCGTGATCGCTCAAGAGTACACCACAAAGTGATTCAAGGTAGGCCCTAAAGTTGTTGTGTGACCTGAATTTCAGGGAACCCAAGGCCAAACTATAGGGCAAGTAAAGGCAAGTACGATTTTTATTCCCGGGTGGCGGAGGCTCCATGAGGATTTTCCGTACTATAAAAAAAGGTGAAACCTGAAGCTGGGTATCAAGTCATATTTATAGGACTGTGTATTATATAATATACCGCCTTATTTAATAACTATCCATAAAAAAAAGAAACAATATTTAATAATATCTGACATTTACGCGAATATTATACATTGAAATAAAACTACTTTTTAGGGATTTTATCTCGTATAGTCTACCCGCGACCATGGACGCTGTAAAGGGTCCGAAACGTCGGGATTAATAATATCAACATACGCGATAAAATCCGTAAAAAGTAGTTTTATTTCAAAATATTTCTCTTTTTAGTATATAATTTTATATTGTTTATATTTATTTGTATAAATTGGTATCTGTATTTACCTATACAGAGTGTTAAAAAACTACCCGTAAAGCCGAGAGGAGGTAAAATGGGGACTTATAACTTGTCTATTCATAATATTTATGAACCGTAGTAATGCTGTATACAATACCTATCCCAAAAAAAGGTAACAACAACAACATTTATGAATGAAAAATAGAAAAACTATTAAATTAGACAATTATTAGGTAAATTAAGTACGTAGGCCTTTCTGTTTAATAATCTGGTTCCCTGACATGACAGCTGACAACATTTTAGGATTTTGATAATAATTAATTATATTTTTTAGGGGGTATTTTGTAACACGTTGCATAATGTATATACATATATGTGTAATGTTTATATATATATATATATATTTATATTCTTTGAGCAATATTTTATAGTTTCTTGTAGTTTCACATCTCAACTCTCACCTCTAATCTTTGGTGCATCTACCATGACCGTCTCTGCGCCACTCTAAGGTTGTCTGGTAAAAATGCCTAAGGCGTTGACACCGCCATTGTACACTTTTCTGTACATGAAGTATAAATAAATAAAAAAAGAAATAGCAGTTCCTTATATTTATTTCATTATATTTATTCACTCAACAAATTGTTTCGAAAAGTTTATATTTAGTTCGCCATTTCAAGGTTGATCTCATAGTAAACGTTGTTCATAATTATGAGTACAATGACACTTTAATTTTTTTACGGTAATTAAAAAATGTTATGTGAAATAATGAATATTGACGATACTCAATATTGACGACAGTTGCAGTTTCAGTAGTAGAGTCAGTCAGTATTAGAAACAGTTTTTGTACCTACTGTTGCAGTAAATTGAACATTGTATATTGACGACAGTTTTTGTACTGTAGCAGTAAATTGAACATTAACGACAGTTTTTGTACTGTAGCAGTAAATTGAATATTGACGATATTTTTTGTATTGTTGCAGTAAATCGAATATTGACGATAATTTTTGTATCGTTGCAATAAATTGAACATTGTATATTCACGACAGTTTTAGTACTGTAGCAGTAAATTGAACATTGTATATTGACGATAGTGTTTGTATTGTTGCAGTAAAAATGCCTGCGTACGACAACGAGGGTGCGACGATATCCATGGAGGATGTACGCGCTCCGGAGCCGCCCATCACGATCAGCACCATCGAGGAGGAGCTGATCGCCAGGAGACACAAGATGTTCAAGACACAGAAGTCCACTGTAGCTTCAAGGTAAAGTAAACATACATGCCAATACGCCTATAAGACGTCAGTGGTCGAGTGGATCGCGTGTCGGACTGCTGATCACGAGGTCGTGGGTTCGATTCCCACAAATCACAAATATTTATGTGATGAACGTGTTTGTGTTCGTCTGGGTGTTCCTTATGCAATATAAGTATGTATTTACATAAAATAGTATATAGTATTATATCCATTGTCTAGTACCTATAGTACGAACTTTGCTTAATTTGGGAAGAGACGGTGTTGTGTAAAAGTGTGCAAGAATATTTATTATTTATTTTATTTATTTATATTCCCCGAAGGACAGTGTGTGAAGTCTGCCAACCCGCACTAGGCCAGCGTGGTAGACTATAGCCTAATCCCTCTCCATCTGAGAGGACACCCGTGCCCAGCAGTACAGTTTACAGTGTTGATGATGATATGCATATAGGTTCTTCATACACTTATATAGGTCAGCTAATACTGGAAATGTATGGTACGTTGAGTTGATCGAAGATTTTTTTTTTAAGATTATATTGTTCACTTTCAATTTCCTACTAATATTATAAATGCGAAACTAACTGTCTGTATGTCCGCTACGTTTCGATGAAATTTGGTACAGAAATAGATAAGATCTTGAAAAAGGACATAGGTACTGCCGGGTCTGCGGACGAAAGCTACAGCGCTCCCGTAGCCCCGGTACTAAAGTGGTAACGCGAAACGCCGAGGTTGGTTTTAGTAGCTCGCTCTTTTCAGAGCGGAGTCCGACACCCCACCGCTCTCCCCGGAGCGGTGCATAGTGCATAAAGCATTTCCAACCCCGTCAACAGAAAAAAGGACATAAGTAGTAACCTTTTTGGCCTCGTACAGGGTTGATGTGGACAATGCATACTTATGTGTCTACTTTATTTCTGTACCGGTTTCAAATAATTCTAAAAATGATTTATTTCTCACCACAACATAGTACAATTTTAGTTTTAATACATGGTTAATCGGTAACTGGTGCCTAAGCTAGGCAGTGAGTCTGTATTTCAGGACACCAGGTCAAAACCTGGTGTCCTGAAATACATGGAACTCCATGAATTCCATGTATTACTTATTTGAATACCACAATGCGGTAAGATAAGACAAGACAAGCAGTGTGTGTGTAGGTTGTGTGAAAAGTGTGATTGGTGTGGTGTGTGTGTGTGTGTGTGTGAAGGGGTGTGCATGCGTACCTACCTATGTGTTTGTATAAGCCTTACACCAAAGTGATTAATAGTCTTTCTGTTTCTTCATAGTTCTGTTGCAGAAACCAGTCAGTGGTTTTTTTTTTACACATATTTTTGGTTAGGCTGTATAAGGATAACTTCTGATTGATTTTGTTGTATAAGAAACTTCCTATGTGGCAAAATAAAGTTTTCTTTCTTTCTTTTTGTTCTTTTTTTATTGACAGGCTATTTGTTTCAAAAAGCTCTTTGAGATGCTAATGAAACAGAGGGTGAAACACCTAGTATCTTTTGGAAAATCGTTTGTCTTAAAATATCTAAAATTTTTGTTCTCAGAAAACAACAGGCTGTATGTGTGAGGCGAGCACATAAGAAATATGGGAGCTCCAAGAATCCCAACATCATTTTGGATGGATTGAACATGACAGTACCTAAAGGAGCCATGTAAGTACATACACACAATCACACCCATTTCCCAAGGGGGTAGGCAGAAACTAAAGAACGCCACGTGTTATGATTCTTGCATAATTCTTTCGTTTCGTCTATATTTAACATCTTGTTATTGTTGCGAGTACCGATGCAACATTTTTGAAGCACCCCACTAATAAGGTCGCGATGTAAGAATTTTTTTAATATTAGATAGGCTTGCATTTGACACTATTACCTGATACTAAAGAAACTAAAGAACGCCACGTGTTATGATTCTTGCATAATTCTTTCGTTTCTTCTATATTCAACATCTTGTTATTGTTGCGAGTACCGATGCAACCTTTTTGAAGCACCCGACTAATAAGGTCGCGATGTAAGTATTTTTTTTTAATATTAGATAGGCTTGCGTTTGACACTTTTACCTGATACTTAAAGCAGTGATAGCCTAGTAGTATGACCATTGGACTGCCAAGTCAAAGGTCTCGAGTTCGAATCCAAGGCACGCACCTCTGACTTTTCGAATTCATGTGCGTATTAATAATTAAGGTATAATAATAGTTGTAAGTATTGATTATATAAATAAATAAATAAATAAATAATTATCACTCGCTTAAACAGTGAAGGAAAAGGAAAACATCGTGAGAACTGCATACCTTAGAGAGTTTTCTCGACGGTTTGTGAAGTCTGCCAACCCGCACTAGGCCACCGTGGTGGATTGCCTAATCCCTATCATTCGGAGAGGAGACTCGTACCCAGCAGTGGGACAGTATATGGGTTGATGATGAACACCTGATGCTTGTCGACAATAGAGCACGCTTGCCTAGTAGAATTCAGAGAGACTGTATCCTTTTCTCAATAGTGTAAAATAAAGTCGTTGACCTTGTCCGCCTCAATGTTTCTCCACTAGTTCTTCTTAACTTCTTACTCTGAATCTTTTCCCAACTCTATTGGGGTCGGCTTCCAGTCTATTCAAAAGCAGTCGAATATCAGTGGCGACTGCCATCAGCGAGGCGCAACGCAATTTTTTTTATACCACTAAGGTGGCAAACAAGTTTACGGTCCACTGGTAAGCGTTTAGCCTATTTAAGCCTATAGACGCTGCTTGTAACACCAGGGGTACCACTTGCACGTTGCCGACCTTGTAAAAAAAAAAAGAGGAATTATTGGGTTGGCAGTATAAGTGTCAAAGTCCCCTCATTACCAACACAATGTTTCCTCGCGGAGCACTGGCAACCTCATCGTAAGAAACACAACACAGCAGTGTTAATTTACTTCGATTTTCTGCAAGGCGGAGGTAGTTCCTCAGTCGGGCAGTTCCAATTTCAGTGAAATTACTCCCACTATGCCCTTCCTTTCATAGCGTAAAACAAAGTCATTGTCTGCGTCAGTCTTGATGAAGTTTAGTTGAAGTGAGCTAAGTTGGGATCGGCTTTCAATCTAATCAAATGCGCCCGAATATATGTATTTTACACGAGGCGACTACCGTCACACCTCCGCAACCCAATTTCTCGGTAATACCAATATCCTGGATAGACTGGTTGTCAGCTTCTGAGCTACTGACTACCACTAACGATTGTCATAAGTGTTCATATGACAACCGGGACCGACGACTTAACATGCTCTCCGAGGCACGGAGGGGTCTTGATGTGTTAAGACACCCATCCTCAGACTCACCGTAGTTAACGCAGCTTAACCTTGCAGATCGGATCTTACTTCTTCTAAACTACGCAATAGATTTTGATATGGTTTTAAATGCAATTTAGTGAATTTCTTGCAAAAGGTTACATTGTTTATTATCAGTACATTGCGGGTAGTTAGCTTAAAATAAAATATTTTTATGGATTTTATCACGTTATATTAATATATTTGAATATATAAAATAGTATGTACACATTATGCTAGAGCATAGAATGTATTTTATCATCATTTACAACACACGTTTCCTCACAGTGTGCGAACATTTTTGTTTTCATAACCATCCTACCCGCAAGCAAAAAGCTTTCTCTTATCCTATCCTATGTTCTATTATAATATGTATTTTTCCTATTATTCCTTTTTTTTTGTATTTACTAATATAGTATGTTTTTGAGGATGGATGGATGTTTGTTCCTCTTTCACGCTAAAACTACTAAACGGATTAAGATGAAACTTTACAGGATTATTACTTATACATCAGAATAACATATAGGCTATAATTTATAACGATTTTGAGTTAATTAATCAAATTACAACGATAATTTAAAGTAATTTTTCCACGAGAACGAAGTCGGGGGCAGAAGCTAGATTAAAATATATTTCCTGTCGGTTACATTTCGGTTCACAAATTGAAAATATTATCGTTCGTTCTCTCGCCATTTGGTCCAAATTATTTAAAAAGCTTCCTTGGCTATTTTCCCGAATGATCTTCGGCCTTTGTGGAATTGTAAAGGCTCTATCGACATTATTTTACTGGAACAACTCCCGACATTTCTTGAAAATGAGACATTTACGAGAGAATTATTAGGGTATAATTTTAGCTCAAATGCGATAAAGTTTTTTGGATAATATCTAATGTGAATGTCTTAGTCTTGTAACCAAGTGAGCAATAGTTAGTAGCGTGCCGTATCTTGCTAGGGGGTTTGACTGTTAATTGTATTTGTTTAAATGTTCTGCCTTTAAGAAGCAATAATATTAAGAGAGGTACGGGATAGTGGGAGTAATTCCACTCAAATTGGAGCTGCTCGACTAGGAAAGTACCTACGCCTTGAAGAAAATCGAAGTGAAATAACACTGCTTTGAGCTGTGTTGTGTTCCTTACGGTGAGCAAGGTTGCCAGCGCTCCGCGAGGAAACACTGTGTTGCCAGTAGACTTTGACCCTTATACTGCTAACCCAACTATTCCCTCTTTCGTTTTATAGGGTCGGCAATGCAAGTGTTACCCCTGATGTTGCAAGCGTCTAAAGGCTACGTGGGCCGTATGCTTGTTTTCCACCTTAGTGGTATAAAAAAACATTATTGTGTTCCGGTTTGAAGGTCAGGAAGGTATACCCCTGGTATTACAAACGTCTATAGGTTACGGTAACTGCTTACCATTAGGTGGGCCGTACGCTTGTTTGCCACCGTTGTGGCACAAAAAAAAAATTTGGCAATGCTCTTATGTGTATCAGAAACCAGTAGGTAAGTACATCTAATCGAGAATTGTCTTTGTTTCTAGATATGGTCTCCTAGGAGCATCAGGCTGTGGAAAGACTACCCTGCTGTCATGTATTGTTGGCAGACGAAGACTGAACGCTGGAGAGATATGGGTGCTGGGGGGTAAACCTGGAAGCCCTGGCAGTGGAGTGCCTGGACCCAGGATTGGGTATATGCCTCAGGTTTGTACACCGACCTTGTTGACCTTGTTGTAACCTGTCACCTAGGGGTATAGAAATTGTCTACGAGTACAACCTATTCTATTTATTGTGAATTCTGCGTGTACCTGTAATGGGCATACATATATTATTAGCACCCTTTATATATACTTTTACATATTTTTTTATTTTTAAATATTTTATTTTAAGTATAAACATAATTATAAAAAAAAAACATTTAAAAATATAAGAAATAGAAACCCACCGGCATCGTTAGCACCCTTATTATTACTAAGTATACATAAAAATCGATCAAGCCGTTTCGAAGGAGTTCGATAACAAACACTGTGACACGAGATTTTTATACATATATTAGAAGAGATAACAATCCTTTGTTTTGCATTCCGATTCCTAACACTTTGATACTTCCGTAGTCAGAATGAGCTCTGGAATAGTTCATGCTTTGTTTTTTTCATAGTACGGTCGACAAAAGAGTTAAGTATGTAGGCAGCTAATTAAACATCGTGTTTTTTTAAAGATTGTGTAATTATGTATCACGCAATATGTGTCAAAACACAGGTATTGTAAGCTGCTACACATCAAACCCTTTGACGGGTAATTATTTAAATCACAATCTGTGTAAAGATGCAGATTTCGTTCGCTACCTGTATACCAAAATTCTTTTGTTGACTGTACCTACCAAAGCTTGTTTCTAAAAACGCTTATTTCCAAGTTCAATAAGTAAGCATCAGACATCTTATTGTCACGAAGTTTTTCGCTAATATATCACCTATTTGTGTCGAGAAAGCGACTAATATAGCACTTATTGTAATGTGCGCACAAATAAACGATTGCTATAGGAATATGGGCTTTATTTTGAAGGCAAGAAGGTAGGATGTAATGAAATGGTTTAGTCAATGTAATATAATTATGGTATAGTGACCCGTGGAGCGACATTGGTTTGATATTTTGGTATTGATAAGTAAGTAATTTTATAGTTTGTGGGCAATTATCGTATCAACGGTTTGTTCCATTGTAAGTTGTATTGAAAACTAGGTGTTACCTGCAATTTCACTCGTATCCCAAAGGAATCTTATGAGACGAAAGCCTATGTACCTTTCCAAGGTCAAATCCCTTGATGTACCATAAAATCGTACCATCAAAATCGGTTCAGCTGATTAAGCCTAAAAAATAGACAAACAGAGTTACATTCACTTAAATTTAGCGGGTTTTTTTAATTTTTTTTTACAGCGATTCATTTAGTAGTTATTACTAATTGGGATAAGTTCTGTGATCTTTTTAAAGCCTATGACTTAACATACATACATACACGCACGCCTTTTTCCCATGGGGGTAGGCAGAAACTAAAAATCGTCACTTGCTACGATTTAAATAAATAAAAAGACTAAAGATTTATTTAAATAAAAACTAATCTAGACCTGTTTTAATTTATCACTATTATGAATCACATTCACGTGAAAATCACGTGGAAATCATTCCTTGAGAGACTTTCTGAATAGCATGTGAAGTCTGCATGTGAATGAGACATTTACGAGAGAATTATTAGGGTATAATTTTAGCTCAAATGTGATAAAGTTTTTTGGATATTGTCTAATGCGAATGTCTTATTAGTACCTATCGTCGATATAATGTTAGATTGGTAATCAATCTTTTTGGATAGCAAATAAAAATACTACTAATTACTATATTTAAAAAAATTTGGGCATAGTGAGAGTAATTCAAGAAGCGAGCCTATTCTTATCTCAAAGGCCGGCAGAGCACTTGCAACCCCTCTGGTGTTGTGGGTGTCAATGGGCGGCGGTGATCATTTACCATCAGGTAATCCGCTTGCTCGTTTGCGTCCCTCTTCTATAAAAAAAATACACTCAAATTGGAGCTGCCCAACTGGGGAAGTAGGGGCATAACGGGGACGCTAAGGAAATCTATCAATAAAACTATGATAAGTATACTTTTAATAATGTATTGTTTATTATATAGCTCTTTTATCTTATTAATCAAATTTTTGGTATGTTTTTGGCACGATAATCAAGAAAACGTCCTAAAAAACTTATTGTTTTTCTAGAAACCTCCATTATGCCCCGGGGTAGGGGCAGTACGGTACAGTACGTACCTAAAATGTTGCAATATAGGGTAGGTCCATAATAACTATTTAGACTCGCAGTGTAGGCAAATGTGAAATATCTCTTCAGCATCGTCGTCATCGACACCAGCATTATGTGACCAACGTCCACAAAGTTGGCAACCTACCCAACCGTCTGTAGTTCTGCAATCTTCACGATGTACTTCACGAACCGAAGAACTATTTGATTGTCTTCTACAAGCGAACATCCAGCTTCAGGGTCTCAGCTTAGACTTCCACCGTGAGGTGATGTGTTACCAGAAAAAACTTGTTGAGAAATTATATTTTCAAGTTTGGCCAGAGTTCCGTCTTGATTTTCAGAGATGACACACTTGGTGTTGAACAGGCATTGGAACTGAATCTTGTCATTATTAATGTGGTACAGTATTCTTAAAAGACATTGCATTCAGTCACATTACGCTATTCCACATGAGACAGACCGAAATTACCTGTATTAAACCTCGGGGCATGCCGGAGAAAGGGCAAAATGGTTCACCCCATGTTGTTGTGGTGAAAAATGGACGCGTGCACTCTGATGTTCAGTCACTTCCGCATTGAGCGTTGATATAAAATGGTCGTTTGTTATTATATACAAAGACATCTTTAGCATGTCTGCATATATTTAAGTTTGGGTGGCCCCATCGTGCCCCACCTTCCCCTACCTCCGCCTTGCAGAAAATCGAAGTGAAATGACACTGCTTTGAGCTTTGTTGTGTTCCTTACGATGAGCAAGGTTGCCAGCGCTCCGCGAGGAAACATTATGTTGGTGGTTTTTGACCCTTATGAACCTAACTATTCCTCTTTCATTTTAAAAGGTCGGCAACGCGCAAGTAAAACCCCTGGTGTTATAAATAAACGTCTTTAGGCTACGGTAATCGCTTACCATCAGGTGGGCTGTATACTTGTTTGCCTCCTTAGAGTAGTATAAAAAAATACCAATCCTTTGACCATAGCAATGTAAACGGATTAAGGTAATCGCGCGACTCATTTTACTATTAGTATAACAATGGATAATTGAAGTACAAATCAGTCAGGAAATAGACCTATTAGGTACAGTGAAGATCGTTGGCGTTTGACCAGTTTTCGACCGTATTCTCTCAGTGGTAAGGGTGAAAATTGGTCAACAGATTTTCTCGATTGTACATCAAAAGACATGATTCATGTTATTGTTCTAACTTATTTATGTTTTATACGATTTACATTATTGTGTATTGCCTCATTAGTGTACTTGTTATAAGTGCGACTCCTACGAGTTTCGATTACTAGGTTGAGCAGTGTTATAGGGTTTTCCTATGAAATTCTCAGTAGCAGCTCGGAGTTTGGATTTACGCCCGGTTAGTGGCAGATCCCCCTATTAAATGTGGGAATATAATAAACTGCGCATCAAAAATACTGATTGAGCGACAAAATTACTGATTGAGCAGCAAAATACAGATATCGGTTAGGTTAGGTTAGAACTGTGACCACACATCCCACGAGCCGAGCGAGCGAATCGAGCGGTGCCGCAGCAGCGGACGTCGAGTGCCAGAACCAAATCTCAATGATACCGAATCTGAAGACCAAGAAAGTGTATATAATAACAATACTTTGAGGTGACTATTTTGCTGTGCAATCAGTAATTTTGTCGATCAATCAGTATTTTTGCTTAGGATTGGGAATTATTTTGTTATACAAAACGACATTTTTTGTTTTGCAGTTAAATACTAGCCATAAATGTGGACCTAAATTGTGGTAAACAGCAGTACACTTAAGCCTAAACCTTCGGGGAGTATACTGTCGTGATGGTATATTATTGTTATGTTTCAACATATTTGTTGTTTTTTTGCTCCGAGTCTTTTTTTTAACTATAGCGTTGGCATCCAGTCTAATATGAGTATTTTACACGAAACTACCGCCATCAAACTTCGTCAACCCAATTTGTGGGCATTACCGATAAGGATAGACTGGTTGACAGGATTTTTAATGAAGTTTTAAGTTATTTTAGCGAAGGAAAGCGGTTGAGCAGTAAAACCTTGCTTTACAATAGGTGTGGAAGTCACCGTAATGACGTCAATTTCTATAACTTACTTTTTTGCTTTTTTGATAGTTTTTTATCGTTCTAAGACTATTTAGAAGTATCCATTATGTACGCTACTTTTATCAATGGGTCTTAGATTACATGTAATCTCGCCATTCTTCTTTCAACCTGGCAGGTGGGACACACGGTGGCTTAGTGGTCATAGCGTCTGTTGTACGGTTGACAAAAGAGTTAAGTATACAAGCAGCTAATTAACCATCAGTGTTTTTTTAAGATTGTGTAATAAATAATGTATCACGCAATATGGTGTCAAAACGCAGGTATTGTAAGCTGCTACACATCAAACCCTTTGACGGGTAATTATTTAAATCACAATCTGTGTAAAGATGCAAATTTCGTTCGCTACCTGTACCTAATCAGAAGACGCAGGTCCGAATCCTCGCAGTCGAATTTTTCCTTCGCTAAAATATTGTAATATTGTTCATACCATCCATCATACATACCATCATCACGCCTGTATTCCCCGAAGGGTTAGGCAGAGGTGTACTAATGTACACCCACATTTCGCCGGTATGTTTAGGTCCCATGTAATAGGGGGCGAGCCTATTGCCATTAACCGGGCACAAATCCAGACTCCGAGCTGCTACTGAGAATTTCATAGAAAAACCCAATAACACTTTGCTCGACCTGGGGATCGAACCCAGGACCTCTAGCGTAGCAGTCGCGCTTAGGACCACTAGACTAATGAGGCAGTCTTGTTCATGTGTGTTGAAATAAAATGTTTAAAATATCTAGAGTTCGTATGACAACCGGGACCGGCTATAGGTACTTTCGGAGTCATCGAAAACATACATACATACTTATTAACTCGAGCCGCCTAAAACCACATAAATTCTACGTCGATTTAGGTTTTGTTTGTGTTATTAGGAGCCAGGTAACCGGTTCTCATCCCTTTGACATCATAATCCCTATCCCTAGAGTACTATATAGCCTGAGGTAAGGTTTCAATTATGCAGAAACTATTTTTGTTTACTATCACAACATAACATTCATACCATCACGCCTGTATTCCTCGAAGGGTTAGGCAGAGATGTGCTAATGTAAACCCACAGTTCAAAGGTATGTTTAGGTCCCATGTAATAAGGGACGAGCCTATTCCCATGTACCTATGGTGCTAGTAGTTTTGACTTTTCAAAAGTGCTATTTTAATGGTCTAATTGAAATAAAATATTTGAAGACTTGATTTGAACCGGGCACAAAATAATCCAATAAATCCATATCTTGTTAGTAGGTACTTATCTGTATAATTATTATAAATATTAAATAAAGCCATTTACTACCCTCACCCAGTGATTCTGAATGGGGTAGTCGAATCGTGCAGCAATGACTTTCAGAATGCTATTGTTAGCATTCCGCAGACGCTGCAACAATGAAGCCGATTTTTTGCGTATTATGGTTTTAAAGCCGTCCGTGCGGGCTTCCGCAAATATCCCGGAGGCACTGCAGCGCCACGGTAGCCTTAACAACATTCTGAAAGCATTGTTATATTGCACCCGCAGGGCGTCATAGGATCGTCGCGTATATCTCACCCACAGGCCGCTCGAGTAGAAAGATTGACAATACGCTTTAAAGAGCATTATCTTTACTTGATTTGTACATTGAGCGAACCTGCGAGCAAGCATATTGCTTCTCCTACTGCGCCAACGCCCTGCGTTCCCGCTCTATATCCTCATCATCTTTGAGGTCACTCGTCACAATATGCCCCAGATATTTAAATTTGACAACCAGCTTTAGTGCAACGCCATTGAGGTATACTGCAGGCACATGGGTAGGTGGCCGTGTGCCTGCTTTGAAAACCAGCAACTCGCTCTTTTTGAAGTTGTACGTTAGCCCATGTGCTTCTGCATATTGTTCGCAGATATTGAGTAATTTCCTCAATGCGTTTATCGAGGGACCCAGCAGCACCATGTCATCTGCATAACTAATGTTATTGACACTGGTACCGTCGATAAAGCATCCAACATGTGTGCTGCTGAGTCTCTCAAGAAGCTGGTTGACGTACAAATTGAATAGAAGAGGTGAGCTTAACCCACCTTGTCTGACGCCACACTTTGACCTGTATTCATCTGACAACGTACCAGCCCATCTCACTTGGTTTTTCTAGTTTGAGTACCAGTATCTGAGTAGGGAGATGGTATCCGCCGGCACACCCGCACCTTCTAACTTATCCCACAGAAGGTCATATACCACAAGGTCAAACGCTTTCGATTAGTCAAGGAAGCACGCGTATACCGGCGTCTTCCTCTCAGTATAGTAGCTGACAGTATGCTTTAAGCTTAGAATGGCACTTTCAGTGGATCATCCTGACCTAAACCCAAACTGAGCATCATGTAAGCCCAAATGCTGTTTGAGAATGCCATTTAGCACACTGTCAAGTACTTCAGCTGTCACAGTCGCAAGCGAGATAGGCCGATAGTTAGTTTTGTCAGACGAGTCGACTGTCTTATTTTTAACTATGGGTACCACTATTGTACGCATGATCGACTCAGGTAAGTATGCGTGACTCAAACACAGGTTGTAAAGCATCTTCAATACTCTTGGCAGATGCACACCAGCATAATTAAAATGTTCTATGCTGAGACCATCATGGCCAGGTGATTTTCCCCTATGCATATTTTTAATTGCTGTTGATACATTTTTCACGGAGAATATAGTAATATTTTGTTTACAAACCACGATGGTCCCACCATCACTGTCAGTGCTTATATGGGCCTTGTATCCTGAATTAAATAAATATCATATCGTAACAAGAAAATCCAAAAAAAAAAACACAATGAAGGACATTGCGTGAACATGACAAAATATAAAAAATAGTAGCCCACCAGTATCGGGCACAGTATCCAAGCTACCAGTGGTCAGGGCTCCAGCGAGAGGAACCTCCTGACGATACTCGCTGTGTCCAGGAGTACCGCTTCCTGCATCAAACCCAGCTGCCTAACGAAAGCCACCTCAGATGTCTCGAGGCTCTTGGCATGGTCAACATATCACTAAGCTTAATGGTTTGTTACAGGAAATAGCACTGTTTGGTGAGTTTACTATAAGAGAAACACTGATATACTTCGGCTGGATCGCGAATATGCCAACCAAAGAGGTGGAGCAGCGCATAGACTTCTTGATCCAGCTGCTGCAGCTACCAAACCCTACTAGGTATGTCTAGACCTATTCCTGATGCTTTGCTTGATATTTCTGATCCTCCGTCCATCTGTTGTCCTCATGAAACCACGCACTCACTAGGCAACATTTGGCGTGAGACACGTGACGCGCAGCATGTTGCAACGTTGCCAGATAGCGCGCAACGTTGCTAGTAGGCGCATAACGTTGCGCGAAACGTGATGCGTGCCATCTTGTTTGGCAAATTTCCCAGCAAATGTTTACAGGTAGGTACACGGGACGGGGTAAAGTTTCTGAAAGGTCCATCATCCATACGGAGCTCACTGAACTTATTTTTTTTATCTTGTATGTAATTTCTAACCCACCATCGGCCATATAATATGGGGTGGGCCAATTACCATTATCCGGAAACAAATCCGAGCGGCTCCTGATAATTTCGAGGAAAAACCCCACAAAATTTTGTTTGACTTGGGAATTCAGCTCGACTGTTTGACTTGGGAATTGAACCACATCACTTATCTTACAGTCTGAGTCTGGTAAGAATCCTGCCCAATACTGGTATTTTTTTACATTACAGACAAGTGAAGAACTTATCAGGCGGTCAACAAAGAAGGACATCGCTAGCAGCAGCCCTGATACATGACCCTGAGCTGTTGATCCTCGATGAGCCAACTGTTGGAGTCGACCCTGTATTGCGTCAGAGGTATGAAACACTTGCATAATTTACTGGTCGACACGGGCCTACTCAAGGAGAAATATTGACTACACAGCCTATATTCGTTCAGAAGCACTTGAAGGTCAAGTTCCTCTTTTTTTATTTTATACTAGCTATTTGGTTTTCGTAGGTATACTAACTTTTTTGAGACAAAAGGCAGCCTATGACCTAGGTACTCCAAGTCAAAGTCAATAATTTTATATCAATTAGATAATTTGTTCCGGCTTCGCCTGCACCGCGCGGAGCCCAAAATAGCACTTTTGAAAAGTCAAAACTAGTTGCACGGTTCCAAAAAGTGGGTCTTATGGTGAAGAACCGGCAAGAAACTCCAAGGAAACTCCACTACTGTGCGTTTCTCTAGAAACTTTCTGCCTCGCACAACTAAACTGTGGTATGAACTGTCGCCTGCAGTATATCCGGACCAATATGACCTTCAAACCTTCAAGAAAAGAGCGTACTCCCTTGTAAAGGCCGGCAACGCGCTTGTGACTCCTCTGGTGTTGTGGGTGTCCATGGGCGGCGGAAATCGCTTACCATCAGGCGATCCATCGGCTCGATTGCCCCCTATCCCATAAAAAAAGGTCTAATCTATTATCTGTACTAAATTCCATTAAAATCGGATCAGCGGTTTAGGCGTGAAAGCGTTATTGGGACCGGCCGTAAGACATAATTCTGGGAATTTTCACGGGATTGGGAAACTTTAAAACTATAACTTGATCTCTTTTCAAAGATCAACGAGCGCCAATATTTTTAATATAAAATATTTCCAGTATTAACTCTTTAATTGCCTAAAAATACAAAAGGATTTTAAAGCTGCAAGAAAATGTTAACAAGGTTCCAATTTAAAATTAAATTGGCTTTATGAATCAAAATTAACGATGGCAAGAGTTGAAATTAATTGCCAAGTCTAAAAACTATTAATTTGGTGAACAAATTCGATTTATTTTTAGTTTTAAGTGCAGTGTTATGAGGATTTCAATTATAAAATTGTTTGTTTGTTTGTTTTCAGTATTTGGGATCATCTAGTCGAGATTACCAAGGGTGGTCGAACTACAGTAATCATCACGACCCATTATATAGACGAGACTAAGCAGGCTGATATAGTGAGTATATATTTTATTTAGGGGCTCGTGGTTGAGTAATAACTACGCTTATCAACCGATCTGCATGGTAAAGCTGTGCTAGTCACAGCCAGTCCGTGGATGGGTGAGAATTGTTACCAATTTGAGACCCTTCCGTGCATCGGAGAGCACGTAAAGCTGTCAGACCCGGTTGCCATAAGAACACGTATGGCAATCGTTAGTGGTAGTAGTCAGAAGCCGAAAAAGCCTGAGAACCGGTCTATCGTCAGGATATCCGTATTACCCGGAAATTGGGTAGAAATTGCGGGGTTCTGATGGCAGTCGCTTCTTGTAAAACACTGGTATTCAGCCGCATCTGGTTAGACTGGAAACCGACCCCAACATAGTTGGGAAAATGCTTGGAGGTCGATTTTCTTATTCTTCAGACTGGTATTTTTTTTCTATTGCGCACTATGATCAATCTAAAGCGGCCCAGCTTGACTAAATTGCTACAAAACAGGAAGGAATGGCCTTAAAGGATGGAGACTAGCGACTAGCTAATGATGCACACGTACACGAATGCTTGTATTAATACGCCCACCGTATATATATGGAGAAATTTGATGCTCTTGACGGTAAATTTACTTAAAAGTCCGCCGTCTGCGCCCTTCGGAGACCTTATGTCCTGGAGTTGGTTGACAGAAAATGCGACTTGAAGCATAACTCTTGATCCTTCATACCTTTGGGAACAAAATGTGGACAGCACCACAGATGAAAATATTTAAACAATAAACTTAATGATGAGAAGTTGTGCCAAAATAATACTATTGTATCTTTCAGATTGGTCTGATGCGTGGTGGAAGGTTCCTAGCTGAAGAATCACCAACAGAGCTGATCCGTCGCTACCAAGGAGAGAGTTTAGAAGATGTGTTCCTAAAGCTCTCGGTCCTTCAGAACTTGGGCAAGAGGAGACGATCCAGTATCTTGGCTGATGTGGTGGAGAGAGTGGAATTGCCTGCTATACCAGTAAGTGCTTTGGTTTGAAAAGTTGAGTTGTGGTGTAGTAGATATAGTTTTAAGCGTAGTAAGGACATATGGCTAAAAATAAGGGTTGCAATAAATATGTATAAATAAATACTAATGTAGTCACTGAAATTACTGGGTATATGAGACTTAACAACTAAATTCTCAAGATAAGAACGCCGTAGAGTGGTTTCTCTGCCGTTTATGGGCTGCAGTTACTGCTTACCATGCGACCCGTATGCTTGTTTATGGTAAATAAAAATTATTTTTCTTATAAACTTTGGTTCCCGTGAAGAATCAATATTTTAACCGTTGGAGCCATAGGGCCATAGAAATTGGCCATTTAAGGTTATTCTCAATGAAATTTTCTTCTTTATCATCATCCCATCCATCACAGCCTGAATCTACCCATTGCACTGCTGTGTATAAGTCTCTCTTTGCCTAAGCAAAGAGAGACTTATACACACGAATTTAAGGGGGCATACCTAAGTATGCCCCCTTAAATTCAAAGAGCCTCCTTAAATCAGTTAACCGCTACGCTGGCCAAATTAAATTGTAATAATTTAATCATCAACCCATATACTGTCTCAGCAGGTACGGGTCTCATCTCACAGAATGGGGCTTGTGCTATAGTCCACCAAGCTGGCATAATGCGGTTTGTTAGACTTCACACGCCGTCAAGAAAATCTCTAAGGCATGCAGGTTTCCTCACGATATTTTCCTTCACCGCTTAAGCGAGGGATAGTTACTTATTAATACGCACATGATTTCGAAAAGTCAGAGGTTCGCCAGCTAAGGGTTCGACCTTTCACTAATTAAGTTAATAATGGGGAATTATCTTATCAAGTATGTAATATATCCTTTCAGAACCCCGCAGCTGTGGACTTAGAAGAAGCTGAAATTGGTGAAATTTCGGGAGAATTTGGTGACAATGTTTCCATGAGCAGCAAAGGTCGTGTGGTAGTGACTCCTGAGTTGACAATGCCCATAGAAGCTATGCCTCCAGAGGAGAAGCCGAGGAGAAGTATGGAGATGTATATGCCAATGAAGTGGCATCACATGAAAGCGTTGATTTGGAAGAACTTTTTGAGTTTGTTTAGGAATTTTGGGTAAGATTCGAAAGAAATTGTTTTTTTTTTAACGTTAATATAATTATTGCCAATTTATAAAAAATGTAGCTCTGTTTAACTAGAAAAAATATAATTTTGATTTACTAATAGGCCGGCTAGACGCTAGAGATCAAAAGATCATTGCCTGTCTTATCTGAAGTGCTTTTTAATTTCTCTTAAATTGCATTAAAAAATTACTTTAATAAATAAAATAAATAAAAAACATTTTACTATGGAGGGCCTTGAAGCTAGGTTATAACTAGGATGAACAACCGATCTGCAAGGTTAAGCTGCTCTAACGGTGGTCAGTCTATGGATGGGTGACCATTGTTAACACATCGAGACCCCTCCATGCCTCGGAGAACACGTAAATCTGTTGGTCCCGATTGTCATGCGAACTTTGTGGTAGTCAAAAGCCTAAAAACCTAAGAACCAGTCTGTACTCAGGAATGTTGCCCAGAAATTGGGTTGCAGAGGTCTGATGGCAGTCGCTTCGTGTAAAATACTGATATTCAGTCGCATCTGGTTAGACTGGAAGCAGACCCCAACATAGTTGGGAAAAGGTTTGGAAGAAGATGATTATTGGGGAGCTGTGTGTGTACAGTATAGACGCCAGAAGGTCAAGCTATCCGAAACTGTCAAATTTCCCCAATCGATAATGAACCTTATGTTATTAAATTAAAGTTGAAAATCAATCTTTCAAAGAAATTTGACAGATTGTGATAGCTTGATGTGCTGGCCTCTGTACCATATTACACTCTTCGTAGAATAAAATTGTATATACATAATGCAATTCTTCTTTTTTCTTCTAGTGCATTGGCATTTCTCCTCGGCCTCCCACTCTCTCAAATTATCTTCTTCTGTCTTGCCATCGGTCACTACCCAGTTGGCCTTCCAATTGCTGTTGTGAACTACGAAGTCAACTCCACGAACCCTCTTTGCGACTACGACAAGAGTTACTGCCCTCAAGACCCGAGCACGTATGAATGGAACCTGACGAGGTTTAGCTGTGAATACCTGGACTTTTTATCGAAACGGCAAGCGAACTTGGTGAGTTCTGATACCTAATTTGACAGTAAGATTTTTAGGCTACTTATATACAAGCAAAAAAGCAGTGATACCCTACTGGACTGCCAAAACATAAGCCTGGAGGGTTATTAACAAAACTTCGTGAGGAAACCTGCATGCCTGAGTGCCATAGACTTTACACACCGTGCACGGGATATGAAGTTTCCCAACCCACATTAGGCCAGCGTGGTGGACTATAATATAGCCCCTCTCATTCTGAGAGGACACCTGTCCAGCATAATGAGAATTAATGGGTTGATGTTAATCATACATCTCACCAGAAATTTAATCACTAGCGTTTTTGTTAAGTATTTTGTAAAAATAACCTCAGATTGCTTAGGTGACTGTTAAACAGCCTTTATCATCATCATCAACCCATATACTGTCCCACTGCTGGGCACGGGTCTCCTCTCACATAGAGAGGGATTAAGCTATAGTCCACCGCGCTGGCCTAGTGCGGATTGGCAGACTTGAGACACACCGTCAAGAAAATCTCTAAGGCATGCAGATTTCCTCACGATATTTTCACCGTTTAAGCGAGTGATAAGTAATTATTGATACGCACATGATTTTGAAAATGATTTCAGAGGTGGGGGCTCTGGCAGCTCATTTTGTAACCCGATAATAACTCCAACTCCTGTCTTTCACAGATATACTACCCATCGAAAGAGCTGGCAATGTCAGAAGCCGCACACGGCAAAGCAAGAGCAGTCCTGGTGTTCCACTCGAACTTCTCCCAGTCCTTGCAGCTGAGGATCACAGACCCAAGACACGCAAACTTCTGGACTGTCAAGACTTCCGATATGGAAGCCCATATGGATGAGACTGGTAAGTAATGGTACAAATTGGTGGTTGGTAGGTACCATTGCCATTTACCATTTTTTATACCATTATGGTGGCAAACAAGCATACGGGGCCGTATGTATTGTATTGTATTGCCCTGACGGTAAGCAGTTAGCGTAACCTCTACGCTTGCAACAACAGGGGTATCACTTGCGCGTTGCTGACCCAGTGAAACGAAAGAGGAATAGTTGGGTTGGCAGTATAAGGGTCAAAGTCCCCCAACTGCAAACACAACGTTTCCTCGCGGAGCACTGGCAACCATGCTCATAAGGACGAGTAAAGAACACAACACAGCTCAAAGCAGTGTTATTTCACTTGTATTGTGTATTGCATTACATTTTACAATAAATATTCTTGGACGATTTTACACAGCACCATCTAGTAACATACATTAGCGTGGTGGATTATAGCCTAATCCCTTTCAATTTGAGAGGAGACCCGTGTTTAGTAGTGGGACAGTATAAGGGTTGAAGATGATGGAGGCTTAGATCTGCCCTCTTTCATGACCGGTTTCCCGAAGGAGAAGTTATTATTTATGGCTAATAATATTCCTCCCTATTAATAGCAGTAATAGCCTAGTGATAATTATGACTATTGCAATGCCAAGTCATAAGTCTCGACTTCGAATCCAAGGCAAGCACCTCTGACTTTTCGAATTCATGTGCGTATTAATAATTAAGTAATAGCTTCAACGGTGAAGGAAAACATCGTGAGGAAACCTGCATACCTTAGAGATTTTCCTCAACGGTTTATGAAGTCTGCCAACCCGCACTAGGCCAGCGTGGTGGACTATAGCCTAATCCCTCTCAATCTCTCAATCAATCTGAGAGGTCCCATGCCCAGCAGTGGGACAGTATCTGGGTTGATGATGAATATTCCTCAGGTTTTGAGAGTAACGAGTTAAGAACTGGAATAATAAATTGACTATGTCTGATTGATTCCAATAGTGCCTGGATTTTGGCTTGAATTGAAACGTTTTTGATCCGGAATATTGATGTCTTTACGCAAATAATGTTTGACAAACTGATCCCTGTTTGGTTCACAGAGATCCTAGGTAAATAAAATTTTACATATTAATAAATACGAGAAGGAAAGAAAAATATATTTATTGAGACAAAGTTCGTACCTACAATACACAGATACTTAAAATGAATTTAGACATTTAATTGCCAAACTAAGTGTACATTATAGGTAACTATTAAAATAAAAACAACTAAAACTAATAAACTAACTTACTATAACTAACTATTAAATAAAACGAATAACTATTAAATTAAAAATTTAAAAAACTCCCGACGCTATTCGACATTTATACAAACATCGCGATACGAGAATTTCACACATGTTTTTTTATGTAGCCTCTTTTGTTTCCCACTGCAGGGCAAAGGCTTCCCCTATCTTAGTCCAGGACTCTCTATCCTGAGCTTCTTCACCGTTTAAATTTATCGATTTTATCGTAATCGATATTTGCAACAATTTGATCCATGCCAGCAACAATGGTGTTGCGTCGGTTCTTAATTAACAGTATGTCGATCCAACGTTCAAATTGAAGGTCCCACATAATACTTGTATCATTTGCATTTAAATTAGATTTCATGCCCCCAATCAGTTGATTGGGGCATTGATGTTTTTTTTTATTAAATTTGATGGCAATGTACAATGAACTGAAATTAGTGAGTGGTTAAAGTTTAATTTTGATTCGCAACTGACGTGCTTATAATACAAATATCGGTGGAATCAATTTAGGATTGCAATGGGTTGTATTTATTGGTGAGTGCTGGTTGCCATATAAAAACCTGTCTAAGGCACTTAGTTTTTTTTTTATACTATTAAGGTGGCAAATAAGCATACGGCCAACCTGATGGTAAGCGTTTACTGTAGCCTATAGAGGCTTGTAACACCAGGGATATCACTTGCGCGTTGCCAAGCCTGTAAAACGAAAGAGATGGGTTGGCAGTATAAGGGTGAAAGTCCCCACACTACCAACACAACGTTTCCTCGCGGAGCACTGGTAACCTTGCTCACCGTAAGGAACACAACACAGCTCGATTCTCTGCAAGGCGGAGGTACTTCCTCAGTGGGGCAGCTCCAATTTGAATGGAATTACTCCCATACCTCTCTTAAATATAGTAATTAGTAGTATTTTTATTTGCTTGCCAAAATGTCTGATGACCAATTTAACATAGTTACGACGATATTTATACCATCACGCGACCCGTATACTTGTTTTTCGTTATATTTCAATAAAAAATAATCATTGAATCGCCTAATTGGTGGACAAAGGCTCAAACAAATAATTAATCACTTGAATTTCTGCTCTCCAAATAACAAAACGCAAATACGAACAACTTGTCTAATTCACAGGCGATGTAAAAAAAAAAACAAATGTAAACGCACTTACCTATTACAGAAATCATTAATTCCAGGCGCTACTTACGCTAACTGGGGCATTTCCTCTCTTAAGGCCCATTTTACGCGCCCTATTTGTTGAATTAAGTGCCAGTTGTCTTAATTTTCGCTGGGGTCCACAAATTTAGCGGAAAAAATAGAGGTGGAAAAATGTAATACCTACGCGATTTTTCGGGAAGTTTTCCTCGTAGGCTAAAAATATTATAAATATTGGGTTATAATCTGATTTTGGCACGAATCTTTCTATAGTATGCAGAAGCAGGGATCATCATCGTCAACCCATATACTGTCACACTGTTGGGCACGGGTCTCCTCTCACAGAATGCCAGCGTGGTAGCCTAATCCCTCTCATTACGCTATAGTCGACCATGCTGGCCTGGTCCGAGTTGGCAGATTTCACACGCCCTCGAGATAATCTCTAAGGCATCCAGGTTTCCTCACGATGTTTTTCACCACCGTTTAAGCAAGTGATAATTAACTATTAATACACGCATGATTTCGAAAAGTCAGAAGTGCGTGTCTTGGATTCGAACTCGAGACCTTCGACTTGGCAGTCCCACTAGGTTATCACAGCATTTTTTGAATGTTCACAATTATCTTATTACAAGTATTTTACGGTATAGACTGCGTCAAAACTTGGCAGCTCTGAGCATGAGGCACAGCGAATACTTGCTAACTTTCTAAGCTTGGGGCCTCCAATATATTTTTGTTTAAGACACCATGACTAAGGACAGTGAAGTTTAAAACCAACTGAATGCATAGTTATGTTTAACTGTGCTTACTTGACGCTTTGTTCCTGAGGTTTCTCGCAATGAATAGCGTAAAGTAAAGGACCTACATTCACTAGACAAACTATTATTCCCTCTATGAGATGAATGAGAGAGAGAGAGAGAGTTGTAGAGAGGTAGCGAGAAGAGTGCTAGAGAAAAGTGAGATATAGATAGGCCGAGAAAGAAACTTCCTTGAGAACGCCTTAGAAGCCTTGCAGGGCTAGGACTTTTTCAAGGAAGCTAGAAAATCCACTTTACCTGACAACAAAAAACTAAATTATGGAATAAGCTACTCGTTTAAATATCGGTTGCTGACACAGGTCAATCTAAGAACGTTCTGGAGAATTTTCTACACGCCAAGGAACGCCGAAAAAGACTTTGTCTACAGGGATTGGTCGGCACTGAATTTCTGAGTCCCTGACTATGTCGCCCACGGGACACCTTATCCTCACGCATTGAGTTAATGTAAACTAGAGTGCATTCTCTAGTTATAATAACTCAATGCCATTTCTTAACAAAGCGGTTTTTTGCTCGCATCAATTTGTTGAGTTACGTGGTTTAGCACGTAACTCGGCCATTCGGCCTAGCCAACATTCGGCCAGAAATAGATTATGGGATTCTGGTCCTAAATAAAACAAGACAGGTGCACAATACTTACTGATATTTCATTGTCGTTCATCTACATGAAAATTCTACTGTAGCCTGCTGTATCCTTTCAGAATAGAAAGGGTTAGCGTTTAGTACACTAAGCTGGCCTAGTTTGGTTTGGGCAGGTGCTTAGCTCGCCATTGAAAATATCTATCAAGCATGTTTGAATGTTTTGAAACATCTTTCCTTCACTGAAGCGACTGATGACGCACAATGAAGAGATTTTCGATATCACGGGCCGGTATCTTCGTATGTTTCTCAGTATTCTACCGATTTTTTTTCAGCGCTTAAGTACTTAATAATTACTTTTTTAACAAGCAAATAATATTGAAATTTGTTGCGTGATTCGTAGTCGGATTTGAGACCCGAGGCCATACAACAACGTGTTATTACGATAGTTTTGCGATTGAGAGAGAGAGATGCCGCTCTACACATTAAATAGCACTATCCCTTTCACACAACCTAAAGATGATCGCGTTATCACATTGTGGTAAGGCTACTGGGACTTGCATTACATTATTATACCACTACGGTATCGCTGTCTCCATCTATTACGGGTCGCAAAAAAAAAATCGAATAGACACTACTCGAAATTTATTTGCTACGCTCTAGTACGGGGTACATAAATACCTCTATTCTCTTGTGTAGATGTGGTTGCATGGAATAAAGGTAGGTAATAAATTATTCGCTGCCTACCAAATCTCATTGGGTACCATGTAACTTTTCTTTTGGCATGCAAACTTACCTAGAACAACTAAAGGAGTTTCTTCTCGCATTTTCCTTTGAGATTTCCCGTTATTTACCGTTTTCTACGTTTGAAAGGAGTTGAGGAAAAAAAATAAAAAGCTCCATCCCTTATAGTCATTTCGTGTATTTAACGTTTGTAGTTTTCTGGAAACTTCTGTGATTCTTAAAGTGTGACGCTTAGTAATAACATTTTACTGTTTAACTTCCTTGTGTTCAAAGTTTTTTAATAACAATTAATTTGAATAGCTAGCGCATTTTTAGTGTTGTTCGTGCACGTTTGATAAGTCCTCGAATGGAAACCACGCACCGGAAAGTTCGCATGGGAAAGCCTTCGATTACATGGGCCGACGATGCCTAGTCGTACCTAGTCTAAATTTTTATTTATTTTTTAATTTATTTATATTATAAGGCACACCAACAACTTACTTACAAAATATTTTTAGATACATAGTTAAGTTCTGTGCAAATAAGTCACTTAAAGGCGTGCACGGCTTTCCAATAATTAAAAATTAGTCAAAATTTACAAAAGTTAAGATAAGCTCAATAAAACCGAATCAAAATCAAGACAATACAACAATACATGCTATGACGTAGCACAAAAACAGTGATAGCCTAGTAAAATGACCATTGGACTGCCAAGTCAATAATCTCGAGTACAAATACAAGGCACGCACCTCAGACTTTTCAAAATCATGTGCATTTATTAATGATTAGTTATCAGTCGTTTAAACAGTGAAGGAAAACATCGACAGTCACATCGCATTAGGCTAACGTGGTGGACTTAGCTTAATCCCTTTCATTCTGAGAGGAGACCCGTGCCCAGCAGTGGGTCAATATATTGATTGACGATGATGTAGTAGATAATGAGATAGTTATTAAAGTATAAACCACAGCAGGTTAAGCTATGCAAAACTGTCAAATTTTCCCAATTGAATATGAACCCTATTATTTTGTATTAAAGTTGAAAATCTATCAAAGAAATTTGACAGATTGGTAACTTGATGTGTTGGCCCCTGTACTTAAATTATATTTTCTGTGGGATTATGTTCAAGTAAAACAGCCAAGTTAGTCTACCAACTTAACTAATTAGAGTCAACGTTACTTGGCAATCCAAGGCACGGTTCAGTGAGATATCGTTATAATCTCTTTAGTCAACTTGCTTTAACTGGGGCATGCCTGTGAGCCTTTATCACCAACCAAAGCAATCAAAAGTACTGCCATTTTAACAGAAATTACATTTAAATGTAAAATGATAACGGTAATTTGTCACAAATTCCGGTTTACGCTAAATGGACTCTAATAAATGGTATTATTAAATATATAAATTGATTGGAGGGGCTCGTGGCTAAGTAATAACTAAGCTGATCAACCGATCTGCAAGGTTAAGCTGCGCTAGTCGCGGTCAGTCTGTGGATGGGTGACCATTTTTAACACATCGAGACACCACCGTGCTTAGGAGAGCACGTAAAGCCATCGGTACCGGTTGTCATACGAACACCTATGACTGTCGTTAGTGGTAGTCAGAAGCCCAAAAAGCCTGACAACCAGTCTATCCTCAGGGTATCAGTACTACCCAAAATCTGGGTTGCGGCTCGGAGAAAGAAAATAAAAGATAAAAATTTTCGTCATCATAAAATATCATATCAGCCACAGGAAGTCCACTGATGAACAAAGGCTTCCACAAGGACAGGTTACAAGCCGTCTGCATCCAACGAATTCCAGCGACCAGGTCTAGCAGGTCGCTAGAAGATATAAATTTTAGATAAAGGAAAATTCGATCTCAGGCAGGGTTGGAAATTGCGTCCCTCCGATTAAGTACACCGGACGGCTTACTAATCTACCGAGACACTGCCTATGATGTCGACGTCAGCGAAATCTATTGAAGTAATATTACCATGTCCTTACTTTACAGTTAATTCAATGCCGAACAATGTTGCCTTACCTTTTTCGAGTATTTCTTATTGATTTTTTGGTTAAGATTAAAGTGAGGTTCAAACCCTACCCGAGATCGAAAATGTATTTCTCTAAAATTTATATATATTTAGAATATATAGGTACCGTCAAACGGGGTGAATTGGGATGCAGGGGTGAGTCAAGACAAAACTTTAACAGGTATTTTCAGGTTTAATAATCATAGTTTGATGCCAACAGGATCTTCTTTCTAATGGTTTATTAAGAACAATGTTAGCCTTTTTAACAACAATTGAAAGATGAAAATCCCTTTCAAAATTTTATTTATTTATTGCTATGGTAACAAAACTAAACTAATACAGAGGAAAACCATAGTCACCAGAAAGCCAATCACAAATCCTCACAAAAACAAACAAACAAAAACATCACATCACCTTAATTAAAGTAAATGGCTGAAATAGGGAAAAATAATAAAAGCAAATACAAGTAATATATATAACCTTAGTTAGGTAGGTTATATTACTTGTATTTGCTTTTATTATTTTTTTGTCGATCGACCTTTGTGTCGATTCACTCCTGTATCCCTATTCACCGCCTCTGACTGTACATACATATATTGTTGGTAACATCACTACGGCCGGGCGCCCGCCGGGGAGTGGAGCGGCGCGCGTGCGCCGTGCACCGGCTGACAAATCACTGCGTCAACGTCCGCCGTACTAAGCGCACATGCACATCCTTCTGTTTTTCATTATTGTTTTAACCGCATAATTTTGTAATTCTCGAAATACAGTTCACTATAATTGTTACCGGTGTTTCATCCTAGTACCACCCTTAGGATAAATAATAACCCTCCTTTCTATACATTCTATTAAAAAGTTTACTTCACGGGTGACAGATCGGTATTGCAAGAAGGACATCGTTTTCGCGATACCGCGCACCTTTAATTAAGCAGTCAATCACGGGGACTTCCCGACCAGAGTACGGGTTTTCTTAAAATTAATGTGCCGTTAGGTTTGAGTTTCCGGTTGAGGTGGCTTTTATTGTATGGGGGTAACAAATACCCCTTGCTGCTTCCTTGTTTTCTGTAAACGAAGGGTTGGGTCTTTGGTAAATAAGAGATACTGTAAGGGTTATGTAAATAATGGTAATTTTTAGCATTGATGTGAATGATTTTACGTAATGTGTATCGGGTTGTTTTATTCTCTACAACATGGTGGAGTCTAACAAAACTGATACAGACGTCAGACCCCTGAACGGATGGCGTGTGTATATTTCTGCAAGGTGGAAACCTTGCAGAAAATCGAAGAGAAATAACACTACTTTGAACTGTGTTGCGTTCTTAACGGTGAGCAAGATTGCCAATGCTACGCGAGGAATCGTTGTGTTGGTAGTGGGGACTTTGTCCCTTATACTGGCAACCCAACTATTCCTCTTTCATTTTACAGAGTTGGCAACGCGCAAGTGATACCCCCTTATTTTCGGGTTGCGAAATGTGCCTTATGCATGCCGCCCCGCTCTCCGGCCAGGTGGCCAGCATACCGACTAAAACTACCACCACTTCCACTTTCCGCATAGAGGTGGGATCACGGGAATCCCTTTCACATGATCCGTGATCCCACTACGGACGTCCAGTGTCGGACCCTCTTCGAGGGCCAAGTGCAATGGGCGACCGACGACACAAGTGATACCCCTGGTGTTGCAAGTGTCTATAGGCTACGGTACCTGCTTATTATCAAGTGGGCTGTATGCTTGTTTGCAACCTAAGTGGTATAAAAAAATATACAATTATATTATACAAACTGTGTATGTACTTTAACGTTTTGACCGCCACGGACGTGTATAGACGTCAAATGAAAACTTGCTCACGACGCCAACGACGGCATTGCACGTCAAAAATAACACTATTTTTTAGTTTAAAACAAATAACTAAGTAAGTATACAATTTTTTTTTTAACTATTATTAGATACCAGAATTTGTCGCTTGGCGTAGAGAACACGGATTTTCGTTATTGACGTGGCGGTAAAAAGGTTAAAAAGCTAATTTCACTGTTATCTTTGCCTACAGACAAGCAAGTGGAATGGATGTTGAGCAGAGACCTGCAGCTGGCTTTCATGGAGGCTAGCGAGCATCTGGCTGAGGTGTGTGATCTGCCGCACAGGATCATGTCCATACCTGTCCACGTAAGTATTTTATATTATAAACTTACCTACTAACACTCTAAAGACGTTATCCAGATTTCTAATAAAAAGTTGCCATTAATTTTCTTGTCTTTTATCAAAACTTAAATTTATAATGGATCATAAGCTTTATTCGTATTTTATCTTAACTGGATGATTGCGAATGAGATGTCACACGAAAATTGTGTATGCAATAGTAACCCGTCTTTAAATACACATTAGAATATTTGGCTAATTATGACAGTGATGTTGGCAATAATGATTACGGTGACTAGAAAGAAAGAATTATAGAAAATTTATTTATTTTCGCCCAAAACGACGCATGAAAATGACACTACAATGTGTACCTAACCAGATGACGTAGATTCGAATCCTGCTCGCACTCGGATTATTCCTTCGCTAAAATTACTTAAAATCTTAGCATGGAAAACGCTAAAAAATACAAAAAGATAGAAGATAATATTATTGTTCAAAATATTGATGATTAGGACGATAATGACGATGAGCATGACAGTATAATTTTGCCGACAAAGATGACTATGATTATAAAGGTAGGAACAGACTTGTAACACACCACGCGACGTGACGCGAATGTAACGTATCCATTCGCCAGATTATTATGATGTGTTCCAAGATTTCAATAATCAGCCAATAAACACGCGTGTCATCGGGTGTTATAAATGTGCCTACTGCTTAATCGTGGTTGTTATTAAAGAATGCTACTGATGCCGCAATAACGTGGACTAACCAGCTTCTGGACTCAAGTAAATTATGTAATATTTACCATCGACACGAAAAGAAGAAGATTGTGGTTGTAAATTGATTGTGATTAAAATTTGGGTCCTTCAAGGAATGCAGATGTAAACGTATGGTAAATGTCTTTTCGAACATGTTGGAAGTAACGGAAAGGAATTGATGTCCTGTTTGTGATTAATGATACGAAGCAAAATACAAGGGAATGCTCTCACGTTTTTAATAAAATCGATCAAACGTGTTGTGAATGTGGCAACAGTAATCTATCAACATGGAAATATATAATATTTTATTTACCATAGGGTGAAGGAAAAGCTTCGTTTTGAAACTTGCGTGGATGAGAGTTTTTTTCTGTAGTATGTGAAGTCTACCTCCTAGGCCCTGCATAATAGGTCAGCTTGCCGAACTCCTTTCATTCTGATGATTCGTGCCCAGTAGCGGGAGAGTAAATAGATATTATTTTTCTACTAATCATGTCAATGGCGACATGGAGAGGAGAGAAATTTATATTTTAAATGATAAGAGAAGAGAAGAGAGAAGTCTTAAGGGCATTTAAATCTCCATCCTGCTTTCTCCGAGCCTTTTTCAAACTATGTTCCAGAATTAACAGTTTTATTTATTTAGAAGACCAACGGCAAGAAAAATATGAGTTCAGCATTAACATTAAAAACATTTACCCATTATTAGTCTCCACGAATAAGCAACGGAATACATTATGTTAATATAGATATGTAGATGCGGCTGAATATTATTATTTTACACAAAGCGACTGCAACCCAATTTCTGGGTATCCGCTATCCTGAGGATAGACTGGTGACAGGAATTTTGGGCTTCTGACTACCACTAACGATGGTCATAGGTGTTCGTATGACAAACGGGACCAACGGCTTTACATGCTCTCTAAGGCACGGAGGGATCTCGATGTATTAAAATTGGTCCCATCCATAGACTGACCGCGGCAAGTATAGCTTAACCTTGCAATCAGTTGATCAGCGTAGTATAACTTAGCCACGAGCCCCTCTGTTTATATATAAACTAAATTTAAAAACTCAACCACTACCTTAATATCTACCGCTCTGAGGGTGGATTTAAAATTTACTGCATACGTTATGTACACAGAGCTAAACTGATTTACTCTGAGGTATGCCTAGCCTCATCCAAATTGAATTTTCTAGCAGCATAACCGCGCTTAGACTAAACACATCTAGGTCATTTAAACAGCAATTGAAGAGTGAATGTTATAAGATTTTGCTAATGTTTCTATATTTTTAATGATTTAATTAATTCATTTAAGTACCCTAAATGAATGACGGCATTTAAAGGGCTCGTGGCAGTGATAGCCTAGTGGTATGACCATTGGACTGCCAAGTCAAAGGTCTCGGTTTCGGATCCAAGGCACGCACCTCTGACTTTTCGAAAACATGTTTTTCCCGCGGCTCCGCTCACGTGACTTGAATTTCCTTAAGTTGACCTTGAATTCGAACAGATAGATTATAAAACAGTTACAATAGTATAACAAAATACTATCACTAGCTGCCGTTAAATAGGTACATTAGATAGTACGCCATATCTAGAATAAGCTGTGCTCTCATTGCACAGAAAGCCTATACCATGCAAGGTCAGCGTATACTGAATTAATAGCTTTACTATGTGGCCGTGTGTACTCGCACGAGGCCCTACAATCTACAGAGAATGCCTAAAGGCACACTGTAATAGGCATTATTGCAGAACAAAGAGAATTCAGATAATGGTGTTATAGGTGCGCGTTTTAATTAACCCGTTCACTACTGCAAACACTAGTGTGCTTTGTGTTTAAAAGAAAAAAAAAACTCTTTTATCTTTTGAAAGCTTTTAGGCGCTACCACACTGCACTGGGAGCATTTGATTGTAATGTAACGATCTAAGATTTGATTTTGTGTTTTGGTTCTTGTCCCTCACTGATTCTGTTTATTATGTAATATAAATATGTCCCTCACTGATGTATTGTTACAAATTGTATCATTATCTTTTCCTTTGCATAATAACTTTAAAATCATAGCATGGAAATTGCCAAAAAATACAATAATATAGTAGGTAAGGTCGTCGTTCGACATTGAACTAACTGTAAAGTAAGTTGTGCCGGTTGAGGAGCAAATACTTGCTTTTCAATAGGTGTTACTGACGTCACCATAAAGACGTAAAATTCAGAATGTGAAGGCAAAATTGGACATGGCGGGTAGGTATCGCGTTGGCTTAATGGTCATAGCGTCTGGTGTATCTAACCAGAAGACGCAGGTTCGAATCCTGCCCGCGGTCGAATTTTTCCTTTGATTAATAACTGTATCATTACACTATAATGCTCGGTTCTCATCACTCTCTAATGTAACGCTCGAATCTGAACTGTTACATTACAGGCAAATATTCCCGGTGACGGAGCACCTTTTAGCAAGCAAATGTCTTTTATGTTTCTTTTTACTTTTAATTTGAATACGACTCTAGACTTGTATGATGGAAAGAAGAGACAGGGCCTAAGAAGGAGCACGTAATTCAAGTTAATCGGAGGACCTAGATGGATGGATGGATGAATTACATCCCAAAAGGGTTTCGGGATGTGAATCTCTGCATCCTCCGATTTGGTACACCGGACGCTTTAGCTTGAGTGGTTTTCGTGGCTTAGTTGATTTCCAATCCTGCCTGAAGTATTTTTTTTTCTAAAAATTATATTGCATACTGAACTTACTCCTTTGTTTACAGTTCAATAAACCAGTGTACGGTTTGGACGTGCCGAACTTCACGGACTTTGCTGGACCCGGTGTTATTTTGACGTAAGTTCCTACTTATTTATCTACCTTAAAAAAAATTACAATCATTGACTTGTAAAAGTGTCTTTACAGATCTATTTGCAGAAATAAATATCATTTATCAAACAATAATATGTTTTATGAACTTTTAACTTTCGAAGTACAGGAAAATATCGTGAGGAAACCAGCATATCTAAGTTTTCTTCAATAGTGTTTGGAGTCTGACAAACCCGAGCTAAGCCAGCATAGTGAGCTGATTCTGAGGGAACCATTGCCAATAGGCCAATGAATAAATTAATGATTATGTAACATACTTATTAGCTATACTTTTCGTCCACAGAATCGTTTTCTTCTTGGCTGTTGCTCTGACTTCTGGATCCATGTTGGCTGAGAGGAACGAGGGTATACTGGAAAGGTCTTTAGTTTCAGGAATTACTGGTAAGTACCGGACGTGATCCATTGGTGAATATTCTGCTGCTATAACATTATTGTGTCCCAGTTTTAAGGGCAATGTAACCAATGAAATTACTGGACAAATGATACTTGCAACTTGATACTTGCTGGTAATCATTCGGGACAAGCATGCCGACAGCATATGATACAGTGATCCTTGTGATCTTTTATAAATGTGATTTTCTTTCTTTCTATCTTTCTTTCTTACTTAACTACTGATCTCAAGATGCTAGCAACACCAGAGATACCACCAGTGCTGCTGGCATCTAAAGGTTACGGTTGCTTAGCCATCAGGTTGTTCGTAAGCTGTTCATTAAGTCATCGCAATAAAAAAAAAACATTAATTTAAAACAAAACTCACTTAACAGTATAGCAGTCAGTTTGAAAACCAGTCACGGAACCCTGCCTTAATCAGTGTTAAGGCCCTGCTTTATAAGTGGCACCCAGTTACCCGATTGTGGATCCCTAATTACATTTTCACCCCGTCCGGGAGAATAATGAAAGTTAAACTGATAAAAATTAATGTTAACAGTGGGATTGTCGGAATTATGGTTGTATTAAAAGCGGAAGTTTTAAAAAAATACTCATAATACCTTTAATAATTATAAAAAACGACTAAGAAGCGACTACGAAAAAAAAAATATTGAAACTAAAATAATAGATATATTTGAGATATGTACACGGGCATTATCTAGTGCCAAACTAAGCAGAGCTTGTAAATAGGCCAAGCACATCAAGCTACCACAATCTGAGAAATTTCTTTGATTGATTTTCAACTTTAATACAAAACGATAAGGTTCATATTCAATTGCGAAATTTTGACAGTTTTGGATAGCTTGACCTGCTGGCGTACTCTGGATGTTATACTTATTTTTTTTTGTAAATACATATTTATACTACATAAGAAGCCGACACGATAGTTGGGAAAAGGCTCGGAGAAATAAAAAAGACTACACAAGAAACACCCAGACAAAGAAACACATATTTTCATCACATAAATATTTGTGTCCTGTGGGAATCAAACCCACGATCTCTTGATCAGTTGTCCAACAGTCGAACCAATAGACCACAGTCTACGTTGAATATACCTTTAATATGGAAACTAATAAAAGGGGGTTACAGCCTCTTCCGTACAGCAGTCGAATGTCGCCTAGCCCTTAACATTAAACAGTTCGATCTAATTAAATTATTTTAGTAATTACGTTGTTATCGTTACCAAGCTTGTGTTGTTAAGATGCATCCACACCGCAGTTAATTTTTGTGGAGCAACAGAATGCAATACGATAACATTAGGTAACATTCTTCAACTTTTGCAACTGCTTGTTACTCTTTGTTGAATGATCGCATCCATACCATAAAGCAAAATCTTTATTTCACATTTCTTTTGTTTAGTTTGATTGTAATAAGATTGTATTTTTAATCATCATCTCTATGCAGTCTAGTCTAAGTAACATGTGCTTGTAAGATTATTTGTGAGAGCTTGTTATTAGCAACATTTTTAGTTATAGAGTTATCCATATGTTTTTATTAGACTGTAAGCTTTCCTATAAGTAAATAAATAAAAAATAAATAAATACCGCCAATAACATAAAGTAACAAATAGTAACCAGCGAGTTGCACAGCATATGTTCACGAACTAACAAATGTTATCGATAGTTACCACATGTTGACGCAACTTTACCTAACACGGGAACATATACTAACAACAAATAACCTTATGTTATCGGATGTTGCCAACTAACACTTGAAAACTTTGCTCCACAAAAAGTAACAGCGGTGTGGATGCACTAAGCGAAAGTATTTAGCTTGATGTGAATTTTTCGGTATTTTGGAGTATTTACCTGACACTGATCCATACTCCAAACTACTATTGAGAATTTCCCGATGGAATAACTTGAGAACACTGCTTAACCTGCGCATCAAACTCTCAGCAGCCAATACAATATAATTAAAAAACTTATTTTTTAAAGTTGCCGACATAGTTGAAAGGATTAGCAAGCTGAAGTGGCTTTGAGCGGGGTACAGTTCGTAAAATTGATGGCTGCTGGGTCAAAAAGGTTCTCGAGTGGAGAACACACACTGGAAAGTGCAGAATAGTACGACCTCCAACGAGATGGACAGACGACTTGGTAAAGGTCGCTAGAAGCCGATGCAGGCGGAATATAACCGATCCTTGTGGAAGTCTATGGCGGAGGCCTTTTTTCAGCAGTGGACCTCCTGTCGCTGATATCATTATGATGATGAAACTTATTTATTTTATGATTTTTTATTCAGGTACGGAGATCCTGTTCTCCCATGTATCAGTGCAGATGCTGGTGATGTTGCTACAGTCGGGAGTGGTGCTTATAATTGGATTCATACTCTTCGGCCTGACCATGAAGGGACCGATCGGTTGGGTGATCTGTTTAACTGTGATGACGGGATTTTGTGGAATGACGTTCGGTAAGGAAAACTCAAAGATAGAAAGACGTTTATTTAGCTGGAACTAATGAGACCTAACATAATTGCTGTTTCATTCGTGGAGAACAGCAGTGATTTCAAAACTAAGTCTCCTCACGCTAGGAAGAAACGCGTGCTTCATAGTCAATAAAATCCAGATTAGCGGCAGGATCAGATCTAGCCACACACTCTCACATTTTCCGTGGTGTGTACGTAAGAGCCAGGGCCCGCAATGGTATCCACTGTATTTGCCTGCTCCATCTTCCTTGTGCTTTCCATCAGGCAAGACGAGGCTTAAACACATTGAATCGGATTTACTTTCCTATGTATTGTCCGGTAGGGAGATAGGTCGATGACATCAGGAAATTTAATGTCATACGTAGATGATATTAGCAAATGACTGGAAAAAGTGGCATGAAGAAAGTGAGGTCTGTACTATTATGTACACAGCAATGCTTAGATTCGGGCTGATAATGATGACGTTTGTCTACAAATGTGAAGTATTGATTTTTATAATTATTTGATATTGTTATTGGTTCTGAAGTAACTTATTCGTTATTTCCATTTTAGGTTTCGTCGTGTCCACAATTTGTGATACAGATAGAACGGCTACTTATTTGGCTCTTGGTTCTTTCTTACCAATGGTCTTGCTGTGTGGAATTATCTGGCCAGTCGAAGGTGAGATCTTTTTTATTATAAATACCTTACTAAACCAAATAGACAGTCCCGTATTCTGAAGTTCTTTGGATACGTGCAAGACGGGAACAACAGTGCATTATAGCGACTTGTCATGGAAGAGAAAGTGGAAGACAAGGCCATGTAATCGACCGATCAAATCAAATCTTGTGTGCAAGGGCCCTTGCATGAGTGTACAGTGTGATGTACTTGTAAGTTTATCGATATCGAATCACATTTACTCCTCCTCCTACTTCATGATGTCCACGATTGCTTTGATATGCGAAATGTCAAAGAAGAAGAAACCAAGTGGTCAGCAGAAATTTATTCGCGTACAGACTAGTTTTTTGTTATCAAGTTATGTAATAATAATTATAATATCCCTGACTCTAGCGTTTCACGCTTCTTCTTCACTTCAAGCAATTTATGGCCTATCTACTGGATCAATGGCCTCATACCAACTAAATGTATATGAAACCATCACAAATCAATTAGATAAAATAAGGTTGAAATCTGTTGTTCATCTACGAAGACATCGTGTAAAATATAACATACAGAATATACAGCCGAATTGATAACTTCCTCCTAGTTTTAAGTCTGTTATAATGGAAGTGGTTAGCAATGATAAATCATGGGTGAGATTTTAAAGTCACGGATCCAAAACCAGCCAAGATAGGAATAGTTTTTAATTTATCTACTCGAGCTCCGGTGTATTACTCTTAATATTAATATCACAATCCTTTCTTTCCCAGGTATGCACTTCATCCTCCAATGGATAAGCTACTTCCTTCCATTGACTTTATCTACGGAGGGTCTCCGATCTATGCTCCAGAGAGGTTGGAGCATCAGTACCCCCACTGTCTCCGCTGGCTTCATCTCCGTCGCCACCTGGATCGCCGTCTACCTGACTACAAGCATCCTCCTCCTTAAATTTAAGAAGGGCTGAATTTTTTTTATTTCTTTTAGTATGTTAGTTATGTGTTTTTGCTCAAACTTTCGTTTTATCGATGATTTGCCATTTTGTTCAAAATTCCCGGGGAAGTATACAATACAATGTTATTATTTTGTGTGTTAGACTAGGTACAAATTATAATAGACATAAGTTATTGGGTATGTTTAAGTATGTCAGTATTGTTGGCGTGGTATAGGTTACAAAACAGTATAAGAACAACACAAAAAATGAAATAAGGTTTTAAATAAAAAAAACTAGGTAATTAATTTATAATGACCATTATCTTTTTTATGTCAAAGCAAAAGAAAAAATAGGTAGACTTAAAAGTATCTACATAAAATAATTATAGACCTGAACTATTGCTCAAATTGACATATTAGTATCGTTATTGGATAAGTAAATAGTGTTTACAACACTATTCTGTATTGCTACTCTCATTTAGGTGCAGGTACATTGCAAAGGGATGGGTATGTTTGTATATAATTTGTATAATATTTGACATTGTAATCATTTTTATTACGAGGTATTATATTAAGGACTATTAGACAGTTGGTTATCATAATTTCCCCCTTATTAATAGTAGACAACAACAAAAATGGAATGATCAAAATATATTTCTCGTAGCAAGCACCAAGCGGTATTATGTCGATAAAATCATTGTGATTTCCAATCCATACAAATTATTTGCAGCAGGCATCAAGAGTGCATTACAGAACTCCATTTGTTGATGAATCTGTGCTTTTTCAAAAGATTAAGGAATTTTATTTGAAAGTAACATGTTATAAATAATTGTATTAGGGACTTATAGTTTTTATGGCTATATGATTAAGAAATAAGTAATTTAATTCATAATTTCTGAGCTGAACATAATTTTTATTCATAAATTCTAAAAGTTATTACAAAACGTGAATTCACGGTGAATAATCTCGCCCATTTTGTACACAAAATATTTTTCTGATTATTTTTAAACATACTTAAATCCTTTTTTGAAAATAATTTACATAAATTTTATAAACTGGACTATGTAGGTATGGCATTTCCATTTCATTTGTTTTTACACAATAAAATTCTGTGTTCTAAAAATTTATTAATATTTGAAAATTTTTTGTTGATTTGGCTTCTATGTGTAATCCTACCGTGAGTTTACGTGTTTGAATTGTTGTGTGTTCTGACACACGAATTATTAGACATTGAACTACTTTTAACGGATTTTATCGCGTTATATTGATATTATTAATCCCGATATTTCGGACCCTTACAGAGTCAATGGTCACGGATAGACTCACTAGTTTACCCGTGACCATTGACGCTGTTAGTTTTATTTCAATTTATTTTATGCGAATCTCACGTGACTATCCAGAGTCAGCTCCAGGGTCACTAAAATACTACTTTTTAAGAATCACCGTATATCAACCTGGACATATTTCCATCATAATCTATCTTGCGATATTGTAAACTGTTGAAAGATTGTGAACTGCTTACAATTTAACGCATTATTTCCGGTAGATTATAATCTATCGAAGTGAAACCGTCAAATTGTGAAATGGCAAGCGCCGGAACGTAGCTCGCGCGCTTATTGGTTGATCGTCATGTGCCCTGTGCCGCCATATTTGTTTTCATTTATCTTGCGAGATAAATAAGAACTTATTACGAACTATCGACGTTCACAATCATACGGTGACAGATATAATTGTGATAGGTACATCAAAATGCTATTTTAGCCTCCCTGAGGAAGCTCAACTGCTGAACCTGCTGGCACCCTAAGACTAGTGCTTATATATACTTATATACTTGTATATGTGCGTAGGTTCATAATTATGGTGTTTGTAACACCTCCATTGTAAATATAAATATTTAACTTAGGTTATTTAAGGTACAATTGTACGGTTTTTAAAATGAGCTGAACAGAATTCATTCATAATCAGATTTAAAAAAAAGCCTTGTCAATCGATCTACAAAGTTATGCTATACTTGCCAAGGTTTACCTGTGGATGGATGACAAGATTTAGCTCATCTGCGCCTCGGAGGGTTTTTGCACCTTGATTTGTCGGTCCCAATTTGTTAAAGAAATAGGTACCTATTTATATACCCTCGTCATGGATGTTTGAAGATCGAAAATTTTACAACTCGGTCTTTATCCCAATCGAATTATTAGATTTTGGAGGGCTGTAATTGTCCGGGAACTGGAATGAGAAAGTCAGTTGGTAATCAATCTATGTCTCAACTGTAATTATAAAGAGAAAAAAAAATAGATTTCATTTAGGTATGTTTGTTTGTAATGGATAAATTGTAAAAAATACTTAACCAATTTTAAAAATTCTTTCACTTACAGAAAGCTACATTATCATAATTAATAGGATACCTAGACCGGATATTCGGATTATGGTAAGTTAGAAACAGTACCATAAAATAACGAATAGTACTATGTACGGTCGGGGTTATAAGTCCAGTAGCAGTTTCACAAATCTATCGCATCAAAACAAGTCGCACTTACGAAATTTTTCTATAACAAACATTTTGCACACATACACGGTTTCGTATATCACACTCTTTCACCATTATCTAGACAGAAAGAGTGCGATATAATGATAATTTGCCTTAGTAGCAAACCACACACTATCACCTTCTCGTAGTTATACTGTTTGACGGGTAAATGTTTGCATTGAAATTACTCACACATGTGTTTACGCATAGTACCGTCAAGCGAATATGATCGTTGACGTGCTACTAGACTTATGGCCTCAGACTGTACAAAACCGTCGCACTCTTTAACTTGACACCCCACCATTCTCAGCACTTCGTAGTAGTGTTCGTTGTCGTTATAAAGAAAGGATTCATTGTATGAAAAGTAGGTCAGTTTATACTGGAAACTTATAACTTCATAGCCAGCTCCAATATTGTGTTAGTTAATTCTGCAATGACATTGTGATAGTATATTATAAGTGATAAATAAATAAAATTAAATTTGCATTTTTGTGTTTAATTTTCTTTAAAAGACTTAACCAGCCTAACAAATTATAATCTAAAAAAAAAACAATTTTATATCATCGAATTACAGAAAAAAGGTAGGTACAATCATTTTAGTGTTTTGAATAGCTTGACCTGCTGGCGTCTGTACACAAACGGTATTTCGTCGGTGATACTCCAAAACCGCGTAAGTAACACTTTGCTATAAGGCCTAATTTTCAATGTTATTTAATACAAAGTTAGGCCTTATAGCAAAGTGTCACTTACGCGTATTGGAGTATAGCCGACGATTTGTAGTATTATGGTCTTTCGTGTTTGCAACCAAACACCATGGCATACGTTTCAGAGAGCCTCAGGTGACATGATGCGCCGTTGTTGAGGAATGTCTGTTCAGCTACCCGCGCGTGAGGATTCACAGCGACCTAAGAGAATAAAAAAGCAGTGACAACGTAGTAAAATACCATTAGACTACCAAATCAAAGGTCTCGAGTTTAAACCCAAGGTATGCACTTCTGAATTTTCGAAATCATGTGCGCATTATTAATTTAATTAGCACTCGCACATCTTCACAGTTAAATTGAAGGAAAAACATTGGTAAAACTAACAGGTAAAACAGTGGTAAAACTAAAATACTGCCACATTGGCTTAGTGGTCGTAAGTGCGAGTACTGCGCTAGAGGTCTCAGGCTCAGTCTACCACCTTAAACTTTAACTTGATTTTCAACTTTAATACAAAGTAATAAGGTGCCCACAAGCTCAATTGGGAAAATCTGTCAGTTTTAGATAGCTTGACCCGCTGGCGTCATTATCATTAGGCTATCATTGATCTCTAATCTCAGGCATCTCACCTTAAATTGGTAGTCCCCAGGCTTCACATCAGTAACATCCACCCATTGGCAGTCGATATTATACATGTAGACATCGGAGCAGTTGACCGATATACCTGAAAGAATGCCCATTAATCAGAGAAAAGTCTATTGTGAAACTATACTAGTCCGGAAATACGACCTTTTTAAGTGTGCCTACGTCCGACTATAGACGCATATAGGCTTTCAAATATATGTGTTTGACATTGACAGCATGAAAGAAAGGAACACATTTGTTTTATTCTCACAAACATATAAAAAGAAGTTAAATACGAAATAATAATTACTAAATTTATTGGACCTAAAAGCACAAATTGCAATAAAGTTTCGTACGGTAATTGCGTTAGATGTAAACTGTGTCGCAGCCATTAACGCCCATACAATACGGTTTACGCGTCAGCGTAAAGTAATAATGTCAACTGTCACTACGAATGGCGGGAAACTACAACTAGATAGTTTCCCGCTATTCGTAATGGCTGACACACTTTTTAGGAAAAAGTGTGGCTACACAGCTCAGAAACTAACTTGGTGTGGTAGTGAGCCAGTGATAAAGCTAAAGTAACTACTTACAGGATCGACTCGACGGGATACTACATGTAGGTAGGTTGACTCTGTTTGCCCATCATCATGCGACCCCAGAGAAGACGGTAGCACAGTGGTCACGTGCTGCCGTGCACAGGGACAGATTCAGGGGAGAGCTGTTTACAGTCTCCCAAGGGATGTGCCTTAATAGGCGTTGCACAGGGAGGTTGTCTATTAAGAGGACACAATGCCCCCTCCATGTGCTGATGGTGACCACCGGGGTGGTTTTAGTGGGTAATAATCCAACACTCCCTGGTTTAACCCCTGTAGACCGGTAGCCTTTTGAAGGTTTCTCCCGTAAACAAAAACTAAAAAGGTAGGTAGGTCTTGGCAATTTGCTGCCTGTTGTTCCACATACAATCGCTACTAAACTGAAGAAGGAATAAAGAATAGATCTCGAGATTATCAGGAGTCTTATACTAGACCCTACAGTCCACAGTTACCTTGGTCTCCATAATTCTTGCAGGAGTACTTCTTCTCTACTCCCGGTAAACAAGTATTGTCTTCCAAACAGAAAGAGGCTTTGTGACCTTCGGCCACCTTATGACCTTTCGAGTCCAGTACGTCGAACGTGGCAAACACTTCCATGCTGTGATAATGCCTGAAATAATAAACAATTTATACAGGATGTCCGGTAATTAATAGATAACCTTGTCAAACAAATATTTGTTCCGTATGAGGATCCGACCCAAACCACGTGGTGCAAAATTATTTTCAAAAATATTAGTCAAAGTCAACATAATTTATTCAACATAGACTACTAGATAGTACTTTTTGATCGTCATTTTTACATTAAGACATAACACCCACCCTTCACAGCTCCCTAGTATTTTGGCTGGGAAGAAGAAACGGCGCAACAAACTCCCCAGCAACACGTTTCTGTCTGTTAATTTACGAAAGGTAAAAATTTTATATAAAACAAAATCTATAGTTTGCTTCGATTAAAAAAAAACTTCATTGCTATATGTCAGCCGTGTGCACACTCATTATGTTTTGGCATCGAAGTTAAAAATATCGTATAAATCGACTTTATCAGACTAGTCAATATAATATCATCACGCCTGTATTCCCCAAAAGGGTTTGGTGGAGGTGTAACAATGAGAATTGATTTACGTACACTCACAGTTCACCGGTATGTTTAGATCCCATGTAGTAGGGTACTGGTAATAATACCCTATGGCCAGTACCTATGCACAAATTGGATTGGATAAGTGGAAAAATGAATTATATTTATAATAGTAGATTGTATCATTATGGGAGCAAAATAATATTATTACGACGAGGGCGCTTTTTTGAATCCAGAGTGAAGTGAGGTGAGTAATGAGTTTTTAATCCTCTTTATAAGTACGCCGTAATTATCTTTGCCGTGCACTTTTGAATTTGGAACATCTTATAGTGGCGCCGAACATCTTAGTTCCAAATTCAAAAAGTTTCTTATAGAAAACACCGCCTTTGGGTGAACTTAAGTCGTCCTTTTCGAATAGTTGGATGAAAAATTAATTCAAAACGGCTTACATATGACAGAGATGCCACTGCCAGAGATGTTTAGGGAGGTAAGGTCTGAACTCTGCATTGCCAGTGTTGAGCGAAGATGCTGTGAAGCGCAGCAGCCGGCGGGTCTCGTATTGCCAGTCCGGGTTTAATTTCTGGATCTAGTCAGAAGAAATATATACACAAAGGTAGGTATACAATTAGGTATTTTTTTAAACGTGATGAACATAAATGTTTGTGTTTGTCTGGGTATTTCTTATGTATTATAAGTACCTAGGTATTTACAAAAAAAATATAAGTATTAAATTGCCTAGTAGGTACCCATAATACAAGCTCTGCTTAGTTTGGGGCTAGATGGTGTTGTGTAAAATTGACCCAAAAATATTTAAATGTATTTATGTATATTCTTTATTGTACACCATAATGATACATACAACTAAGTATTTAATGTAAAAAAAAACATACAATGGGTGGCCTTATCGCTAACTGCAATTTCTTCTAGGCAACCTTAGGATGGATATAGTTGAACTGAACTTAAAACTGAGGGTTGACCACGGTGCACATCCCTACATAGATATATAATAACACAATATATGTATATATTTATTTATTTATAATTATTTGTGTCCTGTGGGTATCGAACGCACGACCTCGTGATCAGCAACGTATACAATCCAACCATTAGACCATATACGGATTGTAACATAGCTGAGAAAAGGCCACGAGGGTGATCAGAATGATCTAAACCATAAAACAAAATATATATTGATATTCCCTGACCTCATAAGCAGATCTACTCAGGCAGTTCTCCTCCATGGCGCAGGTCAGCTGGTACATCATGACGTCTTGCAGATGGGCCGAGCGTTCTATAACCGAGACATCGAGGGCCAGATCTGCTAGGAAGTGGGTGCACACCACGGCAGCTGCGTGGCCTGATTAAGAGATAATAAAATATTGTTAAATTATGATATATGACTGCCTCATTAGTCTAGTGGTCCTAAGCGCGACTGCTACGCTAGAGGTCCTGAGTTCGACCCTCAGGTCAAGCAAAGTGTTATTGGGTTTTTCTATGAAATTATCAGTAGCAGCTCGGAGTCTGGATTTGTGCATGGTTAATGCCAAAAGCGCGCCCCCCATTACATGGGACCTAAAACATACCAGCGAAATGTGGGTGTACATTATTACACCTCTGCCTAACCCTTTGGAGAATACAGGCGTGATGGTATGTTATGTTATTATGATATTATTTATTATTACTCACTTAAACAGTGATGGAAAACATTGTGACGAAACCTGCGTGGCTTAGTGATTCCCTCTCATTCTGTGAGAAGAGACGCGTGCCCATCAGTGGGACAGTATATAGGTTGATGATGAAACGGTTATGGCAAGTAGCATTATGAAAGCATGGTGGACTATAGCCTGATCCCAGCTCTCGTGAGAGGAGACCCGTGGCCATCAGTAGGACAGTATATAATTTGATGATGTTGATGATAATATTGTTAGCCTAAACGCTATTTTTAACCCCCGACGCAAAAAAAGAAGGGGTGTTATAAGTTTGACGTGTCTGAATGTCTGTCTGTGTGTGTGTCTGTCCGTGGCATCATAGCTCCCGAACGGATGAATCGATTTTGATATTGGTAAAAACCAATAGGATTTTTAAAGGATAATTATTCGGGAGTGTTCTTAACTATGTTTGATGAAAATCGGTAGAAGATGGCAGCCGCCACAAACTAGTAGAATAGACTGATAAATTTTAAATCAAAGAGATATCAGATATCTGGTACCAGTAAATTATACATATATGTATAGAAATGTGACCTCATTGAGTAACCAACCCATACCTTCAACAATACCCTACACTTGTATTTAATAAGGACGATAAGCATTCAAGACCATTTTCAAGGCACAAACTTCTACCAAAAGAAAAGATCACGTTTTTTTCAACAATGACATGAGTACAGGATCGTTTTTACGACAAAGCGATTAATGTATTAGAAATGGTTGAGCAGACGAAATATTAAACTTGCTAAGCAGCGCAGACCACATATATTTGGTTCCTTATCTACTTATTAAACCACAATAGATGTATATTCAAGTCTAGTAATGTATTTCCTCCGTTTTTTTAAGTGCGGAATTTTCTCATGGATCGTCTCCGTCCTTTCAAGAGGGGAGGTAACAGAGTATTTCAAGCTCGTACCCTCCAGTGAGTGAGCCTTTCAAAGTGCGATTTTATTACTTTTCAATCGCTACGAGTCTAATAAACCTTTTTTTATAGTACCGAAATTCTCATGGATCATCCGCCACCCACAGCAGTGATAACCTATTGATACGACCACTGGACTGCCAAGTCAAAGGTCTATCAAAGGTCTCGAGTTCGAATCCAAGGTACGCACCTCTAGCTTTTCGAATTCATGTGCATATTATTAATTAATTATCACTCGCATAAACGGTGAAGGAAAACATCGTGAGGAAACCTGCATACCTTAGAGATTTTTCTCGACGGTTTGTGAAGTCTGCCAACCCGCTCTAGGCCAGCGTGGCCTAGTGCGGGTCATAGTGCCTATATAGCCTAATCCCTCTCTATCGGAGAGGAGACCCGTGCCCAGCAGTGGGACAGTATATGGGTTGATGATGATCCGCCACCCGGGGAGGCGGCAGGGTATATTGGACTCGTATCGACAAATCACACTTGCCTTCACCTGCCCTATAGTCATGGGATTCATTAAATTCTCTACGACCATGACGGAGTTTGATATACCATGCTACCTCTCCAGTGGGGAATTTCTGCATAAAAAATATATGTTAAGGTTTCCTTGTTTCACTACGGGACCCCAAACAACTTTTCTCTCTGTGGGTATTACTATTGATCATAGTTCGGAACACTTTTGTGTGACAATTTTCTGTACGAGCTCGCAGAGGCATAGAAAATATAATATATATTCTTGTAAAGTTATTTATTTACAAGGAATATAAAGTAGGGTGAGTGGACGTGTTTCAGTTCATCTGTTAATATTCATTCTGGCTACTCAGAGATTTGAAAAGTAAGAGAATCGTGACTTAAATTTGAATTCAGATAGCTGAACAAAACACGGTAGCTAAGTATTCCATCCGCTTTAAAAAAGTTAATGACATCATTATCGTTCACAGCTTCTATTGACCCACCACAGGACATAAGCCTTTTACGTAATTCATCTCTCTTTTGTGCAGTGATAGCCTAATGATATGACCATTGAACTGCCAAGTCAATAAGTCTCGAGTACGATTCCAAGGCACGCACCTCTGACTTTTCGAATTCATGTGCGTATTAATAATTATCACTCGCTTAAACGGTGAAGGAAAACATCGCGAGGAAACCTGCATGCCTTAGAGATTTTTCTCGACGGTGTGTGAAGTCTGCTAACCAGCACTAGGCCAGCGTGGTGGATTATAGCCTTATGCCTCTCAATAAGAGAGGAGAACCGTTCCCAGCAGTGGGACAGTTTATGGGTTGATGATGACTCGCTTAAACGGTGAAAGATAACATCGTAAAGAAACCTGCATGCCTTAGAGATTTTTCTCGACGGTATGTGGAGTCTACCAACCCGCACTAGGCCAGCGTGGTGGACTACAGCGTAATCCCTTTCAATCTGAGAGGAGACTCGTGCCCAAAAGTGGGACAGTATCTGAGTTGATGATGATGAGCCCTGTTTTGCGCCAATCTTATCCAGGTATTTTCAACACATTGATTTCTGATATTTACGCGAATATTTATACATTGAAATAAAACTACTTTTTACGGATTTTATCGCGTTATATTGACATTATTAATCCCGACGTTTCGGACCCTTTACAGCGTCCATGGTCACGGGTAGACTGAGGTGGTGGGCGTCTTGATGATATAATTACTGACAGCTACCCAACATTTTAATTGTTACATGATCAATGATATTTATTACTAATTATTAATTAATACTAGATGGATCCGGCATTTCCTAGCTGACGACCTCTGAGAAGAAACGCCGAAAAAACTCAGAGAATCAGAGAATCATGGTCTCTTTTAAAGTAACAATATTCAATGATCATGTTTTAGTTTTTTAATTATTGGCAATCCGATTCACGCAAAACGAGCTCATAATATCCTTTGACCCAGATTTCAATAGAGAAGATGGCTTACCATCTGCTTAGAATCCTGTTATAAATTCTATTCAAAAGCAAAATCCAGGCCTACAACTGCAAGACTATATCTAAACATCACGCCTATATTACTGGAAGAGTTAGGCAGAGGTGTGGTACTGTAGGTACACCCTTAATCACTTGTATGTCTTCTTTCTCCGAGCCTACTCCTAACAATATTGGGGTCGGCTTCCAGTCTTTTTTTTTTTTTTTTTTTTTATGTGATAGGGTGGACAAACGAGCAGACGGATCACCTGATGGTAAGCGATTACCGCCGCCCATGGACACCCGCAACACCAGAGGAGTTTCAGGTGCGTTGCCGCCCTTTTAAGGGGTTTGGGCGTCCGGTATCCTCACTCACTCAACGAAACACAACGAAAACGTTATTTCACGCCGGTTTTCTGTGAGGCCGTGGTATCAAGTCCGGTCGAACCGGCCCATTCGTGCCGAAGCATGGCTCTCCCACGGTAATAACTAACCAGATGCGGCTGAAAATCAGTATTTTACACGAAACGACAGCCATCAGATCTTCGCAACCCAATTTTTGGGGAATACTGATACCATGAGGATAGACTGGTTGTCAGACTTTTTGGTCTTCTGACTATCACTAACGATTGTCATAAGTGTTCGTATGACACCCGGGAGCGACGCCTTACATGCTCTCCGAGGTACGGAGAGGTCTCGATGTGTTGAGAATGGTCACCCATCCACAGATTTACCGCGGCTAGTGCAGCTTAACCTTGCAGATAAACATTACTACGATACTGGTTTATAATTAACAGAAACTTGTAAACAAGTGTAACTGACAAATTACGGTAGTAGACAGTAATGTTAATCGGGTTTACGTGATCCAATTTGCATGTTAACTATGAATTCATAATTTCAGTTTACATCTCACGTAGAACCGTGGTGGTTAATTATAATATTATCTAAACAATTATGATTAAAGGTAATTAAATTTGTATAGTGTATTGATTAGCTTAGTGGTTCTTAGTGCGATTGCTATACTAGAAAGTGTATTGGGTTCTTCTATAAAATTCTTAGTAGCAGCTCGGAGTTTGGATTTGTGCCCGGTAGTAACCGATAAGCTGGCTTCCAAGGGATCATCATCATTATCCTGTCCCACTGCTGGGCACGGTCTCCTCTCAGATTGAGAGGGATTAAGCTATAGTCGGGTGCAGGTTGCCAGACTTTACACACCGTCGCCGGTATGTTTAGATCCCATGTAATAGGGGGCGAGCCTATTGCCATTAACCGAGTAAATATCCAGATTTAGAGCTGCTTCTGAGATTTTTTAAAGAAAAATCCAATAACTCTTCGCGGTGGCTTAGTGGTCATAGCGTCTGGTGTACCTAACCAGAGTTCGAATCCTGCCTCAGTCAATTTTTTCTTTCGCTAAAATAACTAAAATCTTATCCACTTTGCTCCACCTGGAAATAGAACCCAGGACCTTGAGCTCACTTAGGACGACAAGACTGATTTAAAGATTCAACGTTATTCTTTCAAACTTCCCGCCACCAAGGTTTACCTCAAATTGGTACTCACCAATATCTCCCGGACAGTTGACGCCTTCATAGTCCCGATGCCTGCATTGAAACAGGTTGGTTTCATTCCCCTCGCAGTGAACACCGCTGAGGATGATTTTGGAGAAGCCATAGTAGTATGTCTGGAGAGCCTGCTCAGCATATCCTAAGCCCAGGTGCCGGCAGACGGCACCAGCTTCGTATAAGGTCCAACCATCTGGGCAAATGCTGCCCCAAACATTGTTGTGGAAGAGCTGAAAGCAGAAAAAAGAAAATTTTAGAATCTCCTAAGTTTTTTATTTATTTAAGAGCTATACAGAGCGAATAAACAACTAGCTTAATGTTACATAGAGCCAATTATAGGTTCTAACGGATAGAGATAAAATAAATAATAAAGACAGATATCGACGAACACTAGTAAGCACAAAATACAAATTAAACAATAATAATATTACTGGGACATTTTACATAGCACCATCTAGTCCCAAACCGCAGAGTTTGTAGGTACTATGGGTGCTAGACAATGGATATAATACTTATATACTTTTTTATAAATATATAATTAATAGATAAGTAACACCGAGACAAACACAAACACTTATATTCATCACAATTTTATCTAAGAGAGGTAGGGCATAGTGGGATTAATTCCACTCAAATTGGAGCTGCCCGACTGGGGAAGTACCTCCGTTTTGCAGAAAAACGAGGTGAAATAACACAGCTTTTTACAAGCATCTAAGGCTACGGTAACTGCTTAGCATCAGGTGGTTCGTATGCTTGATTGCCACCTTAGTGGTATAAAAAAAAAACAAATATTCAAATATTTGTCTCCTGTGGGAATCGAACCCACGACCTCATGATCAGTAGTCCGACACACGAATCACAGACGTCGTCAAATTATCTAAATGGTAGAAAAATTAATTGCGTAGTTTAGAAGATCTCAGCGTACAGAGGGACAAACACTTTTTACATTTTGTATAGATTTGCTCCGTGTGGGAATCGAAATTACAACCCGTGGCACAGAAGGCGATTGCTAGGCTGCCAAAGTGAACGTATAAGATAAATAAAACTTTTTTTTCTCATTGGAAATCCTCATTGACTGCCGTCGTCCGGGGAGACGATGGAGTGTATCGGACTCCGCCCAAAGACGGACCGACTAAAACCACAGGATGTGTTCGCCTAACCAGCAATGGTCGGGAACGCGGGAACCAGTTGTTATTCCTCCGCGAAATAATAAACCTTACCTCAACTCTTCCTTCTCTATTGTTGTTACCACCGACCAGCCTCAAGCTAACAGTTTCCATATCCAGAAGGTCCGCAAGCTTCTTTCCAGCATTTGTCTTCTTGGCGTATTTCTTCCGCATTTCAGTTTCGTTCATACACACCACGCCAGCCGCTTCGTCCATTTCGCAGTCTGCCGCACCCCAACGGTTGAATACGCATTTCGACAGAGATATTTCATCGCCCTGACATATTACGTCGTCCAACCAGTATTTTTCTGGAGTAAATAAAACCAGATTAATTGCACAAATTGTTTTATTAACAAAATATATGACACGTGTCTTTTCTCCTTAGATATAAGTAGGAAATAACGAATACCGGCTTGCTACTTGCTACGATTCTTGCCTTCCTCTTTTATTGACGTCCATATTCATACATCTTAATAAAGCAAAAAAAAATAGAGATTTCTTATTAGCTGTTACAGTCCCACTGCTGAGCAAAGGCCTCCCCCAGATCCTTCCAGGAATCAATCAATCATTTATTTTGTCTAGGAACTTTTTATTGTGCCGTCTCGAACCAGCCCTCGCGGTACGATTCCAAGTTGACCCGCCACCTCTGTCTGGGCCGGCCTCAACGACGCCTACCGTGTTCAGGCATCCATTGTGTGGACTCTTGCCAAGCGATTATTGTGCATGCGGCTGACGTGACCAGTCCAATCCCATTTAAGCCTGGCTGCCTTTTTGCCTACGTCTACTATGCCCGTTTTGGAGCGCAATATTCCGTATTCTATCTGTTCTTTTAAGCCTAAAATGCTGCACTCCATTGGCCTTTGGCAAGCTCTTAGATAAGAGATAAGTTTAGTAAAGAAATATCCTAAAATTTCTTATTCTTTTTGACTGTATTCTTTGGTATACAATAAAGATTATGTATGTACTCTATTTATCTATCTTTCTGATAAACGTCATAAGTACAATCAAGGGATCTAAATTCGCCACCGCGAAGTGCGAGGTTAGCAGATAAAGTTTTATTTCTTTAATATTATTTTACATATTTATGAACAATGTATTCTTCCTGACTAATTTGACGAAGACAGTAATGTAGGTACAGGACCTACTTTCCTGATGAAATGAGAAAAATATTAACAGTTCTTTTATGAAAGTATTTGTTAGATAGGAACAGAAATTTCTGCAACTAATATTTCTAAAAACTATAGTAACTGACCAGTGGCTTCTCCATACTGTGAACCTTTTGTCGCTATTCCAGTTTTGTTAAAGGATCTGCAGACCACAGAAGCTGCCTCATCATCCCAGGAGTCATCGCACACCGCCCCCCAGCGACCGGCATGGTAAATATATACATTTCCTGAAAAGTATCGAATTATTATGTGATTTTTATACAAAAGATATCAAGATAGATACATAGAATTTTACATCACCTGTTTCCCGTTTAATGCGTGCTAAATACATAATTATTTGTGACTCCTTTTAAGACTTGTGCGTCAAGCGGAAAATCTCCTAGCACACCAGTGCTCTGCGAAGAAACGCGGTGGGAGGGACTTTGAACCTTATACTGCCAACCCAACTATTCCTCTTTTGTTTTACAGGTTCGGCAATTTGTGATACCTCTGGCAAGCGTCTAAAGGCTACGGTAATCGCTTACCGTACGGTGGGCCGTACGCTTTTTTGCCACCTTAGGGGTAAAAAAAACCACTTCCGTAGTTTACTTACGCCATACCTATACACATGTATGCATTTTGTGAACAACATTGATTAATAAAATTGTGTTTTGGGATCTTAATATGCTTAAGGGTCGGCACATTCGGATTGGCAGTATTTGTTGATCGACAAAACCTACTCTTGCAATAACCTACTACAATAAACTTCTTGGACTTTCAATCGGCTCGTACCGATCAGCTAACCTATTGTGATCAGAGTTTGGCTTATTTCAGTATGCTGTAAACGTGCGCCCAAGCCGAACTACAATATTCACGAACATGTATCTACAATAGCTTTAGTACTTATTTATTTTTTTATGCTATTCCGGCCATTTGCACCAAATGTATTTTTTATAATATTTATATACATCAAAGTATCTTACCTTCATATTTACTAGGACCTCCCATTAACTTAATTCTTCCTTCTAATTTCTTTTGTTTATTCAATAGTTTCTGTATAAACTCGGCTCTCAATGCTCTTTCATTTTCACTCAAGTCCCTACATAACACTCTCACTGTCCGTAGTAACAAGAATATCAACACTATAGAATTTAACGTGTATTTTATTTGCACCATTTTCTAATTATTTTGCGAAGTAAACAAATTTAAAAAATATTTTAATAATCCAAATAACAAAACATTAAAATATTTTAAAAAGTATTGGCACTAATATAGCTCCTTGCGGGACACCAAACAAAAATTGGTTATTTTTCTGTTATTTAGACGTTTTGAATGGAAGAAACTTGAGCACAGTCGTCTTATTATATCAATACAATGGAAAAAACAGTTGATTACACATATTTCAGGTCGATACGATGAAAAAGGTCGATTGAATGTACGCCAAATCAAATCTAATGGCGTCTTACGAACAACTGACGTTGGTGTTCGTATATTATACGGTCCTGAATTCCATGTAATTATTAGTTCAATGTCATGTTATATGGTGAATAGATCGCCACATGCGCGTAATTTTATTTACTTAAGGAGAAGACATGATCTTCATAGTTGAAATATAAAACAACCACAAGTAATTGATTTTTAAAAATTGGCAAGGCAATAGACTCGCAAACACTTTGGTCAAAAAGATAAACAACATATGCAGTGAACTGGAAATATTTACTCTCGTTTCTTTTTGTATAATCCACCATTACGCTCAAGTAGGAAATACTACCAAGAAGGAACAAATGCTCTTTCTCATTAAAATACACTTTACAATTCTTGATACGCAGATATCACGAACTTTTCCCCCTTTTTCTAGGCTTTGAGCTTTTTTTAGATAGATTTCTGGGAACTACACTCTCAGTTTGTCCCAAGATGCTTCCTCTCTCTTCAAACACAATAAGATTTCTAAAGACATTTTCAATAATAGGAGTACTACAAGCTACAACTGTAATAAAAAAACAACTAGTGTTCTTTCGTATCACAAATACTACGTTTGAGTATGTTTACTAAACAATTCTAATACACAAATATTGTATAATGTTATTCTGATAAATAATGAAATCATCAAAACAATGGCCGCTCGCATTGATTTAGACTTCTGTTAGTCAATTTGATAACAAAGTACCTATACTAAAATCGACATATGCATGAAGCTTAAATTTGTCTGCAATATTTCTTCCTGAATCTTTATTATTGTCACATTATACCTGAAAGGATTTTTGTTATTTACCTAGTTCCTATTTAAACCGTTAGAAAATTATATAAAAAGAGCAATATAAGCGAGGGAAATTGAAACTTATGAAACGCGTCACCATTGGTCGCGACGAAGTATGATGTCACATGTCAAAAAAAGGGTGTATTAGTGAAACCTAACTTATCGAGTGGCGATCACAATAGATCGATTACAGTTGGAATGTTACTATAGCCGCTTAGCTGCTATAACCATCGATTGTTTATAAAAATCAAGTCCCGTGAAAATTATTGGTTCGGTAAAATAATTTTAATTAATTAATAATTGAAAGCACCTAAACGGCCTCATCCTCGCAGCCTCTTCTCAACTACTTAGGTTGGGGGTAGGCTTGCATATTCAGTCCAACCAGATGCGGCTGAATATCAGTATTTAAAGTTCGTGTTATAATAAAAAACAATCACATATGATTAGTGGCCTCAGAATGTATTATCATAATTTTTAAAAAGTAAAAAAAATAATTGTACTGTGGAAACTTGAAATTATTTAAGAAATATGTAAGAAAGTTGTTTTGCTCCAAAAGGGTTCATATTGATACTTAATTATAAGTTTACCACCTAATTTACATTGTGAAATTGCAAATAAAATAATAAAGGGCCCAGCGATTGTACTGGACATTATTGTGTCCTTCCAGTGTGGTTTTTATCCTAGCGACAGACGATCTTACTCTATAATCACGACATAATAGTCCAGCACAATCCTTGTACCCTTGTAGGGTACAGCGATTGTGCTGGTTGTTCTTTTATTTGCAATTCCACAAATACCACAAAATAAAAACACAACTTCGAGCTCATAACTTCTCCTTAACAGAAGCAAATGCTCTTAAATACGGAACACTTTAGAACATATCATTCCATTTGACCTAAATATCTGTTTAGTCGCGAACGATTCCATATATTCAATTGTTTGTTTGTACAACACAACAATTAAATATGTATCGTATTACTGAGTGTGTTGAGTTTATAATTGTAATGAATAAGTACTTAGAAAATATGATGATATCAACAGCAAACATTTTTGGTAGGAAAAAAACTAAGCAGCTGATGTCATCGTTGCAATTTGGAAGGTGGTTATGATTATAAAAAAATACAGCTTTAATTTTGTCATTGAGTGACTTTTAAGTAACTATTTCAATTAATGAATTTAATAGTAGCTCCTCGAGGAAACGTCGTGTGGGCAGTGGGAATGGCCAATAGTGTGACATTGACCCTTATACTGCTAACCAAACTATTCCCCCTTTCGTAACAGGATCGGCAACGCGTAAGTGATACCCCTGGTGTTGCAAGGGTTTATCCTCAAGTGGGCCGTACGCGTATCTACTTGTATTATAAACGTCAGTGGCCGTACGCTTGTTGGTCACCTCAGTGGTAAAAAAAAACAAAGAAAAAGAAATTGAATACTACCTATGTACAGTCAGCGTCAAATAGTTAGTGACACTCAGAGTATTCAAATAAATAGACGCAACCAAAAAGTCAATAATATCGGTACAAACAAAGTTTCCATATTGTTGTCAACATTATAGTCGCTCAAAAGGTCGAAACGTTTAAAACGTCATATAGATAGGTTCAGTCAAACCGTCATAAATATGGTAACAGTCATCCCGCCAATGGTATCCAAGCATTCTAAGTGTTCAAAAATATGGAACACATTAGAAAAATAAACTTTACTGCTATACATTTTAAATATTATTTCTCACATCAATTAATGTGAAAACATTTATACACAAAAATGAAAGGAATAGAAACTACTGTTGTCTTTTTCATTTTAAGCATGACGTCATAGATATGTCTTTTGTTTTGTAAAGAATTTCGTGCATAGCCGTTTACGATACTTAGCAATATACAGCTGACTAAAAATAGATGTACCTAAACCTCATTGATAATGAGTATGATTATATATCTCATAGAGCAAGAGTGCATAATTAAAATATATTTATGATTAAATATCATGATCATTTTATTTTATTTTAACAATGAACGTCGACAAAACTAGACTCGATAGTGCTTGTAAAAAGAGGTGCAAAGTTTTTAACCTTATTGACTATTATTCAAAAACTGCTATTTTAAACATAAACAAGGTAATAGTGTGGATGAATAACTAAAAATAAGCAATAAAATAATGTCAATACGGTCGATAATCGCTTGCATCTTTTCAATTTTCGACTGCTTACCATCAGGCGGGCTGTGTGCTTGTTTATACATATATGTGCGAATATATAGAAATGAGAATCTGGAGAGATGAGTATAATTCGATTGGTAACTACACCTAACATCTAAAACGATAGGTACATAAGGATATTCCCAGTTTATTTGAAATATCTGACAAGGAGACACCTTCCTCCCTCAAATATACATATAATTCGATGTTTTGTGGTGTCACTAATGCGTAGCCATATTTCTAGCTTGCTTTGGTTTTGCACTTGACATTGATATTACTGATAGATAAATATAATGACATGCAAATATCACTAGATTGCCTAAAGAGGTTTTCATCTTTGGGAAACCGTTTATTTCTATAACATGCTGGTTTATTTTTCGAATGTGTTCCATATTTTTGAACACTTAGAATGCTTGGATACCATTGGCGGGATGACTGTTACCATATTTATGACGGTTTGACTGAACCTATCTATGTGACGTTTTAAACGTTTCGACCTTTTGAGCGACTATAATGTTGACAACAATATGGAAACTTTGTTTGTACCGATATTATTGACTTTTTGGTTGCGTCTATTTATTTGAATACCCTGAGTGTCACTAACTATTTGACGCTGACTGTACTACCTATGTACTACCTATGTACTACCTATGTACTACCTATGTACTACCTATGTACTACCTATGTACTACCTATGTACTACCTATGTACTACCTATGTACTACCTATGTACTACCTATGTACTACCTATGTACTACCTATGTACTACCTATGTACTACCTATGTACAGTCAGCGTCAAATAGTTAGTGACACTCAGAGTATTCAAATAAATAGACGCAACCAAAAAGTCAATAATATCGGTACAAACAAAGTTTCCTTAATGTTGTCAACATTATAGTCGCTCAAAAGGTCGAGACGTTTAAAAAGTCATATAGATAGGTTCAGTCAAACCGTCATAAATATGGTAACAGTCATCCCGTCAAAAATATGGAACACATTAGAAAAATAAACTTTACTGCTATACATTTTAAATATTATTTCTCACATCAATTAATGTGAAAACATTTATACACAAAAATGAAAGGAATAGAAACTACTGTTGTCCTTTTCATTTTAAGCATGACGTCATAGACATGTCTTTTGTTTTGTAAAGAATTTCGTGCATAGCCATTTACGATACTTAGCAATATACAGCTGACTGAAAATAGATGTACCTAAACCTCTTTGATAATGAGTATATATCTCATAGAGCAAGAGTGCATAATTAAAATATATGATTCAATATCATGATCATTTTATTTTATTTTAACAATGAACGTCGACAAAACTAGACTCGATAGTGCTTGCAAAAAAGAGGTGCAAAGTTTTCAACCTTATTGACTATTATTCAAAAACTGCTATTTTAAACATAAACAAGGTAATAGAGTGGATGAATAACTAAAAATAAGCAATAAAATAATGTCAATAAGGTCGATAATCGCTTGCATCTTTTCAATTTTCTCTAGTTTTCGACTGCTTACCATCAGGCGGGCTGTGTGCTTGTGTATACATATATGTGCGAATATATAGAGTCTAGAGAGTTCAATGAGAATCTAGAGAGATGAGAATAATTCGATAGGTAACTACACGTAACATCTAAAACGATAGGTACATAAGGATATTCCCAGTTCATTTGAAATATCTGATAAGGAGACACCTTCCTCCCTCAAATATATAATTCGATGTTTTGTGGTGTCACTAATGCGTAGCCATATTTCTAGCTTGCTTTAGTTTTGCACTTGACATTTATATTAATGATAGATAAATAGAATGACATGCAAATAACACTAGATTGCCTAAAGAGGTTTCCATCTTTGGGAAACCGTTTATTTCTATAACATGCTGGTTTATTTTTCTAATGTGTTCCATATTTTTGAACACTTAGAATGCTTGGATACCATTGGCGGGATGACTGTTACCATATTTATGACGGTTTGACTGAACCTATCTTTATGACGTTTTAAACGTCTCGACCTTTTGAGCGACTATAATGTTGACAACAATATGGAAACTTTGTTTGTACCGATATTATTGACTTTTTGGCTGCGTCTATTTATTTGAATACCCTGAGTGTCACTAACTATTTGACGCTGACTGTACTACCTATGTACTACCTATGTACTACCTATGTACTACCTATGTACTACCTATGTACTACCTATGTACTACCTATGTACTACCTATGTACTACCTATGTACTACCTATGTACTACCTATGTACTACCTATGTACTACCTATGTACTGTACCCAGAGGTGCGTCCCTTGGATTCGAACTTAACACTTGACAAACCAATGGTCATATTACTAGGTTATCACTGTTTTTATACATACTATACGGTTAGTGATAACTATTGCAGTTAGCTATGGCAATTTAAAAACGCAATTTAGTTTAACAAAGCTTTTGCTTAACTATTGGCTAACAAGTGTGATGTTGACTGAATGTTTTAACTACCAATTTTTGTTCCAATGTTTGTTGTGTAACTTCGAAACATTGTTACCTAGAGTGATGGCAGGAATTGTTAGAACAAAATATTTTTATTAACACAGTGTTCCGATTGTTGAGAGTTTTTAGTGTAAACTTCATTACCCTAGTGGTCTTAAGTGCAACTGCTACGCTTGAGCTCGAGTTTGATTCCCAGGTGGAGCAGGTGTCATTGGGTTTTTCTATTACATTTTCAGTAGCAGCTCGAAGTTTGGATTTGTGCCTAGTTAATGGGAATAGGCTCACCCCTATTATACATGGAACTTATTAATAAACATACTGGCGAACTGTGGGTGTAGACGCCGGCAGGTCAAGCTATCCATAACTGTAAAAAATTCGCAATTGAAAATGAACCTTATAGTGTTGTATTAAAGTTGAAAATCTATCAAAGAAATTTGACAGGTTGTGGTAGCTTGATGTGCTGGCCTGTACAGATATACGTAGGTCAAATATACCCAATTGATTATGAACCTTATTAGTGTTGTAATGGTTCAGAGAGAAATGAAAGGCGATTGATGATAATATTCGTGCAAAATTGACTGATAAAGTGCAATTCGTGCGTTCTCGACGAGGCGTGTCGTTGTCACTCGGTGCTCGTGTTAGTGCATACGCCAGTGGCTTGTGATCTGTATACACTGTGACGTTGCCTCCTTCTATCAGCCTTCGGAAATGTTTGACAGCTGTATATATCGCTAGTAACTCGCGATCATATACATTGTAGCGTTGTTGGGTTGCGCTCATCGCTTTCGAAAAATAAGCGAGAGGTCTCCACTCATTGTGTATTTTCTGTAGCAGCACTGCTCCAAGCCTGAAGTTTGAAGCGTCTGTCATCAAGGCAAGGGGACTTCCGGTAACTGGATGTATCAGCTGATTTGATAGATGATAATCTATCAAAGTTTGACAAATTGATGTAGCTTGATGTGCTAACCTCTGTACATTAGTACAAAAGAAACAGGCGTGATAGTTTGTAGTGCCTATTATTTTTCTAACTCTAGTGAAAGAAGCGATACCTTAGTGATCTACCGAATCTCGAGTTTAAATGCAACGCACGCACTGGCAAGTCAAAGGTCTCGAGTTCCAATCCAAGGCACGCACCTCTGACTTTTCGAAATCATGTGCGTATTAATAATTATTTATCACTCGTTTAAACGGTGAAAGAAAACATCGTGAGGAAACCTGCATGGCTGAGAGATTTTCTTGAAGGTGTGTGAAGTCTGCTAACCCGCATTAGGCAAGCGTGGTGGACTATAGCCTAATCCCTCTCATCCCGAGAGGAGACCCATGCCCAGTGGGACAGTATATGGGTTGATGATGATGATGATGAACGCACCTTTGAATTTTAAAATGATGTGCGTTACTGAAATATCATTCACTTATTCCGTGAATAAAAACACCACCAAGTAAAATAAAAATGGATATCCAACCATTCAGTGGCCCAGGCAAGTGTAGCTTAACTCAGACTAATCGATTTACACAGTACAAGCGCACATTCCTCGTTTTCGCTATACTTAATTGGAAAAATAAAATCGAAAATCGCAGCGTTGGCTTAGATTACAGCTCATCCCATAAGAGTGCACCATAAAGCAAAGAGTAATGCTTTTTTTATGAGTCCTTTGATATACCTAATGTGTTTCCCGTAACGACTGTGGAAACGTAAATAGGGATTCAAGAAACGTTTGAATCTTCAATATTAAGGGTAGATCGGGGTAATTTTGAACAGGTACCTACTGTTTTCTTTTTCTACTGTCTTCTTTTACGTGTCTTGTGGGAATTGAACCCATGAATGACCTCGTCATCAGCAGTCCAACACTCGAACCACAGAGGATTAATTAATGTTTATTAATATAGTATTAACGCGATTCTGCGGACAATTGTAAATGCACCCTGGTTTGCTCGCAGTAACGAGATTCATGAATATCTCAACATGCCCACCATAAAGGAGGAAATAAATGAGTACACAAGACGCTATGCCGAACGCTTAGCCGTACACCCAAACCCCCTGGCTATTAAATTGCTTGATACCTCTCAAGCCATGAGACGACTGAAGCGAAGGCAAATATCGTTGAAATAATGGTTGGTTGAGGCGATGGCCTCCAAAACCCAAATCCCAAACAAAGCTCAACCGAACTGATTATAGTCGCTACCGACTGATGGCAGTTTCAAAGAAAAAAAAAAATAGTATTACAATAACCATTCGGTAAACGGTTATTAGTATCCTACTTATATATTAGTGCGGAAAATTCTTATGGATCTTTATCCCCTAGTTCCTACCTTCCGTGGAAGGAGGTACCTCCTTCCACGGAGAAGAAATAATAGGTAGTAGAAGACTAAAATATGCACTATTTTTCCCCACATTTGCCATGACCCACTCAATGGTACCAATGATCAATGGATACTCAATTCCCTTCAGAGTTTTCCAATATCAAACCGCCCCATAACATTAATACTTTTAAATGTTTCCACCTTAGTGATGATTTAGGAAATTTATTGAGGAAACGGACCATCACAATGAACCTTTTGTCACATAAAATTGATACGTGCTGGTAATAACCATTCATTTTACTTCAAATTTGACTTTTAAATGAGAATTGATTTTCGAACGATGAAATTAGTACCATTATGCCAATATAGGTAATGCAAATAAAAATATATAATTATTATCTTTTATCATTTAGAAGACAAGCAAGTGGGGTCGTGGGTTTGATTCCTACAGGACACAAATACTTGTGTGGATAAAACATGAGTATTTGTGTTTGTCTGGGTGTTTCTTATGTATCATAAGTATGTATTTACGAAAAAAAAGTATATAAGTAATATATAAATATATCCATTGTCTAGTACCCATAGTACAAGCTCTGCTTAATTCGGGACTAGATGGTGTTGTGTAAAATGTCCCAAAAATATTATAATTAAAAATATTTTTTTGTTCATACAAACTTGGCAAGTTGTAAAAGAAGTTCGTTATATTTTTTATATTTTATCCGGGTTTGTATACCTTTTAATGTAACATTGTATTTTTCTGTGTAACCTTTTGAACATTTATATTTAATTTAATAATTTAATCTGGATATGAACAGCAATCTCCGAAAATAACTGACTGTGAACTTTATACCCTCCCTCCTCTTCATTTGTTATTTGTATTCAAAATGGAGGAAAAAAGTTACCCAATAAATTCTTTTCCCATACCCTAATTATACCTACCTGTGATACTTAGCGTAGAGGGTCACACAGAGGCCAATAAAAACGTCACACTGTATAGATCCGGCCAAATTTACGGACGCAACAAAAGTTTTATTGGAGGAACCGAAAACCAGCATAAGCTGGGCTCTTTTACTTACATGTTTTGAAGGGCTGCGGTTGATTTTTTTTGTTAATGCGAAACGGTAGGGGTCCATAAGAATTGGTCTTGTTAGGATATAAAATGGGAATCTTTGCTGGCATCTTGTCTTGTAATACTTCATTGGTAATATCAGATGCTGTAAGTATAATAAAAGGTGTTTTCGGGATGTTATTTGGGGGGTTAAGTGTCATAGAAATATGTTATTGGCCATAATGGAAAATCAAGTGTTTGGTTATAATCAGTCTATTGACTTATGCTTTGCAGCGAGCTTTGAGAATAAAATGAAAGTTTGAAATTCCTATTAACTTTCAAGTACAACCGACAGATACATAAAAGGATCATGGGGGTTTTTATATGGACCCCGTCCCCGTCCGTCCGAATTTCATCATCAACCCATATAGTGTGCTGGGTCTCATCTCACGATGAGGGTGATTAGGCTATAATCCACCACGCTGGCCTAGAGACAGCATACAGACAGACGCGGATGTCGATTGATGACGTTTCTTATTTTGGGTTTTTTTATGAAATTCTCAGTAGCAGTCTCGTTTGTGCCCGGTTACTGACAATATGTTCGCTTCCTATTACATGGGAATTAAACATACCGGCTAACTGTGGGTGTCCTGTTGTACACATCTTTCTCTTTGGGCATAAGAAATTGAAATCACAATGCCAAGCTAAACTTCAATCCCGTATAATAAACCACCGTCCACCCTATCACCCCAAGTTACATAAAACTAAAGTCCTGCAAATCAAAAACATGATTCACCCAGCTAAATGGCTAGATTTGTAACAAAACTTACATTATCAAAACCATTTTGAACCCTTTATCCGCAGGGTTGAAAATAAATCAAATAAGTTGGCTAACAATTAGGGGCGCAGATATAATAGGAACAAGAGAATCGGAATCATGCTTGGGTAACAACAAGCCATTTGTGGTAAGATACGTTACCTAGCAACGAAAGGTAAATGTCTATTATAATTCATCGGGGGTAGTTTGCGAATAACGTTTAATTATAGACTGTAAAATTTTACTGGAAGTACTGCGCCTCTTTGGTTTCACCATTGCGTAACTGGCTGAACATATCCTTGGGTTTGTTTCCCAGGTCAAGCAGTGTTATTGATGGTGATATAATTTTTTGGGAAAGGAAAAGTAAATCTCAGGCGGGATTCGAATTGTACAGAGGCTACATCAAGCTACTCCAATCTGTCAAATTTCTTTGATAGATTTTCAACTTTAATACAAAACTATAAGGTTCATATTCGATTGGGAAAGTTTGTCAGTTTTGGATAGCTTGACCTGCTGGCTTCTATACAGCTTTGAGTATTTTACGTGACCTACGCAAATGACTTGCTGATCTGGGATCGTCGTGCGACGGATCGTTGAGCTCCCTAAATAATGGTTGAGCTACACGATGACTGATGTATGCGTGTCGTCAGTAAGGACTGGTCAACTCAACACTTTCTTCAACATGCCAGTTCAGATTTGCCTACTTACATCGTAAAACACATAATTATGATAAGCACTGAATACTGTTACTGTCTGAACTTTAAAAGAGGCCATGAGTCTCTGACTTTGTTTCGGCGTTTCTTCTCGGAGGTCGTCAGTTAGGAAATGCCAGCACAAATCTAGTATTATTAATTAATTATTATTGCCTTATGACAGTGTTTTTAAAAGATCTATTTGAAAAAAAAAACATTTATCATCAGCAAACTGTGTAGGTACAGAGGCATGCACATCAAGCTACCCCAATCTGTCAAATGTCTTTTATAGATTTTCAACTTTAATGCAAAAAGATATTTGATAGGTTTGGATAGGTTGACCTGCTGTACAATTGTTGAGACAAAAGGTAGCTTGTCCTTCTCCAAAGATAATCTATATCTGTAACGCATTTCATAAAAATAGGTTTAGCGGCTTAGACGTGAAGAGACAGACGGAGATTAATTTGACATTATACTGACATCACTTTCAAATTTATGATATTATAGTAGGTACCTACTGCCTCATTAGTCTAGTGGTCCTAAGCGCGACTGCTACGCTAGAGGTCCTGGGTTTGATCCCCAGGTCGAGCAAAATGTTATTGGGTTTTTCTATGAAATTCTCAGTAGCAGCTCGGAGTCTGGATTTGTGCCCGGTTAATGGCAATATGCTCGCCCCCTATTACATGGGAACTAAACATACCAGCGAAATGTGGGTGCACATTAGTACACCTCTGCCTAAACCTTTGAGGAATACAGGCGTGATGGTATGGTATGTACTTAAGGATAATTATACGGGTATTTTGCTTGCCTGAAATAAACAGATTTCATTTTATTTTTATTAAACCACATATTACCCCATAAACACTCCTAGAATCAAAACCTTTGTCACATCCAGGGCACTATAAATCCACGTCAAAAAGAAGGTGGTTAAGTTGTGGGTCCACCACGCAGACCAATTAATCACAGAAATGGGTGTAGAGCGATACATCCTGCGCTGGATCGCTTTATTTTCTTGACAAACTGTTTTGGGCACCCCTCGGCAGCGCTGACTATTTCGGGACCCACATTGTAAATTGTAAAGGAAGGTGTAATGAAGACTTGTTAAATAATATTTGGAAACCTAGGGTTGTAGTAAATCCTAACGCGTTGGTTTGGGTTTAGCGAAGCTTCCACTTGGTAGCTCATTTGGAATGAAATATGGCTGTGGGCTGAAAGGTTAGTTTAATTTCGGAGCTAAAGTAATTATGGCGATTAATCGTCTTGTGTATTCTATTGCTATAGAATTTATAAGATAGATATAAGATATTTTAAGAAAGGTAGGGCATAGTGGGAGTAATTCCACTCAAATTGGAGCTGCCCGACTGGGGAAGTACCTGCGCCTTGCAGAAAATCGAAGTCAAATAACACTGCTTTGAGCTGTGCTGTGTTCCTTACGGTGAGCAAGGTTGCCAGTGCTCCGCGAGGAAACGTTATGTTGGCAGTGGGGAGGACTTTAGAGGTGTGTAGGGGAGGGTAGGCTTCAGTCGTCATTGTGTTAGTAGTTTACCTTTTGAATTTGATTCCTTTGAAGATTATGTCGCACCAAAAACGTGTCTTCAGCATACAGCGAAGGGACACAGCGCAACGTCCAATGGATCTTATGCCCTTGATAATTAGTGCATAATTAAGAGAAAATCTCTAAGGCATGCAGGTTTTCTCGCGATGTTTAGCTTCAACGTCTAAGCGAGAAATAATTATTTATTTAGCAAAGGAAAAATTCGACCGCGGGCAGGATTCGAACCTGCGTCTTCTAGATAGGTACACCAGACGCTATGACCACTAAGCCACCACGAAGGGAAGGAGCTTCACTTCAGGGGTTATCAAATAGGCAAATAATATTATAAACCTGAAAGTTTATGAGGATGGATGTTTGTTACTCTTTCACGCTAAAACTACTGAACGGATTTTGATGAAACTTTACAGTATTATTATTTATACATCAGAGTAACATTTAGGCTTTTATAAAGAAACATACAAAAAGATAAATTTATAATTTAGCATGTATGTAACTATTTATTTTAATACAAAATATTATACTATACATACATGATTATCTAAAAAGTCATTGTTGGTGTACGTTATAATATTGTTGTTATTAGTCTACATTCTACTAATATTATAAATGTGAAAGCTTGTGAGGATGGATGGATGTATGTCACTCTTTCACGCTAAAACTATAACATTTAGGCTTTTATAAAGAAACATACAAAAAGATAAATTTATAATTAAGCATGTATTTTAATACAATATATTATACTATACATACATGATTATCTAAAAAGTCATTGTTCGTGTACGTTATAATATTTTTGTTATTAGTCTACATCCTACTAATATATAAATGTGAAAGCTTGTGAGGATGGATGGAACGTGACAAATGACAAACATCCATCCAGGATGTTTGTCACTCATTCACGCTAAAACTACTGAACGGATTTTGAAGAAACTTTACAGTATTATTATTTAATTTACAACGATTATTAACTTTTCCACGCGGACGAGGTCGCGAACAGAATAACTTAATTTATATGATAAAAACTAAATATTACTGTAGGTATATTTAGAGAATCATAAGGGCTTTTTTTTCTTAAACCTGGATAAACCCAGTTAGCAGAGTTTTTATACTGAAACTACTTAGTGTGTTAATAGTACCTCTCCGAAGTACTCCTAAGTGCATTAGCTAATATACTGTCTTCTTTATGATGTGTTTGTTGTGCGCAAGACAGACGTATCGAGGTTGCACGTGGTTCATACCTTGTACTGCAACATTGTGACGAAGAAGTACTTTTTTATATGTTTTTTTTTATTAGAACATCAATCTTCTTCAAGTAGGTAAGCGAGTGTACAATAACTCGAAGTCTGCCAACCCGTACTAGGCCAGCGTGGTGAACTGTAGCCTAATGAGAGGAGACCCGTGCCCAGCAGTGGGACAGTGGGACATGGGTTGATGATGAATGTTATTTTTATTATTCTCTCGTAGACATTAAGTAAACATCACAGACATTTATTTGCAAAGACATTACCTTTATTTTGAATTGATGTATAATTAAAGTGCTACCTAATGCTTATTTTAAAATTTGCATGCTATACAGCAGATTTTGGATAAATTAATTAATTGAAACAACTCATGTACCAATATTCGCAAAATAAATCATTTGATTAAAAAAAGAAACTACCTACAAATCGAGGGTTACTTAAGTTATTTCATACATTTAGTTTTATTAAATTAATTTTTTTACACAGATTATGCAGGTCAAGTTATTAATGTATGGTAAGATTGTTAATATTATAGTTGTCTTTTTTTATAATACTAAGATGGCAAGTAAGTAAGTATACAGCCCACCTGATGGAAAGCGGCCACCGTACCCTATAGACGCTTGTAATACCAGGTGTATCACTTGCCGTTGTGCGTTGCCGACCGTGTAAAACGCAAAAGGGCTGGCAGTTTATGGGTCAAAGTCGAGTTGGAAGTGGGGGGCACACGACGTTCCCTCGTTTCCTTACGTATTAAGTAAAGTATTGTCTGACCAAAGATTGGTAAAGAAACCTTTATGCAGTGAAAAAGCCAGGCATTGATTGCAAATTGAATAAATACGGGACAGAAATGTGAAATAGATTTCAGTCTGACATACAGAAGTACAGTTTGCAGAGCTTCCTGAATGAATACTTATTTATTTATGGAATATAATAAACCGCGTATCAAAAATACTGATCGAGCAACTAAATTACTGATTGAGCACCAAATACAGATATCGGTTAGGTTAGAACTGTGACCACACAACGCACGAGCCGAGCAAGCGCAGCGAGCGGTGCCGCGGGAGCGGCCGGCGAGTGCCAGAACCAAATCTAAATGTTTTGAGTGTATATAACAATATTTTGAGGTGACTTTTATATAGATGATTTATTTGATGAGCAAATTTAGTGTGCAATTCAGCATTTTTGGTGCTAATTTCGAATATTTTGATTGAAAAAAGGGGATTTACAGTTAAAGTATTAAATACCACCCTTTATTTATTACTTTTGTAATCAATAAAAATAATGTCGATACAAAATAATATAAAAAAAACAAGAGTTGTAACTAAAGAAATATTGTTTACTAGCTTCTTAGCGACTTCGTCCGCGTGGAAAAGTTACTTTTAATTATAGTTGTAATTAACTCAAAATCGTTATAAATTATACCTAGCCTATATGTTATTCTGATGTATAAATAATAATACTGTAAAGTTTCATCAAAATCCGTTCAGTAGTTTTAGCGTGAAAGAGTAACAAACATCCTTCCATCAATCTATTCAACCGTCGTCACAAACTTTCACATTTATAATTTTGTAGGATGTAGACTTATTAACTAGAATATTATAACGTAGTCTAGTGGTCCTAAGCGCAACTGCTACGCTAGAGGTCCTGGGTTCGATCCCCAGGTCGAGCAAAGTGTTATTGGGTTTTTCTATGAAATTCTCAGTAGCAGCTCGGAGTCTGGATTAATTGTGCTCGGTTAATGACAATAGGCTCGCCCCGTATTACATGGGACCTAAACATACCGGCGAAATGTGGGTGTACATTAGTACACCTCTGCCTAACCCTTCGAGGAATACAGGCGTGATGGTATGTATGTTTATGTATAACGTACATGCACAATGACTTTTTAGATGATCATGTATATATAGTAAAATATTGTTTAATAAATAGTTATTATACACGCTAAATTATTAATATTTATGTTTCAGTCTTATGTAATCCTAATGTTTAATGAAAAGGGACTAAATTGTAGCTATTTTTAATAATTTTCATCCTGGATTATGCTTTTGTTATAATAATTTTGTTTTTAAATTTGCACTCTCCAATGGGCACAATTTGCTGTACCTAACTATAAGCAAAACATCTGCAACTTTACCAAACTAAAGCGAATAAATGAATTTCAACTTGGGTGGAGGAAATTATCAAGCAAACACACAAATGTGGCATTGCTATTATATTTGCGGTAGGCGCACGTTTGCGTTTATCCCAAAATTTCATTTATTCACCAAATGTCGCGATTTTAGTCCTCCAGTTAAGGCAGACGGCCAACTTGACTGGAAAATTCACTTCAGAGACTTCAACGCTTATAATTTTGTTGGATATCTAAAAAAGCCGTGTGTCACACAACACAGAACTTTGAGATCTGTTATTTGGTATTTCTCAATTTGACCACGTATCGAACTCGAAGTCGAAACAATATAAAAGAAAAGAAAAAGAAAATTTCTTTGTAAATAGTTTCTTCAAGGTATCGGAGGTATGTGAGCCGGGGGATATTGGTTATTTACTTTTTTATTTTTTATTTATAAGGCATTGAAACTTTGGTCGTTGGGTTCACAGAAGACACTTTTTACTGAACAAAATATTTATTGGAATTGTTGTTTTGTATGGTGATAAGTCATCACAGTGCCCTGATAGCCAAGTGGTATGACCATTGGACTGCCAAGTCGAAGGTCTCGAGTTCGAATCCAAGGCACGCACCTCTGACTTTTCGAAATCATCTGCGCATTAATTAATGATCACTCGCTTCAACGGTGAAGGAAACCATCGGGAGGAAACCTGCTTGTCTGAGATTTTCTCGAAGGAGTGTGAAGTCTGCCAACCCGCACTAGGTCAGCGTGGTGGGCTATAGCATAATCCCTCTCATCCGATCTTAGAGATCTCAGAGGAGACCTGAGTGGGACAGTATAAGGGTTGATGATAATTTTAATATCCAGGATGGATGGATGGATATAAATTTGAGTGAAAGAAAAATTCGATCTCAGACAGGGTTCGAACCAGCGACCCTGCGGTTAATTAAACCGGACGCTTTAGCCAACTAAGCTACCGAGACCAGCTGCCTGTGATTTCGAATATCTCTTCCTCATTCTTTAAAATTAATATAATTTTCTTTTAAATTTATATCTTTAAAAATGTTCAACGTGCACTAATGCTAAATATAACAAAAAAATACTAATATTTTATACTTGGCAATTATGTACAGACAAAATTAGTATACTCACACCCCTCACCCCACAAGGGACCAGCTTAACTAGACCGGCCTTATAAAAAATCCACAACATAATTTTTTTCCCATCCAAAGCTATCATGCAAAACGGCACAACTTAGGCGCATTTAAAAAACATGAATTCCTTCGCCCATAAGTAACCGAAATAAGGCGAAGTTAAGATCTGTTGGGAATCGAAAAAGTTCCTTTTTTTTTTACATCGTATTTTTACCGAAAAAGTTTTTATACAATTAATTCGGCCGGGACGTTTGAAATGGCCGTTTAAGATGGCGACAAAAGAATTTTTATTGTTGGCAAAGTTTTTATAAGTTGAATTTCAGATTTTGATGCGTATGTGGCTTAATTCATGTTCAACCCATTTACTATCACACTGCTGCATACAAATCTCCTTTAAGACTGAAAAGAGACAAGCTTTAATCTACCACACAGACAGAGTGCGAGTTGGCAGAGTTCACACACCCATTTACTGTCTCATTTACGGGTCTCCTTCTCGCTCACGTCCATTAGATTAATGGCTGCTAATAGTTAAACTTTTTGCAAATATTCTGCATACAGATTTAGAGGTTCTTCACATATTGGCTCCAACATCTGGGTAACGTTTCCGGCAATTGAACTGCGTTAAATAAAACGCGACGACCAGCTGCGCGAGCATTGGCGCCATTTTTCGGATAGGAGAATCTTCGATATCGATGCTTACAATTACATTAACAAAATGACGTTTGTACACGTGCAAATGTGTGCGTAAATATAGCTAGGGTTGTTTTTGACGTGACATATTATAGAGCAAGGGAAGGCAAGTGCGGTTTTTATTCGGTAGAAGCCAATTTCTGCTTGTGGACGTCCCCACAAGCAGAAGAGGTAAGAAGGTGGAAAGACATGTTCCAACATTTCTCGCAACCTCCCATGGTAGATGAAATCCATAACATTTTTCCGTATGTACTTTAAATTTTGAAAGAATAGTTTTTCTTTGTGTCACTACGTTTGCCTATTCTGTGGCATACAACATCGTATATCGTAACCCCGTTTACGTTGGTTTCTAAAGACACCTAACGGTACATATCTAAGTTGAGGAAAGGCGAACAGTGGCCGTGTTATGGACGAAAATCGTTTTCTTTTCCTTTTTAATCAAAAGGCATCACCCACTCTAGGGAACAACCCTTCTGTCGCGGGGGACTTTACAAATATATAATTAAGGGACACAAAGTACATATAGATTCGAAAAAAATATCCGTGGATCACACATAGATTTACGTGGATCACACATAGATTTTTCTAGGGTACGAATCGAACCGTGGGTTCGATTCGTACCCTAGAAAAATCTGTGTAGTGATAACGTCACCTTAACCGCTACATCAAACGTGCAGTCCGCATATTACCGTTCTACACGTTGGAAGAGCGCGTTGGCGCTACTGTGTGTCACTGAATTACTCCGCATAACTGTCAGCTGACTCATAACTCTAATCAAATTTTCCTAATCCAATAATCACGATTGACGGTTTTATATTACGTGACACTGTTTCGAAGAGGTTAAAGTACCAACTTGTTTATTTTTTTATTTATATACATACTTAGAAACTAGAAAGGCTTAGGACTATTATTTTAGTATACAGGTATTATTCTAAAAATATGTGAACTACTATTAAGTAATTGGTTTTATTTTATTTTTTGTTTGTGTTAGTTTTTAGGAGAGGTAGGGTATAGTGGGAGTAATTCCACTCAAATTGGAGCTGCCGACTGGGGAATTACCTCGACCTTGCAGAAAATTGAAGTGAAATAACACTGCTGTGAGCTATGTTGTGTTCCTTACGGTGAGCAAGGTTGCCAGTGCTCCGCGAGGAAACGTTGTATGTTGGCAGTGGGGGGACTTTCATCTTACAGGGTCAGCAACGTCCAAGTGATACCCCTAGTGTTACAAGCGTCTAGCTACGGTAACCGCTTACCATCAGGTGCACCGTATCCTTGTTTGCCACCTTAGTGGTATAAAAAAAAGTCTCATGTTTTGGAAGGAGTAAATTGTTTTTCTTTCTAATGACTCTTTAACACGTTCGCTGCGGGAGCCCAAAATCGCGTTGTACGTGATCATGTGTTACGTGGCATATTGCGCCCCGTGATGTGCTACTCCATAGTGCGTTACGGGTATAAAAGTACCCCGTACACCCCAGATTGCTGTATGCACTTGTAAATATTTGAAATTTAACATTATTTTTATTTAGATAGATTCTTAATATGCTATAATACCCTCTATAAACTTTTAAATATCTTCGGGTTTACTGTTTCCTTTATCAAATAAATATATTAGTATGTAGATATAACGGGCAATAATTAAAAAAAACACTGGCTCCTCATTAACTAGCAAAATGTCTCGGAACTGCTTTTAACGTACACTATTAATTAAGAATGCGGTCTTAACTTAATCAGGTTGCTGCAGTAAAGCATTCTCTATTTTGCTGTCATGCTAGAAGACAAGGCCAACGACAGCGAAACTCGATAGCTGCTTGGGATATTAATTAATGGATTAAAATTAAATGGACTTGTTGGTTTAACGTTAAAAAAGAAAATTACGTAATACATCAATCTTTTTGTTTTTTTGTTCCATGCTAAGATTATAAAGTTATTTTAGCGAAGGAAATATTCGACTGCGGGTAGAGATGCTAAGACCACTAGGTCACCGCGAGTCCCACCCGCCAGGTCGAAACGGACGTTACCATAAAGACGTAAATTCAGAATGTGAACGCAAATTTCGATCAGCTGGCGGGTGGGACAGTATGTGGGTTGATGATGATCAACCCATAAACTGTCCCATTGCTGAGCATGGGTCTCGTCTCACAATGAGAGAGATTAGGTTATAATCCGTCTAGTGCTTGTTCGCAGACTTCACACACCGTCGAGAAAAATCTCTAAGGCATGCAGGTTTCTCCACGGCGTTCAAAAGTCATAGGCCTTGGATTCGAACTCAAAATCTTTGACTTGGCAGTCCAATGGTAATTTATCTAGACTATTACTATTTTTCGTTGCTGTATTTTTTTTTCGTTTATTTTTATGTTTTGATGAATTTGTATGCATTAAATGGATATTTTTTGTCTGAATAAATAAAAAATAATAATAAATTATAGTGTTTGTAAATGCAAACACTACATTGTAAATGAGGTCCTTAGGGTTAGGTCGAGGTCGAGCAAATTACTATTGGGTTTTTCTTTGAAATTCTCAGTAGCAGTACGGAGTTTGGATTTGTGTCCATTTAATGGCAATAGGAATAGGCTCGCCCCCTATTAGATGGAACCTAAACGGCGAACTGTGTATGTGCATTTTTGCACCTCAGCCTTGCCCTTCGGAAAACACTGGCGTGGTGGTATCATCATCATCATCATCATCATCATATCAGCCACAGGAGTTCCATTGCTGAACAAAGGCCTCCCCCATAGACTTCCACAAGGACCGGTTACAAGCCGTCTGCATCCAACGACTTCCAGCGACCTTTACCAGGTCGTCCGTTCACCTCGTGGTGGTATGTATATATAAAATTATCCTTCAATTTGTTTGAACTGTAATTAGCTGATACAATCTAGGGCCGGCCCCTGTCACATCCAATTACGGAAGGGACTGGACCCCACGACACAGGGAATCCTAGTGTGGGGTCCAGAGATATACTGATTTCTTCTCCTGGTCTCATAAGTCTACAAATTGTAATATGTGTATATGTATTGTACTAATGTTTGAATGAATAAAGATTTAATTATTATTATTTATTAATTAAAGACCTTACAAAAAATGGGGTTGTCCCGAATTAAATTGGAATTAATATAATTTGATACAAGATCAGATCCATCACTGTAATAAATGTTAGAGTAGGGTTTTAATAATGTGTTTCTATCTAGCTGGCCCGTTATTAGCTACAGTAAAACGTGTAGTAAACATTTTTATTAAGTATTTATAAATTTAGGCAAATCAGTAATTGTCTGATAAGACAATTGGGTTTTTGATTGGTGCTTTATTTATTCTAAAAAACAGACTTAAGGTGCATCCAGACCGCAGTAACTTTTTGTGGAGCAACGTTTCCAAGTGTTACTACGCAACATCCGATAGCACAAAGTTATTAGTTGTTAGTATAATAATATGTTGCCATGAAAGTTGAAGAATGTTACCTAAAAATGAAATGTGGAATGAGCTTCCTGAGTGGGTCTTCCCCAATAACTATAATCTGTGTCTTTAAATCTCGAGTGAATTGGTTTTTTCTAGGCAAGCGCGCTCCACCGTAGATCGCAGTATCGCTTAACATCAGGCGAACTAGTGGTCAAGCGTAGGCCTTTCGTGAATTAAGAAAAACCTAATGTTATCGTGTTGCATTTTGTTGCTCCACAAAAAGTATGTGCGGTGTGGATGCACCATTAGGGAAAAATGAAATGTATTAATAAACCTACTGTATATTGAATAATAAATTCCAATCAGATGTAGTTCGATTTTCAAGATTTGATTTATTAAATGTAGTATTATTTTAAACATTTTAGTGCTATAATAATAGAGTTTTTGGAGTAGGTTTATTTTTGTTAAAAAACTTTTTATACATTTTTAATAATGTAACCTCATGTATGACCATTGGACTGCCAAGTCGAAGGTCTCGAGTTCAAACCCAAGGCACGGACCTCTGCCTTTTCGAAATCATGTGCGTATTAACAATTAATTATCACTAGCTTAAACGGTGAAGGAAAACATCGTGAGGAAACCTGCATACCTTAGAGATTTTTTCAACGGCGTGTGAAGTCTGCCAACCCGCACTAGGCCAGCGTGGTGGACTATAGCCTAATCCCTCTCATTTTGTGAGAAGAGACCCGTGCCCAGCAGTGGGACAGTGTATAAGTTGTTGATGATGAACCTCCTTACACCGATCTCTACAGTAACCTAGACGAACACAATAGCAAGGTTATATAATGCCAAAAATACACCACAAATCTTCTTACGAACCAACTATATTAGGGACGTTATCAATATCAGTACCTAATTTACACGAAGCAACTACAATCAGACCTCCGCAACCCAAATTCTAGGTAATACGGATATCCTGAAGTCTTACTTCTGGATATTCTGGTTGTCAGGCTTTTTTGGGTTGCTGACTACAACTAACGATTGTCATAGGTGTTCGCATGACAACCGGGACCGGCAGCTTAACGTGCTCTCCGAGGCACGGAGGGGTCCTAGATGTGTTTAAGAATCACCCATCCACAAATTAACCGCAGCTGGCGCAGCTTAACTAGTTATTACTAAGTCATAGTCAAAGTCAAAGTCAAATGTTTTATTTCAATTAGACCAATAAAGTAGCACTTTTGAAAAGTCAAAACTAGTTGCACGGTTCTAAAAAGTGGGTCTTATGGAGAAGAACCGGCAAGAAACTCCATAGACACTCTTTTTTAAAAACAACATGATTACAATGTTAATCTTGATTTACAAGTTTGATAAGAATAGTTAATGAGAACAATGCAGTTTGATGTTTGATGTGCCACGAGCCCCTCCACCATACATACACCACAAGCATACATACAGACAATTATCTGTGTTCGATCACCATATCCATTAGCCTAATCTAATTAATACCGGGTCGGCCATCTTTGTCCAGTGGTTAAAGCGTTGGATTAGTGCGTAATATTAGGTTTAATATTATTATGAAGCACGTTACTAAGGATTTATCGAATTCTGTGTAGGGAAAATAGTTTTTTTTAACTGACATCATCATTACGTGTATTCCGGGAAGGGTGAGACGGAGGTGTGCTTATATACAGACACATTATATTACACCGGTATTTTTTATACCACTATGGTGGCCAACAAGTATACGGCCTACCTGATGGTAATCGGTTACCGTAGCCTATAGACGCTTGCAACACTAGCGGTATTACTTGCGTGTAGCCGACCCTGTAAAACGAAAGAGGTAGGTATAGTTGGGTTGGCAGTATATGGGTCAACACAGCGTTTCCTCGTGGAGCACTGGCAACTTTGCTCACCGTAACGAACACAACACAGCTCAAAGCAGTGTTATTTCACTTCGATTTTCTGCAAGGCGGTAGTATTTCCCCAGTCGGGCAACTCCAATTTGAGTGGAATTACTTCTACTATGCCCTACCTCTCTTAAAATATATATGTTTGTTTGTATGTACTCCACAACCAATAACTTGGCACAAATCCAAACTGATAAAATCCAATAACACTTTCCCCGATCGGGCAATCGAACCTAAGACCACAGCAGCTACACTTATGACCATTGAGGTAGTTCTTTTTACATCATCATCCTCCAAGGCAATTCCCAACGATATGATTTTATCACTTGCTTAAACGGTGAAGGAAAACATTGTGAGGAGACCTGCACGCCTTAGAGGTTTTCTCGACGGCGTGTGAAGTCTGCCAACCTGCATTATGCCAGCGTGGTGGACTATAATAGCCTAAGCCCTCTTGTACAGGTTGCTTGTATTGATTGATTGATAAATAATAGATAATTTGATTGCACACTGTATTTATTCACAACTATAAGAAACTTGATTAAATGCTATAAAATGGTATGTTTGATAATTATTGATGAGTACACGATACGCTTGCTGAAAGTGAACTAACTAATAAAATGATTACAGAATCGTCGCGGCAGACGTAAAATGCTGACCGCGGGTTATGTACGGTCATTGGCCTGTACACCTCTCATTCTGTGAGAGAAGACCCAGCAGTGGAACAGTATATTCACAATTATGACAACTGGGACTGATGGCTTTACGTGCTCTTTGAGGCAAGGAGTGGTCTAGATGTGTTAGGAATCGTCACCCATCCACAAACGCACCGCAGCACAGCGTAACCTTGCACATGGGTTGATCAGCGTAGATGTTAAAAATTACAATAAGCCATCGAATCAACTGGCTGTACAAAAAAAAATTTATATCGATTTTAGAAAATAAATTCTTGAGACCTAACTAATTAGCAGCTGTCTTGTACATCCAATCGAATTCATCGGGTCAGTGGGTCGAATAAAAAAATCTGGGGTGTTTACTTCTAGTACTTATCGGACGAATCATGCCAACCCGTATTTAAAAAACTTTGCTTGTTGCCGCTACCTTCTCTTTAAATATGAAGTTTGTATATTCATATGTAAACACAATCATTATCATCATCACATCAGCCACAAGAGGTCCACTGCTGAACGAAGGCGTCCCCCATAGACTTCCACAAAGACCGCTTATAAGCCGCCTGCATCCAAAGACTCCCAGCGACCTTTCCCAGGCCTTCCTTTCCTTTTCCATCTCGTTGGAGGCCGTCCCACGCTGCACTTTCCGGTACGGAAACTTATGGAAACACAAAGAGCTTTTTAAAACAACAAGCGATCTAGTCCCTTGAAGTCGGCGAGAGCCTCACAGACTTGTGCTAAAAGATGCTTCTAGGCTTACAAAATATAACAAAATCTGCTTAACTATGAGTGTGCGTATATATAACAAGCTACCTAATTATCTAAAAGTCTTAAACACTAACACAATTTATCTTTAAGATTAAGTTACAAGGCTGTTTAAGTGAAAATAATTTCTATAGTTTAAACGAATTCATTGAAAAGCATTAACGTGTTAATTAACAATTTTGCAAGCTATGAATATTCTTAGCAAAACATGTTTGTTCAACACAAAATAAACAAAACATATTGTTAAGACCTGCGCATAAGTCATGTTTAAATGGAAATAAATATATTATTATTATTAATAACTAAGGATGTTGTTGGTGTAGTGTGGTCCAGACTTGAAACAGATATTTGTAGATCATAAAAAGATTTCTCTCGGATGAAAATTGAACCCGCGACAACAAGCACAACGGTACCTAGTGTGGTTAAAAGCTTGGTTGGGTCTATGTTACAAGCCATCGCTAAAGATAAATACATACATATACACTCACGCCTTTTTCCCATGGGGGTAGGCAGAAACTAAAGAACGCCACTTACTACGATTCTTGCATACTTCTTTTGCTTCGACCACATTTATACATCTTGTCATACACACACGCCGGTTGCGAGTACTGCGTACTGGACCTATTTGAAGAACCTCACCAATTAAGGTCGGCGTAAGTTTTTGTAGGATGTTGTTGGTTGTTGTCTCGCGGTTCCACTGACATTCGCCATGTAAATACCTTTTGTTAGTCGGCTTTCATCCATTTTTTCAACATGGAGAGATACATTTTCATGAAAATATTGATAGATTTTGTTGAAGAGGTGCTATCGCATTTTCGTATCAGAATGATAGTAAAAATGTTCGTATAAAATGATCGCGTATTGTGTCACAGCTGTCGATACAGTGTTGGCTATACGACACGCAATATGATATAGGTTAGCAGTATGTCACCGTGTGATTATGAATACCGTTTTTTCTTTAAAAAACGCTTTTATTAACTTCATTTGTATCTATGAATATATGTGACGAAATTTTTGAACGTGATTGGAATTGGAGCTGTCCGATTGGGGAAGTACCTCCGCCTTGCCGAAAATCGAAGGGAAATGATACTGCTTTGAGCTGTGTTGTGTTTTTTACGGTGAGCAAGGTTGCCACACGAGGAAAAGTTGTGTTGGCAGTGGGGGGACTTTGACCTATATACTACCGACCCAACTATTTCCTCTTTCGTTTTACAGGGTCAACAACGCGCAAGTGATACCACTATACATATATATATTTTTTTGTTGGATAGTCTATTTATTGAGGAAGGTTATAGGGTATAAAACATCACCCTACGACTCATAGGAGCCGAGCAATAAGGAAAAAAGGCGAGTAACACAGCAACGAGTCTCATGATAATGATGTTGAAGCGAGTTGTCCGATCTTATTAATAGGGTATTTTCCAAATTTTTGAAAACTGCTTGTTTTTAAAGATTGGGACGAACAATTTAACAGAGAAATAAAAATAAATTAATTAATGTATTTTTTTCTCCATTAAACCAATTAAATTCGAATTTATTTTTAATGGTTTTGAATTTACCACCAAAACGCTCGGGTCGATGACGTCTACTGTGTGACGTCAACTTTGTGTAAACAACAAGTAAAAATTGGATAACAGAAACCCGGCTGCAAAAGCAGTTTATTATTGTAGTTATTTGGAAAATACCCAATAGGGTATTTTACAATTATCTAAACATAATAATGATGAAGCGATCTTATTAAATCCAAATTTTTAGATAATTGAAAAATGAGCCCAAATGCGTTAAAAGAAAAAAGAAATAATAGTTCTAGAAGGAAAAGGAAAAAATTAAATAAAAACGTTTCTTTGCACGTTACCCGTCAGTGCAAAAACGTCGTGAGCTGAGACGAATATTAAACCCCAGGGCTGTCACGTCAGTGTTATTTTTATTACTTAATTTTCATCTACATAAATAAAAATAATTGACTGACGACTTCTGTCGTCTAGTGGTTCGACTGCCGATCATAAATAAGGTCGTGGGTTCGATTCCCACAGAACACAAATATTTATATGATGAACATAAGTGTTTGGGCTTGGCTGGGTGTTTCTTATATATTATAAGTATTTATTTACAAAAAGAGTATTTATGTATTATATCCATTGCCTAGTACCTAAGCAGAGCTTGTATGGGAGCTCTGCTTAGGTACTTTTGTGACTAGATGGTGCTGTGTAAAATGTCCTTAAATATTGATTTTAAAAATGAAATGTTGTTCGTTGGTAAGAAGGGCTGGATTTTTTAATATATTTGTAATAGTTCAAATAAGGATTTCGGGGTAAGAAAAATTGGAAATGCCCGGATAATTTAAGAAAGATATTGGGTTATATTATATAAATATGGGGGCCACGAAAAAAAGGGATAGTTAAAAAATATATAATATAACATTATGAGTATCAAATTAAAGCTTTTAAATTGCTTTCTTTTATAAATGACAAACTCTATAAATACTCTAAGACTTGAATCTTGGAAAATGCATAGCAAACGAGTATAAGGATTATTAATTTACAGGCAAAGAAGTCCCTGACTGCAATACTTTTGGTCTTGGAGCTATTTACTTGGGGTAAAGACTTATAAAAGTTACAAAGATAAAGCTTGTATTTCGGGTTAAGTTAGTTTTTAATGTGCATTCGGATTTTTTTGTTTCATTAATTTAAAAATTGATTCATTTCACACTTTTTAGTTTTATTAGTAAAGCAGTCGGTTTTTATGGATACTTTATGATCCGTGGCAGCCCTAGTCACACTGTTTCATTTTCACCTCAGGGTCTCCGTTTATTCAACTCGGCATGTCGCCATCCTTATTGCTTTAGTAATTTAAACCGCTTATACAACTTACACTGTATCTCATAATATACGTACAACTAATTTGAAGATTTTTTTATATAAGTAATGTAATTTTTTTAACCTTTTGACCGCCACGGACGTGTATAGACGTCAAATGAAAACTTACTCACGACGCCAACGACGGCATGGCATGTCAAAAATACCACTTTTTTTAGTTCAAAATACATACCTATACAAGACCCAGAACAACCTGTAGGCTATACAAATATTTGTTTCATACGGGGATCGAACCCACAAACCGTAGCGCAGAAGCCGATTGCTTCACCACTGCGCTGAACCTGCCCTCATAATAGAAAATAGGTATTAAAAACTCTATTTTAAAAAAATGATTTTATTGGTGCTATTCAAAAAATATAAAGATACAAAACATTGATAAAAATTACTATAGTTAAAACTACCTCATTAGCTTAGTGGCCGTAAGTGCGACTATTTTATAATCTAATTAATAAGGTATGTACGTCCATATTTCAGTAAGTAACACGCTGATCGGTCTCATTACGAGTACAATCAGCAAGAATGTTGATTAATGAGCTGACGTCACAGTAATGGCGCCAGGGTGACATTTTCTGAATTTATTACGACACAGAACATTTGCGCTGACTACTTTGTACTTTTTTCTGTTATGGTTTCACGCCTAAACCACTAAACCGATTTCAATGAAATTGGATACAGAGATAGATTAGACCTTTCCTTCTCCAGCTTAAGTTCTACCTCTGCCCTTTGAGAAGACTCTAAGAAGACGTAGATGGACATAAGAAGGACCTTCCGTCTCAAAAAGTCTTTTGAAATGGGAGTTAAAGAAGAGAACAGCTATAGGAAAATAATTGTATCGATACTTTAGAGGGTCAAGTCAAGGGGTCTGAATAAAACTATAAGCCTACCCCAAATAGAAAATTCTAGAACCATGATGAACTTAATATAAATAATGTATTATGCTGTGATTTATTCTTCGTTTAAGCTTGCCAAACATGTTTTTATTACCATTTATCTTGTGGTAAACAGTCGACCTGGGTGTTTTTGCGTAAACTGTTTACTCTTCAAGTCTCGTTCGGAAGCGAGAGCTTAAGTACAATTTTGGTGGCCCTTTATAAAACTTGGTCCTTTGAGGCGTATTGAGGCTGCTGTTTGTGACGGTAGTTCGAAATCCCAACTAATATTACTAATGCGAAAATAACTCTTTTTGAGAAAGACAAAGGCTACCTCTCGTCTCAAAAAACGAGTAAAGCTGCGTGCTACAGCTGGTTTTATCCTAAATTGACACCATTCAAAGGGGATTACCTATTTACTTTCTTTTGTTGCATTAACTGTCCCATTAGTCAATCGGTCTTAAGCGCTGCTGCTAGGTTAGAGGTACTGATTCGATTTTCAGGTCGATCAAAGTGTTATTGGGATTCTCTATGAAATTCCCAGTAACAGCTCTAAGTTTGGATTTGTACCCAGTGAAATGGCTAGCGGCTTCCGGGTCCCGGAAACCGGAAGCGATCAAGGTGTACATTAGTATAACTCTGCTTAACCCTTCCGGGAATACAGGCGTGATGGTATGTTATATTATGATGTTGCATTAAGAACAAAAACCGAAAACCTTTATTAATTACGGTACAGGTATCGAGAGAATTTAGGTTACCTAAACGCCTAAAGGTAACCGCTATCTGGGTAAAAACATGTTACCTCTATTTAGGTTACCATTTTAATACCGGTTACCTAAAATGACCTCGGTTGAAAATATATATTTTAAATCTAATATATAAAATTCTCGTGTCACAGTTTTCGTTGCCATACTCCTCCGACACGGCTTGACCGATTTTGATGAAATTTTTTGTGCTTATCGGGGAGGTCTGAGAATTGGCCAACATCTATTTTTCATACGCCTAAATTTTTTGTTTTTTTTTATGGCAAAACAACGTTTGCGGGGGCAGCTAGTTTTAATATAAATCTGTAGGTAACACAGCTAGTCGACACACACAGGCGATGCGAACCCTTTGACTAATGCCGACAGCACGTGTAAGATAGACGTAATTTCGGTTACCGGTATTGATAATGGTTTTGTATTAAATTTAGGAATGAAGGTAACCTTTAAAAATACCTGAAAAAATATGGGTTCTAACCAAAAAACCTACGAGTATTGATCGTACCTGTTTCGGTCCCTGATTAAGAGTTTCAATAAAATAAAGGACCCAGGGAAATCATGCAGTTTATAGTAGTCGCAGGGTTTAGCGGTGAACTCTAACGCAACGAGTGGCAATCGCAAACAGTTTTAGTTTTTTTTATAAGATAAGATGATAACTAAGATATATAACGCTTACCTTTAACTATTCACTCGTGGCTTGTACAAATTGTACACGTCAGGATACACGTTAGTTACTCCTTCTTGAACTTATTGTCCTAAGACTAGTTTATTTTTATTTTATTTATTGGGCTACTAACAATTGTTTACACTTATATTTAAAGTAATTTAAACATATTATAAAGCAATTATAATGTAACAATATCTTACAAGTAAGCGCCGCATGCGCTAAATTAGTTTTTCAGTATTACGGATGAATCCATGAGATTGTACCTCCTAATTAATGTAAGCCGGGGAAAATTCAGTGTCTTCCTAGTCTTCGCTTTTATTTAGGATTATGATTAAAATTATTATTGCATTATTTAGACTTCTATTTAAAATTCTTATCTGGTAAGACTTAATGACGCAATAAAATCTTCGATAACGCGCCAGAAGAATGCTTATCTAATGTTATTAAGACAAAAGAGGGTAGAATTAAAAATATGATAATATACCTTTTTAGTACTTATCTTTGAGGTTTGTATTTTAGGAAGGGGGTTTCTCCCGTGGGAAAAACTACAATACAACATTTTCTCGCCTAATGCTTGGAAGAAACGCGCGTTGTGTAATCTTATAAGTTAATTGCTGTTCGTTAGTCTCGCTAAATCTCCAAAACGGCGAGACCAATTTCCATGAATTTTTTTGCGTGTATTTGAGTGGGTCCGGTGATGGTTTAGATTCACTATTGGACCCGGTAGGTGGCGCTGTATTCGGGTTGCAGGACTAAGTCTGCCGGGCCAGCTAGTAAATGGTAAATTTTATTTATAACACATTTGCTCGTAATGGGGCTCTTATTTCACCAATTTCAATATCGTATTGTATCTCATTACGTACTTGTGCGGTAACGTAATGTAAAACGCACGGTTTATCAAGATGCTCCGTCTAAAACGAACGGTACTTTTTCAAATCTTAGCAGAGTTTTTATGTCAGAAAAATGGTCAACATTTTATGAATAAAATTAACTTTTAGGAGATAAAATATAATAAATAAACATTTAATTCTTTAATTTAATTAATTTTGTCAATAAATTACAACCATTTTATCTGTAACAAAAACACAAAAATATTAATTTACTTTATTAGTAATTCTAGCTGTTTTTTGTGCCTTTGCCTTAAAAAAAGCTCTGATCCGCGCGCATCGCTAATTTGTGAACAAGTAATAATCAATTTTACAAATTGTTCAAAATTTTTATAACTGCAATAACACAAGTGATTAGATTTATTCGTTTCAGAATGTCCGAGTTTTATTTATTTCCTCACAAATATGTTATAAAAAGTCGTATGACATATGTGCGCTTTGATAATTACAGCCTCTGGTTTCTTGTAGCCTTCGCCTCGGCTGTAATTTTCAACTTACCGCACTTATATCATAATGTAACGCCGCCAGCAGCTCAAGCTATCCAAAACTGTCAAATTTCCCCAATTGAATATGAACCTTATTGCAATGTCTTAAAGTTGAAAATCTATCAAATAAATTTGCCAGATTGGGGTAGCTTGATGTGCTGGCGTCTGTACTATTATTTCTGGAAATAGATCTTTTGAAAACACTTTTACAAGTCAATGTTTTACATTATTTTTAAACTACATTGCTCCAGCATTTCTAATACGATCTCTGAGTAGAAACACCGAAATAAACTTAGAGAATCATCGATCTGGATCAAGGTAAACCTGTGCTAGCCGCGGTCAGTCTGAGGATGGGTGACTATTCTTAAAAACAACTCTGTGCATCAGAGAGTCCCGCTGGTCATGCGAACACCTATGACTATCGTTAGTGGTAGTCAGAAACCCAAAAAGCCTGACAACCAATCTATGCTCAGGATATCGGTATTGCTCAGAAATTGGGTTGCGGAGGTCTGATAACAGTCGCTTCGTGTAAAATACATTGGTAAGACTGGAAGCTGACCCCAATATAGTATGGCGCAAAGTAGTGATGTTGATAATCGATTATCAATAATCGATTAATCGATTATCAACATCACTATCACAGCATTAAGATGACAGGAAGCAAAGGTAAATAAATTCTTAGCTGCATTCATTCATGATTATTGATTATTTGAGTGAGATATGTATACCTTTGAGATAATGAAGATAATTTTACCTGTTTCGATCCATTATCAATAATCGATTATCAACATCACTAGCGAAAAGGCATGGAGGAGGAAAGCATTTTTTTTGTACCACTAAGATGGCAAACAAGCATACGGCCCATCTGATCTGGTAAGCGGTTACCGTAGCCTATAGATGCTTGTAACACCAACTCTTGCGAGTTGTCGACCCAGTAAAATGAAAGAACAATAGTTGGATTGGCAGTATTAGGGACAAAATCCCTCCTACTGCCAACACAACATTTCCTCGCTGAGCACTGGCAACCTTAATACATCATTTACCGTTTACTCGTCTTATTTTGTAAAGCCACGTCTTTTTTTTAAATTAGGTCTGATAAGCAGTCATTTAAGGCCGTTGGTCCACAACACTTCATACATTTTAAATTCACGGCACTTGATAACGGTTAATTTACATTCTTGCAAAATATCACAATAACGTGGTATGGAAAGGGAATGTTAATTTGGTTTGGTACCGGATAAAGTGGCTCGTGGCAAAGTTATCACTACTCAGATCAATGTGGACCTACCTATCTAGCCACGAGCCCCTTCTAACCCCTGTATTTCAAGATAATTCCTGTTGCCGTCACCCAGTAGCACGCAGACTATGGATCGTAATAAATCATTGACGAGGGGAAATGTTGCCTGGAATTCATAAATCTGTCCGAACATTTACGCATCATACACCGTTGGGCTTTGTTGGATACTGTTCTAGGGTTCCGTTACGAAATAAGAAAGAAAGAAAAAGTATTTATTTTCGCCCAGTACGACGCATGACAATAATTATTAATGGGCCAAAGGCCAATGTCTCAGTTTAGACACTGAGTTGGCAACTAAGTGTATAAAAAAAAATACTTTAAACATTACAAACAAATAGTAAATACGATAAATTAAATTAATTTAAGCCCTAGGTTTAAATAAAAGAGAGGGATGTGCATCGCGTGAGTGAAAAAAGGTCAAAGCTCAGCATGTTGCTGCAGTGACGCAACACCGACAACGCTGGTGAAAGGAGTGTCTATGTTACGCTCAAAGATCGAAGACGCTCATGGAGCGAAAAAACAGCTCACAAAGCATTGTGGTCTCATTAGTATGTAGAAGTAGCTTAGTAATCAGTTGTTAGCTTTGTTTTAATTTTAACTGGCAGCGAGTTTTTGTATTTATTTATTTAAAACGAAACTCCTAACAACCTGTTCTAGCTTAAGTAGGATTTTTTTATTATTTAGTTTTTATAATTCCTTGCATTTTGATGCTCTTCCTAATTATAAATGTGAAAGTTTGTGAGGATGGATGAATGGATGGACGGCTGTATGTTACTCTTTCACGCTAAAACTACTGAACGGATTTTGATGAAACTTTACAGTATTATTATTTATACATCCAAATAATAAAAATGAATGAATTTATAACAGAGAACCTCTTGAAGCTGTCTTGTCTTTAATCAAAGAGTCTATTGGCCAAAGGTCTTTTCTTTTATGGGACCGTAAATTTACAAAAGGTTGGACGCTAAGCTTAAAATAGCGACCTTACTCAAAAATGCTTGCAAATGTATCGTTTTTAAATGGTTACTCGGTTTGGACTATGCTCAAACTGAAGCCTTTCTGAATATGCTTATCTTAGTTCTATGTCTACTGGACTGAAAGAGACTAGACCCCGCGACACAGGGAATCCTAGTGTGGGGTCTAGAGCTTTATCTGTATTTGTATTTCTATTATTTTTAATACTTTTAATACCCCTACTACCACTACCACATACTACAAATCCCATTGTTTTGTTATTCATTTATGATGTTTATAGTAAGGTGTTTGTTTGTACGACTTCTTTGTGTGGAATAAATTATTATTATTATAAATGCTATAAATTATAATAATTTTGACTTAATTAGCCATATTACAACGATAATTAAAAGTAACTTTTCAACGCAGACAAAGTCGCGGTCAGAAACTAGTGTAATATGATAACGCGTTGTGAGCTATTTTGATTTTTGAGCGTAACATCTATTAAATAACACTCATCATTATGGTGATCATCCGAGCCGAATGGATGATAGGTTTGTTTTAATTGTAAAGGCCTGGTTAGGAGGCCACCATATACCAACAACGCATTCTTTCTTATTTCGGCCACACATTGCGCAGAGGCGACGTAAGTTTGGAAAAACTGATTAAGGTTGGAAACACCGAAGGCAAACGTTCACACGGTCGTTGACCAACAAGATGGACCGATCAAGTGAAAGAATTGTCGGCCTTTAAATTCTATACGGTTATGCGAGACGCGCTGGAGAGAAACCGGTGGAGGCAGATCATTCGCTCCAGATGCAACCCTGATGCTGACCACGATCCTTAGACATGAGGGACCGACCCCAGAGAGGTTAGGAGGCCCAGCATATCGATGAATCTAAAGCAGAGATATTTAAAAAAAATGACCTACGGAACAAATTTCTATTTGGCATTTTAGTGACTTTGCTTTCTCCGAAACATTTTTGTGATTGATTTGAAAATAAACTTGTTACATGTTACATGTACAACCAATGCCAGACGGTGTAAGATTTATTTGATTATTTTTAAAATGTTTGAACACAATATTCATTCATATCTTACATTATTTATGCCAAAAAATGCTATGAATTTCAAACATTCTATGAATACTTAAATTCTAATTTGGTATGATTTTGTAAAAGTCACATAAGTCTGTCAGTTTTTTAATACAATCTGCAACTTAAATAAGGACAGCAAAGAACATAAAAAATAACTAGGTAAAAAGGAATTCTATTTTTGTTGTTGCTAGAAGGAAACCTTCAAACGGCTGCCAGCCTGCTGGGGGACCTGGGGTGGGTGGGATTTTCACTGGACTAAAACCCTTCAGTAGCCATCTTCAGCACAATATTGGGGAGCTCCGGGAACTGACTTATTTTTTTCGGATTCCTTCCTGTCTCACACCTATTAAAGCCTGTTCCAGGTAAGGCTTACAGATAGACTGGAATCACTGGAGCGGCGGAAAGACTTTGGTTCTCTCTGTGTGCTCTATCTATATATATTTGACCTGGTGCCATCTTCACCATTCTACCACCGCACCACTCGACACCGCACTAGAGTCCACCTGATTACCTGGAATCGATCTCGTCCAGCACATCGCTTCAAAGATCATTCCTACCACGTACTATCAGGCTCTGGAATTAACTACCTACTGCGGTGTTTCCCGTGCGTTATGACATGTACTTCTTCAAATGAGACCTAAAAAGAGCTCTGTACCACACACAGTAGGTGGCGGCACAGCTCTGTCCCCGACGTTGCTGATGTCCGTGGGCGGCGGTGACCACTTAGCATCAGGTGGGCCGCTTGCTCGTCTGCCACTGTAGGCAATAAAAATAAAAAAGACCGCTGCCCTGTCGCATCTCTGTGCGGTAAATCCGTGGGCACGCAACCATCACGTGCCACCGTCATCTCTGAGGTTGCTTGGTGGGCACAGAGCTTGCAGTTCCCCCTAGCGATGCATAGTATCTGACCATTAGTTCTGATCTCCAGAACACGACAATATGCGATACACGTATGCTTGAGTCAAAAGCCTGAAAGAAACTTGAATTACATACTCCGTCTTAAACCCTGTTTGTGCTATTCATCAACTAATATAAAGCCTAGACCTGTCTCTGACCTCCATTCCGTTGGTGAGTCCACCACACCCCAGTAGGCGGCACACCTGATTGCTAGACCATCGAGTTCGAAGCGAAGAGAACCCTCGTTCTTTTATGGGGTTTAGCAACCGCTGGATCAGATTCTGCCTTGGTGGTGGTGAATTTTACAAATCCCATAGCCATTATAGGGCAAGAAGAAGGCAGTTTTAGATGGTAAAAGTCCAACATACCCTGTCACTTCCCTCAGGTACCAGACGATCGATCGATATCCGCATCACAAAAAAAGGTGAAACGCATTGAAGTCAACAATAATAAAGATGTATTTTTTTTCTTTTCTTTTTTATTTATTTAATACACATATAAATACATACCATCACGCCTGTATTCCCCGAAGGGTTAGGCAGAGGTGTACTAATGTACACACACATTTTGCCGGTATGTTTTAGGTTCCATGTAATAGGGGGCGAGCCTAGTGCCATAAACCGGACACAAATCCAGACTCCGAGCTGCAAAAACCAATAACACTGCTCGACCTGGGGATCAAACCCAGGACCTCTAGCGTAGCAGTCGCGCTTAGGAACACTAGACTAATGAGGCAGTCAGTATTCATTTAATTCAGACTACACACAGTAAAGAACAAAAGGAAGTGAAATATTAGATAGATAGAGTATTTTTCAACCGATGAAAAACAAAAAACGGAGGAGGTTCTCAATTCGACGTGTATTTTTTTTTATTGTAAGTACACACACAATACAGAGAAAAAGATAAAAAACAAACGTCATATAAGTAGATCTACAATTGGCGGTCTTATCGCTTATAGCATTTCTTACAGACAACAATGGGATGGACAAGAGTCATCAAGAAAACGGGTTACGGGTTGAGGTGTGCTTAGTAGTCATATTATATTAAACATACCTAAAGATACCTTATTCCGTTACTTTTTTCCTATTCTATTTGTATACAACGTGTTACAAAATACCCCGTAAAAATATAATTAATTATCAAAGCCGGGTGCAGTGCAATGCGCGCTCGACTACGGACGTGTTTTGTGCTGCTCGGCACGAATATTTAATTCGCGTTTTGCGCGGCGGTAGCCGCTGTCGTCTATTGCGTCGCTATGAGTTCACAACAACTCATCGCCAACGAGCTGCTGGCGTTCGTTCAGCATGCTATTGATTATATGGACGAAGTCAGCATCATGCAGATCTGCAAGTCGTCCTACAAAGAGGAGGAGGTAAGCAGTGCCAAGTTGCTGCTATTCCAAACTCTCGGAAGAGTCGACCAGATGCCGTCCCGCCGTAGGGATGGAACAGAAAAGAGCGTCCAGGACATCATCACCCTGTTCAAGGAGGTCGACCCAGATGATGTGCCCGCTTTCGTGGCGAAGGAGCTGCATAAGCTGCCCCCCGTCACGTTCGACCACGTCGACGTCACCAGGTTGCTGAAGGATATAACGTCCCTGAAAGCCAGCCTGGCCGAAGTACAGTCCAAGTTGGAGATGTCTAACAACACTATAGGGGAACTTCGTGCCGAAGTAGTGTCATTACGCAACACTGTTTCGACAAGTAGGTCGCCTGACGTCTCTAATGTTAACACACGTCGCCGGGCACAAAATGCTACCATCGGCAGTTTTGAGTCGGCGAGTTCAGCTCATGCGTCACCAACCGCCGATTTAGCTTGCAAAGCAACATGCGCCGCCGCCGTCCCTGCCTCGAAAGAGGTAACGTCACATGTGGGTACATCGACCCCCAAACGTGCCTACGCAGCAATTGTCGCAACTGGCAAACCAGCTGCATTGCAGGTTACGACATCAAATCAAATAGGGGGTAAGCAGAGGATTTTGCAAGACGGCGGTCCAGGGGACCAGGGAGACAACGATGGCTTCATTAAGGTGGAGAAGAAGAAGAGAAAGCCTAACCGTCTAAACAAGTGCGGGAGTGCACCGACCGGACCGAAACACCTGCTGCGTCCTGCAGTACCAGTGACGCCGCTCTACGTGTCCAGGCTGCATTACTCTACAAAAAGCGAGGAGATTGTAGAGTATATTGCAATTAAGAGCAATCTCACTCTGAGGGTCGAACGGTTAGACACTAGTCACAATGTGAATTTCAGTTCATTTGTGGTTAGAGTACCGACCGAACATCTGTCGACATTCATGAAGGAAGAGTTTTGGCCGAAAGGTGTATTGTTCCGGCGATTCCGAGGCCGGATACCTAACACCGAGCGACACACGACGAATTTACGTGTGAAATAGTAATAGGTACCTAGTTTTGTTATTGTTGTATATATTTTATAGTATTTTATATTTTGTTCTACGTTATATTGTATTATTATATTTTTATATGGGCCTTGTTGCCTGAAATAAATGAATAAATAAAAAATAAAAAAAAAAAACCAAAAATTTTGTCAACCCTAGTAAGCTGTCATTTCAGGGAACCAGATTATTTAACAGAAAGGCCTACGTACCTATTTTACCTAATAATTGTCTACTTTAATAGTTTTTCTATTTTTCATTCATAAATGTTGTTGTTTTCCTTTATTTTGGGGTATGTTATACAGCGTTACTACGGTTCTTAAATATTGTGAATGGTCTCGTTATAAGGCCCCTTTTAACCTCTTTTCAGCTTTACGGGTAGTTTTGTAACAGCCTGTATAAAATTCGTCCAGAAAATTGTGCGGTAGTTACTCGAAAACCCGCATATCCCTTGACCTTAAGATCGATTAAGATATACTTCCCTGTTTCAGATAGGTACTTATCTATGTACACAATCACCCCATTCAACCCTATACGGGTTTAAATGTGAGCCTGATTTTTCTGACCCCATTTCGGCACAACACCATTCAGAGTTCAAACTCAGTTTTCATATCAGATGTACCTAATTTACCTCAATATTATTGATGTATTAAGCATTATTGTACTAGAACTGCAGCAATAAATACGTTTTAAATTTTATCAGACAACACTTTCAACATTTTATTTATTGTAAAGAGATATAATTATCAAGATTTTCTTGATTATGTTTGATTTGTCTCCTAATCCTCCGTAGGATACCTACTTAAATTAATGGTTAAAAGTGTTTTAAAGGAAATTCAGTGTAAACTTCATTAAGTCATCCAAAGCATTATTTGTTAATATTAAAAGTATAATTTACAAGTATAATGTAGTTCTATATTTATCGTTATAAATTAACATTTTGTTAATAGTACTCTTATAACATTTTCATTGGGCTACAGAAAATGTGTTACAAACGTTCTTTACGCCACTTTTTTCTTCACTTCTTCACACTGTTGAGTATTCTCAGCAGCGAGCTGTGGATGATAATGATGGTAACATTTTCGAATACATTTTAGTGAAACACATTTCATCCCCATGTGAGATTCGAACGAAGCAGGAACTATTTCTTTCTCTGTAATTTATAGAACACTACCAATAAAGTACGGAATACATAATACCTCAATAGACGTCATTTGTACGGTTATCTCTTGACAAAGTGGGAACCGTCACGAGACATTGATTAAATTGCTTGCCATAACAGTAGAATGCTTTTGTTTTATATAATAGACTTTTGGACCGGCCTGCCTGACCCGCTTTTCACAATAACCGGTTTAATTCCGCGTGCGATGTGTGAATTAGGTTGTTTGCTGTGAGTGTGGTTTGTTGTTTTTGGTGAACAATAGAAATTTGGCTGTTGGGTGAGATACGGTGAAATACAGTGATTGGTATGGTGTAGATTATGTATACTTATAATATTATAAGCTAAATAGTTTTAAAGTTATTACGCAAAGGAAAAATTCGACCGCGGGCAGGATTCGAACCTGCGTCTTCTGGTTAGGTGGTTAGTACACATGGAAAATGCAAAAAAAATAAATACAAAAAGATTGCTAAATAGTTTGTTTGTTGGTTGAACGCGCTGATCTCAAAAACTTCTGGTTCTAATAGAAAAGAACATTTTTGTGTTGAGTAGTCGAGGTAATTAAGCATCACTCTACGAGACTTAAGAGGTAACTCTATTGGGACTTTCTCCATACAAATTCATTCCGCTGTTTTCTTCGTGATTATTGCCTCTAGAGCAATTATTTTTTAAGAAAAACCTTATTGTGCATGCTCTGGTCTCCACTAATTGAGTACACGTGATAGATTTTAATTTATTTTGCAACTTGTAAATATTTGTGTATATCCTTTGTTGGAGATCCTTAATAAATAAATAAATAGATCTAATTAATACGTTCCCCTCTTATTTCGTTTCTTCTAAAATCAATCAAATTAAATGGAAATATAATGACAATCGAAAAACCCGAAAAAAAGCCTGTTTTTACTGAGCAAAAAGGAAAAAGTCAGTATGGCGGGTGATATCGCGGCGTAAAGCTAGTGTAGGAAAATATAGCATAGTAGTGTACTATATTTCTCTAGATGGGGTTCGGTGATTGTACAGAAATACAGCTTGTCTTATTCAACTATAGAGCAAACGCGGATTTTAGACGGTATTTAACCAAAATAAAACATACCTACAACTGCCTCATTAGTCTAGTGGTCCCAAGCGCGACTGCTACGCTAAAGTACCTGGGTTCGATCCCCAGGTCGAGCAAAGTGTTATTGTGTTTTTCTATGAAATTCTCAGTAGCAGCTCGGAGTCTGGATTTGTACCCGATTAATGGCAATAGGCTCGCCCCCTATTACATGGGACCTAAACATACCGGCGAAATGTGGGTGTACATTAGTACACCTTTGCCTAACCCTTCGGGGAATCCAGGCGTGATGGTATGTTTTTAAAACATACAAATTTATATTAAAAAAGGTGTACGTTCTCCAGCTTTGCTTAGTTTGGGACTAGATGGTTAAAATGTCCCAAAATAAATAAATTAGAAGTTAAATATTAAAAAAGAAGTAGGAACAGAAGAATATATTAGAAATGATTACCACCAACTAACAGCATGAGTTTTGCACAACTAGGCAACCACGCACCAAGCTGTGTAAGCTCCTCAAATTGAATTCCATTTAACACCGCATATGAAACATTCACTGGGAATTTCAATGTGGTACAATGCGGGACATAAAAATTAAACAACACAGAACATATTTTCTTTTATATTTTTATGAATACATTATATATTTAATTTCGCTGGCGCAATAATCCATTCTCAAATAAAAGAACAATATTTAATATTTTATTGCTTAATAACTACTTATTAAGCAATAAAATATTAAATATTGTTCTTTTATTAATATTGTGTTTTTATTTAAACAAAATTAAATAGCAATATCAGTTATACCTACGTATAACTGATATTGCTATTTAATTTTGTTTTATTTTTTTCGTGAAAGCTAAGGTATTTCTCGTTATAAAAATAATAATATTAACAATGAATATTATTATAACGTTTACCTTATTTACTATATTGGACACAAATGAACATACTTCCTTTTTTTCTTTTTCATGAATCGTCATTTCATGGAGGTCTGGGCAGTCGCTTCATGTAAAATACTGATATTCAGCCTTATCGAGTTATCAGCTCTATTAGGGGCTCTGAATCTCTAACATAAGGTAAATAATTAGGCACATGTAAGAAATACACATACATACACAATGACAAGTTAGTATCCTCTTAAAAATAATTCTAATATATTTAAAAATTAAGGTTTTGTATGTTTGAGTACGCAAAACTCAAAAAGTTGTCAATGCTTTGATTTTTTTACTGAACGTAATAATAATTTTAGGATATTGATGAACTTGTCAAGACTACCGCTTATTTTTATAATGTCAGTGTCTCTCATAGTGTATAAAAATGAAAGCATCGACGTCATACTCCCAATTTGCCGTTTGTCGTTGTGATAGTAATATCAAATCTGTGTCCGATCATTGCGTATTTATTGTTACGTGTATTAGTCCTAATGTGCAGTGTTATCCTGAGTCTGTAAATGGTTATTTTAGAGCCATATTAAACCTTTTTAATGTGTTTAGGTTGGTATTTCTAACAATAATTATAATATTGGAGATACATTAAATTCCATTTAACGCATTTATGAAGGTGTTGGTGGTATATTTATTAAACATTAAACACACATGTTTGCCGGTATTTTTAGGTCCTATAAAATAGAGGGCGAGCCTATTGCCATTAGCCGAGCACATATCCAAATTCCTCCGTGCTGTTACTGATAAATTTCGTAGAAAAACCATATAAGACTTTGCTCAACATGGGAACCGAACCCAGGACCACGAGCGTAGCAGTGGCGTTAGGCTAATGACGACCATTAAGCTAATGAAGTAGTTGAATATTTAAAGTATCTTTAAAAAGTATTTTTATATTATAAAATATGTATAATCATTAAAAAAGATAACGGCCACTAGACCCACAACTGTAAATTAAAATTCTGAAATCTCTTCCTGCAATTAAATATTCTACATATTAAGCTAAATTTTTAAAATCCACCCCATCAGCACACATTATTTAAAGCGAAAAGGGCAAACGGTTCGCATATTTTTGCACGGCATTGTACACAACTCTTTCCCAAGAGATTAATATTTCATAGCCACCGACATCCATCGTTTGTACTTCTACTTTTGCCCAATTCTGGCGCAATATATTCCGTCTATTATTGCCCATTGGTATTATGGCCAAATAAACCGCGTTTTTTTATTTACTTCATGCACAAAACAAAATTGTTGTACAAAGGCGGACTTAATGCCATTAGGCATTCTCTCCCAGTCAACCTTAGGGTGATGCAGAGTTTAGTTTAGATAATTAACCTATTTATTTATTACTAGTTTTCCGCCCGCGGCTTCGCCCGCGTCGAGTTCGGTTATATCGCGTTTCCAAGAGAACTCTTCAAAAGTCCGAGATAAAAACTATCCTATGTTCTTTCTCAAGGTCAACTCTATCTCTGTACCAAATTTCATTAAAATCAGTTCAGTGATTTAGACGTGAAAGCGTAACAGACAGACAGACAGAGTTACTTTCGCATTTATAACAACTGTTATGGTAAATTACGTGTGAATGATACAGCATTTTTTTTTTTATTAAGTTTATGGGGTAACTATCTTTTCGCATTTTTTGGCATTTTCTATGCTAAGATTTTAAAGTTATTTAGCGAAAGAAAATTTCCAAAAATGGAAAATGCCAAACAATATAATAAGACAATTAGTAGGTAAGGTGGCATCATTTGACATTGAACTGTAAAGTAAGTTATGTCGGGTGAGAAGCAAAAACTTCCTTTTCGATAGGTGTTACTGACGTCATCATAAAGACGTAAATTCTGAATATGACGGCAAATTTCGACAAGGCGGGTGGGACTGCAGTGGCTTAGTGTTCATAGCGTCTGGTGTACCTAACCAGAAGACGCAGGTTCGAATCCTGCCTGCACTCCAATTTTTCCTACCTATATGGGGTAATTTAAAAAGAAACGTGTGACAAGGGTAGAATTTAATCTATACTTTGAGATAGAGCCACATTGCCATTATACGGTCGGCAATAACAAATGAATCGGTAGATTTGTTTGCTTTGTGAAAATGACATAACTTATATGGACCCTGGTAAACAAATCTATCTGATTAGCTATTGGTAATGGTCGTTAGTGAAATTTATATAATTTATTACAATGTTCAGTTCGGAGTTTCATCGTATTTTGACCCTTAAAGAACAGGTGTTTAGGATGATTAATAGATTTGTACCTATCAGTGCCTACTGGCTACGGCAGATGTCTAAATCAGATGATTTATAACCAAGATTTATTGTAACGGAAACACAGAAGAAATATTACTTAAACCATGATTATTTTTCTTCCTTATGGTCAGGTTGGAAGCGGTAAGGCAGTCGTATGGTCAGAGGGGCTCGTGGCTAAGTAATAACTAAGCTGATCAACCGATCTGCAAGGTTAAGCTGCGCTAGTCGCGGTCAGTATGTGGATGGGTGAATATTCTAAACACATCGAGACCCCTCCGTGCCTCGGAGAGCACGTAAAGCCGTCGGTCCCGGTTGTCATACGAACACCATTACAATCGTTAGTGGTAGTCAGAAGCCTAAATAGCCTGGCATCCAGTCTATCTTCAGGGTATCGGAATTACCCAAAAAAAAAAAATTTGTTTAAGAACGTCTGATGGCAGTTGCTTCGTGTAAAGTACTGATATTCAGCTGCATCTGGTTAGACTGGAAGCCGACCCCAATATAGTGGTTGGAAGCGGTTTGTTTCTGTTGGCTTTGAAATTCTAAATAATCAATGTGTGAGTAAACTTAGCAGATCATTGTTAAGCAGATCAAAATTAGACGTGAGTTCTTGTAGCATGGACCAGTGTTCTACAGTTCCTGATAATTTTCAAGAATAGTTCTGGGCTCTGGCTTTTTTTATGAAAATCATCATCATCATTATATTATCATCATAATTTGACTTCTCTGGTTTGACGACCTCTGTGGTCTAGCGGTTCGAGTGCCGGACTGCTGATCATGGGGTCGTGGGTTCGATTCTCACAGGACACAAATATTTGTGTGGATTAAACACGAGTATTTGTGTTTGTCTGGGTGTTTCTTATGTATTATAAGTATGTATTTACAAAAAAAAAAGTATTTAAGTATTATATTCATTGTTTAGTACCCATAGTACCCTCTGCATAGTTTGGGACTAGATGGTGTTATGTAAAGATGTCCCAAAAATATTATATTAAAAATATTATTTTATATTATTATATTATAATCCATATACTCTCCCACTGCTGGGCACGGGTCAGGATGGGAAGGATTAGGTTATAATCCACCACGCTGGTCCAATGCAGGTTGGCAGACTTCACACGCCTTCGAGAAAATCTCTCAGGCATGCAGGTTTCCTCACGATGTTTTCCTTCAACGTTAAAGCGAGTGATAATTATTATTAATTAATAAATAGGTTGTATTGCACTTCTCAGTTCGTGGTCATAATCACTGTTTTTTTTTTCATTCTTAATAATAACACAAATGCTAACTCTGCAAACTTTGTCTGTCAGTCTATTATGCTTTCACGCCTAAACCGCAGAACCAATTTTGATGAAATTTGGTGCATAGATAGATTAGACCTTACAGATGGACATAGGCTACTTTCTGTCTCAAAAACCTTTTGGAATGCGGATAAAACCGTGGGCTGGTAATACTTACTCTATATATATTAGTTCACTCTTAATATGGTGTTTTATTTATTAATGTGTATGTGTAGTAGGCTAGTAATAGGTACTCTTTATAATATGTTGTAATGCTTGTCGTTATTTAAAAAAAACAAGAGATTCTCCAAATGTCTAGATAATACAAAACATGATAAAATAAAATAAGCCCTTACTATTAATTTACCCTCAAACAGTTAACTTTCGCACAGTTATTTAAACCTCCGACGTCACATTATACAAATAATTTTATCATACATTTAATTTAGGACCTTGCGCCGTCAACACAAAGCTTGAAATCGATTACATCAAACTCACAACATTCATTCGTTAAGATGAATGAAGGTAATTTCCTTTTTATAAAGGAGTTTGTCAAAATGCCCCTGGAGCAATGTGCCCGAGTGTACCCGAGTGAACCCGAAGCGGAAACCAGAGAAAAACAGTTGTTTGGCAAATATAATTTATGTTCTAAAGCATCGGCGGCGAGATGTAAAGGCGTTCCCTCACCGAGAGCATTCGCCTATTATGTAGCAATCCGAGATTCAATTTTAATAATAAAATTTATTCATCAAGTAACAAAACTCAATTAAATAGCATATAAATAGCAATTTTTAAGAAGAAAAAGAAGTTCACTAAGAGAAAAATTTAAAGAGATTAATATTATGACTGTTTCGTCCCAATATATTTATGAAAACTTAATGTATGCGCATAAAAATATTAATCTCTTTTCTAAATATAGTGATATCCATAATATTAATACTAGGAATAAAGATAGGCTTGTTGTTCCTTCGACCAGGCTCCAGAAAATCAGTAATTCATTTAAATGTCAATGTATACGCTTTTACAATAAAATCCCAAGTCAAGTGCAAAAATTGAGTTGTAATAAATTTAAGACATTTATCAAACAAAGACTTTTTAAAAAGGGCTACTATAAAGTTAACGACTACATACAAGATAAAAATGCTTGGGATTGAGCTGCCCTAATGAACCGGGTTATTAATGTATTACAATTATATTTTAGTCAGTTGCACATAGATTGATATACATACCTTAATTGACATCTTCTTTATATTGATATTGACATCTATCATCTATCTGCATTTGACATAGATGCAATTTCTATTATCTGACATTTTTTTATAAATAATTTGTTTCATTTAAAGTATGAGAGTCGTGCAGCCATTGATGTTGCATATATTGATATACATTATAATGACTTAAAATTACATTGTGCCCTTCAGTTGCCTAGCGGTCTGAGCTTGTCATGCTCACTAAAATGTCCTGCTGATGGTGGCGTTGTGTGTCGGGTCGTTTTATTCCCTACAACATGGTTGAGTCAAACGACGTCGATACACACGTCATACTCGTGAACGGGTGCCGTCTGTCGGGGCTGGTCAGCTCTTACTGTCAATGGCAATCTCTTTAATTATTATTTTTCCTTTTCTGTTTAGTAGACTGTATTAATTTAATACTACACATCAAACTGCATTGCTCTCATGTAAGTCTGACAATTATGTTTTTTAATTTATTAGATATTACTGAAATCGTTACTGTCATTATATATATATATATATTTTTCTTATTATTTAATACTTTAACTCAATAAAATGTAAATGTGAGTACTTTGTAGGCTTAGATTTGAACAGTCTGGTGGCTTTGAGCTTTTTTTTATGTGACCTACGCAAATGTTCTTCTGATCTGGTATCGTCGTGCGACGGGTTGTTGAGCTCCCTAAATTATGGTTGAGCTACACAATGACTGATGCATGCGTGCCGTCAGTTGGGACTGGTCTACTCAAAGCCGCTATGGCTCTTTCTTTAAAAGGCCATTTCAGACTTTGCCCTATATTGTAAGACACATATTTTGTTACTATACATTGTCTGGACTTTAAAAGAGACTATGATTCTCTGAGTTTGTTTCGGCGTTTCTTCTCAGAGGTCGTCAGCTAGGAAATGCCGGAGCCATCTAGCTTAAAAAAAAAATGTAATATATTGACTTGTAAAAGTGTCTTTAAAAGATCTATTTACAGAAATAAATATCATTATCATTATCATTATCAATTAAATAGCAATAAGCAGACTGCCAAGTCGAAGGTCTCGAGTTCGAACCCAAGGCACGCACCTCTGACTTTTAAAATTCATGTGCGTATTTATAATTAATTATCACTCGCTTAAACACTAACTGGGTTAACTACACTCATCGGGCTGCTAGTGCACTGCGTATCCAATACAACAACATCTTCAGGATGCTGATGCGACTGCCTCGCTATTGTAGTGCATCTGGGATGTTTGCGGAGGCCCGAACGGACAGTTTTCGTGCAGTGATTCGCAAATGAGTAGCATCCCTACTGCAGCGTGCGAGAGGTAGTACTAACAGTATCTTGCAGATGATTGTTACTCGTGCGGATTGCCCAATCCAACACAAATGGATGCGTATCACGATGG